>CM029022.1:62191145-63542280 GCA_016801055.1 Panax notoginseng
GATTTATTATGAATTTTACGAGATGACTGGTTCAGAAATTGATGAATTTTTGGAGTTTATCATTTTGCTAGAAAATTCTAGAATTGGTGGGCCCCACTCTTGGTTGGTGAAGAAATGTGTTTATATTTTTATTCAAATGTAGTGGGTGGGAATAATAGCAGGTAAAGCCATCAGGTTGCAGGTTAAGTTTTCTTCGGCGTGCTAACATTTTCCTATAAATAGAGGGCTAAGTTAGAATTGAAAATCACACCAGAAACAAGTTTTCTCTCTTTCTCTCTCTAGATTATTGAGTGTATTTTGTGAGTATTTAGATACTTTGAGAGTTTCAATTCATCAGAGTAAGTTTCTTTCAGTCTTATACCAGTATTCCGACCAGAAGTACTGATATTTTGAGGTAAGGGATATTATTTTCTTCTTATTGATATTATTTTCTTCAATATCATTATGCTGAAATATTGATATGAACTTTTTATCAAATTTGGAACTTTTTGTGTGGGGGTTACTATTCACGTATACGTTACTATTCACGTATACGGTACTATTCACGAATACGGCACTATTCACCGAAAAATAAAATTTTCCCTTTTTGTCCAAGATGTCTATTATGGTTACTATCTTTGATTGTATCCATATTTTGATCTTTATTTTTGAATTCTGCTTCACAATTGATTATTATGAAGTATTATTGATATTGGATAAACTGTTATACGAATCCCTACTATTTGTCCTTCTGCCTCACTAGATTTGTTCTCTTTAAGATATTTTTCATCATCCTCAGTCCTAAATGATGATATTACTGAATATCTTTGGCCTGTAGTTCAAAGATGTATGATTACTTGATGAATATCTTTGGCCTATAGTGCAAAGATGAACATGTGTTGAGATGAATATGACCGACTGGTGATACAAATAAATATCTTTGGCCTGTAGTGCAAAGATGAATATTTGGTTAAAGATGATTATTAATTGATGTTACAGGGATAAAGTATTGATGATGTACTTTTAAATATTAGAAGATAGTAGAATTCATTCTCTACTTGACTCTTCTAATGGTTTGCTGTTTTCGCTGCAGTTGTTGATCTAAAACTTGTTGTTGATTATATTCTATCAGATTTTTCTCTGTTGAATACTAATGATAATTTGTTGTATATTATCTTAGTCATAATATTCTTTACTGGGCTAGTTGAGCTCATCCTTTTCCTTCTTGTTCCATTTTTCTTCTCAGGAGGTGAGAACATAGCAGGATCTAGTCGGGGTATGAAGTGATGGTTCTAGAAAGATGTTTTAGCAGTCCTCACTATTTCTGTAAAATAGTATTTGAATAATTGTAATGAGAACTTATTTGAGTGTGGGTATTGTCTAGAAGACAATATTTATATTTAAACTCATAGTATGTGTTGTCGTATTTTGCACGGCAATTGTATTATTGAAGTTGTAGTTTATTTTTTTTGTACCATGTATTTGGCGACTCAGAATGGGTGTTGTATACCTATTTTGGGGGCGTCACAACATATATATGTTTTATGAATGAAATCTTTATTTTCTATATGAATATAAGATTAATATTAATTTGTGTATTCTTAAAACTCATACTTATGGTAAGTTAATGACTCATAATTATATGAAATATTTTGAACCCCTCAGCGAATGGACGCCAAAGGTCTGACTAGGATAAGTTTATACACTCATATAATTGTGGCAAGTTCCTGAACTCATAAGTGTGGTAAGTTTGACGAACTGGTAATAACTATGTGTAAATGGAGAATTGCAACTTTTTGTGTAAAGTTATGTCGTTAATTCTGGTATGATTTAAAAAGGGATAGTAATATGTTAAGTACTATATGTACTATGTGCTATTTGAATGAATATGCAATTATATGAGAATTATGTGTTGAATTCTTATTGTGTAAGAATTTGTGTAGAGAAATAGAATTAATAGAAGATTTTTATTTAAATCAGATCATGCCTCCTAGACGACAAAATCGAAATCTAAGGGAAGAGCAGTCAGTGAACAAGCTGACCCAATGCAGAATTTTGTAGATATGATAGCCGAAGCTATGGAAAATAGGGCTCTGGCAAGAGGGAGAGCGAGAAATCAGCCAGCTGATAGATTGGCTAACTTCAAAGATTTTAAAGCGGTAGGACCGCCTGAGTTCAAAGGGACCACAGATCCTATTGAAGCCCAAACTTGGGTGAAGGAGATGGAGAAAGCATTCGTTATCGCCAGAGTAGCGGAAGAGCAAAAGACAGCTTTTGCAACTTATCTGATGAAGGGAGAAGCTAATTACTGGTGGGAGACTAATCAGGCCAGAGCTGGTACAGCGGTGGTGTTGTGGACAAGATTCAAGGAGTTGTTCTTTGAGAACTACTTCTCGCCGAGTATGCAATCTAGAATGGAAGTTAAATTCTTAGAACTTAAGCAAGAGAACATGTCGGTATCTGAATATGCAGCCAAATTCAACGAATTAGCAAGATTTGCACCTCATCAGGTGCACACAGAAGCAAGAAAGGCGCGAAGATTTGAGAACAGACTGAAGCCGGGGATATTCAACAAGGTAGCAGTATTGCAGATCAACACTTTCGCGGCATTGATGGAGAAAGAGTTAATTGCGGAAGGAGGGAGCGAAGCTGCGTCTCGATTCCATCAGGAGAAGAAGAAGAAGACTAATGACGGAGGAAGCAGTGGTGGAAGTAACCCTAATAAATGGAAATGGAGTGAGAGTACCCAATCAGGAGGCAAGACAGAAGATAATAGGAAAGGAAGGGAGCCATGTGCGAATTGTGGGAAGAACTATGCTGGAGTTTGCCTGAAGAAGAAGGGAGTTTGCTATAACTGCGGACAAGAGGGGCATATGTCACCCAATTGCCCCAGTTCGAAGAAAATTCAAGGTTGCTTTGGATGCGGATCGACTGATCATTTGGTTCGGAACTGCCCGAAGAAGAATATAGAAAAGGAAAGTTACAACAAGGGACCCAGTGGCGGAACCTTGGCGATTCGAGGACCTACACTGCCAGGAAGACCATCAGCCCGTGCATTCAATATGACGGTGCAAGATGTCGTGGCTGCTCAGGAGGTTGCAGTAGGTAATGATTTCGTTTAGAATTTAATTACGCGAGTAATATGAGTTAGATATTTCTGTGAACTGTTTTCTTTTAAAGATTCAAGTCACAAGTTAGAATTTGAGACACAAATGAATATTGGGTTGATAAAAATCAATTGATGATACAACTTTAAAAGATTGTAGAGAATAAGAAAGCGGTGATTCCGAGGACGGAATCCTTTTAAGGAGGGGTGAATGTGATAACCCAAGATTTCGAATAATCAAAATTTACGAATAAATTTTTTTTTAATTAATATTAATATTAATTATCATTTATGTGACAAGTATCGGTGATACGTGTATCAAGAAAGTCAATTTGTGTATTGACTAATAAAATTAGAGTAGAGTTGTGCTTAACAGCTTTAGAAACCCTAATCGAAAGCCGGAAAACCCTAATTTTAAATTCGAGAATCCTAAACCCTAAATTAGGAAACCCTAATCCTAATTGGCAAGCCTATTGTGGGTATTAAATTTTAATATGATTAGAAAACCCTAATTATATTTTAGTTATTTTAATTTCTATTTTACAAACCCTAATTGTAATTTAGAAATTTTATTTTTCTAATTAAAACCCTAATTAGTGGGTTATAAACCCTAATGATTATTTTGAACCTAATTACTAAATTAAGCAATTTTAATTAGGAATATTAATCCTAATTAGCAAGATTGAATTTTATGATTAGGAAATATTAATAAAATTATTGAATCCTAATTATAATTTAGGAATATTAATTTTCTATTTTAAAAACCGAAATTCAGAAATTTTAAAAATTAAATTGAAAACCTAAAGGGTTTAAACCCTAAAGGGTCCAAACCCTAAACCCTAAGAGTTTGACTAATTGACAAGAATGCCATTTAAAATAAAATACAAATGACAAAAGTGCCCTTTTTGAATAATTTAGTAAGCTAACTTGTAGAAATTGCAAATACTTTATTAGGTGGCCAACTTAGTTGACTATGTGACATTAAATCTCAGCATTTCAGCCTCCAATTCGACAGCACATCAGATCTAGCAGCAATATAAGTAATATATATAGAATTAAAGAGGGAGAAAATAATAAAAAGCTAACCATTTTGCTCCATGCTCTCATCAACTCTCTCTCTCTCTCCTAAACCAACGAAATTGCTAAGTATACCAGTCACTTATACAGCCCTAGATCAATCAATAACAGATTGGAGAGCCAAGATCTAACATTAGTCAAGAAAAGGTATAAACCTAATTTGACATTTGATCTTGTATGCTAAGAAATTTTTTGTGTTTTTGTGTTTAGAATCTTGCTAATGAATGTTTTATATTGATATATGATGATCAAACATATATCCATAGCATCAAAGTGCCTTAATTTGGTTTTTTTCCAAAACTGTCAAGAACACGATTTGTGGTCTGACAAGCAAATGTCAGGAGCCACAGATCCGTGTATGTTTATGATTTTTCTTTTTTTATGTTTTGTATTGGTAGCCATGTATGTGGTTTTTAATCTGAAAGTGGTAGTATAGTCATTAGATGATTAGATCATGAGTTATTAACGGGCAAAGACCGTTGACCGACGTTGACCGGATGAAATCTGGGCAACCTAGAAACGGTTTACTAGCGTCTGGCAATACTTTCCAAGGATCAGATCTATCCGTTTTATTAATGTTTTGATGATATGTTGTATTCATGTTATAGCTTGTTATGTCGACTCTAGATCCCTGGCCTTATAACTCTTAAACACTCCACATATCGATTGTAACAAGTAGTCAAAGTGGCATACTCGGCCATGTTAGCAGTTTTCTGGAATTAACAGAAAACCGGATGAACAGCCCTCTGACAGGGTTTGACCAGGTCTTATCTTGTGGATCTGTTGATGTTAAATTGATTTGTGGCTATTATAACGTTATTTGTCATGTGTACTATATATTGGAACCATTATATCACATAAATCATAAGCAGAACATAGATTAAAATGAGCTTGAAAGTAGCTGCTCGATTTTCTAGGTTTCTAAAGAAACCCAAATTGGGTCTGACAGCTTCTTTGGAAGCTTAGATCTCTTTGATGTGTTGTTATATAACCAAATTGATGATTGTTAACTGTATTATTACATGTATACTACGATTTTAAACTTCAAGTTAGCCAATAAACGACTTTAAACTGTGATTAAAATTCGGTCAAAGTGAGGGTCTCGAATACTGAGATTGTCAGTGTTCTTGAGGCCAAGAGCACCTAAGGCTACAGAATGTGTCGCTAAAGGCTTTTAGCGACGGTTTTCATTTATTTTAATTTCTGATTTTCGAAAAATGATTAAAAATTACAAATAAATTATAAAACTTATTAAAAATGGTTTTAGAAATTATTTTAAATTATTAAAAATAATTTTTGACCAATTAGAATATTTTTCTTTAATATTTATAATTATTTAAATATTAGAGGTATTTAATTTATTTAATTAGTGTATTAAATAAATTGAAGAAAAATGATTTAATATTACGAAAAATTATTTTAAATAAGAATAATGTATTTAAAAATATGTTGAGTTATAAAATATAACTTTTGATAATTTTAGAGAATTTTTATTAATAATTTAATATTAATGATATTAGATTTATTTAATTATTAAATTAAATAAATAAGTTAAAAATGATTTTATTGATTTAAAAATTATTTTAAATAAGAATAAAGTGTTAGAAAATATTTTAAATTATAAAATATAATTTTCAATATTTTTGGAGAATTCTCATTAATAAATTAATATTAATGATATTAGATTTATTTAATTATAATATTAAATAAATGAATTAAAAATGATTTTATTGATTTAAAAATCATTTAAAGATGAGAAAAATGATTTAAAAGTATTTTAAGTTATAATTAATGACTTTTAATATTTTGATAATAATTACATTAATATTTAAATAATAATGGTAATGATTTAAAAATTATTTTAATTATTTTAAAAATCATTTAAGTAGAATATTGATGATTTAAAAATATTTGAAGTTATTAATAATAACTTTAATATTTTGACAAGTATGCTATTAATATTTTTATATTATTAAATATTAATAATGATAAAATTATTTGATAATTAAATCATTTAAAAATGTTTTAAGTGTTTGAAAAATTATTATAAATTATAATAATTGTTTATAAATTATTAAAAGCTTTCGAAAAATATTATAAACGATATTTGACTTATCTAAAATAATATTAAAGCTTAGAGACCAAGTTTAATTGACAATCAATGTGTTAATTGTCGGATAGGGTGACCAGAACACCGAGAATGGGCCAAAGTCCAACCAGACTGAAATAATTATACTTGATAAGTGTTTATACAGGTTATAAACACTGATGTGGTTATGTGGTAATATACCTAGGAGAAGTTTGACTGTAAAATACAGTGTTACGTGTTATAAAATATTATGCTAATTGTGAGACCGCCATTGTTGATTATAGGTCTTACGAACGCAGTTAATTATATTATGTAGCTGTAATCAATATGAAAGGCAAGTTTCCTAACTCATCCTTGAGTTATATTCATTCAATTATTTTAGTGGTTAATTATTGATAATTATACCATGTCCAGGGAATTTATTGTTGATTATTCGTAGTTAGTGCATGATTAAAATTCAAATTGAATTACTGATTTGAAAAATATATATTCGTAGAATTACTGTTGTTGGATATTTATATCTACAGAAACTAATATTGACAGTACAGATAATTCCTGTTTATTATCAAATTATATTGAGAAATGTCTTAGCTAATTATTCTGGCTAGACGAACATTTGTTAGAACTTGATAAATACGAGAAGAGAAATTAATTGTTATTGATAGATCGATACCAATTGTTTCAGTTAGATCAATAAGTAGATAGAATTTGAAATCACGGTATTTCGTTGTTAAATCAAAAATCTTGATTCTGAGACTGAGAAGAACAACCTTTTATATAAAGAGAACATTTTGGGTCGTATATTCGACCATTGCGCGCTGTTAAGTATTATGCATAATATAGGGTACAAGGAGTTGGCCGACTCTAAGTACTTGCAGAGGGGTGTGATTTAATCTTTATGGTTATATGATACTCCTGCGTATGTATTAAAGTAAATCTTTGATAGATACCCGAGAAAATAAGTTCTAGATCTAGTGTGATCGCTCAGTATAAATCTGAAAAACATTCTATTTTGCTATTTTATAGAATTAATTCTTGATTATTCATTGAATATCGTAGAGAATCTTGAAAGCGTTACACTCTTTCATTATCAGATTATTGTTGCAGAGAATGTTAAAATAATTGATATTGATTTCTATACCTTTATTATATGTCTTAACTTGCGGGGAAAACTTGTTGCTCACCCTTGCTATAAATAAAACTTTTCAGCTAGGGACGATGTTGCAGAAGGTGCCGCAAAGAAGAACAAGGGAAAAGGCATAGTTATAAATTAGTTATGATGAACAATATTATTATGTTATATTGTATTGTAAACCCTTTTTGTATATCTAAAGGGGTATTTCTGTAATGTTAAGGTTAGTGGACCTGGGACTTATGTATTAACAATATATGTTAATGACTTATGTAATCCTATTTATATATGAATGGGGAGTTAATTGGTATTATATTATGGATCGTGAACACCAAACTCGGGGGTCAGGTAACCCAAATTTAGGGGTGTCACAGTTAGTTTTTGGTAATTTCATGTTACTTTTGATGGGTTGTGTGCTTGTTGTAGGATAATCCATGTGCCTATCAAAATGCAACAGTTGGAAGGAGATTTCAAGCAATTCTGGAGTTTCTGAATACATAGCATGGACCGCGCTGTGAATGCATAGTGGAGCAGCACAGAGCGTGCTGGTTCGAGGAACTCTCCTGGGGCGGTAGCGTGGGTCGCGCTGTCGGCGAGTGTTATGTAGCGCGGGGCGTGCTGCATCGACATTTTTATTGGGCGAAAATTGATTTTGTGCTGGAAGTTGGGTAGTGTTGGGAACTATTAATTCTTTATATAATGTGATCATAATAGGATTGTGGGATGGTTGTTAGTTCATTTTATGGGAGTCTTTGACTATTGAATTGTTGGTATTGAAAAGGATTTAGACTTCTACTTGACTTTTCTATAGAAGGAGTTAGAGCTGGATTAGGATTGGTGTTATGCATCTGAGTTGGGACTATTTTTATGTGAAGTGTTGGATTTAGATTGGAGATCTAGACACACTTCGAGAACGAGATTGAAGAACAAGAGCTTGGAGGAACGAAGAAGAAGAATAGTTTCACAAAGATTTTCAAATTTGAAGGGCGAGAAGGGTGGTGTATTACTATTCTCCTTTAAATTCAAATTTTGTAATTGGGATGATGCTTTCTTTTATTTGTTCAGTATTTAATTCATTAGCTATGAACTAAGTTACTTATTAGGCTTATAATGGATCTTTAAGTGGAACGATAATTTTGTAATCTTGGTTTTCAGTTTAATAAAGCTATTATGCTTTATCTATATTAATTTGAGCTTGAATTTATCAATTATCTGATCAACAATATCATGTGGATTTGTATGAATTCGAGAGATAAAATATGAATCTAGACTTAATTAATATAACATGTGTTCTTAATTTATGTGAATGAGTAGAATCTTGATGTATGTTAGGGTAGAGATATGCTTGACATCGCTGTAATTATAAAGAGAACTTGAACTTAAACCTTCTTTGAATGTAATTCACATAGAGATATAGTGAGTTGGTTGATTAAGGTGTTTAACTTAATTCTATCTTAATTATGGAATTGGGTTAATACGTTGTTAATTCATCGAGAGGTGGTTAATACTATTTATGTGTTCCTGATTAATAAACTGGGATAATGAATTAAATTGGAATAAAGGCATAATAATCAGAGGGATGCTTAGAGTGAAGTTGTAAACCTAATTCTCCAATATTTGTTTAAAAATTTAGTTTTAGGGGTTTGTTGGTATTTATTTGATTTTTAATATTTTAGCTATAAACTGGAAATTATTAGTTTAATAAAATTAGGATTAATAGAAGATTGGTAATTGTGAGGTTAATTTCTTGCTAAGTCTCTGAGGGAACGATACTCTACTTACAATTATATTACTTGTTGACCATGTATACTTGCGTGATGTGCTTATCTAGATTTTACCCAACAGAAATTGACATTTATTTCGATAATAATTGATTTTTGGAGGTTATATTGATCAAATGAGCAATTAATTGCTATTGGTTCACATGCAAATTATTGTTGGTTCACATGTATGGAACTATTAATTCACATGCATGTACTATTGATTCACATGCATGTACTATTAGGGCAGGTGGTGCAAGATTGATAATACTCGAAGGAAATAATGGTAATATGTGGCATTTTGTAAGTGAAATCCTAGGTCATCATCTAAGAGTCACTTTCGTGAATAATAACTTGCCTCTTCGATTTTCCAAGAGTTACTTGTTTCTTTGGTCTTCCAAGAGTACTTGTCTCTTCAATTTTTTAAGAGTTATTTGCCCCTTCGTAAATAGTAGATGTCTCTTCAATATTACCAGGAGTCATTTTGACCCTTCGTTAAGACCAAGAGCCACTTTCAATTCTTCTATAAATAGAAGCTTATCCCTTCACCAATTCACAAAGCTATATAGAGAGAAAGTATAAAGAGAAAGAAGAGAAGTATTCTGCTACTACCCTACTTCAGTATTCAATCTTCTACTAAGGTAATGAGTATTATTTCTTTCGTATTCATGAAGAAAGTTATTTGCTTTCAATACTCATAAGAAATATTATTTTCTATCATACTCCATATTATAAAAGGGATATTATTTTATTTCGTATTCCTAAATTTAAACTTACTATGATAAGTGTTGCTTCTATAATTCCTGAAATGATTAAAAATTTCGTAAGTTTTGCGCTTCATCTAATATCATTTCACGAGAATATTGGTCTGAACTTTCTTGATGAATTTTCATATTTTTATGTCGGAACTATTCACGAGTACTATTCACGAAGTATGATTTTTCTTGTGAAATTTCTACCTTTTCATGTCGAGATTACTATTCACGTATACGACATTATTCACGTATACGACACTATTCACGAATACGACACTGTTTATAAAAAAATTAAAATTTCTTTTCTTTGTCCAAGTTGTCTATTATGGTTACTATCTTTGATTGTATCCATGTTTTGATCTTCATTCTTGAATTCTGCTCCACAATTGATTATTATAGATTATTTTTGAACTTGGATAAACTGAAGTACGAATCCATAATCTTTGTCCTTTTGTCTCACTGAATTTATTTTCTTTAAGATATTTTTCATCATCCTCGAAATGATGATATAACTGAATATCTTTGGCTTGTAGTGCAAAGATGAATGATTACCGATGGATATCTTTGGCCCGTAGTGCAAAGATGGACAGGTGTTGAGATGAACATGACCAACTGGTGATACAAATGAATATCTTTGGCCCGTAGTGTAAAGATGAATATTTGATTCAAGATGTATATTGATTGTTGTTATAGGGATAAAATATTGATGATGAACTTTTAAATCATAGAAGATAATAGATTTCATTCCCTACTTAACTCTTTTAATGAATTGTTATTTCCGCTGCGAATATTGATCTAAAACTTGTTGTCCATTATAGTTTTTCTGATTTTTTGAAGGCTAACGATAAATTGTTGTTCATTATCTTAGTCATAATATTCTTTATTGGGTTAGTTGAGCTGACCCTTTTCTTTTTTATTCTATTTTTCTTCTCAGGAGGCGAGAATATAGCGAGAACTAGTTGGGGTGTGGAGTGATGTTTCCAGTCAGTTGTGCTAGTAGTCCTCATTATTTTATAAAATAGTGTGATAATAATTATAATGAGGACTCCTTTTGAGCTAGAATACTATCTATTAGATAATATTTGTAATTAAACTCACAGTATATGTGTTGTCGCATGTTGCACGACAATTGTATTAATGAAGTTGTATTTGTTTCTGTACCATATTTTTGGCGACTCAGAATAGGTGATGTATACCTATTTTGGGGGCATCACAGATAACCCTGAGGACATTCAGCATCCACAACAGCCTAATCTCAGAGATAACCCTGAGCAAAGACTGCTACATCAGCACAGAGCCGGAGATAACCCCGGTGAGGGACAAAATTGTCATTTTACCACCTCGAAACAACATTCACGTCGTCTTTGTGATGCCCCCAAAATAGGTATACATCACCCATCTTGAGTCGCCAAATACATGGTACTGAATACAAATACAAACTTAATTATACAACATGAGCTAAGAGTTTTTACACGAATATTGTCTAATAGACAATATTCAAACTCAAAGGAATCCTCAGTACATTTATTATCACACTAAATAGTGAGGACTACTACAGCCACCATCTCGGACCGTCACTCCATTCCCCGACTAGTCCCATCTACGTTCTCATTTCCTAAAGAGAACAATGAAAGAAAAAGAGTGAGCTCAACTAGCCCAGTAAGAAATATTATGACTAAGATAATGTAGAATAAATTATCGTTAGCCTTCAACAGTGTTAAATAATAAACAAGTTTAACTGCAGCGGAACAAGCAATCCATTATAAGAGTCAAGTAGAGCATGATATCTACTATCTTCTATGATTTAAAAAGTTTATCATAATCTTTATAGCAGAGACTCAGCTTAACAAATAATTTACATCACTGAATTATCCATGCATTACGGGCCAAGGATATTCATTAGTATGACAACCACGAATTATCCATACACTATGGGCCAAGGATATTCGTGTAAGCACCAATAGTCATGGTCATACCAACAACTGTCCATCAATGCACTACGGGCCAATGAGAACTTTTACCACATCATTTGTAACATTACGGGTCATGATTATACCGAATGATCCCTGGTCATAATCATACCAATCAACAGTCCATCTATGCACGTAAGCCAAAGATGAATTTCATCACAATATAAATATGAGGATGATGATAATGATATAAGAATTCAATTAAAAGGAAACAAAGGATAAATTTTTAAAGATTTATAATTTAATTTATCTAGAATTCAATAATATCCAAATTGTCAACATGATACTGCTTTGTGGAGTAAAATTCAAGAATAATATTGTATCAAAAAGGATTTGGACCGAAAAAAATCAATTTTTTTGCCATGAATAGTACTCCGGGGTGAGTAGTACTCGAGTGAATAGTACCCCATGAATAGTACCCGTGAATAGTACCTATGAATAGTACTTTGTGAATAGTACTCGAGAATTGTACTTTATGAATAGTATTCCATGAATAGTACTTTGTGAACAGTACCCTGTGAATAGTATTCCAACATAAAAAGATCAATAATCATCAAGAATGCACAGAATAATATTTTCATGAAAAGATACTGGATGAAGCATAAATATCAAGGATATTCTACTAATTTCACAGAGTATAGAAGCAATACTTTAACAGAATGAGGGTATAATCAGGAATACGAGACGAAATAATATTACTCATATACTACAGAGTATGGAAGAAAATAGTATTTCTTATGAATATTGAACAAAAATAATATCCCTTACCTTAGAAGAAGACTGGATACTGGAATAGTGAAGTAGCAGAATACTCTTCTTCTTCCTCTCTATAGCTTCTCTCTCTATAATTGCTCTTGTGAGTCTTAGTGAATTGGTGAGAATAAAAGAAGAATGAGCTTCTATTTATAGAAAAACATAGTTTGATAATTGCACGTTTTGGGGCTCAAATTATTATAGTATAGTACCTTTATCTTTTCCTCCATTTTTAATTTAGTCCTACAAGTATTATCAATCTTGCACCACCTCCCCTAATAGTAATGCATGTGAACCAATAGTTCCATTCATGTGAGCAAATAGTTATATGCATGTGAACTAATAGCAATTAATTATTTATGTATCCGATTAATTACCCGATTAGTCAATTTAACATCCAGAAATCAATTATTATCGAAATAAATGTTGATTTCCACTAACACAGATAATCCCAACACAATTGAAATATTTTTTTATCAACAATTTCATCTTTAATCAACACGAACTTATTCATCATTAATATTATAACTCATAATATTTAACAACCAGATCATTCCCAGGAAAGATGGGGCTTTTCGATAAGGATTTCTCCCCACTAGCGCGCAATTAGGTGACCAAACCCTTTCCTCGACAGAACTTTCTAGACATCGTCAATATTGCAAATAATAATATGAATAACTTTGTCGTCTCAATTAGTGATTTAATAATATAAAATATTATGCAGATGATACTATGACAATAATTGAATCAATAATATGGGATATATTATGCAGCAATTACTGTAGCAATAATTGAGTATAACTGAGTGACTTCTCACGTAAGCATCAATAATCAATACCGTATGTTACTATACAACCACGCGTATTATTATACTTTTACCACCGAGTAGTTCAATAGTTTAACGGTAAAAATTTCGTCGTTATTTTTATAAAAAGACATTTTCGTCATTTTCTAACTCTGACAATACTTTCGTTGTAGGGTCCACCAATAATTATGTTATCATATAAATATTCTCTGTTAAAATGAATATTCCCTGACCAATTAATTATTTTATAACAACTTACTTACTTTACAAAATTTATAACTATTACCCACAACTATAACATTATATCAAATCCACACCATAATATTCAAAAATATATTTCAAGAAAAATTAATCTTTATTCATAAAAGTTAGGGTCTTACAACCTCCCCTTCTTATGAAATTTCGTCCTCGAAATTAGGGTACGTACCTGGTATGTCGAAGAGGTGAGGATACCTTGACTTCATTTTAGATATTAACTCTCAGGTCATTTTCTCAATATCGTGGTTTCTTCACAAAATTTTGACTTGAGGTATAACCTTGGATTGTAGAATATGATCCTTCTTATCCATGATTTTAACAGGTACCTCCTTATACGTTATATCTTCCGCTATCTCGTTTGGTTCTAATTTAATAATGTGGTTCGGGTCTTTCACATATTTACGTAACATAGATATGTGAAAAATGTTATGAACACGAGACATACTTAGCGGTAAGGCGAGTCTATAAGCCACAGTTCCTACTCGGTCAAGGATATCAAATGGGCCAATGAATCCAGGATTGAGCTTTCCTCTCTTTCTAAATCTTGTAACTTCTTTCCATAGAGTAACACGTAATAACACATGATCTTCAACATTGAATTCCATGTCATTTCGATGAAGATCAACGTAACTTTTTTGTCAATCTTGTGAGGTTTTTATATGTTGCTGAATTATTTTAATCTTCTCCGTAGTCATACGTACCAATTTTGGTCCCAACAATGTTGCTTCACCCACCTCGTCCCAACATACTAGAGAATGCCACTTGCATCCATATAACGCCTCGAATGGAGCCATGTCAATACTTGTTTAATAACTATTGTTGTAGGAGAATTCCACCAATGGAAAGAACTTGTCCCTACTTTCTTTGAAGTCAAGGACACAGAGTCTTAATAGATCTTTAAGAGTTTGAATAATCCTCTCCGACTGCCCGTCCGTTTGAGGATGATATGTCGAACTAAATCGTAAATTCGTGCCCATAACTTTTTGCAAACTAACCCAAAATCGTGAAGTGAATCTTAGGTCTCAATCAGAAACTATGGATACTGACATACCATGCAGTCTTACAATCTCATTTATGTATATACGAGTAAGATGTTTAAGTGAATAATTTTCTCGTATAGGTAAGAAATGAGAAGACTTGGTCAATCTATCGACAATGACCCAAATCACATCTATGCCTTGAGAAACCTTGGGAAGACCAGTAACGAAATCCATGGTAATATACTCCCACTTCCATTCTGGAATTTCAAGTGGTTGCAATGAACCTTTTGGCACTTGATGCTCCGCCTTGACACGTTGACAAGTTAAACTCCTTGAAATAAACTCTGCTATCTCTCTCTTCATATTACTCCACTAAAATGTATGTCGAAGATCACGATATATTTTGGTACTCCCAAGATGGATTGCAAATGGTGTGTTGTGTGCGTCCATCATGATTTTATATTTTAAATCAGGATCGTTAGGAACACAAAGTCTGGAGTTGACTCGAAGTATTACTTCTTCATCGGCTCTTGCTTCCGGAATAGCACCTTCTTGTACTTTTTTCTTTATATGCATCAGCTATAGGTCTGTAGCTTGAGCAGCTTTAACTTTATCGATTAAAGTAGGTTCTACTCGTAGATTTGCTATCATTACGTGGGTCTTTAGAGTCTTTATCTCTATCTCCATCCTTTATAAGTCAAACAAAATGGGCCTTTGCATTGACAATATCACACTCAAACCCGCATATGATCTTCTACTTAACGCGTTAGCTACCACGTTCGTTTTTCTAGGATGGTATTGAATGGTATGATCGTAATCTTTCAACAACTCGAGCCAACATCGTTGCCGCATGTTGAGCTCCTTTTGGGTGAAGAAATATTTGAGATTTTTATGATCCGTATAGATCTCCACTTTCTCCCCATACAGGTAATGCCTCCAGATTTTAAGTGTAAAAATAACAACTACCAACTCTAGATCATGAGTAGGATAATTCCTCTCATATTCTTTGAGTTGTCGTAAGGTATAGGCTATAACTTTACCATGTTGCATGAGAACATATCCTAAACCTTTGCCAGAAGCATCATTGTATATGATAAATTCCTCCGAACTAGATGGTATTATCAGAACAGGTGCTGAAATAAGTCTCCTCTTGAGTTCTTGAAAACTCTTCTCATATTTCTCGCTCTAACCGAATTTTGTATCTTTCTGAGTCAGCTGAGTTAATGGAGTAGCGATTCGAGAAAACCCTTCTACGAATCTCTGGTAATAACCAGCTAAGCCGAGAAAGCTACGTACTTCAGTCATTGACTTAGGTTGCTCCCAGCTTTGAATTACTTCAATCTTTGCTGGGTCAACAGATATTCCATGATTTGATATCACGTGCCCAAGGAATGCTACTTCCTCATGCCAGAACTCGCATTTCTTCAACTTGACATATAACTTGTTTTCACGAAGCTTTTGGAGTATCAGCCTCAAGTGTTGGTCATGATCTTTACGGCTTTTGGAGTATATGAGGACGTCATCAATAAAGACGACCACAAAATGATCCAAATATTCCCTGAATAGTCAGTTTATCATATCCATGAAGGCAGCAGGAGCATTAGTCAATCTAAAAGACATGACTAGGAATTCGTAATGCCCGTATCGATTTCTGAAAGCAGTTTTTGGAATGTCATCGGTTTTAATATTTAATTGATGATATTCGGAACAAAGCTCGATCCTTGAAAAGAATTTGGCGCCTTGCAACTGGTCAAAAATGTCATCCATACGAGGCAACGGGTACCTGCTTTTGATGGTGACATGATTCAACTCTCGATAGTCAATACAAAGTCACATACTTCTATCTTTCTTCTTCACAAATAGAATAGGAGCACCCCAAGGAGACGTACTAGGATGAATGAAATCGATGTCTAACAATTCATGTAGTTGGATTTTTAACTCCTGAAGTTCAATAGGAGCCATTCGATATGGGGCTTTGGAAATGGGCTTTGTATCGGGTTCAAGGTCTATACCAAACTCGATTTCACGCTCCAGAGGTAGGCCAGGAAGCTCTTTGGGGAATACATCAGGAAATTTATTAACAATAGAAATATCATTCAAATCTGACGTATTTTTGTTTAAATCAGTGACATGGGCTATGAAAGCTTGACATCTATTTTTTAATAAACGAGTAGCTTTATGGCTTGATATGACAATGATTGACTTTAGTGGTTTGGTTGCTTGAAGTCACATAATAGGTTGGTCAGGAATATGAAAACTAACAACCTTACGAAAATAATCAATTTTAGCATGATGAGTAGTTAACCAATCATTCCCTAAAATCACATCAAATGCAAGTATTTTCAAAGAGATGAGATCAACAGGTAACGTGCGGTTACCGATTTGAATCAAATAAGACTTATAAACAGTGGATGTAATGAAGGTTTCTCCCAACGGAGTTTCAATAGATAAGTCAAAGTCTAGTTTCTCCGGAGTTAAATTTAAACGTTGAACACAACTAGGAGAAATAAAAGAATGGGTAGAACCGGTATTAAATAAGGTATAGACTTCACTAAAGTTTATGATTAGCTTACCTGTGATGACTTCGTTCGGATTCCTCGCTTTTTTGGAGGTCACGACAAACGCTCTCCCTTGAACTACCGGCTTTGACTTGTCTAGGACCGCCTTTGGTGCTGTTGATCGGAAAACTGATCACTAAACACGCGCAAGTATACGCGGTCTAACAAGTAATACAGTGATAAGGAGAGTGTTGTACCCATGAGGAACTATGACTAATATTTACCAAGTACCGACTTTGTATCGCTAAAGTCATATTCAAACAACAATAAATGGAAGTGTGATAAATCTAGTTATAACTAATTATCAAAGCAAGTAAATGGATAATGAATGGTAATCGAAGGAATTACAAGCTAAGGTCACAACTTCACCCCACACAGGCATTCTGTCGAACACCTGGCGTGCTATGCTTCATCAAACTAGCTACCCTTCTCTCTTTGGTCTTAATAGTCACGACAATTTGTCGACCAAGAACACATAGGTGGTTATGAACCTCTGTCGAGGTATTCATAAACATATCCTCTCCAGATCCACCCAAAAGGGAATAGAATAGAAAAGAACGTCCAAGCTAGATACAATCGTACACATGTCTATGCGAATTAATCATAACAAGGATTTTTATTCTATCGATATCATGTAGATTACCAAAATCATCACTAATGTCTTAGCGAGAATCATTAAGCACAAATATATTAAACCAAATCATATGGTGCCAACGAAAGAGACAAGACAGTCAATTTAAATAACAAAGGGTACCATTATAACCTTAGATCAAATACTCAGTTCATAGCTATTGAACAAAATATAAGTAGCAATAAGGACACCATTTATGGATTACAAAATTAGAGAAAATAAATGGATAAGAAGAAACTCTGTCAAAGCCCTTCAATCTCCAAGCATTCCGCTCAAGTCAAGCTTTTCAGTCTGCGTAGGTCACTGCTCTTGATGCTCCAAAGAAATGCCAGACTTCTCCCTAATCTATCTAATCTATATTTACAAACATAATCTAAGAACTAGAGAGAGAAAATACAAAAGAAAACTATCCTAAGCTAAGTTATTTAATTATATGTTCTGTGAAGATATATGATATCCCCCCTTGGATAAGCAGAGGCTCCCTTGTGTTATATACGCCTTTCTCCTTTTAGCTAGGTCAAAATCATTTGGTCTCTGCCTGGGCACAGGATGTAAGACCCAACTTATTATTAAATGAAATTAAATTTCCTTTATTTATTGTTTTGAAATAGTCAGGCTTGATTTGATTAATGTTATTAGTTATGGGTAAAATGCGCAAATATTTTAAATAAGCAAGTGGTTATAAAATATTTATTTTTGTCGGTGAATATTCGTTTGGTCGTGGAATATTCTTGCTGTCAGGAAATATTCGTACGACGACGCAACCTTGTGTGGGTCCCATAACGGAAAGCGATTGGATGAAGAAAACGACAAGTATAAGTTGTTTATAAATAACGGCGTAGTTGTTACCGTTAATACAGTTGGAATACCCGGTGATTAAAATACAGTAGCACACGGTATTGCACAAATTATTGATTCTTACATAATAAGGCACTACTCAATAATTGTTACAGTAATTACTGTTCAATATTTTATTTTATTGATTCAATAATTGCTACGTTGATATTTTATATTATTGTTGTTTCAATAATTGTCACTGCACCGTATTTTCCATTATTAGATCAATAATTCATATTATTTGAATAATATTATTAGATAGCATTATTGACAATGTCTAGAAAATTATGTCTAAGGAGAGGTTTGGTCATCTAATTACGCGCTAGTAAGGAGAAATCCTTATTGGAAAGCTCCCTCTTTCCTGGGAATGACCTGGTTGTCATAATTGTGATTCTATAATATTATTTGTGAATAATTAATTATTGATTTATATGATAAGGAAATATTTATTTGATGCGGATATAAATGATAGATTTATTTATGTGGTTATAAATGAAGGAATTAATGTTGAGGTGTTTTATCAGTATTTTTTCGGATTGGATGTATTAAAAGATCAAATCGGTATTCTTAAGGCTCTATTTCGTGAGTTATAATTTTAATCCGACCGTTGGATCGTTGTAATTTTTGGAAATGTTATACATATGTATGATCCACAAATTTTGAACCGTTAAAAATGAACGAATGATTTGTTATGAATTTTAAGAGGTGTTGAAAATCATCCAGTTGTGGATTTCGGATATTTTATGTCTGAAATTTGGAAAAACTTAAAGCTACAAAGTTGTAGAGAATTCGATTTCATGTGGAATAATCACAAAATTCGTATTTTTCTGATAAACAGGCTATTTTCTATGAATTACTGAAGTTTTGGAAAACAAAATGATTTTTATTAAAATTAGGTGGGACCCACTTTGGTTGAATACATGTCGGCTGCTATTTTTACTTCCAAGTTGGCTGGCTTATTTGGTGGAGGAGGCGTACGAAGAAAGAAAAGATTATATTATTATTTTATTATTTAGTCTCCTATGGCGTCCTAGCATTTTCCTATAAATAGGCGCTTAGGTTTGAATTGAAAATCACACCAAAAATAAGTTTTCTTTCTCTCTATATTGTCGAGCGTATTTTAGTGAATATTTAGATACTTTGAGAGTTGCTATTCAGTACAAGCTTCCTTCGGCTTTACATCCGATATTTCGATCAGAAGTACTATTATTTTGAGGTAAGGGATGTTATTTTCTTCTTAAATGATATTATTTTCTTCAATTTCATTATGTCGAAATATTGGTTTGAACTTTTTACCAAATTTTGAACTTTTTGTGTCGGGGTTACTATTCACGTATACAGCACTATTCACCGAAAAATAAAATTTTCTCCTTTTTGTCCAAGATGTCTATTATGGTTACTATCTTTGATTGTATCCATGTTTTGATCTTTATTTTTGAATTTTGCTTCACAATTAGTTATTATGGAGTATTATTGAACTTGGATAAACTGTAGTACGAATTCTTAATATTTGTTCTTTTGTCTCACTGGATTCGTTTTCTTTAAGATATTTTTCATTATCCTCGGTCCTAAATGATGATATTACTGAATATCTTTGGCCTGTAGTGCAAAGATGAATAATTATTGTGACACCCCCAAATTCGGGTTACTTGACCCCCGAGTTTGGTGCTCACGATCCAACATATAAATAACATCTAACTACTCATTCATTGATGAACATCTCATTAACATATATAGTTAATACATTGTCCCTGGTTATCTAACCATGACTTTACAAACATACCCCTTAGATATATAAAAGGGTTTACAAATACAACATAATAATAATGGTCATTACACTATTCCAGCAAAGCACCTTTGCCTTTGTTCTTCTCAGCACCTCCAGCAACTTCGTTCCTAGCTGAAATGTTTTATTTAGCAAGGGTGAGCAACAAATTTGCCCCGCAAGTTAAGATATACAATGAATGTATAAGAATCAGAACAACAGACTATCTATTTTGATAGAATGACACCAAAGTTCGGGGAACTTTGAAATAGCTGAACAATTCATTCTTCTCTAACCAAACTTCTCGCAACCTATGCAACACAATAACGAAAGAATACAAAGCTTTCAAAGTTTCTACGATATTCTATTGAATAACAATTTAGAAATATTCTCCAGAGTTTATGATGAATGATCTTACAAGATCTTGAAATTCTCTTCTCGAGTAACTATCAAAGATTTACTCTGATATACCCAAATAACAAGTTAGAAATATTTTCCAGAGTTTATGCTGAGTGATCACAAAGGATCTAGAACTTCTCTTCTCGAGTAACTATCAAAGATTTGACTTTGATATACCCAGGTGTATCAGATAACCATAAAGATTAAATCATACCCCTCTGCAAGTATATAAAGTGATCAGCTTTATTATACCCTACATTATGCATAATACTTAATCGCGCGCAAAGGCCGAATATACGACCAAATATGTTCCCTTTATATAAAAGGTTGTTCTTCTTAGTCTTTGAATCAGAATTTGATTTAACAACGAAATACAATGATTTCAATATCTAATCACTTCTCTTCTCTTCTCTTCTCAAACCTATCAAGTTTTCCTTTTCGATCTAGCCAAAACAATTGGCATCGATCTATCAATACTAATTGAATTCTCTTCTCTTCTCTTCTCGAACCTATTAAGTTCTAATAAATGTTCGTCTAGCCAGAACAATTAGCTAAGACATTTCTCAACACGATCTAACAATAGACAGGGATTATCTGTACTATTTGCAATCACTAGTAACTTCTACGGATGTGAATATCCAATAACAATTATTCTCCAAATACATTCTCAGATTCACTAATTCAATTTGAATTAATAAACATGCACTAACTGCGAATAATCAACAATAAATTCTCAGACATGGTCTAATCAACAATAATTAACCACCATAATAATTGAAAGTATATAACTCAAAGTTGAGTTAAAGAAACTTGCCTGATGCGTTGACTACTGCTACGTAATTTAAGTTAAATTCTTTTGTAAGACCTATCATTAATAAGATTGGTCTTTCAATCAGTATATCATACTTTGTACCATAATACAATTACTTTATCAATCAATTATCTAACACTTAATCACATAATTAAATATTAGATAACACCTTACAACATTAGTATTATCATCATCCCTTGATAAATTTTTAATCACGATATCATATACATTATGATTTAACACTCTAATAAGTCAAATACTAATCCAGCAACCTGGATTCTAAATCCAGCGACCAAATCGCTAATCCAGCAACCTGGATTCCAATCCAACAACCTAAAACGCAATCCAGCTAACTAGATTCCAAATCTAGCAACTAGATTGAAATCCAGCAAGCCTGGATCCGCGACTCCATCAACCTAGCAAGCTGGATTCTAAATCCTTCAATTCAGTAAGCTTCTTTTCAATCTAGTAAGCTGGATTCATCAAATTTCTCGATCCAACAAGCTGGATTCATTATCCTCTTCACGAAAATACCAAATTAACTTATTATTTTTCTATCCTTTGTCCAAACATATATACATATATTTTATACACAAAAAGTATTTTTTTCATAATTTTTCAACTTCCTTTGGTATTTTTCAAAAATTATTTTTAGTTAATTCCTTAAGAAATTAGCTACCTCGTTCTTAACTCTAAAAATTCCCATCCTTTGACACAATCTTATACGTGTTAACGTGAGCCTCCAGTTTAAATTTCGTGGCCATCGGAGTTATAGAACTCTGGTTATAGCTGTTTTCGTCGAAAAATCACAAAAATTGAAATGACCATAACTTGGTCGTTTTAAGTCGGAATACACTCATTTTTGGACATGAGCTACTTTATACCATATATTTTCATGTCCCAAAGTTCAGAATTTTTCTCACAAATTAAGTGGCTGAAACAGCCCTTTTAAATTTTTGGACAGTAGCTAAATGGCCATTTTGCAGTTTTTTTGTACTTTGTTAAAAATATTCCATACGGAAATTTACAACTCATTTTTTAGTGATTCCACTTGGAGATATTAGATAACTTATCAAAGTATCCTCCCAAATTTTTCCAAAAATTTTCAATGTCAGAAAAATGAAAAAATTGCCCCTACCCTTGACTGTCAAAAAATAGTCTTCTTTTCCTTATAAAACACAAAACTCTTTTTCCTAAAATGGTCACTACGGATTGTGTACTCAACATTTTTGAGTGTTATCAGTTGGGTTTAGTAGTTAACTTATATACCTAGGACCTCTCTTTGACGGATTGGAAAAAGAAGGTGTATATCAAAAACGGTGAAAATCCAAAGTACATAGAAATTTTATGGTTTATAAACTAGAAAATCACTTTTCTTTACTTTTGATTTCCAAACAAATTAATACCCAATATGGGTATATCTAAACATGAAACACTCATAAACATGTATATTCATAGTTTTTGAGTTTAGAAACATAGATTCAAGGTTTGATTTATAATAATAAAAAATTACATGAACAAAAGGGGTTTATACCTTTAATCTTTTGCTAGCCTTCCTTATTCTTCCAAAGTAGGAGATGATTTTGAGCAGAAAGACAATCAAAGTCTCTTCTCCTTGCTCCCTACTCCAGCCGTCTCTCTCCTCTCTCTTCTCTAATCTCTCTCTTAGTTCTTTTTGTTAAAACATAAGAGACGAAATAATGAAATATTTACTATCCTTCTTTATTTTCCTCCACAAGAAAATCACCTACGTGGCCTTCTTTTCTTCAATAACTACCCGGCCATGTGGCCTCATTTTGATCCCACTAATTCTCCCTTTTTCCCTAATAATCATTTCAATAGTATGTGGGTGTTTAGGAAGCAAAGTGGCTTCTACAAGAATTTGACACCTAGCCTAATTTGGTAGATATCTTTTGAAAAATATGTGGTTTAAAATGAGAAATAGTATTCTCCTTTCTCCTCTCTTTTGAATCTGGCCAAGTGGCCTTGTTTTGCTCCCACAAATTTTCTTTCTTTCCTTAATAATCATTACATAATATATGGAAGAGCATTAAGAAATGTGGCTACTTAAGAATGATGACACATAGCTTAAATTGGAAAAATCTTTTGCCACATGTGTGGTTTATAAAATGATGATGTGCATGCACATCTTCCTCTCCTTTTCTCCCACTCTAATACTCGGCCATTTGGCCCTTTTATCTTCCAAGACTTGCTTTCTTTTAATGCTCCACTTAGTATATCAAATGTCTAATATGCCCCTCTCCCATTGGGCTCTAAATTTTAATCATTTTGGGCTTCTAAATTAATTCTTTGGGCTTTCCAATAAAAATATGTGGGTCATAAAAATAAACTAGGTCCAATACTTTTAATATTATCATTCCTTAATTATTTAATTAGGATTTCCATTTCCTTAATTATAACTTAATTTCTTACTTACATGACCTTAATTTCTTAACCCAATTAGACTTGCTATAATTAGGTTATAAAATTAATTAACCGAGATGTATAAAATAAATCTCTTAGAATTAGTATATATTTTATATACTACCATTCTCCCATATCATAACCCTTAGGTTATTTAACTTTTCATTCCTAATTTATAATTAGGTTACCTTAGCTTCTCTTATTTGTTTTATAATAAACAAATAATAACAAACACATATTACTCATATGCAATTACTCACATATAACAATACACAAAACCATATAAGTCTTTCACATAAAATTTTTTAAATCCATACCTTATTTCCAGTTTAGGTCTTATTATTCAACCTTTAATTAATCATTTTAGATTTTAAGAATCGTATAAATTCTCGAGTTATCACAATTATTTGATGAATATCTTTGACCCGTAGTGCAAAAATGAACAGGTGTTGAGATGAACATGACCAACTGGTGATACAAATGAATATCTTTAGCCTGTAGTGCAAAGATGAATATTTGATTCAAGATATATATTGATTGATGTTACAGGGATAAAATATCGTTGATGGACTTTTAAATCTTAGAAGATAGTAGAATTTATTCTCTACTTGACTCTTCTAATGGATTGTTGTTTCCGCTGCAGTTGTTGATCTAAAACTTGTTGTCTATTATATTTTATCAGATTTTTCCCTGATGAAGACTAATGATAAGTTGTTGTATATTATCTGAGTCATAATATTCTTTACTGGGCTAGTTGAGCTCACCCTTTTCCTTTTTGTTCCATTTTTCTCAGGAGGCGAGAATATAGTGGGAACTAATCGGGGTGTGGAGTGATGTTTCCAGTCAGTTGTGTTAGCAGTCCTCACTATTTTGTAAAATAGTGTTAAAATAATTATAATGAGGACTCCTTTTGAGTTTGAATACTGTCTAGAAGACAATATTTGTATTTAAACTCATAGTTTTTATGTTGTCGTATTTTGTACCATAATTGTATTAATGAATTGGTATTTGGTTCTGTACCATGTATTTGACGACTCAGAATGGGTGGTGTATACCTATTTTGGGGGCGTCACAGTTGGTATCAGATCTTAGAGATATGGTCTCTGGCGGAGATCGGGGAATAGAACTAGGAGGAGAGAGATGAGTAAATCCTTCGCTAGTATGTCCTACCTAAGCTTATTTGTTGGTCGGTCATAATATAGGGATATTATGTGATATGTTAATTTATTTAATTAACCCTTATTTTATGACAGTATTTAAGAATGGCAGCTCAGAATGTTAACAATGGAGTAAATGAGACCGTGGAGACACCTTTGATCACCACTCAGGGGAACGTGCGACAGGAAGATAATATTCCTCCTGTAAACCACACTACCGAACAAATGATGAATGATGGGATGTTTTGAAGTTTTTTGCAGTTCATGCAAAATCAGACGAGGGAGACTCGTGTACAAAATTCGGGTGAAAATGATAGCAATGCGCGGTTTGTCACAGCTAAGCAGTTTAAAGAGTTGGGACCACCAGAATTTTAGGAAGAGTTGGATCCGATTAAGGCGGAAACGTGGTTCAAGCAAATTACTAAGATATTCGATGTCTTGGGATGTAGCAATCCGTTATTTTCTATATAAATAAATAAGAAATTTTGTGAATAAAATTTTTTTTTTATTAAGGATGAGGATTTGTACAAGATTATGTGTATATGTATTTATGTGGTAAGTAAAAATATATTTATTACATAATTATTTACAAATGAATTTATTTTAAAATTATTGATTATTAAAAAAGTATATACTTATAATAATTAATTTATGGTAGAAATATTTTAATAATTATTTTCCATAAAAATATATAATCATATATTATTTAAATAATATATGGAGTGATTTTTAGAATAATTATAATAATTATTTTATTATATGAATTTTAGTACAAATTATTAAGTTAATTATTTTACCTTAATTATTAAGGTTAAATAGGAAGAATAAATCAGATATGGAATCCAAACCCTAATTTTGGATTATTGCCAAGGTATGAGAATAATAATATAATATTAAGTATATTTTGATTTTTCAGTGCTATAAATATGTACAGTATATTTGTATTGATAATAAATGGTCAATTATGGTGTTTAATTTCAAAACCCTAGTATTAATGGGTTAAACCCTAATTTTACTTAGGGAAACTCTAAATTGAAAATCAATTGTGAGCTTAAGACTGTTTTATAACTATGTTATATGTTTTATGTTGTGTATTAAGTGATTAATTAGGTAAACCCTAATTAAAGTTTTAGAAACCCTAATAAATTTATTAAAAACCCTATTTTAAGTGTTAAACCCTAGTTTGAAACTCAATTATGAGTTCGAGATTATTATGTAGCGATGTTATGTGATTTTATGCATAATTAGGTAAACCCTAGTTAAGATTTTGAAATATTAATTTCTAGAAACCCTAATTTCTATAATTAGTAACCCTAATTAGAAATTATAAAACTTAATTACCATTTGTAAACCCTGATTGCTATTTTAGCAAAGTTAACGATAATTATATGATTTAAACCCTAATGTTCCTGTATAAGGTAATTATAAAATTAATCATAATTAGAAAATTCTAATTTCAAAATTTTAGAAACTAAAAGTTATTAAACTTTTATTTTATTTTGAGCAAACCCTAAACCCAAACCCAAACCCTAAACCCTAAGGGTTTGCATGATTACAAGTATGCCATTAAATTATCAAGCCCAAGTTCCAAAATGCCCTTATGTGTAATTTTTATTTATTTAGCTTACTTGTGTATCTTGCCAAGGTTGGAGTTATTCACCAACTCTAGATTACTCCACATGCTCAAAAATCTCAGTAGATCAGCCACACATTTCAGCCATACATGCACCATACACTTCTATTTATAGATTGGAAGAGAGAGAAATAACATTTGTTACTTACATTTTTCATAACACTAAAACTAAGCTCTCTCTCTCTCTAACCATCAAAATACACAAGTATATTAGTCCCAAATCAAAGCCCCACGTTTACCATAAACAGATCAGCAACACAAAATCAGAAATTTTTCAAAGAAAGGTATGAACGAACCCTAGAATTTCTGTCCAACGATTCTGTGTTAGATGTTAATTTTTTTGTGTTAAACATGTTATATAAGGTGTCTAGGGATGATCTGGGTTGCTAGATGTTAGATCCATAACATCTAGAGGCTCGGATTTGAAGATTTGCAAAATCTGGGAAAATAAATTTTTGTTCTCTGACAGTGAATGTCAGGTCCTATAGATCTCGTCATGTTATGTGTTTTTGTGTTTTTAAGCTTTGATCTGGTAGTATGCTATAAGATCTTTGATCTGAAACTGGAATCAAAGTCAGATCGTAAGCCAGTAGAAAGTTATTAGTGGTCAAACCACGTTGACCGGCATTGACCGAGCCATTTCTGGGTTACCCAGAAAGCTTCTAGAACATGTCTGGCAGTAGATTCATGGCCTTGGATCTTGCAGGTGTTAGTTTATTTGTTGTTGATGTTATAATATGTTTGTACTATGGTATATGGACTTCAAGATTAAGCTTGTATATCGCCTAAATATCTAGTGGATCGAAGTCAGTGGATGGTCAAACCAGGCCGGAAGATCACGAACTTAGTTTTCTGGGTAACCCAGAAAACTTAAGTGCATGATCTTTGACAAGGTTTGACCAGCTTAAGTCTTTTGATTTTGTTGTTGTTATTATGATTTTATGTAATGGATCTCTAGATTTACATGTGTTCTACAACCTGAAAGCCTAAGATCACGAAACTCGTTCATGTGTTGCAAGATATAAAGATCGATAGAAGGCAGTATGAACTGTTCTTCATTTCTGGAAAACCCAGAAATGAAGAACAGCTCTGACAAGGTTTTTGGGAAGGCCAGATCTCGTTCGGTTTATGTATTATGGTCATGATTGTTGTTGTAGCCTGAAGTGTTACACTAGTACTACATGCTCTAATGCTTAGTTGGTCCAGAATCACACTACACACTGAATTATTGTTGGTCAAACGTGACGCCTTAGCAACTGACTATGAATCTCTGGGTTTGGCCAAGAACATGAAGAACACCTATAGCGACGGTTCTGTCGCTATAGGTGGTCTTTAGCGACAGACTATTTAATATTTTTCGGAAATTAATTATTAAATAGAAAAAATTAGTTTTTAATTATTAAAAATACAAAATAAATTATTAAAAATTATAAAAAATTTCGAAAATTAGTTTTTAATTATTATTATTATATTTCATAAATATTTAATATTTTTAGAATATTAAAAGTATTTAATTTATTTAATTATAATATTAAATAAATTATTTAAAAATAATTTTAATATTAGAAAAATCATTAAAAATTATATTATGATATAAGAAAATATTTTAAGTTATTTTTAATGACTTTTAATATTTTATGATAAATTTCATTAATAAATAAATATTAATGGTAATTAATTTATTTACTAAATGAATTAAGTAAATTAATTAAAAATGATTTTATTATATTAAAAATCATATTAAATGAAAATAAAGTGTTTAAAAATATTTTAAGTTATAAAATATAACTTTTAATATTTAAAGAATAATTTCATTAATAATTTAATATTAATGATTATTAAGTTATTATTATTGATATTAAATTTCTTTAATAATTATATTAAATAAATAGTTTAAAAATAGTTTTATTAATTTAAAAAAAATTATTTAAAAAGGATATAAATGAATTAAAAATATTTTAAGTTATGAATAATGACTTTTAATATTTTGATAAATGAAACATTAATACTTTAATATTAATGATAATTATTTAAAAATGATTTTAAATGTTTTAAAAATCATTTAAGGGTAATATTAATACTTTAAAAGTATTTTGGGTTATTATACATAACTTTAATATTTTGGAAATGATTTCATTAATAGTTTAATACTAATTAAATATTTATTATAATAGAATTGATTGGTATTTAAATCATTTAAATATGATTCCAATGTTTGAAAATTCATGATAAATTATAATAAATGTTTTAAAATTATACTGAGTCATTTAAAAATAATATGACTGATACGTACTGATGTTAAGTTATAAAATAGAGTCTTAGACTCGATAATTACCCAATAAAGTTGTCGGTAGACCGACATGTTTCAAAAATTGATATGGACTTAGATATTTTGATTGTATAAGTGATTATTTGTGATTCAATGGTTATTAAACATAGATGCTAATGTGATTAGGTTATGTGTTGACTGCAATAAGCAGTGTTATGTGTTATAGTATGTTGTTCTAATCGAACGAACTATCTTATTAATGATAGGTCGTGAGATAAGCGATAGATCTTAATTACAAGTTGTAAGCAGCGCTTCAGGCAAGTATCTAACCTTTGAATTTTCTTTATGCAATGGATGTGAGTAAGAATGTTTCTAAACTATGTTATTATTGTACAGATTATGAACTTTATATTATATAAGCTCATTGAATATCAACATGTTAGTATATGATAATTCGGACATATATATTCTGTTCGTTAATTTCTAGAAGTGGTTAAACAAGTGTCCCCACTTGGATAATCATTGTATTTAATCACATGTTGATATACCTTTGTCAATTACCCGTATATAGATATATTGAATTATAGATTATTGTTGAACAAGATAAAACCTTTGATTTAGAACCCAGACATGTATGAACATCCCTACACGGGAAAATTTTTATGCGCTCCGGCGGACAAAGGATGAACGATAATATCGTTCTAGCAATGTAGTATTGATCAATGCAGGGCATAACGGGCTGATCACCCCCGTGCCTATAAGTTATGACGGTTTACAGATGAATTTCTGTTTAACCTTTTCGAAAATGAAAACAATGTTCATGGCATGTCACCATAACCCAAGTTATAGTCATTATGTAGTTTCAAAAATTTGAAAGAAAGTTGTTATGTTATTATTATTGGTCCAGAATACTTCACAACTATTGACTTGTTGTAGAAGAATAGTACAAAGAAAACATTTAAATCCTTTCAGCTTATATATATATATATATAATTGCTATTGCTTGCTGGGCACTCAAATGCTCATCCTTGCTTAAATTTAAATGTTTTCAGCTAAGTGCGAACGACCGGAGAACTCTGCTAAGAACAAAGGAAAAGGGAAGGTTGCTGAATGAACGAATTACTATGTTATGTAATAGTTTAATGTTATTAAGACAATTATGATATATATTATCTATCATGGGTTGTAATGAATGTTTAAAGGTTTCGTACTTGGGAGTTAGACTCTGATAATTATGTAAATTAATTTGATCTTTTATATTATTGTTATTATTATTAGTATTATTCCGCTCATAGAAATGGTATCGTGAAGAACCGAGTTCGGGTTTTAAGTATCCGAGTTTGGGGTCCTCACATGGGATGCATGGAAGAACAGAAGGTTCCATTTGCCACCTTTATGTTCCGTGATGAGGCAGATTACTGGTGGGAATCTGTGAAGTGTACCCAGCCTACCGCACTCAGCATATCTTGGGAAACATTTTAGAAGCTGTTCAATGATAAGTTCTTTCCTGAAAGTATTCGTCATATGAAGGAGGTAGAGTTTATCAGACTAGAACAAAATAACACGACTGTGTCTCAGTACGAGGCGAAGTTCACGGAGTTATCCTGGTTTGCACCTCATTTGGTGGAAAACGAGGAACGTATGACGATGATGTTTCTGAGAGGTCTAAAACTAGAGATTCGACAATATTTTATCTCTCATAAATTTTCTTTATATTCAGATATTGTAAACAGGGCTCAATTATTAGAGCGAGATAATGAGTATGTTCAACCAAGGGACCACAACTAGGGTCATACCGGTGGAAGCAGTCATCGGAGCAATGACAACCAGCAGGGAGGAAAATATTCGGACAAAAGCAGTAACTACTCTGGTGGTAATCGTGGCCGTGACAATAGAAGGAGCAAGTCGGGAGGAGATTTCAAAAAGAGAACGTACAACAATGATAACGTGAAGACGTTAGCACAAACATCAACTAGGGGAGGAGAACGAGCACCGGTTGTTTGTTACAAATGTGGGAAAGAGGGACATATCAGCCCAAACTGCCCACAACAATCCAAGGTGTGTTAGTGTGGAAAATAAGGTCATATAGCTAGAGATTATCTTGTAGAGAAACCAAGTCCAGCGAGAATGGTGACTCCGAAGGCTATTCCGGAAAAGTCAAAGTCAGCGGTTCCTGGTAGAGCGTTTATCGTGACTGGTCAAAATGCGAGGAACCCAAATGAGGTGATCACGGGTAAGCTAATCATAAATTCTTATGATGTTTATACCTGACTAGATACCGGTTCTACCCATTCATTTATTTCTCCTACTTGTGCTCAACGTTTAAACTTGACTCCGGAGAAATTAGACTTTGACTTATCTGTTAAAACTCCGTTAGGAGAAACCTTCATTACATCCACTTTTTATAAATCTTGTTTGATCTAAGTTAGCACCATCACATTACCTGTTGACCTTATATCTTTAAAGATACTTGCATTTGACGTGATTTTAGGAATTGATTGGTTAACTACTCATCATGCTAAAATTGATTGTTTTCGTAAGGTTGTTAGTTTTTATATTCCTAACCAACCTGTTATGCGAATTCAAGCAACCAAACCACTAAAATCAGTCACTGTCATATCAAGCCATAAAGCTATTCGTTTATTAAAAAACGAATGTCAAGCTTTCTTAGCCCATATTATGGACTTGAACAAAAACACGTCAGATTTGAATAATATTCCTGTTGTTAGTGAATTTCCTGACGTATTTCCTGAAGAACTTACTGGTCTACCCCCAGAACGTGAAGTTTAATTCTTTATTGATCTTGAACCGGGTACAAAACCCATTTCTAAAACCCCATATCAAATGGCTCCTATTGAACTTCAGGAGTTAAAGCTCCAACTACAGGAGTTGTTGGACATCGGTTTCATTCGTCCTAGTACATCTCCTTGGGGTGCTCCTATTTTATTTGTAAAGAAGAAAGACAGGAGTATGTGACTTTGTATTGACTATCGAGAATTGAACCATATTACCATCAAGAATAGGTATCTGTTACCTCGTATTGATGACCTGTTTAACCAGTTACAAGGAGCACAATTCTTTTTAAAGATCGATCTTCGTTCTGGATATCATCAGCTAAAGATTAAAACTGAAGATATTTCGAAGACTTCCTTTAGAACTTGGTACATGCATTATGAATTCTTAATCATGTATTTTGGATTGACTAATGCTCTTGCTGCTTTCATGGATATGATGAACTGAGTATTTAAGGAATATTTGGATCAGTTCGTTGTTGTCTTTATTGATGACATCCTCATCTATTCTAAAAGTTGTGAAGATCATGAGCACCATTTGAAGCTGGTACTCCAAGGGCTCCGCGATCACAAGCTATATGTCAAGCTAAAGAAATGCGAGTTCTGGCTTGAGGAAGTAGCATTCCTTGGGCACGTGGTGTCAAAACATGGAGTATCTGTTGACCCAACGAAGATTGAAGAAATCCAAAGTTGGGATCAACTGAAGTCGGTGACCGAAGTACGTAGTTTTTTGGGCTTAGCTGGTTATTATCAGAGATTTGTGGAAGGTTTTTCTCGAATTGCTACTCCGTTAACTCAGCTGACTCGGAAAGATACAAAATTTGTATGGAGCGAGGAATGCGAGAAGAGTTTCCAAGAGCTCAAGAGGAGACTCATTTCGGCACCTATTCTGACAATACTATCTGGTTCGGATGGATTTGTTATCTACAGCGATGATTCAGGAAAAGGGTTAGGATGTGTTCTCATGCAACATGGGAAAGTCATAGCCTATGCCTCGCGACAACTCAAAGAATATGAGAGAAATTATCCTACTCATGATCTAAAGTTAGCAGCAGTTGTTTTCGCGCTAAAGATCTGGAGGCACTATCTATATGGGAGAAAGTGGGGATCTATACGAATCATAAAAGCCTCAAATATTTCTTCACTCAAAAGGAACTCAACATGCGACAACGACATTGGCTTGAGCTGTTGAATGATTACGATTATACCATTCAATATCATCCTGGAAAAGAAAACGTGGTAGCTGATGCATTAAGTAGAAGATCATATGCAGGTACAAGTGCGATATTGTTAACGCAAAGACCCATTTTGTATGACTTGCAAAGGATGGAGATAGAGGTAAAGGCTCCAAGTACCCACATGATGATATTAAATATACGAGTAGAACCGACTTTAATTGATAAAGTTAAAACTGATCAATCTACGGACCTGGAGCTGATGCGTATGAAGAAGAAAGTGCAAGAAGGTGCTATTCCAGAAGCAAGAGTCAATGAAGAAGGAATACTTAGAGTCAACTCTATACTTTATGTTTCTAACGACTCTGATTTGAAGTACAAGATCATGATGGAGGCATACAACACACCATTTGCAATCCATCCAAGGAGTACTAAAATGTATCATGATCTTTGACATACATTTTGGTGGAACAATATGAAGAGAGAGATCGCGGAATTTATCTCGAGGTGTTTAACTTGTCAACGAGTAAAGACCGAGCATCAAGTGCCAAATGGTCCATTGCAACCACTTGAGATTCTGAAATGGAAGTGGGAATACATTACTATAGATTTCGTTATGGGTCTTCCCAAGGTTTCACAAGGTATAGATGCGATTTGGGTTATTGTTGATAGATTAACCAAGTCTGCTCATTTCTTGCCTATACGTGAGACTTATTCCCTTGAACGTCTTGCTCGTATATACATGAATAAGATTGTGAGACTGCATGGCATGCCAGTATCCATAGTTTCGAATCGTGACCCAAGATTCACTTCACGATTTTGGGTTAGCTTGCAGAAAGCTATGAGCACGGATTTACAATTCAGTTCAGCATACCATCCTCAAACGGACTGGCAATCAGAGAGGACTATTCAAACTCTTGAAGATCTATTAAGACTCTGTGTCCTAGACTTCAAAGGGAGTTGGGATAAGTACCTACCATTGGTAGAATTCTCCTACAACAACAGTTATCAGGCAAGTATAGGTGTGGCTCCATTTGAAGCATAGTATGGACGAAAGTGTCGTTCTCCAGTATGTTGGGATGAGGTAGGAGAAACAATATTATTGGGACCAAAATTGGTATGCATAACTACAGAAAAGATCCAAATGATCCGACAACGTATACAAATGGCACAAGATCGAAAAAAGAGTTATGCGAATCTTCATCGAAAGGACGTGAAATTTAATATTGGGGATCATGTATTGTTACGTATTGCTCCATGGAAGGGAGTTACAAGATTTGGGAAGAGAGGAAAGCTCAATCCAAGATTTGTTGGTCCATTTGAAATTCTTGACCGAATAGGAAATGTGGCCTATAGACTCGTATTACCTCCAAGCATGTCTCGTGTTCATAATATTTTTCACATATCTATGCTTCATAAATATGTGATGGACCCAAACCACATTATTGAGTTAGAACTAGACGAGATAGCCGAAGACTTAACGTACGAGGAGGTACATGTCAAAATCTTAGATAGGAAAGAACATATCCTACGCACAAAGTCATACCACAAGTCAAAGTTTTGTGGAGGAAATATGCTATTGATGAAATGACCTAGGAGTTGGAAACTGAAATGAAGGCGAGGTATCCTCACCTTTTCGAAACACTAGGTACGTACGCCAATTTCGAGGACACAATTTTATAAAGAGGGGAGGTTGTAAGACCCCAATTTATTATTAAATGAAATTAAATTTTCTTTATTTATTGTTTTGAAATAGTAAGGGTTGATTTGATTAATGTGGTTAGTTATGGGTAAAATGTGCAAATATTTCAAATAAGCAAGTGGTTATAAAATATTCATTTTTGTCGGTAAATATTCGTTTGGTCGTGAAATATTCTTATTGTCGGGGAATATTCGTACGACGACGTAGCCTTGTGTGGGCCCCATAACAGAAAGCGATTGGATGAAGAAAACGACAAGTATAAGTTGTTTATAAATAACGGCGTAGTTGTTACTGTTAATACTGTTAGAATATCCAGTGGTTAAAATACAGTAGCACACGGTATTGCACCAATTATTGATTCTTACGTAAGAAGACACTACTCAATAATTGTTACAGTAATTACTGTTCAATATTTTATTTTATTGATTCAATAATTGTTGCGTTGATATTTTATATTATTGTTGTTTCAATAATTATTACTGCACAGTATTTTCCATTATCAGATCAATAATTCATATTATTTGAATAATATTATTAGATAGCATTATTGGTAATGTCTAGAAATTTTTGTCTAAGGAGAGGTTTGGTCATCTAATTGCGCGCCAGTAAGGAGAAATCCTTATTGGAAAGCCCCCTCTTTCTTGGGAATGACCTGGTTATCATAATTGTGATTCTATAATATTATTTGTGAATAATTAATTATTGATTTATATGATAAGGAAATATTTATTTGATGCGGATATAAATGATAGATTTATTTATGTGGTTATAAATGAAGGAATTAATGTTTAGATGTTTTATCAGTATTTTTTCGGATTGGAGGTATTAAAAGATCAAATCGGTGTTCTTAAGGCTCTATTTCGTGAGTTATAATTTTAATCCGACCGTTGGATCGTTGTAATTTTTGGATATGTTATACATATGTAAGTTGAGTATATATCCACAAATTTTGAACCGTTAAAAATAAACAAATGATTTGTTATGAATTTTAAGAGGTGTTGAAAATTATGCGGTTGTGGATTTCGGATATTTTATGTCTGAAATTTGGAAAAACTTAAAGCTACAAAGTTGTAGAGAATTCGATTTCGTGTGGAATGGACATAAAATTCGTATTTTTATGATAAACAGACTATTTTCTATGAATTACTAAAGTTTTGGAAAATAAAATAATTTTTAATAAAATTGGGTAGGACCCACTTTTGTTGAATACACGTGGGCTGCTATTTTTTCTTCCAAGTTGGCTGGCTTGGTTGGTGGAGGAGACGTAGGAAGAAAGAAAAGATTATATTATTATTTTATTATTTAGTCTCTTATGGCGTTCTACCATTTTCCTATAAATAGGTGCTTAGGTTAGAATTAAAAATCACACCAGAAATACGTTTTCTTTCTCTCTATATTGTCGAGTGTATTTTAGTGAGTATTTAGATATTTTGAGAGTTGCTATTCAGTGCAAGCTTCCTTCGGCTTTACATCCAATATTTCGATCAGAAATACTGTTATTTTGAGGTAAGGGATGATATTTTCTTCTTAAATGATATTATTTCCTTCAATATCATTATGCCGAAATATTGGTTTGAACTTTTTATCAAATTTGGAACATTTTATGTCGGGGTTACTATTCACGTATACGACACTATTCACGAATACGACACTATTCACGAATACGGCACTATTCATCGAAAAATGAAATTTTCTTCTTTTTGTCCAAGATGTCTATTATGGTTACTATCTTTGATTGTATCCATGTTTTGATCTTTATTTTTAAATTTTGCTTCACAATTGGTTATTATGGAGTATTATTGAACTTAGATAAATTGTAGTACGAATCCTTAATATTTGTTCTTTTGTCTCACTGGATTCGTTTTCTTTAAGATATTTTTTATAATCCTCAGTCCTAAATGATGATATTACTGAATATCTTTGGCCTGTAGTGCAAAGATGAATGATTATCTGATGAATATCTTTGGCCCGTAATGCAAAGATGAACAGGTGTTGAGATGAACATGACCAACTGGTGATACAAATGAATATCTTTGGCCTGTAGTGCAAAGATTAATATTTGATTCAAGATGTATATTGATTGATGTTACAGGGATAAAATATCGTTGATGGACTTTTAAATCTTAGAAGATAGTAGAATTTATTCTCTACTTGACTCTTCTAATGGATTGTTGTTTTCGCTACAGTTGTTGATCTAAAGCTTGTTGTCTATTATATTTTATCAGATTTTTCTCTGTTGAAGACTAATGATAAGTTGTTCTGTATTATCTTAGTCATAATATTCTTTACTGGGCTAGTTGAGCTCACCCTTTTCTTTTTTGTTCCATTTTTCTCAGGAGGCGAGAATATAGCGGGAACTAGTCGGGGTGTGGAGTGATGTTTCCAGTTAGTTGTGTTAGCAGTCCTCACTATTTTGTAAAATAGTATTTAAATAATTGTAATGAGGACTCCTTTTGAGTTTGAATACTGTCTAGAAGACAATATTTGTATTTAAACTCACAGTTTTTGTGTTGTCGTATTTTGCACGACAATTATATTAATGAAGTGGTATTTGGTTCTGTACCATGTATTTGACGACTCATAATGGGTGGTGTATACCTATTTTGGGGGTATCACACTGAAGCTCGCCCTGTGGCGTGGGCGATAGCGTTATGGGTGGCGCTGTGGCTCCACGTGTGCAATAAAAAAACCAGAGCTCGCGCTACAGCGCGAGTCCATATATGATCAATGGTGCTGCGGTGCCATAGCAACATCAGGTTAGACCAGGAGGTGGCGCTGTGGCGCGGCCAATAGGCTTGGCATTGGCACCGCAGCGTGAGTATGAGAAATATGATCATTTTGCCCCTTAATGCTAGAAAACACCTGATAAACCTTGCGTTGCATCGATTAAGCATAATAGCACTATAATCATATAAAACCATATAAAATCTACAAGAACATGCAACTACTTAAGTCATAAAGTATCCGATTCGTGGGTATAAATCCCACTCATCAGGTGCCTCCATCCCGGCTGGACTTGACTTCATTGCACGACAAAATCGGGCTAGGTGACCTTCTCTTTCGCAATTATAACACGCTTTGGATTGATGCGTACAGTTCGGACTGATCTATCCCTCCCCTTCGCATTTGTAGCATACAATCGATGATCGTTCTCCTTCTTTAACAACGGGTGCTGGTGCTAACGTCTTTCCATCATTATTGAATCTCCTCTTCTTGAAACTTGCACTTCTATTATCTTGGCCATGATTACCACCGAAGTGGTTACCATTTCTGGCATGTTGATTCCCTCCACGTTTGTTGTCACCGCTTCGATGACTAATACCACTGGTTTTATCATTTTGCCGGCTGCTCTCTCTTGGTTGGGTTGACTCATTATCGCGCTCCAATAACTGAGCCCTATTTACAACATCTGAATACAAACACAGTTTGTGAGAAATGAGGTATTGTCGTATTCTAGGTTTCAAACCTCTTAGAAACATCCGCGTCATTCTCTCATCATTATCAACCAAATGAGATGCAAACCGAGACAACTCGGCAAACTTGGCTTCGTACTGCAAGACAGTCATATTGTTTTGTTCTAGCTTGATGAACTCCACCTCCTTCATGTGACGAATACTTTCGGAAAAGTACCTGTCGTTGAACAGTTCTTGGAACTTCTCCCAAGACATCTTCAGTGTGGCAGGCTGGGTATATTTTACTGATTCCCATTAGTAATCTGCCTCTCCTCTTAATATGAAAGTGGCAAAGGGAAACTTTTGCTCCTCGGATCATCCCAAGACATCAAATATCTTGGTGATCTACTTTATCCACGTCTCCGTCTTAAGTGATTCTGGATTTCCCATAAACTCTGGTGGTCCCAGCTCCTTGAACTGCTTAGCAGTAACCATCCGAGAATTACCAGTGTTTCCACATGCATTTTGAATAGGAGTCTTTCTCGCCTGATGTTGCATGAATTGCATAAAGCCTCCGAACATCCCATCGTTCATCATCTGGTCGGTGTTGTTGTTTACCTGAGATTTATTGCCTTCCTAATGCACATTATCCTGAGTATTGATCGTTGGTGACTCAACGGTCTCATGTGCTTCATTGCTTATCTCAACATTTTTAGATGCCATTTTCAAATGCTGCCACAAAACAAGGGTTAATTGACATACCATATATTATCCCTATACTCTGAACAACCAATTAAATAACAAATAAACTTAGGTAGGTCATACTAGCGAAGGAATACCCGCCTCTCCCCTCCTAGTTCTAGTCTCACATCTCAGCCAGGGATCATATCCCTTAGCTTTGATACCAAATGTGTTGCCCCCAAAATAGGTATACATCACCCATCTTGAGTCACCAAATACATGGTACAGAATACAAATACAAACTTAATTATACAACATGAGCTGAGAGTTTTTACAAGAATATTGTCTAACATATAGTATTCAAACTCAAAGGACTCCTCATTACATTTATTATCAAACTAAATAGTGAGGACAACTACAGCCACCATCTCGGACAGTCACTCCATTCCCCGACTAGTCTTGGTTACGTTCTCATTTTCTGAAGAGAACAATGAAAATAAAAGGGTGAGCTCAACTAGCCCAGTAACAAATATTATGACTAAGATAATGCAGAATAAATTATTGTTAGCCTTCAACAGTGTTAAACAATAAACAACAAGTTTAACTGCAGCGGAACAAGCAATCCATTAGAATAGTCAAGTATAGCATGATATCTACTATCTTCTATGATTTAAAAAGTTTATCATAATCTTTATAGCTGAAACTTAGCTTAACAAATAATCCACATCACTGAATTATCCATGCATTGCAGGCCAATGATATTCATTAGTATCACAACCACGAATTATCCATGCACTAGGGACAAGTATATTCGTGTAATCACCAATAGTCATGATCATACCAACAACTGTCCATCAATGCACTACGGGCCAATGATGACTTTAACCACATAATTTGTAACATTACAGGTTATGATTATATCGAATGATCCCTGGTCATAATCATACCAATCAACAGTTCATCTATGCACGTAAGCCAAAGATGACTTTCATCACAATATAAGCATGAGGATGATGACAACGATATAAAAATTCAATTAAAAGGAAACAAATGATAAATTAATAAAAATTTATAATTTAATTTATCTAGAATTCAATAATGTTGAAATTGTCAACATGATACTGCTTTATGGAATAAAATTTAAGAATAATATTGTATCAAGAAAGATTTGGATCGAAAATAAATCAATTTTTTGTCATAAATAGTACTCCGGGTGAATAGTATTTGAGTGAATAGTATCCCATGAATAGTACTTCGTGAATAGTATCCCGTGAATAGTATTTCAGCATGAAAAGATTAATAATCATCAAGAATGCTCAAAATAATATTTTTATGAAAATATACTAGATGAAACGCAAATATCAAGGATATTCTACTAATTTCACGAAGTATAGAAGCAATACTTTAACAGAATGAGGGTATAATCCGGAATATGAGACGAAATAATATTACTCACATACTATAGAGTATGGAAGAAAATATTATTTCTTATGAATACTGAACAAAAATAATATCCCTTACCTTAAAATAAGACTAGATACTAGAATAGTGAAGTAGCATAATACTCTTTTTCTTCCTCTCTATAGCTTCTCTCTCTATAATTGCTCTTATGAGTCTTAGTGAATTGGTGAGAATGAAAAAAGAATGAGCTTCTATTTATAGAAAAACATAGTTTCGATAATTGCACGTTTTGGAGCTCGAATTATTATAGTATAGTACCTTCATCTTTTCTTCTATTTTTAAATTAGTCCTGCAAGTATTATTAATCTTGCACTACCTCCCCCAATAGTAATGCATGTGAACCAATAGTTCCATTCATGTGAGCAAATAGTTATATGCATGTGAACTTGTAACAATTAATTACTTATTTATCCGATTAATTACCCGATTGGTCAATTTAACCTCCATAAATCAATTATTATCGAAATAAATGTCGATTTCCACTAACAAAAATAATCCCAACACAATGAAAATATTTTTTTATCAACAATTTCATCTTTAATCAACACGAACTTATTCATCATTAATATTGTAACTCATAACATTTAACAACCAGATCATTCTCAGGAAAGATGGGGCTTTCCGATAATGATTTATCCCCACTGGCGTGAAATTAGGTGACCAAACCCCTTTCCTCGACAGAACTTTCTAGACATCGTCAATATTACAAATAATAATATGAATAACTTTGTCATCTCAATTATTTATTTAATAATATAAAATATTATACAGATGATACTATGACAATAATTGAATCAATAATATGAGAGATATTATGCAGCAATTACTGTAGTAATAATTGAGTATAACTGAGTGACTTCTCACGTAAGCATCAATAATCAATACTGTGTACTACTATGCAACCACACGTATTACTTTACTTTTACCACCGTTCAACAATTTAACGGCAAAACTTTTGTCGTTATTTTTATAAAAAGATATTTTCGTCGTTTTCTAACTCTGACAATGCTTTTATTGTGGGGTCCACTAATGATTGTGCCATCATACGAATATTTCCTACTAAAACGAATATTCCCCGACCAATCGAATATTTTATAACAACTTGCTTACTTTACAAAATTTGTAAATATTACCCATAACTATAACATTATATCAAATCCACACCTTAATATTCAAAAATATATATTGAGAAAAAATAATCTTTATTCATAAAAGTTGGGATCTTACAGTCTCAACATCATTTCATCCCACATTTCATACAGAAGTGTCCCACAAGAGCCATAGCTCAAAATCTCGAGTGACTACTACCCAAGGCAGCACACCGGATAGAATTTGAAGACTTAAAGATCTGGTCATGGACCCATCTTCCCAGCTTTATACAACCTCTTATCCCATGTCATTGTGTAGCTCTCGACAACAGCATTCCGAAAAGGAACAACACGCCTCCATCGGATGCCCGAATTAAAAGTTATGAAGGTTCGAGCAGACAACGTGTTGTACAAGTGCACGTACTTCGAGACGATAGGACCCGCATGGCCCGAGGAAACCCGAGCAGCCGTAGGTAGACTTGCGTCTATCGCGGGTAGACTCGCGGCCATCTGGTCTATAAATAAGAGCCTTTGGTTGCTCATTTAAAAAAAATAGAAAAAAGAGAGAAAACTCTGTCCATTTCAGTCTGTAAACACTTCTAGTGTACTCTAAATTGAGTGATTCTTCTTTTTAAACACTTGCGAGCTCGTGTTTTGCTACATACTAAAATTTAACCGGTGAAAATCGAGTTTTTAGGCTTCAAAAGCTATCTGAAGTCTTCTTGGCAGCCCACTGTAAGATATTTCAGATTTTTAAGCTTTTAATAACTTTTGTATATATATATCTACTCACGTTGAGAGTCGTGTCATGTGGGTATGCCCGGATCGTCGATCCGTGGCTTTTTACTACTTTTATATATATATATATATATATATATATATATATATATATAAATTATTATAGTAAAAGGCCACAAAGTGATCTCCAGGCCAGACAGGAATGTATATATATATATATATATATATATATATATATATATATATATATATTTCAAGTCCTGCCTGGAGTTTGCTTTTATATATATGTAACTATTTTTATCAGCCTACGGGCTAGATTTGCCTAAATCTGGCTATTTCTCACTTTGACCGGCTTATGGTGACTAAACTGGAACAGTTGAAGCTGGAATGGTTTAGATTTACTCAAATCTAGTTCTTTTTCTAGCTTTTATCAGCCTACGGGCTATATTTTCCTAAATCTGGCTATTTCTTACTTTAATCAGTTCATGGTGACTAAACTGGAACCGTTGAAGCTGGAATGCTTAGATTTATTCAAATATTGTCCATTTTCTAGCTTTTGCACATATTTCTTTATCATGTGAGCCTAGGAATCATGTGATCACATATTCAGTTTCTGAATCTAGATTCGGTTCCCATGATGGACATTTTCAGCTGCAGCCAGCTTGTAAATTATTCACGGTGTTTGAATTTCCTTAGATGACTCTCATGCCCACAAGGAGTTTGGCACAACTATATACCTTATTTTCTCGAAGATGCTTCGCATCTCGAAAATAAAAGCAATCAAGCCAAACACATAATAAAATGGAAGTATCAAAGACCTTAATTACTATTGATCATAAGGGTTTAAAAAGCCTATTTTACAAAACTTCATTGATATATCTTGTTAAAATTGAACTTTTATACAAAAGTTAAACCCTTTGTATATAGGTGAAAACGAGGTATAACACTACTTCCAAAACAACTGCACATAGATCTACACATACACAAATAGATAATAGTTTAAATTAGAAAGTGGTGGTAACCGTGTTACCACGGAAGTCGTGGGGTGCCTAACACCTTCCCTCCGCTTAATCAAGCTCCCAGACCCTAACGAATTTCGGTTTCGCAGACCAGTTAAATAGTGTCATATCACTAGGTCTTTGTGCAAACCTTTTCTCGGTTGAATTGGTGCAACCATTTAAAAATAACCAACTGGCGACTCTTACAGTCAAATCGTCGACATATACATGTCGGACCTTTTCAAACTTATTTTTTCAAACAAATCTCACCTAAAATGAGAACACCAAAAAATAAGAACAGAAAGGGACAAATAAAAAATCCTTACGTCGACAGGTGGCGACTCTACTGCGGACTCCAGTTAGAGGGCTTAAGTCGCTATCAAAGCTTTTCAAAACTTTTATCTGCTTATGTGTGGATATTGCATTTACATTTAAATGAATATGAACTAATGCTTTATTTACTGCATTTAGTGCTTCGCACCATATCTGCCTGTGATATTAGTGCTTCACACATGGCATCATTTCCATATGGTGAGATGCGATGTATGTGAATGTATGTTATGTGGTCCCTCCATCAGGAGGCTATCCTGTCGGTATTTGATTACTGGACTCGTTAGGAGACTAATTCCACGAGGCTCAGGAAAGGCACCACCCAGATTCGCTCTAGTTGAAAGATCGAATTAGCTTCCCATCGAGAAAATTACAATGATCTGGGGACCTTCATGCCAAAAAGCCACGAGAGTAGCATAAGATAGGTTAGTCTCTGATAAACCAAACGCGGAGGGAAGTGTCTTCATACTTTCCCATTTCAATTACTTATAAGTTCAATTACTTGTAATTTCCATTTCCATGTCAATCTCAATGTAATGGAAAATATAAAGGAATATGTGAACATGCATATTAAAACCTGTCATGATTTCCTGTCATTAAAATAACTGACATCCATTTTGCAGGATAATACTCCTAAAAATGGACACATTATAGAGCATGTAACATTGCCACATTTCCCCAGACTAAAGTAAGTCTTTTTGTAGGCAAGCGATTGGTCTCGTTACCCGTTCAAAATTCAAGAAGGCACAAAGCGTACAGCCAAACATGGCTACATCTGGCCAGCCTAATCTTACTTGTAAGACCCCAACTTTTATGAGTAAAGATTAATTTTTCTCAAAATATATTTTTGAAATATTATGGTGTGGATTTGATAAAATGTTATAGTTGTGGGTAATATTTATAAATTTTGCAAAGTAAACAAGTTGTTATAAAATATTCGATTGGTCGAGGAATATTCATTTTAACAGGGAATATTCGTACGATGACACAATCATTGGTGGACCCCACAACGAAAGTATTGTCGATTTAAAAAACGCCGAAAATGTCTCTTTATAAAAATAACGGCGAAAGTTTTACCGTTAAATTGTTTAACTATCCGGTGGTAAAAGTACAGTAATACGCGTAGTTGCATAGTAGCACAGGGTATTGATTATTGATGCTTACGTGAGAAGTCACTCAATTATACTTAATTATTGCTACAGTAATTGCTGCATAATATGTCTCATATTATAGATTCAATTATTGTTATAGTATCATCTGCATAATATTTTATATTTTTAAATAAATAATTGAGACGACAAAGTTATTTATATTATTATTTATAATATTGACGATGTCTATAAAGTTCTATCGAGGAAAGGGGTTTGGTCACCTAATTGCACGCCAGTAGGGAGAAATCCTTATCGGAAAGCCCCCTCTTTCTTGGGAATGATCTGGTTGTTAAATATTATGAGTTATAATATTAATGACGAATAAGTTCGTGTTGATTAAAGATGAAATTGTTGATAAAAAATATTTCCATTATGTTGGGATTATTTGTGTTAGTGAAAATCGACATTTATTTCGATAATAATTGATTTCTGGAGGTTAAATTGACCAATCGGGTAATTAATCGGATAAATGAGTAATTAATTGCTATTAGTTCATATGCATATAACTATTTGCTCACATGAATGGAACTATTGGTTCACATGCATTACTATTTGGGGAGGTGGTGTAAGATTGATAATGTGACGAACGAGAATTTTGTAAATTATTTTAAATATTTATTGAGTTAAATAAATTGATGCAATTAATTTTTAAATATTTTCGATGATTTAATTATTAGGTTTAATAATTAATTGATGCAATTGTGGTAGATTAATTTAATCATATGTGTTACATTATTAAATTAATGTAGAGAATTTTTATTATTCAAGTATGTGATTAATTGAGCTTATTGAATTAAATGAATATTTAATTAAGCATGATGTTATTTTAATTAAATTAAATTATTAATTAGAAATTTAATAAATTGACATTATTTATTATGAGATATTTATTTATGTGACTATGTGAATTTATGAGAAATTATTATATTTTATTTATATTAAATTAAATAAGATATATGAATTATTGTGCAATTGGGTGTGACACACTTATTAAACTATATAATAAAAGAGTTTATTAAATTAATTGAGTTTAAGCCTTTAAGGCTAGCCAAACATGGCCTTAAGGGGGGTTACTAGCAGTTACCCATGACAGGGTTAACTGACTAGTATGCGCGTCAGTTCTTTGCAATTATATTACGTATTCTTTTTCTATTTCTTTCTCTAAGTCTGATAAGCATCACAGAGAGAAAAGATTGAGAATTACAGAGAGGATTGAGAAGTCTGGGAGATAAAGTGAGTGTGTAATCAACAGGCTTTTGAAAAAGGGACATTTGGAATCACTCTTGTAGTTTGTATTCTGGGTAATTTCTCCCAAACCCAATTTCTACATTTACGTCTTTTAGTTTTTATAAATTGACTTTCAAAACTTCTGTTAATCTCTGTGATTTGGGAATTGTACTATTATATATATTTATGTGATAGTAAGAATAGCATAACATGTTTTATATATATATTACATGATTTCATATCATCAAGTTCATGAAAACATGTAGTAATCTGATGATTTGTTATTTCAAAATAAACAGAGTACGTGATATGGCCATATGGCCTTATATGTGATAATTGATGTATTGATTATATATTATCCCTAAAATTTACACTCTTATATTATTGAGCATGTTAATACGAAGAGATCAAGCCTTAAACAAACGGATTCGGTGTTATAACGAATCCGTAGTGTTAAATTATATATTTTATATTCAAAAACCACCAAGAACATCAAAGTCAGTGAATTCACATGTTTTAATTATGTGATTATGTGTTTTAATTGGTTAAAACTACTCTACAGATGTTGGGTAATGATTATATGGAAGTATTAACATGTGGGTACGTTAAATTAGTGAGTTTAGTGATCATAAAATGTGTAAATCGCCGAACTCTGTGTTCATCGCGATATGGGAAACAGTTTCTGGAGTCTCGCGCCGCGGCGCCAACTCCAGAACTGAAGTCCCGCGCCGCAGCGCCACTGCGCCGCAGCGCCAAGACCCAAGCCACGGCGCCATAGCGCCGCAGCGCCAAGGGCCCGGCCACAGCGCCACTGCGCCGCAGCGCGACTCTTTAGTACATTAGTGGCGCCGCAGCGCCACTCTCCAGAAAATTCAGAAATGTATTTTTAAAAATGTTTAAGTCTAACAATGTGTTAGTGGATTATTGTAATGAACATGTAAACATGTTAGAAGAATAATGTGATGATAAAATAGTTGTTTAACATGTAATAAAATATTATATGTGAATTGAATTATTAAATACATAATTAGTTTGATAATTCACGAAGTACAAATGACGTGACAAAGTGGAAATTTGACTAAGTTTAGCCGAATAATTAAAGTAGTCAAAGAGAAAGAGTTTATAATGATTAGTTAAGTTATAATTAACTGGTATTGTGTATGTGAATGGTATGTAGGATTTTTAATTCAAAGAACGAGTTAGTTAAAGTGTAATCTACAAGCAAGGCAAGTTTCTTAACCCTACTTTTTAATATCTTTCAAGATTATTAATTACCTTGAATAAGTTATCATTTTTATTATTCGAGTTCAAGAATGATATTACAGATTATTTATATTGTCAAAGCATGATTCAGTTATACAATAATTGTTCTATTGTATACGTTTGAGATTATTATTCAAATTGAATATCGTTATTGTTGAACCTTATTAGACTAGTGAACCTTATTGATTCAACTAGTCCATAGTTGATGAGCGTTCTAAATTTCAGAACACTTGATGAATTTATCCAAACCAAACTTCTTTTGGTGCAGACTCGAATGTCAAACTGAGATGAACAACCCTGTATAGGGGATTATTTACGCTTTAGCGTTAAGATATTGTGCACAGTATGGTACTAAGGGCTGATCCCCCTAAGTACGAGAAGAAGGTCCATAGTCTTATGACTGTTAAAGGTTTCAAGTATATTTCTTGTTAACCTAGGACATAGTTCAAGACCCTCAAAATTCTTTTGATTCTTGTTATTCATTCTCGATTCAAAAGTTGAGCTTTTATTCAGATGTATTTGATTTATTCGCATGTTATTATAATGTTATTTCATTATTATACTTGTGGGCATTGTGCTCACTCTTCCTTAATAATAACATTGCAGTTAAGAATGAAAGAAGCGATGAACCCTCCACTAGTAAGGGCAAGGGCAAAGTTAGCAAGTGAAGAAGACTTGTTATTTTAATTGATGATGTATTTATGTTTAAGACTTATGTTGTTGTTTAAGACTTTTTTTTTGTTTAGAATTCCGCACAGATGTTTTAAGGTTAGAGTAACCTGGGATTTATTTATGATTCAGTTGATGTAACCCTTAAGGGAAGAGATTTTATTATGATTTCTATCTATTGTATGGTTTGATATTATTTATGGGTAGATAGATAGATGATGCTTGTACAGTGAACACCAAATCCCGTGGAATCGAAGTACCCGGATTTGGGGGTGTCACAGGTTGGTATCAAAGCTGTAGGTTATGAACCTTAGGTGGGGGAACAACCTTAGGTAGTAACCTTATAGAAAGAAGATAGTAAAGGAAAACTCTTATCGAGTTTTAAGAAATGAATTTTTGGTAATTCATTGAAGATAATAAAATACATTATGTGTCTATGTGTTAATTTATGTGCTCGTTAGTACGACTTAGTAACTAAAACTTAAAATTTTGTTGTCAGGATGACGAATGTTGGAGAAGCTAGTCAAGCTGAGGAGGGACCCCATTTACCTATAGTACCTACTGAGGAGGGATCTCGTGTACTTGTAGGACCGACTGAGGAGGAGCCCCAAGACATTCATGTCGTTAGGGAGCAGCTGGTGTAGAGGGTTTCATCTCCATTGATCACCGTTGTTGGTCAGGAGCATGAACCTGAGATTGATCCTGAGGAGGAGTTTGACGTGGAGGAAGAAGATGAGGAGCTACCACGGTACACTATTGATGCTGAGATGTATGACACACTATATGATTGTAATGTGGAGTTACAAGACGAGGTTCAGGAATTGACTGAGCGAGCGACTGTTCAGCAGTCTACTTTAGAGGAGAAGGATAGAGAGATTGTGACCCTTCTTACACGTTTAGGAAACGTGGAGTGGGATCTGGTTCATGAGAAGGGTCAAACCGAAGATAAGACTGAGGAGATAGAGAAGCTGAAGAAGGAACTGAAAGAAACCTCCGGAAGACTGAAAATAGCAGAGGAAGGATGGGTAAGAGAATCACATCGAGCAGATCGTGCAGAAAATGATAGTCGTGCAAAGAAGGCAAAGCTTGAAGACACGTACGCCACACTTAATCATGCGATGGATGAGGTTCAAGAGCGAGTGTTAAGGTACCCCATCCAGTTTGAAGGACTTCCATCGTATATGTTGGATCGCAGGACGATGTCTCGTATCATGAATGAGGAGCGTGGCAAGGCTATTGAGCACCTTGGAAGACAGGAATATAATCTGTTTATTCATGTGAAAGACTTATATAGTTTTATGTAAATTCCGATGTGTTTATGAACTAAGGAATATGTTAATATTTGAATGTTTTAAATCCTGTGGATTCTTTATTCCAGGATAGATGATGTAAATAGCAGTATGCTATAGTTTAATGTTAAAACTTTTTAATTGAATGAAAAGATATCAAGTTGTTTGAGATGATGTATGTTAAATTGTTGAGTAATGTCTTAACTATGTAGAGAAATAAATAAAGTTCTAATAAACGTTTATTTAACAGAAAAATGCCGCCAAGGAGAAGACAACAACGTCAACCGGCTCAGGAAGGGTCAACCAACAATAACAATAATACCAACGTTAATCCAGTTCAACAGCTAGTTAATTTACTAACTGGAGTCATGAATAACCAACCGCAAGCTCCACCTAGCACAACGTTTAAAGATTTTAAGGCGGTGGGACCGCCAGAGTTCAAAGGTTCCAGAAACCCGATCGAGGCTCAAACGTGGGTGATGGAAATGGAGAAGGTTTTCGACGTTGCTAGGGTTCGAGAAGATCAGAAGACCATTTTTGCGACATTTATGCTGAAGTCTGAGGCTAGCTACTGGTGGCAGGCAAACAAGATGCGAGGAGGTGAAGGTATAATAACGTGGGAGAGATTCAAAGAGATGTTTTTCGAAATGTATTTCCCAGCTAGTTCGCAGAATCAGATGGAAGTGCAATTTCTGGAACTGAAACAGGGAAACATGAGCGTGCCTGAATACGCGGCTAAATTCGATGAGTTGGCAAGGTTTGCCCCGTATCAAGTACACACTGACGAGAGGAAAGCCAGACGATTCGAACAAGGACTGAAGCCTTGGGTATACAGCAAGGTATCAATGTTTCAACTTAACACGTTTGCGGGAGTTTTGGAAAAGGCCATTCTCGCGGAAGGAGGAAGTGATGCAATGACTAAGTACAACCAAGAATAGAAAAAGAAAAAGAGTGAGAATGAAGGTAATAACAAGACTGGTGGAAGTAATACTGGGAATAATAATAATCAAAAGAGGAAGTGGACGGATAACTCACGGAGGGCAGAAAAAGAAGATAGAAACATGTCCGAGTTGCGGCAAGGCACATCTAGGAGTTTGTTTGAAGGGAAAGAGAGTGTGCTACAATTGTGGTCAGGAAGGCCACATAGCACCAAATTGTCCAAACCCAAAGAAGGGTGCTTGTTTCAACTGTGGTTCGAAAGATCATTTAGCAAGAGACTGTCCTAAGAAGGGATCGGGAGGATCAGGACAAGGAGGAAACCGGAGAAATAGCAGTGGAAATACCTTAACCATCACCGGACCACCTGCAACAAACCGACCAACCGCCAGAACTTTCAATATGACGGTGCAGGATGCAATCCAGTCTCGTGAAGTGGTGTCAGGTATCATTCCGATCAATGAAATTAATGCTTACGTTTTATTTGATTCGGGTGCTACTTGTTCCTTTATATCCGAAGACTTTGCTAATAGTTTAGATTTGCTTATGGATGAATTGGATTACCCCATGAACATAGAAATTGCGAATAGAGAAATAATCCCTGTTAAGTACGTGTTTAAGAACTGTAAGGTGGATATTAAGGGTAATATCATGAACGTAGATCTTATCCCTATTCGATTGGGGGAATTCGACGTTATATTGGGTATGGATTGGCTATCCAATTATGGGGCTGTAATTGACTGCCAACAGAAGCGTATTAACCTTATGACTCCGTCAAAGGTTGTGTTTTATGGTAGGAAGTCGCCTAGACAAGCGAGTTGTCTGACGATGTTGCAGGCCAAGAAGTTATTAAGACAAGGCTGTGTAGGATATTTAGCTTACATAGTCGACAGTCGAAAAGAGATCCCGAAGGTAGAGGAGATACCGATTGTGAGGGACTTCGTCGATGTATTTCCAGACGATTTGCCAGGACTTCCTCCAGATAGAGAAGTAGACTTTGTGATTGATTTGGTGCCCGGAACTGCTCCAATATCGAACGCACCATACCGAATGGCGCCAGTTGAGATGAAGGAATTAATAGTACAACTACAAGAATTGTTGGACAAAAAGTACATTCAACCGAGCGTATCGCCGTGGGGAGCGCCGGTGTTATTCGTGAAAAAGAAGGACGGATCGATGAGGCTCTGCATTGACTACAGAGAATTAAATAAGGTCACGATTAAGAACAGATATCCATTACCAAGGATCGATGATCTGTTTGATCAATTAAAGGGAGCAAAATACTTTTCCAAGATTGACTTGAGGAGTGGTTATCACCAACTGAAGGTGAGGCCAGAGGATGTACCGAAGACAGCGTTCCGAACGCGATATGGTCATTATGAGTTTTTAGTAATGTCGTTTGGTCTTACAAATGCTCCTGCAGCATTTATGGGACTAATGAATGGTGTATTCAAGCCGTTTTTGGACAAATTCGTGGTGGTATTTATAGACAACATTTTGGTATATTCCAAAACCAAAGAGGAACATGAAGAACACTTGAGGTTAACATTGGAAGTATTGAGAAGGGAGAAGTTATATGTTAAATTTTCGAAATGCGAATTCTGGATCGAGAGAGTACAATTTCTTGGTCACGTAATCGATAAAGATGGAATTTCGGTAGATCCATCCAAAGTAGAAGCTGTGATTAACTGAAATCAGCCGAGAACGCCGTCAGAAGTAAGAAGTTTTCTTGGATTAGCAGGATATTATAGAAGATTCATACAAGATTTTTCTAAGATCGCAACTCCGTTAACGAATTTAACTCGAAAAGCTGTGAAATTTGTTTGGACGGAGAAGTGTGAGGAGAGTTTTCAAGAATTAAAAAAGAGGTTGAGTACAGCGCCTGTGTTATCTCTTCCGGATGATACAGGAAATTTTGTTGTTTTTAGCGATGCGTCGCATAAAGGACTTGGCTGTGTGCTGATGCAAAACGGCAAAGTCATTGTGTATGCATCACGACAGTTGAAGGATTACGAGAAGGGTTACCCAACCCATGATTTGGAGTTAGCTGCAGTTGTTTTTGCTTTGAAAATTTGGAGGCACTATCTATACGGAGAGAAGTGTGAAATATATACGGACCACAAGAGTCTGAAATATATTTTTACACAGAAAGATTTGAATATGCGTCAAAGAAGATGGTTGGAATTAATCAAGGATTATGACTGTGAGATTTTATACCATCCGGGTAAGGCTAATGTGGTTGCCGACGCCTTAAGTAGAAAGGGTCGTGAGAAATTGATGATGTTGACTGCTCAGCAGGAGCTAATTGTAGATATGGAGAAACTAGAGTTAGAAGTGAAGTATCCTATGGAGATTGATGAGAAGCTATTTCAGATGCAATCTGGTACAACTCTACTAGATAGAGTGAAGGAGGCTCAGCTTCAGGACGATGAATGCAAAAAGGTAACATCGAAGATGTCTGAAGGAACCGAACCAAGATTTAAAATGGATAAGGAAGGAATATTGAGATTTGAAAGCAGAATTTGGGTTCCGCCAGTACAAGAAATTAAGGAAGAAATTTTGAGTAAGGCTCATAGTTCAAGATATTCGATTCACCCTGGTAGTATAAAAATGTATCAAGTTCTTCGACAACATTTCTGGTGGCCGAATTTGAAACGTGATGTTGCAGAATGTGTTGCCAAATGCCTGACATGTCAGAAAGTTAAAGCAGAACATCAGAGACCGAATGGATTGCTACAACCGTTGGAGATCCCAGAATAGAAATGGGAACATATTACGATGGACTTCGTGGTTGGCCTTCCGACGACTCAGAAAGGCTACGACGCAATATGGGTTATCGTTGACCGACTGACAAAATCCGCGCACTTCCTTCCTATCAAAATCAGATTTAACTTAGATCAGTTGGCAAGATTATATGTGAAAGAGATTGTTTCGAGGCACGGAGTGCCGGTGTCTATTGTTTCCGATAGGGATCCGCGCTTCACATCAAATTTCTAGAAACGTCTTCAGGAATGCATGGGTACACAACTGCGAATGAGTACAGCTTACCACCCTCAAACAGACGGACAGAGCGAACGAACGATTCAAACACTAGAAGATATGTTACGAGCCTGTGTGATGGACTTCAAAGGAAATTGGGATGATCACCTACTGTTGGTAGAGTTCGGCTACAACAACAGTTACCACGCTAGTATTGGTATGCCGCCTTACGAAGTGTTATATGGCAGAAAGTGCAGAACTCCATTTTATTGGGATGAAGTTGGTGAAAGACAATTGCTAGGGCCAGAATTGGTACAGCAGACGGCAGAAATAGTCAAAGTGATCTGAGCACGACTGATAGCAGCTCAAGATCGACAGAAGAAATACGCTGATCCACATCGTAAAAATATCGAGTTTGAACCAGGTAGTTATGTCTTCTTGAAGGTCTCTCCCTGGAAGGGAAAGATCAGGTTCGGAAAGAAAGGAAAATTGAGCCCAAGATTTATTGGACCCTTTGAAGTACTGAGAAGAATTGGAGAAGTTGCGTACGAGGTAGCCTTACCTCCAGCACTCGAGAATATCCACAACGTCTTCCATGTTTCTGTGTTACGACCTTACAAACCTGATTACAAGCATGTAATTGAATACGAACCCCTGCATTTTGAGAAAGACTTATCTTACGAAGAAATTCCTGTCCAGATTGTCGACCGAAAAGAACAAGTTCTGAGAAATAAAGTTATACCTTCTGTTAAGGTAATTTGGAGGAACAACAACGCTGAAGAAGCTACGTGGGAACTCGAAGAGAATATGACGAAGAATTACCCTCATTTATTTACTTAATTATTTGTAAGCGATTCTGGGGACAAAATCTTTGTAAGGGGGGAGATTGTAACGAGTCGAATTTATTGAGTCGTGATTCTGGGGACAGAATCCTTTTAAGGGGGGAAAGATGTGACGAACGAGAATTTTGTAAATTATTTTAAATATTTATTGAGTTAAATAAATTGATGCAATTAATTTTTAAATATTTTCGATGATTTAATTATTAGATTTAATAATTAATTGATGCAATTGTGGTAGATTAATTTAATCATATGTGTTACATTATTAAATTAATGTAGAGAATTTTTATTATTCAAGTATGTGATTAATTGAGCTTATTGAATTAAATGAATATTTAATTAAGCATGATGTTATTTTAATTAAATTAAATTATTAATTAGAAATTTAATAAATTGACATTATTTATTATGAGATATTTATTTATGTGACTATGTGAATTTATGAGAAATTATTATATTTTATTTATATTAAATTAAATAAGATATATGAATTATTGTGCAATTGGGTGTGACACTTATTAAACTATATAATAAAAGAGTTTATTAAATTAATTGAGTTTAAGCCTTTAAGGCTAGCCAAACATGGCCTTAAGGGGGGTTACTAGCAGTTACCCATGATTGGGTTAACTGACTAGTATGCGCGTCAGTTCTTTGCAATTATATTACGCATTCTTTTTCTATTTCTTTCTCTAAGTCTGATAAGCATCACAGAGAGAAAAGATTGAGAATTACAGAGAGGATTGAGAAGTCTGGGAGATAAAGTGAGTGTGTAATCAACAGGCTTTTGAAAAAGGGACATTTGGAATCACTCTTCTAGTTTGTATTCTGGGTAATTTCTCCCAAACCCAATTTCTACATTTACGTCTTTTAGTTTTTATAAATTGGCTTTCAAAACTTCTGTTAATCTCTGTGATTTGGGAATTGTACTATTATATGGATTTATGTGATAGTAAGAATAGCATAACAAGTTTTATATATATATTACATGATTTCATATCATCAAGTTCATGAAAACATGTAGTAATCTGATGATTTGTTATTTCAAAATAAACAGAGTACGTGATATGGCCATATGGCCTTATATGTGATAATTGATGTATTGATTATATATTATCCCTAAAATTTACACTCTAATATTATTGAGCATGTTAATACGAAGAGATCAAGCCTTAAACAAACGGATTCGGTGTTATAACGAATCCGTAGTGTTAAATTATATATTTTATATTCAAAAACCACCCAGAACATCAAAGTCAGTAAATTCACATGTTTTAATTATGTGATTATGTGTTTTAATTGGTTAAAACTACTCTACAGATGTTGGGTAATGATTATATGGAAGTATTAACATGTGGGTACGTTAAATTAGTGAGTTTAGTGATCATAAAATGTGTAAATCGCCGAAGTCTGTGTTCATCGCGATCTGGGAAACAGTTTCTGGAGTCTCGCGCCGCGGCGCCAACTCCAGAACTGAAGTCCCGCGCCGCAGCGCCACTGCGCCGCAGCGCCAAGACCCAAGCCACGGCGCCATAGCGCCGCAGCGCCAAGGGCCCGGCCACAGCGCCACCGCGCCACCGCGCCGCAGCGCGACTCTTTAGTACATTAGTGGCGCCGCAGCGCCACTCTCCAGAAAATTCAGAAATGTATTTTTAAAAATGTTTAAGTCTAACAATGTGTTAGTGGATTATTGTAATGAACATGTAAACATGTTAGAAGAATAATGTGATGATAAAATAGTTGTTTAACATGTAATAAAATATTATATGTGAATTGAATTATTAAATACATAATTAGTTTGATAATTCACGAAGTACAAATGACGTGACAAAGTGGAAATTTGACTAAGTTTAGCCGAATAATTAAAGTAGTCAAAGAGAAAGAGTTTATAATGATTAGTTAAGTTATAATTAACTGGTATTGTGTATGTGAATGGTATGTAGGATTTTTAATTCAAAGAACGAGTTAGTTAAAGTGTAATCTACAAGCAAGGCAAGTTTCTTAATCCTACTTTTTAATATCTTTCAAGATTATTAATTACCTTGAATAAGTTATCATTTCTATTATTCGAGTTCAAGAATGATATTACAGATTATTTATATTGTCAAAGCATGATTCAGTTATACAATAATTGTTCTATTGTATACGTTTGAGATTATTATTCAAATTGAATATCGTTATTGTTGAACCTTATTAGACTAGTGAACCTTATTGATTCAACTAGTCCATAGTTGATGAGCGTTCTAAATTTCAGAACACTTGATGAATTTATCCAAACCAAACTTCCTTTGGTGCAGACTCGAATGTCAAACTGAGATGAACAACCCTGTATAGGGGATTATTTACGCTTTAGCGTTAAGATATTGTGCACAGTATGGTACTAAGGGCTGATCCCCCTAAGTACGAGAAGAAGGTCCATAGTCTTATGACTGTTAAAGGTTTCAAGTATATTTCTTGTTAACCTAGGACATAGTTCAAGACCCTCATAATTCTTTTGATTCTTGTTATTCATTCTCGATTCAAAAGTTGAGCTTTTATTCAGATGTATTTGATTTATTCGCATGTTATTATAATGTTATTTCATTATTATACTTGTGGGCATTGTGCTCACTCTTGCTTAATAATAACATTGCAGTTAAGAATGAAGGAAGCGATGAACCCTCCACTAGTAAGGGCAAGGGCAAAGTTAGCAAGTGAAGAAGACTTGTTATTTTAATTGATGATGTATTTATGTTTAAGACTTATGTTGTTGTTTAAGACTTTTTTTTTGTTTAGAATTCCGCACAGATATTTTAAGGTTAGAGTAACCTGGGATTTATTTATGATTCAGTTGATGTAACCCTTAAGGGAAGAGATTTTATTATGATTTCTATCTATTGTATGGTTTGATATTATTTATGGGTAGATAGATAGATGATGCTTGTACAGTGAACACCAAATCCCGTGGAATCGAAGTAACCGGATTTGGGGGTGTCACAGGTTGGTATCAAAGCTGTAGGTTATGAACCTTAGGTGGGGGAACAACCTTAGGTAGTAACCTTATAGAAAGAAGATAGTAAAGGAAAACTCTTATCGAGTTTTAAGAAATGAATTTTTGGTAATTCATTGAAGATAATAAAATACATTATGTGTCTATGTGTTAATTTATGTGCTCGTTAGTACGACTTAGTAACTAAAACTTAAAATTTTGTTGTCAGGATGACGAATGTTGGAGAAGCTAGTCAAGCTGAGGAGGGACCCCATTTACCTATAGTACCTACTGAGGAGGGATCTCGTGTACTTGTAGGACCGACTGAGGAGGAGCCCCGAGACATTCATGTCGTTAGGGAGCAGCTGGTGCAGAGGGTTTCATCTCCATTGATCACCGTTGTTGGTCAGGAGCATGAACCTGAGATTGATCCTGAGGAGGGTCCTGAGGAGGAGTTTGATGTGGAGGAAGAAGATGAGGAGCTACCACGGTACACTGTTGATGCTGAGATGTATGACACACTATATGATCGTAATGTGGAGTTACAAGACGAGGTTCAGGAATTGACTGAGCGAGCGACTGTTCAGCAGTCTACTTTAGAGGAGAAGGATAGAGAGATTGTGACCCTTCTTACACGTTTAGGAAACGTGGAGTGGGATCTGGTTCATGAGAAGGGTCAAACCGAAGATAAGACTGAGGAGATAGAGAAGCTGAAGAAGGAACTGAAAGAAACCTCCGGAAGACTGAAAATAGCAGAGGAAGGATGGGTAAGAGAATCACATCGAGCAGATCGTGCAGAAAATGATAGTCGTGCAAAGAAGGCAAAGCTTGAAGACACGTACGCCACACTTAATCATGCAATGGATGAGGTTCAAGAGCGAGTGTTAAGGTACCCCATCCAGTTTGAAGGACTTCCATCGTATATGTTGGATCGCAGGACGATGTCTCGTATCATGAATGAGGAGCGTGGCAAGGCTATTGAGCACCTTGGAAGACAGGAATATAATCTGTTTATTCATGTGAAAGACTTATATAGTTTTATGTAAATTCCGATGTGTTTATGAACTAAGGAATATGTTAATATTTGAATGTTTTAAATCCTGTGGATTCTTTATTCCAGGATAGATGATGTAAATAGCAGTATGCTATAGTTTAATGTTAAAACTTTTTAATTGAATGAAAAGATATCAAGTTGTTTGAGATGATGTATGTTAAATTGTTGAGTAATGTCTTAACTATGTAGAGAAATAAATAAAGTTCTAATAAACGTTTATTTAACAGAAAAATGCCGCCAAGGAGAAGACAACAACGTCAACCGGCTCAGGAAGGGTCAACCAACAATAACAATAATACCAACGTTAATCCAGTTCAACAGCTAGTTAATTTACTAACTGGAGTCATGAATAACCAACCGCAAGCTCCACCTAGCACAACGTTTAAAGATTTTAAGGCGGTGGGACCGCCAGAGTTCAAAGGTTCCAGAAACCCGATCGAGGCTCAAACGTGGGTGATGGAAATGGAGAAGGTTTTCGACGTTGCTAGGGTTCGAGAAGATCAGAAGACCGTTTTTGCGACATTTCTCTTCAGGAAATGAGAACGTAGCCGGAACTTGTCGGGGAATGGAGTGACAGTCTGAGATGGTGGTTGTAGTAGTCATCACTATTTAGTGTGATAATAAATGTACCGAGGACTTCTTTGAGTTTGAATACTGTCTATTAGACAATATTCGTGTAAAAACTCCCAGCTCATGTTGTATAATTAAGTTTGTATTTGTATTTAGTACCATGTATTTGACAATTCAAGATGGGTGATGTATACCTATTTTGGGGGCGTCACATTTGGTATCGAAGCTCAGCGATATGATCCCTAGCTGAGATGTGAGATTCGAACTAGGAGGGGAGAGGCGGGTATTCCTACGCTAGTATGAGCTACCTAAGTTTATTTGTTATTTAATTGGTTGGTCAGAGTATAGGGATAATATGTGGTATGTCAATTAACCCTTATTTTGTGGTAGTATTTGAAAATGGCATCTGAAAATGTTGAGATAAACAATGAAGCACATGAGACAGTTGAGTCACCAACGATCAATACCCAGGATAGTGTGCATCAGGAAGGTAATAATCCTCAGGTAAACAACAACACCGACCAGATGATGAACGATGGGATGTTCAGAGGTTTTATGCAATTCATGCAACATCAGGCGAGAGAGACTCCTATACAAAATGAAGGTGGAAACACTGGCAACTCTCGGATGGTCACTGCTAAGCAGTTCAAGGAGCTGGGACCACCGGAGTTTGTGGGAAAACCAGAACCACTTAAGGCGGATACGTGGATAAAGCAGATCACCAAGATATTTGATGTCTTGGGATGCTCCGAGGAGCAAAAGGTTCCCTTTGACACCTTTATGTTGAGAGGAGAGGCCGATTACTGGTGGGAATTAGTAAAACATACCCAGCCTGCCGCACTGAAGATGTCTTGCGATAAGCTCCAAGAACTGTTCAACGACAAGTACTTTCCTGAAAGTATTCGTCACATGAAGGAGGTGGAGTTCCTCAAGCTAGAGCAAAACAATATGACCGTGTCACAGTATGAAGCTAAGTTTGCCGAGTTGTCCCGATTTACATCTCATTTAGTTGATAATGAGAAGAGAATGATGTGGATGTTTCTAAGAGATTTGAAACCTGAAATACGTCAATACCTCATTTCTCACAAACTGTGTTTATATTCAGATGTTGTAAATAGGGCTCAGTTATTGGAGCGCGATAATGAGTCAACCCAACCAAGAGAGAGCAGCAGACAAAATGATAATACCAGTGGTAGCAGTCATCGAAGCGGTGACAACAAACGTGGAGGGAATCAACATACCAGAAATGGTAACCACTTCGGTGGTAATCATGACCAAGACAATAGAAGTGGAAATTTTAAGAAGAGGAGATTTAATAATGATGGAAAGACGTCAGCACCAGCGCCCGTTGTTAAAGAAGGAGAACGATCGCCGATCGTATGCTACAAATGCGAAGGGGAGGGACACATCAGTCTGAACTGTATGCATCAATCGAAAGCGTGTTATAATTGCAGAAGAGAAGGTCACCTAGCCCGATTTTGTCATGCAATGAAGTCAAGTCCAGCCGGGATGGAGGCACCAAAGGCCGTCCCAAACAAGTCAAAGCCGGGTAGTTCAAGGGAGAGGGTTTATCATGACCTCCCAAAAAGCGAGGAACCCAAAAGAAGTCATCACAGGTAAGCTAATCATAAACTCTAGCAAAGTCTATACCTTATTTGATATCGGTTCTACCTATTCTTTTATTTCTCCAACTTGCGCTCAACGTTTAAATTTAACTCCGGAGAAACTAGACTTTGACTTATCTGTTGAAACTCCGTTGGGAGAAATATTCATTACATCCACTGTTTATAAGTCTTATTTGATTCAAATTGGTAACCGAACGTTACCTGTTGATCTCATCTCTTTGAAAATACTTGCATTCGATCTGATTTTAGGGATTGATTGGTTAACTACTCATCATGCTAAAATTGATTATTTTCATAAGGTTGTTAGTTTTCATATTCCTAACCAACCTATTATTCGAATTTAAGCAACCAAACCACTAAAGTCAATCATTGTCATATCAAGCCATAAAGCTATTAGTTTATTGAAAAATGGATGTCAAGCTTTCTTAGCCCATGTCACTAATTTAAACAAAAATACGTCAGATTTGAATGATATTTCTATTGTTAATAAATTTCCTGACGCATTCCCTGAAGAACTTCCTGGCCTACCCCCGGAGAGTGAAATCGAGTTTGGTATAGACCTTGAACCCGGTACAAAGCCCATTTCCAAAGCCCCATATCGAGTGACTCCTATTGAACTTCAGGAGTTAAAAACCCAACAACAGGAATTGTTAGACATTGGTTTCATTCGTCCTAGTACGTCTCCTTGGTGTGCTTCTGTTCTATTTGTGAAGAAGAAAGATGGAAGTAGTCGACTTTGTATTAACTGTCGGGAGTTGAATCATGTCACCATTAAAAACAGGTACCCGTTGAATCGCATTGATGACCTTTTTGACCAATTGTAAGGCGCCAAATTCTTTTTAAAGATCGATCATTGTTCCGGATATCATCAGTTAAAAATTAAAACCGATGACATTCCAACGACTGCTTTTAGAACTCGATACGGGCATTACGAATTCCTAGTCATGTCTTTTGGATTGACTAATACTGTGACGCCCCCAAATTCGGGTATCTTCCAACCCGATATATAGTGCTACACGGTGCTACAGTTCACACATACATTCAATTGAAAAGCTTGAAAAGAACTAATATGTCATATATATATATATATATATATATATATATATATATATATATATATATATATATATATATATATTCCAAAATATTATTGTCATTCCCCAGGTTATTAATAACCATTACATTTTTCCTTGTCATAATATCAAATAATAACATCATTCACCTATACTATTACAAAGGAACTCTATAGGTACGCCTTAGCCTTCCCTTTATCTTTATCGGATCCTTTGGTCCATTCGGTCTTAGCTGCATTCATGTGGTTCAAGCAAAACTGAGCATAACTAGCTCAGTAAGTATGACAATTCTAATTAAATAGTATGCTTGAAACATAGGAATCGTATATCTTCAATAAATGAACAATAGATATGAAGTACTATCGAGAATTCAAAATAGTACTTCTCTTTTCTTTAAAATGTTTCATAATGAATAGCATTCAGTAAAACATCAATTCCAGTCCAAGACCTTAAGCATTTCATACTTTCTTTGAGAAGGGCAGCTCGACACCAAGTCTGTAAGTCCGACATTACTTACGAGCACGTCTAGGTGATCAGCCTATAGTACTCTATGTTGTACAACACTACTTTCTTTAAACGTATGTATGTTTAAGTTTTAGAAACCTCACGTGCATGTCGTCTAACGACAAAACATTTGTTTAGCATACTCCGTCTTCATTTGAAAACCACCCCAAAATAGTTTGGCAAAACATTGACTACAGTTCAATAGATTATAAGAAATCTAAATATCTTAAGTCTAGCCAAAAGAATTGGCTTCGACTTCATCATACATCAATTCATACGTAAGACACATGAATCATAAGACTTGTCCAGATTGAACATAGACAAGGGTTTAGAAGACTTGCCTTTAGCATCTGCTACGGTTACTATACTTTTCCTTTGAGTCTTTAAGTCTCTACAATACATAATCACATAACGTAACACATTAGGTCATGAACAAACATACATGGTTCCTAATGTATCTTACCCTTCTTCTCAATCTAATCATGCCTTAGATAGCTTCCTTCTATCTTCATAAGCCTTCATTACTGTGCAAAATCCTAGTGTTGGCACTGCGGCGCTAGCTTCCCTTTCTTGTTCCACATCGTGATGCCACTCTCTAGTGGCTTTCACCCGAACCCGACGCCGCGGCGCAAAACTTCAGTATGCAATGGGCACGGCTCGGTGCTGCAGTGCCACATATTTGCCTTGGGCTGGCGCCGCAATGCCAGCTCTGTGCACCAGATACTTTGATAGTTTTTTCTACTTTGCGAACTTCCCGGACTCCAAATTTGATCATTTTAAGTCCGAATTGGCTCGTTCAAAAGCCATTAGCTCACAAATCACATACTCTAAGTGTTCATACAAGAATTCTCCATTTTTGAATCTGTTAACTCAAAATTCACCTTTCAGTTAATTTTTTAACGAAAACGATAAACGTTCGTGAACGTTCAACGTTCGTTTCTTCGTTCTAAGTCAGAATTAGGTCATTTTTGAGTCTGCAACTCTACAATGCCAACCAAGACTTATCCCCATCGAAAACCAATGTTTTAGAGATCAATGTCAAAATTTGACTTTCATTCCGAGAATTTCACGATTTCGACAATTATCGTCTAATACCGTGAATTTCGCCATAACTTCGTTACTTAAGATTTGTTCATCGTTTCAAGTGGATTGTTTCCATTATACTAACATCCTAACCAAACATATTTCATTACATCATTTACATGATAAGTTCCTACTAGTTCTTCATAAGTTCATAACTTATAAAAGTACGAATTACTTGTTCATGGCTTATTAAGATTTAAGTTCTTTGATTAGCCATTCTTATTACTTCTTAGCATACATGCTCTACCAATCAACACTTCTTTATCAACCTATAATTGAAGAGATGGAAGATTAATAGTCTAGGATCATTACCTTTGAAGTTCACTTGGTTCTTCCTTCTTTTCTACTTGGATTATCAAAGTCTAGCTTTTCTAACTTTTTCTCTCTAACAAATAAGCACTTAAATGTTTGTTGGTGGAATAACAAGTAAGAAATGATCTAGCAAGTCTCATATTTATAGAAATTTCAAAGCTAGGGTAGTTTAGTCATTAAACCATCCCACTTCCTTAATTCCACCTCCTTAAACACCTCCTTACTATTCCTTACTTAGCCATCAAGTTTACTTGGTCATCATATAGCTTATCCTTTACTTGGCCACCAAGATCACCTATGTGATCATGAGGCCCACATGGGTTGCCCCATGGGTCACTTACCCATTGGATCGATCCATGGATTCGATTTTTACCTTGGGCTTTAAGTTCAATTAACTTAACTTGTGCTTTGGTCTTACATTAACAAACCTTTGAGCTTTAGCATTACTTACACTTGGGCTTGAACATTAATTCCTATTGGACTTTACACTTCCTACACAATCTTACAAGTCCATTACATATGGCTTAAAGCCTTAGAACGTATTGTCTACATATTAATGTCGTATTCTAACTCGTATACTTATTCATCACATACGACATACCATCATTCATACATACTCGTATTCATTACCTCGTACAATACTTACGTATCATACGATAACATCATGTAATTCACTAACGCTTAACTTTTCTTGACGTTCTCAAATTAAGTCTGCAGGCGAAAAACTGCGTTTGCCGTACATGAATTATTATTACATAGTCTATCTCCCCTTGATATTCTATTGTTACATATTTCTCGAAAGTATAAAAATAATTCCCGAGCATAAAACCGTGAATAGTATTTTTCAGAAAATTTCTCGAAAAATTTTTAATTTTGTCTTGGAAATTCAAACACTTTAATTCCTTCACGTAGTCAGGATACTACGATATTCCAACGTATTTAGGTTATAGAACAACCTTCGTCTTATTAACACATAATAATAACATATAATATATTTTTATTCATTATTAAATCAAATAAAATTATTTTACAAATTGCTCGATTTTCTGGGGCGTTACATTCTCTCCCCTTATAAAGATTCTGTCCCCAGAATCTCACTAAAAAAAATAAAAATTACACAAACAAATTAGGGTAATTCTTTTTCATCTTTTCTTTAAGTTCTCACGTTGCTTCTTCGGCATCGTGGTTCTTTCATAACACCTTTACTGAAGGTATAACTTTGTTCCGCAGAACTTGCTCTTTTCTATCAATGATTTGAATAGGCATCTCTTCGTACGTCAAGTCCTTCTCAAAATGAATAGGCTCATACTCTATTATGTGCTTATAATCTGGCTTATAAGGATGTAATACACAAACATGAAATACGTTATGTATTCGTTCTAGGTCTGGAGGTAAGTCTAACACGTATGCTACCCCTCCCACCTTTTCTAATATCTTAAAAGGTCCTATAAACCTGGGACTTAACTTTTCCTTCTTTCCAAAGCGTATCTTTCCTTTCAAGGGAGATACCTTTAGAAATACATACAAGCCTACTTCAAACTCTCTATTTACTTGATACAAGTTTGTAAACTTCTTTTGTCTGTCTTGAGCTGCTACCAATCGCATTCGTATCAGCTTCACTACATCCGCTGTCTGCTGCACCAATTCTGGTCCTAGCATTCGACGGTCTCCCACTTCATCCCAATACAATGGTGTTCTACACTTCCTTCCGTACAAAGCTTTGTAAGGTGACATACCTATGCTTGCATGATAGCTATTGTTATACGCAAACTCTATTAATGGTAGGTGATCATCCCAACTACCCTTGAAATCCATGACGTAAGATCTCAATATATCTTCTAGCGTCTGAATTGTCCTTTCACTTTGCCCATCAGTTTGTGGATGATATGCCGTACTTAACTTCAATTGTGTTCCCAACTGTTTTTGTAGACTTCTCCAAAAGTTTGACGTGAATCGTGGATCACGATCTGACACAATCAAAACTAGTACTCCATTTCTGGAAATAATTTCCTTAACATAAAGTTTAGCTAACTGGTCTAAGTTATACTTGACCCTTATTGGCAAAAAGTGAGCCGACTTCGTTAACCGATCCACTATTACCCAAATTGCGTCGTACCCTTTCGTTGTAATCGAAAGTTCCACCACAAAGTCCATCGTGATATGCTCCCACTTCCATTCTAGAATCTCCAATGACTGTAACAAGCCACTTGGTCGTTGATGTTCAGCCTTAACTTTCTGACAAGTCAAGCACCTACTCACATACTCGGCTATCTCTCTCTTCATGTTCAGCCACCAAAAACTCTATCGAAGGTCTTGATACATCTTGGTACTACCAGGATGAATCGAATACCTCAAACTATGAGCTTCTTATAACACTTGCTCCTTTAATTCCGTCTCATTCGGAACCCAAATTCTTCCTTCAAATCTCAATAACCCCTCGTTATCAAGACTATACTTTAAATCTTTTTCATTGGTTAACCGCTTCTTCATCTGGTCACACTCATAAATTTTGAGTTGCACCTCCTTGACTCTCTCTACAATGGTAGATTGAATCTCTGTTGTAAACAGTCTCTGCCCCGATTCACTCGGTAACTTCACCTCTATCTCCATCCTAGCCATCTCTGTTATTAACTCAGTTTGAGCCGTTAACATAGACAACTTTTCCCAACCCTTCCTACTTAAGGCATCAACCACTACATTGGCTTTTCTAGGGTGATACAGGATTTCACAATCGTAATCCTTTATCAACTCCAGCCATCTCCTTTGTCTCATATTCAACTCCTTCTGTGTGAAGATATATTTTAGACTCTTATGGTCCATGTATATCTCACATTTCTCTCCATAAATATAATGTCTCCATATCTTTAAGGCAAACACTATCGCGGCCAGTTCCAGATCATGAGTAGGGTAAACTTTCTCATAATCCTTCAACTGCCGTGATGCATACGCAATGACCTTGTCATGCTACATGAGCACGCAACCAAGTCCTCTATGCAAAGCATCGCTATAAACTACGAAATTTCCTGTATCGTCGGTTAAAGATAACACAGGTGCTTCACTCAATCTCTTCTTCAGTTCTTGGAAACTATCTTCACACTTCTCAGTCCATATGTACTTCATTGTCTTCCTTGTCAAGTTAGTCAATAGAGTAGCTATCTTTGAAAAATCCTAGATGAATCTTCGATAGAAATTCTGCACCTCAGTTGACGTTTTCAGTTGTTCCCAATTAATCACTGCTTCCACCCTCGCTGGATCTACTGAAATCCCTTCCTGGTCGATAACGTGTCCTAAAAATTATACCCGTTCCAACCAAAATTCACACTTAGTGAACTTCACATACAACTTCTCATTCCTTAGTGTTTCTAACACTACTCTTAGGTGTTCAGCATGATCTTCTGGTGTCTTAGAATAGACTAGAATATCATCGATAAACACTACGATAAACTTGTCCAAATATTATTTGAACACTCTGTTCATCATATCCATAAATACAGCAGGTGCATTAGTCAACCCAAATGACATCACCAGAAACTCGTAATGGCCGTAACGAGTCCTAAATGCCATCTTTGGTACATCCTCTTTTCTAACCTTCAACTGATGATACCCCGTCCGCAAATCTATCTTAGAAAAATACTTTGCCCCTTTCAACTGATCAAAGAGATCATCAATCCTGGGCAATGGGTATTTATTCTTTATCGTTAACTTGTTTAACTCTCGATAGTCGATACAAAGTCTTAATGATTCATCTTTCTTCTTGAAAAACAATACCGGTGCTCCCCATGGCGAAACACTCGGTTGAATGTACTTTCTGTCCAACAGCTCTTATAACTGAACCACTAGCTCCTTCATCTCTACAGGCGCCATACGATACGGTGCCCTTGAAACTGGTGCCGCTCCTGGCACAATGTCTATTATGAATTTGATCTCCCTATCCGGCGGAAGACCTGACAATTCACTTGGAAATACATCCATGAATTCTTTAACTATAGGTATTTGTTCCATGGTCGCTCCCACTCTCTGGGTATCAACAACATGGCACAAATAACCTACACCTCCCTTCCTTAATAGCTTCCTAGTTTGTGTCATAGTAAGATAACACGAACGCCCCGGCGATCTATTATCGTAAAATACTACAGGAGGTTGTCTCAACGTCCTAATGTTTACACATTTCTTTTGACAATCTATTATTGCACCATGGTTAAACAACCAATCCATCCCGAGAATTACATCGAATTCTGCCAACTTTATCGGTATCAAATCTACGGATAATTTATAACCACATATTTCTACACAACAACTCCTATGAATATCTTCAACAAGAATTATCTCTTCGTTTGCTACCTTGATATTCAAAGGTATAAAAAACTTTTCGGGAAGTAATCCTAATCATCTAGCAAAATCACATGCTATGAACGAACAAGTAGAACCCGAATCAAATAGCACGTAAGCATTTATGTCATTGATCGGGATAATACTTACAACTACGTCACCTAATCTCATACGTTAAATATTTCGCTATCTCGTCCGGTTCTAAATTAATAATGTGGTTCGGGTCGTCCACATATTTACGTAACATCGATATGTAAAAAAAAATGTTCTGAACACGCAACATACTTGGCGGTAAAACGAGTCTTTAGGCCACAGTTCCTACTTCATCGAGGATTTCAAATGGGCCAATTAAATCGAGAGTTGAGATTTCCTCTCTTCGTCGATTCTTGCTTCTAGAATAACGCCCTCTTGAACCTTCTTCTTCACATTTATCAGCTCTGAGTATGTAGCTTGAGCGGCTTTAACTTTATCGATTAAAGTCGATTTTAATCGTATATTCGTTATCTTCACGTGGGTTCGTATATTCGCACTTGTAACCGTATACGATCTTCTACACAACGCGTCAGCTACCACGTTCGCTTTTCCACGATATTATTGAATGGTACGATCGTAATATTCAACAGCTCGAGCCAATGTCTTTGGCGCATAATACGTTCATTTTAGTTGAAGAAATATTTGAGGGTTTAAGAAATGGGTTTTGTACTGGGGTCAATACAAAATTCAATTTTACGCTCTGGGGTAGGCTAAGAAGTCTTCAAGAATACGTCAAGAAATTTATTAACAATAGAAATATTGTTCAAAACTGTGACCCTCATCCAAGACTTGGATAACACGTCACATTGATACCTATCAACTTGCCATCGTCATTTACAACGTCTCCTACGGAAAGTCTAGCTTCGGTGCATTCCACACCAGGAAGTCAACAACGAAAGGAACGGGGATTTTTACTTATGGCTTGATACGACAATGATTGACTTTAGTGATTTGGTTACTTGAATTCGCATAATAGGTTGGTTAGGAATATGAAAGCTAACAACCTTACGGAAAGCATGATGAGCAGTTAACCAATCGTTTCCAAAAATCACATCAAAGGCAAGTATTTTCAAAGAGATAAGATCGACAGGTAACGTGAAAGTGTTGATTTGAACAAGATTTATAAATAGTGGAGGTAATGAAGATTTCTCCCAATTGACTTTAAACAGACATATCAAAGTCTAAGTTCTCCGGAGTTAACTTCAAACATTGAACATAACTAGGTGAAATAAAAGAGTGAGTAGAACCGGTATCGAATAAGGTACAAACTTCGCAAGGGTTTATGATTAGCTTACCCGCGATAACTTCATTTGGGTTCCTCACTTGTTGGGAAGTCATGACAACCGCTCTCCCTTGAACTACCCGGCTTTGACTTGTCTGGGGTAACATTTGATGTCATCTCTATCGTTGGAATTGACTTTAATATAGGGCATATTCCACCCTCAACTGCTTCATCGTACTCCTGCTTCATGATCTGAATCATCAATCTTGGATCCATATCGAGTTCAGATTGACCGCTCTGTACAGGGTAATTCAAAACTCGATGTTGGGTTCTCCCAATTGCTGTCCAAAAAGAGAAATGTATATCATCTATTTTAGCCTTTTTGGATCGGACATCTCTTTCTATAATATCAACACGTCGTGCGGCTTTTACCCACGCATCCTGCATTCTCATTCGTTCAGTTGTTTCTTCTTTCAGCTGATCCTTGATATTTGAATTCTCATATTCCAACTTTAATATCTTACACTCTGCCAAAGCGTGATTTTGTTCGAGCATCACATATCGGGTAACACAATTTTGAATCGTTACATCTCTTTGCTCAACGACTGCCTGCCGTTCTTCAGCCTGCTCTTCTAACTCATGAACACGATTTTGTAATTCTAAGTTTTGATCATAGATTTCTTCTAACCAATTCTCCTCAGGTTCCTCTTCCTCCTCTTCTTCCTCACTCTCAGCTGATACCTCTGCCACTAGCTCGGGTGCAACTATTAGTTCTTCACTTACCACGTAGATATCTCTAATTTCTTCTTCGGCTGATATTACATTATCTTGGTTGGTTATTAGAGGTGTCACGGTCTCACTCACTCCATTGTTGACATTTTCAGCTGCCATTTTCAAATACTGCCACAAAACAAGGGTTAATTAACATATAACATATTATCCATATACTTTGACCGACCAATTAAATACCAAATAAACTTAGGTAGGTCATACTAGCGAAGGAATTCCCCGTCGCTCCCCTCCTAGTTCTATTCTCATATCTTAGCCAGGGATCATATCCCTAAGCTCTGATACCAACTGTGACGCCCCCAAAATTAGGTATACATCACCCATCTTGGGTCGTCAGATACAAAGTACAGAATACGAATACAACTTACTAATACAACTGTCGTGTATAATACGACAAAACATAAACTGTGAGTTTGAATACAAATATTATCTTCTAGAGAATATTCATACTCAAAAGGAGTCCTCATTACATTTATTAACATACTATTACATAGAATAGTGAGGACTACTAACTAATACTATCATTCGAACCATCACTCCGTTCCCCGACTTGCCCCAGCTACGTTCTCATTTCCTGAAGAGAACAGTGAAAGAAAGGGTGAGCTCAACTAGCCCAGTAAGAAATATTATGACTAAGATAATGCAGAATAAATTATCATTAGCCTTCAACAATGTTAAACTGATAAAATATAATAGGCATCAAGTTTAACTGCAGCGGAACAAGCAATCCATTAAAAGAGTCAAGTAGAAAATAAACTCTACTATCTTTTATGATTTAAAAGGTTTTTCAACACTGCGATCGCTGAGACTCAGCTTAATAAAATAATCCACATCATCGAATCACCCCTGCACTACGGCCAAGGATATTCGTGTATTCATTAATGGTCATGATCATGCCAACAACTGTCCATCAATGCACTACGGGCCAATGAGGACTTTTACCACGTCATTTGTAACATTACGGTCATGATTATACCGAATAATCCCTGGTCATAATCATACCAAGTCCATCTATGCACTACAGGCCACAGATGACTTTCAATATTTTATAAACATGAGGATGATGACAATGATATAAGAATTCAATAAAACAAGTTCAAGAATTAATTTATCCAGGAATTAACAACGTCCAAATTGTCAACATGATACTGCATTGTGGAGTAAAATTCAAGAATGCTTAGAAGAATATTTTCTTGAAAAGATACTGGATGAAACGCAACTATCAAGGATATTCCACAAATTTCATGGAGTATAGAAGTCAAAACTTAACCAACTGAGTATAATAAAGAATGGAATAACAAAAGAAATCACCATGCATGCGATAGACCGCACAGACAGGTTATTCTAACAGAATAATAAATAATGGAACCAGGTCCGGCGTAAACGCACAGACAGGATATTCCGACAGAATAATAAATAATGGAACCAGGTCCGGTGTAAAACACACAGACAGGATGTTCCAACAGAATAATAATAAAAACGGAACCAGGTCCGGTGTAAAACACACAGACAGGATGTTCCAACAGAATAATAAACGGAACCAGGTCCGGTGTAAAACACACAGACATGATGTTCCAACAGAATAATAGAAGAATGTCACCAAGTATAGGGTAGACCGCGTATACTGGTTATTCCAACAGAATAATAACGAATGGAATAACAGAAGTTCTCTTCATGAATATAAAAGAAATAATATTCCCTACCTTAAAAGAACTGGATATTGGAAAAGTGATGTAGCATAATACTTTTATTCTCTCTCTCTCTTATTCTCTCTATACTTTCTCTCTCTATAGCTTGAATGAATTCGTGAAAAATAATGAAGCCCTAGGCCTCTATTTATAGAAAAACTGAGGGTGGCTCTTGGTCTTAACGAAGGGTCAAATGACTCTTGGTCTTAACGAAGGGTCAAATGACTCTTGGTAATATTGAAGGGACAACTACTATTGACGAAAGTAATTACTATTGACCAAGGTAAATACTATTGACGAAGGTAATTACTATTGACCAAGGTAAATACTATTGACCAAGGTAAATAATATTGACGAAGGTAATTACTATTGACCAAGGTAAATACTATTGACGACGGTAATTACTATTGACGAAGAGACTCTTAGATGATGACATATGGCTCCCCATAAAATAACCAAACTTATCACAACGTCTCAATTATTGATTTAATAATATAACATATTATACAGATGATACTATGACAATAATTTAAGAGATATGATGCAGCAATTACTGTAGCAATAATTGAGTATAGCTGAGTGACTTCTCACGTAAGCATCAATAATCAATACCGTGTGCTACTATGCAACCACGCTTATTACTGTACTTTTACTACCGAGTAGTTCAACAGTAACAATGGTAAAACTTCCGCCGTTATTTTTAATAAACTATCTTTGTCGTTTTCTCAATCCGACAATAATTCTGTTGTGGGGTCCACCAATGATTGTGCCGTCGTACGAATATTCCTCGACAAAAAGAATATTCTCCGACCAAACGAATATTTTATAACAACTTGCATACTTTGCAAAATTTATAAATACTACCCATAACTATTATATCAAATCCACACCATAATATAAAAAAAAAATTATTTCGAGAAAAATTAAATATTTATTCATAAAATCTGGGGTCTCACAATCTCCCCTCCTTATGGAATTTCGCCCTCGAAATTTACGTACGTACTTGGTATGCCAAACATGTGAGGATACCTTGACTTCACTTCAAATTCTAACTCTTGAGGTATAACCTTTAAGCATCGAATATGATCCTTCTCATCCAAGATGTTAACACGTATCTCCTCATACGTTAAATATTTCGCTATCTCGTCCGGTTCTAAATTAATAATGTGGTTCGGGTCGTCCACATATTTACGTAACATCGATATGTAAAAAAAAAATGTTCTGAACACGCAACATACTTGGCGGTAAAACGAGTCTTTAGGCCACAGTTCCTACTTCATCGAGGATTTCAAATGGGCCAATTAAATCGAGAGTTGAGATTTCCTCTCTTCGTCGATTCTTGCTTCTAGAATAACGCCCTCTTGAACCTTCTTCTTCACATTTATCAGCTCTGAGTATGTAGCTTGAGCGGCTTTAACTTTATCGATTAAAGTCGATTTTAATCGTATATTCGTTATCTTCACGTGGGTTCGTATATTCGCACTTGTAACCGTATACGATCTTCTACACAACGCGTCAGCTACCACGTTCGCTTTTCCACGATATTATTGAATGGTACGATCGTAATATTCAACAGCTCGAGCCAATGTCTTTGGCGCATAATACGTTCATTTTAGTTGAAGAAATATTTGAGGGTTTAAGAAATGGGTTTTGTACTGGGGTCAATACAAAATTCAATTTTACGCTCTGGGGTAGGCTAAGAAGTCTTCAAGAATACGTCAAGAAATTTATTAACAATAGAAATATCGTTCAAAACTGTGACCCTCATCCAAGACTTGGATAACACGTCACATTGATACCTATCAACTTGCCATCGTCATTTACAACGTCTCCTACGGAAAGTCTAGCTTCGGTGCATTCCACACCAGGAAGTCAACAACGAAAGGAACGGGGATTTTTACTTATGGCTTGATACGACAATGATTGACTTTAGTGATTTGGTTACTTGAATTCGCATAATAGGTTGGTTAGGAATATGAAAGCTAACAACCTTACGAAAAGCATGATGAGCAGTTAACCAATCGTTTCCAAAAATCACATCAAAGGCAAGTATTTTCAAAGAGATAAGATCGACAGGTAACGTGAAAGTGTTGATTTGAACAAGATTTATAAATAGTGGAGGTAATGAAGATTTCTCCCAATTGACTTTAAACAGACATATCAAAGTCTAAGTTCTCTGGAGTTAACTTCAAACATTGAACATAACTAGGTGAAATAAAAGAGTGAGTAGAACCGGTATCGAATAAGGTACAAACTTCGCAAGGGTTTATGATTAGCTTACCCGCGATAACTTCATTTGGGTTCCTCACTTGTTGGGAAGTCATGACAACCGCTCTCCCTTGAACTACCCGGCTTTGACTTGTCTGGGGTAACATTTGATGTCATCTCTATCGTTGGAATTGACTTTAATATAAGGCATATTCCACCCTCAACTGCTTCATCGTACTCCTGCTTCATGATCTGAATCATCAATCTTGGATCCATATCGAGTTCAGATTGACCGCTCTGTACAGGGTAATTCAAAACTCGATGTTGGGTTCTCCCAATTGCTGTCCAAAAAGAGAAATGTATATCATCTATTTTAGCCTTTTTGGATCGGACATCTCTTTCTATAATATCAACACGTCGTGCGGCTTTTACCCACGCATCCTGCATTCTCATTCGTTCAGTTGTTTCTTCTTTCAGCTGATCCTTGATATTTGAATTCTCAGATTCCAACTTTAATATCTTACACTCTGCCAAAGCGTGATTTTGTTCGAGCATCACATATCGGGTAACACAATTTTGAATCGTTACATCTCTTTGCTCAACGACTGTCTGCCGTTCTTCAGCCTGCTCTTCTAACTCATGAACACGATTTTGTAATTCTAAGTTTTGATCATAGATTTCTTCTAACCAATTCTCCTCAGGTTCCTCTTCCTCCTCTTCTTCCTCACTCTCAGCTGATACCTCTGCCACTAGCTCGGGTGCAACTATTAGTTCTTCACTTACCACGTAGATATCTCTAATTTCTTCTTCGGCTGATATTACATTATCTTGGTTGGTTATTAGAGGTGTCACGGTCTCACTCACTCCATTGTTGACATTTTCAGCTGCCATTTTCAAATACTGCCACAAAACAAGGGTTAATTAACATATAACATATTATCCATATACTTTGACCGACCAATTAAATACCAAATAAACTTAGGTAGGTCATACTAGCGAAGGAATTCCCCGTCGCTCCCCTCCTAGTTCTATTCTCATATCTTAGCCAGGGATCATATCCCTAAGCTCTGATACCAACTGTGACGCCCCCAAAATTAGGTATACATCACCCATCTTGGGTCGTCAGATACAAAGTACAGAATACGAATACAACTTACTAATACAACTGTCGTGTATAATACGACAAAACATAAACTGTGAGTTTGAATACAAATATTATCTTCTAGAGAATATTCATACTCAAAAGGAGTCCTCATTACATTTATTAACATACTATTACATAGAATAGTGAGGACTACTAACTAATACTATCATTCGAACCATCACTCCGTTCCCCGACTTGCCCCAGCTACGTTCTCATTTCCTGAAGAGAACAGTGAAAGAAAGGGTGAGCTCAACTAGCCCAGTAAGAAATATTATGACTAAGATAATGCAGAATAAATTATCATTAGCCTTCAACAATGTTAAACTGATAAAATATAATAGACATCAAGTTTAACTGCAGCGGAACAAGCAATCCATTAAAAGAGTCAAGTAGAAAATAAACTCTACTATCTTTTATGATTTAAAAGGTTTTTCAACACTGCGATCGCTAAGACTCAGCTTAATAAAATAATCCACATCATCGAATCACCCCTGCACTACGGCCAAGGATATTCGTGTATTCATTAATGGTCATGATCATGCCAACAACTGTCCATCAATGCACTACGGGCCAATGAGGACTTTTACCACGTCATTTGTAACATTACGGTCATGATTATACCGAATAATCCCTGGTCATAATCATACCAAGTCCATCTATGCACTACAGGCCACAGATGACTTTCAATATTTTATAAACATGAGGATGATGACAATGATATAAGAATTCAATAAAACAAGTTCAAGAATTAATTTATCCAGGAATTAACAACGTCCAAATTGTCAACATGATACTGCATTGTGGAGTAAAATTCAAGAATGCTTAGAAGAATATTTTCTTGAAAAGATACTGGATGAAACGCAACTATCAAGGATATTCCACAAATTTCATGGAGTATAGAAGTCAAAACTTAACCAACTGAGTATAATAAAGAATGGAATAACAAAAGAAATCACCATGCATGCGATAGACCGCACAGACAGGTTATTCCAACAGAATAATAAATAATGGAACCAGGTCCGGCGTAAACGCACAGACAGGATATTCCGACAGAATAATAAATAATGGAACCAGGTCCGGTGTAAAACACACAGACAGGATGTTCCAACAGAATAATAATAAAAACGGAACCAGGTCCGGTGTAAAACACACAGACAGGATGTTCCAACAGAATAATAAACGGAACCAGGTCCGGTGTAAAACACACAGACATGATGTTCCAACAGAATAATAGAAGAATGTCACCAAGTATAGGGTAGACCGCGTATACTGGTTATTCCAACAGAATAATAACGAATGGAATAACAGAAGTTCTCTTCATGAATATAAAAGAAATAATATTCCCTACCTTAAAAGAACTGGATATTGGAAAAGTGATGTAGCATAATACTTTTATTCTCTCTCTCTCTTATTCTCTCTATACTTTCTCTCTCTATAGCTTGAATGAATTCGTGAAAAATAATGAAGCCCTAGGCCTCTATTTATAGAAAAACTGAGGGTGGCTCTTGGTCTTAACGAAGGGTCAAATGACTTTTGGTCTTAACGAAGGGTCAAATGACTCTTGGTAATATTGAAGGGACAACTACTATTGACGAAAGTAATTACTATTGACCAAGGTAAATACTATTGACGAAGGTAATTACTATTGACCAAGGTAAATACTATTGACCAAGGTAAATAATATTGACGAAGGTAATTACTATTGACCAAGGTAAATACTATTGACGACGGTAATTACTATTGACGAAGAGACTCTTAGATGATGACATATGGCTCCCCATAAAATAACCAAACTTACCACAACGTCTCAATTATTGATTTAATAATATAACATATTATACAGATGATACTATGACAATAATTTAAGAGATATGATGCAGCAATTACTGTAGCAATAATTGAGTATAGCTGAGTGACTTCTCACGTAAGCATCAATAATCAATACCGTGTGCTACTATGCAACCACGCTTATTACTGTACTTTTACTACCGAGTAGTTCAACAGTAACAATGGTAAAACTTCCGCCGTTATTTTTAATAAACTATCTTTGTCGTTTTCTCAATCTGACAATAATTCTGTTGTGGGGTTCACCAATGATTGTGCCGTCGTACGAATATTCCTCGACAAAAAGAATATTCTCCGACCAAACGAATATTTTATAACAACTTGCATACTTTGCAAAATTTATAAATACTACCCATAACTATTATATCAAATCCACACCATAATATAAAAAAAAATTATTTCGAGAAAAATTAAATATTTATTCATAAAATCTGGGGTCTCACATATAGAGCCAGGGTTTCAAGCCCTGTTCAAACCTTCTAACCTTTCTCACCTCCGTGTCCACTTGGTGTGGAGCAAACCTCGCCAGTTCATTAAACTTGGTAGCGTATTGGAGAGCCGTCATCTTCCCTTGTTTCAATTCTAGAAACCGCATCTCCATTCTTCCCTACATACTCGTGGGAAAGTAGTTCTCGAAGAAAATCTCCTTGAACCATACCCACGTTAGGTTCTCTATACCAGCCCTAGCCTGGTTAGCCTCCCAGCAAAAGTTTGCCTCACCCTTCATCATATAGGTTGCAAAAGCAACCATTTCACCCTCGTCGACATTTGCAATGACAAATGCCTTCTCGATTTCTTTTACCCAAGTTTGGGCTTCTATAGGGTTCGTAGTTCCTTTGAACTCTAGCAGACCGACACTCTTGAAATCCTTAAAAGTAGTAGCCCGTACTACTGCAGGATTTACGGGTATATTATACCCATTTCTATTAAAAGTGGCCGTTAACAAGTTAACAAACTATTGCATAGGGTTAACCAGACCTCCCTCTTGTTGATTTACATTAGCATCTTGATTTCTTTGTCTCCTTCTTGGCGGCATTTTGCTGTTAAGATAAACAACACATTTTGTTATTATTCGTTTCTTGTTAGTTAGTTATTATTCATGATTAAACAATAACTTCAACTCATTACTCAATATGTTCCATAAAAGGCTTATATTGATTCATTTCTTGTAGTATAATACTACATCGTTCACATTACACAGCCTAAGCTGATTACATTACTTTCCCGCAATTACTTTCCAAAAATTGGGATTTACAAAAGACTACCTTTGATATACAAAAGAGAATTTTACGTCACTACTAGATACATCATATTTACATATCTAACTCTACTCTAGCTAATACTAGGTTACATCTGCCATAAGGCATTCTCAAAATCTGCGTTGGCAAGACCGACAATAATATATCGGCTGATAGTATGCCGAGTCTGCCATTCTTCTATCGGATACCCAGCTACCTGCAGCTAGAAATCCGAATGAGAACTCCTATGTATATAGGACATCCTCCCAATCTTCTGCTTCTTGGTCTTTAACTCCTGCCTGAGCTCGAAGACCTCGTGTTTCAGCTCGTGGACCTTATCCTTTGCTAAAACTCTTTCGTCGTGCTCCTCCTCCATACTCGTCTTACCTTCCAAGACATCATGATGCTCTTCTTTTAATTCTTTCACCTCCTGACAATAATGGATATTTCTATCCAATACTATCATAAATAGTGACATCATTGACTCCCCTAGAGTCGTCGCTTTCGCAAGTGCTACTGGGTTAAAGGACACTACCTCCACCTCTTCTTCCGACATGCCATCGAACACAGACATTAAGTCTAGGTTCTCTGAGTCTCCAAACTCAATAACTACTACTTTCGGCTCTGCTGCTATTAGGTTTGGTATGATCTCTATTTGAATCACCGATTCTTCACTTACTACATGTATATCCCTATACATTTCATTTTCTCCTAACATCTACAACTAAACAATTTAGTTTGATTAGTACACGTCAGTAGAATAATACAAACACATATCATATATAATGCATTTTTTGGGTTAATTTCATCTTTTACTTCTTTGACTTAAGGTTATGACTTAAGGTTCTAATTCCCCCCTTAAGTTTTATAACCTACAGCTTTGATACCAACCTATGACTCCACCAAATATGGGTATCTTCCAACCTGACATATGGTGCTACACGTTACTACAGTTCACATATACATTCAATTGAAAAACCTCAAAAGAATGAATATGTCTTATATATATATATTCCAAAATAATATTACCATTCCCCAGGTTCTTAATAACCATTACATTTGTCCTTGTCATAATATCAAATAATAACATCATTCACCTATACTATTACAAAGGGACTCTATAGGTTCGCCTTAGCCTTCCCTTTATCTTTATCGGATCCTTCGGTCCATTCGGTCTTAGCTGTATTCATATTGATCAAGGAAGAGTGAGCATAACTAGCTCAACAAGTATGACAATTTCATTTAAACAGTATGCTTGAAACATAGGAATCGTATACCTTCAATAACCGAATAATAGTTATGAAGTACTATCGATAATTCAAAATAGCACTTCTCTTTTCTTTAAAACGTTTCACAAGGAATAACATTCAGTAAAACATTAATTTCGGTCCAAGACCTTGAGCATTTCATACTTTCTTTGAAAAGGACAACCTGACACCAAGTCCGTAAGTCTGACATTACTTACGAACACGTCTAGGTGATCAACCTATAGTACTCTATGTTGTACAATACTACTTTCTTTAAACGTATATACGTTTAAGTTTTGGCAACCTCATGTGCCTGTCGTTTGACGACAAAATATTTGTTTAGCATACTCAGTCTTCATTTGAAAACCACCCCAAAATAGTTTGGCAAAACATTGAAAACAGTTCAATAGATTATAAGAAATCTAAATATCTTAAGTCTAGCAGAAAGAATTGGCTTCGACTTCATCATACATTAATTCATGCGTAAGATACATGAATCACAAGACTTGTCCAGATTGAATATAGACAAGGGTTTAGAACACTTGCCTTTAGCGTCTGCTACGGTTACTATACTTTCCCTTTGAGTTTTTAAGGTCTCTACAATACATAACCACATAACGTAACACATTAGGTCATGAACAAACATACATGGTTCCTAATGTATCTTACCTTTCTTCTCAATCTAATCATGCCTTAGATTGTTTATCATTGGTTTCGATTTACCATTATGACTTACATTGTTCTTACGTTCGCGTTCGAGTAAGTTATTTCCAACCTTTAGTGCATTACTTAAGGTTTAAATATTTTAAACAATGTCATTTTAGATTTTAGTTCATTACTAAACAATCAGCTTCCTTCTATCTTCATAAGCCTTCATTACTGTGTAAAACCCTAGTGCTGGCACTGCGGCGCCAGCTTCCCTTTCTTGTTCCACGTCGCGGCGCCACTCTCTAGTGGCTTTCACCCGGACCCGGCGCTGCGGCGCCAACTATAGCTCAAAAGGTCGCGCTGTAGTGCAAAACTTCAATATGTTATGCGCATGGCTCGGCGCTGCAGCGCCACATATTTACCTTGGGCTGGCGCCGCGACGTCAGCTCTGTGCAACAGATACTTTGACAGTTTTTTCTACTTTGCGAACTTCCCGGACTCCAAATTTGATCATTTTAAGTCTGAATTGGCTCGTTCAAAATCCATTAGCTCACAAATCACATACTCTGAGTGTTCATGCAAGAATTTTCCATTTTCGAATCAGTTAACTCGAAATTCACCTTTTAGTTCATTTTTTTATGAAAACGATAAACGTTCGTGAACGTTCAACGCTCGTTTCTTCATTTTAAGTCGGAATTAGGTCATTTTTAAGTCCGCAACTCTAGAATGCCAACTAAGACTTATCCCCATCGAAAACCAATATTTTCGGGATCAATGTCAAAATTTGGCTTCCATTCCGAGAATTTCACGATTTCGACCATTATCGTTTAATCTTGTGAATTTCGCCATAACTTCGGTACTTTAGATTTGTTCATCATTTCAAATGGATTCTTTCCATCATACTAACATCCTAGCCAAACATATTTCATTACATCATATACATGATAAGTTACTACTAGTTCTTCATAAGTTCATAACTTATAAAAGTATGAATTACTTGTTCATGGCTTATTAAGATTTAAGTCCTTTGATTAGCCATTCCTATTACTTCTTAGCATACATGCTCTACCAATCAACACTTCTTTATCAACCTATAATTGAAGAGATGGAAGATTAATAGTCTAGGATCATTACATTTGAAGTTCACTTTGTGCTTCGTTCTTTTATACTTGGATTATCAAAGTCTAGCTTTTCTAACTTTTTCTCTCTAACAAATAAGCACTTAAATGTTTGTTGGTGGAATAACAAGTAAGAAATGATCTGGCAATTCTCATATTTATAGAAATTACAAAGCTAGGGTAGTTTAGTCATTAAACCATCCCACCTTCTTAATTTCACCTCCTTAATCACCTCCTTACTATTCCTTACTTAGCCATCAAGTTTACTTGGTCATCACATAGCTTATCCTTTGCTTGGCCACCAAGATCACCCATATAATCATGGGGCCCACATGGGTTGCCCCATGGGTCATCTTTACCCATTGGATCGATCCATTGATCCGATTCTTACCTTGGGTTTTAAGTTCAATTAACTTAACTTGTGCTTTGGGCTTGCATTAACAAACCTTTGGGCTTTAGCATTACTTACACATGGGCTTGCACATTAATCCCAATTGGACTTTACACTTCCTACACAATCTTACAAGTCCATTACATATGGCTTAAAGCCTTAGAACGTATTGTCTACGTATTAATCTTGTATTCTAACTCGTATACTTATTCATCACATACGACATATCATCATTCATACATACTTGTATAATATCTCGTATTATACTCGTATTCATTATCTCATACAATACTTACGTATCATACGATAACATCATGTAATTCGCTAACGCTTCACTTTTCTTGACGTTCTCAAATTAAGTTCACAAGCAAAAAATTGTGTTTGCCATACATGAATTATTATTACATAATCCATCTCCCCTTGATATTCTATCGTTACGTATTTCTCAAAAGTTTAAAAATAATTCCCAAGCATAAAATCGTGAATAGTATTTTTCAGAAAATTACTCAAAAAACTTTTATTTTCGTCTTGAAAATTCAAACACTTTAATTCTTTCACATAGCCAGAATACTACGATATTCCAACGTATTTAGGTTATAGAACAACCTTCATCTTGTTAACACAGAATAATAACATATAATATAATTTTATTCATTATTAAATCAAATAAAATTATTTTACAAATTGCTCGATTTTTTGGGGCATTACAAATGCTCCTGTTGCCTTCATGGATATGATGAACCAAGTATTCAAGGAATATTTGGATCATTTTGTGGTCGTCTTTATTGATGACATCCTCATATACTCCAAAAGTCGTGAAGATCATGAGCAATACTTGAGGCTGATACTTTAAAAGCTTCGTGAAAACAAGTTATATGCCAAGTTGAAGAAATGCGAGTTTTGACTTGAGGAAGTAGCATTCCTTGGGCACGTGATATCAAATCATGGAATATCTGTTGACCCAATAAAGATTGAAGCAATTCAAAGCTGGGAGCAACCTATCAGTGACTGAAGTACGTAGCTTTCTCGGCTTAGCTGGTTATTATCGGAGATTCGTAGAAGGGTTTTTTCGAATCGTTACTCCATTAACTCAGCTGACTCGGAAAGATACAAAATTCGGTTGGAGCGAGGAATGTGATAAGAGTTTTCAAGAACTCAAGAGGAGACTTATTTCAGCACCTGTTCTGATAATACCATCTGGTTCGGAGGGATTTGTCATATACAGCGATGCTTCCGGCAAAGGTTTAGGATGTGTTCTCATGCAACATGGGAATGTCATAGCCTATGCCTTACGACAACTCAAAGAATATGAGAGGAATTATCCTACTCATGATCTTGAGTTGGCAGCTCTCGTTTTTGCACTTAAAATCTGGAGGCATTACCTATATAGGGAAAAAGTGGAGATCTATACGGATCATAAAAGCCTCAAATATTTCTTCACCCAAAAGGAGCTCAACATGCGGCAACGACGTTGGCTCGAGTTGTTGAAAGATTACGATCATACCATTCAATACCATCATAGAAAAGCGAACGTAGTAGCTAACGCGTTGACTAGAAGATCATATGTGGGTTTGAGTGTGATATTGTCAACGCAAAGGCTCATTTTGTTTGACTTACAAAGGATGGAGATAGAGATAAAGACTCCAAAGACCCACGTAATGATAGCAAATATACGAGTAGAACCTACTTTAATCGATAAAGTTAAAGTTGCTCAAGCTATAGACCTGGAGCTGATGCGTATAAAGAAGAAAGTACAAGAAGGTGCTATTCTGGAAGCAAGAGTTGATGAAGAAGGAATACTTCGAGTCAACTCCAGACTTTGTGTTCCTAACGACCCTGATTTGAAGTATAAAATCATGATGGAGGCACATAACACACCATTTGCAATCCATCCTAGGAGTACCAAAATGTATCGTGATCTTCGACATACATTTTGGTGGAGCAATATGAAGAGAGAGATAGTGGACTTTATTTCAAGGTGTTTAACTTGTCAACGTGTCAAGGCAGAGCATCAAGTGCCAAAAGGTCCATTGCAACCACTTGAAATTCCGGAATGGAAGTGGGAGCACATTACCATAGATTTCATTACTGGTCTTCCCAAGGTTTCTCAAGGCATAGATGTGATTTGGGTCATTATCGATAGATTGACCAAGTCTTCTCATTTCTTACCTATACGAGAAACTTATTCATTAGAACGTCTTTCTCGTATATACATAAATGAGATTGTAAGACTGCATGGTATGCCAGTATCCATAGTTTCTGATTGAGACTCAAGATTCACTTCACGATTTTGGGTTAGTTTGCAAAAAGTTGTGGGCACGGATTTATAATTTAGGTTGGTATATCATCCTCAAACAGACGGGTAGTCGGAGAGGACTATTCAAACTCTTAAAGATCTATTAAGACTCTGTGTCCTTGACTTCAAAGGAAGTTGGGATAAGTTCTTACCATTGGTGGAATTCTCCTACAATAATAGTTATCAAGCAAGTATTGGCATGGCTCCATTCGAGGTATTGTATAGACGCAAGTGACGTTCTCCAGTATGCTGGGACGAGGTGGGTGAAGCAACGTTGTTGGGACCAGAATTGGTACGTATGACTACGGAGAAGATTCAAATGATTCGGCAATGTATAAAAACTTCACAAGATCGACAAAAGAGTTATGTTGATCTTCATCGAAAGGACGTGGAATTCAATGTTGGAGATCATGTGTTATTACGTGTTAGTCTATGGAAAGGAGTTATAAGATTTGGAAAGAGAGGAAAGCTCAATCCTAGATTTATTGGCCCATTTGAAATCCTTGACTGAGTAGGAACTGTGGCCTATAGACTGGCCTTACCGCCAAGAATGTCTCGTGTTCATAACATTTTTCACATATCTATATTACGTAAATATGTGAAAGACCCGAACCTCATTATTGAATTAGAATCGGAAGATTTAACGTATGAAGAGGTACTTGTTAAAATCTTGGATAAGAAGGATCATATTCTACGCTCCAAGGTTATACCTCAAGTAAAAGTTTTGTGGAGAAATCACGATGTTGAGGAAATGACTTGGGAGTTAGAATCTGAAATGTTGTCAAGGTATCCTCACCTCTTCGACATACTAGGTACGTACCCTAATTTTGAGGACGAAATTTCATAAGGGGAGGTTGTAAGACCCTAACTTTTATGAATAAAGATTAATTTTTCTCGAAATATATTTTTGAATATTATGGTGTGGATTTGATATAATGTTATAGTTGTGGGTAATATTTATAAATTTTACAAAGTAAGCAAGTTGTTATAAAATATTCGATAGGTCGGGGAATATTCGTTTTAACAGGGAATATTCGTACGATGGCAAAATCATTGGTGGACCCCACAACGAAAGTATTATCAAAGTTAGAAAACGACGGAAATGTCTTTTTATAAAAATAACGACAGAAGTTTTACTGTTAAACTGTTGAACTACCCGATGGTAAAAGTACAGTAATACGCGTGGTTGCATAGTAGTATACGATATTGATTATTGATGCTTACGTGAGAAGTCACGCAGTTATACTCAATTATTGCTACAGTAATTGCTGCCTAATATCTCTCATATTATTGATTCAATTATTGGCATAGTATCATCTGCATAATATTTTATATTTTTAAATTAATAATTGAGATGACAAAGTTATTCATATTATTTTTGATAATATTGACGATGTCTGGAAAGTTCTGTCGAGGAAAGGGGTTTGGTCACCTAATTGCGCGCCAGTAGGGAGAAATTCTTATCGAAAAGCCCCCTCTTTCCTAGGAATGATCTGGTTGTTAAATATTGTGAGTTATAATATTAATGATGAATAAGTTTGTGTTAATTAAAGATGAAATTATTGATAAAAAATATTTCCATTGTGTTGGGATTATTTGTGTTAGTGGAAATCGACATTTATTTCGATAATAATTGATTTCTGGAGGTTAAATTGACCAATCGGGTAATTAATCGGATAAATAAGCAATTAATTGTTATTAAGTCACATGCATATAACTATTTGCTCACATGAATGAAACTATTGGTTCACATGCATTACTATTAGGGGAGGTGGTGCAAGATTGATAATACTTGCAGGACTAAATTAAAAATGGAGGAAAAGATGAAGATACTATACTGTAATAATTCGAGCCCCAAAACGTGCAATTATCAAAACTATATTTTCCTATAAATAGAAGTTCATTCTTCTTTCATTCTCACCAATTCACAAAGACTTATAAGAGCAATTATAGAGAGAGAAGCTATAAAGAGGAAGAAGAAGTGTATTCTGCTACTTCACTATTCCAGTATCCAGTCTTCTTCTAAGGTAAGGGATATTATTTTTGTTCAGTATTAATAAGAAATAATATTTTCTTCCATACTCTGTAGTATGTGAGTAATATTATTTGGTCTCGTATTCCTGATTACACCCTCATTCTGTTAAAGTATTACTTCTATACTCCGTGAAATTAGTAGAATATCCTTGATATTTGCGCTTCATCTAGTATCTTTTTATGGAAATATTATTATGAGAATTCTTGATAATTATTGATCTTTTCATGTCGAAAAACTATTCACAGAGTACTATTCATAAAGTACTATTCACGGGGTACTACTCACAAAGTACTATTCATGGGTACTATTCATAAAGTACTATTCCTGTGTACTATTCACGAAGTACTATTCACTCGAATACTATTCACTCAAATACTATTCACCCAGGGTACTATTCATGACAAAAAAATTGATTTTTTTTAGTCTAAATCATTTTTGATACAATATTTTTCTTGAATTTTACTCCATAAAGCAATATCATGTTGACAATTTGGACATTATTGAATTCTGGATAAATTAAATTATAAATCTTTAAAAATTTATCATTTGTTTCCTTTTAATTGAATTCTTATATCATTGTCATCATCCTCATGTTTTTATTGTGATGAAAGTTATCTTTGGCTTACGTGCATAGATGGACTGTTGATTGGTATGATTATGACCATGGATCATTCGGTATAATCATGACTCGTAATGTTACAAATGATGTGATAAAAGTCCTCATTGGCCCGTAGTGCATTGATGGACAGTTGTTAGTATGATCATGACCATTGGTGATTACATGAATATCCTTGGCCCGTAGTGCATGGATAATTCAGTGATGTGGATTATTTGTTAAGCTGAGTCTCAGCTATAAAGATTATGATAAACTTTTTAAATCATAGAAGATAATAGATATTATGCTCTACTTGACTCTTCTAATAGATTGCTTGTTCCATTGCAGTTAAACTTGTGGTTTATTGTTTAACACTGTTGAAGGTTAACGATAATTTATTCTACATTATCGTAGTCATAATAATTTTTATTGGGCTAGTTGAGCTAACCCTTTTGCTTTCATTGTTCTCTTCAGGAAATGAGAACGTAGCCGGGACTAGTCGGGGAATGGAGTGACGGGCCGAGATAGTGGCTGTAGTAGTCCTCACTATTTAGTGTGATAATAAATGTACTGAGGACTCCTTTGAGTTTGAATACTGTCTATTAGACAATATTCATGTAAAAACTCTCAGCTCATGTTGTATAATTAAGTTTGTATTTGTATTCAGTACAATGTTTTTGGCGACTCAAGATGGGTGATGTATACCTATTTTGGGGGCGTCACACTACTCCTGTCTCTCGCTAGGAGTTTGAAGGATTAAGCAATCAAATAACAGAGTTGGTTGTTCTGCTCAAAGAATTACACAAGTCAACTCATGGTTCACAGATACCCATCCACACAGAATCTTCTTCACATAGAGGAATCCAGGGTCCGGACAAAGAAGTTCTAGCACCTGAGTCTCAGTCTGATAAGACCAACAAAACCCCTGAAATCACCAATCTTAAAGAAGATCAAGACACTGGTGATATTCGGAAGAAGATTCTACAAATAAAAGAGACAATTCGGTCCATCAAAGGGATTGGAACACACGGAAGTGTTTTATATTCAGACCTTTGCATCTTCCCCGAGGGTCATTATTTGAAAAAATTCAAAACTCCCGATTTTGCGAAATATGATGGATTGGGAGATCTTTATACCCACTTAAAGGTGTTCATTGGAGAGCTCGAATCTTATGCCGAGAATGAAAAGCTCATAATATAGCTATTTCAGAAAAGTCTGACTAGAGAAGCCAGAGCATGGTACACCAGATTGGATAACTCCAAAATTCACAGCTGGGAGGAGTTAGTCCATGCTTTCCTCAATCAATATAGCTTTAAAACTCAGATGGCTCTAGACCGGTATCAAATTAGCAAGGTCAAGAAATAAGTCAATGAGTCATTCAGAGAGTATGCCCAAAGATGGAGGCATTTGGCTGCTCAAGTTATCCCATCCATGACAGAGTCTGAAATAGTGATGACCTTCATAGATATTCAAGAAGCTCCATTTTATGAGAGGGTCCTACCTGGAATAGGAAAACCATTATCAGAAATGATCAAGCACGGGAGAAATGGTAGAAATGGGATTAAATTAGGGAAGATTCAAGACCTTACCGCTTTAATAGCCGTAGCTGAGCATATCCAATCTGGAAGTTATGGGAACAACCCCCGGAGGGTCCATAAGAAGAAAGAAGATGATGTTTCCTTGATACTACAATAACAAAAAGGCAGTCAAAACTTGCCTATTCAGAGGAGAAAATATTCCCCTTTTCAAGCACAGTCTTCAGACCCTCCATTGCCAAAGAGTGGAGAAGTCAAGCGCTTAAGAGTGTTCACACCCTTAGGGGATTCACTCAAAAACATTCTCAAACTTCTGACGACTCAGAAAAAAATCACTCATCTCCTTCCACCAGCCAACCCGAGTGGAAAAGGTTTCAATACAAGCAAAAAGTTTGCTTACCATGATGGAGCTCCAGGCCATGACACTCAGGATTGTTGGGCCCTTAAGCATAAGATTCAGGATTTAATTAACAATGGTGAGATCGTGGTGACCAAACCCGACCAACCACATGTTCAAGACAACCCTCTCTCTCTGCACAAGGAAGATGAGGTTAACATGATCAATAGGGGCAGTGGAGAGAGCTCCAAATACCTCAAATACGTGGGTGGTTCATCCCAAATAAGCAAGGATAATTTAGACAAGTGGGATTATTCACAATTCCAGGTCATGATGAAACGGGAGTTAAAGTCTCTTGGCGAACAAGTCAATCAATTGGTAGAGATGGTGATTCATCAACACCAAGTCACACGACAGTTGTTCAGTCAGAAGCATGCTAGACACCTTTCTCTTATCACAAGTATTCCACCACTTACTCCATAAAGTGAAACTTTGGAGGAAAAGTTTGCGAGAAAAGAAAAAGCTAAAGCCCGTCGGGACTTCGCCAACAAAAGGGAATTCACCTATTTAGGCTAACCGGTGGAAGAGATATTGTAGATGTTGATCAATGAGGGAAAAATCACAGCGCTGCTACCTCCAGTCAACCTACGCTCAAAATAATTTGATGCTAATAGAGTATGTCAATACCACTCCCACTCCCGCGGTCACAGCACTGAGGAATGCTGGGCACTCCGCCATCTTATCCAAAACATGATTGACAGCGGTGACCTGGAAATAGCAGATAATGATGATGTATCATCTAAGAGTGGGGACACATTCCCTCTAAGAGTGGGGACAAATATCCTCTGAAGATGATGTGGCTACCACACCACGTACAATTCAACCAATTCAGCTCAAAGGAGTTAAAAACTCTTTGAAAGTGGCTGCACCAAAGCTAATTATATTGCCATTCAGGCCACAGTATCCTGTCGTCAGCCTCAAAAAAGTGCCATGGAATTATGGAGAGGTTGAAGGATCAACATCAAACACAACTGCTGCAGTGTGTAAAGGTAATCCACTGTATCTCCCTCAACGAGTGATGAAGTCTATCATCAGATCTAAGGGGAAAGTGCCCAGGGAGAAGATTAAAGAATTTCTCCGGCAGATGTGTTGGTCGATTTTGCAACCGATAAACACGTGCAAGTATACACAGTCAACAAGTAATATAATGATAAGAGAGTTGTCGAACCCATGAGGAATTATCACTATTATTTACAAAGTACCTACTTTATATCGCTTAAGTCCTCTTCTAACAACATAATAACAGATGTGTAATTAATCTAGTTGTATCTAATTATCAAAGCAAGTAAATGGATAACGAATGGTATCAAAGGTGCTATGAGCTAAGGTCATAACTTCACCCCACACATGCATTTTGTCAAACGCCTGGTGTGCTATGTTTTATCAAAACTTCCTAACCTTCTCTCTATGGTCATAGTGGTCACGATAGTTTGTCGACCGAGAATACACAAGTGCTCGTACACCTCTTTCGAGGTATATACAAACATATCCTCTCTAGATCCACCCGAAAGGGAATAGAACAGAAAAAAAAAGTCCAAGCTAGGTACTAATCCTACACATGTCTATGCAAATTAACTATAACAAGGATTTAAAGCATAAGTTCTCAATAAGGTCACACATGGTACACAGATATATGTCTATTCTGTACACAAATTATACAGTCGAATCAAGTAGACAATTCATAATCACATGCCAATATATTTAGGTGTAAATCTACAATCCCTCTTTCAACTTCATATAGATTACCAAAATCATCACTTATTTCTTAGCAATAATCATTAAGCATGAATATATTGAACCAAACCATATGGTGCCAACAATCGAGATAACATAGTCAATTCAAATTAACAAAGGGTTCCATTATAACCTTATAGTTAATAATTAGTTCATAGCTCTTGAACTAAACATTAGTAGCAATATAAACTGTAACAATCCAGATTTTTATTGTAATTTTTAAATATTTATTGAATTATATATATATTTAATGGATGTGTTTATCGTTGAATAAATATTTGATTTGATTTGGTTAATTATTTGTTAAATAAATAATTAATGGGTTAAGGAAATTAATTATTATCAGATAATATTCTAATTTAATTTAATAATTAAGTTAGAGAGTTTATAATGATTAAATGATTTATTCAGTAAATTGTTATTAAATTAATTAAATTAAGTACGAAAACTTAATTAAATAAAGTGCGTCAAATAACTATACTATAAAGGAGTTATTAAAATAAATTAAAGGAGTTTAATTTAGTTTTGCCAAACAAAGCTTAAATATATTAAGTCTTTAATTTTAAATAGTTTTGCCAAACGAAGCCTTATGGCTTTTGGATTTCTTTTGAATTTTAAATTATTAATAATATAAATTAAATAAATAATAATATATATTAGTTTAGAACTAATAGTTTAATAGGGTCATTAGTATATGACAGTTTCGTACGTTTGGGCTTTAAACGTTTAAAAAAGGGCGTGCGTTGGTTTTAGTTTTAGTTTACGTATAAGCCTAAGAAAAGAAAAAGAAGGTTGTCTGAGATTTGAGAGAGAGTCTGAGAGAGAGAAGCAAGAAAAAATTCTAAGTTCTTCAAGCTATTCTCAGTGATTAACAAGGATTGTCTGAGCAAATTAAAGGTAAGTTACATAATCTTAACATATATGTTTTATAGTATAATTCCTTAATCTCTGTGTTCTTGACTGTAGTATAAAATTCTTTACAGAAATTGTTTGTAATTGTGACGCCCCCAAAATTAGGTATACATCACCCATCTTGGGTCGTCAGATACGTAGTACAGAATACAAATACAACTTACTAATACAACTGTCGTGTACAATACGACAAAACATAAACTGTGAGTTTGAATACAAATATTATCTTCTAGAGAGTATTCATACTCAAAAGGAGTCCTCATTACATTTATTAACACACTATTACATAGAATAGTGAGGACTACAAACTAATACTATCATTCGGACCATCACTCCGTTCCCCGACTTGCCCCAGCTACGTTTTCATTTCCTGAATAGAACAGTGAAAGAAAGGGTGAGCTCAACTAGCCCAGTAAGAAATATTATGACTAAGATAATTCAGAATAAATTATCATTAGCCTTCAACAATGTTAAACTGATAAAATATAATAGACATCAAGTTTAACTGTAGCGGAACAAGCAATCCATTAAAAGAGTCAAGTAGAAAATAAACTCTACTATCTTTTATGATTTAAAAAGTTTTTCAACACTGTGATCACTGGGACTCAGCTTAATAAAATAATCCACATCATCGAATCATCCCTGCACTACGGTCAAGGATATTCGTGTATTCATTAATGGTCCTGATCATGCCAACAACTGTCCATCAACGCACTACGGGCCAATGAGGACTTTTACCACATCATTTGTAACATTACGGTCATGATTATACCGAATAATCCCTGGTCATAATCATACCAAGTCTATCTATGCACTACAGGCCACAGATGACTTTTAACATTTTATAAACATGAGGATGATGACAATGATATAAGAATTCAATAAAACAAGTTCAAGAATTAATTTATCCAAAAATTAATTTATCCAAGAATTAACAACGTCCAAATTGTCAACATGAGATTGCTTTGTGGAGTAAAATTTAAGAATGCTTAGAAGAATATTTTCATGAAAAGATATTGGATAAAACGCAATTATCAAGGATATTCCACTAATTTCATGGAGTATAGAAGTTAAAACTTAACCAACTGAGTATAGTAAAGAATGGAATAACAAAAGAAATCACCATGCATGCGATAGACCGCACAGACAGGTTATTCCAAAGAATAATAAATAATGGAACCAGGTCCAGCGTAAAACGCACAGACAGGATATTTCGATAGAATAATAAATAATGAAACCAGGTCCGGTGTAAAACACACAGACAGGATGTTCCAATAGAATAATAACAAGGCGGAACCAGGTCCGGTGTAAAATACACAGACATGATGTTCCAACAGAATAATAATAAAAATGGAACCAGGTCTGGTGTAAAACACACGGACAGGATGTTCCAACAGAATAATAATAAAAACAGAACCAGGTCCGGTGTAAATTTAACACACAGACAGGATGTTCCAAGAAGAATGTCACCAAGTATAGGGTAGACCGCGTATACAGGTTATTCCAACAGAATAATAAATAATGAAATAACAACAGTTCTCTTCATGAATAAGAAAGAATAACACCCCTTACCGTTTTAAAGAAGAGCTGAAATAAGGAAGTAGTTAAGTAGCAGAATACTCTTCTTCTCTCTCTCTATAGTTTCTCTCTATAGTTTCTCTCTCTAGAGTTCAGTGAATTCGTAAGAAATAATGAAGGAATGAGTTGCTATTTATAGAAAAATAGAATGCATAGTAACTAATCCATGAACGGTCCAGATTGATTACTTTAATCTGACGGTCCATATTTAAAGAAAAATCTTTTAAATAAAATATAATATATTCTATTTATAGAATAACTTTAATAAAGTATTATGTTTTATATAAAAAGATGTTTCTGTTTTATTACGTTAATAATACGAATAAAACAAAACGTCATTATCGCTAAATAATTCATATTATTAATTGACAATAATTGAATCAAACTGAGTGACTTCTCACATAAGCGTTAATAATTAATACCGTGTGCTACTATGCAACCACACGTATTACTGTACTTTTACTACCGAGTAGTTCAACAGTATCAATGGTAAAACTTCCGCCTGTATTTTTAATAAAATATTTTTGTCGTTTTCTCAATCCGACAATAATTCTGTTGTGGGGTCCACCAATGATTGTGCCTTTGTACGAATATTCCCTGTTAAAACGAATAATCTCCGACCAATCGAATATTATATAACAACTTGCGTACTTTGCAAAATTTATAAATATTACCCACAACTATAACATTATATCAAATTAACTCCATAATATTCAAAAATGATATTTATAGAAAATTTATCTTTATTTATAAAAGTTGGGGTCTTACAACCTCCCCTTCTTATGAAATTTCGCCCTCGAAATTAGGGTACGTACCTGATATATCGAAGAGGTAAGGATACCTATATTTTTAATAAAATATTTTTGTCGTTTTCTCAATCCGACAATAATTCCGTTGTGGGGTCCATCAATAATTGTGCCGTTGTACGAATATTCCCTGTTAAAACGAATATTCTCCGACCAATCGAATATTATATAACAACTTGCGTACTTTGCAAAATTTATAAATATTACCCACAACTATAACATTATATCAAATTAACTCCATAATATTCAAAAATGATATTTATAGAAAATTTATCTTTATTTATAAAAGTTGGGGTCTTACAACCTCCCCTTCTTATGAAATTTCGCCCTCGAAATTAGGGTACGTACCTGATATATCAAAGAGGTAAGGATACCTTGATTTTATTTCAGATTCTAACTCCTAAGTCATTTCCTCAACATCGTGGTTTCTCCACAAAACTTTGACTTGAGGTATAACCTTGGAGCGTAGAATATGTTCCTTCTTATCCAAGATTTGAACATGAACTTCTTCATACGTCAAATCCTCCGCTATTTCGTTCGGTTCTAACTCTATAATGTGGTTCGCGTCTTCCACATATTTGCATAACATGGATATGTGAAAAACGTTATGAACACGAGACATACTTGGCGGTAAAGCGAGTCTATAAGCCACAGTTCCTACTCGATCGAGGATTAAAAATGGACCGATAAATCGAGGATTGAGCTTTCCTCTCTTTCCAAATCTCGTAACTCCTTTCCATGGAGCAACACGTAAGAACACATGATCTCCTACATCAAATTCCACGTCCTTTCGATGAAGATCAGCATAACTCTTTTGTCGATCTTGTGAGGTTTTTATACGTTGTCGGATCGTTTGAATCTTTTCTGTAGTCATACGTACCAACTCCGGTCCCAACAACGTTGCTTCACCCACCTCATCCCAGCATACTGGATGTGACAACCCGAGAATTTAGATAATTATTAAAATCCTAAAATGATGGATTAAAGGTTATAAGATGAACCTAGACAGAAAATAAGTGTATGTAATTGATGTTTCTGTGAAGGAATTTTAAGGATTTCAAAATTTTTAAGAACCTATATGGTTTCTTAATTGAATGAGAATAAAGAAATATGGGTTACAAAATTTCTAAACCCTAGAAATGAATTGATATGTATTTGAATGAATATCGAGAATAAGGTATTACGATACCTGTAAATTCTATATGAACTGAATAGTCTAAGAAATGTTATATAAGTACATATGGAAATTTTATTAAGGAGATAAGATTTCACATAAAGAGATGTTATAAGGTTAAACGAAGATGAGTATATGTATATAAATATATATACTTAGTAAGGTGCTATATATAATATTTTAGCAAGAGGAATGTTGAATTAAGTTAATGATATAAGGATTAAGATAAAACTATGTTAGTAATTAACATAGCTTGAACGTTGGCCTTGACTGGCAAATAAGAATTTGAATAAGTATAAAGTCGTTAGTTAATACGATTAGCAATAAGAAGGGAGTAATTTAAAACTCAAAATTTGAGTTAGAGATAGAATTTTGAAGCATAGACTGCTCGGTTACGTCCGCAACGTCAAGATTAGTCAGAATGGACAGTAAACACAAAATGTGTAAAGGTTGACTTTTGGTCTAAGTCAACAGTTGACTTTTTATGGAGAAAAGTCAAAATTAGTGTGAGAAGTGAAATATGTTATGATATTATGTTATATGGATAATGGTATAATATTTAATATTATACCAAATGATATAAAGTAAAAATATGAGAGGAGATCCAATATGTAAATATGTATATTGGTATCAAGGAAGCTAGTAAATTAAATTCATATTTGAATAAATGATTGAATATATTAAATTATATATTTAATATATAAATAGATTGTTTGAAAACAATTTATTGAGAGAAGGAGAAAATTAAATTTAAGTATACAATATGAATTGTATAACTTGAATAAGTGATTAAGTATGAGAATTAAATAACCTAGATGGTTATTGTTATTTGGTGGTTCTAGTATTTAAATATATACTAGTGACCTAATCTAAGAGATTTGTGGAGCATGTCATAATTTATTTAATGATTATGTGAGTAAATGAATACGAATATTATGTGATGACAAATAAAAGAAATTAGCATGATCCTAATTATATATTAAGAATGAAGAATTAAATAACTTAAGGGTTATGGGATGAGAGAATTATGGTATATAAAATATATACTAATTTTAAGAGATTTATTTTATACATCTCGGTTAATTAATTTTATAACCTAATTATAGCAAGTCTAATTGGGTTAAGAAATTAAGGGCATGTAAGTTTAATTGGGTTAAGAAATTAAGTGTACTTGGGTAAGAATTTATATTTAACTTGAGTACATAGAAACCCTAATGAAATGAGTAGGGTAAGATGAAATTTAGTGTAATGGATCATATTAATTTTATGGCCCAAACATTTTAGCTAAGAAGTCCAAATATTTTATTTGGAAAAGCCAAAGAAATTAAGTTTTAAGCTCAAGCGAGCCAATTGTTAAGGAACATGTGGGAGAATAATAATATTAATATTATATTAAGTCAAGAGATATACTTTTATTATCTCAAGATTATTAATTTTATGACTTAATTAAAGTAAGTTTAATTTGGTTATAAAATGTAGTGTGCAAGGGTAATAATTTAAATTCTATATATTTGGAATAGAAACCCTAATTAAATATTTAGGGTGGGTAAAATGGAAAGACATTGGAATATGATAATTTTTCAATGGCCTAAAGAGTTTAATTTAAAGTCCAAAGAGATTAAGTATGGTGGCCCAAGTGTTGGACCAATCAATTAATTTAAGAAGCCCAAAACTTGATCCAAGTATGGAAGGACATAATGGTCATTTGGTATGGTAAATAAAAGCCATAAAAATCTAAGCAATTTGGCCTAAAAGAAGGCCACTTGGCCGGATAAGAAGAGATAAGGATAAGAAGAGATAAGGATAAGAGAGAATGAGGGGGAATGGATGTAATCATGATACTTATCTACAACTAGCCCATGTGTCATCATTTTATTTGGCCAACATTTTGTTCATTCTTCCAAGCAAGCTTTGGTGTAATGATTATTAACTAGAGAGAGAATTAGTGGAGAAATATGGAGAAGTATTAGCCATATGGCCGGTGGTTTGGTGAAGAGAAGAGGAGTATGATAGTAGATATTAATCATATATCCAAATCTAATAACAAGTTATCATGTTTCTTTCTCTTTCATCCCTTCCATTTAGCCAACATAAGAACCAACTAGAGAGAGAGAGAAGAGGTTCGGCAGCCATGAGAAGAGGAAGGGGAGTTTTTGATAAGTCATCAAATCTCCATAATAAAACAATGAAGAAGAAGAAGAAGGAGAGCATGTGAACAAAAAGGTCTTACCAAAAGAAGTTAACTTAAACTGCGTAGCAGTAGTCAACGAATCAGGCAAGTTTTTCCTTAACTCAAACTTGAGTTATATGTTCAAAGCATGTTAATGAATAATTGTTGTTGATTATTCACGTCTATATTGATTATTGATTCGCACGTTGTGCATATTGTAAATGTTCATCAGGTATGAAAGGCTGATCACCTTCATTACCATTTGGTTCAGTTAATCTGTTCATGTTTATGCTTGGCCATTCATTTTTATTGACTTGGTCATTCAGCTAAGAAAATTTGTTCATGCTCTTTCACAATGTTTATATTGTTGAAAGTTAGCTAGCTTATTGTTCAATTCTTTCAATCATGATATATCTTTATTGAATTTAAACTTGCTGGGCAAATTTGATGCTCACCCTTGCTATATCATGATAAAATTTTCAGATTAAGATGAAAGCTTGAGTAAAGACAGAAGCGAAGACAAAGTACAAGATTAAATTATAGTGCAGTTAGATCTATTAAATTTTCTGACAAAAATATCATTGTAAACCTTTAAGATGATGAAGGTATGTATTAAGTTAAGGTTGTAGACCTTGGGAATGATGTGTAAAAGTTTAATGTATAAACAATTTATGTTTATATCTTCCGCAATAGTTATAGAAATAGTATACCAGATCCTTGGTGATTAGGACCGGGACCTGGGGATGCTACACTGGAGAACGACATTTTCTTCCATACAATGCTTCGAATGGAGCCATGCCAATACTTGCTTGATAACTGTTGTTGTAGGAAAACTCCACCAATGGTAAGAACTTGTCCCAACTTCCCTTGAAGTCAAGGACACAGAGTCTTAATAAATCTTCTAGAGTTTGAATAGTCCTCTCTGATTGTCCGTCCGTCTGAGGATGATATGCCGAACTAAATCGTAAATCTGTGGCCATAGCTTTTTGTAAACTAACCCAAAATCGTGAAGTGAATCTTGGGTCTCGATCAGAAACTATGGATACTGGTATACCATGCAGTCTTACAATCTCGTTTATGTATATACGAGCAAGACGTTCAAGTGTATAAGCTTCTCGTATCGGTAAGAAATGAGCAGACTTTGTCAATCTATCAATAATGACCCAAATCGCATCAATACCTTGAGAAACCCTAGGAAGACCGGTAACGAAATCCATAGTAATGTGCTCCCACTTCCATTTTGGAATTTCAAGTGGTTGCAATGGACCTTTTGGTACTTGATGCTCCGCTTTGACTCGTTGACAAGTTAAACACCTCGAGATAAACAGCGCTATCTCTCTCTTCATATTGCTCCACCAAAATATATGACGAAGATCATGATACATTTTGGTACTTCCAGGATGGATTACAAACGGTGTGTTGAGCGCCTCCATCATGATTTTATACTTTAAATCAGGGTTGTTAGGAACACAAAGTCTGGAGTTGACTCGAAGTATTCCTTCTTCATCGATTCTTGCTTCCGGCATAGCACCTTCTTGCACTTTCTTCCTCATACGCATCAGCTCTAGGTCTGTAGCTTGAGCAGCTTTAACTTTATCGATTAAAGTTGGTTCTACTCGTATATTCGCCATCATCACATGGGTCCCTGGAGTATTTAACTCTATCTCCATCCTTTGCAAGTCACACAAAATGGGCCTTTGTGTTGACAATATCGCACTCGTACTTGCATATGATCTTCTACTCAATGCGTCAGCTACCACGTTCGATTTTTTAGGATGGTATTGAATGGTATGATCATAATCTTTTAACAGTTCAAGCCAACGTCGTTGTCGCATGTTGAGTTCCTTTTGAGTGAAGAAATATTTGAGGCTTTTATGATCCGTAATCTCCACCTTCTCCCCATATAAGTAATGCCTCCAAATTTTAAGTGCAAAAACAACAGCTGCCAACTCTAGATCATGAGTAGGATAATTTCTCTCATATTCCTTGAGTTGTCTTGATGCATAGGCTATGACTTTTCCATGTTGCATGAGAACGCATCCCAACCCTTTGCTCGAAGCATCACTGTAGATGACAAATTCCTCCGAGCCAGATGGTATTGTTAGAACAGGTGCTGAAATGAGTCTCCTCCTGAGTTCTTAAAAACTCTTTTCACATTCTTTGCTCCAACCGAACTTTGTATCTTTTCGAGTCAGCTGAGTTAATGGAGTAGCGATTCGAGAAAATCCTTTCACGAATCTCCGATAATAACCAGCTAAACCAAGAAAGCTACGTACTTCGGTCACTGATTTAGGTTGCGCCCAGCTTTGAATAGCTTTAATCTTTGCCGGGTCAACCGATATTCCACGACTTGATACTACGTGCCGAAGGAATGCTACCTCCTCTAACCAGAACATGCATTTCTTCAACTTGGCATAAAGCTTGTATTCACGAAGCTTTTGGAGTACCAGCCTCAAGTGTTGCTCATGATCTTCACGGCTTTTGAAATAAATAAGGATGTCATCAATAAAGACGACCACAAAGTGATCCAAATATTCCTTGAATACCCGGTTCATCATATCCATGAAGGCAGCCGGAGCATTATTCAATCCAAAGGACATGACTAGGAATTCATAATGCCCATACCGAGTTCTAAAAGTCATTTTTGGAATATCCTCAGTTCTAATCTTCAGCTGATGATATCCAGAACGAAGATCGATCTTTGAAAAGAATTGTGCTCCTTGCAACTGGTCAAACAGGTCATCAATACATGGCAATGGGTACCTATTTTTGATGGTGACATGATTCAACTCCCGATAATCAATACAAAGTCGCATACTTCCATCTTTATTCTTCACGAATAGCACAGGAGCACCCCAAGGAGAAGTACTAGGACGAATAAAACCAATGTCTAACAATTCCTGCAGTTGGATCTTTAACTCCTGAAGTTCAATAGGAGCCATTCGATATGGGGCTTTGGAATTGGGTTTTGTACCGGGTTCAAGGTCGATACAAAATTCAATTTCACGCTCTGGGGGTAGGCCATGAAGTTCTTCAGGGAGTACGTCAGGGAATTTATTAACAATAGAAATATCATTCAAAATTGACGTATTTTTGTTTAGATCCATGACATGAGCTAAGAAAGCGTGACATCCATTTTTCAATAAACGAATAGCTTTATGGCTTGAGATGACAGCGATTGATTTTAATGGTTTGGTTGCTTGAATTCGCATAATAGGTCGATTAGGAATATGAAAGCTAACAACCTTACGAAAACAATCAATTTTTGCATGATGAGTAGTTAACCAATCAATCCCTAGAATCACGTCAAATGCAAGTATTTTTAATGAAATCAGATCGACAGGTAATGTGTGGGTACCAACTTGAACCAAACAAGACTTATAAACCGTGGATGTAATGAAGGTTTCTCCCAATGGAGTTTTAACAGATAAATCAAAGTCTAATTTCTCCGGAGTCAAATTTAATCGATGAGCGCAAGTAGGAGATATAAAAGAATGGGTAGAACCGGTATCAAATAAAGTATAGACTTCGTTAGAGTTTATGATAAGCTTACCCGTGATGACCTCATTCGGGTTCCTTGCTTTCTGGGAGGTCACAACAAACGCTCTCCCTTGCACTACCGGTTTTGACTTTTCTGGGACGGTCTTTGGTGTCTCCATCTTGGCTGAACTTGTTTTTGGTAAACGACAAAATCGAGCTAAATGACCTTCTCTTCCACAATTATAACATGCTTTAGACGGCATCGTGCAGTTTGGACTGATGTGCCCCTCCCCTCTGCATTTGAAACATATGATAGGTGGTCGTTCTCCTTCCTTAACAACGGGTGCTGGTGCTGACGTCTTTCCATCATTGTTGAATCTCCTCTTCTTGAAATGACCATTCTTATTGTTTTGGCCCTGATTACCACCGAAGTGGTCACCATTTCTGGCCTGTTGATTCCCTCCACGCTTGTTGTCACCGCTTCGATGACTGCTCTCACTGGTATTATCATTTTGCCGACTGCTCTCTTTTGGTTGCGTTGACTCGTTATCGCGCTCCACTAACTGAGCCCTATTCACAACATCTGAATACAAACACAGTTTATGAGAAATAAGATGTTGACGTATCTCAGGTTTCAAACCTCGCAAAAACATCCGTGTCATTCGCTCTTCATTATCCACCAAGTGGGACGCAAAACGGGATAACTCAGCAAATTTAGCCTCATACTGCGACACGGTCATATTATTCTGCTCCAATTTGATGAACTCCACCTCCTTCATGTGACGAACACTTTCGGGAAAGTATTTGTCATTGAACAGCTCTTGGAACTTCTCCCAAGACATTTTCAGTGCGACAGGTTGAGTACGCTTAATCGATTCCCACCAGTAATCTGCCTCTCCTCGCAACATAAAGGCGGCAAAGGGAACCTTTTGCTCTTCGGAGCATCCCAAGACATCAAATATCTTGGTAATCTGCTTTTATCCATGTTTTCGCTATAAGTGGTTTTGACTCTCCCTTAAACTCTGGTGGTCCCAGCTCCTTGAACTGTTTAACGGTGACCGTCCGAGAGTTTTCAGTGTTTCCACCTATATTTTGGACAGGAGCCGCTCTCGCCTGCTGTTGCATGAACTGCATAAAGTTTCTGAACATTCCATCATTCATCATCTGGTCAGTGTTGTTGTTTGCATGAGGATTGTCACCTTCCTGATGCACATTATCCTGATTATTGATATGTGGTGAATCAACAGTCGCCTGTGCTCCATTGTTATTTTCAACATTCTCAGATGCCATTTTTAGATACTGCCACAAAATAAAAGTTAATTGATATGTCATATATTATCCTTATATTATGACCGACCAATTAAATACCATGCAAATAAACTTAGGTAGGTCATACTAGCGAAGGAATTTCCCGTCTCTCCCCTCCTAGTTCTATTCTCACATCTTAGCCAGGGATCATATCCCTAAGCTCTGATACCAACTGTGACGCCCCCAAAATTAGGTATACATCACCCATCTTGGGTTAACAGATACATAGTACAGAATACAAATATAACTTACTAATACAACTGTCGTGTACAATACGACAAAACATAAACTGTGAGTGTGAATACAAATATTATCTTCTAGAGAGTATTCATACTCAAAAGGAGTCCTCATTACATTTATTAACACACTATTACATAGAATAGTGAGGACTACTAACTAATACTATCATTCGGACCATCACTCCATTCCCCGACTTGCCCCAGCTACGTTTTCATTTCCTGAACAGTGAAAGAAAGGGTGAGCTCAACTAGCCCAGTAAGAAATATTATGGCTAAGATAATGCAGAATAAATTATCATTCGCCTTCAACAATGTTAAACTGATAAAATATAATAGACATCAAGTTTAACTGTAGCGGAACAAGCAATACATTAAAAGAGTCAAGTAGAAAATAAACTCTACTATCTTTTATGATTTAAAAGGTTTTTCAACATTGTGATCGCTGGGACTCAGCTTAATAAAATAATCCACATCATTGAATCACCCCTGCACTACGGCCAAGGATATTCGTGTATTCATTAATGGTCTTGATCATGCCAACAACTGTCCATCAACGCACTACGGGCCAATGAGAACTTTTACCACATTATTTGTAACATTACGGTCATGATTATACCGAATAATCCCTGGTCATAATCATACCAAGTCCATCTATGCACTACAGGCCACAGATGACTTTTAACATTTTATAAACATGAGGATGATGACAATGATATAAGAATTCAATAAAACAAGTTCAAAAATTAATTTATCCAAGAATTAACAACGTCCAAATTGTCAACATGAGATTGTTTTGTGGAGTAAAATTCAAGAATGCTTAGAAGAATATTTTCATGAAAAGATATTGGATGAAACACAATTATCAATGATATTCCACTAATTTCATGGAGTATCGAAGTTAAAACTTTACCAACTGAGTATAGTAAAGAATGGAATAACAAAAGAAATCATCATGCATGCGATAGACCTCACAGACAGGTTATTTCAACAGAAAAATAAATAATGGAACCAGGTCCGGCGTAAAACGCACATACAGGATATTCCGACAGAATAATAAATAATGGAACCAGGTCCGGTGGAAAACACACAGACAGGATGTTCCAACAGAATAATAACAAGACGTAACTAGGTCCGGTGTAAAACACACAAACAGGATGTTCCAACAGAGTAATAATAAAAACGGAACCAGGTCCGGTGTAAAACACACAGACAGGATGTTCCAACAGAATAATAATAAAAACAGAACCAGGTTCGGTGTAAAACACACAGACAGGATGTTTCAACAGAATAACAGAAGAATGTCACCAAGTATAGGGTAGACCGCGTATACAGGTTATTCTAATAGAATAATAAATAATGAAATAACAACAGTTCTCTTCATGAATAAAAAAAATAACACCCCTTACCGTTTTAAAGAAGAGCTGAAATAAGGAAGTAGTTAAGTAGCAGAATACTCTTCTTCTCTCTCTATATAGTTTCTCTCTATAGTTTCTCTCTCTAGAGTTCAGTGAATTCGTAAGAAATAATGAAAGAATGAGCTGCTATTTATAGAAAAATAGAATGCATAGTAACTAATCCATGAACGATCCAGATTGATTACTTTAATCTGACGGTCCATATTTAAAGAAAAATCTTTTAAATAAAATATAATATATTCTATTTATAGAATAACTTTAATTAAGTATTATGTTTTATATAAAAAGATGTTTCTGTTTTATTACGTTAATAATACGAATAAAACAAAATGTCATTATCGCTAAATAATTCATATTATTAATTGACAATAATTGAATCAAACTGAGTGACTTCTCACATAAGCGTTAATAATCAATACCGTGTGCTACTATGCAACCACACGTATTACTGTACTTTTACTACCGAGTAGTTCAACAGTATCAATGGTAAAACTTCCGCCGTTATTTTTAATAAAATATTTTTATTGTTTTCTCAATCCGACAATAATTCCGTTGTGGGGTCCACCAATGATTGTGCCGTTGTACGAATATTTCCTGTTAAAATGAATATTTCCCGACCAATCGAATATTATATAACAACTTGCGTACTTTGCAAAATTTATAAATATTATCCACAACTATAACATTATATCAAATTAACTCCATAATATTCAAAAATGATATTTATAGAAAATTTATCTTTATTTATAAAAGTTGGGGTCTTACAGTAATCCATATTTTTATAATGGGTGATGAAATCATGTGCATATGTGGTTGTAATAGGATAACTATCATATAGATATATAGGTGATTGTATGATGAGCATATATATGTATGTGATTGTATGAATTATGTCAAAAAAAAAAAGAAAAGAGTTTTACAGTAAAAATATATGTTCATGAACGTTTTGTAGGATAACAAAATTAGTAATTGATTGTATGCTAATTGTAAAATTGAACTGTGATTATGTTAATTGGATATGAAATAAAAAGAACGTGATTCCAAGGAATCAAATTGGTATTACAGTGTTCACTGTGTTGAACAAATGTCAAAAATAGAGTTTTATTTAAAATTATGGCATTCAATGATTTAATCGTTCTGATACGGTTGTTTAGTGGTTTTAAATTAATATATGTATGCTTGGTAATGTTTAGGTGTAATTTACATAAATTATACGTGTTAATTTAGATGTTAGCAATGTAATCAGTCAAAAATTTAGTTGTTCTGCTCTTCGTGTGTTGGGTTCTATAAGTTTCGGCGCCTCAGCGCCAAAGTCAGAGTCGCAGCCCAGCAACCCGCGCCGCAGCGCCGAAGTCAGTGCCACGACGCCAACTTGGCACTGCAGCGCCGCTGCCTGGCATAGTTCTCGAGCCGCAGCGCGGCCCATAGTTCAAACTATGGCGCCGCAGCGTCGGTTTGCAGTAGGTCCAAGAATGACTTTTGTTTTGCACAAAAGTCTGTAATTGTTGATGTAATGCAATATGATAATTGTTAAACATGTAATTTTGTTATTGAGGTGTTATAGTACTATGAATGAACATATAATTAACACTTAACGAGCTTTGTTATTATTTTATTGGTATAATTTGTTATGTGATTGAAAATCAAACCATACGTGATGTAGAGATATAGAGTGTTGGTAATGACTGATTATGTCATGATGACATGCATATAGGATAATTGTGATTCGGATTATTTCGGTTTAGCCTACAAGCAAGGTAAGTTTTCTTACCCTATCTCGATTATAATTACGCAAGTTCTCTAAATCTTATGTCTTAATATTGAGTAAGTATTGTTTCTAATTCGATTATAATTACACAAGTTATCTAACTCAATATCGAGTTGTTATTTTTCAAGCACGTTAGTGGATAGTTATTGTTGATGATTCCACATCTAATATTATTATTGAATATTCGCATTATTCTTATGTTGAGCAAGTTATTCTTGGCTTTAACTTGTTATTTAGCATGCAAGTTTATATATTCTGATATATTAATGTTGAACAAGTTTTATCGTTCAAATTACTATTTGCTATGAATGCTTAGAAATAAATTCTAAATAACCTTGTCTTAACATTGTTCAAGCAAGGTATGTTATAATTATTCAATGTTTATGCTGTTAGATTATTCCTAAAGCATGATCTTAAATTTACAATGTCGATTCAGTTATGATTATTCCATAGCATAACGTTATTACCTTTTTATTCAACTAATCCTTAGTTGATGTCCGTTGAATTCTAAATTACCTTGAAATGGATCTAAACCAAACTTACTTTGGGGCGGACTTGTACTCTAAATATTGAGATGAACAACCCTATTATTAGGGGTTTACGCTTAGTGTTGAAATGTTTGTGCACAATACATTGTATGAAGGACATATCCCCCTAAGTACAAGGAGTCCTTATAGTCTTATGACTATTAAAGTTTAAGTTGAAAGATTACTTATAATTGTGGACATGGTTCGTGGTCATATGACCCTCAGTTGTATTTCATGATTTTCATTAATAGAACGTAGTGTTCAGTTCTATTGAGCCTATTATTTGGCAAATCTTATAAAGTTTTATTCATTATCATTTCAAGTGAGCCTTGTTTGCTCACTCTTGCTTATATAAATATTACAACCAAAGTTGAGAAGGTTGACGTACCTAGCACCAGTAAAGGGAAAGAAAAGATGAAAAAGTATTGAAGACTTGTAATATGTTGACATTTTTATTGTCAGACTTTATTTAAATTATTGTAATAAAGATTATTTAATTTTCCGCATATGAATGTTTGTATTTAAAGGTTAGATAACCTAGGAGATTTTTATTAATGTAATCCCTTAATGGGAAGGTTTATTATTCAATTTTATTATGATTGGGTAGTTAGATATAAATATTTTGATTAAGTGAACCCCAAATCTTTAGGGAATGAAGTACCCAGATTTAGGAGTGTCACAAGTTAGTATCAGAGGCTTAGGTTATGAACCTTAGGTGGGGGGAAAGCCTTAGGAAATAACCTTTGAAAAGATAGTGGTGATAAACTCTTATCGAGTTTTAAGGAAGAAGTAATGAAACACTTATGTGCTTATGTGGTTAAAACTTATGTGCTCGTGAGTGTCGAGTAGTAATGAATAGTAATTAAAACTTAAAATTTTGTTGTCAGGATGACTAATATAGGAGAATCCAATCAGGCTAGGGAGGAAGGACCTCAGATGCCTAGAGAGGAGGAGTCTCGTGACATTCAGGTGGTTTGGGAATAACTACTTCCACGAGAGTCAACCCCGTTGGTCACAGTGGTTGAAGATGAGGATGATGATGTGGAAACGGAAGAGGAGGATCCCGTTGAGCTGCCACAGTCGAATGATGATGACGAGGACGAGGAGGAAGAGATTCCACTGAACTCAATTGCTGCTCTTATGTACGATGAAGTTTACGACCGCAATGTGGAACTTCAGGATACCGTTGAGGAGTTACAAGAGATAGTAGCTGAACAACAGACTTCGATGGCACAGAAGGACGACGAGATCTAGGATCGAGATGAACGACTGACTAATGTCGAAGAGAAGCTGGTACACACTGAAGGAGAGAATGAACAACTGATCGAGGAGATCACAGAACTGAAGAACAAGCTACAGGAAGAATCTACTAAGAGGGCAAGAGCCGAAGATGCGTACGAGGAAGCTTTTCAACGAGTCGGGATAGCAACGAGAGACGCACAAGCAAAGAGGATGAAGATAGAGGAGATGAATAACATATTCAACACCGTGATTAATCGAGCTCAAGATCGGGTCATGGGTTATCTGATTCAATTCGAGACGCTGCCATCGTTTATATTAGATCGCAGAACAATGTTTCGAATTATGGAGGAAGAGCATCATAAGGCTACGAAGTATCTTAGTAGGACATCGTAGTGAATATACCTGATATGCGAATAATAATATGATAAATAATATGTAAATCCCAAGTGTTATGTAACCTATGAGGTATGATGATGATGTTATCCTGGAATTTTAGTAGTTCAGGAAAGTAATGCAAATAGCAGTGATGCTATTGTTATGATATTTTCAAAGAAATTATGATGAATAAAAGATATTATTTTATTTTATTCAAGGTGTTATGTGTTATGTGATGATTTCTTTTATGAGATGTAAGTTAAGTAAAAAATACTTAAAAAAATTGAGTAATAATCTAATGAGTGTACTTTAACAGAAAATGCCTCCAAGACGTCAACCACGACAGAGAACCACTAAGGGAACTAACAATAACGATGTTAAAGCTAACCCCGTTCAATAGCTAGTGACGTTACTGACGGGAGCATTACGGAATCAACCTCATAATCAAGGTACAACTTTTAAGGAGTTCAAGGTGGTTGGACCACCAGAATTCCGTGGGTCAATGAATCCAGTGGAGGCACAAACCTGGATTATGGAGATAGAGAAAGTATTTAATGTTGCGATAGTAGAGGAGGATCGGAAGACTACTTTTGTAACATTCATGTTGAAAGTAAAGGCTAGTTATTGGTGGCAAGCCAATAAAACTCGAGAAGGACAAAGGGTTATGAATTCGAGACTTATTTCCCAGAGAGTTCGAAGAGTCAGCTAGAGGTGCAGTTTTTAGAACTGAAGCAGGGAACAATAATGGTGTCGGAGGATGCCGCAAAATTCAACGAGTTGGCGAGGTTTATGCCATATCAAGTCAGCAGTGATGAACATAAGGCTAAGAGATTTGAGCAGGGACTGAAACCCTGGTTATACAGTAGGGTCTCCCTGTTCCAGCTGAAGACATTTGCAGCAGTAATGGAGAAGGCAATTCTCGCTAAAGGTGGAGGCGAGGCGGTGACAAAGTTCAATCAAGAACAGAAAAAGAAGAAGAATGAAGTGGAGGTTAAGAATGGAGGTGGTGGTAGTAGAAATGGTAACAATAATTGAAGAGAAAATGGAATGAAAATGTGGGTGCTGGAAATCAGTAGGGTAACCAACAGAATAAGAAGTTCGAAGCATGTGCTACATGCGGGAAGTTTCACAAGGGTGTATGCTTAATGGGGAAACGAGTATGCTTTAACTGTGGTCAGGAGGGTCACATCGCCCCAAATTGCACTCAACCAAAGAAGAATGTTTGCTTCACGTGTGGGTCCAAGGATCACTTTGCTCGTGAGTGCCCTAAGAAGAAGGCTGGAGAGATAACAGGAAGCAAGGGAGGTAATAGTGGAGGTACATGGGCCATTACTGGACCAACGACATCAAACAAACCCACAACCAGAACCTTCAACATGACTATGCAAGATGTTGTGCAATCAAAGGATGTTGTGTCAGGTATTATCCCAATCAATGATATTGATGCTTATGTATTATTTGATTCGGGTGCTACTTGCTTATTTATATCTGATGAATTTGCTAAGAGGTTAGGATTGTCTAGTGAAGAATTGAATTTTCCTTTGAACATAGAAATTGCGAATAAGAAAGTAATTCCTGTTAAGTTCATATACAAGAACTATAGGGTGAATATTAAGGGGAAAATTATGATGGTAGATTTAATTCCGATTAGACTTAGAGAGTTTGATGTTATTTTGGGAATGGATTGGTTGTTCAATTATGGAGCGATAATTAATTGCCAAAAGAAATATATAAACCTTATGACTCCGTCAAAGGTAGTTTTCTATGGTAGCAAATCACCTAGACAAATGAGATGTCTGACGATTATGCAGGCCAAGAAGTTGTTGAGTCAAGGCTATGTGGATTATTTAGCTTACATAGTCGATACTCAGAAGAAGGGTGTGAAACTGAAAGAGATACTAGTGGTTAGGGAATTTGTAGATGTGTTTCCGGAAGATTTGCCAGGACTTCCGCCTAACAAAGAAATTAAGTTCGTGATCGATTTAGCGCCAGGAACAACACCGATATCGAAGGCCCCGTGCAGAATGGCTCCGATAGAGATGATGGAACTGATGGTACAACTGCAAGAACTGTTAGACAAGAAGTATATTCAACTAAGTGTATCACTGTGGGGAGCGCCGGTGTTATTCGTGAAGAAAAAAGATGAATCAATGTGTCTTTGCATTGATTATAAGGAATTAAACAAGGTCATTATTAAGAGTAAATATTTGTTTCCAAGAATAAATGACTTATTTGATCAATTGAAGGGTGCTAGATACTTCTCAAAAATAGATTTGAGGAGTGGGTATCATCAATTGAAAGTGAGGAAGGCGGATGTACCGAAGACAACATTCAGAACTCAGTATGGACATTACGAGTTTCTGGTGATGTCTTTTGGTTTGACTAATGCCCCTGCTGCATTCATGGATTTGATGTACAAGATGTTTAAACCATTCTTAGACAAGTTTATGGTGGTATTTATTGACGACATTCTGGTGTATTCCAAAACTCAAGAAGAACACGTGGAACATTTACGTTTGACGTTAGAGACACTAAGAAAGGAAAAGTTGTATGCAAAATTCTCTAACTGTGAATTTTGGCTAGATCGTGTACAATTTCTTGGGCATGTGATTAACAAAGATGGGATTTTAGTGGATCCATCAATAGTGGAAGCTGTAATCAATTGGGAACAACCAAGAACACCATCGAATGTGAGGAGTTTCTTGGGACTGGCAGGTTATTATAGACGATTTATTCAAGATTTTTTCAAGATAGCCACTCCGCTAATAAATTTGACAAGGAAATCTGTAAAATTTGTTTAGACGGAGAAGTGTGAAGAAAGCTTTCAAGATTTGAAGAAGAAGTTAAGTGTAGCACATGTGTTGTCGTTACCAAATAATACAGGAAACTTTGTGGTGTATAGTGATGCCTCACATAAAGGATTAGGTTGTGTACTTATGCAGAACGGCAAGGTTATTACATATGCATCAAGGCAACTAAAAGATTATGAGAAAGGGTATCCGACCCATAATTTAGAGTTAGCTGCAGTAGTATTTGCTCTGAAGATATGGAGACACTATCTCTATGGAGAAAAGTGTGAAATCTACACAGACCATAAGAGTCTGAAGTATATTTTCACTCAGAAGGACCTGAACATGCATCAAAGAAGATGGATGGAATTGATAAAAGATTATGATTGTGAGATCTTTTATCATCCGGGCAAAGAGAATGTGGTTGCAGATGCTTTAAGCAGGAAAGGTCGGAAAAAGTTGATGTTGCTAACCACTCAGGACGAACTTATTTTAACAATGACAAAGCTAGAGTTAGAAATAAAATTTCCAAAAGAATCCGAATCCGATGAGCGACTATTTCAGATAGAAGCTGTTCCAACTTTAGTGGACAAGGTGAAGAATGCTCAACTACAAGATGAAGAATGTGGAAAAATCAAAGAAAAAATGGTTGAGGAAAGTGATGCAAAATACAATATCGATACCGAAGGGTTACTGAGATTCGAGGGAAGAATTTGGGTTCCAGCAGTACCAGAGATTAAAGATGAAATCTTGATCGAAACCCATAATTCAAGATATTCGATACACCTAGGGAGTACGAAGATGTATCAAGATTTACGACATCATTTTTGGTGGCTAAACATAAAAAGAGATGTTGCAGAATGTGTCGCGAAATGCTTGACATGTCAAAGAGTCAAGGCTGAGCATCAAAGACCAAGCGGGTTACTTTAACCGTTAGAAATACTGGAATGGAAGTGGGAACACATCATAATGGATTTTATGGTGGGTCTTCCAACTACTCAAAGAGGATGCGATGCGATTTGGGTGATAGTGGACAGACTGACAAAATCAGCTCACTTTTTGCCAATAAAGATTAGGTTCAATCTTGATCAGTTGGCAAGATTGTACGTTAAAGAAATTATTTCGAGACATGGAGTTCAAGTGTCAATTGTGTCAGATAAGGATCCGCGATTCACGTTAAACTTTTGGAAGAGAATACAAGAATGTATGGGAACACAGTTAAGAATGAGTACGGCTTATCATCCGCAAACAGATGGCCAAAGCGAATGAACAATCCAGACATTGGAAGATATGCTGAGAGCATACATCATGAATTTCAAAGGGAGCTGGGAAGAACATTTACTATTGGTTGAATTTTCCTACAACAACAGTTACCATGCGAGCATCGGCATGCCGCCTTACGAAGCATTATATGGTAAAAAGTGCAGAACTCCACTGTGCTGGGATGAAGTTGGTGAACGCCAACTGTTAGGATCAGAACTGGTACAATAAACTGCTGAGGTTGTCAAACTCATCAGGACAAGATTGGTAGCTGCTCAAGATAGACAGAAGAAGTATGCTGAACAAAACAGACAAGATCGTGCATTCGACGGAGGAAATTACGTATTCCTAAAAGTTTCTCCTTGGAAGGGGAAAATTCATTTCGGTAAAAAGGAAAAGCTAAGCCCGAGATTTATTGAACCCTTTGAAGTACTGCGAAGAGTTGGAGAAGTGGCTTACGAGGTAGCTCTACCTCCAGAGTTGGAAAATGTTCACAATATTTTTAACATTTTGGTGTTACAACCGTATAGACCCGAGATCGAGTACGAACCGTTGTAGTTCGATAAAGACTTGTCGTATGAAGAGATTTCTATCCAGATAGTAGACAGGAAAGAACAGGTGCTCAGGAATAAAGGTATACCTTCTGTAAAGGTGGTATGGAGGAACCACAATGCTTAAGAAGCTACGTGGGAACTCAAGGATAAAATGATAAAAGATTACCCTGAGTTATTTGTTTAATCTGTATTTTCGATTCTAGGGACAGAATATTTGTAAGTAATGAAGAATGTGACGAATGATTTATTTGAGTTGTGATTCTAGGGACAGAATCCTTGTCAGGAGGGAAGGATGTAACAATCCATATTTTAATTGTAATTTTTTAATATTTATTGAATTATATAAATATTTAATCGATGTGTTTATCGTTGAATAAATATTTGATTTGATTTGATTTGGTTAATTATTTGTTAAATAAATAATTAATGGGTTAAGGAAATTAATTATTATGAGATAATATTTTATTTTAATTTAATTTAATCATTAAGTTAGAGAGTTTATAATGATTAAATGATTTATTCAGTACATTGTTATTAAATTAATTAAATTAAGTATGAAAACTTAATTAAATAAAGTGCGACAAATAACTATACTATAAAGGAGTTATTAAAATAAATTAAAGGAGTTTAATTTAGTTTTGCCAAAAAAGACTTAAATATATTAAGTCTTTAATTTTAAATAGTTTTGCCAAACGGACCCTTATGGCTTTTGGATTTCTTTTGAATTTTGAATTGATAATAATATAAATTAAATAAATAAAGTATAAATAATAATATATATTAGTTTAGTAAGTAATAGTTTAATAGGGTCATTAGTATATGGCAGTTTCATACGTTTGGGTTTTAAACGTTTAAACAAGGGCATGCGTTGGTTTTAGTTTTAGTTTACGTATAATGTATTTGGCTTAAGCCTAATAAAAAAAAAGGAAGGGTGTCAGAGGTTTGAGAGAGAGTCTGAGAGAGAGAAGCAAGAAAAAGTTCTAAGTTCTTCAAGCTATTCTCAGTGATTAACAAGGATTGTCTGAGCAAATTAAAGGTAAGTTACATAATCTTAACATATATGTTTTATAGTATATTTCCTTAATCTCTGTGTTCTTGACTGTAGTATAAAATTCTTTACAGAAATTGTCTGTAATCCATATTTTTATAATGGGTGATGAAATCATGTGCATATGTGGTTGTAATAGGATAACTATCATATAGATATATAGGTGATTGTATGATGAGCATATATATGTATGTGATTGTATGAATTATGTCAAAAAGAAAGAAAAGAGTTTTACAGTAAAAATATATGTGCATGAACATGTTTTGTAGTATAACAAAATTAGTAAATGATTGTATGCTAATTGTAAAATTGAACTGTGATTATGTTAATTGGATATGAAATAAAAAGAATGTGGTTCCAAGGAATCAAATTGGTATTACAGTGTTCACTGTGTTGAACAAATGTCAAAAATAGAGTTTTGTTTAAAATTATGGCATTCAAGGATTTAATCGTTCTGATACGGTTGTTTAGTGGCTTTAAATTAATAAATGTATGCTTGGTAATGTTTAGGTGTAATTTACATAAATTATACGTGTTAATTTAGATGTTAGCAGTGTAGTCAGTCAAAAATTTAGTTATTCTGTTCTTCGTGTATTGGGTTCTATAAGTTTCGGCGCATCGGCGCCAAAGTCAGAGTTGTTGCCCAGCAACCCGCGCCGCAGCGCCGAAGTCAGCGCCACAATGCCAACTTCGTGCCGCAGCGCCGTTGCCTGGCATAGTTCTCGTGCCGCAGTGCCGGACCTGAGCCGCAGCGCAGCCCACAGTTCAAACTGTGGCGCCGCAGCGCCGGTTTGCAGTAGGTCCAAGAATGACTTTTGTTTTGCGCAGAAGCCTATAATTGTTGATGTAATGCAATATGATAATGGTTAAACATGTAATTTTGTTATTGAGGTTGTAACAAATAAGATTTTTGTAGTTTTATTTGAATATTTATTGAATTAAATAAATATTTTTCGATGATTTAATTATCGGATTAAATAATTAATTGATGAAATTGTGGTAGATTAATTTAATTATATGTGTTATATTTATTAAATTAATGTGGAGAATTTTGATTATTCAAAGTAAGTATTTATGTGAGCTTATTGAATTAAATGGAATAATTAATATGCATAATGTTAATTTAATTAGTTTAATAATTATTTACACAAGGGTGATAACAACTTCCAATTTCTCACAATCCTTCTCTTTTACTCTCACTGATTCTAAATTCTCTCTATGATTTGCTTTGCCAGACTTAGAATAAATAAAAGACTTAGCAATTAAAGAAGACGTATGTAATAGTAAAAACTGACGCAGTTGTGGTGGTCAGTTAACCAATCATGGGTTAATTGCTACTAACCAAACATGTTATCATAACATGTTTAACTATATCTTGTATGTTTTCATAACATCAAATTCATAGAAATCTGTCGTTTATAGTTTCTTGAAGTTACAAAGTATAAAATATGGCCATATGGCCCTTACGTACGAATTTTATGTATTAAATAATATGTTGTATCATAAATTTACATTGTATATGATTATGTATATTAAAATGAAGGAATCAAACTTCAAATGGACAGATTTGGTGTTATAACAAATCCGTAGTGTTAATTTGTATGTTTTGTGTTCAAAACTTTCAAGAATGTCAAGAACATGAAATTACATGTTTTAATTCTAGAAATTATATGTTTTAACTTGTTAAAATCATGCTAGAAAGGTTGAGTAATGATTATGTCTATAAAATAATGTCTGGTTATGTGCAATTTCATGAATGAAATAAGAAATTGGTAGAAATTGGAATGTTCTGCAATTTTTTGTGAACTGCAAATTCTGTAACTGTTACGCCGTGTCGCAGCGCCGGCTGCAGGCAACAATACCCGCGTCGCAACGCGAGCCACGCCTCAGCGACATTGACCAGGCCGCAGCATTGGCTGCACCGCAGCGCCGAGATTAGGCGTGATGGTGGCACCACAACGCCACTCTGCAGATTGCTCAAAAATGAAATTTTTATTGTTCAAGTACAGGAATGCGATTGTAACCTAACCTAATGAACATAAAAATATGTTAGACGTATAATGAGACGTTAAAATAGATTCTTAACTTGTCAATAACGCATTTACGTGTGGATTGAATTATTGAACGCATAGTTAACTTATTGTTCGTGTAGTGTAATATTATGTGACAATAAGTGTGTTAATTTGACTAAGTATAGTCATAACCAGAATTTAGACAAAAGAATGAACTTGTGATAACTAGTTACGTTATAATTGACTGATATTGTGAATATAAATGGTATGTAGGATTAAATCGAGAAACGTATATAATTAGTGTGTAATCTACGCAAGAGGCTAGTTTTTTAACCCTACTTGTTATCGTTATGCAAGTTTATAAACTTACCTCTTTACATTGAGTACACTCTAGACTTATATTCAAAGTATGATTCTGTTATACAATACTTATTCTATTGTATACATCTTGAGTTTGTTATTCGATTTAAATATCAATTATTGTTGAACCTTGTAAGACTAGCGAACCCTTATTGATTCGACTAGTCCATAGTTGATGAACGTTCTATATTTTAGAACCTTTGTTGAATTATCCAAACCAAACTTCCTTTGGTGCGGACTCGAATGTCAAACTGAGATGAACAACCTTGTATAGGGGATTACTTATGCTTTAGCGTTAAGATATTGTGCACAGTATGGTACTAAGGGCTTATCCCCCTAAGTACGAGTAGAAGAGTCCATAGTCTTATGACTGTTAAAGGTTTCAAGTATAACCCTTGATAACCTAGGACATAGTTTAAGGTCTTATAACCCTCATAAGTTCTTTTGATTTTGGTTATTCATTCTTGAATCAAAAGTTAAGTTTCTTATTTCAGAAGTCTTTGATTCACTCGCATGTTATTATATTATTGTTTCATTATTATACTTGTGGGCAATCATGCTCACTCTTGCGTGATAATAACATTGTAATTAAGAACAAAAAGTCAGACGATCCTTCTACTAGCAAAGGCAAGGGCAAGATTAACAAGTGATGAAGACTTGTTGGTTATGTGATTTTGTATTTATATTTCAGACTTAAGTTAATGTTGTGTAAGACTATTAATTGTTTATATTTCCGCATTTGGGATTTAAGGTTAGTATGACCTGGGATTTATGTATTAGTTCAGATGATGTAACTTCTTAAGGAGAGGATTTATTTCTATCTATTTATGTTATCATTTATATTAGGTAGATAGACATATGATATTTGTATACTGAACACCAAATCATGTGGAAATTGAAGTACCCAAATTTGGGGGTGTCACAGGTTGGTATCAGAGCTGTAGGTTATGAACCTTAGGTGGGGGAACAATCTTAGGTAGTAGCCTTATAGGAAATCGAGAACATAGTAGTGGTAAACTCTTATCGAGTTCTAAGAAATGAATTCCTTAATTCATTGAAGATAATAAATGACTTTGTGTGTTTATGTGATAAATTATATGTTCGCTAGTATGGCTTAGTAACTAAAACTTAAAACTGTGTTGTCAGGATGTCAGATGTTGGAGGAGCTAGTCGAGCTGGGGAGGAGGAACCCCAAGTACCTACAGAGGAGGAGCCCCGAGACATTCATGTCGTCAGGGAGCAGTTGGTACAGAGAGATCCATCTCCGTTGATCACTATTGTTGGTCAGGAGTATGAGCCTGAGACTGATCCAGAGGAGGATCCTGAGGAAGAAGAAGAGTTCCCACAGAACTCCATCAATGTTGAGATGTACGACGAGCTATATGACCGTAACGTAGAGTTACAAGACACTGTCCAGGAGCTGAGTGAACGGGCGATTATTCAAAAGATTACCATCGAGCAGAGAGATAGGGAGGTTGTGACTCTTCACACACGTCTAGGAAACGTGGAGTGGGATTTGGTTCACGAGAAGGGCCAAACCGAGGAGAAGACCGAGGAAATAAAGAAGTTGAAGAATGAACTGAAAGAGAGCTCAACCAGGCTGACCATAGCAGAGGAAGCTTGGGTAAGGGAATTGCGTCGTGCTGATCTTGCAGAAGAGGATTATCGTGCGAAGAAGGGTATGCTTGGGGAGACGTACTCTACACTTCAAAATGCAATGGATGAGGCTCAGGATCAAGTTATGAGATACCCAATCCAGTTCGAAGGACTACCATCATATATGCTAGATCGCAGGACAATGTCCCGCATCATGGAAGAGGAACGTAGCAAGGCTATTCAGCGCCTTAACAGGCAATGATAGGATTTGTTTAATTATGTGAAAACTTATCTGGTATTTTGATGTAAATTCCGATGTGTTTATAAACAAAGGAATATTTTAATGTTTTAAATCCTGTAGATTCTTTATGTCGGGATAGTTGATGTAAATAGCAGTGATGCTATCGTATGATGTTAAAACTTTCGATTTGAATAAATATATCAAGTTATTTGAGAAAATGTGTTAACTGATTTTGTTAAATTGTTTGAATTAAGCCTTAAATATTTAGAGAAGTGGATAAAGACCTAATAAGCATATATTTCAACAGAAATATGCCGCCGAGAAGAAGACAAAACCGTCAACCAGCTTAAGAAGAATCAACGAACAACAACAACAATAACGCCAATTCTAACCCCGTTCAGTAATTGGTGAACTTATAAGATGGAGCGATTCATAATCAACCTTAAGCTCCACCGAATACGACGTTCAAGGATTTCAAGGCGGTGGGACCGCCAGAGTTTAAAGGCTTCATGAACCTGATAGAAGCTCAGACTTAGGTTATGGAGATGGAAAAAGTTTTTGATGTCGTCAGAGTCAGAGAGGACCAGAAAACCGCCTACACGATGTTTATGCTGAAATCCGAAGCCAGTTATTGGTGGCAAGCAAATTAGGTTCGTGGAGGAGAAGGTATGATTACCTGGGAGAGGTTCAAGGAGATATTTTTCGAGATGTATTTTCTGACTAGCTCGCAAAACTAAATGGAGGTCCAGTTTCTGGAGTTGAAATAGGGGAATATGTCCGTACCAGACTATGCGGCAAGATTCAATGAGTTGGCTAGGTTCGCCACATATCAAGTGCACACGGATGAGAGAAAAGCAAGAAGGTTCAAACAAGGACTAAAACCCTGGTTGTATAGTAAGGTGTCGATGTTTCAGTTGAAGACATTCGCTGGGGTACTAGAGAAAGCTATACTCGCTGAAGGTGGAAGCGATGTGGTAACCAAATATAATCAGGATCAGAAGAAGAAGAAGAGTGAAAGTGTAGGAATTAACAAGGCTGGTGGAAGTAACACGAGAGGTGGTAATAATCAGAAGAGAAGGTAGTCTGACAACTCGTCAACTGGAAATTAGCAAGAAGGGCAGAAGAAGAGGATCGAAGCGTGCTCGACCTACGAGAAAGCTCATTTGGGAGTGTGTATGAAGGGTAAACGAGTGTGTTACAATTGTGTTCAGGAAGGCCACATAGAACGTAACTGTCTTAACCCAAAGAAGGGTTCCTGCTTCACTTGTGGCTCAAAGGATCATCTGGCAAGAGACTGCCCTAAGAAGGGATCTGGAGTGGCAGGATCAGGAGAAAATATGGGAAACAGCGGTGGAAGTACTCTGACTATCGCAGGACCAACCGCAACCAACCGACCGACCGCCAAGATATTCAACATGACAGTACAGAATGCAGTGCAGTCTCATGATGTGGTGTCAGGTATCATTCTGATCAATAAAGTTAATACTTATATATTATTTGATTCAGGTGCTACTTGTTCATTTATATCCGATGACTTTGCTAAGAACTTAGAATTGCCTAAAGACGAGTTAGAATACCCCATGAACATAGAAATTGTGAATAGAGAAATAATCTATGTTAAGTATGTACATAAGAACTGTAGAGTGGATTTTAAGGGTAATATCATGAACGTAGATCTTATCCCAATTCGAGATGGAGAATTTGACGTTATCTTGGGAATGGACTGGTTATTCAATTACGGGGTTGTAATTGATTGCCAGAAGAAGCGTATTAACCTTATGACTTCGTCAAAGGCTGTGTTTTATGGTAGCAAGTCGCCTAGACAAGCGAGTTGTCTGACGATGATGCAGGCCAGGAAGTTGTTAAGACAAGGTTGTGTAGGATATTTAGCTTACATTGTCGATAGTCGTAAAGAGAATCCGAAAGTAGAGGAGATACCAGTAGTGAGGGACTTCGCAGACGTATTTTCGGACGATTTTCCAGGACTTCCACCAGATAGAGAGGTTGAGTTCGTGATCAATTTAGCGCCAAGAACAGCTCCAATATCGAAGGCACCGTATCGAATGGCACCAGTAGAGATGAAAGAATTGATGGTACAACTGCAAGAATTACTAGACAAGAAGTACATTCAACCGAGCGTATCGCCGTAGGGAGCGCCGGTATTATTTGTGAAGAAGAAGGACGAGACGATGTGACTCTGCATTGACTACAGAGAACTGAATAAGGTCACGATTAAGAATAGATATCCATTACCGAGGATCGACGACTTGTTTGATCAATTGAAAGGAGCAAGATACTTTTCCAAGATAGACTTGAGGAGTGGTTATCATCAACTGAAGGTAAGGCTAGAGGATGTACCGAAGAAAGTGTTCAGAACGCTATACGATCACTATGAATTTTCGATAATGTTATTTTGTCTAACGAATGCTCCTGTAGCATTCATAGGCTTAATGAATGGAGTTTTCAAGCCGTTTTTGGAAAAATTCGTCGTAGTATTTATAGATGACATTTTGGTATATTCGAAAACCAAGGAAGAATATGAAGAGCATTTGAAGTTAACGTTAGAGGCTTTAAGAAGGGAGAAGTTGTATGCCAAGTTTTCGAAAATGCGAATTTTGGATTGAGCGGGTACAATTTCTTGGACATGTGATTAATAAAGACAGAATTTCGGTAGATCCATCCAAAGTCGAAGCCGTGATAAACTGGGATCAGCAGAGAACGCCGTCAGAAGTACGAAGTTTTCTTGGATTGGCAGGATATTATAGAAGATTCATTCAAGACTTTTCCAAGATCGCAACTTCGTTAACGAATTTAACCCGAAAAGCTGTGAAATTTGTTTGGACGGAGAAGTGTGAGGAAAGCTTTCAAGAATTGAAGAAGAGGTTGAGTACAATGTCTGTGTTATCTCTTCCGGACGATACAAGAAATTTTGTTGTTTACAGTGATGCGTCGCATAAAGGACTTGGCTGTGTGCTTATGCAAAATGGCAGAGTCATTACGTATGCGTCATGATAATTGAAGGATTATGAGAAGGGGTATCCGACCCACGACTTGGAGTTAGCTGCAGTGGTTTTTGCTTTAAAAATCTGGAGGCACTATCTCTATGGGGAGAAGTGTGAAATATATACAAACCACAAGAGTCTGAAATATATTTTTACACAGAAGGACTTGAATATTCGTTAGAGAAGGTGGTTGGAATTAATTAAGGATTATGATTGCGAGATTTTATACCATCTGAGTAAGGCAAATGTGGTTGTCGATGCCTTAAGTAGAAAGGGTCGAGAGTAAATGACTATGTTAACCGCTCAGAAGGAGCTAATTTTAGCCATGGAGAAGTTGGAACTGGAAGTGAAGTATCCTATGAAAATTGATGAGAAATTGTTCCAGATGCAATCTGGTACAACCCTACTGGTTAAAGTTAAGGAAGCTCAACTTCAGGACGAAGAATGTAAAAAGGTGAAAAAGAAGATATCCGAAGGAACCGAACCGAGATTCAAGATGGACAATGAAGGAATACTAAAATTTGAAAGTATAATTTGGGTAACGCCAGTACCAGAGATTAACAAAGATATTTTGAGCGAGGCTCATAGCTCACAATATTCAATCCACCCTCATAGTACAAAGATATACCAAGATCTTCAACAACAATTCTGGTGGCCAAATCTGAAACGAGATGTTGCAGAATGTGTTGCCAAATGTCTGACCTGTCAGAAAGTGAAAGCAGAACATCAGAGGCCAAGTGGGTTGCTACAACCGTTGGAGATCCAAGAATGAAAATGGGAACATATTATGATAGACTTCGTGGTTGGCCTTCCGATAATTCGAAAAGGCTATGATGTAGTATGGGTTATCGTTGACAAATTGACGAAATCCGCACACTTCCTTCCGATCAAATTCAGATTCAACTTTGATTAGTTAGCAAGGTTATATGTGAAAGAGATTATTTCGAGGCATGGAGTTCCGGTATCAATTATTTTCGATAGGGATCCGCGCTTTACATCAAACTTTTGGAAACGTCTACAGGAATGCATGGGTACGCACTTGAGGATGAGTACGACTTATAACCCTCAGACAGATGGCCAGAGTGAACGAATGATTCAGACATTAGAAGATATGTTAAGAGCTTGTGTAATGGACTTTAAAGGAAATTGGGATGATCACCTACCACTCGTAGAGTTCAACTACAACAACAGTTACCACGCTAGTATTGGCATGCCGCCTTATGAAGCGTTATACGGCAGAAAGTGCAGAACTCCGCTATACTGTGATGAAGTTGGCGAGAGACAATTACTAGGCCCAGAATTGGTACAGCAGACAGCAGAGATAGTTAAAGTGATCCGAACAAGACTAGCAGCAGCTCAAGATAGGCAGAAGAAATACGCCGACTCACACCGTAAAAATGTTGAGTTTGAATCGGAAAGTTATGTGTTTATAAAAGTCTCTCCCTGGAAGGGAAAGATCAGGTTCGGAAAGAAATGGAAATTAAGCCCAAGATTTATTGGACCCTTCGAAGTACTGCGAAGAATCGGAGAAGTTACGTATGGGGTAGCCTTACCTCCAGCACTCGAGAATGTCCACAACGTTTTCTATGTTTCGGTTTTACGACCCTAAAAACCCGATTACAAGCACATGATTGAATACGAACCCATTCATTTTGAGAAAGACTTATCCTATGAAGAAATTCCTGTTCAGATTATCGATAGGAAAGAACAAGTTCTCAGAAATAAAGTAATACCTTCTGTTAAGGTAATTTGGAGGAACCACAACGCTGAAGAAGCAACGTGAGAACTCGAATAGTATATGATGAAGAATTACCCTCATTTATTTATTTAAATTATGTGTAAGCGATTCTGGGGACATAATCTTTGTAAGGGGGGAGAATGTAACGGGACAGATTGATTGAGTCGTGATTCTGATGACAGAATCCTTAAGGGGAGAAAGATGTGACAAACAAGATTTTTGTAGTTTTATTTGAATATTTATTGAATTAAATAAATATTTTTTGATGATTTAATTATTGGATTAAATAATTAATTGATGAAATTGTGGTAGATTAATTTAATTATATGTGTTATATTTATTAAATTAATGTGGAGAATTTTTATTATTCAAAGTAAGTATTTATGTGAGCTTATTGAATTAAATGGAATAATTAATAAGCATAATGTTAATTTAATTAGTTTAATAATTATTTAGAGAATTAATAAATTGACATAATTAATAAGTGAGAAAAATTAATTATGTGACTATGTGAATTAATGAAAAATTATTATATTTTATTTAAATTAAATTAAATAAGATAATTGATTGGGTGTGACTGTTAGGTTTGTAATATTCATGAACGCAATCAAATTGCACAAAGTAAGCGAAAACGTGATAAACAAGAGTTTTAAAATTTTACAAACCATTTACCTGGATTACCCTTTATGCACAATTATTAATTAAACGAAAAGATATGAAGAACAAGAATCATACCCTTGAAGATTCGAGCTTCCTCAGGAAGTTCAATTCCAATTCTTTTCGCGTTCAACTTGAATTCATCGGGTTTGGTTCCTTTCTTTGATCAACGTTAGCCACCCATGTATTTGGCCTCTAAAGGTGATCCACCAAGAAAGAATAAAGATTCAAGAAGATGGGTGTTTTGTAAAACCCTAATTTTTTTATCTCTCATAGAAAAGGAGCGTACTCTCCCAACTATTAGAATTACATCTGTTGTGAAAAAGTCAACAACAATTTTTTGCCCATAATAAGACTCATCTTATTTATAGATGTGGGCAACCCTCCTTAACAATTAAGGAATTGGGTTTTATTTTAATTAATTAAATTCCTTTAATTAATTAGGCTCCTAATCTCATTAGGAATAATTAATTAAACTCTTTTAATTAATTAGCCTCCGAATCTTATTAGGAATAAATGAGAGTACTAATATTAAATTAATTTCCAACTCTTTAGAAATTAAAATATTAATAATTGTAATAATATTAATAAGACTCCTCTTATTAATTTATATATTTAATATTTTTAAAATATTAAATAATAAATATTAAGCTATTTAATTTATTATATCATCATAGATTAAATTAAATACACTTAACATATTATTAAGATTATGCCATTAACTTCTTAAATAATTTTTCTTCCTTTTATGGTGTGACCCTTTAGGTTCTCCATATTAAACCGGTTGTGAATAAACACTACTACAAAACAGTAAATAGACAACGCGAAAAAAACGTTGTGATTTCAGTCAGAAAAACGTCGTGGTTAAGGGTGTTGTCTATTTGACACCCTTACACAACGTTTTTTAGGAAAAAAATATTGTAGATTTGTTTTCCAAAAATTAGCAGATGCTTAAAAACGTTGTAGAATGTATGATTCCACAACGTTTTTTTGGATAAAAACGTTATTGTTTAGTATATCAGACAATGTTTAGACACATTTACACAACGTTTTAAAAATGTTGTAGATTAAAAAAAAGAAAAAAAGAGGTCGTGGTTCACCTATATTACTAATGCACCTGCAATATGCTAATGTCATGATATATAGCTAAAATTACAAAGAATATTAATACCATACAAAGCGTTTACATCCCAATAATTCTTTGTAATGCCAATTACAAAGAATACTAATACCATACAATACGTTTACATCTCAATAATGCCAAACCATCCATACATCTCAAATTCACTTTTGAGATAAACAATAGTAATCCTGTTAATTTATAGCTGAAAAGTGAGGAAATACAATTGAACTTTGTCAACAACAAAAAAGAAAGCATTACAGTTTCATGCCCTAAGAGTCCATACACCTTTAGAGAGATATTATCTTCAAATGTGGTATAACGTTTCTTCAGACCTTCTTGCTAACAAAGCACCAGGAATTACTTCCTGCCATCGAGCAGTGGCACTAAATTATGGAATTAGTGCAAATTCAGCAATAACATCATGTGTTGATGTATGGAATCCCTTTCTGCCCAAATTTTACGGAGCGGGCCTTGCAAAGCTTAAACTGAAAGAAGGCAACACATATATAAACTAGAACTTAGAAATATCAAATAAAGCAGAATCTGCATCAATGCTACTCAAATAAATATAAATTAAATCCAACCAATAAATAGAAATCAGGACTTTGCATATATTGGCTATGAGCTATAAAAAAAATAATTTGCCAAGTTCGGGGGAGAAATATCCAAAATATATGCAAAATAAGTAAACCACTAAACTTTCATCAAAGTTTACTGCCTTCCTTAATTATATATCATCTCAGCATAAATGAGTCAAATTGCCTAAATTGTAAGACCCCAACTTATTAATAAATAAAATTAAATTTTCTCTATTTATTATTTTGAAATAGAAAGGGTTGATTTGATTAATGTGGTTAGTTATGGGTAAAATGCGCAAATATTTCAAATAAGCAAGTGGTTATAAAATATTCATTTTTGGTCGATGAATATTCGTTTGGTCGTGGAATATTCTTGCTGTCGGGGAATATTCGTACGACGGCGCAGCCTTGTGTGGGCCCCATAACGGAAAGCGATTAGATGAAAAAAGCGACAAGTATAAGTTGTTTATAATTAACGGCGTAGTTGTTACCGTTAATACTGTTGGAATACCTGGTGGTTAAAATATAGTAGCACACGGTATAGCACCAATTATTTATTCTTACGAAGGAAGGCACTACTCAATAATTGTTACAGCAGTTACTGTTCAATATTTTAATTTATTGATTCAATAATTACTGCATTGATATTGTATATTATTGTTGTTTCAATAATTGTCACTGCACAATATTTCCCATTATCAGATCAATAATTCATATTATTTGAATAATATTATTAGATAACATTATTGGCAATGTCTAGAAAGTTCTGTCTAAGGAGAGGTTTGGTCATCTAATTGCGCGCCCGTAAGGAGAGATTCTTATTGGAAAGCCCCTCTTTCCTGGGAACGGCCTGGTTGTCATAAATGTGATTCTGTAATATTATTTGTGAATAATTAATTATTGATTCATATGATAAGGAAATATTTATTTTATGTGGATATAAATGAAGGATATATTTTTGTTGTTAAAAATGAAGGAGTTAATGTTGAGGTTTTTATCAGTATTTTTGTCGGAATTGAGGTATTAAAAATCAGGGTTTTTAAGATATTTTACGGGGGTTATAATTTTTAATCCGACCATTGATCGTGATAATTTTTGGATATGTTATACATATATAAGTTGAGTATATGTCCACAAATTTTGAATCGTTAAAAATGAACGTATGATTTATTATGAATTTTACGAGATGACTGGTTCAGAAATTGTTGAATTTTCGGAGTTTATCATTTTGGTGGAAAATTTTAGAATTGGTGGGCCCCACTTTTGGTTGGTGAAAAAATGTGTTGAGATTTTTATTCAAATGTGGTGGGTGGAAATAATAGCAGGTAAAGACATCAGGTTGCAGGTTAAGTCTGCTTCGGCGTGCTAACATTTTCCTATAAATAGAGGGCTAAGTTAGAATTGAAAATTACACCAGAAACAAGTTTTCTCTCTTTCTCTCTCTAGATTATTGAGTGTATTTTATGAGTATTTAGATACTTTGAGAGTTTCAATTCATCAGAGCAAGTTTCTTTCAGCCTTATACCAGTATTCCGACCAGAAGTACTGATATTTTGAGGTAAGGGATATTATTTTCTTCTTAATGATATTATTTTCTTCAATATCATTATGCCGAAATATTGATATGAACTTTTTATCAAATTTAAAACTTTTTGTGTCGGGGTTACTATTCACGTATACGACACTATTCACGTATACGACACTATTCACAAATACGACACTATTCACCGAAAAATAAAATTTTCTCTTTTTGTCCAAGATATCTATTATGGTTACTATCTTTGATTGTATCCATGTTTTGATCTTTATTTTTCAATTCTGCTTCACAATTGATTATTATGAAGTATTATTGATCTTGGATAAACTGTTATACGAATTCCTACTATTTGTCCTCCTGTCTCACTGGATTCGTTTTCTTTAAGATATTTTTCATCATCCTCAGTCCTAAATGATGATATTACTGAATATCTTTGGCCTGTAGTGCAAAGATGAATGATTAACTGATGAATATCTTTGGCCCGTAGTGCAAAGATGGACATGTGTTGAGATGAACATGACCGACTGGTGATACAAATGAATATCTTTGGCATGTAGTGCAAAGATGAATATTTGGTTAAAGATGATTATTAATTGATGTTACAGGGATAAAATATTGATGATGGACTTTTAAATCTTAGAAGATAGTAGAATTCATTCTCTACTTGACTCTTCTAATGGTTTGCTATTTCCGCTGCAGTTGTTGATCTAAAACTTGTTGTCAATTATATTCTATCAGATTTTTCCCTATTGAATACTAATGATAATTTGTTGTATATTATCTTAGTCATAATATTCTTTAATGGGCTAGTTGAGCTCACCCTTTTCTTTTTTGTTCCATTTTTCTTCTCAAGAGGTAAGAACATAGCAGGATCTAGTCGGGGTATGGAGTGATGGTTCTAGAAAGATGTTTTAGTAGTCCTCACTATTTCTGTAAAATAGTGTTTGAATAATTGTAATGAGGACTTATTTGAGTGTGAATATTGTCTAGAAGACAATATTTGTATTTAAACTCACAGTATGTGTTGTCGTATTTTGCACGACAATTGTATTATTGAAGTTGTAGGTTGCTTTTTGTACCATGTATTTGGCGACTCAGAATGGGTGTTGTATACCTATTTTGGGGGCGTCACAGTTGGTATCAAAGCTTAGGGATATGATCTCTGGCTGAGATGTGAGACAAGAACTAGGAGGGGAGAGACGGGGAATTCCTTCGCTAGTATGACCTGACTAAGCTTATTTGGTGTTTATTTGGTCGGTCAAAGTATAGGGATAATATATGACATGACTATTAACCCTTGTTTTATGGCAGTATTTAAGAATGGCAGCTGAGAACGTTAATAATGGAGTAAATCAGACTATCGAGACACCTTTGATCACCACCCAGGTGAACGTGCAACAGGAAGGTAATATTCCTCCTGTAAACAACACTACCGAACAAACGATGAATGATGTAATGTTTAGGAGCTTTTTGCAGTTCATGCAAAATCAGACGAGGGAGACTCGTATACAAAATACGGGTGGAAGTGATAACAACGCGAGATTTGTCACAGCCAAGCAGTTCAAAGAATTGGGACCACCAGAATTTAAGGGAAAGCCGGATCCGATCATGGCAGAAACGTGGATCAAGCAAATTACAAAGATATTCGATGTCTTGGGATGCACAGAGAAACAGAAGGTTCCATTCACCACCTTTATGTTCCACGGTGAGGCAGACTACTGGTGGGAGTCTGTGTAGCGTACCTAGACTGACGCACTCAACATGTCCTGGGAAATATTTCAAAAACTGTTCAATGACAAGTACTTTCCTGAAAGTATTCGTCATATGAAGGAGGTGGAGTTTATCAGACTGGAACAAAACAACATGACGGTGTCCCAGTACAAGGCGAAGTTTGCAGAGTTATCCAGGTTTGCACCTCATTTGGTCGAAAATGAGGAACGAATGACAATGATGTTTCTGAGAGGTCTAAAACCCGAGATTCGGCAATATCTTATCTCTCATAAATTTTCTTTATATTCAGATGTTGTAAACATGGCTCAATTATTAGAGCGAGATAATGAGTATGTGCAACCGAGGGACCACAACTAGGGTCATACTGGTGACAACAGTCATCGGAGCGATGAGAACCAGCGAGGAGGGAAAAATACAAACAAAAGTGGTAACCACTCGGGTGGTCATCGTGGCCATGATAATAGGAGAGGTGAGTCAAGTGAAAATTTCAAGAAAAGAAGATTTAACGATGATAAGAAGATGTCGACATCAGCACCAGCACCAGGAACAAATTATAGGGGAGGAGAACGATCGCCAGTTAGATGTTACAGATGCGGAGAGGAGGGGCATATAAGTCCAAACTGCTCACAACAGTTCAAGGTATGTTATAATTATGGAAAGGCAGGACATATCGCTCGAGATTGTACTATAGCGAAACCAAGTCCAGCTGGGACGGTGACACCAAAGGCGGATACGGACAAAATAAAGTCAGCGATTTCTGGAACAGCGTTTGTCGTGACTGCCCAAAATGCGAGGAACCCGAATGAAGGTATAACAGGTTAGTTAATTATAAATTCTTGCGAAGTTTATACCTTACTAGATATCGGTTCTACCCATTCTTTTATCTCTCCTGCTTGTGCTCAACGTTTAAACTTGACTCCGGAGAAATTAGACTTTGACCTATCTGTGGAGACTCCGTTAGGAGAAACTTTCATTACATCTACAGTTTATAAATCTTGCTTAATCCAAGTTGGCACAATCACATTATCTGTTGACCTTATCTCTTTAAAGATACTTGTTTTTGATGTGATTTTAGGAATTGATTGGTTAACTACTCATCATGCCAAAATTGATTGTTTTCGTAAGGTTGTTAGTTTTCATATTCCTAACCAACCTGTTATGCGAATTCAAGCAACCAAACCACTAAAATCAATCGATGTCATACCAAGCCATAAAGCCATTTGTTTATTGAAAAACGGATGTCAAGCTTTCTTAGCCCATGTCATGGACTTGAACAAAAATACGTCAGATTTGAATGATATTTCTGTTGTTAGTGAATTTCTTGATGTATTTCCTGAAGAATTTCCTGGTCTACCCCCAGAACGTGAAGTTGAATTCTTTATTGACCTTGAACCCGGTACAAAGCCCATTTCTAAAACCCCATATCGAATGGCTCCTATTGAACTTCAGGAGTTAAAAATCCAATTACAGGAGTTATTAGACATCAGTTTTTATTCGTCCTAGTACATCTCCTTGGGGTGCTCCTGTTTTATTCGTAAAGAAGAAAGACGGGAGTATGCGACTTTGTATCGACTATAGGGAATTGAACCGAGTCACCATCAAGAATAGGTATCCGCTACCTCGCATTGATGACCTGTTTGACCAGTTGTAAGGAGCATAATTTTTTTCAAAGATCGACCTTCGTTCTTGATATCATCAGCTGAAGATTAAAACAGAGGATATTCCAAAGACTGCCTTCAGAACTCGGTACGGGCATTATGAATTCTTAGTCATGTCTTTTGGATTGACTAATGCTCCTGTTGCCTTCATGGATATGATGAACCGTGTATTCAAAGAATATTTGGATCAGTTCGTTGTTGTCTTTATTGATGACATCTTCATCTATTCCAAAAGCCGTGAAGATCATGAGCGCCATTTGAAGCTGATATTGCAAAGGCTTCGTGAAAACAAGCTATATGCCAAACTAAAAAAATGCGAGTTCTGGCTTGAGGAAGTAGCATTTCTTGGGCACGTGGTGTCAAAACATGGAGTATCTGTCGACCCGGCGAAGATTAAAGCCATACAAAGTTGGGAGCAACCGAAGTCGGTAACCGAAGTACGTAGCTTTCTAGGCTTAGCTAGTTATTATCGGAGATTTGTGGAAGGATTTTCTTGAATCGCTACTCCGTTAACTCAGCTGACTCGGAAAGATACAAAATTCGTATAGAGTGATGAATGCGAGAAGAGTTTCCAAGAACTCAAGAGGAGACTCATTTCGGCACCTGTTCTGACAATACCATCTGGTTCGGATGGATTTGTTATCTACAGCGATGCTTCAGGCAAAGGGTTAGGATGTGTTCTCATGCAACATGGGAAAGTCATAGCCTATGTCTCGCGACAACTCAAAGAATATGAGAGGAATTATCCTACTCATGATTTAGAGTTGGCAGCAGTCGTTTTTGTGTTGAAGATCTGGAGACACTACCTGTATAGGGAGAAAGTGGAAATCTATACAGATCTTAAAAGCCTCAAATATTTCTTCACCCAAAAGGAACTCAACATGCGGCAGCGACGTTGGCTCGAGCTGTTGAAAGATTACGAACATACCATCCAATATCATCATGAAAGAGCAAACGTAGTAGCTGACGCATTGAGTAGAAGATCATATGCGGGTACGAGTGTAATGTTGTTAACACAAAAACCTATTTTGTATAATTTATAAATGATAGAGATATAGTTAATGACTATAGGGACCCACGTGATGATATACGAGTAAAATCAATTTTAATCGATAACGTTAAAGCCGCTCAAGCTACAGACCTGGAGCTGATGAATATAAAGAAGAAGGTGTAAGAATGTGTTATTCTAGAAGTAAGAGTCGATGAAGAGAAGAAAGCTCAAGCCTTCGATTTATTTGAAATCCTCGATCGAGTAGGAACTGTGGCCTATAGACTCGCCTTAACGCTAAGTATGTCGCGTGTTCATAACGTTTTTCACGTATCGATGTTACGTAAATATATGGACGACCCGAATAATATTATTGCGTTAGAACCAGACGAGATAGCCGAAGATTTAACGTACGAGGAGGTACCTATTAAGATATTGGATAGGAAAGAACAAGTCCTATGCACGAAGGTTATACCACAAGTTAAGGTTTTGTGGAGAAACCATGCTATTGAAGAAATGACCTGGCAGTTGGAATCAGAAATGAAAGCGAGGTATCCTCACCTTTTCGAAACACCAGGTACATACGTCAATTTCGAGGACGAAATTTCATAAGGAGGAGAGGTTGTAAGACCCCAACTTATTAATAAATGAATTTAAATTTTCTCTATTTATTATTTTGAAATAGAAAGGGTTGATTTGATTAATGTGGTTAGTTATGGGTAAAATACGGAAATATTTCAAATAAACAAGTGGTTATAAAATATTCATTTTTGGTCGGTGAATATTCGTTTGGTCGTGGAATATTCTTGCTGTCGGGGAATATTCGTACGACGGCGCAGCCTTGTGTGGGCCCATAACGGAAAGCGATTGGATGAAGAAAACGACAAGTATAAGTTGTTTATAATTAACGGCATAGTTGTTACCGTTAATACTGTTGGAATACCTGGTGGTTAAAATACAGTAGCACACGGTATTGCACCAATTATTTATTCTTACGAAGGAAGGCACTACTCAATAATTGTTACAGCAGTTACTGTTCAATATTTTAATTTATTGATTCAATAATTACTGCATTGATATTGTATATTATTGTTGTTTCAATAATTGTCACTGCACAATATTTCCCATTATCAGATCAATAATTCATATTATTTGAATAATATTATTAGATAACATTATTGGCAATGTCTAGAAAGTTCTGTCTAAGGAGAGGTTTGGTCATCTAATTGCGCGCCAGTAAGGAGAGATTCTTATTGGAAAGCCCCTCTTTCCTGGGAACGACCTGGTTGTCATAAATGTGATTCTGTAATATTATTTGTGAATAATTAATTATTGATTCATATGATAAGGAAATATTTATTTTATGTGGATATAAATGAAGGATATATTTTTGTTGTTAAAAATGAAGGAGTTAATGTTGAGGTTTTTATCAGTATTTTTGTCGGAATGGAGGTATTAAAAATCAGGGTTTTTAAGATATTTTACGGGGGTTATAATTTTTAATCCGACCGTTGGATTAAAAATGTGCTGACCCCCCTCTTGGTTGGTAAAGAAATGTGCTGAGATTTTTATTCAAATGTGGTGGGTAGGATAGTAGCAGGTAAAGCCATCAGGTTGCAGGTTAAGTCTGCTTCGGCGTGCTAATATTTTCCTATAAATAGAGGGCTAAGTTAGAATTGAAAATCACACCAGAAACAAGTTTTCTCTCTTTCTTTCTCTAGATTATTGAGTTTATTTTGTGAGTATTTAGATACTTTGAGAGTTTCAATTCATCAGAGCAAGTTTTTTTCAGCCTTATACCAGTATTCCGACCAAAAGTACTGATATTTTGAGGTAAGGGATATTATTTTCTTCTTAATGATATTATTTTCTTCAATATCATTATGCCGAAATATTGATATGAATTTTTTATCAAATTTGAAACTTTTTGTGTCGGGATTACTATTCACGTATACGTTACTATTCACGTATACGACACTATTCACCGAAAAATAAAATTTTTCCTTTTTGTCTAAGATATCTATTATGGTTACTATCTTTGATTGTATCCATGTTTTGATCTTTATTTTTGAATTCTGCTTCACAATTGATTATTATGAAGTATTATTGATCTTGGATAAACTGTTATACGAATCCCTACTATTTGTCCTCCTGTCTCACTGGATTCGTTTTCTTTAGGATAGTTTTCATCATCCTCAGTCCTAAATGATGATATTACTAAATATCTTTGGCCTATAGTGCAAAGATGAATGATTAACTGATGAATATCTTTGGCCCGTAGTGCAAAGATGAACAGGTGTTGAGATGAACATGACCGGCTGGTGATACAAATGAATATCTTTGGCTTGTAGTGCAAAGATGAATATTTGGTTAAAGATGATTATTAATTGATGTTACAGGGATAAAATACTGATGATGGACTTTTAAATTTTAGAAGATAGTAGAATTCATTCTCTATTTGACTCTTCTAATGGTTTGCTGTTTCCGCTGCAGTTGTTGATCTAAAACTTGTTGTCGATTATATTCTATCAGATTTTTTCCTGTTGAATACTAATGATAATTTGTTGTATATTATCTTAGTCATAATATTCTTTACTGGGCTAGTTGAGCTCACCCTTTTCTTTTTTGTTCCATTTTTCTTCTCAGGAGGTGAGAACATAGCAGAATCTAGTCGGGGTATGGAGTGATGGTTCTAGAAAGATGTTTTAGTAGTTCTCACTATTTCTGTAAAATAGTGTTTGAATAATTGTAATGAGGACTTATTTGAGTGTGGATATTGTCTAAAAGACAATATTTGTATTTAAACTCACAGTATGTGTTGTCGTATTTTGCACGACAATTGTATTATTGAAGTTGTAGGTTGCTTTTTGTACCATGTATTTGGCGACTCAGAATGGGTGTCACATAAATGATTAAGTAGGTGGCTCTATTTTTTTCGCATAAAGTCATGGCGAGGAAAACTAATGCCAATACGAAAGTTCAATACTGTCCAGGAAGGATTGATTTGTAATTCCAAACGCATGAAAAATATGGCAACTTCGACAAATTGAATTTTTTATTAAAAGAAAAGAAGTGTAACTTTAGGATGAGTAATCTTTTTGGTTATACTTGATCCAATAAATGAAGCAGCATAAAACTTTCTAGTCATATAATACAGCCTTTTAAAGTGAATAATTAAGTTCAAGTATTGTTTATATATTTCATGAAAGAAGGTATTGTTATTGTATAGTTATAACAGCCTCAAGATTAGTACATCATGAACATAAGACAAACAGATTTTATCTAATTTTAAGTTGTAGTCAATATCAAGATAGATATGCATTTCACTGCCTACACTTAATGTAAGCAGCAGAAGCGAAATTTAGGATAGAAACCAAAACGAACAAACCAGTAGGAGAACAAACAGTTACCTTTTAACTCAATTGGTAGTCCATGGCAATCCCACCCAGGTACATAATCCACCTTACGGTTCTGAAGAAGCTGCAACAGAAACAAGAGAATGAAAGAATAAAGTCCAAATTGCTTTGATAGTGCACTCCGAATTTGGAGAAACTATGAGCAAAGCAATTTGGAGTGCACTATCAAAGCAATTATGTACCTTACAAAGATAATGCATGAAAGTCATTTTGTTGTTGCGCGCACGTGTTTCAGTCAATTTAAGGAGGCTATCCAACCTGAACCCAACAGCAGAGCCTAGAACAAAATGCATTATAACACAGTCAACTGTATTAAAAAGAGGCAAGAGTGGCAGGAAACACTTTTTTACATATGAAGGGTTGATTCCTTCTGGATGTTGTAATCAGCCAGGGTGCGGCCGTCCTCAAGCTGCTTGCCAGCAAAGATGAGCCTTTGCTGGTCTGGAGGGATTCCTTCCTTATCTTGGATCTTGGCTTTCACATTGTCAATGGTGTCAGAACTTTCAACCTCGAGGGTGATGCATCTGTAGTGGGAATATATGCATCTGTAGTGGGAATAGAAGATGATTAGAATGCAGATAAAGATTTTTAACCAAAAGAAGTTTAATAATTCGGGTGCCAAAACAATTAGAAACCAATTAAAGACTTTTAACCCAAAAAAATTTAATTACTGTGTACCAAAAAAAATATGGGAACCTTCAAACAAAGGGAAAATAACCAATAAAAACCAAATCGGCATATCTGAGAAGCTGAACAGCAAATGGCAACAAAGACATAAATTTTGTTTAAACAAATATTCCATTATGTTGATTTGAGGTTTTGGTCCACTTAAATTTGTAAAAACATCTAAAGAATGATCCAATTACTTCGCCAAGAGAACATCTTCAACTGATATACCTATCAACACTATCTAATCAAAACAGTCACTTAGATATCCATTTCTTAGATAAAGTATTTTTGCAATAAATTTTCCTGATTTTGTTAGATTTAACAGGTACTGCCACCAGAAAAATTCAATAAAAACTATAAATATATCATAAAACTTGATCTTCAATTTTTAATTTTCCCACTTTAATTTTCACTTTCCAAAAATTTAAATGAAAGACCAGCCAAATTTACATATCTGAGAATCTGTTTGGGAAAACAAACATTTATATTTTGTTTAAACATATCCAATTATGTTGATTTGAGGTTTTTTTAAATTTGTAAAAACATGTAAGGAATGATCCATTTACTTCACCAAGAGAACAGCTCCAAACTATATCAAAATTGTCACTTAGATTAACCCTTTTAGTCCTTATGGACAAAGTATTTGTGCAATAATTTTTCCTGATTTTGCTCTACTTAACAGGCAATATCACTAGAAAAAATTTAAAAAAAAATAATAAATATAGCATATGAATGATAACCCAGAGCAAAATAAATCTATCGAATATTAATTCAGAAACACCAATTACAAAATAGCATAACTCGAACCCCTAATCATATAATAGATAATAAGATTAATATACCATCAATCCAATAGACAAAATAATATAAATGAACCAGCGATCGGTAAAATACGCAGATCTAAAACAATATAAACCAACCTAAGAGACTCATAAAAGAAACAAATAGTATAATCTGACGTAGGACTCTTCGATTCAAATATTAATGAACAAAACTTTAATTCCTAAGAAATACTCTATATATCAAAAGGAACAAATCATATTTACCTTAATCTGATTGAAAGAAAGCGAATTAAGATCTAAAACAATATAAATCAACCTAAGAGAAATTTAAACGAAACAAACAACAACAAATAATCTAACATATGATTACTGGATTCACATATCAAAGAACAAAAGTTTAATTCCTAAGAAATATAAATCAAAAACAACAAATCATTCATACCTTAATCTGATCGAAAGGAATCTGATTAACAAAGAGCTGACCTAATTCCAGATCCGGTAACGAATATAAGAACCGATGAAACCCTAGCCCCAAAATAGCTTATCTTCAAACTCAGATTTCAGCCTCAGAGAGAAGGTACACCCAATCACCGAACGTAAGGCAACAAGGCATAACAAGAGAAGAAAACTGAAAGACGAAACTAAAACTAAAGCTCTAAAGAGAGAAGGAACGAAAGTAAGCTCTGCACGGAGAAGGAACGAAACTAAGAGAGAAGGAACGAACCTCTGCAACGACTTGGGAGAAGGACTGAAGCTCGATCTGCACGGACAACGACGAGCACAGAGATAAAAGAATGAGATGATCGAGCCACGGAGAGAAAAAGACTTAAGTCTTTTAATTTTAAGTGAGCTCCGTGTTTTATTAGATAGACAACGTTTTTTAAAAAAAACGTTATCTAGTTAAAACTAAAAAAATGCCCTTTTAAATAGATAACGTTTTTTCATATATATCTACAACGTTTTTTTTAAAAACGTTGTGGAAAAAAATACAACAACATTTTTATAAAAAGCGTTATGGTTTAAGTGTTGTCTATTTTCTGTTTTGTAGTAGTGAAATCAATTAGAACAATTCTAATCTTATTTAAATAAATAAATTAAACTATTAATTTATTTAAATAAATAATATTTATTCTACAATAGGGATAAGCCTCCCTAGCGATCAACGACTTTCCAGATAATATAGATTTTAATATTAATCATAAAAGAATCTTTGAGTAAATAGTTACCGTACAATTCAATCATTCCACTGTACAATGTCCCAATTAAATATAAGACATGGAATTACTGTCAAGTCTTATTTTATTTAATTATATGTATTTCGATCCTTAAATGCACAACTCTAAATAATACAAATTAGAAACTCCTTTCTAATTTTATTCTGCCTTGGCCAAGGACTACTGGGTTGTCATTTATCGAATCACATAGGACATTTCTCTTCTTTTACTAGAAGCGGTAGATTCTTTATTGATCATACATTATCTCTATGTACAACTTATTATATCCAAGCATACCCTTTGATATACCCTAAGGGTCTTTAGGAATAAGTCAAAGTATAACTCATCATACACAAGATACTATGATAATCTCAAGTCCAAAGATCACTTGTACTACTATCACTACAGGAATTCCTATTGACAGGCAAGTAAAACTCCATTAGGTATTCCTTAGCGAGCCACGTTTAGTGAACTTATTCTCTAATAAGCACCTACATACTTGCTTTAGTGTCTCGACACAAATGATTATGAGATCAATCATCATCATCCAATGAGCAAGCAACGTATGTACTAATCTATTCGGATTTATTAATCCCCAATTTAGTAATCCAACGATTGAGAACTATTTTAGTTTTAAGCTTTCTAAGAATTTAGATCTCATTAGAATGATCAACATCATTATTCTAAAAGCATTGCTTAAATCTATGGGTTTATCACATATTATAAAACAGCATCATGTAGATAATTAAAAGCCTTTAATAAATTAATACTTTTTATTAATAAATGAATAAGATTGTTACAAAGTATATGCTTTATCATCAAATATGATTGGCGTGTGTGCATACTACTTTCAATCTCCCACTTGCACTAAAGCCAATCGTCATGGTATCTCATACTCTTCTTCTCTAAGTGACGATTATCCTGCTATTGGATAAGCTTTAGTTAATGGATATGTAATGTTGTTCTTGAGAGCCCACTATCTCTATAGTGATTTCCTATCTTTTAATGATTCCTATAATCAAATAAAAGTGCCCCAACACATGTTTAGATCTAAGATGAGACTTAGGAATTATTCCTAGTTCTATAATGAACTTTTCATCCAAACAATCAACTTGTAGCTTTATTTATAGCTATATACTTTGTCTTTATCACTTAACCAACAACACTTTGCTGTTTGAAACCTTTTTAATTCACTACACCACTGTTCAAGGTAACGCTTTACCTTAAAGTGGATTTTCTGTCATCTTGGTCTGTCTGAAAACTCGAGTCTATTAAGCCCTCTAGTTTTAATTTAGACCCACCATGAATATGATCACATCCTTAGTGCCGGTTAAGTATTTTAAGATATTTTTCACTGACTCATAGTGAACTTCTCTAGAATATGACTGATCAACATCAGGTCTCGTACATTTCATTGTATACATGATAGTTACTCATGCGATCTCTCTTTTATGAGTCTGTGGGGACTATTAAGAGAGATACATTCTACGACTCATCAACATGAGACATCTCTTGGAATTTGCCATGCTAAACAATTTTAGCATCAAATGAATATACGTTCCTTAGGTTAAGTCGAGCATCCTCTTAAATCTATCTATATAGATTTGTATCCCCAATTTAGACACTTTTTCCAAATCATTCATGGAAGAATATTTAGACAACTTTACCTTTACTGATTGTAGCATTGGTATGTTATTCCTTATTCGTAGTATATCAATATATAATACTAGGAATGTCACGACGCTCCCACTGACCCTTTTGTACACACTAGAACTCTTACCTCATCGTATGTTACTGGTTCATCATCTTTTATGATGTGTACCTCATCATCATCACATATGATGAATCCATACCTCCTAGGTTTCTTCGATACTATTCCATATTTACTATTCGGTTGTGGTACAATAGGTCTATCTACAAGTTCCTCTGTGACAACCCGAGAATTTTGAATATTTTTAAAATTTTTATTTATTGATTTAAGGTTCAAAATTAGAACCTAGACAGAAAATAAGTGTATGCGTTTGATATTTTTAAAAAGGAATTTTGAGGATTTCAAAATTCTGTGAAGGATTTAGGTGAATTATTCAGGATTAAGAAATATGAGAATATATTCTGTGGATATGTGTACAGTATGTGGTTAAGGGTCAAGGGTTGACCAGATAAACGATATCTGTAATAAGCCCTAAGTATATATTAAGAACGTCAACGTTCGGTTAGAAAACCCTAGTGTTTAATAAGAAACACTAAAATCGGTTTTAGAAACCCTAATTTCTGTTTTGAGAATTTAAAACCCTAATTCGGTGTATAAAACCTTAAATCGGGAGCTTAATGGCGTAAGTGTAAATAATTAAAAGTGTAATTAGGGTTAATCTTAACAAATTGGTTAAAAAAAATCCTAATTCTTAATTTGAAAACTCTAATTACGGATTTGAAACCCTAATTTGTAAATAGAAAAAAAACCTAGGTGTTAATTAAATAGTTTTAGTGTTAATTATGAAATATTAATCTTAATTTTCAAGTTATGGTAATTAGAAAACTTTAATCTAATTACGAAATCTAATTTTAAATTAGAAATTTATTTTATATTAAAAACTCTAAAATTTTAGGGTATAAACCCTAATGACCATTTTGACCCTAATTGCGTAATTAGCGATTTTAATTAGGAAATACTAATCCTAATTAGCAAGATTTAAATTAAGATTAAGAAATTTTAATATAATTAGAAAATTCTAATTATAATTTAAAAATATTAATTTTCTATTTTTAAAACCTAAATTGAAAATTTTAGAAAATTAAATGTGTAAACCCTAAGGGTTTCAAACCCTAAGCACTAAATTGGCTCAAACCCTAAATCCTAACCAAACCCTAAACCCTAAGGGTTTGGCAATTGTCTAAAATGCCATTAAAATTAAAATGGAAAAGACTAAAATGCCCTTAATGCATAATTGAAGGTTTCTTGTAAATCTAGCCAAGATTGAGTTGCTCAACTACTCCATGACTCACCATTTGACTGAGATATACATACATATCATCCAACATCTCAGCCACATTATTGCATCAAATAATTTGTAGAATAAAGGGAGAGAAAACTCACTTTACTTAGCAAACTAGCCAACCTCTTTTCTCTCTCTAAAATTCGTGACCAAGAGTGATAATGAGTGATGAGATAAGTCAATATCATTCCTTAACTTGGCCGGAACAGATTCAAGGATCAGAAATCAGAATCAAAGCTCAAAATGGTAAAGAACCCTAAATTTTAAAATCTTTTGATTTGATGTTAGTTGTTGTAATTGATTGTTTAAAGTTATGTATTAGGGTGTTAATAATTGATCTGGGTTGATAGATCATGGATCTATAACACTTAGATGCACGAATCAAGCATTTTAAAAAATCTGGGAAAAGGTTGAAAAGTGGCCTGACAGTCGAATGTCAGGCCCTGTAGATGTTTATGTGTTTGATGTTTTATGTGTTTAATGTTTTTAATTCATTCTATGTTGTAAGGACTATGATCTAAAACAAGAAACAAGTCCAGAGCTTTAGTAAATTAAGCGATACAAGCGGTCAAACAGCGTTGACCCGTCACGAAATAGAGTTTCTGGGCAAACCCAGAATTTCCAGGTAACTCTGACAACCTTTTGATGGCCTCTGATCTTCCTTCTGTTAAGCGATCTGGCCATGTGTGTGTAATGTATTTGTAGACTGACATTTAGGCTTCATGTTCCTGCTTATATAACTCACATATTATGTATAAAATCGGAGATAAGTAGGGTCAAAGTAGGGTTGACCGACTGTTCTTGAAGATTTCTGGAAAACCCAGAAATCTTCATGTACGAGTTTTTGTCAGAGGTTTGACCAGCCTTAATCGTTCTTGTGTTATGATGTTATTATGTTATGATGTAATAAACGTGTACTATGAAATGTGCTCTATACAATAAAATCATTATATTACACAAACCGAGTCTGGGAAGCTAAGATTTAAGGATCCAAATTAGGTGCCTTCAATTCTGGAAAATCCAGAAACCGAAGAACACGTCTGACATCTATATTAGAGGCTCTGATCTCCTATTTGTGATGTGTTTTGACCGAAGTTATGGTTTAATATTGTAGTACTACATTCCTGCTACACGATATAAGGCTTAGATGGGACAGAAACAATCTAGAAAGAAAGTTATCCACGGTCAAACTGGCAACCTCGATCTCTAACATGGTTTCTGGGCAGAACTCAAGAACAGCTCAAGAACACATATAGCGACGGTTCTGTCGCTATAGGGCCCTTTAGCGATAGTTTATTATTATTATTTTCTGAAAATTATTTAAAAATTGATAAAAATAGTTTTTAATTATTAAAAATACAAAGTAAATTCTGAAAAATTATTTTAAATTCTAAAAAATAGTTTTTAATTATTTAGAGTATATTTCATAAATATTTAATATTTTTGGAATATAAATGGTATTTAATTTATTTAATTATAATATTAAATAAATTATTTAAAAATGATTTTAATTCATGAAAAATCATGAAAAATAATATTATGTTATAAGAAAATATTTTAAGTTATTTTCAGTGACTTTTAATATTGTGTGATGAATTTCATTAATTAATCAATATTAATGATAATTAATTTATTTAATAACTTTATTAAATAAATTAAGGAAAAATGGATTTAATGCTTTATAAATTATATAAAAATGATTTAAGTGTTATAAAAATATTTTAAGTTATAAAATATAACTTTTGATATTTTATCATGAAAATATTAATATTTTAATATTAATAGCAATTATCGGATAATAAATTTAATTATTTAAAAATCATATAAAAATATTTTTAAAGTATTAAAAATACTTTGATATATTATAAATATATTATAATATTATGACATGTATTTCATTAATATTTGATAAAAAAAATATTAATGATAAAAGAATTATGTGGTATTTAATTCATTTAAATACGTTTTTAATTATTTAAAATTCATGATAAATGGTAATAATTATGTGAAAATTGTTATGAGCGTTAGAAAATTATTTCGACTGTTAATAAAATTATCTGACTTAATTGTTAAGTGTTTAGGCAGAGTTTAATTGAACTTAAACTCGATATTTGTCCGATTAGACCGTCAGGATGTCAGTTTTGTGTCGGGTTCAACTCAGATTGCAATAGTTTGACTTGACACCGAGTCTTATGTGTGTTATAGACTGATAGGATTATGTATTATGAGTTATGTGTTTAGGTTATTCTATGTATAACTATATATATACTAGTATTATATTGTGATGATATTAATCTAATATTGGAGATCTATATTACTAATATTAGGTCTTCGGATAAAGCGTTATATATTGCGTTGCGGTAATCAACGGATCAGGCAAGTTTATTTTTACTAACTCTAATAAGAGATGTTTCATTCGGATAAGCTTATGGTTAATCATTGCTGATTGCCATGTATAAATTGTACTCTGTACATATTACATGTATAAGTCAGGTATGAAAGGCTGATCACCTTCATTACCAGTTGGTCAAAATATATTTGTTCATGTATAATACTTGTTCAGTCATAAACTTGTTCCTGCTAGTTCACAATTATATTGTTGAATTGTAGCCAGCTCATTATTCAAACTCTTCAATCATGATATATCGTTATATTGTTGAATTTAAACTTGCTGGGCAATCCTTATGCTCACCCTTGGTATATCATGATAAAACATTGCAGATTAAAGCGAATGCGTCGGATTCAAGAAAAGGTCAAAGACAGTTCAAGCTTTAGTATAAGTATGCGATTAGTTTTGTAATAGTGTTGTATGATAATAATGCTGTTATATGTTAGAAAAGCTATGAAATGAGTATTAAGTTAAGGTTACTCGACCTTGGGGAATAGTGAGTATATGTATTGTATAAACAATTTATGTTTATATCTTCCGCAACTAGTAATAGTTGTATAGAATGATCGAACCGGATCCGAGGTGATTTAGGACCTGGATTCGGGGCCCTCACAGTTGGTATCAGAGCTGTTGGTTATGAAGCTTAGGTAGGAATACTTGAGACTAATAACCGCAGTGATTAAGATAATTACTAACTCACATAGAGTTAGTTGGGTAGGTAAGATTCAAAGACGAATCTCGGTGAGTTATAAGATACAAGAGTTCCCTAACTCTGATAATAAAGTTGAACAGTAATGGTGAATAGATAAAGTCTAAAAGACTAATAGTGCAGTGATAGAAGATCGTAAAACAAAACGATCAAGACATAGAAATAAATCGTAACATATACGATGAGATCACTCCGTGATCTGATAAAGTGATAGCATGGATAAGAATCAATCTAATGATTGAAAAGTTTACAGCAAGATATTGTCTGTAAGTTGTACTATGAAATTGTACTATGAAAACTCATAAAAGAGTTATGGATTATGAATACGGATTAAATGAAATTCGTATTGAGAAGGGTGTTAAGATTAGGTGGGAATTTCAATTGAGGACTCATGTCAGCAGCTAAGTTGTATGATTCCTTGTATGGGCAGGGAATTTGTACCTGGTTTTAGAATCACTTAGCTTCCTGATCGATATAGTGGTTAGGTTGACCAATTCTTTGTATGGGCGGGGAATTGTGCGCTTAGCTTCCTATATTGATTAGTGGCTAAGTTTGGTTTGACGACACTTAGTTTCTGATACTGATAATCATTAAAATGTTGTGTCGCGCTATTTGCTATATGCATGTTGAGAGGGTGATTCCTTTCTCGTGTGTATAAAAGATAGATAGGTCATAGGCAGAGGATATAAGGTTAAGTACGAGTTCTTAAAACTCATACTTATGTGACATACTTGACTCATAGTTATATGAAATGTTTATGAACCCCTCAGCGAACGGATGCCAAAGGTCAGACTAGGACAAGTTCTTAAACTAATATGATTGTGGCAAGTTCATGAACTCATAAGTGTGGTGTGACGAACTGGGTATAGTTGTGTGTAAACAGAATATTGAGGATAATGGGAACAGATAGATTGTTAAGCAAATGATTATTAGTGGAGACATAAGTTTTCTAAAACTCCTAGCTATGCTAAACTTCGAAATGATTGACATCAAGCTAAATACGCACTATGTGCCTTTAAAATAAAATATGTAGACTCGTAATCATTTTTGAAACGGTTTAAAGTATAGTCTATGCTACTTATTCCAGCTAGACGCAAATGATTTGAAATATCAAAATAACTTTTATTTATCACTCATGTACCATGTAACCTGGTGCAGAGATGATAAAAATTTGATAGAGTTGTAAATACAGGAATACTTAGTGTGAATTTGATCTAAAATCGTTGTTCCACTATTGTATGATGTGTTATGACAAAGTCATATAATGACGGCATCCTCAAACGGACTGTTAATACAGTACGACATCATGACGTCATTCTCGAAAATGTTTTCAAAAGTTTAATTTGCCAACGGGGTTTGGTTACACCTAAATAATTCGATTGAATTGAATTATTGATATGGGTCTATGCTATTCGATTCAGCTAGACTAAAGTTTATGAAAACTCTAAGTGTTCATTGAAAGAAATTTCCCGAACCAAATTGTTTTGGTGCGGAATCTTATGATAAGTCTGAGGTGAACAACCCTGAAAATGGGGATATACTAATTGGATAAAATATTCCAATCTAAGAACGCATATAGTCGTTCCGATTACTAAGGTACAATAGATTGATCATCTAAAGTACCAGCATCGGTAGTTTACCTTCTTTGTGATTGTAAACATACTGTTAACCTTTGTACGGGGTAGAATACCTTTTTCTTAATTGAAATAGGTAGCAGGTAGTAATACCTATAAACCTCAATAGTTCATGGTCTATATGATCCCTCAGTACAATTTGAAAACTTTTACTCTTGTGAGTGGTGTATTGTGTAGCATGAGATGTTGGGTATGTATGGTGTATGGTGTATGATGTATGGTGTAAGGTGTAGGGTAAATTTCAGGGACGAAATTTTTAGAAGAAGGGGTGAATGTGACAACCCGAGAATTTTGAATATTTTTAAAATTTTTATTTATTGATTTAAGGTTCAAAATTAGAACCTAGACAGAAAATAAGTGTATGCGTTTGATATTTTTAAAAAGGAATTTTGAGGATTTCAAAATTCTGTGAAGGATTTAGGTGAATTATTCAGGATAAAGAAATATGAGAATATATTCTGTGGATATGTGTATAGTATGTGGTTAAGGGTCAAGGGTTGACCAGATAAACGATATCTGTAATAAGCCCTAAGTATATATTAAGAACGTCAACGTTCGGTTAGAAAACCCTAGTGTTTAATAAGAAACACTAAAATCGATTTTAGAAACCCTAATTTCTGTTTTGAGAATTTAAAACCCTAATTCGGTGTATAAAACCTTAAATCGGGAGCTTAATGGCGTAAGTGTAAATAATTAAAAGATTAATTAGGGTTAATCTTAACAAATTGGTTAAAAAAACCCTAATTCTTAATTTGAAAACTCTAATTACGGATTTAAAACCCTAATTTGAAAATAGGAAAAAAACCTAGGTGTTAATTAAATAGTTTTAGTGTTAATTATGATATATTAATCTTAATTTTCAAGTTATGGTAATTAGAAAACTTTAATCTAATTACGAAATCTAATTTTAAATTAGAAATTTATTTTATATTAGAAACTCTAAAATTTTGGGGTATAAACCCTAATGACCATTTTGACCCTAATTGCGTACTTAGCGATTTTAATTAGAAAATACTAATCCTAATTAGCAAGATTTAAATTATGATTAAGAAATTTTAATATAATTAGAAAATTCTAATTATAATTTAGAAATATTAATTTTCTATTTTTAAAACCTAAATTGGAAATTTTAGAAAATTAAATGTGTAAACCCTAAGGGTTTCAAACCCTAAGCACTAAATTGGCTCAAACCCTAAACCCTAACCAAACCCTAAACCCTAAGGGTTTGGCAATTGTCTAAAATGCCATTAAAATTAAAATTAAAAAGACTAAAATGCCCTTAATGCATAATTGAAGGTTTCTTGTAAATCTAGCCAAGATTGAGTTGCTCAACTACTCCATGACCCACCATTTGACTGAGATATACATACATATCAGCCAACATCTCAGCCACATTATTGCATCAAATAATTTGTAGAATAAAGTGAGAGAAAACTCACTTTACTTAGCAAACTAGCCAACCTCTTTTCTCTCTCTAAAATTCGTGACCAAGAGTGATAATGAGTGATGAGATAAGTCAATATCATTCCTTAACTTGGCCGGAACAGATTCAAGGATCAGAAATCAGAATCAAAGCTCAAAATGGTAAAGAACCCTAAATTTTAAAATCTTTTGATTTGATGTTAGTTGTTGTAATTGATTGTTTAAAGTTATGTATTAGGGTGTTAATAATTGATCTGGGTTGATAGATCATGGATCTATAACACTTAGATGCACGAATCAAGCATTTTAAAAAATCTGGGAAAAGGTTGAAAAGTGGCCTGACAGTCGAATGTCAGGCCCTGTAGATGTTTATGTGTTTGATGTTTTATGTGTTTAATGTTTTCAATCCATTCTATGTTGTAAGGACTATGATCTAAAACAAGAAACAAGTCCAGAGCTTTAGTAAATTAAGGGATACAAGCGGTCAAACAGCGTTGACCCGTCACGAAATAGAGTTTCTAGGCAAACCCAGAATTTCCAGGTAACTCTGACAACCTTTTGATGGCCTCTGATCTTCCTTCTGTTAAGCGATTTGGCCATGTGTGTGTAATGTATTTGTAGACTGACATTTAGGCTTCATGTTCCTGCTTATATAACTCACATATTATGTATAAAATCGAAGATAAGTAGGGTCAAAGTAGGGTTGACCGACTGTTCTTGAAGATTTCTGGAAAACCCAGAAATCTTCATGTACGAGTTTTTGTCAGAGGTTTGACCAGCCTTAATCGTTCTTGTGTTATGATGTTATTATGTTATGATGTAATAAACGTGTACTATGAAATGTGTTCTATACAATAAAATCATTATATTACACAAACCGAGTCTAGGAAGCTAAGATTTAAGGATCCAAAGTAGGTGCCTTCAATTCTGGAAAATCCAGAAACCGAAGAACACGTCTGACAACTATATTAGAGGCTCTGATCTCCTATTTGTGATGTGTTTTGACCGAAGTTATGGTTTAATATTGTAATGCTACATTCCTGCTACACGATATAAGGCTTAGATGAGACAGAAACAATCTAGAAAGAAAGTTATCCACGGTCAAACTGGCAACCTCGATCTCTAACACGGTTTCTGGCCAGAACTCAAGAACAGCTCAAGAACACCTATAGCGACGGTTCTGTCGCTATAGGGCCCTTTAGCGACAGTTTATTATTATTATTTTTCTAAAATTATTTAAAAATTGATAAAAATGGTTTTTAATTATTAAAAATACAAAATAAATTCTGAAAAATTATTTTAAATTCTAAAAAATAGTTTTTAATTATTTAGAGTATATTTCATAAATATTTAATATTTTTGGAATATAAATGGTATTTAATTTATTTAATTATAATATTAAATAAATTATTTAAAAATGATTTTAATTCATGAAAAATCATGAAAAATAATATTATGTTATAAGAAAATATTTTAAGTTATTTTCAGTGACTTTTAATATTGTGTGATGAATTTCATTAATTAATCAATATTAATGATAATTAATTTATTTAATAACTTTATTAAATAAATTAAGGAAAAATGGATTTAATGCTTTATAAATTATATAAAAATGATTTAAGTGTTATAAAAATATTTTAAGTTATAAAATATAACTTTTGATATTTTATCATGAAAATATTAATATTTTAATATTAATAGCAATTATCGGATAATGAATTTAATTATTTAAAAATCATATAAAAATATTTTTAAAGTATTAAAAATACTTTGATATATTATAAATATATTATAATATTATGACATGTATTTCATTAATATTTGATAAAAAAAATATTAATGATAAAAGAATTATGTGGTATTTAATTCATTTAAATACATTTTTAATTATTTAAAATTCATGATAAATGGTAATAATTATGTGAAAATTGTTATGAGAGTTAGAAAATTATTTCGACTGTTAATAAAATTATCTGAGTTAATTGTTAAGTATTTAGGCAGAGTTTAATTGAACTTAAACTCGATATTTGTCCGATTAAACCGTCAGGATGTCAGTTTTGTGTCGGGTTCAACTCAGATTGCAATAGTTTGACTTGACACCGAGTCTTATGTGTGTTATAGACTGATAGGATTATGTATTATGAGTTATGTGTTTAGGTTATTCTATGTATAACTATATATATACTAGTATTATAATGTGATGATATTAATCTAATATTGGAGACCTATATTACTAATATTAGGTCTTCGGATAAAGCGTTATATATTGCGTTGCGGTAATCAACGGATCAGGCAAGTTTATTTTTACTAACTCTAATAAGAGATGTTTCATTCGGATAAGCTTATGGTTAATCATTGCTGATTGCCATGTATAAATTGTACTCTGTACATATTGCATGTATAAGTCAGGTATGAAAGGCTGATCACCTTCATTACCAGTTGGTCAAAATATATTTGTTCATGTATAATACTTGTTCAGTCATAAACTTGTTCCTGCTAGTTCACAATTATATTGTTGAATTGTAGCCAGCTTATTATTCAAACTCTTCAATCATGATATATCGTTATATTGTTGAATTTAAACTTGCTGGGCAATCCTTATGCTCACCCTTGGTATATCATGATAAAACATTGCAGATTAAAGCGAATGCGTCGGATTCAAGAAAAGGTCAAAGACAGTTCAAGCTTTAGTATAAGTATGCGATTAGTTTTGTAATAGTGTTGTATGATAATAATGCTGTTATATGTTAGAAAAGTTATGAAATGAGTATTAAGTTAAGGTTACTCGACCTTGGGGAATAGTGAGTATATGTATTGTATAAACAATTTATGTTTATATCTTCTGCAAATAGTAATAGTTGTATAGAATGATCGAACCGGATCCGAGGTGATTTAGGACCTGGATTCGGGGCCCTCACATCCTCTTATTTGACTTATAGTATTTTGTGGTTCTTGAACTCTTCAAGATGTATTATTCTCCCACTAGCCTCTTCAATGATAAACATCTTTATCTTAGAAGGCAACATGTTTCGCAACAAACACCTTTTGCTATGTAGGATTATAGAACATATACCCTAAACTTACTTTAGGATGTCCAACAAATCTACACTTGTCAAATCTTGTCCCAAGCTTATCCTTTGAAACCTTTTCACATAAGTTGGATAACTCCTTATCTTGACATACTTAAGATTAGGAATCCTCCATGTCCATAACTTTTATGGAGTCTTGGGGCCGGATTTTGAGGTTACCTTTTTCGTAGATATGCAGCCATTTCTAGGATATGAACCTAGAGGGATACTGAAATGTCGGTAAAATTATTATGGACCGCACCATGTCCAACAAGGTACAATTTTTCTTTCAGATACATCAATCAATTATTGTGTATTGGGAGGCGTCCATTATGAGAAAACCATTTGAGATGATCTAGAAACTTATTGCACAAGTATTTATTCCTTGATCTAATAAAAGAATCTTAATACTTTGTCAATCTATTTCACTTCTGAATTCTCTGAACCTTTCAAATAATTCACACTTGTATTTCAGCAAATACACACATTCAACTCTTTGAATGATCATCTCCTTTTATTATACTAATTTGTTCAATGTGCAAAATTATTTTCACGTAAATAAAGTATATAAAATCCATTAAGTGATATTCCAGTTCTATACAAAATATATTATTATAAATAGAACAATATTTGTTCTTAATTATAATACCAAAAATTTTATTGTCCAACAATAAAATAGAAATAATATTTTTAACAAGAACTGAAATACAATAACAACTTATTGACTTAATAGATTTGCCCGTAGGCATTGCTAAACTATAAGTTTCTATGGCTAATACAGCAACCTTTGCTTTATTTACCAGACATATGATTATTTATATTTGTTTAGCTTTCTACTTTCGCTTGGTCTCTTCATAAATCTATATTTATGATAACCAAAGTCGGTATCCAATACCCAAGTAGAAACTTGACTTAAAGAAAAATATATTTTAAATCATGAACAAAATTATATTTATAACCGAAGATGCTTCTTCTGGTTAGCTCTACAAGATGCTTCTCGTAGTTTCTTTTCAGTGTCCAGGCTTATTGCAGTGGAAGCAAACTTATTTGCTATCCGTATCAGTTTTGTTCTTATTATCCTTTATTTTTATCTTTCTATTTACCTTCTTTGAAACGTTCTTCTTTTCATAAGATCATTTGGCCCCTACCAGTAAGACATGGCCTTTCTTGGTTGGAAAGCGTCTCTCAATATTTTCAACATGTTAAGCAAATCAGCGAGGCTGATATCTAGCTTGTTCATATGAAAAATTCACAATATTTGTGAAAGGAGTCTGGGAGTGAGTGCAAGAATGATCAAATCTTGGCTCAACTCTCCATCCATGACAAACCCTGTTATCCTAATTGATCAATCAAATTGATAATGTTAAGGACTTTTATCTGTGCTGTAGTGTCATTGGACATTCTAGATCGGAAGAGCTCCTTGGATATCTGATATCTATCAGCCCTACTTTCCTCACCATCAACTACTTGATGTGCAGGAATATAGTAGGAGCATCCATAGTTTCATGCTAACGCTAAAGCTCGTTACTCATGGATGTGAGCATAATGCATTGAGCTAACTGTGCATCATCTTGCCACTTTCTAAAAGTAGCAATCTCTTCCTCAGAGGCATTGTCTACAACCATTGCAGGGATAAGCGTATTAAGAACATAAGATAGCTTTTCAGCCATGAGAACTATTCTCAATTTTCTTAACCAATCCGTTTAATACGGTCCGGTTAAATAGCATCTAATATGCTTCGTAGTGATAGTGATTTTACACATTGTAAAATTCTATAAATAAATTTGTAATTAACAACATTTTAGCATACATTCTTTTATTAATTACCAAAATAAATTAGGTCTTATTTTAAATTGGTATCTCACACTATTTTCTTCAAACTATATTACCCTCAATATATATGGTTCGGCAATATCTAATTAAAGATATGCTAGTGAGAATAAGGATCCCATTTCAAATGTATATAGACTTGTGGTGACACAACAAACTATATATAAATAAATAGGTAAACAACTCTTGTCAATTACATCAACTATGCAACTCCTTGTATTTTGCCTCTTAGATTATTTTGATCAAGTGGTGGCACATCCGAATCAAAATTATCCAAGTTAAGTCCAGCCTAGCACTCTGATGATTGGGTAATATACCCATAAATCGGATATACTTGGGTTTAAATTATTGTATTTTCGAGTTATTTAGGAATATTTTTACTGTGTTTGTGTGTTGTATTGTAGATTCGGGAGCTGAGGAGACAAATTACGATTTAAGCTAATAAATGGCAAAGTTGTAATTTTTTGTTAGAAGATAGCACCGGGGCGCTGGGAAATGTACTACTAATAGCGCCGGGGCGCTAAGCCGCGGCTGGCTCTGACGTGGATCGCGCACGTGAGAGAGGCTGAACATTGGGGAGTTTAACGGAGGAATAGAAGCAGATCTGAAGGCTGGAAAATTGGAGTTCTTCTTCTTTATTCTTTTAAATTGTTAACTCATTAAGGATGATTTATCAATTATTTTTAGTTTTTATTTTCGTCATGAACTAATTCCTTTTATTAAGATTCCAATGGAACCTATTATGGTTATGAGTTGATTATTTAATTTATTCCAATTATTTATGTTGAAGTGAATTGTTCATCTTGCTTTGTGTTTATTGATTAATTATATGGCCAATAATTACCGTGTTACTCTAGAAAGAATTGGGAAAGGAATTCTAGGGTTAGAACTGGGCTTGGTGACATGTGACTTAGTTATTTGCACAGTGAATAATTAGGTTTGTGAATAGAATGAGAATATCTATTTGCCGCATGTAATATAAAAGGAATTGGGTTTGTAACGAGTTTAATTCAATTGTTTTGCATAGAGATATAGCAAAATTAATTTGGGTTAAATAGAAGGCAATTGATCACTCGAGAGAGGGCTTTTGGCATTTGAGAATTCCTGTTAACAATTCAGTAGATATAATAATTGGGATAATTAGATAATTGATTTAATAATCATAATTGGGGAAATTGGAGTCTTAATTATCTTTTATTTGCATTCAAATAATTATTGATTTGTTCTTTGTTTTCTTTTAGAATAATTTCTTGCTTTATTAAAATTAATTTTCTTAGTTTTAAAGAATCAAAATTTTCGGTTGTTTAAATAAAATTGAATTGATACAGTACTAGTAGTTGGAGTTTATTAATTGAAATTCTCTGAGGGATCGACACTCTAATTTATCACTATATTACTTGTTGACCGTGTATACTTGCACGTATTCATTGATTACGAAATCAATCAGCAAGTTTTTGGCGCCGTTGCCGGGGAACTCTTTGTTAATATTAATTTCATATTAGTTATAATCAATTCGTTTTTAATTTAAACGTTACTTATTTTTCTTCTTGTCTTTGCAGGAATTCTTTGGAAGTGTATGCTCACTAGATCAAAGGCGAGAAAGGAACTTTTTCCTTATACAGACGAGATTGAAAGGAAGTTCCGGAAAGCACAATCGACTAGTGCGGCACCACTCGAGAAAAAAAAACTGGCAGAGCAAGAAATTCCATTGAACATGGCAGGGAACGATCAGAAACCACTTCGGGACTATGCCATGCCAAATGTCACGGACATTCAGTAGAGTATTAGGAGGCCGACAATCAATGCTAACACCTTTGAGATCAAACCGGCAACCATTCAAATGCTTCAGAATCAATGTCAGTTTGGGGGTAGTTCATTAGATGATCCGAATGAGCACATTTTAAGTTTCTTGGAAGTTTGCGACACCTTCAAATTTAATAACGTGCCAGAAGATGCTATAAGGTTGAGAATGTTCCCATTTATCCTGAAAGATAAAGCACGAAGTTGGTTACACTCTCAGCCTTCGGACTCAATCCTTACTTGGGACGATTTAACTCAAAAATTTCTAGCTAAGTTTTTTCCACCAGCAAAGTCAGCAAAACTACTGAATGATATTCATACCTTCGCATAGTTTGATCCAGAATCGTTGTATGAGGCATGGGAAAGGTTTAAGGATATGCTCCGCAAGTGCCCACACCATGGAATTCCACAGTGGATGCAATTGGGGATATTTTGTGATGGTTTACAAGCATCCACGAGGGCAAGTATTGATGCAGCAGCAGCATGAGCGATTATGTCTAAAAATTTGGACGAGGCATATAAGTTGTTAGAAACGATGGCCACCAGCAACTATCAGTGGCCCATGACAAGAAATAATCCTCCGAAAACATCGGGAAAGTATGATGTGGATGCGATAACATCATTACAAGTGCAAATGACCGCAATGGCTTGTTAGTTTTTGAATTTATGATGTTTTGATTGATGACTAATTTAAGTGTGCATAATTCATGGTGGGTTATTATATTATAATTGACATGCATTAGTTATGGGTATTGCATGATCTATTATCGCTGATTTCTTTCCGTTGGTAAGTTGGAATGTTTTTAAAATTATGGAAGATTTGTTTTGGAGGATATCAAGGAAGTTTTGGATTGGAGTTTATTAAGGATTGTTGGTTTATATGTTTATGTTTTAATGATGATAATATGTTTTGCATGGAAATAATATGTTTTGCACGGAAATAATATATTTTGCATGAGAATTATATTATGGGCATGTGAATAATATTATATGATTGTATATGTGAACATAACTTAATGGCCAGGAGATAATATTATATAATATGCATGGATTATGGGTGGTTATAATATTCAAATATATTAGTCCATCTAAATTACGTGGTTGCTGGTATCTCTCATCTCAGTGAGAATAAATTTGATTAACTGTTAAGTTAATTCAAATTTGAATTAGAAGCTTAAAAAGGTAACTATTCTAAATTGCTAACAACCTTATCTTGCATATCTTTTATCCTTTCATATCAGCTGCTTAGTATAATATCATATCTTCTAAATGAGCTTATCAAGGAAAACAATATATCCGTTGCTTTAAATATTAGTTGCTGATTTTATGATATTGTTAATCTGTGATTGAGAAATTAATAGGATCAGTTTTTCACATAGCCGTTGGAAGCTCTACTATATATTTCATCCTTCATGGCATTTGAAGACACGACTTGGAAAAGCTTCAATCAATCTTATATTATTTATCCAATAGCATTTCTAAGTTTTTTCCAGCGATATATTTGTATTGTTCTTAAATTATTTAGTGCTGGAACATTGATACTTCGTGTAAACAAAATCTTTATTTTTACAATCTTTATTCCGAGTGTAAGCCGTGTGTGGCTTGGTCTATCTCGAAGTAGATAGGATCTGTTCAAAGGAAGCTTTCAAGGTTGCAGAGGTGAAAAGGTCTCAGTGGTGAGAAAGGTTGCAGAGGTGCAAAGGAGGCAGAGGTGTCCATCAGTAGAAGGCTTCTTTGAAACAGGGAGTTCTTTTTATTGTATTTAATTGAATATTAAGTTTAATAAAAAGAGTCTCCAATCCTAGTTGGGATTGGACGTGGATTAGGCCACTAGATTAGAGGATAGGGGCTGAACCACGTAAAAATCTTGGTGTGATTTTTACTTCTGTTTATCTCTTTAATTGTCATTCACGTTCTGCACTTTTTGTTATTCACGCCACTAATCTAGACACTAAAGCAGACAGGTCTAGCTGTCTGATAATAAGAAACGAAGAACATAAACTATAGCAGACACTAAAGCAGACAGGCGTAGCTGTCTGAATTATACCTATAGCATAAAGTTATAAAAAGTTTTCATCGTTTATCACTTTTAGCTTAAACACCTATTCACCCTCCCTCTAGGTGTGCACATACATAGAATTACATTTGGTATCAAAGCTTGGCTCTACTAATATTGATCGTTGCAGGTCGTAGGGGAAGATCCTATGACACACCTAAACTTTCAAGAAGGTCAGTCCACAAGTAGGCCACCGTTGTTGCTCGGAAGTGAAAACTTCAACTTTTGGAAGTTCAGAATGAAGATCTATTTGAACCGTGACCCATGGGAATAGTGGGTAGTCGAAAATGGACCAGTCATTCCGCGACATGATGATGGCAAGCCAAAGAATCTCATGGAAATGGACTCAAATGAATTGTATATGGTATCTTATAATTCCAAGGCCATGAATTCACTTTTAAGTGGCATGGTTCAGTCAGAGATAGATAAAGTATCTTCTTGTACTATGGCTAAGGAAATTTGGGACACAGTTATCATGAGCCATGAAGGTACTACTAAAGTGAAGGAGGTCAAGCTGAGCATGCTAATGCACGAATACGAACTATTCAAATTAGAGAAAAATGAATCAATTAGAGATGCACAAGCAAGGTTCCTTACTCTAATGAATTCTCTGAGCATGCTCGGAAGAAAGATTGATCAAAAGGAAATCAACCGAAAGCTTCTTAGAGTCATGCCAAAGCGATTCGCACCAAAGGTTACCACACTTCAAGACTCGGCCACAATCAGCACAATGGAAACTCTTACCTTATTTGGAGAACTTGAAGAGTTTGAAAACCAACTAAAATTGTATGATAAAGAAGATGAGGCACCTAAGAAAAAGACCTTAGCTCTACAAGATGAAAGCTACATAGAAGGCAATGATGAAGATTTTGATGAAGAAATTGAAATACTCTCAAGAAAACTCGAGAGACTACTTCAAAGAAAGAATCAAAAAGGTAGCTCAACTCCAGTGAGTAAGTCCAAAGCGGAACAAGAAGAAGAAATTGGCCAATTATATTTCGTGGGACTAGAAGACGATGATCAACTTGAGGTAACGAATTTTCATGAAAATTTTGAAATATCTACATCTGATTATCTTGCTTTACAAAATGAAAATCAAAGGCTTAAAAAGAAAACTGCTTATTTTAAGAACTGCGTAAATGAGCTAATGAATGAAGTTGAGTCACTTATTGAAGAAAGAAAAGAAAATGAATATCTTAAAAATGAAAATCAAAGTTTAAAAGAAAAATTAAAAATGAGAGATGTATGCATAGATGCTTTTAATGATGGAAAAATTATGAATATGCAACATGATGATAATGTAATAAATGCAGAAATAGCATCTTTAAAAAATGATCTTGCTAAATTTGTGCAAGGAGAAGAGAACCTAAATGTTATGTTAGGGGCACAAAGGTCCAGTCTTGATAAACAAGGGATTGGGTATAATCCTATTAAAAATATGAAAAATAGGACTAATAATAATATTAGAATGATTAATAGTAAATTAAGGCATAAATCACTTTATTGTTCACCGTTTGTTACTTGTAAAAAATGTGGTTTTAAAGGTCATTTTGATTCTAATTGTAATAAAATTAGAATAAAACAAATTTGGGTAAAGAAATGTGATTTATATGCTACTAACCCAAAAGGACCCAAAAAGATTTGGGTACCAAAAAGGTAGAGACTATTTGTTCATTTTACAGATGTCTCAAAATCAAAAAAGAGACGGATAGTACTTTACGTTGAGAGAGTAAGTTACCTATAAATGATTTGGCGGAATCTGTAAGTACTTTATGTTGTTTTTAAATAGAGTTTTAATTAGATATTTGGATTTTGTAACACAAAGGTTCATAATATTGTTATTTTTGAAAAGTTTTTTTTTGTCTTTAATGCGCCATATTTAATATAAATGACAATATTGATGAGGAATCGTTGCATATTATTTTAAACACGCTTTGTCAAAGGAATAGAGTGAGGGTTCTGCGGGAAACAGAATCTGGAATATGGAAATAAAACAGCAGAATCCAGACAGCTTAACCCGTCTGCATCAAAAGGAAAGACGGTAGAAAACTCAGGCATGCAGACACCTAAATCCAGACAGCTCGACCCGTCTGGTGTAGAAGAAAAATCAGACAAACAGTCACATGCGGATCTTTATATTCCAAAAGTTGGGCTTAATGAACAAATTTTAAATGTCAGACTTTCTAAATCATTCAAATATGTGAAAAATCATCCTCCTAACCTGAGCTTTAAGGACATCAACATTGGGATGACCAAAAGGAGTGCTAGTGAAGAGATTTTTGATTCTGAAAATACAAAAGTCAAATCTTCACTAAGGAGCACAGCTATCAAGATTTTTATTGGTAACAAAATGTTAATATGTAGGTAACAAATCACAAAGGTATGATTATATTGTTTACTTGCTATATGTGATTTTGTTATAACCTTGCTCCAATGTCATTCTTTGTGCTTAATTATTTCAATTTGCAAAATGGGGTTAGATAACTAATTATATGAATTATTTTTTGTTGATGACAAAGGGGGAGAGATATAACTTGATGATTTATTTCTTTTTGATAATGACAAAGGGGGAGAGATATTTGGGTATATTTAACTTGGTTTAAATTGGTATTCATGTTGATATTGAGATACTATATTATGCTGGAATATGCAATGATGGTTATTTGGATAAAGTAATTTTCTTTTGCTCCTTAATATGCATAAATTTAGGGGGAGCCATATACTTAGGGGGAGCATGTTGGTGCATAAATTGTCATCATCAAAAAGGGGGAGAATGTTAGTTTTTGAATTTATGATGTTTTGATTGATGACTAATTTAAGTGTGCATAATTCATGGTGGGTTATTATATTATAATTGACATGCATTAGTTATGGGTATTGCATGATCTATTATCGCTGATTTCTTTCCGTTGGTAAGTTGGAATGTTTTTAAAATTATGGAAGATTTGTTTTGGAGGATATCAAGGAAGTTTTGGATTGGAGTTTATTAAGGATTGTTGGTTTATATGTTTATGTTTTAATGATGATAATATGTTTTGCATGGAAATAATATGTTTTGCACGGAAATAATATATTTTGCATGAGAATTATATTATGGGCATGTGAATAATATTATATGATTGTATATGTGAACATAACTTAATGGCCAGGAGATAATATTATATAATATGCATGGATTATGGGTGGTTATAATATTCAAATATATTAGTCCATCTAAATTACGTGGTTGCTGGTATCTCTCATCTCAGTGAGAATAAATTTGATTAACTGTTAAGTTAATTCAAATTTGAATTAGAAGCTTAAAAAGGTAACTGTTCTAAATTGCTAACAACCTTATCTTGCATATCTTTTATCCCTTCATATCAGCTGCTTAGTATAATATCATATCTTCTAAATGAGCTTATCAAGGAAAACAATATATCTGTTGCTTTAAATATTAGTTGCTGATTTTATGATATTGTTAATCTGTGATTGAGAAATTAATAGGATCAGTTTTTCACATAGCCGTTGGAAGCTCTACTATATATTTCATCCTTCACAGCATTTGAAGACACGACTTGGAAAAGCTTCAATCAATCTTATATTATTTATCCAATAGCATTTCTAAGTTTTTTCCAGCGATATATTTGTATTGTTCTTAAATTATTTAGTGTTGGAACATTGATACTTCGTGTAAACAAAATCTTTATTCCGAGTGTAAGCCGTGTGTGGCTTGGTCTATCTCGAAGTAGATAGGATATGTTCAAAGGAAGCTTTCAAGGTTGCAGAGGTGAAAAGGTCTCAGTGGTGAGAAAGGTTGCAGAGGTGCAAAGGAGGCAGAGGTGTCCATCAGTAGAAGGCTTCTTTAAAACAGGGAGTTCTTTTTATTGTATTTAATTGAATATTAAGTTTAATAAAAAGAGTCTCCAATCCTAGTTGGGATTGGACGTGGATTAGGCCACTAGATTAGAGGATAGGGGCTGAACCACGTAAAAATCTTGGTGTGATTTTTACTTCTGTTTATCTTTTTAATTGTCATTCACGTTCTGCACTTTTTGTTATTCACGCCACTAATCCAGACACTAAAGCAGACAGGTCTAGCTGTCTGATAATAAGAAACGAAGAACATAAACTAAAGCAGACACTAAAGCAGACAGACGTAGCTGTCTGAATTATACCTGTAGCATAAAGTTATAAAAAGTTTTCATCGTTTATCACTTTTAGCTTAAACACCTATTCACCCTCCCTCTAGGTGTGCACATACATAGAATTACATGGCTAAGTAGATAGAATTATTGCGGCCATAATCCACTCAGCAGGTAGCGATGGTTTGTGAAATATGTGCTGGGGGTCATACTACGGATCAATGTGCCATAAATGGTGAAGCAGCATAGTATGTGGGGAGTTATAATCAGTCTACTCAGCCTTATCAGAATCAAAATGCATATAATCCGGGGTGGAGAAATCATCCGGGTTTTCAATGGAGTAACAACCAAGCTACAGAACAAGCGCCAAAACAACAAAATAATTTCGGGTTTCAAAACCAGACACAACAAACTGTGCGGAAAGCAAGTTGGGAAGAAGCCTCGGAAAGATTTGTGAAAGAAACTGAGAAAAGGAGTGAGGAGAGTGATAAGAGATTTAATCAATTGGAGCTACGTATACAAAGTCAGCATGAATCAATCAAAAATCTAGAAAATCAAATGGGACAAATGGCACAGTCATTGAATAACCGACTACTTGGAACACTTCCGAGCGACACTAAGAAAAACCCGGGCAGAGATGAGCATTGTAAGGCGGTAACCCTACGAAGTGGAAAAGAACTACCAGAGTCCATCACAGATAAGGAAAAAGAGGACAAGGTATCAATTGAAACCGATGAAGTGGTGGAGACCGAAAAGCGACAAGATGAGACCTTACAGCAGAAAAATTCGAAACCAACCAATACAATGCCCCCCATACCGTATCCGCAGAGATTTCAAAAATCCAAGTTAGATAAGCAGTTCTCACGATTTTTGGATATCTTCAAGAAATTACATATCAACATCCCCTTCGCCGAAGCCTTGGAACAAATGTCGAGCTACGCGAACTTTATGAAGGAGGTTTTGTCAAAGAAGACGAAATTGGGTGACTTTGAAACAGTAGCATTGACAGAGGAGTGCAGTGCTATCATTCAGAATAAATTACCGCCAAAGCTCAAGGATCCAGGTAGCTTTAATATTCCGTGCGAGATTGGAAATCAGTTTTCGGGACGAGCTTTATGCGATTTGGGGGCCAGTATAAATCTAATGCCATTATCCGTCTACAGCCAGTTCGGACTTCAGGCTCCACGCCCAACAAATATCAGTTTATAGTTAGCAGATAGGTCGGTTACATATCCACGAGGTATAGTTGAAGATGTGTTAGTAAAAGTGGATAAATTCATCTTCCCTGCGGATTTCTTCATTCTGGATTGTGAAGTGGACAGTGAAATCCCGATCATTCTTGGGTGTCCATTTTTGGTGACAGGAAGAACGTTGATTGATGTTTAAAAAGGTGAATTGACAATGCGAGTTGAAGATCAACAGGTCACCTTTAACGTTTTCAAGTCAATGTCGTACCCAAAAGAAAAAGGTGAATGTATGCGGGTTGATATTATAGAGGAATTGGTGAATCATAAATTCAACATAACTTTTTCAGAGGACCCACTTGAATCAATTTTGCTCGGGGCAGATGACTATGGTATTGAAGAGGATATCGAATACGTCAAATGGCTAGACACACCATCAGTGTTTCGGAAAGGCAATCAATCCTTCGACACCATAGAGAGGCCTGAAGCGGAAGGTAAAAAGTTCAAACCATCAATAGAAGAGCCACCGGTGCTAGAGTTAAAGCCATTACCATCCCATCTGCAATATGCTTACCTGGGCAAAGACGATACCCTACCAGTTATTGTTTCGACAGAATTGAATGATACGCAAAAGGAGAAACTACTGCGTGTCTTGCAAGAATTCAAAACAGCAATTGGGTGGACTATAGCGACCATTCGAGGTATTAGCCCATCATTCTGTATGCATAAAATCTTAATGGAAGAAGGGGCAAAACCAACCATCGAGATGCAAAGAAGGCTAAACTCAATCATGAAGGAGGTGGTGAAAAATGAGATTCTAAAGTGGTTGGATGCTGGCATTATCTACCCGATCTCAGATAGTTCATGGGTGAGTCCTGTACAATGCGTACCAAAGAAAGGGGGTATGACAGTGGTGAAGAATGAGGCGAATAAGCTCATCCCTACTCGAACAGTTACAGGATGGAGAGTATGCATGGACTACCGCAAGCTAAATAAAGCCACACGCAAGGATCACTTCCCCTTGCCATTCATTGATCAGATGTTGGATAGGTTAGCGGGACATCAGTTCTATTGTCCCTTGGATGGTTATTCTGGATATAATCAAATTGCTATAGCACCGGAGGATCAAGAGAAAACGACATTCACATGCCCATACGGTACGTTTGCATTTCGGCGAATGTCTTTTGGTTTATGCAATGCACCAGCAACCTTTCAGCGATGCATGATGGTAATCTTCTCCGATATGGTCGAGAAAAATTTGGAGGTATTTATGGACTATTTTTCTGTGTTCGGTGATAGCTTTGATTTGTGCCTGAAAAATCTGAATTTAGTGTTGAAACGGTGCGTGGAGACTAATCTAGTTCTTAATTGGGAAAAATGCCACTTTATGGTGAAGGAAGGGATTATTCTCGGGCATAGGGTTTCTGCAGCAGGATTAAAGGTGGATAAAGCGAAGATTGATACTATTGAGAAATTACCACCTCCATCATCTGTGAAAGGAATTCAGAGCTTCTTGGGACATGCGGGTTTCTACAGACGTTTCATCAAAGATTTTTCAAAAATTTTAAAACCTTTGTGTTCCCTGTTAGAGAAAGATGTGCCCTTCAAAATAGATCAGTCATGTATCGAGGCATTCAAAATTTTAAAAAAGAAGTTAGTATCTGCTCCAATCATTGTCGCACCCGATTGGTCTCTACCATTCGAATTGATGTGCGACGCCAGCGACTATGCAGTGGGAGCAGTTTTGGGTCAACGGCACGACAAAATTTTCCATACAATCTATCACTCAAGCAAGACGTTGTGTTCGCATTCGACAAATTCAGAGCATACCTCATCGAAACCAAGGTCATTGTCTACACGGATCATTCTGCAATCAAATATTTGATCGAGAAGAAGGATGCCAAACCGAGGTTGATACGGTGGGTGCTATTGCTTTAAGAATTTGATTTGGAGATTCGGGATAGAAAGGGTACAGAAAATTAAGTAGCGGATCATCTTTCGCGATTGGAAAATGATGAGGTGCAGAGAAAAGACAATGCATTGATTAACGAGAAATTTCCGGACGAACAACTTCTTCGAGTAACCACAACACTGCCTTGGTATGCTGATTATGTGAACTATGTGGTTGCTAAGGTGTTACCACCGGAGTTGAACTCACAATAACGAAAGAAATTCCTCCATGACGTGAAGCAGTACTATTGGGATGAACCATTCTTGTTTAAAGCCTGCGCGGATCAAATGATTAGACGTTGTGTGCCACATGAAGAGATGGACAGTATCTTGGGTCATTGCCACTCATCCTATTATGGAGGTCATTATTCCGGTGATCGAACTAAAGCGAAGGTGTTACAATCAGGATTTTACTGGCCTTCGTTATTCAAGGATGCATATCTCTATGTGCTAAAGTGTGATCGATGTCAACGCGTAGGTAATATCTCCAAGCGAAATGAAATGCCACTCAACTCTATATTGGAGGTAGAGCTATTCGACGTCTGGGGAATCGATTTCATGGGACCGTTTCCCTCATCTTTTAATAATCATTATATTTTGTTAGCGGTGGATTATGTGTCCAAATGGGTAGAAGCCGCAGCTTTGCCCACAAATGATGCCAACGTCGTTCTTCGATTCTTAAAGAAAAATATCTTCACGTGATTTGGAACTCCCCGGGCAATAATAAGTGATGAGGGAACGCATTTCTGTAACAAGCAGTTCACAAAATTGTTGGTGAAGTATGGGGTTCATCATAAAATAGCAGCTAAGTATCATCCCTAAACTAATGGCCAAGCTGAGGTCTCCAATAGGGAGGTTAAGAGGATTCTGGAAAAGGTGGTCAATCCATCACGAAAAGATTGGTCTTTACGTCTTGATGATGCTCTATGGGCATGTCATACAGCATACAAGAATCCGATCGGTATGTCACCTTATCAATTGGTTTACAGAAAGGCGTGCCACCTCCCAGTCGAGTTAGAGCATAGTGCACACTGGGCCATTCGGAAGCTAAATTTTGATGAACAAGCAGTAGGTGAGAAAAGGTTACTGCAGTTGAACGAGATGGATGAACTTCGTTTCAACGCTTATGAAAACGCAAAACTCTATAAGGAGAAGGTCAAAGCATGGCATGATAAGAAAATTCTCGATAAAACATTTGAACCGGACCAACAAGTCTTGCTTTTCAACTCGAGATTGCATTTATTTCCTAGGAAACTGAAATCACGTTGGTCAGGTCCTTTTACAGTCGTGTCTGTTGCACCACACGGTAACATCGAGATCGAAAAACCAAATTCAAATTGCCCATTCAAGGTTAACGGTCAAAGACTCACACATTATTGGAGTGGGCCCATTGAACCTCAAATTACGGTCATGAACCTCTCCGACTCAGTAGAAAATTGAACAAACCAGCAAATTCGGGTCGACGACAGTAAACTAAGCGCTTATTGGGAGGCAACCCAGTCATTTTCCTTTTTAGTTTTATTTTATTTTTATTTTGATTCTTGAACTTATACGTTATAGGGAACAAGAGCCCCGGCGTTAGCCCAATTCAGAAGCCACTGACTATTAGCACCCCGGCGTTGTCTCTAAGGGCAATTCTAGCGCCCCGGCGCTAGCCCCATCCACGAGCTACTGACCATTAGCGCCCCGGCTCTCAACTTGTGCTACAACACAGCGCCCCGGTGCTATGCACTTCATGACCCTTCTGACCTCTAGCGCCCCGGCGCTGTCTGCCTATGATATTTCTGCGCCCCGGCGCTGAGGTCGAGAATTGACAATCCAGGCTAGCGCCCCGGCGCTGTTTCCTAGCATATTTTGAGCGCCCCGGCGCTGAGGCTGCGTCCCAGACTCCTAATTGAACTTAAATATCGGACGGTTATAATTCTTTTCTAATTCAACTTCTCTTCTCTATTAATTCCATGCCACAAGCCTCCCTTACCTTCACAAGATAGTTGAATAGTGTTAATACCAATTTCATAATTAAGATCAGATAGATACGATCCATTGTTCTCATTTGTTCCATAAATTTCATCTTTCTCATTCAATTGCAACAAGATCTAATCAGGTATGAATTATATTTGATCTTTGGGGCAAAAAGCTATCTACGGATATGGTTGGTATGTACATATTCTACTAAATTTATATCTTTTTACACCAACATCGAAGAATATCACTCTCCTGATCTTGACTATATTATACGACACATATGTGTTAATTCTTAAATTGGGAGCATATGTTACTATAAATGTTTAACTGATAGGGATGCATGGCACACCCACAAGGTGTTTGATAATTTGCCTGAGTCATTAATCTTGTCCACATGCACACATATCACCATGTTTTCTCACTATCATTCTGGACCTTCATGCCACCACAATGATTTCAATCTACTGTAGCACATAGCTATCATTGCACATAGTAACTTAGAGTGGGGGGAATTACACTATTTTGATACATGCATGTCTCTTATTGCACTCCATGGCAGCTCTTGAGGACATTTCCTGTGTGGCTTGCGTTCATTCTCGAAACTGAATAATCCCTGACTCCGATTGATACTATTGTGCATGTTGTTGTGTTTTTGTGTCAAGTATCATCCCCACTAATGTAGTCACATTCGACATATATTTTAAAGTTTGGGGGTGAAGTCATACCTAAGTTTCTCTAAATTCCAATTCTATTCAATGCTAATACATAAATATGCTTGTAATTGCAGAATTTTTGGCATGGCATCCAAACGCCAGCATGGTGAAGGGTCAGGGATCGCCTCAACTCCACCTCCGCGATTTGACAGCCGCCGTTTTGTCAGTCATGCGGCTCAGGAAAGATACAATCGAATGGCTACTCGGTCATTGGTTCCAGAGCGTGGGTTGAGACCTGATCAATCAAAGGATGGCGACATGGCAGTCATGATAGCTGAGAGGAACTGGTGCACACTTACCGAGCAGCCCGAACCAGCCGTAATAACAGTGGTGAAAGAATTTTATGCCAACGTGCCCGAATATGATCACTATACGGTATTTGTAAGGGGAAAAACAGTGGAAATTGGCGAAGAGGACTTCAATGAGTGTTATCATCTGCCAGTTAAGGATTTTCATGATGAGTATGCTGGTCTTATTAGCGATGGACCGGACTATGAGCAGATAATACGTGAACTTTGTCAGCGGGGCACCACATGGATCGTATATGAACGCGGAAACATGACTTTCCCACTATCGAATCTCAGCTTATATGGGAAGGCATGGTATGCGTTCATTTGCGCAAAACTCATGCCATGTACCCATGTGAGTCATGTTACTCGGGAACGTGTAGTCCTTCTATACTCAATCATCAAAGGCTATAAAATTAATGTGGGACATCTCATTTTGCAATCTGTCCTTCGAGCATCTCGTGGAAGTACCACTGGAGGGTTACCACATTCGTCTCTCATCTGCGTTTTGTGTGCCAAGTTCGGCATCAAATGGAAGTCCGACGAGATGATTCAAAAACCCATGCCAATACTGGACCACAAGTTGATAAGTAGATACAAAGAGTGGACAGGTGGGGCAAATCACCCTAGGGGATTGGGTTTCATAATTCCCCAAGTTGCACCTGCACAAGACCCACCACCTCAGGCTCCACCTACTTACAGCCCATCTACAGCAGCTCATCGTGGTGTGGTCCCCGAAGCTGTCCAGCGGGAGATAGATGGCTGGTTTTACAACATGGAATCCCAGAATGTGCGCTTGTCGGAACGTCAAGACGTGATTTTTAAATTTTTAGTTGACCAATTTGCTGCACAGAATGCACTGATTGTCCAATCACATCCGGGCGTTCAACTTAGCCATTCCCCAACTGCTCCTGTTCTCCCTGTATTTCCCCCTTCCGATCAAGAGATGAGCGAGGATGATGATGCACCACCCAAAGAATAAGCTCGTCAGGGAAGTTCTCTATTTTATTTTGTTATATTTTTCGCATGAGGACATTGCTCTCGATTAGTTTGGGGGTGGTTAAGTTTTTTTTTCAAATTTCTAGTTTGTTATTAGTTTGTGGATTTGGATTGTTATTGTTAGTTAATTATTGCATTTAGGATTGCATAATAATTCTGGCGTTTGCTAGTGCGTTTATTCGGGGGCCAATGATGAAATTAGAATTGCATGAACAAGTCTAGTAAGGATTGTTGAGTCAGTGATATGATTTTCTGGACATGATTTGAATCTCTATCTGTTTGACACTGATATTATAGGTTAGCACTTTGAAAAACGACCATGTTGGCTATGATAGTTTAAATGGTTAGATAATAGAGTTCTAAAGGATGATTGCTAGTGAAATGAAAAGACAAGTTGAATAGCTAGTGAAGACTGAATTTATACATAAACTCGAGTTTGGGGGAAAAATATTTGGAATATATAAGCTGGTTGAAAAAAAAAACCGTGGTGTGCTTGTCTAGTTTTGTGGCCTTTGTTACTTGAGCAAGTAAGCCCGAGGGGACTGTCTCTACACCTAGCGCCCTAAGGTCTTAATGGCTTGGGAGTCGTTGGTCGAAAGCTCATTAAGGTAGCATTGAAAAGCCTAAGGGAATAAGACAATGCATAGTCATAAGAGGAAAAAATTAGTAATAATAATAAAGCGGGAAAAGTGCAAAATGCCCCCGTCTGAAAAAAAAAATATTAAGCATAAGTATTTCATGTTGACCCCTGAATTTTGGTGATTGTTTAGTTTCAGTTGAATCTAGTTTATTTGATGAACTCTTGAGTAGAACTGTATGAAGCTTTTTATAAACTTTATTATTTTTAAGCGTTTTGCTTTTCATTAGTTAGCATGGTTGTTGAACACACACTCACAATATCAGTAATAACAGATTTGGATTGGTTGGTTGTTGGGATATCATTGATCTGTGTTCACAAGATGTATTAGCATGTTTTTGTGATTTTTCTGAGGCCTATGGATATATGTAAGCTATTTGATGCTGGAATTATGTTCATTTAGTTAATTGCACTTGCATGAGTTGTTGTTTTTATATTGTTAGTATTGTTTTGTGTTTGTTGCTTGAGGACATGCAACGGTTTAAGTTTGGGGGTATTTGATGATTGGGTAATATACCCATAAATCGGATATACTTGGGTTTAAATTATTGTATTTTCGAGTCATTTAGGAATATTTTTACTGTGTTTATGTGTTGTATTGCAGATTCGGGAGCTGAGGAGACAAATTGGGGATTTAAGCTAATAAATGGCAAAGTTGTAATTTTTTGTTAGAAGATAGCGCCGGGGCGCTGGGAAATGTACTACTAATAGCGTCGGGGCGCTGAGCCGTGGCTGGCTCTGACGTGGATCACGCACGTGAGAGAGGCTGGACATTGGGGAGATTAACAGAGGAATAGAAGCAGATCTGAAGGCTGAAAAATTGGAGTTCTTCTTCTTCTTTATTCTTTTAAATTGTTAACTCATTAAGGATGATTTATCAATTATTTTTAGTTTTTTTTTTCGTCATGAACTAATTCCTTTTATTAAGATTCCAATGGAACCTATTATGGTTATGAGTTGATTATTTAATTTATTCTAATTATTTATGTTGAAGTGAATTGTTCATCTTGCTTTGTGTTTATTGATTAATTATATGGCCAATAATTACCGTGTTACTCTAGAAGGAATTGGGAAAGGAATTCTAGGGTTAGAACTGGGCTTGGTGACATGTGACTTAGTTATTTGTACAGTGAATAATTAGGTTTATAAATAGAATGAGAATATATATTTGCCGCATGTAACATAAAAGGAATTGGGTTTGTAACGAGTTTAATTCAATTGTTTTGCATAGAGATATAGCAAAATTAATCTGGGTTAAATAGAAGGCAATTGATCACTCGAGAGAGGGCTTTTGGCATTTGAGAATTCTTGTTAACAATTCAGTAGATATAATAATTGGGATAGTTAGATAATTGATTTAATAATCATAATTGGGGAAATTGGAGTCTTAATTATCTTTTATTTGCATTCAAATAATTATTTATTTGTTCTTTGTTTTCTTTTAGAATAATTTCTTGCTTTATTAAAATTAATTTTCTTAGTTTTAAAGAATCAAAATTTTCAGTTGTTTAAATAAAATTTAATTGATACAGTACTAGTAGTTGGAGTTTATTAATTAGAATTCTCTGAGGGATCGACACTCTAATTTATCACTATATTACTTGTTGACCGTGTATACTTGCACGTATTCATTGATTGCGAAATCAATCAACACACTCCATATATTTAAAAAAGAAAAATATTGTCCTTGTGGTGACAAAACAAAATAATATTGTTCAATTTTCTTTATAAGCATCAAATGTGATAAAATTAACATCTCAAAGAATTAAGATAAGCGTTATGGTGACACAACAAACTTATAATAATTAATTGATACTCTATTATTTTTATCATGCTAGAAGGCGACGTTCGATATTTCAAATATCTTTGAATGCTTAGGACTTAATATAAAAAATTTGAAGGGTTTGCTATTAATTTGTCTCATCTTGTTTAGCACACACACACACACACACACACACACACACATACACACACACACACACACACACACACACACACACACACACACACATATATATATATATATATATATATATATATATATATATATATATATTATGCAAACATGCTTCGCATGTTAATTAATATGACGCGTAATTATATATATATATATATATATATAAGCATGTTAATTAATATGACGCGTAATTATATATATATATATATATATATATATATATATATATATATATATATATATATAGTATAAGTATGCACATATAGAATACAATATTCTACCTGGATTGATTATGGACTTTTATTCTAGTTTGGTTCACTAGAGCCACCGAGTGAACCAAAAGGTCCTAGGAGTGCAAAAATTAATATTTAAATATAACTATTACATTTAAGCCCGGGCTCCATTACAAACGGGTCTTCAAGCGCTCCTTGCTCCTTGATCTCCAATTCTTTAAAAATTAATTCTAACTATTCCTATTATAAAACTATTTAAAATAAATAGAAACCTTGATCAGCAGTCAAGGGGAAGCACATAGGAGGGAGTTAGGATTTAAATTAAGAAAAAATTAGAGAAGACGATGTACGCAGACCCCATTTAATAAAATTTATACATTCATGCATCCAACTAAAATAAAATGCAATCACATTAGTCAATAGTCCATAATCAATCCCATTTATTATCATACATATCACCATATGCATCAATAAATAACTTTCATCTCATGAATAATAAACATTTAATGTAAGACCCCAAATTTTATAAATAAAGTTGAATTTTCTATAAATATCATTTTTGAATATTATGAAGTTAATTTGATATAATGTTATAGTTGTGGGTAATATTTATAAATTTTGCAAAGTTCGTAAGTTGTTATATAATATTCGATTGGTCGGAGAATATTTGTTTTAACAGAGAATATTCGTACAACGACACAATCATTGGTGGACCCCACAACGAAATTATTGTCGGATTGAGAAAACGATAAAAATATTTTATTAAAAATAACGGCAGAAGTTTTACCGTTGATACTGTTGAACTACTCGGTAGTAAAAGTACAGTAACACGTGTGGTTACATAATAGCACACGGTATTGATTATTAATGCTTATGTGAGAAGTCACTCAGTTTGATTTAATTATTGTCAGTTAATAATATGAATTATTTAGCGATAACAAAGTTTTGTTTTATTCGTATTATTAACGTAATAAAACAGAAACATCTTTTTATATAAAACAGAATACTTTATTAAAGTTATTCTATAAATAGAATATATTATATTTTATTTAAAAATTTTTCCTTTAAATATGGACCGTCAACTTAAAGTAATCAATCTGGACCGTTCATGGATTAGTTACTATGCATTCTATTTTTCTATAAATAGCAGCTCATTCCTTCATTATTTCTTACGAATTCACTGAACTCTAGAGAGAGAAACTATAGAGAGAGAAGAAAAGTATTCTGCTACTTAACTACTTCCTTATTTCATTTCTTCTTTAAAACGGTAAGGGGTGTTATTCTTTCTTATTCATGAAGAGAACTGTTGTTATTCCATTTCTTATTATTCTGTTGGAATAACCTGTATACGCGGTCTACCATATACTTGGTGACATTCTTCTATTATTCTGTTGGAACATCCTGTCTGTGTGTTTTACACCGGACCTGGTTCCGTCTTTATTATAATTCTGTTGGAACATCCTGTCTGTGTGTTTTACACCGGACCTGGTTCTGTCTTTATTATTATTCTGTTAGAACATCCTGTCTGTGTGTTTTACACCGGACCTGGTTCCGTCTTTATTATTATTCTGTTGGAATATCCTGTCTGGGCATTTTACGCCGGACCTGGTTCAATTATTTATTATTCTGTTGGAATAACCTGTTTATGCGGTCTATCGCATGCATGGTGATTTCTTTTGTTATTCCATTCTTTATTATACTCAGTTGGTTAAGTTTTGACTTCTATACTTCATGAAATTTGTGGAATATCCTTGATAATTACGTTTCATCCAGTATCTTTTCATGAAAATATTCTTCTAAGCATTCTTAAATTTTACTCCACAAAGCAGCATCATGTTGACAATTTGGACGTTGTTAATTCTTGGATAAATTAATTCTTGAACTTGTTTTATTGAATTCTTATATCATTGTCATCATCCTCATGTTTATAAAATGTTGAAAATCATTTGTGGCCTGTAGTGCATAGATGGACTTGGTATGATTATGACAAGGGATTATTCGATATAATCATGACCGTAATGTTACAAATGATGTGGTAAAAGTCCTCATTGGCCCGTAGTGCATTGATGGATAGTTGTTGGCATGATCATGACCATTAATGAAAACACGAATATCCTTGGCCGTAGTGCAGGGGTGATTCGATGATGTGGATTATTTTGTTAAGCTGAGTCCTAGCGATACCAGTGTTGAAAAACCTTTTAAATCATAGAAGATAGTAGATTTTATTCTCTACTTGACTCTTTTAATGGATTGCTTGTTCCGCTGCAGTTAAACTTGATGTTCGTTATATTTTATCAGTTTAACACTGTTGAAGGCTAATGATAATTTATTCTGCATTATCTTAGTCATAATATTTCTTACTGGGCTAGTTGAGCTCACCCTGTCTTTCACTGTTCTCTTCAGGAAATGAGAATATAGCTGGGACGAGTCGGGGAACGGAGTGATGGACCAGATGATAGTATTAGTAGTCCTCACTATTCTATTAAATAGTGTGACAATAATTATAATGAGGACTCCTTTTGAGTTTGTATAGTCCCTAGTAGACAATAATTGTATTCAAACTCACAGAAATATTTTATCATTTTGTACACGATAGTTGTATTAGTAAGTTGTATTTGTATTCTGTACCATGTATCTGACGACCCAAGATGGGTGATGTATACCTAATTTTGGGGGCGTCACAGTTGGTATCAAAGCTTAGGGATATGATCCCTGGCTAAGATGTGAGAATAGAACTAGGAGGGGAGAGACGGGGAATTCCTTCGCCAGTATGACCTACCTAAGTTTATTTGCATGGTATTTAATTGGTCGGTCAGAATATAAGGATAATATATGACATATCAATTAACTTTTATTTTGTGGCAGTATCTAAAAATGGCATCTGAGAATGTTGAGAATAGCAATGGAGCACAGGCGACTGTTGATTCACCACATATCAATAATCAGGATAATGTACATTAGGAAGGTGACAATCCTCATGAAAACAACAACACTGACCAAATGATGAATGATAAAATGTTCAGAAGCTTTATGCAGTTCATGCAACAGCAGGCGAGAGCGGCTCCTGTTCAAAATGTAGGTGGAAACACTGAAAACTCTCGGACGGTCACCGCTGAACAGTTTAAGGAGCTGGGACCACCGGAGTTTAAGGGAGAGCCAAAACCACTTATAGCGGAAATATAGATAAAGCAGATCACCAAGATATTTGATGTCTTGGGATGCTCTGAGGAGCAAAAGGTTCCCTTTGCTGCCTTTATGTTGCGAGGAGAGGCAGATTACTGGTGGGAATCGATTAAGCGTACTCAACCTGCCGCACTGAAGATGTCTTGGGAGAAGTTCCAAGAGCTGTTCAATGACAAATACTTTCCTGAAAGTGTTCGTCACATGAAGGAGGTGGAGTTCATCAAATTATAGCAGAATAATATGACCGTGTCGCGGTATGAGGCTAAATTTACTGAGTTGTCCCGGTTTGCGTCCCACTTGGTGGATAATGAAAAGCGAACGACGCGAATATTTTTGCGAGGTTTGAAACCTGAGATACGTCAACATCTTATTTCTCATAAACTGTGTTTGTATTCAGATGTTGTGAATAGGGCTCAGTTAGTGGAGCGCGATAACGAGTCAACGCAACCAAAAGAAAGCAGTCGATAAAATGATAATACTAGTGAGAGCAGTCATCGAAGCGGTGACAACAAGCATGGAGGGAATCAACATGCCAGAAATGGTAACCACTTCGGTGGTAATCAGGGCCAAAACAATAAGAATAGTCATTTCAAGAAGAGAAGATTCAACAATGATGGAAAGACGTCAGCACCAGCACCCGTTGTTAAGGAAGGAGAACGACCACCTATCATATGTTTCAAATGCGGAGGGGAGGGGCACATCAGTCCAAACTGCGTGATGCCGTCTAAAGCATATTATAATTTTGGAAGAAAAGGTCATTTAGCTCGATTTTGTCGTTTACCAAAAATAAGTTCAGCCAGGATGGAGACACCAAAGGCCGTCCTAGAAAAGTCAAAATCGGTAGTACAAGGGAGAGCGTTTGTTGTGACCTCCCAAAAAGCAAGGAACCCGAATGAGGTCATCACAGGTAAGCTTATCATAAACTCTAACGAAGTCTATACTTTATTTGATACCGGTTCTACCCATTCTTTTATTTCTCCTACTTGCGTTCATCGATTAAATTTGACTCCGGAGAAATTAGACTTTGACGTATCTGTTGAAACTCCATTGGGAGAAACCTTCATTACATCCACAGTTTATAACTCTTGTTTGGTTCAAGTTGGTACCCACACATTACCTGTCGATCTTATTTCATTAAAAATACTTGCATTTGACGTGATTCTAGGGATTGATTGGTTAACTACTCATCATGCAAAAATTGATTATTTTCGTAAGGTTGTTAGCTTTCATATTCCTAATTGACCAATTATGCGAATTCAAGCAACTAAACCATTAAAATCAATCGCTGTCATCTCAAGCCATAAAGATATTCGTTTATTGAAAAACGGATGTCATGCTTTCTTAGCTCATGTCATGGATCTAAACAAAAATATGTCAGTTTTGAATTATATTTCTATTGTTAATAAATTCCCTGATGTATTCCCTGAAGAACTTCCTGGCCTACCACTAGAGCGTGAAATTGAATTTTGTATCGACTTTGAACCCGGTACAAAACCCATTTTCAAAGCCCCATATCGAATGGCTCCTATTGAACTTCAGGAGTTAAAGATCCAACTGTAGGAATTATTAGACATTGGCTTTATTCGTCCTAGTACTTCTCCTTGGGGTGCTCCTGTTCTATTCGTGAAGAAGAAAGATGGAAGTATGCGACTTTGTATTGATTATCGGGAGTTGAATCATGTCACCATCAAAAATAGGTACCCATTGCCACGTATTGATGACCTGTTTGACCAGTTGGAAGGAGCATAATTCTTTTCAAACATCGATCTTCATTCTGGATATCATCAGCTGAAGGTTAGAACTGAGAATATTCCAAAGACCGCTTTCAGAACTAGGTACGGGCATTATGAATTCCTAGTCATGTCCTTTGGATTGACTAATGCTCCTGCTGCCTTCATGGATATGATGAACCGGGTATTCAAGGAATATTTGGATCACTTTGTGGTCGTCTTTATTGATGACGTCCTTATTTATTCCAAAAGCCGTGAAGATTATGAGCAACACTTGAGGCTGGTACTCCAAAAGCTTCGTGAATACAAGCTTTATGCCAAGTTGAAGAAGTGCGAGTTTTGGCTGGAGGAGGTAGCATTCCTTGGGCACGTAGTATCAAGTCGTGGAATATATGTTGACCCGGCAAAGATTAAAGCTATTCAAAGCTGGGAGCAACCTAAATCAGTGACCGAAGTACGTAGCTTTCTTAGTTTAGCTGGTTATTATCGGAGATTCGTGGAAGGATTTTCTCGAATCGCTACTCCATTAACTCAGCTGACTCAGAAAGAAACAAAGTTCAGTCGGAACGAAGAATGTGAGAAGAGTTTTCAAGAACTCAAAAGGAGACTCATTTCAGCACCTGTTCTAACAATACCATCTGGCTTGGAGAGATTTATCATCTACAGTGATGCTTCGTGCAAAGGGTTGGGATGCGTTCTCATGCAACATGGAAAAGTCATAGCCTATGCATCAAGACAACTCAAGGAATATGAGGGAAATTATCCTACTCATGATCTAGAGTTGGCAGCTGTTGTCTTTGCACTTAAAATTTGGAGGCATTACTTATATAGGGAGAAGGTGGAGATCTTTACGGATCATAAAAGCCTCAAATATTTCTTCACTCAAAAGTAACTCAACATGCGACAACGACGTTGGCTTGAACTGTTGAAAGATTATGATCATACCATTCAATACCATCCTGGAAAAGCGAACGTGGTAGCTGACGCATTGAGTAGAAGATCATATGCAAGTACGAGTGCGATATTGTCAACACAAAGGCCCATTTTGTGTGACTTGCAAATAATGGAGATAGAGTTAAAGACTCCAGGGACCCATGTGATGATGGTGAATATACGAGTAGAACCAACTTTAATCGATAAAGTTAAAGTTGCTCAAGCTATAAACCTGGAGCTGATGCGTATGAGGAAGAAAGTGCAAGAAGGTGCTATACCAGAAGCAAGAATCGATGATGAAGGAATACTTCGAGTCAACTCCAGACTTTGTGTTCCTAACAACCCTGATTTAAAGTATGAAATCATGATGGAGGCGCACAACACACCGTTTGCAATCCATCCTGGAAGTACCAAAATGTAACATGATCTTCGTCATACATTTTGGTGGAGCAATATGAAGAGAGAGATAGCGTTGTTTATCTCAAGGTGTCTAACTTGTCAACGAGTCAAAGCGGAGCATCAAGTACCAAAAGGTCCATTGCAACCACTTGAAATTCCAGAATAGAAGTGGGAGCACATTACCATGGATTTCATTACCGGTCTTCCTAAGGTTTCTCAAGGTATAGATGCGATTTGGGTCATTGTTGATAGATTGACCAAGTCTGCTCATTTCTTACCGATACGAGAAACTTATACACTTGAACGTCTTGCTCGTATGTACATAAACAAGATTGTAAGACTGTATGATATGCCAGTATCCATAGTTTTTGATCGAGACCCAAGATTCACTTCACGATTTTGGGTTAGTTTACAAAAAGCTATGGGCACGGATTTACGATTTAGTTCGGCATATCATCCTCAGACGGACGGACAATCAGAGAGGACTATTCAAACTCTAGAAGATTTATTAAGACTCTGTGTCCTTGACTTCAAGGGAAGTTGGGACAAGTTCTTACCATTAGTGGAGTTTTTCTACAACAACAGTTATCAAGCAAGTATTGGCATGGCTCCATTCGAAGCATTGTATGGAAGAAAATGTCGTTCTCCAGTATGCTGGGATGAGGTGGGTGAAGCAACGTTGTTGGGACCGGAGTTGGTATGTATGACTACAGAAAAGATTCAAACGATCCGACAACGTATAAAAACCTCACAAGATCGACAAAAGAGCTATGCTGATCTTCATCGAAAAGACGTAAAATTTGATATAGGAGATCATATGTTCTTACATGTTGCTCCATGGAAAGGAGTTACGAGATTTGAAAAGAGAGGAAAGCTCAATCCTCGATTCATCGGTCCATTTTTAATTCTCGATCGAGTAGGAACTGTGGCTTATAGACTCGCTTTACCGCCAAGTATGTATTGTGCTCATAACGTTTTTCACATATCCATGTTACGTAAACATGTGGAAAATCCGAACCACATTATTGAGTTAAAACCGGACAAAATAGTAGAAGATTTAACGTATGAAGAAGTTCTTGTTCAAATCTTGGATAAGAATGAACATATTCTACGCTCCAAGGTTATACCTCAAGTCAAAGTATTGTGGAGAAATCACGATGTTGAGGAAATGACTTGGGAGTTAAAATCTGAAATGAAATCAAGGTATCCTTACCTCTTCGACATACCAGGTACGTACCCTAATTTCGAGGGCGAAATTTCATAAGAAGGGGAGGTTGTAAGACCCCAACTTTTATAAATAAAGATGAATTTTCAATAAATATCATTTTTGAATATTATGGAGTTAATTTGATATAATGTTATAGTTGTGGATAATATTTATAAATTTTGTAAAGTACGCAAGTTGTTACATAATATTTGATTGGTCGGGAAATATTCGTTTTAACAGGGAATATTCATACAACGACACAATCATTGGTGGACCCCACAACGAAATTATTGTCGGATTGAGAAAATGGCAAAAATATTTTATTAAAAATAACGGCAGAAGTTTTACCATTGATACTGTTGAACTACTCGGTAGTAAAAGTACAGTAACACGTGTGGTTGTATAGTAGCACACGGTATTGATTATTAATGCTTATGTGAGAAGTCACTCAGTTTGATTCAATTATTGTCAGTTAATAATATGAATTATTTAGCGATAACGAAGTTTTGTTTTATTCGTATTATTAACGTAATAAAACAGAAATATCTTTTTATATAAAACAGAATACTTTATTAAAGTTATTCTATAAATAGAATATATTATATTTTATTTAAAAGATTTTTCTTTAAATATGGACCGTCAGATTAAAGTAATCAATCTGGACCGTTCATGGATTAGTTACTATGCATTCTATTTTTTTATAAATAGCAGCTCATTCCTTCATTATTTCTTACGAATTCACTGAACTCTAGAGAGAGAAACTATAGAGAGAGAAGAAAAGTACTCTGCTACTTAACTACTTCCTTATTTCATTTCTTCTTTAAAACGGTAAGGGGTGTTATTCTTTCTTATTCATGAAGAGAACTGTTGTTATTCCATTTCTTATTATTCTGTTGGAATAACCTGTATACGCGGTCTACCATATACTTGGTGACATTCTTCTATTATTCTGTTGGAACATCCTGTCTGTGTGTTTTACACCGGACCTGGTTCCGTCTTTATTATAATTCTGTTGGAACATCCTGTCTGTGTGTTTTACACCGGACCTGGTCCCGTCTTTATTATTATTCTGTTGGAATATCCTGTCTGGGCATTTTACGCCGGACCTGGTTTCATTATTTATTATTCTGTTGGAATAACCTGTCTATGCGGTCTATCGCATGCATGGTGATTTTTTTTGTTATTTCATTCTTTATTATACTCAGTTGGTTAAGTTTTGACTTCTATACTTCACGAAATTTGTGAAATATCCTTGATAATTGCGTTTCATCCAGTATCTTTTCATGAAAATATTCTTCTAAGCATTCTTAAATTTTACTCAACAAAGCAGTATCATGTTGACAATTTGGACGTTGTTAATTCTTGGATAAATTAATTCTTGAACTTGTTTTATTGAATTTTTATATCATTGTCATCATCCTCATGTTTATAAAATGTTGAAAATTATCTGTGGCATGTAGTGCATAGATGGACTTGGTATGATTATGATCAGGGATTATTCGGTATAATCATGACCGTAATGTTACAAATGATGTGGTAAAAGTTCTCATTGGCCCGTAGTGCATTGATAGACAGTTGTTGGCATGATCATGACCATTAATGAATACACGAATATCCTTGGCCGTAGTGCAGGGGTGATTCGATGATGTGGATTATTTTGTTAAGCTGAGTCCCAGCGATACCAGTGTTGAAAAACCTTTTAAATCATAGAAGATAGTAGATATTATTCTCTACTTGACTCTTTTAATGGATTGCTTGTTCCGCTGCAGTTAAACTTGATGTTCGTTATATTTTATCAGTTTAACACTGTTGAAGGCTAATGATAATTTATTCTGTACCCTGTCTTTCACTGTTCTCTTCAGGAAATGAGAATATAGCTGGGACGAGTCAGGGAACGGAGTGATGGACCAGATGATAGTATTAGTAGTCCTCACTATTCTATTAAATAGTGTGACAATAATTGTAATGAGGACTCCTTTTGAGTTTGTATAGTCCCTAGTAGACAATAATTGTATTCAAACTCACAGTTATGTTTTGTCGTTTTATACACGATAGTTGTATTAGTAAGTTGTATTTATATTTTGTACTATGTATCTGACGACCCACGATGGGTGATGTATACCTAATTTTGGGGGCGTCACATTTAATATATATATTGATATCATTTAATGGACAAATTTAGTTAGTATAAAATCTAATTTTGAATCAAAATAAATTCATTTATTTTAATCCAAATTTAAACCAAAATAAACCTATTTTATTTTAATTTATCTAATTTTGAATAAAATAAACTATTTTATTTTAATCAAAATTATTAATCAAAATAAACTCCTTTATTTTAATTAATTATGGAATCCTATTCCAAGTAAAAAAAAATTCCTTTATTAAAAGAAACACGGATTGTCTTTCCTATTTACAAATAAACTCTTTTATTTTGAATAATATGAAATCTTATTCCATATCTAAATAAACTCCTTTATTTAAGGAAATATGGATTCACTTTCATATTCACAAACAAACTCCTTTATTTTGAATAATATGAAATCTTATTCCATATCTAAATAAACTTCTTTATTTAAGGAAACATAGAATCCAATTTCAACTCCAATTAGTTATCATGGAATCTAATTTCAACTCTAATTAGTTAGCATGAAATTCTAATTTTAAAATTAAAATAAATTTTTTATTTTAATTATAAAATTATAATATATATATATATATATATATATATATATATATATATATATCACGTGATAATATATAATATACAAGGAACATCAACATTATGTGATAATAGGAGGATCTGATCCTTAGCCACGTGATGTCAGTATGTCACCCTTGAAATAACAAACTCCTGTTAACTATCATTAACCAAGATTATAGAAGCACGTGAATATTATATATATATTAACATATTCCTTGAATTCTCCTGCTGAAACATATATGAAAGATTCTTATGATTACAATATTAACGCACGCGAACCAGCAGCGGAAAAAAATGTTTTCGCTTTTTTTTTTAATTTTATACAATAAAATTATGTCCAATTAAATTATTCTAAACACATTTCAATAAACATATCAAATTAAAATAATTAATAATTTGCATAAAGGTTTGGCTTTGATACCACTGTTAGGTTTGTAATATTCATGAACGCAATCAAATTGCACAAATTAAGCGGAAACGTGATAAACAAGAGTTTTAAAATTTTACAAACCATATACCTGAATCACCCTTTATGCACAATTATTAATTAAATGAAAAGATATGAAGAACAAGAATCATACCCTTGAAGATTCGAACTTCCTCAGGTACAAGTTCACCTCCAATTCTTTTCGCGTTCAACTTGAATCCACTGGGTTTGGTTCCTTTCTTTGATCAACGTTAGCCACCCATGTGTTTGGCCTCTAGAGGTGATCCACCAAGAAAGAATAAAGATTCAAGAAGATGGGTGTTTTGCAAAACCCTAGTTTTTCTATTTCTCATAGAAAAGGTGCGTACTCTCCCAACTATTGGAATTACGTCTACTGTGAAAAAGTCAACAACAACTCTACACCTATAATAAGACTTAACAATTAAGGAATTAGATTTTATTTTAATTAATTAAATTACTGTAATTAATTAGGCTCCCAATCTCATTAGGAATAATTAATTAAACTCTTTTAATTAATTAGCCTCCTAATCTTATTAGGAAAAAATGAGAGTACTAATATTAAATTAATTTTCAACTCTTTAGAAATTAAAATAATAATAATTATAATAATATTAATAAGACTCCTCTTATTAATTTATATATTTAATTTTTTTAAAATATTAAATAATAAATATTAAGCTATTTAATTTATTCTATCACCATAGATTAAATTAAATACACTTAACATATTATTACGATTATGTCATTAACTTCTTAAATAATTATTCTTCCTTTTATGGTGTGACCCTTTAGGTTCTCCATATTAAGTCGGTTGTGAATAAATCAATTAGAACAATTCTAATCTTATTTAAATAAATAAATTAAACTATTAATTTATTTAAATAAATAATATTTATTCTACAATAGGCATAAAGCCTCCCTAGCGATCAACGACTTTTCAGATAATATAGATTTCAACATTAATCATAAAAGAACCTTTGAGTACATTGTTACCGTACAATTCAATCCTTCCCCCATACAATGTCTCAATTAAATATAAGACATAGAATTACTGTCAAGTCTTATTTTATTTAATTATATGTATTTCGATCCTTAAATGCACAACTCCAAATAATGTAAATTAGAAACTCCTTTCTAATTTCATTCTGCCTTGGCCAAGGACTACTGGGTTGACATTTATTGAATCACATAAGACATTTCTCTTCTTTTACTAGAAGCGGTAGATTCGTTATTGATCATACATTATCTCCATGTACAACTTATTATACCCAAGCATACCCTTTGATATACCATAAGGGTCTTAAGGAATAAGTCAAAGTATAACTCATCATACACAAGATACTATGATGATCTCAAGTCCAAGGATCACTTGTACTACTATCACTACAAGAATTCCTATTGACAAGCAAGTAAAACTCTATTAGGTATTCCTTAGCGAGCCACGTTCAGTGAACTTATTCTCTAATAAGCACCTACATACTTGCTTTAGTGTCTCCACACAAATGATCATGAGATCAATCATCATCATCTAATGAGCAAGCAACGTATGAACCAATCTATCCGGATTCACTAATTCCCAATTTAGTAATCCAACGATTAGGAACTATTTTAATTTTAAGCTTTCTAAGAATTTAGATCTATTAGAATGATCAACATCATTATTCTAAAAGCATTGCTTAAAACTATGAGTTTATCGCATATTATAAAATAGCATCATGTAGATAATTAAAAGCCTTTAATAAATTAATACTTTTTATTAATAAATGAATAAGATTGTTACAAAGTATATGCTTTATCATCAAATATGATTGGCTTGTGTGCATACTACTTTCAGTGACATGATTAAAACTATATTATAAGAAGTTAATTAAATTAAATAAGATAGAGCCTATTACTGCTAGCCAAACGAGGCCCAAAGACAAGTTAGTAGCAGTTAACCCATGATTGGTTAACTGTCCACTACAACTGCATCAGTTTTTACTATTATATACGTCTTCTTTAATTTGATAAGTCTTTTATTTATTCTAAGTCTGGCAAAGCAAATCACAGAGAGAATTTAGAATCAGTAAGAGTGAAAGAGAAGGATTGTGAGAAATTAGAAGTTGTTATCACGCTTGTGTAACCCATGCAGAGCAATCAAGGGTAAACCCTTAAACCTAAGTTTTTATTTACGTCATTTGAAGTTTTTATGGAAAATTTGTGTAAGTCTCTGTAATTGAAAATTTAGAGTCTCTGTAGTTGAAAAGGGTAACGGTTATGTGTATATATGTGTTAATATGTTATCATAACATGTTTAACTATATCTTGTATGTTTTCATAACATCAAATTCATAAAAATCTGTCGTATATAGTTTCTTGAAGTTATAAAGTATAAAATATGGCCATATGGCCCTTACGCACGAATTATATGTGTTAAATCATATGTTGTATCATAAATTTACATTGTATATGATTATATATATTAAAATGAATGAATCAAACTTTGAATGGACAAATTTGGTGTTATAACGAATTCGTAGTGTTAATTTTTATGTTTTGTGTTCAAAACTTTCAAGAATATCAAGAACATGAAATTAAATGTTTTAATTCTGGAAATTATATGTTTTAACTTGTTAAAATCATGCTAGAAAGGTTGAGTGATGATTATGTGTATAAAATAATGTCTGGGTATGTCTAATTTCATGAATGAAATAAGAAATTAGTAGAAATTAGAATGTTCTGCAATTTTTCGTGAATTGCAAATTTTGTAACTGTTACGCTGTGCCGCAGCGCCGGCTGCATGCACAATACCCGCACCGTAGTGCGAGCCACACCGTAGGGCCACTGACCAGGCCGCAGCGTTGGCTGCGCCGCAACGCCTAGATTAGGCGTGATGGTGGCACCGTAGCGCCACTCTGCAGATTGCTCAAAAATAAAATTTTTATTGTTCAAGTACAGGAATGAGATAGTAACCTAACCTAATGAACATAAAAATATGTTAGACATATAATGAGACGTTAAAATAGATTCTTAACATGTCAATAACGCATTTACGTGTGGATTGAATTATTGAACGCATAGGTAGCTTATTATTCGTGTAGTGTAATATTATGTGACAATAAGTGTGGTAATTTGACTAAGTATAGTCATAACAAGAATTTAGTCAAAAGAATGAATTTATGATGACTAGTTACGTTATAATTGACTGGTATTGTGAATATAAATGGTATGTACGATTAAATCGAGGAACGTGTATAATTAACATGTAATCTATGCACGAGGCAAGTTTTCTAACCTTACTTGTTATCGTTATACAAGTTTATAAACTTACCTCTTTACATTGAGTACACTCTAGACTTATATTCAAGGTATGATTCTGTTATACATTACTTATTCTATTGTATACCTCTTGAGTTTGTTATTCGATTTAAATATCAGTTATTGTTGAACCTTGTAAGACTAGCGAATCCTTATCGATTCGACTAGTCCATAGATGATGAACATTCTAAATTTCAGAACCTTTGTTGAATTATCCAAACCAAACTTCTTTTGGTGCGGACTCGAATGTCAAACTGAGATGAACAACCCTGTATAGGGGATTACTTATGCTTTAGCGTTAAGATATTGTGCATAGTATGGTACTAAAGGCTGATCCTCCTAAGTACGAGTAGAAAAGTCAATAGTCTAATGATTGTTAAAGGTTTCAAGTATAACCCTTGATAACCTAGGACATAGTTCAAGGTCTTATGACATTCAGAAGTTCTTTTGATTCTGGTTATTAATTCTTGATTCAAAGGTTGAGTTTCTTATTTCAGAAGTCATTGATTCACTCGCATGTTATTATATTATTGTTTCATTATTATACTTGTGGGCAATCGTGCTCACTCTTGCGTGATAATAACATTGCAGTTAACAACGAAAGGTCCGATGAGCCTTCTATTAGCAAAGGCAAGGGCAAGATTAACAAGTGATGAAGACTTGGTGTTTATGTGATTTTGTATTTATATTTTAGACTTATGTTAATGTTGTGTAAGACTATTAATTGTTTATATTTCCGCATTTGAGATTTAAGGTTAGTATGACCTGGGATTTATGTATTAGTTCATATGATGTAACTCCTTAAGGAGAGGATTTATTTCTATCTATTTATGCTGTCATTTATATTATGTAGATAGACATATAATGTTTGTATAGTGAACACAAAATCATGTGGGAATTGAAGTACTCGGATTTAGGTGTCACAGAGGTGTTATAGTGCTATGAATTAGCATATAATTAACATTTAACGAGCATTGTTATTATTTTATTAGTATAATTTGGTTATGTGATTGAAAATTAAACCATACGTGATGTAAAGATATAGAGTGTTGGTAATGACTGATTATATCATGATGACATGTATATAGGATAATTGTGATTCGAATTATTTCGGTTTAGCCTACAAGCAAGGCAAGTTTCCTTACCCTATCTCGATTATAATTACGCAAGTTCTCTAAATCTTATGTCTTAATATAATATTGAGCAAGTATTGTTTCTAATTTGATTACAATTACTCAAGTTATCTAACTCAATATCGAGTTGTTATTTTTCAAGCACGTTAGTGGATAGTTATTGTTGATGATTCCGCATCTAATATTGTTATTGAATATTCGCATTATTCTTATGTTGAGCAAGTTATTCTTGGCTTTAACTTGTTATTTAGCATGCAAGTTTATATATTCTGACATATTAATGTTGAACAAGTTTTATCGTTCAAATTACAATTTGTTATGCATTCTTAGAAATAAATTCTAAATAATCTTGGCTTAACATTGTTCAAGCAAGGTATGTTATAATTATTCAATGTTTATGCTGTTAAATTATTCCTAAAGCATGATCTTAAATTTACAATGTCGATTCAATTATGATTATTCCATAGCAAAACGTTATTACCTTTTTATTCAACTAATCCTTAGTTGATGTCTGTTGAATTCCAAATTACCTTGAAATGTATCCAAACCAAACTTACTTTGGGGCGGACTTGTACTCTAAATACTGAGATGAACAACCCTATTATTAGGGGTTTACGCTTAGCGTTGAAATATTTATGCACAATACATTGTACGAAGGGCTGATCCCCCTAAGTACGAGAAGTTCTTATAGTCTTATGACTGTAAAAATTTAAGTTGAAAGATTACTTATAACTGTTGACATGGTTCGTGGTCATAAGACTCTCAGTTGTATTTCATGATTTTCATTAATAGAACGTAGTGTTCAGTTCTATTGAACCTATTATTTGGCAAATGTTATAAAGTTTTATTCATTATCATTTTAAGTGAGCCTTGTTTGCTGTAATAACCCGATATTTTCTATATAAATAAATGAGAAATTCTGCATATAATTTTTTTTTTATTTTAAAGAAGGGAATATGTGCCTAGTAATGTGTATGTATTTATGTGATAAATAAAATTTATTTATTACATGAATAATTTCAAATATTTTTATTTTAGAATTATTGATCATTATAAAGTATATACTTATAATAATTAATTTTATAGTAGAAATGTCTTTATTATTTATTTTCTATGAAAATATGATTTTTATATTATTTAAATAATATATGAAATGATTATTGGAATTATTATAATTACTATTTTATTATATGAATTTTAGTTCAGATTATTAAGTTAAGTATTTTAACTTAATTAATAATGTTATATATGAAAGATAAATCAGATATGGAATCCAAACCCTAATTTTGGATTCTGAGCAATGAATGAGAACATTAATTTTATATTAAATATAATATTATTTTTTAGCGTTATAAATATATACTGTATGTGTGTATTGATTATCATTGGTCAATTATGGTGTATAATGTTAAAACCCTATTATCAAGTTATTAAACCCTAATTGTTAAACTCAATTATGAGTTCAAGACTGTGTAGTAATGTGTTACATGAATTATGTAGCATATTATAGAATTTCTGTTAATTAGGAAAAATCCTAATTAATATTTAAAAACCCTAATTTGCTAATTAGGAAACCTAATTGCTAAAATTAGAAACCCTAATTATTATTTTAGTAAATTAAATTGTTAATTTGGAAACCCTAATGATATTAAGGAACCCTAATTATTTAAACCCTAATTTTCTATTAAAAATCTTAATTTTAATTAATGTGTTTTAATTAAAATTTTATTACACTTGAATTTTAATTTTTCAAACCCTAGAAATTATTTGAGAAACCTTAAGTTTTAAAATCTAGTGATTAAACCCTAGATTTAAGTACATTGGACAAGAATACTATTAAAATTGCTAACCAACTGACAAAAGTACCCTTTTTGTCCCATTCTTGAAATTATAGTTGGGAAATCTTGCCAAATCTTGGCAAGCCATCAACCTAGTCTAAGCTAGGGGCTAAGAAACACCAGCTATCAGCCATTACACATCCACATACATTGCATACATGTTGTACATATATATTAAGAGAGACAAAAAGCCACATTCATGCTCATTTGCTCTCAACCCTAATCCAAGACTCTCTCTCTCTCTCTCTGTAAAACCTCCGAAATTCCCTTGTTAGATCAGTCACAAAACAAGCCCCACTATCACTTACATCAGATCAAAAGCTAAGAATCAAGATTTTGTAAAGAGAGGTACAAAACCATAAAATAGAATCTGATCTTGGTTGTCATGTTAAATGTTATGATTTTATGTTAAAATATGTTGTTTATAGTGTACATAGATGATCTGGGTTGCTAAATGTTAGATCCATAACATCTAGAGGCTCAGATTTGATGTTTTACATAAACTGAAAATTTTTGTTTTTGAAGTCTGACAATGAATGTCAGACCATCTAGATCTCATCCTGTTTATGTAATTTGTTGTTTAATGGTTTGATCATGTTGTGTGCTATGAGGTCTATAATCTAGAACTTGTAGCAGGACCAGATCATGCTTAGAATGTCAGATAATCATGGTCAAAGGTCGTTGACCGACCATGACTTTCTAAAATCTGGAAAACCTAGATCGTGCCCAGAAAGGGCCTGACAACCTTTTCAAACGACTAGATCTGCCAGTGTGTTGTTGTTTTGATTATGTTATTGTAACTAAATTGTAGCTTGTTATGTGTTATATAGATATATGCTTTTAGATCCCTTAAATCATCAATATTTTAACCACAGTGGAAGGTCAAACTAGCCTACTCGTTCACGAAATCTGTTTATGGAAATTCCAGAAAACTCAAGAGCATATATTCTGACATGGTTTGACCGGCATAGATCTGCTTGATCTGTTGTTGTTATATGTGTTTTAAGTACTAGATCTATATTATTACATGTTAACTGCAACCTGGAAAAGATATATCACATAGAGCAAACTCAAAAAGCGAGATATAAGGATCCAAAGTAGCACCCTCGTTCTGTTCTTCATTTCTGGAAAAACCTAGAAATGAAGAACAGCCTCTGACACGAATTTCTGAGGCCTAGATCTTTTAGCTTGATGATTTTTAAACCTGATACGTGCTTGATTCTTGTACCCTGATAGATACTCTACACAGCCCGACGTCTAGAGCACACTTCACATTAACAGATTTATAGATATAAGGTCAACAAAAGCGTTGACCGGCTATGACTGAAAATTTTGGGCAGCCCAGAAACTTGATGAACAGCTCTGACAGCCACTTTGCATGCTTAGATCTCCTTAGTGTTATGTTGTTTGGCCAAGATTGTTGTTAGATCATGTAGTTTTGCACTAGCACTACAAGATCTAACCAACACAATACCTTGAAACATCATGGTCAGTGATTAATCCATGGTCAAACCTACCCACTCGAAACTGTCTATGAAGATTCTAGATTTCTCAAGAACACCTAAGGAGACACTTTCTGTCGCCAAAGGGCATTAACAACAGACTTATTAAAATTAATTAATTTAATTTCTAAAAATCATTTAAAAATAGAAAATAACTTCTAAAAAATTACAAAATAAATTTTAAAAATTATTTTAAGTTATAGAAATTAACTTTTAATAATTTGGCATATTTTTCATAAATATTAATATTTATTTGAATATTATTGATATTTAAGTTATTTAAGAAATGCATTAAATAAATTAATTAAAAATGATTTTATTGTATTAAAAATCATTTTAAATAATAATAAGGTATTTAATAATATTTTAAGTTATAAAACATAACTTTTAATATTTTAAGATAAGTTTCATTAATTATTAAATATTAATGATATTAGATTTATTTGGTAATTATAATAAATAAATTAATTAAAAATGATTTTCATATTATAAAAGTCATTTTAAATGAAAATAAATAATTTAAAAATATTTTAAGCTATAAAATATAACTTTTGATATTTAAAGGCAAATTTTATTAATAATTTTATATTAATGATATTTGATTTATTTAATAATTATATTGAATAAATAAATTAAAAATAATTTTATTGATTTAAAAATCATTTAAAAAGGTTATAAATGAATTAAAAATATTTTAAGTTATATTAAATGACTTTTAATATATTGATGGTAATTATTTAAAAATGATTTTAAATATTTTAAAAATCATTTAAAGATAATAAAAATGTTTTTAAAATATTTTAAGTTATTATAAATAACTTTAATATTTTGGCAAATGGTTTCATTGATAGTTTAATATTAATTAAATATTAATGATAATAGAATTAGTTAATATTTAAATCATTTAATAATGATTCCGATGTTTGAAAAATCATGATAAATTATAATAATTATTTAAAAAATTATTATAAGTCATTTAAAAATAATATGACTGATATTTACAGTTATTGATTTACTAAATGGAGTTTTGGACTTGTTAATTACCTGGTAAAGTCGTTGGCACACCGAAATATTTCAGAAATTGATCTGAACTTAGATAATTGGACTAGATACGTATGTGTTTGTCAATCAATGACTGATATAACTATGCGACAATGCGATTAGGTTATGTGTTGACTGCAAATAACAATACTATGCGATATGATATATTATTCTAATCGAACAAATTATCTTATTAATGATAGGTTTCGGTATAAAAGATAAAACTAAGTTGCGTTATTGTAAGCAGCAGCTTAGGCAAGTATCCTAACTTTGTATTTACTTTATGCAATGGACATGAGTAAAAAAGTTTCCTAATCATATTATTGTGCCAGATTATTATTGATTATGTATCCAATTATTCATATTCATACAAGTTCTTAAATTATCCGATCATTGTTTATCAACACAGTATTAGTGCATACTCCAGATATTTATTCTGTTTGTTAGTTTCTAAATATTGTTATACAAGTGTCCCCACTTGGATAATCATTGTATTTAATCACATGTTGATACATACTTATTGATTTCGAGTATGTATACGTTGACTTAAAAGTCGTCTAAGCTATTTGATTTGACGAAACATAAACTTAAAAATATTGTTGAGCAAGATAGAACTTTATTGTATCCAACCAGATTATTTTGGTTCGGATTCCCGACTAAGTATGAACATCCCGAACATGGAAAAACTTTTGTGCACATGAGGTGGATAAGATGAACGATAATATCGTTCTTGCATGTAGTATTGATCAATACAGGGCATAACGGGCTGATCACCCCCGCGCCTGTAAGTTATGACGGTCTGCAGATGAATTTCTGTATACCTTTTTGAAAATAGAAAATAATGTTCATAGTCTGTTGACTGATCTCCAGTTATAGTCAGTACGTAGTTTCAAAAATTTTCATATAGAAGTGATATGTTGTTATTATTGGTTCAGCTTACTTTACAACTGTTGATTCGTTGTAGAAGTGTCATTCAAAGAAGACATTTAATTCTTTCAGCTAATATATATTGATGTTATTACTTGCTGGGCAATCAAATGCTCATTCTTGCTTTAAATTTAAATATTTTCAGCTAAGTATGATCAACCAGAAGGTTCAGGCAAGAACAAGGAGAAAAGAAAGCTGTTTGAATGAGTTTTATGATATTCTGTGTAATAGTTAAAATTTATTAAGACAATGATATTTATTATCTATGATGTAATGAATGTTTAAAGGTCTCGTACGTGGGATTAGACTTTGATATATGTAAATTATGTTTGATATCTATATTATTGTTATTATTATTAGTATTATTTCGCTCATAGAAATTGTATCGTGAAGCACCGAGTTCGAGTTTCAAGTACCTGAATTTGGGGGCGTCACAGGTTGGTATCAAAGCTTAGGGTTAGAAACCTTAGGTGGGACAGACCTTAGGCTATAACCTTTAGGACAGAGGAAAACGTTGAAAATACAAATAACTCATATAGAGTTTAAAAGGAGATGAGTTGAATAAATTCATCGTTAAACAAAATAAAAGATAACTTTTAGAAAACTATTATTTGCTGTGTGTATATACTATATGCTAATCAGGATAATTTGTCTGAAGATGTCAGGTGGAAAAGAGTTAGGATACCCTCAGATCATAAAGAAGGAGCCAATATCAAAGCCAATAGCTTAAATAGAGGCTCACAGTGCAAGCAACCTAGATGAGGTGGAAGTATTGGAAAACGTAGTACTAGATCCAAAAATAATAGAACTGACAGATAGTGATTCAGCCACTAGAGTTGGAGATGATCAATCGTCAACGAAGGTGCAGAATTTGAAGAACAAGGTTTCTTCTCTAGAAAAGCTGTGGGAAATAGAAAAGCTATTAAATAGTCAATTACGAAAGGCGTTAATAGAAACAATGGAAGAACAAGATAAACTTAAAATCTAAATTGATTAAATGGGAGCCAGAAGCAACAACTCGTGTGCAGCCCCGAGTAAGAAAGGGAAAAGAAAGATGAAAGACCGTGACTTAGGAAATAATTAGGATTAGTAGTTGATTATTTTCTCAAACTTTTGTACAAGTTGTTGTAACGAATTCCGACTTTTATGGTCACAAAGGGATAGCAGTTTGAGTTATGTTATGAAAAATGCTATGACTTAGTTGAATGATTATGAATCTATATTTGATAAATGAAATAAGCTTTGTATAAAACTTCGTGTTACATGTTAAACTTATACAATAAGGTTTAGAATGTAAGTTAAATTTATGATTTTATCAGATAATGCTGCTAAGACGTAGAACACGAAATCAAAGGGCAGAAGAATATGTCAACAACGCTGAGGGACAACAGCAAGACCCGATGCAAAACTTTACGAACATGGTAGCTCAGATTATGCAACAGGGAATTCCAGCCGCAGGCAACCGACCAGACAATCGCTTGGAAAATTTTAAAGACTTCAAGGCAGTAGGACCACCAGAATTCAGGGGAACATCTGACCCTATAGAAGCCCAGACATGGGTTAACGAGATAGAAAAGGCGTTCATAATTGCTAGGGTAGATGAGGGGCAAAATACCGCTTTTACGACTTATATGATGAAAGGGGAGGTGACCTTTTGGTGGGAAGCAAATCAAGCGAGGGCATGAGAAGGCGTGATAACTTGGGCTAGGTTTAAGACTTTATTTTTTGAAAACTATCTTTCAGCTAGTATGCAGGCTAGGATGGAGGTGAAACTTTTGGAGTTAAAGTAAGATAACATGACTGTTGCGGAATATGCCGCAAAATTTAATGAATTGGCTAGGTTCGCTCCACACTAGGTGGATATGGAGGCTCGAAAGGCAAGAAGGTTCGAGCTAGGATTAAAACCCTGGCTCTATAATAAGGTGGCAGTGTTATAGATAAGCACTTTTACAGCACTCATGGAAAAGGCTATCACAGCCAAAGAAGGGAGTGAGGCCATGAGCCTCTATAACAAGGAGAAGAGGAACAAAGGCAAGGCCATAGGAGCTGTGAAGGTGGAAAGTAATAGTTGAAATAAGGGTGAGAAAAGAAAGGGGAATTATTTTGAAAATGTCCAGGTGAAATAGGAAGGTGTGAAGAAGCAGGTAGTTCAGTGTGGGAACTGTGGGAAGAATCACTCTGGTGAGTGTATGAAGGGTAAGTTTTGTATGTTACAGGTGCGGGCAGGAGGGCCATATTTCTCCCAACTGCCCCAATGCAAGGATGACCAGTGGGTGTTTTCTGTATGGGTTGATGGAACATAAGGTGAAGGATTGTCCAAAGAGGAAAATGGAGGCAGTGAGTGTAACCACCAGAAAAGGCAGCAGGACTCTGGCAATCACAGGACCGACTTCAACCAACAAACCAACAAAAGCAACCACGAGAGTCTTCAACATAATGGTCTAGGATACTGTGGCAGCTGGAAATGGAACTCCAGGTATTATTCGAATAACTATTATTTTCGTATATATATGATTTTCCTATATATAGCAAATTATGTTATAAAGAAATTTTGAAGGAGGAATTTGAGTTCTTTTTAATCATGTAGACAAGCTTTATATGAATAGTTAAAGATTTGTTCAATCAATTATGATCGAGATCTATTTGCAATGATTGCGTAGGCTATGTACCCTTGTATGTATGAGTTTTAATATGGTGATTCCGAGGACGGAATCTTTATAAGGGAAGGTGAATGTAATAACCCGATATTTTCTATATAAATAAATAAAAAAATTTGCATATATTTTTTTTTTATTTTAAAGAAGGGAATATGTACCAAGTAATGTGTATATATTTATGTGATAAATAAAATTTATTTATTACATGAATAATTTCAAATAATTTTATTTTAGAATTATTGATCATTATAAAATATATACTTATAATAATTAATTTTATAGTAAAAACGTCTTTATTATTTATTTTCTGTGAAAATATGATTTGTATATTATTTAAATTATATATAAAATGATTATTGGAATTATTATAATTACTATTTTATTATATAAATTTTAGTTCATATTATTAAGTTAAGTATTTTAACTTAATTAATAATGTTATATATGAAAGATAAATCAGATATGAAATCCAAATCCTAATTTTAGATTTTGAGTAATGAATGAGAACAATAATATTATATTAAATATAATATTATTTTTCAGTGTTATAAATATATATTGTATGTATGTATTGATAATCATTGGTCAATTATGATGTATAATGTTAAAACCCTATTATCAAGTTATTAAACCCTAATTGTTAAACTCAATTATGAGTTCAAGACTGTATAGTAATGGCGTTATATGAATTATGTAGCATATTATAGAATTTTTGTTAATTAGGAAAAACTCTAATTAATATTTGAAAACCCTAATTAAAATTAGAAACTCTAATTTGCTAATTAGGAACCCTAATTGCTAAAATTAGAAACCCTAATTATTATTTTAGTAAATTAAATCGTTAATTTGGGAACCCTAATGATATTAAGGAACCCTAATTATTTAAACCCTAATTTTCTATTAAAAACCCTAATTTTAATTAGTGAGTTTTAATTAAAATTTTATTACACTTGAATTTTAATTTTTCAAACCCTATAAATAATTTGAGAAACCTTAAGGTTTAAAATCTAGTGACTAAACCCTAGATTTAAATACCTTGGACAAGAATACCATTAAAATTGCTAACCATATGACCAAAGTACCCTTTGTGTCCCATTCTTGAAATAATTGTTAGGAAATATTGGTAAGTCATCAACCTAGTCTAAGCTAAGGGCTAAGGAACACCAGCTATCAGCCATTACATCCACATACATTGCATACATGTTGTACATATAGATTAAGAGAGAGAAAAAGCCACATTCATGCTCATTTGCTCTCAACCCTCATCCAAGACTTTCTCTCTCTAAAACCTCCGAAATTCCCTTGCTAGATCAGTCACAAAACAAGCTCCACTATCACTTACATCAGATCAGAAGCTAAGAATCAAGATTTTGTAAAGAGAGGTACAAAACCCTAAAATAGAATCTGATCTTGGTTGCCATGTTAAATGTTATGATTTTATGTTAAAACATGTTGTTTATAGTGTACATAGATGATCAGGGTTGCTAGATGTTAGATCCATAACATCTAGAGGCTCGGATTTGATGTTTTACAAAAATTAGAAAATTTTGTTTTTGAAGTTTGACAATGAATGTCAGACAATCTAGATCTCATCCTGTTTATGTAATTTATTGTTTAAAGGTTTGATCATGTTGTGTGCTATGAGGTCTGTAATCTAGAACTTGTAGCAGGACCAGATCATGCTTAGAATGTCAGATAATCATGGTCAAAGGTTGTTGACCGACCATGACTTTCTAAAATCTGGAAAACCCAGATCATGCCCAGAAAGGGCCTGACAACCTTTTCAAACGACTAGATCTGCCAGTGTGTTGTTGTTTTGATTATGTTATTGTAACTAAATTGTAGCTTGTTATGTGTTATATAGATACATGCTTTTAGATCCCTTAAATCATCAATATATTAACCATAGTGGAAGGTCAAACTAGCCTACTCGTTCACGAAATCTGTTTCTGAAAATTCCAGAAAACTCAAGAACATGTATTCTGACATGGTTTGACCGGCATAGATCTGCTTGATCTTTTGTTGTTATATGTGTTTTATATACTAGATCTGTATTATTACATGTTGACTACAACCTGGAAAAGATATATCACATAGAGCAAACTCAGAACGCGTGATATAAGGATCCAAAGTAGCACCCTCGTTCTGTTCTTCATTTTTGGAAAACCCAGAAATGAAGAACAGCCTCTGACACGATTTTCTGAGGCCCAGATCTTTTAGCTTGATGATTTTTAAACCTGATACGTGCTTGATTCATGTACCCTGATAGATACTCTACACAGCCCGACGTCTGGAACACACTTCATATGAACAGATTTATAGATATAAGGTTAACAAAAGCGTTGACCGGCCATGACTGAAAATTCTGGGCAACCCAGAAACTTGATGAACAGCTCTGACAGCCACTTTGCAAGCTTAGACCTCCTTAGTGTTATGTTGTTTGGCCAAGATTGTTGTTGGATCATGTAGTCTTGCACTAGCGCTACAAGATCTAACCAACACAATACCCAGAAACATCATGGTCAGTGATTAATCCATGGTCAAACCTACCCACTCGAAACTGTCTATGAAGATTCTGGATTTCTCAAGAACACCTAAGGCGACACTTTCTGTCGCTAAAAGGCTTTAGCCACAGACTTATTAAAATTAATTAATTTAATTTCTAAAAATCATTTAAAAATAGAAAATAACTTCTGAAAAATTACAAAAATAATTTTAAAAATAATTTTAAGTTATAGAAATTAACTTTTAATAATTTGGCGTATTTTTCATAAATATTAATATTTATTTAAATATTATTGATATTTAAGTTATTTAAGAGATGCATTAAATAAATTAATTAAAAATGATTTTATTATATTAAAAATTATTTTAAAGAATAATAAGGTATTTAATAATATTTTAAGTTATAAAACATAACTTTTAATATTTTAAGATAAGTTTCATTAATTATTAAATATTAATGATATTAGATTTATTTGTTAATTATTATAAATAAATTAATTAAAAATATTTTTAATATTATAAAAGTCAATTTAAATGAAAATAAATAATTTAAAAATATTTTAAGTTATAAAATATAACTTTTGATATTTAAAGGTAAATTTCATTAATAATTTTATATTAATGATATTTGATTTATTTAATAATTATATTGAATAAATAAATTAAAAATGATTTTATTGATTTAAAAATCATTTAAAAAGGATATAAATGAATTAAAAATATTTTAAGTTATAATAAATGAATTTTAATATTTTGATGAATAATACATTAATATTTAAATATTAATGGAAATTATTTAAAAATAATTTTAAATGTTTTAAAAATCTTTTAAGGTTAATAAAAATGTTTTAAAAATATTTTGAGTTATTATAAATAACTTTAATATTCTGGCAAATGGTTTCATTAATAGTTTAATATTAATTAAATATTAATGATAATAAAATTAGTTAATATTTAAATCATTTAATAATGATTCCAATGTTTGAAAAATCATGATAAATTATAATAATTATTTAAAAAATTATTATAAGTCATTTAAAAATAATATGACTGTTATTTACAGTTATTGATTTTCTGAATGGAGTTTTGGACTCGTTAATTACCCGGTAAAGCCGTCGGCACACCGAAATATTTCAGAAATTGATCCGAACTTAGATAATTGGACTAGATACATATGTTCTTGTGAATCAATGACTGATATAACTATGTGACAATGCGATTAGGTTATGTGTTGACTGCAAATAACAGTACTATGCGATATGATATATTATTCTAATAAAAAGAATGATCTTATTAATGATAGGTTTCGGTATAAAAGATAAAACTAAGTTCTGTTATTGTAAGCAGCAGCTCAAGCAAGTATCCTAACTTTGCATTTACTTTATGCAATGGACATGAGTAAGAAAGTTTCCTAATCATATTATTGTGCCAGATTATTAACTCTATTGTTATTGATTATGTATCTAATTATTAATATTCATACAAGTTCTTAAATTATTCGATCATTGTTTATCAACACAGTATTAGTGCATAATCCAGATATTTATTTTGTTCATTAGTTTCTAAATATGGTTATACAAGTGTCCCCACTTAGATAATCATTGTATTTAATCACATGTTGATACATACTTATTGATTTCGTGTATGTATACGTTGACTTAAACGCCGTCTAAGCTATTTGATTTGGCTAGACATAAACTTAAAAATATTGTTGAGCAAGATAGAACTTTATTGTATCCAACCAGATTGTTTTGGTTCGGATTCCCGACTAAGTATGAACATCCCGAATATTGGAAAACTTTTATATACCTTTTTGAAAACAAAAAATAATGTTCATAGTCTATTGACTGATCTCCAGTTATAGTCAGTACGTAGTTTCAAAAAATTTCATATAGAAGTGATATGTTGTTATTATTGGTTCAGCTTACTTCATAACTATTGATTCGTTGTAGAAGTGTCATTCAAAGAAGACATTTAATTCTTTCAGCTAATATATATTGTTGTTATTACTTGCTGGGCAATCAAATGCTCATTCTTGCTTTAAATTTAAATGTTTTCAGCTAAGTATGATCAACCAGAAGGTTCAGGCAAGAACAAGGGGAAAGAAAAGCTGTTCGAATGAGTTTTATGATATTCTGTGTAATAGTTAAAGTTCATTAAGACAATGATATTTATTATCTATGATGTAATGAATGTTTAAAGGTCTCGTACCTGGGATTAAACTTTGATATATGTAAATTAAGTTTGATATTTATATTATTGTTATTATTATTAGTATTATTCTGCTCATAGAAATGATATCGTGAAGCACTGAGTTCGGGTTTCAAGTATCTGAATTTGGGGGCGTCACATTTGCTCAGTCTTGCTTATATAAACATTACAGCTAAAGTTGAGAAGGCTGACGTACCTAGCACCAGTAAAGGGAAAGGAAAGATGAACAAGTATTTAAGACTTGTAATATATTGACATTTTTATTGTCAGACTTTATTTGAATTATTGTAATAAAGATTATTTAATTTTCCGCATATGAATGTTTGTATTTAAAGGTTGGATAACCTGAGAGATTTTTATTAATGTAATCCCTTAATGGGAAGGTTTATTATTCAGTTTTATTACGATTGGGTAGTTAGATATGAATGTTTTGATTAAGTGAACACTAAATCTTGAGGGAATGAAGTACCCAGATTTGGGGATGTCACATAAACAACATTTCTATATTACAAGATCAAAGGAAAACAAATGGATAAGAATAAACTCTGTCAAAGCTTCTTCAGTCTCCAAGAATTTCAATCCTTTCAAGCTTTCTAATCCGTATTGCTAACTATTCTTGAGCTTCAAGGAATCCCAAACATCTCCCTAATCTACCTAAACTATATGTACAAACATAATCTACTAGGAAATGGAGAAGAAATTACAAGAGAGAGAGAGAGAAACAATATCCTAGAGGGGGATAATTTGATCCCTCATTAAGGAGGCTCCCCTCCACCATTATAACCATGTGTTTTTCCTTCAAGCTAGGTCAAATTCAGCTCTTCTATGCCTGGGCACCAGAGCCTGCACTGCAGCGCCAAGTTTAGGTCTTAGAACGACGATGCAGCGCTGAGTCAGTATAAAGAGACCAGAGGTGGCGTTGCAGCGCCAGTTTATAGAGGAACTGGGGCGCTACAGTGCTGAGTTGATATCACTGCTGGCAATTATCAGATAATGGATTTAAAGGTTTAAAAATCATATAAATATGACTTTAAGGTATTAAAAATACTTTGATATATTATAAATATATTATAATATTATGTTATTATTTTATTAATATTTGGTATTAAATAAATATTAATGATAAAGGAATTATGTGGTATTTAATTCATATAAATACGTTATTAATGATTGAAAAATCATGATAAATGATAATAATTATCTGTAAATTATTGCGAGCTTATGAAAATTATTTTAACTGATAAAATAATTATCTAAGATAAGTGTTAAGTGTTAGACAGAGTTTAATTGAACTTAAACTCGATGATTATCCGACTAGACCGTCGGGATGTCAAAATTGTACCGAACTCAATTCAGACTATAAAAGTTTAACTTGAGAATAGGTCGTATGTGTGTTATAGACTGATAGAGTTATATAATAATGTGTTTAGGTTATTTTAAATATTGTGATGATATTATTCTAACTTGTAGATAAATATTATTACTATTAGGTCTTCAATCAAAGCTTATTAATTGTGTAATGATAATCAACGGTTCATGCAAGTTCTCTTTAACTCGACTTCGAGTTGTTATTTCATATATGCTGGTGATTAATCATTGCTGATTATCACGTCTAAGAATTATTGAATCGTACTATATGTACATTGCATGTATTTATCAGGTATGAAAGCCTGATCACCTTCATTACCATTCGGTCCAGATATATTTGTTCATGTTCAATGCTTGTTCGGTCAAAAATTTGTTCATGCTAATTCACAACTATATTGTTGAATTACAGCCAACTTATTATTCAAATTCTTACAATCATGATATATCCTTAAATAAAATTATACTTGCTGGGCAAACTTATGCTCACCCTTGCTATATCATGATAAACATTGCAGATTAAGACGAATACGTCGGATACAAGTAAAAGTCAAAGATAGTTCCAGTTTTAAGTTAATGTGTGCATCCAGATTTGTAATAATATTATATGATAATAATGTTATATGTTAGACAAGTTATGAATTGTGTATAAGTTAAGGTTACTCGACATTGGAGAATAGTATGTAAAGTTTATTGTATAAATAAATTATGTTTATATCTTCTGCAATAGTTATAGGATGATTGTATCGGATCCGCGGTGATTCGGGACCCAGATTCGGGGCTCTCACAGTTGGTATCAAAGCTGTTGGTTATGAACCTTAGGTAGGAATACCTGAGACTAATAACCGCTGTGATTAGGATAAGATCTAGCTCACATAGAGTTAGTTGATCGGTAAGTTTCAAAGACGAATCTCGGTGAGTCATAAGATACAGAGTTCCCTAACTCTGATAATGAAAGTGAACAGTAGTGGTGAATAGATAGAGTTTAAAAGACTAAAAGTGCAGTGATAGAAGATCGAAAAGCAAAACGATCATAGTGTAGAAATGAATCGTAATATATACGATTAGATCACCCCGTGATCGGATAAGGTTATAGTATGGAGAAGGATCAAGCGAATGATTGAAAAATTTATGGCAAGAATACTTTGTGTCAGTGGTACTACGAATTGGTACAGATTCAGGAAAAGATTATGAATACGAGTTGAATGAAATTCATATTCAGAAGGGGGTTAAGATTAGGTGGGGATTTCAATTGAGGACTCATGTCAGCAGCTGAGTTGTACGATTCCTTGTTATGGGCAGGGAATTGTGCTTGGTGTAAAAACCACTTAGTTTCTGCCACTGATAATTATTGAAATGTCTGTGTCGCACTATTTGCTATATACATGTTGAGAAGGTGATTCTTTTCTCATGTGTATACCATATAGATAGGGTATAGGTAGAGAATATCAAGTTAAGTACGAGTTCTTAAAACTCATACTTGTGGTACGTTCTTGACTCATGGTTATATGAAATGTTTATGAACCCCTTAGCGAATGGACACCAAAGGTCTGACTAGGACAAGTTCTTAAACTCATATGATTGTGGAAAGTTCCTGAACTCATGAGTGTGGTTTGACGAACTGGGAATAGTTATGTGTGACTGGAGTATCGAGGATAATAGGAATAGATAGACTGTTTAAGCAATTGATCATTAGTGGAGACATAAGTTTTCCAAAACTCCTAGCTATGCTAGACCTCGAAAATTTTTGGACATCAAGTTAAATACGTACTATGTGCTTTTGAAAAATGAATTTTTATTCTCAACACTTGGTAACCATTATGTATGCGTGGACTTCGGGCCACCGACACATCGTTACCTGTTGAGATGATAAAACAAATTTGAAATGAATTTTTAATCGGTTAAAAGAATAGTCTATGTTATTTGCTTCAGCTAGACGATAATGATTTGAAATATCAAAATATATTTTTATTTATCACTTATGTACCATGTAAACTGGTGTAGAGATGATAAAAAATTGATGGAGTTGTAAATGCAGGAATACTTAGTGTTGAATTTGATCCAAAGTCGTTGTTCCACTATTGTATGATGTGTTATGACAAAGTCACTCGATGACGACATCCTCAAATGGGCTGTTAATACAGTACGGCATCATGACGTCATTTTCAAACTAATTTCAAAATTTTAATTTGCCAACGGGGATTGGCTACACACATTCGTAATTCGATTGAAAATGATTATTGATATGAGTCTAAGCTATTTGATGCGGCAAGACCAACGTTTATGAAAATTCTAAGCGTTCTTTGAAAACTTTCCCGAACCAAATTATTTTGGTGTAGAATTCGATAAGACTGAGGTAAAATTTTTGTGCCTATGGCAATGGCGAGAAACAGAGTCGACCAGCAGTACTTTATAAGTACAGGGCATACCGGGTTAATTACCCACTATGTCCGTAAGTTATGGCGGTTTGCGGATGAATTTTCATATAACCTTTTCGAAAATGACAGACAATAGTCTATATAACCCCTCAGCACAAAAAAAATTTTTTTTACTCTTCTGAGGAATGTATTGGGTAGCAAGTGATGATGAGAACGAATAGTGAATGGTTTAACGTGTAAGGTGTAAGGTGTAAGGTGTAAGGTAAATTTCAGGGACGGAATTTTTAGAAGAATGGGTAAATGTGACAACCCGAGAATTTGAATATTTATAAAATCTTAAACTAGTGAATTAAGGTCAAATAATAAATCTAGACAGAAAATAAGTGAATAGATTTGAGATTTTCGAGAAGGAATTTTGTGAATTTAAAATATTTCTGGAGAATTATTCAGGATTAAGTGAATATGGGTATATGTTATGTGTATCTGGTATTATATGTGTACAGTATGTGGTTGAGGGTCAAGGGTTGACCAGACAGTGGCAAACCCTAATATTATATTAAGAACATCAATGTTCGGTTAGAAAACCCTAGCAATTGATAAGAAAACCTAACGATAGGACCGAAAACCCTAATTTTAGTTCCGGGAATTTTGAACCCTATTTCGGAAGTTGGAAATCCTAAATTGGGAACTTAATGGATTAAGTGTTTTGATTATAAATTTAATTAGGGTAAAACCTAACAAAATAGTTAGAAAACCCTAACTTGTAAAATTAGAAACCCTAATTATTCCGTTATGAACCCTAATGCATGATTATAAAACTAAATTGCTAAATTAGCAACTTAATTAGGAAATACTAATCCTAATTAGCAAGATTTAATTTATGATTAAGAAATCTTAATATAATTATAGAATCCTAATTATAATTTAGAAATATTAATTTTCTATTTTGAAAACCTAAATTGGAAATCCTAGAAATTAAATTGCAAAGTTAAGGGTTAAACCCTAAACCCTAAGGGTTAAACCCTAAACCCTAAGAATTTGAACCATTTACATGAATGCCATTAAATTAAAAGCCAAATGTTCATTAAAGCCCTTTTTGTATGCTTATAAGGTAGCTTGCAAATCTTGCTATAATCAAGAGTTGGTGACCAACTCAATTGACTTTGTGACTTCAAAATCTTCCAAGATCACCCAATACCTTGACACCTAGCAACTAGATACAATGGATCATATAGATAAAATATTTCAAGTAAAGAAAATCTTACTTTACTTAGCAAACTTGCCAAGCCATTTTCTCTCTCTCATTTTCGAAAGTTGAGAGTAACCAAGTCATAAAACAAAGCCATGATCAAGCTTTAGCTCTGCAAGTACAGGAATCAAAAATCAGAAATCAAGATCAAAGCTTAAAAGGTATAAAAAACCCTAAACTTGAAAATCTTTGAATTTGATGTTATTAGATGTTGTTAATGATTGGTTAGATATGTGTTAGAGGGTGTCTTGTAATGATATGGGTTGATGGATCATGGATCCATAACATCAATGTGCTCGAAAATCAAATTTTCAAAAATTTAGAAATTTGAAAAAGTTGTGTCTGACAGTCAAATGTCAGGTCTCTTAGATCTGTCTCTATTAATGGCTTTAGTGATTTAAAGGTTTGTATTTGTAGTATGTTATGTGGTCTTTGATCTGGAAGTGGAATCACAACCATTACAGGTCTAGATCGGGAGTTATTAACGGTCAAAACCCGTTGACCGAGATTGACCGGGCGAATTCTGGGTAACCCAGAAAGCCATGAACAGGGTCTGACAAGTTTTTGTTAGCCCCAGATCTGTCAGTTGTGAAGTTATTTGATGATGTGTTTGTATTCAGTTTATAGCCTATCATTTGTACTTTAACTTTATGGCTTAAGATCATGTAATCAATCAACATATTATAAGTAATAGGTGGTTAAATTAGGCGACTCGCACTGTTTTAGCATTTCTGGAAAACCCAGAAAACCAGATGAACTTGTGTTCTAAACAGCATTTGACCGAGCTTGATCTAGAACATGTGTTATATTTGGACTGAGATGAGGGTAGTTAGTTGTTCCTTGTCGTGTGTACTATATATATGGACCTTAAGAACATCAAAATTATGGCCAGAACATAGAAATAATCAAGCCTCAATATGGCACCATGTAACTGCCTGGGTTTCTGGATTACCCAGAAAATCTAGGGGCTGTCTGACATCGACTTTGAGAGATTAGATCTTCATGTTGTAATATGATATGACCAAGATGATGATTGAATATTGTAGTGTTACATAACCTCTACACGATTACAGTTTAAACTAGACCAGAAACATGAAGATCAATAATATATGCACGGTCAAACGTACCACCCGGTTAATTGCCATGATTTTCTAGGTTGGGCTCAAGAACACGAAGAGTACCTATAGCGACGGTTCTGTCGCTATAGGCAGCCTTTAGTGACAGTTTCAATATGAAATTAATTATTTTAATTAATAAATAGAGAAAATTGATTTTTAATTATTAAAAATACAAAATAAATTCCTAAAAAATATTTTAAATTCTAAAAATGAGTTTTAAATAATTTTGAATATATTTCATAAATATTTAATATTTTTAGAATATAAAATGTATTTAATTTATTTAATTATAATATTAAATAAAATATTTAAAAATGATTTTAATTCATGAAAAATTATATTAATGTATAAGAAAATATTTTATTTTATTTTCAATAACTTTTAATATTATGTGATGAATTTCATTAAATAAATTAATATTAATGATAATTAATTTATTTAATAACTATATTGAATAATTTGTGAAAAAATTGAATTAATGATTTAAAAATCATATAAAAATAATTTAAGTGCTATAAAAAATTTTTAAGTTATGAAATATAACTTTTGATATTTTAACATGAAAAATATTAATATTTAATATTAATGGCAATTATAGGATAATGGATTTAAAGGTTTAAAAATCATATAAATAAGATTTTAATGTATTAAAAATACTTTGATATATTATAAATTTATTATAATATTATGTTATGATGTGACAGCCCAAAAATAGGTATATATCACCTATTCTAAGTCTCCAAATACATGGTACAAAATTCAAATATAACTTAATTATACAACAGTCGTGTAAAATACAACTAAACATATGATGTGAGTTTTAATACAAATATTGTCAGATAGACAATATACAAACTCAATGAGGTCCTCATTATATTTATTATCACACTATTACATAGAATAGTGAGGACTACTAATGCTATCATCTGGTCCATCACTCCGTTTTCCGACTCGTCCCAGCTATATTCTCATTTCCTGAAGAGAACAGTGAAAGAAAGGGTGAGCTCAACTAGCCCAACAAGAAATATTATGACTAAGATAATGCAGAATAAATTATCATTAGCCTTCAACAATGTTAAACTGATACAATATAACAAACATCAAGTTTAACTGCAGCGGAATAAGCAACCCATTAGAAGAGTCAAGTAGAGAATAAAATCTACTATCTTCTATGATTTAAAAGGTTTTTCATGACTTTTAGCGCTGTGACTCAGCTTAATAAATAATCCACATCACCGAATCACCCCTGCACTACGGCCAAGGATATTCTTTAGTATCACGACCACAATTATCCATGCACTACGGGCGAAGATTATTTGTGTATTCATTAATGGTCATGATCATACCAACCATTATCCATCAATGCACTACGGCAAATGAGGACTTTTACCACATCATTTGTAACATTACGGTCATAATTACACCGAATAATCACTGGTCATAATCATACCAAGTCCATCTATGCACTACAGGCCATAGATGACTTTCAACAGAATATAAACATGAGAATGATGACAATGATATAAGAATTCAATAAAACAAGTTCAAGAATTAATTTATCCAGGAACCAATAATGTCCAAATTGTCAACATGATACTGCTTTGTAGAGTAAAATTCAAGAATGCTCAAAAGAATATTTTCATGAAAAGATACTGGATGAAGCGCAAATATCAAGGATATTCCACTAATTTCATGGAGTATAGAAGTCAAAACTTTAACCAACTGAGTATAATAAAGAATGGAATAACAAAAGAAATCACCATGCATGCGGTACTTCGCATAGACAGGTTATTCCAACATAATAATAATAACGGAACCAGGTCAGGCGAAATTCGCACCGACAAGATGTTCCAACAGAATAATAAAAAATAGAATAACAACAGAAAATCACCATGTATGCGGTACTTCGCATAGACAGGTTATTCCAACAGAATACTAAATAACGGAATCAGGTCAGGCGTAATACGCACTGGCAGGATGTTCCAACAGAATAATAAAGACGGAATCAGGTCCGACATAAAACGCACAGACAGGATATTCCAACAGAATAATAAAGACGGAACTAGGTCCGGCGTAAAACGGACAGACATGATATTCCAACAGAATAATAAAGAATGGAAGAACAGAAGTTCTCTTCATGAATACAAAAGAAATAATACCCCTTACGAGTACAACAAATAATATCCCCTACCGTAAAAGAAACATGATATCGGAGTAGTGAAGTAGCAAAATACTTTTCTTCTTTCTCTCAATAGTTTCTCTCTCTAGAGTTTCAGTGAATTCGTAAGAAAATAATGAAGAAATGAGCTTCTATTTATAGAAAAATAGACTGCATAGTAACTAACTAAAGAACGATCTAGATTGATTTACTTTAATCTGACGGTCCATATTTAAAGCAAAATCTTTTAAATAAAATATAATATATTCTATTTATAATCTAATAAAATGAATAACTTTATAAAAGATTTTACTATGTAAATACTATGCAGGCACTATGCATAATAAAATATAATATATTCTAATTATTGTCTAATAAAACAGATAACTTTATAAAAGTATTCTGTTTTATATAAAAAGATTTTACTATTAGCCTAATAAAACGAATAACTTTATAAAAGTATTCTGTTTTATATGAAAATCTTTTCTGTTTTATTACATTAATAATACCAATAAAACAAAACTGAGTGACTTATCACGTAAGCATCAATAATCAATACCGTGTGCTACTATGTAACCACGCGTATTACTGTATTTTTACTACCGAGTAGTTCAACAGTATTAATGGTAAAACTTCCGCTGTTATTTTCAATAAAAATATTTTTTGTCGTTTTCTCAATCCGACAATAATTTTGCTGTGGGGTCCACCAATGATTGCGTCGTTGTACGAATATTCCCTGTTAAAACGAATATTCCCCGACCAATCGAATATAATACAACAACTTGCATACTTTGTAAAATTTATAAATACTACCCACAACTATAACATTATATCAAATCCACACCATAATATTCAAAAAAATATTTTGAGAAATTTAAATCTTTATTCATAAAATCAGGAGTCTCACATATGATTTTCATTAATATTTGGTATTAAATAAATATTAATGGTAAAGGAATTATGTGGTATTTAATTCATATAAATACGTTATTAATGATTGAAAAATCATGATAAATGATAATAATTATCTGCAAATTATTGCGAGCTTATGAAAATTATTTTAACTTATAAAATAATTATCTAAGATAAGTGTTAAGTGTTAGGCAAAGTTTAATTGAACTTAAACTCGACGATTATCCGACTAGACCGTCGGGATGTCAAAATTATACCGAACTCGATTCAGACTGTAAAAGTTTGACTTGAGAATAGGTCGTATGTTTGTTATAGACTGATAGGGTTATGAAAATAATTTGTTTAGGTTATTTTAAATACTGTGATGATATTATTTTAACTTGCAGATCGATATTATTACTATTAGATCTTCAGTCAAAGCTTATTAATTGCGTAACGATAATCAACGGTTCAGGCAAGTTCTCTTTAACTCGACTTCGAGTTGTTATTTCATATATGTTGGTGGTTTATCATTGCTGATTATCACGTCTAAGAATTATTGAATCGTATTATATGTACATTGCATGTATTTATCAGGTATGAAAGCCTGATCACCTTCAATATTTGTTCATGTTCAATGCTTGTTCAGTCAAAATTTTGTTCATGCTAATTCACAACTATATTGTTGAATTATAACTAGCTTATTATTCAAATTCTTATAATCATTATATATCCTTAAATAAAATTATACTTGCTGGGCAAACTTATGCTCGCCCTTGCTATATCATGATAAACATTACAGATTAAGACGAATACGTTGGATACAAGGAAAAGTCAAGGATAGTTCCAGTTTTAAGTTAATGTGTGCATCCAGATTTGTAATAGTATTGTATGATAATAATGTTATATGTTAGACAAGTTATGAATTGTGTATAAGTTAATGTTACTCGACCTTGGAGAATAGTGTGTAAAGTTTATTGTATAAATAAATTATGTTTATATCTTCCGCAATAGTTATAGGATGATTGTACCGGATCCGCGGTGATTCGGGACCCAGATTCGGGACTCTCACAAAAATAATATAAAAGCTATATATAATCTACGAAGATCAAGCAACGTTTTAAGCAATAAAGGATCCAATTCGCAGGTATAAATCCCACTCATCAAATACCCCCAAACTTAAGTCTTTGCTTGTCCTCAAGAAAACAATCTAACACAAAAATAACAATAGTAAAACAACACGTGAATGAAGTATAAAACTATATACTAGCATCATTGGCTTCTACGCTCAATCATAGATACTCCCAGAGAACAGAACAAACACATATATGAATAAGGGTTGAATCAATTTCAAGCATAAAACTGTATTCGATCCGTTCTATGTGTGTGTGTGAAGACCAACCATCCTAACTAATTATAGCTCAAAATAAACTCAAAATAACCAAAATGTTAACTCAGTAACTCAAGCAATCAACAAGCGTTAAGAACAAGGCGTAGATGCAAGAAAGGATCTAAAGGCACTAGTATTAAGACATTAAAATTTGACTTGTACTGTGCTTAATTACCTTAGGCTATTCAAAGCTACCCATTAATGAGCTTTTAATTAGTGACTCCCAAGCCAGATGGCTTTAGGGCACTAGGTGTAGAACACCCTTATGAATCTAATAACTCGAGCAACAAAGGCCACATAATCAAAATATGCCAATTAGACTTTATGACATCCGAGGATTCTTAGGTGAGTGCATTTTATGCTCCATTTCACCCTAAGCCCGCGTTTATGGGCGAGTGCATTTTATGCTCCATCTCACTTAAGTCTGCGTTTATGGGCGAGTGCGTTTTACGCTCCATCTCGACCCACCGCAAGATTTATTATTATTTTTTTCAAAATGCCAGAATCCAAGATTCGAAACTATATAAGCGTCTAAGTCTTTTATTACCTTGTAATCATGAAAGTTTTAACATAGTGAACATATTCTCAAAACAATAAACAAGCAAGCTATATCCGAAATATAACTAGTTAAAATAGTTGGCCAGTGTTTGCTAAGAAGGACGGATCAATAACAGTCTCAACTTAACGACTGAACACACCCCTAGTCCACACATGTTTGACACAACTCTAAGAGATAGAAATAATCACTTGGCGCTTGTCATTAGCCACATTCAAAAATTAATAAATTATATAAAACCCTTACATAATAACATCTCAAAATAGGGTAATAAAGTCATTAACATGGCACAAGCATCCTAATCTGTATAAGTCCCAAAAGATGGCTATAAACCAAACATACATGCTAATATTAATCAAAGCATCCATAAATAATAACGAAAACTGTTCATGGCATTTATCCATAATAATACCAAAACATAATAAATCAAAGGCTAATCAACCCCAAAATGATGTCAAAAACGTAGTTCATACATGACTGCACTACAATACTAATAAAACATAAGCAAGATACTAAGATATGGCAACCTATCATGGCAGTAGATAGAATAAAACAGATAACACATAATACCCCCAAGCTTAAGATGAGCAATGCCCTCATTGCTGAGCATATATAATTCAATACAAGAGGGCTTCCCTGAAGCCTGGTCACTCGGCATCATCATCATCCTCTTCAGCTTCTGAGGACGGCGATGGCGGAGGATATGGAGGGAAAACAGGAGGCTTCGGGAACTAAAATGGTGTGAAATTAGCATCCTCGCCACTATAGGATGTGTAGATGCTCTACATAATGTTGACCAGTTCATCTTGATACTGCATCATAATGTCCTGCCTCTGGGAAACTACTGCTATATGCCTCTGCTGCCTCTGAGCAACAACGTTTTGGTTCTGATGTAGTAGGCTCAGGGATGCCCGAATCTCCGCCAATGGTCCTTGTGAAGATGAACCTGACTCTGGTGGCTGAGATTGTCCGGCCTCTAACTTAGGAGGCGTCTCAGTAGGTGGCCCGTACCCCTCACCTCTAACATGTTAGACCGCCCCGTCCCATACACTAAAGCGTGAGATGACTTGATGGTCGATGACTGATATAGGCTGTAACGCTATCTCTTCTGGCCCCCAATGAATACCTACCCGCTTGCATAATCGGGTAATCAAGGATGGATGTGGAAGTCCCCCAGAAGTGGTACTCTTGATCGCCTTCAGGATGGACTCCTGAATGAGAACTTTGATATCCACGTCCAGCCTCGTGAAAATAGTGAATAATAGGATTGCTCTGTGACGACCCGAAAATTCGGGTTGTCCAGAATTTAGGTTTAAAGAATTAGTTATTAATAAAACTAATTTTTATTAATACTATTCTGTGCTATGTGTTTATTAATCATTCTATAACCTAGGATGATTATAAGTCGAGAGGATTCTAGCTACGAGCTAGATTGATCGAATAAGAATTTTCAAGACGAAAATAAAAATTTTCCAGGAACAAAAATATTTTCGGGAAAAAAGACGAAATTGGCACTAGTCATCCGTTTCTACTCGGAGATTTATTTTGAAATTTCGAGAAGTTATTGATTACGTAAAATGTTTAGACGTGATGGAATATTCAATAATATTTCAGTTATGGCAAAAATTAAGTTTTCGCCTACGGACTTAAAACCTAAGGGTTAGGAAAAGTAAGTTCCGAGAATTTAATAATTTCGTATAATAATTAGGGTTATTATGCATAAGGAATACGAGTGTAATCACTGGCGGAACCAGGGGGGCCAGGGGGGGCACCTGCCCCCGGTAACCGGCCGGTCGAGGGGAGGGGAGGGGCGGGGCGGGGCGGGGGCGGGGGCGGGGGACGGCCAGTCACACACACAAAAATAAAGAAAAAAATATGTAAAATTGGTTATGTAAAATAAGTTTATAGAAATTGGATAGAATATATTTGTTATTGATTTGAAATTGGTTATGAGAGTTTTGATTATGAAACCATGAAAGGTTTAGATGATATAAGGATGGAATATTGTATGGAGGTTATGTGTTTATATGTTTGGATGTCATGAAACTAGGATTTTTAAAGCTTGCATACCATGTGTTTGTATAAATGCCATAAAGAGATTAATTTGGTTAAAACATGAAAATTAACGGGTTCTCTCTGTAAATTGATGTACATACATGAGTTATAAGTTAACTCAAGTTGTTTGAGTGCTTAATCAGTTAAAAAAATCACTTTAACGGCCACTTTTTCTGCCAACCGCTTCAATTCCTACACGTCGTTGCTCCGGACCTCCATTAATCGCCTTCAAATTTTGCCCCCCCCCCTCAAATTTTGTTCTGGTTCCGCCACTGAGTGTAATACTAGTTGTTATACGAGTATAGTACGAAGATTATTACGACGTATAAAACAAATATTGTAAGAACTATATACGAAGAGAATACGAGAATGAGATGCGTAAAATACGATTTAGTCTTAAAGGATAAGTAAGGGATAAGTTAAGTAATAGCTATGTAAACTTAATAATTAAGTAAAGTTCTTATGCTTAATGGCTAAGTAAAGTGCTTATAAGTAATGAGTAAGCAAACTTAAGGGCTAAGTAAACTTAATGAGTAAGAAAACTTAAGGGTTAAGAAGACTTAATGGCTAAGTAAAGTTGGTGGCTAAGTAGACTTGGTGCTTAAGTAAACTTGGTGGCTAAGTGTTGGAGGAGGCGGGAATAGTAAGGAGGTTAAGGGGGTGAAATGACTATTTTTCCCTAGCTTTGGAAAATCTATAAATAGGAAGCTAGATTTCATTTAAATGAGATTTTGAAAATCCTACACTAGAGAGAGAGGATTCGGATGGAGAGGGAGGAGGAAGAGCTTGAGCATGAATGATCGGATCGAAAGTGATCGTGAAATAGAAAAGCTTGTGAATCGTCGGCTTTGTCTAGCGGAAGAAAAATAAAGAAGAGAGGAATTGGATTAAGCAGTTCAGCGTAAGCTATAGTTGGGCGTAAGGCAAGTTTCCTAACTTCATTCATATTCTAAATGAATGCTAGCTTCTTAAACTTCTCAGATGTTGAACTTGAGAAGTCTTGTCTATGTGCATATGTGCGATGTATATATAAGGTGGTAGTATGTATGAGGCCTTGTGCCACAATTTGAACACTTCGGTATTTCTATGACATGAACAGTTTTATGATTGGTTGTTCAATACAAGTATACTCTGTTTATACATGAACCATTATTGATTAAGTCTGTGCTAATGATTCTAGCTAGATAGGATGTGTATGAAAAAGGTAGAGGAATGAAAGTATTTCAAAGTGAAAATGGCAGATGTTTTAAAATGATAGGAATCGGGACTATTCATATTATTCAATCTGCTTTATAAACTTTGTCTGGTTATCGAAGTTCTGAAGAAATGTTTAAACTCTTGAAGTTGTTTGTTTAACTGTTATGACTTGCTGGGCAATTGAATGCTCACACTTGCTTTAAATGAAAAACATTTTTAGCAAACAAAGTTAGAAGAACTTAAGGATCCCGTAAAGATCAAGCTGACGGTATCCAGAAGAAGGACCATTCAGATGTGACTGAGAGAGAAGATCAAGTGAAGACTTGTAATGTAAAAAGATGAAATTGAATTATAGATTAGTCTAATGAACTATTATGTATCCTTTGTGGCGGATAAAAGTCACTCTTATAAGATAAAATGAATAATGTATTTATTATTATTTGTAATAAAAAAGGTTATAAGGTTTCCAGAACTTGAGATTTGAGAGTGTATGTTGTTATATTTTAGTATAGAATGATGTATGTTGGATGAATGATGTACTCGTGACGTACGAAATCCGGGTGTGAAGATAGACCGGATTTCGGGGCGTTACAAGTTGGTATCAGAGCTGATAGGTTATATACCTTAGGTAAGAGTACCTAAGACTATAATCGTAGAGAGAAGGATAAGAAGATCACCACATGATCATAGTGACTCGTAGTAACAGATGAAATGTTAAACGATGAATGATTTATAACTAGTGCTATGAATGAAAGGTACTATGAAGTAGTACGGGAAGAAGAACTTAGATTGAGTTGTGAAGGATAGTATATGAATTAAAGAAAATTCGTATTAAGTAGAGAGAGACTTAGAAGTTGTAAATTTCGATTGAGGACTCATATCAGCAGCTGAGTTGTATGATTCCTTGTATGGGCGGGGAAATTGTACATGGTTTTAGAACCACTTAGCTTCTTATACGATATAGTTATTAAGTTGAACAATTCTTTGTATGGGCGGAGAATTATGCTTGGTGTAACAACCGCTTAGTGTTGGATAAAATCAATACGCTTAAAAAAACACGCAAGTGCACATGATCAACAAGTAATATAGTAGTGAATAAAGTATCGTTCCCACGAGGACAAAATATCAAGAATCTTAACTTCACAATTATCAATTTTGTATTAACCCTAATTTTATTAAACTAATCAATTCAATGGTTTTAAATTATATTAAAAAAACTAAATTACTAAATAAATAAATTTCAAACAATTAATGGACAATTAGACTTGTGATTTCACCCTGAGCTCCACTCTGATTTTCAAACCTTTATTCCAACTCAATTTAATATTCCAGTTTATTAATCAAGAACACGAACGTAGTAAGAGTCACCTCTCGATGCACAAATACCATATTAACATCAATCCACAATTAAGATAGAAATCCGTTAAACACCTAAATTAACCAACTCACTATATCTCTATGTGAACTGCAATCAAAGAAGGTTTAAGTTTAAGCTCTCTATACGATTACATGCGATGTCAAGCGTATCTCTACCTTAACAATAATCACAAATCTGTTATCGACAAAATTCATGACACATGCTATATTAACTAGGTCTGGATTCGAATCTCCTCTCTCGATTCCTTTCAAATCCACAAAGAACTGTTGATCAGGCAATTCATAAATTCACGCTCAAATTAACATAGATAAACTGAAAATATCTTATTGAATTGGAAATCAAAGTTATAGAATCATTGTTTCACCCAAAGATCCATCACAAGTCTAATAAGTGAATTAGTTCATAACGAATGAATTAAAAACTGAATAATTTATTAAAAACATCCCTCCAATCACAAATAAGACTAAAGAGAAGAAGAATAATGAAAACCCCTTCACGTAGCCTTGATTCTCAACCGTCGGGACAATCTCTGAAAATTACTCCTCCAACGTTCGCTCTTCAATCCTTGAAATCGCTCTTCAAAATCTTTCCTTTTTGCTGTAAGATTGTTGTATTTTACGTAATAGCCAACTCTCCTTTAGTTCTGGCCGAAATCTCCTTTTTTTAGAGTCCAGACGCATAACAAAAATATCACAAATCATGTTGCATCAGAGTCCAAACAGCAGCAGGAAAGTTCAGAAAACGGGACCCCCGCCCCGGCGGGGGGTATAAGCTTAATAAGGCCCGCCCCGGCGGGCTAGGCTACTGACTTCAACTTTTCCTTTTTCCAACTTTTTTCCACTTTTGCTCCAAAAAGACCGCCTTTCCTCACTAATTTCATCCATGACCATCCTACACATAAAATATCATGCAACGAGTAAAAACGAACACAAAACATGAAGATAACAACGAATTTAAACTTGAAATGAATATCGATTCGTGTATATAAAATCCACTTATCAAAATCCCCCAAACTTAAACCGTGCTAGTCCCCGAGCACAAAAAAAACTACATGCTATTCAATGCAATTAAATGCAATAACAATCCAACAACATCGCATAAACTAACTTATACCATCGGCCTCAGAGAAAACAAGCAACTTTATAATACGAAATATCAAAACCAATCCATACTCACGTATTAATTCTCAAATCTTGAACAATTATCACTGGTATAGCGTGCCTGTGTGATCAGCATCTAAGATAACTGATACGAATCCAAATTCTATACATAAACAACTTCTTAGAAGGAATCATACAGTTCAAACTTAAAAATCTCAAAGATAGACACGACTCAACTAAAATTAAACTCAACCAAATTCAGGGATACATGCAGGATACTTATACTTTCTTTTCTCTCTTTTTTTCACACGGGGACTTTTTGCACTTTTCCCATTTTATTCTTATCTGTTTTTTTAATAGATGGTTGGTGAGTGCGTTTTACGCTCCATCTCATGCTTGTGTTTATGGGGAGTATTTCTCCTCAACCCACCACAAGACTCAACATGTTTCATTTTTTTTTATATTCAAAGCTTATATACCCCACATATATTCCCCCAAACTTAGGTTTTTTTTATTTAAGCCACAACTACCTATCCTTGTCATTTTCTGGTTCCCCCTAGCATTATCCTTTAGAAACTTTTTATGTATCAATTTGAACTGACCGGTCAACAAAGATGTTATTAGTGCTACCCTCTTATAAAAATTTCTAACAAGTCCAAGAATTGATTCATAATAGAAATTATATCATAGTTCTAATAATCCATACTATATTGGTTAACTTGTTCACAATCTCATCATTGGCCCACAAATACATGAAAAATGCGACACCGTTGGACATATGTAAACACACTATTTTTTTTAACAATGTAAAATCCTAACTACTATGTAAATACCTAATCTATAATGCAAAACTAGATAATAAAAACAAAAATGCATGCAACTAAACAAAGAAATCCCCTAAACTGAAATAAAACAATGCCCTCATTGGATAAAAAATTGAAATTAAGTGCAATAGGACTTCCCTGGAATTGTCTAAGTATGGGGAGTTGGTTGGTGCTCTTCTTCATCGGAATCACTAGGAGGAAATCGAGGTAATGGACCGGGTGGTTGATATGGAAATTGAGCCGCCGGGTTAAAACATTGAAGTGTTGTGTTGAATGAGGCGAAAGACGCGTTCATGGCATCGAACATGTGATCTTAGCGCATTGCCAATCGCAGCATTTCCTGGCGTGCTGTCCTATTATGCGCATTCATTTGATTCTGGAACTCAAGGAACTGCGTACTAGAAATTGCCTCAGTCTGCGATACCTACTCGGTTCCTTGATCTCCCATAGTTTCATCTTCATCCCCCGAGGTATCTTCAGCTTCAGCCTCATCCTCCGAAGCTGATGGAAAAACAAATCCTAAACCTCTAGGATGCGATTCGCCGCCTGGCCACACTGAATACCACGTTATCATTCTAGTATCTAAGAGCTGCAGCGGCATCAGAGTGGGTTCATCATCGGACCAACGCACTCCGGCTTGACGACACAACCAACATTTGAGAGATGGGTGTGGTAAGCTGCCAAAAAAGTTACCCCGGAGACATCGTCGAATAGAAAAACTGATAATTGCCCCGATGTCTATGATGAAGTCTTGCATGATGACATACAAGAGGAGTGCCTTCTCCTTTGTCACGTCCGAGGTGTGCGTGGACGGTAGCAATTTAGCACAGAGGAAGGCATACCAGATTTTCTCGTACCGACTGAGGTCCTTGCTGTGAAACAATGTGCCTCCCTTTCTACCCTTTATCCATGTTGTACCCGGCTTAGTCATGTTTTGAATAACCTCCTCAAAGTCAGGGTCAAAATCCCGCATATAGGCATACTGGCACTGGCATGACACCCTCAGCTGATAATATGTATTGATTACATCAGCACTGAACGGGACCATGCGACCCCGCACTAAGGCATTGAACGGCGCCTTGTCCTTAGCGTTCGCATAGAACTCCTTAACGACATTCATAATGGCGGGCTTGGGCTCCTCCGTGAACTTTACCCACCGTTGCTGATAAATTTGTTGCATCATCTCCCCATCATTCCCCTCGGGAGTCAACCCCAACTCCGGTGTAAGAGCCTTGGTAACCATATAATCGTACCGGTCAGCAGCGGCGGTACTTCTGAATTTTCGGCGGTCGAATGTTCGTGTTGGTGGAGTGAAACTTGAACCCTCTCCTCTTTGGCGTTTGGAAGTCGGTTGTGAAGCCATTGAATTTCAGCAGTGAACTCTTGCTAGTAAACACTTCCTTTTCCTAGACTTGGTTCAAGCACTTTATCAAACACTTGGCATGTGGTTGGGGTAGGTTACACAATTTTTTTGAAATTTGAACTTGGAAATTGGTGTATGTTGTAGAGATTAGATGAAGCCCCAAGTACGCACTAGAATTCGCTCTCAAAAATAATCTCTCCAAATGCCCTAATTTGAAAATATGAATGTGGGAAGAAATAGATATAAGATGATATATATAGAGGTGGTGGTGTGGTGATTGTGAAGGTTGGGGAGTGGAGAACGTGTGAATTCGTAGTGGGGATGAGGTTTGTGATGTGGGTAGGGGGTAGTAGTGGTTTGGTAGGAGATAGCAATATGGGTTATTGAGGGAGAGTAGGAGCAAAGGAGTAAGCGTGTATGTGTGTGGGAGATATGGCTAGGGTCATGCCTTATAACAGGCGTGTTTGCCCAGGTTTCAGGACCCCCACCCCGGCGGGGGTTACTAGGCCAAAAAGGCCCGCCCCGGCGGGCATGTCCACTGTAAAAAAATTTGGCAAAAAAAATTAAAATTTTGAGATGCAAAATTCTTCAATTTTCCTCCATTTCGTAGTCTTTGTTGCGCTGACTCACGGTGGACCTCTCCTGAAACGAAAAACACGCAATATGTTAGATTAATGACGACTTGGAGTTTCAATGAGATTTTTAGTACTTTTCAGAAATTTTTAGCAAAACTTATCATTGATAAGACCTAACTACTACTTCATAAACTATATCCTAATAATTTAAACATGAACTATGAAAAATAAAGAAAATTTTGGGTTGCCTCCCAATTAGCGCTTGATTTTAAGTCGTTTAGCTTGACTACTCCCTGTTTTACTGTATATCGGTGAGGGTAATGTCGTCGGCGTCCCAGTTTGACTCAACACCCCAGTAATGCTTTATTTGTTGACCATTTACCTTGAACGTTTCTAATGGATTGCGACTGTAGAGTTCAACGGCGCCGTGAGGAAATACGCATTTTATAGTAAATGGTCCTGACCATCTCGACTTAAGCTTTACGGGGAACAATCGTAGCCGTGAGTTGAACAAGAGGACTGCTTGACCCGGCTCGAATGTTCGTTGCACAATTTTCTGGTCATGCCATCTTTTAACCTTTTCTTTGTATAACTTGGCATTCTCGTAGGCTTGGAGGCAGAATTCATCGAGCTCATTTAGTTGGAGTAGCCTCTTTTCTCCTACAGTGGCTTGATCAAAATTCAATTTTTGTATGTCCTAGTAAGCCTTTTGTTGTAGCTCCACCGGTAAGTGACATGCTTTTCTGTACAGGAGTTGATAAGGTGACATCCCGATTGGCATTTTGTATGCAGTCTAGTATGCCTATAATGCGTCGTCCAACCGAAGTGACCAATCTTTTCGACTCGGATTTACGACTTTCTCCAAAATTTTCTTAACTTCTCTGTTCGAAACCTCAGCCTGTCCATTAGTTTGGGGGTGATATGATGTCACCACCTTGTGGTTGACCCCATATTTAGCCAAAAGAGCTGTAAATGACTTATTACAGAAGTGACTACCTTCATCACTAATTATTGCTCTTAGCGTGCCAAACCTCGTGAAAATGTTTTTCTGAAGGAATTTGAGGACCACCTTGGCATCATTAGATGGTAATGCTACACCTTCAACCTATTTCGAGACGTAATCCACCGCGAGTAGAATATACTGATTGTTCAAAGACGAAAGGAATGGTCCCATGAAATTCATGCACCATACATCAAAGATTTCCACTTCAAGAATTGTTCGTAAGGGCATCTCATTGCATTTTGATATGTTTCCCACCCTTTGGCATTTATCACATGTTTTCACAAATTAGTGGGCGTCTTTAAACACTGTAGGCCAATAAAACCCAGATTGAAGCACTTTTGCCGCCGTGCGCTCACTCCCATAATGTCCACCGTATGCCGATGAGTGGCATTCTTATAATATGTTGTGGACTTCACTGTAGGGGATACATCATCGAATCATCTTATCGGCGCATTGTTTGAATAGTACGGTTCATCCCACATGTACCACTTGACATCATGCAGAAACTTCTTTTTCTGTTGTCGTGTAAGATCCGGGGGGAAGCATTTTGCTCACCACATAATTCGCAAAGTCTGCATACCACGAAAATTCTGCATTCAACCCAAATAGTTGCTCATCCGGGAATGACTCGTTGATCACGCATCTATCTTTATCCTTTTTCTCCGGATTTTCTAGCCTTGATAAATGGTCAGCAACTTGATTCTTCGTCCCCTTCCTATCTTTAATTTCTAAATCAAACTCTTGAAGTAGGAGAATCCATCGGATAAGGCGTGGCGTAGCATCTTTTTTCGCTATTAAGTACTGAATCGCCGAATGGTCCGTGTAGACTATTACCTTAGTCCCGATCAAGTATGCCCGGAATTTGTCGAACGCGTACACCACTGCAAGTAATTCCTTTTCCGTAGTAGTGTAGTTCATTTGAGTCTCTGTGAGTGTTTTGCTTGCATAGTATATGGCGTGAAACACCTTGTCTCGTCTTTGGCCCAAAACATCCCCAAGCGCATAGTCGCTCGCATCACACATAAGTTCGAATGGCATTTTCCAGTCCGGTGCGACTATCACGGGGGCTGTAGTTAATTTCTTTTTCAACAAATCAAATGCGGACTTGCATTCTGCCGTAAAGCTAAAAATAGCATCCTTCTCTAAAAGACTGCATAAAGGTTTTGCAATCTTAGAGAAGTCTTTTATAAACCTCTTGTAGAACCCAGCATGCCCCAGAAAACTTCTAATACCCTTAACTGAGCTCGGTGGAGGTAGTTTCTCGATCGTATCCAGCTTTGCCTTGTCCACCTCCAATCCTTGAGCCAACACCTTATGGCCCAATATTATGCCCTCTTCAACCATGAAGTGGTATTTTTCCCAATTAAGTATGAGGTTTGTATCCTTACACCGCTGCAATACCATGACCAAATTCTCTACGCAAGTATCAAAATTATCTCCATAGACCGAGAAATCGTCCATGAAGACTTCAACATTCTTCTCCACCATATCTGAAAAAATAGTCATCATACACCGCTTGAAGGTTGCAGGTGCATTGCACAGTCCGAATGACATCCTCCTGAATGTAAAGGTGCCTTAAGGGCAAGTAAATGTTGTCTTTTCTTGATCCTCGGGAGCGATGGCAATCTGATTATATCCTGAATATCCATCCAACAAACAGTAAAACTCATGTCCCGCTAACTTGTCTAACATCTGATCGATAAAAGGTAGCGGAAAATGACCCTTTCGGGTTGCCTTATTCAATCTCCTATAATCGATGCATACCCTCCAACTTGTCACTGTACTTGTTGGAATTAACTCGTTATCCACATTCTGGATTACCGTCATTCCCCCTTTCTTAGGCACACAATGAATTGGACTTACCCATTTACTGTCGGAAATTGGATATATAACACCGGCATCCAATAATTTCAGAATTTCCTTCTTGACCACTTCCTTCATGATTGGGTTAAGTTGACGTTGATGCTCCACCGATGGACTTACATCATCCTCTATCAGAATCTTGTGCATGCAAAATGATTGGTTAATGCCTTTTATATCCACAATCGTCCATCCAATAGCTGAATTGTGATCCCTAAGTACCCTCAGCAACTTTTCTTCCTGCAATTCGTTAAGTGCAGTAGAAATAATTACAGGTAAAGAATTTAAATCGCCTAAATACGCATACCTGAGATGTTTAGGGAGTGGCTTAAGTTCCAATATTGGTGGCTCCTCCAATGATGGTTTCAATTTTTCTGCAACTGTCTCCTCGGTGTGCAGAGGTTCAACCGGTGCTCTGAATCGGCTAACTCGTAGCAGCGAGGCTAGCATCTGTAATAAGTCCACAAATTTTGGGTCTTCTTTTTCTTCATCCCCCAATAAAGTTGTTTCTAACGGATCGTTGATCAAACTCTTGCTCATATCTTCGCTGGTAATTTGCTCAAAAATCCATTCGATTACACTCTTCCTCGTCCATAGGATATTTCATGGCCTTGAACACATTGAATTTTACTTCTTGATCGTGGACCCTCATTGTAAGTTCTCCTTTTTGCACGTCTATGAGTGTCCTTCCCATAGCCAAGAAAGGTCTCCCTAAGATGATCGGGATGTTCTTATCTTCATCGAAATCCAGTATGATAAAGTCCGCAGGGAATATAAACGTATCCACTTTTACCAAAATTTCCTCTACAATGCCTCTCGGATATGTGACTGACCTATCCGCTAACTGCAATGAAATATTTGTAGGCTTTGGCGCGGGCAAACCCAATTCTGAGTATACTGACAATGGCATCAGGTTTATACTCGCCCCCAAATCACATAAATACTTGTTAAACGACATCTTCCCGATCGTGTACGGGATAGTAAAGCTCCCCAGGTCTTTGAGTTTTGGTGGTAGCTTCTTCTGTAACACTGCACTACACTCCTCTGTTAGTGCCACTGTTTCGAAATCTTCCCATTTCTTCTTCCTCGACAGAATTCCCTTCATAAACTTCGCATAACTCGGCATTTGCTCTAGGACCTCTACGAATGGGATGTTAATCTGGAGTTTCTTGAACACGTCTAAAAACTTTGCGAACTGCTTATCTGATTTCTGTTTTTGGAACCTCTATTGAAACGGCGGTGGAGGATAAACAATCGGCTCGCTGTTTAACTTTATTTCCTCATTTTTGTTACCCTCCACTGTGTTACTGTCGTCAACCTTTTCCTCCGTTGTTGCTGAATTTTCTGCACTATTCCCATCAAGATGTTTTCCACTTCTCAACATAACTGCTTGACATTGCTCCTGATTATCCTTAGGATTTCTCTCGGTGTCTCTAGGTAATGTTCCTTGTGGTCTATTTTTTAATGCCAACGCAATCTGACCTATCTAATTCTCTATATTTTTGATAGCAATAGCTTGATTCTTCATAGCCAAATCGTTGCTAGTCATGTACCTTTCCCATGTTTCCTCCCCATCGGATTTCCTTTCCTGATGTTGAACCGGTTGTTGGTGATTCTGAAAACCAGGGGATATGATGGTCGTGGAGCTTGAGTTTGCTGATTATTGCTCCATGAAAGGTTTGGGTGGTTCCTATTCCCCTAGTTATAGGTGTTTTGGTATGTATTTTGTAGAATTCTATTGTAGTTGCCTATGAACTGAACGGATGCTAGATTTATTGCACACTGCTCTGTCGGATGATCATCCGCACACAATTCACATACTTCCATAACCTGCTGAACTTGTTGAACTTGAGCCCCTGTCATCGTATTTACCCTCTTATTCATCGTATCAAACTTCGTGGATAGTGTAGAAAGCTGTGCTTGTATAGCTGTTACTCCGTCTAATTCCAAGATCCCAGCCGCCTTTGCCTGTGTCATTCTTGCTGTGGGCCACTGGTAGTTATTTGCCGCCATTGTTTCTATCAAATTGTATGCGTCCTCGTAACTCTTAGCCATGAATGCACCACCCGATGCTGCATCAATGCTGGTTCTGACATTTCCATGTAGCCCGTTATAGAAGTTGTTCATTTGTAACCACTTGGGCAATCCATGATGTGGGCACTTTTCTGAGTAATTCCTTGTATCTCTCCCATGCCTCATATAGTGATTCTCCATTTTGATGCTCAAACATTGTGATTTCATTCCTCATTTTCGCAGTCTTTGCCGGTGGGAAAAATTTGGCAAGAAATTTTGAGCCAAATCCTCCCACGTAGTGATCGAACCCGGCGGTAAAGAATGTAACCAACTCTTCGCCTTGTCCCGTAAAGTGAATGGGAATAAGCGAAGTCTCACACTTCATCTGACACCCCATTGTACTTGAACGTGTCACACATTTCCAGAAAACTGATTAAATACTCATTCGGATCATCGTTTGCCATTCCCCCAAACTGACATGAGTTCTGCATCATCTGAATGGTCCCAATCTTAATTTCAAAAGTGCTCGCAGCAATTACAGGCCTAGTAATGCTTGACTGCAGATCAGTCACCCTAGGTGTGGCAAAATCCCTCAACGCTTTCTGGTCTTCGGCAGCCATCGTTCCTTCCTTATCAGAATTTTCGAATTCGTTCCTCGTTTCCTCAATCCACTTACTCAACTTTTGAAATCGTCTGTCAATGTCGTCCTCAAAAGGAAGCAAGTCTGGATGTTTAGATCGTGTTTGCATAAACCAATATTGAAAACCTGAAATAGAGAAAACAAAAATAAAAATGTTTAAGTAAAACTGGACTAATTAAACTGATATTGTAAAAAATAATAGAATATCGGGTAAATTGTCCCTGGCAGCGGCGCCAAAAACTTGTTGGATAAAATCAATACGCTTAAAAAAACACGCAAGTGCATGTGATCAACAAGTAATATAGTAGTGAATAAAGTATCGTTCCCACGAGGACAAAATATCAAGAATCTTAACTTCATAATTATCAATTTTGTATTAACCCTAATTTTATTAAACTAATCAATTCAATGGTTTTAAATTATATTAAAAAAACTAAATTACTAAATAAATAAATTTCAAACAATTAATGGACAATTAGACTTGTGATTTCACCCTGAGCTCCACTCTGATTTTCAAACCTTTATTCCAACTCAATTTAATATTCCAGTTTATTAATCAAGAACACGAACGTAGTAAGAGTCACCTCTCGATGCACAAATACCATATTAACATCAATCCACAATTAAGATAGAAATCCGTTAAACACCTAAATTAACCAACTCACTATATCTCTATGTGAACTGCAATCAAAGAAGGTTTAAGTTTAAGCTCTCTATACGATTACATGCGATGTCAAGCGTATCTCTACCTTAACAATAATCACAAATCTGCTATTGACAAAATTCATGACACATGCTATATTAACTAGGTCTGGATTTGAATCTCCTCTCTCGATTCCTTTCAAATCCACAAAGAACTGTTAATTAGGCAATTCATAAATTCACGCTCAAATTAACATAGATAAACTAAAAATATCTTATTGAATTGGAAATCAAAATTATAGAATCATCGTTTCACCCAAAGATCCATCACAAGTCTAATAAGTGAATTAGTTCATAACGAATGAATTAAAAACTGAATAATTTGTTGAAAACATCCCTCCAATCACAAATAAGACAAAAGAGAAGAAGAATAAAGAAAACCCCTTCACGTAGCCTTGATTCGCAATCGTCGTGACAATCTCTGTAAATTACTCCTCCAACGTTCGCTCTTCAATCCTTGAAATCGCTCTTCAAAATCTTTCCTTTTTGTTGTGAGATTGTTATATTTTACGTAATAGCCAGCTCTCCTTTAGTTCTGGCCGAAATCTCCTTTTTTTAGAGTCCAAACGCTTAACAAAAATATCACAAACCATGTTGCATCAGAGTCCAAATAGCAGCAGGACAGTTCAGAAAACGGGACCCCCGCCCCGGCGGGGGGTATAAGCTTAATAAGGCCCGCCCCAGCGGGTTAGGCTACTGACTTCAACTTTTCCTTTTTCCAACTTTTTTCCACTTTTGCTCCAAAAAGACCGCCTTTCCTCACCAATTGCATCCATGACACCTTACACATAAAATATCATGCAACGAGTAAAAACGAACACAAAACATGAAGATAACTACGAATTTAAACTTGAAATAAATATCGATTCGTGTATATAAAATCCACTTATCACTTAGCTTCTTATATCGGTCAGTAGCTGAGTTGACCAATTTTCTGTATGGGCAGGAAATTGTGTTTGGTTCTATAATCACTTAGCTTCTGGTAGTGATAATCATTGGAATAGTATGTCGCGCTATCAAGATGTATATGGCGAGAAGGTGAATCTTTTCTCATGCATATACTTGGTGGGTAGAGAACGATAAGGTAGGTGCGAGTCTTGAAACTCATACTTATGGTAAGTTCGTGACTCATAATAATATGATATGTTTTCGAACGTCTCAGCGAATGGACGCCTATGGTCTGTCTGGATGTTCTTAAACTCATATTATTGTGGAAAGTTCCTGAACTCATAATGTGTGGTAAGTTGATGGGTTGTACTAAGGTATAGGAATGTTTAGGCTGAAAGTAAGTATTTTCAGTAGACTTAGCAACGAGGGTGATAGAGAAGATTAAGTATTGTCGTAGTAAGACAATAAAGGAAGATGGAGAATAGGATATTCCAAGTCATCTAGCTATGCTAGATTTTGAAGTTTATTGAGTTCGTGCTGATCTGTACATTTTGAAAATGAAAGAATTGGTTCAACTTTTGGAACCAACGGATTTTAAAAGAGTTATTCTTGATATATCTATGTTAATTGCTTCGGCTAGACATAAATTGATTTAAAATATCAAAATAAATTTAATATCATCCGTGCATTTGATGCAAGGATGGTAAAAGGATGGAGTTATTAATGTAATCGAACCTGGTGTTGGATGTGATCTTAAGATCAACAACCCGCTATTGTATGATGTATAATGACGAAGTCACAAACTAACGAAGTCCTCAACGTACTGTGAAAAGTACGGTATCATGACGTCATAAAACGTTTTGATGTATTGCGAAAAGAATTTAAAGATGTAGTAAGTGAGTTGACTAGACGAATGTTTTAAGTGATGTCCAATTTATTGAGATGGTCTAAGTTAATTGTTTTGGCGAAGACAAATGGTAGGTCATGTTATAAGAAAATCGAGCTTTCTTTGAGAACTTGTGCCAAACCAAATTCTTTTGGTGCAGAGTCTAATGATTAAGTCTGAGGAGAACATGGAAGAGGTAGTTTACTTTCTTTGTGATTGTAAACTGACCGTTAAAGAAGGGCTTTCAGCGAAATACTGTTTAACCTAGTAAGAGTTCATGGTCGATTTGACCCCTCAACAAAAGTATGTAACGTTTTAAAGGAAATTTTATATTCCTCGTTATTCCTTCTACTTCATAATTTTTGATAGGTTATGGGGGTTAGGAATGATGGAAAGATAAAAACTCCGTTGAAGGTAATTTGAGAAGAAGGGTAGGCTAAAATTTCGAGGACGAAATTCTGTGAAGAAGGGGTGAATGTGATGACCCGAGTAAGGGTGTGGTTTTAAGAAATTCCGAGGACGGAATTTTTATAAGAGAGGAAGAGTGTGATGACCCGGATATTCGGGTTGTCCAGAATTTAGGTTTAAAGAATTAGTTATTAATAAAACTAATTTTTATTAATACTATTATGTGCTATGTGTTTATTAATCGTTCTATAACCTAGGATGATTATAAGTTGGGAGGATTCTGGCTACGAGCTAGATTGATCGAATAAGAATTTTCAAGACTTTCCGGGAACAAAAATATTTTCGGGAAAAAAGACGAAATAGGCACTATTCATCAGTTTCTGCTCAGAGATTTATTTTGAAATTTCGAGAAGTTATTGATTACGTAAAATGTTTAGATGTGATGGAATATTCAATAATATTTCAGTTATGGAAAAAATTAAGTTTTCGCCTGCGGACTTAAAATCTAAGGGTTAGGAAAAGTAATTTCCGAGAATTTAATGATTTCGTATAATAATTAGGGTTATTATGCGTAAGGAATACGAGTGTAATACTAGTTGTTATACGAGTATAGTACGAAGATTATTACGACGTATAATACGAATATTGTATGAACTTTATACGAAGAGAATACGAGAATGAGATGCGTAGAATACGATTTAGTCTTAAAAGCCAAGTAAGGGATAAGTTAAGTAATAGCTAAGTAAACTTAATAATTAAGTAAAGTGCTTATAAGTAATGAGTAAGCAAACTTAAGGGCTAAGTAAACTTAATGAGTAAGTAAACTTAAGGGTTAAGAAGACTTAATGGCTAAGTAAAGTTGGTGGCTAAGTAGACTTGGTGGTTAAGTAAACTTGGTGGCTAAGTGTTGGAGGAGGTGGGAATAGTAAGGAGGTTAAGGGGGTGAAATGACTATTTTGCCCTAGCTTTGGAAAATTTATAAATAGGAAGCTAGATTTCATTTAAATGAGATTTTGAAAATCCTACACTAGAGAGAGAGAGAGAGGATTCAGATGGAGAGGGAGGAGGAAGAGCTTGAGCATGAATGATCGGATCGAAAGTGATCGTGAAATAGAAAAGCTTGTGAATCATTGGCTTTGTCTAGCGGAAGAAAAATAAAGAAGCGAAGAATTGGATTAAGCAGTTCAGCGTAAGCTATAGTTGGGCGTAAGGCAAGTTTCCTAACTTCATTCATATTCTAAATGAATGCTAGTTTCTTAAACTTCTCAGATGTTGAACTTGAGAAGTCTTGTCTATGTGCATATGTGCGATGTATGTATAAGGTGGTAGTATGTATGAGGCCTTGTGCCATAATTTGAACACTTCGGTATTTCTATGATATGAACTATTTTATGATTGGATGTTCAATACAAGTACGCTCTGTTTATACATGAACCGTTATTGATGAAGTCTGTGCTAATGATTCTAGCCAGACAGGATGTGTATGAAAAAGGTAGAGGAATGAAAGTATTTCAAAGTGAAAATGACAGATGTTTTAAAATGATAGGAATCAGGACTATTCCTATTATTCAATCTGCTTCATAACCTTTGTCCGGTTATCGAAGTTCTGAAGAAATGTTTAAACTCTTGAAGTTGTTTGTTTAACTGTTATGACTTGTTGGGCAATTGAATGCTCACACTTGCTTTAAATGAAAAACATTTTTAGCGAACAAAGTTAGAAGAACTTAAGGATCCCGTAAAGATCAAGCTGACGGTATCCAGAAGAAGGACCATTCAGATGTGATTGAGAGAGAAGATCAAGTGAAGACTTGTAATGTAAAAAGATGAAATTGAATTATAGATTAGTCTAATGAACTATTATGTATCCTTTGTGGCGGATAAAAGTCACTCTTGTAAGATAAAATGAATAATGTATTTATTATTATTTGTAATGAAAAAGGTTATAAGGTTTCCAGAACCTGGGATTTGAGAGTGTATGTTGTTATATTTCAGTATAGAATGATGTATGTTGGATGAATGATATACTCGTGACGTACGAAATTCGGGTGTGAAGATAGACCGGATTTCGGGGCGTTAAAAGTTGGTATCAGAGCTGATAGGTTATAAACCTTAGGTAGGAGTACCTAAGACTATAATCGTAGAGAGAAGGATAAGAAGATCACCACGTGATCATAATGACTCGTAGTAACAGATGAGATGTTAAACGATGAATGATTTATAGCTAGTGCTATGAATGAAAGGTACTATGAAGTAGTACGGGAAGAAGAACTTATATTGAGTTGTGAAGGATAGTATATGAATTAAAGAAAATTCGTATTAAGTAGAGAGAGACTTAGAAGTTGTAAATTTCGATTGAGGACTCATATCAACAGCTGAGTTGTATGATTACATGGTTTTAGAACCACTTAGCTTCTTATACGATATAGTTGTTAAGTTGAACAATTCTTTGTATGGGCGGAGAATTGTGCTTGGTGTAACAACCGCTTAGTGTTGGATAAAATCAATACGCTTAAAAAAACACGCAAGTGCACGTGATCAACAAGTAATATAGTAGTGAATAAAGTATCGTTTCCACGAGGATAAAATATCAAGAATCTTAACTTCACAATTATCAATTTTGTATTAACCCTAATTTTATTAAACTAATCAATTCAATGGTTTTAAATTATATTAAAAAAACTAAATTACTAAATAAATAAATTATCACAAAACAGTCACCAATAACGAAATCCGAAATTTCAAACAATTAATGGAAAATTATACTTATGATTTCACCCTGAGCTCCACTCTGATTTTCAAACCTTTATTCCAACTTAATTTAAAATCCCAGTTTATTAATCAAGAACACGAACGTAGTAAGAGCCACCTCTCGATGCACTAATACCATATTAACATCAATCCACAATTAAGATAGAAATCCGTTAAACGCCTAAATTAACCAACTCACTATATCTCTATATGAACTGCAATCAAAGAAGGTTTAAGTTTAAGCTCTCTATACGATTACATGCGATGTCAAGCGTATCTTTACCTTAACAATAATCACAAATCTGCAATCGACAAAATTCATGACACATGCTATATTAACTAGGTCTGGATTCAAATCTCCTCTCTCGATTCCTTTTAAATCCACAAAGAACTGTTGATCAGGCAATTCATAAATTCACGCTCAAATTAACATAGATGAACTGAAAATATCTTATTGATTTGGAAATCAAAGTTATAGAATCATTGTTTCACCCAAAGATCCATCACAAGTCCAATAAGTGAATTAGTTCATAACGAATGAATTAAAAACTGAATAATTTGTTGAAAACATCCCTCCAATCACAAATAAGACTAAAGAAAAGAAGAATAACGAAAACCCCTTCACGTAGCCTTGATTCGCAACCGTCGTGACAATCTCTAAAAATTACTCCTCCAACGTTCGCTCTTCAATCCTTGAAATCGATCTTCAAAATCATTCCTTTTTGTTGTGAGATTGTTGTATTTTACGTAATAGCCAACTCTCCTTTAGTTCTGGCCGAAATCTCCTTTTTTTAGAGTCCAAACGATTAACAAAAATATCACAAACCATGCTGCATCAGAGTCCAAACAGCAGCAGGACGGTTCAAAAAATGGGACCCCCGCCCCGGCGAGCTAGGCTACTGACTTCAACTTTTCCTTTTTCCAACTTTTTTCCACTTTTGCTCCAAAAAGACCGCCTTTCTTCACCAATTGCATCCATGACCACCCTACACATAAAATATCATGCAACGAGTAAAAACGAACACAAAACATGAATGTAACTACGAATTTAAACTTGAAATGAATATCGATTCGTGTATATAAAATTCATTTATCAAAATCCCCCAAACTTAAACCGTGCTAGTCCTCGAGCACAAAAAAAATTACATGCTATTCAATGCAATTAAATGCAATAACAATCCAACAACATCGCATAAACTAACTTATACCATCGGCCTCAGAGAAAACAAGCAACTTTATAATACGAATTATCAAAACCAATCCATACTTACGTATTAATTCTCAAATCTTGAACAATTATCACTAGTATAGCGTGCGTGTGTGATCAACATCTAAGATAACTAATACGGATCCAAATTCTATACATAAACAACTTCTTAGAAGGAATCATACAGTGCAAACTTAAAAATCTCAAAGATAGACACGACTAAACTAAAATTAAACTCAACCAAATTCAAGGATACATGCAGGATACTTATACTTTCTTTTCTATCTTTTTTTCACACGGGGGCTTTTTGCACTTTTCCCGTTTTATTCTTCTTTGTTTTTTTAATTGATGGTTGGTGAGTGCGTTTTACGCTCCATCTCATGCTTGTGTTTATGGGGAGTATTTCTCCTCAACCAACCACAAGACTCAACATGTTTTATTTTTTTTATATTCAAAGCTTATATACCCCACATATATTCCCCCAAACTTAGGTTTTTTTATTTAAGTCTTAACTGCCTATCCTTGTCATATTCTGGTTCCCCCTAGCATTATCCTTTAGAAACTTTTTATATATCAATTTGAACTGTCCGGTCAACAAAGATGTTATTAGTGCTACCCTCTTATAACAGTTTCTAACAAGTCCAAGAATTGATTCATAACAGAAATTATATCATAGTTCTAATAATCCATACTATATTGGTTAACTTGTTCACAATCTCATCATTGGCCCACAAATACATGAAAAATGCGACACCGTTGGACATATGTAAACACATTATTTTTTTTAACAATGTAAAATCCTAACTACTATGCAAATACCTAATCTATAATTCAAAACTAGATAATAAAAACAAAAATGCATGCAACTAAACAAAGAAATCCCCCAAACTGAAATAAGACAATGCCCTCATTACATAAAAAACTGAAATTAAGTGCAATCGGACTTCCCTGGAATCATCTAAGTCTGGGGAGGTGGTTGGTGCTCTTCTTCATTGGAATCACTAGGAGGAAATTGAGGTAATGGACGGGGTGGTTGATATGGAAATTGAGCCGCCGGGTTAAAACTTTGAAGTGTTGTGTTGAATGAGGCGAAAGACGCGTTCATGGCATCGAACATGTGATCTTGGCGCATTGCTAATCGCCGCATTTCCCGCGTGTTGCCCTATTATGCGCATTCATTTGATTCTGGAACTCAAGGAACTGAGTACTAGAAATTGCCTCAGTCTACGGTACCTGCTCAGTTCCTTGATCTCTCATAGTTTCATCCTCATCCCCCGAGGTATCTTCAGCTTTAGCCTCGTCCTCCGAAGCTGATGGAAAAACAAATCCTAAACCTCTAGGATGCGATTCGCCGTCGGGCCACACTGAATACCGCGCTATCATTCTAGTATCTAAGAACTGCAGCGGCATCAGAGTGGGTTCATCATCAGACCAACGCACTCCAGCTTGACGACATAACCTACATATGAGAGATGGGTGTGGTAAGCCGCCAGAAAAGTTACCTCGGAGACATCGTTGAATAGAAAAACTGATAATTGCCCCGATGTCCATGATGAAGTCTTGTACGATGGCATATAGGAGGAGTGCGTTCTCCTTGGTCACGTCCAAGGTGTGCGTGGACGGTAGCAATTTAGCGCAGAAGAAGGCATACCAGATTTTCCCGTACCGACTGAGGTCCTTGCTGTGAAACACTGTGCCTCCCTTTCTACCCTTTATCCATGTTGTACCCGACTTAGTCATGTTTTGAATAACCTCCTCAAAGTCAGGGTCAAAATCCCGCATATAGGCATACTGGCACTGGCGTGGCACCCTCAGCTGATAATATGTATTGATTGCATCAGCAATGAATGGGATCATGTGACCCCACAGAAGGCATTGAACGGTGCCTTGTCCTCGACGTTCGCATAGAACTCCTTAACGACATTCACAACGGCGGGCTCGGGCTCCTCTGTGAACTTTACCCACCCTTGCTGATAAATTTGTTGCATCATCTCCCCATCATTCCCCTCGGGAGCCAACCCCAACTCCGGTGTAAGAGCCTTGGTAACCATATAATCGTACCGGTCAGTAGCGACGGTACTTCTGAATTTTCGGCGGTCGAATGTTCGTGTTGGTGGAACGGAACTTGAACCCTCTCCTCTTTGGCGTTTGGAAGTCGGTTGTGAAGCCATTGAATTTCAACAGTGAACTCTTGCTATTAAACACTTCCTTTTCCTAGACTTGGTTCAAGCACTTTATCAAACACTTGGCGTGCGGTTGGGTAGGTTACACAATTTTCTTGAAATTTGAACTTGGAAATTGGTGTATGTTGTAGAGATTAGATGAAGCCCCAAGTACGCACTAGAATTCACTCTAAAAAACAACCTCTCCAAATGCCCTAATTTGGAAATATGAATGTGGGAAGAAATAGATATGAGATGATATATATAGAGGTGGTGGTGTGGTGGTGTGGTGATTGCAAAGGTTGGGGAGTAGAGAATGTGTGAATTCGTAGTGGGGATGAGGTTTGTGATGTGGGTAGTGGGTAGTAGTGGTTTGGTAGGAGATAGCAATATGGGTTATTGAGGGAGAGTAAGAGCAAAGGAGTAGGCGTGTATGTGTGTGGGAGATATGGCTAGAGTCGTGCCTTATAACAGGCATGTCTGCCCAGGTTTCAAGACCCCCGCCCCGACGGGGGTTGCTAGGCCAAAAAGGCCCGCCCCGGCGGGCATGTCCACTGTAAAAAAAAATTTGGAAAAAAAATAAATTTTGAGATGCAAAATTCTCCGAATTTCCTCCATTTCGTAGTCGTTGTTGCGCTGACTCACGGTGGACCTCTCCTGAAACCAAAAACACGCAATATGTTAGATTAATGACGACTTGGAGTTTCAATGAGATTTTTAGTACTTTTTAAAAAAAATTAGCAAAACTTATCATTGACAAGACCTAACTACTACTTCATAAACTATATCCTAACAAATTAAACATGAACTATGAAAAATAAAGAAAATTTTGTGTTACCTCCCAATTAGCGCTTGATTTTAAGTCGTTCAGCCTGACTACTCCCTGTTTTACTGTGTATCGGTGAGGGTAATGTCGTCGGCATCCCAGTTCGACTCACCCCCCCAGTAATGCTTTATTCGTTGACCATTGACCTTAAACATTTCTAATGGATTGCGACTGTAGAGTTCAACGGCGCCATGAGGAAATACACGTTTTATAGTAAATGGTCCCGACCATCTCGACTTAAGCTTTCCGGGGAACAATCGCAGCCGTGAGTTGAACAAGAGGACTGCTTGACCCGGCTCTAATGTTCGTTGCACAATTTTCTGGTCATGCCATCTTTTAACCTTTTCTTTGTATAACTTGGCATTCTCGTAGGCTTGGAGGCAGAATTCGTCGAGATCATTTAGTTGGAGTAGCCTCTTTTCTCCTACAGCGGCTTGATCAAAATTCAATTTCTATATGGCCCAGTAAGCCTTGTGCTGTAGCTCCACCGGTAAGTTACATGCTTTTCTGTACAGGAGTTGATAAGGTGACATCTCGATTGGCATTTTGTATAGAGTCTGGTACGCCCATAATGCGTCGTCCAACCGAAGTGACCAATCTTTCCGACTCGGATTTACGACTTTCTCCAAAATTTTCTTAACTTCTCTGTTTGAAACCTCAGCCTGTCCATTAGTTTGAGGGTGATATGTTGTCGCCACCTTGTGGTTGACCCCATACTTAGCCAAAAGAGCTGTAAACGACTTATTACAGAAGTGACTACCATTATCACTAATTATTACTCTTGGCGTGCCAAACCTCGTGAAAATGTTTTTCTGAAGGAATTTGAGGACCACCTTGGCATCATTAGATGGTAATGCTATAGCTTCAACCCATTTCGAGACGTAATCCACCGCGAGTAGAATATACTGATTGTTCAAAGACGAAGGGAATGGTCCCATGAAATCGATGCCCCATACATCAAAGATTTCCACTTCAAGAATTGTTCGTAGGGGCATCTCATTGCATTTTGATATGTTTCCCACCCTTTGGCATTTATCACATGTTTTCACAAATTGGTGGGCGTCTTTGAACAATGTAGGCCAATAAAACCCAGATTGAATCACTTTTGCCGCCGTGCGCTCACTCCCGTAACGTCCACCGTATGCCGATGAGTGGCATTCTTATAATATATTGTGGACTTCACTGTAGGGGATACATCATCAAATCATCTTATCGGCGCATTGTTTGAATAGGTACGGTTCATCCCACATGTACCACTTGACATCATGTAGAAACTTCTTTTTCTGTTGTCGTGTAAGATCCGGGGGAAGCATTTTGCTCACCACATAATTCACGAAGTCTGCATACCACGAAAATTCTGCATTCAACCCAAATAGTTGCTCATCCGGGAATGACTCGTTGATCAAGCATCTATCTTTATCCTTTTTCTCTGAATTTTGCAGCCTTGATAAATGGTCGGAAACTTAATTCTCCGTCCCCTTCCTATCTTTAATTTCTAAATCAAACTCTTGAAGTAGGAGAATCCATCGGATAAGGCGTGACTTAGCATCTTTTTTCGCTATTAAGTTCCGAATCGCCGAATGGTCCGTGTAGACTATTACCTTAGTCCCGATCAAGTATGCCTGGAATTTGTCGAACGCGTACACCACTGCAAGTAATTCCTTTTCTGTAGTAGTGTACTTCATTTGAGTCTCTGTGAGTGTTTTGCTTGCATAGTATATGGCGTGAAACACCTTGTCTCGTCTTTGGCCCAAAACAGCCCCAAGCACATAGTCGCTCGCATCATACATAAGTTCGAATGACATTTTTCAGTCCGGTGCGACTATCACAGGGGCTGTAGTTAATTTCTTCTTTAACAAATCAAATGCGGACTTGCATTCTGCCATAAAACTGAAAATAGCATCCTTCTCTAAAAGACTGCATAAAGGTTTTGCAATCATAGAGAAGTCTTTTATAAACCTCCTGCCGAACCCAGCATGCCCCAGAAAACTTCTAATACCCTTAACTGAGCTCGGTGGAGGTAGTTTCTCGATCGTATCCAGCTTTGCCTTGTCCACCTCTAATCCTTGAGCCGACACCTTATGGCCCAATATTATGCCCTCTTCAACCATGAAGTGGCATTTTTCCCAATTTAGTATGAGGTTTGTATCCTTACACCGCTGCAATACCATTACCAAATTCTCTAGGCAAGTATCAAAATTATCTCCATAGACCGAGAAATCGTCCATGAAGACTTCAACATTCTTCTCCACCATATCTGAAAAAATAGTCATCATACACCGCTTGAAGGTTGCAGGTGCATTGTACAGTCCGAATGACATCCTCCTGAATGCAAAGGTGCCTTAAGGGCAAGTAAATGTTGTCTTTTCTTGATCCTCGGGAGCGATGGCAATCTGATTATATCCCGAATATCCATCCAACAAATAGTAAAACTCATGCCCCGCTAACCTGTCTAACATCTGATCGATAAAAGGTAGCGGGAAATGATCCTTTCGGGTTGCCTTATTCAATCTCCTATAATCGATGCATACCCTCTAACCTGTCACTGTCCTTGTTGGAATTAACTCGTTATCCTCATTCTGGATTATCGTCATTCCCCCTTTCTTAGGCACGCAATGAATTAGACTTACCCATTTACTGTCGAAAATTGGATATATGACACCGGCATCCAATAATTTCAGAATTTCCTTCTTGACCACTTCCTTCATGATTGGGTTAAGTTAGCGTTGATGCTCCACCGATGGACTTACATCATCCTCTATCAGAATCTTGTGCATGCAAAATGATTGGTTAATGCCTTTTATATCCGCAATCGTCCATCCAATAGCTGAATTGTGATCCCTAAGTACCCTCAGCAACTTTTCTTCCTGCAATTCGTTAAGTGCAGCAGAAATAATTACAGGTAAAGAATTTAAATCGCCTAAATACGCATACCTGAGATGTTTAGGGAGTGGCTTACGTTTCAATGTTGGTGGCTCCTCCAATGATGGTTTCAATTTTTCTGCAACTGTCTCCTTGGTGTGTAGAGGTTCAACCGGTAATAAGTGAGGCTAACTCGTGTAATAAGTCCACAAATTTTGGGTCATTTTTTTCTTCATCCCCCAATAAAGTTGTTTCTAACGGATCGTTGATCAAACTCTTGCTCATATCTTCGCTGGTAATTTGCTCAAAAATCCATTCGATTACACTCTTCCTTGTCCGTAGGATATTTCATGGCCTTGAACAAATTTAATTTTACTTCTTGATCGTGGACCCTCATTGTAAGTTCTCCTTTTTGCACGTCTATGAGTGTCCTACCCGTAGCCAAGAAATGTCTCCCTAAGATAATCGGGATGTTCTTATCTTCATCGAAATCCAGTATGATAAAGTCTGCAGGGAATATAAACTTATCCACTTTTACCAAAATGTCCACTACAATGCCTCTCGAATATGTAACTGACCTATCCGCCAACTGCAATGAAATATTCGTAGGCTTTAGCCTGGGCAAACCCAATTCTGAGTATACTGACAATAGCATCAGGTTTATACTCGCCCCCAAATCACGTAAACACTTGTTAAACGACATCTTCCCGATCATGCACGGGATAGTAAAGCTCCCCGGGTCTTTGAGTTTTAGTGGTAGCTTCTTCTGTACCACCGCACCACACTCCTCTTTTTGTGCCACTGTTTCTAAATCTTCCCATTTCTTCTTCCTCGACAGAATTCCCTTCATAAACTTCACGTAACTCGGCATTTGCTCGAGGGCCTCTGCGAATGGGATATTAATCTGGAGTTTCTTGAACACGTCTAAAAACAATCGGCTCGCTGTTTAACTTTATTTCCTCATTTTTGTTACCCTCCACTGTGTTACTGTCATCAACCTTTTCCTCCGGTGTTGTTGAATTTTCTGCACTATTCCCGCCAAGATGTTTTCCACTTCTCAACATAACTGCTTGACATTGCTCCTGATTACCCTAAGGATTTCTCTCGGTGTCGCTAGGTAATGTTCCTTGTGGTCTATTTTTCAATGCCAACGCAATCTGACCTATCTGATTCTCTATATTTTTAATAGCAATAGGTTGATTTTTCATAGCCAAATCGTTGCTAGTCATGTACCTTGCCCATGTTTCCTCCCCTTCAGATTTCCTTTCCTGATGTTGAACCGGTTGTTGGTGATTCTGAAAACCAGGGGATATAATGGTTTTGGAGCTTCAGTTTGCTGATTATTTCTCTATGAAAGGTTTGGGTGGTTCCTATTCCCCTGGTTATAGGTGTTTTGGTATGTATTTTGCGGAATTCTATTGTAGTTGCCTATGAACTGAACGGATGCTATATTTATTGCACACTGCTCTGTCGGATGATCACCTGCACACAATTCACATACTGCCATAACCTGCTGAACTTGAGCCCCTGTCATCGTATTTACCCTCTCATTCATCGTATCAAACTTCATGGATAGTGCAGAAAGCTGTGCTTGTATAGCTGTTACTCCGTCTAATTCCAAGATCCCAGCCTTTGCCTGTGTCATTCTTACTGTGGGCCACTAGTAGTTATTTGCCACCATTGTTTCTATCAAATTATATGCCTCCTCGTAACTCTTAGCCATGAATGCACCACCCGATGCTGCATCAATGTTGGTTCTCACATTTCCATGTAGCCCGTTATAGAAGGTGTTCATTTGTAACCACTTGGCAAATCCATGATGTGGGCACTTTCTGAGTAATTCCTTGTATCTCTCCCATGCCTCATATAGTGACTCTCCATTCTACTGCTCAAACACTGTGATGTCATTCCTCATTTTCGCAGTCTTTGCCGGTGGGAAAAATTTGGCAAGAAATTTTTGAGCCAAATCCTCCCACGTAGTGATCGAACCCGGCGGTAAAGAATGTAACCAACTTTTCGCCTTGTCCCGTAAAGTGAATGGGAACAAGCGAAGTCTCACCGCCTCATCTGACACCCCATTGTACTTGAACGTGTCGCACATTTCCAGAAAACTGAGTAAATGCTCATTCGGAACATCATTTGCAATTCCCCCAAACTGACATGAGTTCTGCATCATCTGAATTCTCCCAGGCTTAATTTCAAAAGTGTTCGCACCAATTGCAGGCTTAGTAATGCTTGACTGCAGATCAGTCACCCTAGGTGTCGCAAAATCCCTCAACGCTTTCTGGTCTTCGGCAGCCATCGTTCCTTCCTTATTAGAATTTTTGAATTCGTTCCTCGTTTCCTCAATCTACTTACTCAACTTTTGAAATTGTCTGTCATTGTCGTCCTCAAAAGGAAGCAAGTCTGGATGTTTAGATCGTGTTTGCATAAACCAATATCGAAAACCTGAAATAGAGAAAACAAAAATAAAAATATTTAAGTAAAAATGGACTAATTAAACTGATATTGAAAAAAATATTAGAATCTCGGCTAAATTGTCCCCGGCAGCGGCGCAAAAAACTTGTTGGATAAAATCAATACGGTTAAAAAAACACGCAAGTGCACGTGATCAACAAGTAATATAGTAGTGAATAAAGTATCGTTCCCACGAGGACAAAATATCAAGAATCTTAACTTCATAAATATCAATTTTGTATTAACCCTAATTTTATTAAACTAATCAATTCAATGGTTTTAAATTATATTAAGAAAACTAAATTACTAAATAAATAAATTATCATAAAACAATCACCAATAACGAAATCCGGAATTTCAAACAATTAATGGAGAATTAAACTTATGATTTCACCCTGAGCTCCACTCTGATTTTCAAACCTTTATTCCAACTCAATTTAATATCCCAGTTTAGTAATCAAGAACACGAACGTAGTAAGAGCCACCTCTCGATGCACTAATACCATATTAACATCAATCCACAATTAAGATAGAAATCCGTTAAACACCTAAATTAACCAACTCACTATATCTCTATGTGAACTGCAATCAAAGAAGGTTTAAGTTTAAGCTCTCTATACGATTACATGCGATGTCAAGCATATCTCTACCTTAACAATAATCACAAATCTGCTATCGACAAAATTCTTAACACATGCTATATTGACTAGGTCTGGATTCGAATCTCCTCTCTCGATTCCTTTCAAATCCATAAAGAACTGTTGATTAGGCAATTTATAAATTCTCGCTCAAATTAACATAGATAAACTGAAAATATCTTATTGAATTGGAAATCAAAGTTATAGAATCATCGTTTCACCCAAAGATCCATCACAAGTCTAATAAGTAAATTAGTTCATAACGAATGAATTAAAAACTGAATAATTTGTTGAAAACATCCCTCCAATTACAAATAAGACTAAAGAGAAGAAGAATAAAGAAAACCCCTTCACGTAGCCTTGATTCGCAACCATCGTGACAATCTCTAAAAATTACTCCTCTAACGTTCGCTCTTCAATCCTTGAAATCGCTCTTCAAAATCTTTCCTTTTTGTTGTGAGATTGTTGTATTTTACGTAATAGCCAGCTCTCCTTTAGTTCTGGCCGAAATCTCCTTTTTTTTAGAGTCCAAATGCTTAACAAAAATATCACAACCCATGTTACATCAGAGTCCAAACAACAGCAGGACAGTTCAAAAAATGGGACCCCCGCCCCGGCGGGGGGTATAAGCTTAATAAGGCCCGCCCCGACGGGCTAGGCTATTGACCTCAACTTTTCCTTTTTCTAACTTTTTTCCACTTTTGCTCCAAAAAGACAGCCTTTCCTCACCAATTGCATCCATGACCACCCTACACATAAAATATCATGCAACGAGTAAAAACTAACACAAAACATGAAGATAACTACGAATTTAAACTTGAAATAAATATCGATTCGTGTATATAAAATCCACTTATCACTTAGCTTATTATATCGGTCAATAGCTGAGTTGACCAATTTTCTGTATGGGCAGGGAATTGTGTTTGGTTCTACAATCACTTAGCTTCTGGTAGTGATAATCATTGGAATAGTATGTCGCGCTATCAAGATGTATATAGCGAGAAGGTGAATATTTTCTCATGTATATACTTGGTGGGTAGAGAATGATAAGGTAGGTGCGAGTCTTGAAACTCATACTTATGGTAAGTTCGTGACTCATAATAATATGATATGTTTTCGAACGTCTCAGCGAATGGACGCCTATGGTCTGTCTGGATGTTCTTAAACTCATATTATTGGGGAAAGTTCCTGAACTCATAATGTGTGGTAAGTTGATGGGTTGTACTAAGGTATAGGAATGTTTAGGCTGAAAGTAAGTATTTTCAGTAGACTTAGCAATGAGGGTGATACAGAAGATTAAGTATTGTCGTAGTAAGACAATGAAGGAAGATGGAGAATAGGATATTCCAAGTCATCTAGCTATGCTAGATTTCGAAGTTTATTGAATTCGTGCTGATCTGTACATTTTGAAAATGAAAGAATTGGTTCAACTTTTGGAACCAACAGATTTTAAAAGAGCTATTCTTGATATGTCTATGTTAATTGCTTCGACTAGACAGAAATTGATTTAAAATATCAAAATAAATTTGATATCATCCGTGCATTTGATGCAAGGATGGTAAAAGGATGGAGTTATTAATGCAATTGAACCTGGTGTTGGATGTGATCTTAGGATCAACAACCCGCTATGGTATGATGTATAATGATGAAGTCACAAACTGACGAAGTCCTCAACGTACTGTGAAAAGTACGGTATCATGACATCATAAAACGTTTTGATGTATTGCGAAAAGAATTTAAAGAAGTAGTCGATGTCAAGTGAGTTGACTAGACGAATGTTTTAAGTGATGTCCAATTTATTGGGATGGTCTAAGCTAATTGTTTTGGCGAAGAAAAATGGTAGGTCATGTAATACTAGTTGTTATACGAGTATAGTACGAAGATTATTACGACGTATAATACGAATATTGTACGAACTATATACGAAGAGAATACGAGAATGAGATGCACAGAATACGATTTAGTCTTAAAGGCTAAGTAAGGGATAAGTTAAGTAATAGCTAAGTAAACTTAATAATTAAGTAAAGTGCTTATGCTTAATGGCTAAGTAAAGTGCTTATAAGTAATGAGTAAGCAAACTTAAGGGCTAAGTAAACTTAATGAGTAAGTAAACTTAAGGGTTAAGAAGACTTAATGGCTAAGTAAAGTTGGTGGCTAAGTAGACTTGGTGGTTAAGTAAACTTGGTGGCTAAGTGTTGGAGGAGGTGGGAATAGTAAGGAGGTTAAGGGGGTGAAATGACTATTTTGCCCTAGCTTTGGAAAATCTATAAATAGGAAGCTAGATTTCATTTAAATGAGAGTTTGAAAATCCTACACTAGAGAGAGAGAGAGGATTCGGATGGAGAGGGAGGAGGAAGAGTTTGAGCATGAATGATCGGATCGAAAGTGATCGTGAAATAGAAAAGCTTCCGAATCGTCGGCTTTGTCTAGCGGAAGAAAAATAAAAAAGAGAGGAATTGGATTGAGCAGTTCAACGTAAGCTGTAGTTGGGCGTAAGGCAAGTTTCCTAACTTCATTCATATTCTAAATGAATGCTAGTTTCTTAAACTTCTCAGATGTTGAACTTGAGAAGTCTTGTCTATGTGCATATGTGCGATGTATGTATAAGGTGGTAGTATGTATGAGGCCTTGTGCCACAATTTGAACACTTCGGTGTTTCTATGATATGAAATGTTTTATGATTGGTTGTTCAATACAAGTATGCCCTGTTTATACATGAACCGTTATTGATTAAGTCTGTGCTAATGATTCTAGCTGGACAGGATGTGTATGAAAAAGGTAGAGGAATGAAAGTATTTCAAAGTGAAAATGACAGATGTTTTAAAATGATAGGAATCGGGACTATTCCTATTATTCAATCTGCTTCATAACCTTTGTCCTGTTATCGAAGTTCTGAAGAAATGTTTAAACACTTGAAGTTGTTTGTTTAACTATTATGACTTGTTGGGCAATTGAATGCTCACACTTGATTTAAATAAAAAACATTTTCAGCGAACAAAGTTAGAAGAACTTAAGGATCCCTTAAAGATCAAGCTGACGGTATCCAGAAGAAGGACCATTTAGATGTGACTGAGAGAGAAGATCAAGTGAAGACTTGTAATGTATAAAGATGAAATTGAATTATAGATTAGTCTAATGAACTACTATGTATCTTTTGTGGCGGATAAAAGTCACTCTTGTAAGATAAAATGAATAATGTATTTATTATTATTTGTAATGAAAAAGGTTATAAGGTTTCCAGAACCTGGAATTTGAGAGTGTATGTTGTTATATTTTAGTATAGAATGATGTATGTTGGATGAATGATGTACTTGTGACGTACGGAATCCGGGTGTGAAGATAGACCGGATTTCGGGGAGTTACATGCTCGATCCTTAGTCATGTCGCTAAGGTGACGAATAGGGATCATGTTGGCACATACAAAACTGTACCACGCCTTCCCATAGCGACTGAGTGCATAATGCGGGAAACTGGTCTTCTCACCCATTGTGTCATTGGTTTTCCATGTTGTCCAGGGCTTGCAGAGCCTCCTAACAATATCATCCAAGTCGTAGCTGCGAAGCCCCCGTTCTAAATAGTCCTTGCCATCATAGTTAGGCGTCGCAAAAAGTGCATTGATGGATTGACTGTCATACGTCACTGATCGCCCTTGACTTGAACAACAGTAGGACCGTCGGCATGAAAATTTGCATAGAACTCACGGACCACGAAAACGATAGCCGACTCAGAAGATTTTATGAAGTGCACCCACTTGCGTCCATTGATCATGGCCATCAGCTCGCCATCCTTCGTTTGATAAGGCTGAAAACTCCATTCAGGTTCCAAGTTTTATTTGGCAAAGGAGTGCTTGTACCATTTTTGTAACGACCTCAAAACTCGTACAATAATATTCTCCTTCTCGATCGTTAACAATACAACTTTTGTAAGACTCCAGCTTATTAATGAATAAAATCAAATTTTCTCTAAATATTATTGTGAATAATAAGGGGTTAATTTGATATAATACTTTGGTTATGGGCGAAATGTGCAAATTTTGCAAAATAAGCAAGTGGTTATAAAATATTCATTTTGTCGAGGAATATTTGTTTGGTCATGGAATACTCTTGCTGTCGGGAAATATTCGTACTACAGCGCAGCCTTGTGTGGGCCCCATAACGAAAAATGATTGGATGAATAAAATGACAAGTATAAGTTGTTTATAAATAACGGCGTAGTTGTTACCGTTAATACTGTTGGAATACCCGGTGGTTAAAATACAGTAGCACACGGTATTGCACCAATTATTGATACTTACGTAAGAAGGCACTACTCAATAATTGTTACAGTAGTTATTATTCAATATTTTATTTTATTGATTCAATAATTGCTGCGTTGATATTTTATATTATTGTTGTTTCAATAATTATTGTTGCACGGTATTTTTCTTTATCAGATCAATAATTCATATTATTTGAATAATATTATTAGATAACATTATTGGCAATGTCTAGAAAGTTCTGTCTAAGGAGAGATTTGGTCATCTAATTACGCACCAGTAAGGAGAAATCCATATTGGAAAGCCCCCTCTTTCCTGGGAACGGCCTGGTTGTCATAAATATGATTCTGTAATATTATTTGTGAATAATTAATTATTGATTCATATGATAAGGAAATATTTATTTTATCTGAAAATAAATGAGGGATATATTTTTGTGGTTAAAACTGAAGGAGTTAATGTTGAGGTTTTTATCAGTATTTTTGTCGGAATTGAGGTATTAAAAATCAGGGTTTTTGAGATATTTTGCGGGGGTTATAATTTTTAATCCGACCGTTGGATCGTGGTAATTTTTGGATATGTTATACATATATAAGTTGAGTATATGTCCACAAATTTTGAACCGTTTAAAATGAACGTATGATTTATTATGAATTTTACGAGATGACTGGTTCAGAAATTGTTGAATTTTTGGAGTTAATCATTTTGGTGAAAAATTTTAGAATTAGTGGGCCCCACTCTTAGTTGGTGAAGAAATGTGCTGAGATTTTTATTCAAATGTGGTGGGTGAGAATAGTAGCAGGTAAAACCATCAGGTTGCAGGTTAAGTCTACTTCGGCGTGCTAACATTTTCCTATAAATAGAGGGCTAAGTTAGAATTGAAAATCACACCAGAAACAAGTTTTCTCTCTTTCTCTCTCTAGATTATTAAGTGTATTTTGTGAGTATTTAGATACTTTGAGAGTTTCTATTCATCAGAGCAAGTTTCTTTCAGCCTTATACCGGTATTCCGACCAGAAGTACTGATATTTTGAGGTAAGGGATATTATTTTCTTCTTAAATGATATGATTTTCTTCAATATCATTATGCTGAAATATTGATATGAACTTTTTATCAAATTTGGAACTTTTTGTGTCGATGTTACTATTCACGTATACGTTACTATTCACGTATACGGCACTATTCACGAATACGGCACTATTCACCGAAAAATAAATTTTTTTCTTTTTGTCCAAGATATCTATTATGGTTACTATCTTTGATTGTATCCATGTTTTGATATTTATTTTTGAATTCTACTTCACAATTGATTATTATGAAGTATTATTGATCTTGGATAAACTGTTATACGAATCCCTACTATTTGTCCTCCTGTCTCACTGGATTCGTTTTCTTTAAGATATTTTTCATCATCCTCAGTCCTAAAAGATGACCTGTTGATGAATATCTTTGGCCTGTAGTGCAAAAATGAATGATTAACTGATGAATATCTTTGGCCTATAGTGCAAAGATGAACAGGTGTTGAGATGAACATGACTGACAGGTGATACAAATGAATATCTTTGGCCTGTAGTGCAAAGATGAATATTTGGATAAAGATGATTATTAATTGATGTTACAGGGATAAAATATTGATGATGGACTTTTAAATCTTAGAAGATAGTAGAATTCATTCTCTACTTGACTCTTCTAATGGTTTGTTATTTCCGCTGCAGTTGTTGATCTAAAACTTATTGTCGATTATATTCTATCAGATTTTTCCCTGTTGAATACTAATGATAATTTGTTGTATATTATCTTAGTCATAATATTCTTTACTGGGCTAGTTGAGCTCACCCTTTTCCTTTTTGTTCTATTTTTCTTCTTAGGAGGTGAGAACATAGCAGGATCTAGTCGGGGTATGGAGTGATGGTTCTAGAAAGATGTTTTAGCAGTCCTCACTATTTTTGTAAAATAGTGTTTGAATAATTATATTGAGGACTTATTTGAGTGTGGATATTGTCTAGAAGATAATATTTGTATTTAAACTCACAGTATGTGTTGTCGTATTTTGCACGACAATTGTATTATTAAAGTTGTAGTTTACTTTCTGTACCATGTATTTGGCGACTCAAAATGGGTGTTGTATACCTATTTTGGGGGCGTTACAGTTGGTATCAGAGCTTAGGGATACGATCCGTGGCTGAGATGTGAGACAAGAACTAGGAGGGGAGAGACGGGGAATTCCTTCGCTAGTATGACCTGACTAAGTTTATTTGGTCGGTCAGAGTATAGGGATAATATATGACATGACTATTAACCCTTGTTTTATGGCAGTATTTAAGAATGGCAGCTGAGAACGTTAACAATGGAGTAAATCAAACCGTGGAGACACCTTTGATCACCACCCAAGGGAACGTGCAATAGGAAGGCAATATTCCCCCTGTAAACAACGTTACCGAGCAAACGATGAATGATGGAATATTTAGGAGCTTTTTGCAGTTCATGCAAAATCAGACGAGGGAGACTCGTATGCAGAATACAGGTGGAAATGATAACAACGCGCGGTTTGTCACAGCCAAGCAGTTCAAAGAATTGGGACCACCAGAATTTCAGAGAAAGCCGGATCCGATCATGGCAGAAACGTGGGTCAACCAAATTACCAAGATATTCGATGTCTTGGGATGCACAGAGGAACAGAAGGTTCCATTCGCCACTTTTATGTTCCGCGGTGAGGCAGACTACTGGTGAGAGTCTGTGAAGCGTACCCAGCCTGACGCACTCAACATGTCCTGGGAAACATTTCAAAAATTGTTCAATGACAAGTACTTTCCTGAAAGTATTCGTCATATGAAGGAGGTGGAGTTTATCAGACTGGAACAAAATAATATGACGGTGTTCCAGTACGAGGCGAAGTTTGCAGAGTTATCCAGGTTTGCACCTCATTTGGTCGAAAATGAGGAACGAATGACAAGGATGTTTCTGAGAGGTCTAAAACCCGAGATTCAACAATATCTTATCTCTTATAAATTTTTTTTATATTCAGATATTGTAAACAGGGCTCAATTATTAGAGCGAGATAATGAGTATGTGCAACCGAGGGACCACAACCAGGGTCATACCGGTGGCGGCAGTCATCGAAGCAATGAAAACCAGCAGGGAGAAAAACATTCGGACAAAAGCGGGAACCACTCTGGTGGTAATCGTGGTCGTGATAATAAAAGGAGCGAGTCGGGAGGAGATTTCAAGAAGAGAAGGTACAACAATGATAATGTGAAGACGTCAGCACAAACATCAACTGTTTCTAGGGGAGAAGAACGACCACCGGTCGTATGTTACAAATGTGGGAAAGAGGGACATATCAGCCCAAACTGCCCACAACAATCCATGGTATGATATAACTGTGAAAAAGAGGGTCATATTGTGAGACCCCAGATTTTATGAATAAATATTTAATTTTCTCGAAATATTTTTTTTAATATTATGGTGTGAATTTGAGATAATATTATAGTTGTAGGTAGTATTTATAAATTTTGCAAAGTATGCAAATTGTCATATTATATTCGATTGGTCAGGGAATATTCTTTGTGTCGGGAAATATTTGTACGATGGCACAATCATTGGTGGACCCCACAACGGAATTATTATCGGATTGAGAAAACGACAAAAATATTTTTATGAAAATAACGGCGAAAGTTTTACCGTTAATACTGTTGAACTACTCGGTAGTAAAAGTACAGTAATATTAGTGGTTGCATAGTAGCACACGGTATTGATTATTGATGTTTATGTGAGAAGTTACTCAGTTTTGCTTATTTTATAGACTCCCATTTACCTATTTTTCAAAATAATCGGTAGAATTTATTTAAAGGTGGGGCCCACATGTGGGGGCCATATGTGGGGCCCATATGTGTTGAAAAACTGATTTTGGAAATGAGGGTGGGAGAGAGTTACGTAGGGGAAGGAGTTTATATATATAAGATTGTGATGTGTGTGTATATATATAATATTATATGTGTGAGTGGAGAGTGTTGGAATAAAAGGAAGAGTGAAAGTGATGTGTGTGAGTAGAAAATGGTGGAAAAGTAATTATATGAAAGTGATGGGTGTAAGATGTGTTTATGTGTGATAGTAATGTGTAAGAGTGTAGTGAATTTGATTATTGGGTGGGTGGGGGATTTATGTTGGTTATGGGGGAGAAAAATTAAGTGGTGTATATATAATATTGTTATATATAAGTTAAAAACATGTGTTTATATATATGTATTATATTTTAATTTTTGTTGAAATCTTATTGGTTAGTTGTTTGACTTAGTTGTTAGTTGATTGAAGAAATAATGCTGCAAAATAATTTCGTTCATGAACAGTGCACTTCCATTCTCCTATAAATAGAAACTCATTCCTTCATTATTTCTTACAAATTCACTGAAACTCTAGAGAGAGAAAATTATAGAGAGAAAGAAGAAAAGTATTCTGCTACTTCCCTACTCTTATATCTAGTTTCTTTTACGGTAAGGGATATTATTCTTTTGTATTCATGAAGAGAACTTCTGTTATTCTATTTCTTTATTATTCTATTGGAATAACCTGTATATGCAGAATACCCTATACTTGGTGACATTCTTCTATTATTCTGTCTTTATTATTCCGTTGGAACATCCTGTCTGTGCTTTACACCGGACCTAGTTCCGTCTTTATTATTCTGTTTTTATTATTCTGTTGGAATATCCTGTCTGTGCTTTTTACGCCGGACCTGGTTCCATCTTAATTATTCTGTTGGAATATCCTATCTGTGCGTTTTACACCGGACCTGGTTCCGTTATTTAGTATTCTGTTGGAATAACATGTCTATGCGAAGTACTGCATGCATGGTGATTTCTTTTGTTATTCTATTCTTTATTATACTCAGTTGGTTAAAACTTTAACTTCTATACTCCATGAAATTAGTGGAATATCTTTGATATTTGCGCTTCATCCAGTATCCTTTTATGGAAATATTCTTTTGAGCATTCTTGAATTTTACTCTACAAAGAAGTATCATGTTGACAATTTGGACGTTATCAGTTCCTAGATAAATTAATTCTTGAACTTGTTTTATTGAATTCTTATATCATTGTTATCATCCTCATGTTTATATTTTGTTGAAAGTCATCTGTGGCCTGTAGTGCATAAATGGACTTGGTATGATTATGACCAGGGATTATTCGGTGTAATCATGACCGTAATGTTACAAATGATGTGAAAAAAAAATCCTCATTGGCCCGTAGTGCATTGATGGACAGTTTTTGGTATGATTATGGCTATGGATTCTCTTTGGCCGTAGTGCAAAGATGAATTATTTTATGGCATGATCAGGATCGTTGATGAAAACACGATTATCTTTGGCCCGTAGTGCATAGATAATTCGTGGCCGTGATACTAAAGAATATCCTTGGCCATAGTGCAGGGGTGATTCGATGATGTGGATTATTTATTAAGCTGAGTCTCAGCGATAAAAGTCATGAAAAACCTTTTAAATCATAAAAGATAGTAGATTTTATTCTGTACTTGACTCTTTTAATGGTTTGCTTGATCCGCTGCAGTTAAAGTTGATGTCTATTGTATTTTATCAGTTTAACATCGTTGAAGACTGATGATAATTTATTTTGCATTATCTTAGTCATAATATTTCTTACTGGGCTAGTTGAGCTCACCTTTTCTTTCACTGTTCTCTCCAGGAAATGAGAACGTAGCTGGGACTAGTCGGGGAACAGAGTGATGGTCCTAGATGTTTGCATTAGTAGTCCTCACTATTCTATGAAATAGTGTGATAATAATTGTAATGAGTACTCCTTTTGAGTTTGTATACTCTCTAGTAGACAATCTTTGTATTCAAACTCACAGTTTGTGTTTTGTCGTATTGTACACGACAGTTGTATTATTAAGTTATATTTGAATTCTGTACCATGTAAGTGGCGACCCAAGATGGGTGACATATACCTAATTTTGGGGGCGTCACAATTGGTATCAAAGCTTAGGGATATGATCCCTGGCTAAGATGTGAGACTAGAACTAGGAGGGGAAAGACGGGAAATTCCTTTGCTAGTATGACCTACATAAGTTTATTTGGTATTTTATTTGTCAGTTGTAGCATCCCCAAATCCTGGTACTAATCACCAAGGATCTAGTATACTATTTCTATAACTATTGCGGAAGATATAAACATAAATTGTTTATACATTAAACTTTTACACATCATTCCCAAGGTCTACAACCTTAACTTAATACATACCTTCAATAACTTAAAGGTTTACAATGCTATGTTCATTAGAAAATTTAATAGATCTAACTGCAACATAAAATAATCTTGCACTTTGCCCTTGTCTCTGTCTTTACTCAAGCTTTCATCTTAATCTGAAAATTTTATCATGATATAGCAAGAGTGAGCATCAAATTTGCCCAGCAAGTTTTAAATACAATGAAGATATATCATGATTGAAAAGAATGAATAAGCTTTCAAGTTTTCAACAATATATTAATTGTGAAATAACATGAATCAAGTTTCAATAATTTCATGACTGAATCAATAATGTTTGAAGGTCAACAATGACCATAAACAATTTAACTGAACCTTATGGTAATGAAGGTGATCAGCCTTTCATACCTGATGAACATATACAACATGCACTAAGTGCGAATCAATAATCAGTGTAGACGTGAATAATCAACAATAATCATTCACTAACATGCTTTGAACATACAACTCAAGTTTGAGTTAGGAAACTTGCCTGATTCGTTGACTACTGTTACACAGTTTAAGTTAACTTCTTTTGGTAAGACCTATCATTAATAATAAGATTGGTCTTTCAATCAGCATATTCTACTTTGTATCATAATACAATTACTTTGTCAATAGATTATCTAACACTTAATCAAATATTAGATAACACCCTAACACATCGGTATTATTATCATTCTTGGATAATTCTTCAATCACTGTATCATATTCATTATGATTAAACACTTAATCTTATACATTATAAGTTCTTCTTTATACTCTAATAAGTCAAATACTAATCCAATAACCTGGATTTTAAATTTAATAACCAAATTGCCAATCCAGCAGACTGAATACAGAATCCAGCAACCTGGATTCAACAAATTTCCAATCCAGCAAACCAAACTGCAATCCAGCACACTGGATTACAAATCCAGCAAATAGATTGCAATCTAGCAAGCTGGATTCAACATATTTTCAATTCAGTAAACTTCTTTTCAATCCAGCAAGCTGGATTCAACAGATTTTCCAATCCAACAAGCTGGATTCCATATCCGTACACGAAAATACCAAATCAACTTATTATTTTTCTATCCTTTGTACAAACATGTATACACATATTTCATACACAAAAAGTATTTTTCCAAAATTTTCCAACTTCTTTTGGTATTTTTCAAAAATCATTTTTAGTTAATTCCTTAAGAAATTAGCTACCTCGTGCTTAACTCCAGAAATTCCCATATCTTGGCACAATCTTATACATGTTAACGTGACACTCCAGTTTAAATTTCGTGGCCATCGGAGTTATAGAACTCCGGTTATAGCGATTTTCGTCGGAAAATCACAGAAATTGAAATGGTCATAACTTGCTCATTTTAACTCGGAATGAGCTCATTTTTGGACACAAGGTACTTGATATCATATATTTTCATGTCCCAAAAGGTCAGAATTTATTACATAAACTAAGTTGCCAAAACAGCCCTCGTAAAATTTGGGCAGCAACTTTTTTGCCATAAAACAGTTTTAGAGTCCTTTGCTAAAACAGTCATAACTCTTGCGTTTTAAAACATTTTTGAGCGATTCTTGGGCCCACGCGAAGCTAACTTCCAGGGCTACAACTTTTATCTAATGATATTTTTCCAAAATTCGAACACATCAGTCCAAAAAGTTTGTAAAAGGAGACTGTTCGGGATTTGGTTGAACAGTTTGATTATGCTTCTTCCGAACGTCATAACTACCTCCTCCGGAGTCGGAATTTGTCCGTTCCGGAGTCTATGAAAAGCTTATTCAGTGTACTATAACATATCAGAAGCCCAGAATTTTTAAAGCACAAAAAGTGGACGAAAAAGCCCCCGTTACAGACTGCCCAAAAACAGTTCCTAGAAAAACGGGACTGTTTTCACAAAATCAGTCATTACCCCATGCAAACTCAACATATTTGAGTGCTACCACTTGGGTTAACTAGTAAACACATATATCTAGCACCCCTCTTTGACGGATCGTAAAAAGAAGCTATAGATTTAAAACGGTGGAAATCCAAAGTACATAGAAATTTAGGATTTCTAAACTAGAAAAATTTTAAGTTTTCTTTTCTTTTGGTTTCCAACCAAATCAACACCCAAAATAGGTAGATCCATATTTGAATCCATGGAAAACACATAGATCTTAGGGATTTGAATATCTAAATCAAAACCCCTTTCCATCAAATTACAAAAAAAAATAAAGGAAAAAAAATTATACCTTTGTTTTTCTTCTTCTTTTTCCTTCTTCCATGGAGAACCTTCTCACTCCTCTTCTTCTCCCTCATGGGCCACCGCCCCTCCTCTCTTACTCCTCCATGGCTTCGGCCACTTCTTCTCTCTCTTTTCTCTTTCCCGTTTCTTTCTTTTCTTTCTTCTTTTTCTCTTTCTCTCTCTTCTCTTTCTTCTCTTCTTGTCTCTTATCTTCTTATCTTTTCTTATTCTATTTCCTCTCTTATCCGTTCCTTCTCCTCTCTTTTTTCTAATTGCCGAACATTGGCTTTCTTATGGCCATATACATTTATTATTTCTAATATAGCAATTGTCCAATATGTCCCTCTTTAATTGGGATACTAGATTAATCTTTTGGGCTTTTAAATTAATCCTTTGGGCCATGTAAAATTAACATAGTCCAATCCTTTCTATCTTATCACACCCTAAATATTTAATTAGGGCATCTATTCCAAATAAATAGAATTTAAATCATCACTTTAGCACATTAAATTCTATAACCCAATTAAATTTGTTTTAATTAAGTAATAAAATTAATAACTTGAGATAATAAAAATATATCTCTTAACTTAATATTATTTTTAATATTATTGTTCTCCCACAAGTGGGCCTAGTTTTGGCCCTTAATTAATCTCATTGAGCTAACAAATTTAATTGTTTTACTTACTAACAAAATTAACTTGGGCTTTCAATCCCTAATTAAATTGGGTCAATATAATACTTGTCCCATACATAATATATTGGGCTAGATTAAATAATTTAATCACCCTTAGTCACTTTATCTACAAGTCTCATGCTTAATAATTAATTGGACTTGTTTAAATAATATAACTTCCTTAGTCCATTAAATTTAATTCTCTTGGACTCTAAATAAATTATTGGGCTATGATATTATTATAGTCCATTACTTTTAATACTATTTTACCCTAATTATTTAATTAGAGTTTTTATTTCTCACTCTAGAAAATAAATTCTTTACTCATGCATTTTTAATTTCATAACCCAATTAGAATTGGTTATAAAACTAATTATTTGAGATATATAAAATAAATCTCTTAGAACTAGTATATATTATAAATACTAGTATTCTCTCATCTCATAACCCTTAAGTTATTTAATTCTTCATTCCTAATATATAATTAGGATCATGCTAATTTCTTTTATTTGTCATCACATAATATTCGTATTCACTTACTCACATAATCATTAAATAAATTATGTCATGCTCCACAATTCTCTTAGATTAGGTCACTAGTATATATTTAATTACAATGACCACCAAATAACAATAACCATTTAGGTTATTTAATTCTCATACATAATTTAAATAACTTATTCAAGTTATACAATTCATATTGTATACTTAAATTTAATTTCCTCCTCCTCTCCATAAATTGTTTTCAAACAATTTATTTATATACTAAATATATAATTTAATATATTCAATCATTTATTCAAATATGAATTTAATTTACTAACTACTTTGATACCAATATACATTTGCATATTGAATCTCCTCTCATATTTTAGCTTTACATCATTTGGTATAATATTAAATATTATATCATTATTCATATAACATCTTTCACTTCTCACACTAATTTTGACTTTTCTCCATAAAAAGTCAACTGTTGACTTTGAACAAAAGTCAACCTTTACACACTTTGTGTTTACTGCCCACTTTGACTAATCTTGACGTTCCGGACGCAACCGAGCAATCCATGCTTCAAAATTCTATCTCTAACTCAAATTTTGAGTTTTAAATTACTCCTTTCTTATTGCTAATCGTAATAACTAACGACTTTAAACTTATTTATCTTCTTATTTGCCATTCAAGGCCAACGTTCAAGCTATGTTAATTACTAACATAGTTTTATCTTGATCCTTATATCAATAACTTAATTCATCACTCCTCTTGCTAAAATATTTATAGCACCTTACTAAGTATATATATTTCTATACATATACTCATCTTCATTTAACCTTATAACATCTCTTCATGTGAAATCTTATCTCCTTACTAAAATTTCTATATGTACTTATATAACATTTCTTAGACTATTCAGTTCACACCGAATTTACAGGTATCGTAATACCTTATTCTCGATATTTCTTCAAGTACATATTAATTCATTTCTAGGGTTTTGAAATTTTGTAACCCATATTTCTTTATTCTCATTCAATTAAGAAACCATATAGGTTCTTCTTAAAAATTTTGAAATCTTTAAAATTTCTTCACAGAAACGGCAATTCCATACACTTATTTTCTGTCTAGGTTCATCTTATAACCTTTAATCCGTCATTTTAGGATTTTATTAATTATCTAAATTCTCGGGTTGTCACATCAGTCAAAATATAGGAATAATATGTTACATGTCGATTAACCTTCGTTTTGTTGCAGTATTTACAAATGGCATCCGAAATTGTTGAGATAAGCAATGAAGCACATGAGAACGTGGAGACACCTCTAATCACCAACCAGGTTAATATGATTAGAGATATCCATGTGGTGATTGAGGAATTAAAAGTTGCACTCAAGCTAGTCGCAAAGGTAGCAACTGAGAGTGAGGAAGAAGAGGAACCTGAGGTTGATTTATTAGAAGAACTTATTGATCAAAATATAGAACTGCAAAATCGTATTCATAAGTTAGAAGAGCAGGCTGAAGAACGACAGGCGGTCGTAGAACAAAGGGATGCAACAATTCAAAATTGTATTACCCGATGTGCGATGGTTGAATAGAAGCACTCTTTGGCAGAGTATATGATATTAAAGCTGGAATCTGAGAATTCAAATGTCAAGGAGCAGCTGAAAGAAGAAATAAATGAACGAGTGAGAATGAAAGATGCATGGGTAAAAGCCGCACGACGCGTTGATATTGTGGAAAGAGAAGTCCGATCCAAGAAAGCTAAAATAGATGATATGTAATTTTTTCGACAGCAATTGGGAAATCTAGCATCGAGTTTTGAATTACCCTAACGAGGAATCGAACGAAGTTATCATGGGTTAGTTAATTATAAATTCTTGCAAAGTCTATACCTTATAAGATACCGGTTCTACCCATTCTTTTATCTCTCTTGCTTGCGCTCAACGGTTAAATTTGACTTCGGAGAAATTAGACTTTGACTTATTGGTTGAAACTTCGATAGTAGAAACCTTCGTTACCTTCACTGTTTATAAATCTTGTTTGATTCAAATCGACACTTTCACATTACCTGTCGATCTTATCTCTTTAAAAATACTTGCCTTTGATGTGATTTTTTTGGAAATGATTGGTTAACTACTCATCATGCTTTTCGTAAGGTTATTAGCTTTCATACTCCTAACCAACCTGTTATGCGAATTCAAGCAACCAAACCACTAAAGTCAATCATTGTCATATCAAGCCATAAGTAAAGAGCCCCGGTCCTTTCGTTGTTGACCTCCTTGTGTAGAATGCACCAAAACCAGACTTTCTATAGGCGACGTCGTGAATGAAGATGGCAAGTTGATAGGTATCAATGTGACGTGTTATCCAAGTCTTGGATGAGAGTCACAGTTTTAAATGATAATTCTATTGTTAATAAATTTCTTGATGTATTCTTGAAGACTTCATAGCCTACCCTAGAGCGTGAAATCGAATTTTGTATTGACCCCAGTACAAAACCCATTTCTTAAACCCTCAAATATTTCTTTAACTAAAGCGAACGTAACATGCGCCAAAGATGTTGGCTCGAGCTGTTGAAGATTACGATCGTACCATGCAATATCATCGTGGAAGTGCGAACGTGGTAGCTGACGCGTTGAGTAGAAGATCGTATGTGGTTACAAGTGCGAATATACGAATCCACGTGAAGATAACAAATATACGAGTAGAATTGACTTTTTAATCGATAAAGTTAAAGCCGCTCAAGCTACATACTCAGAGCAGATGAATGAAGAAGGTTCAAGAGGGCGTTATTCTAAAAGCAAGAATCGACGAAAAGAGGAAATCTCAACCCTCGATTTAATTGGCCCATTTGAAATCCTCGATGAAGTAGGAACTGTGGCTTATAGACTCGTTTTACCGCCAAGTATGTTGCGTGTTCAGAACGTTTTTTTTTACGTATCGATGTTATGTAAATATGTGGACGACCCGAACCACATTATTAATTTAGAACCGGACGAGATAGCAGAAGATTTAACGTATGAGGAGATACGTGTTAACATCTTGGATAAGAAGGATCATATTCGACGCTCAAAGGTTATACCTGAAGAGTTCGAAGTCAAGGTATCCTCACCTGTTCGGCGTACCAGGCACGTACGTAAATTTCGAGGGCGAAATTTCATAAGGAGGGGAGATTGTGAGACCCCAGATTTTATGAATAAATATTTAATTTTCTCGAAATATTTTTTTTAATATTATGGTGTGGATTTGAGATAATATTATAGTTGTAGGTAGTATTTATAAATTTTGCAAAGTATGCAAGTTGTCATATTATATTCGATTGGTCAGGAAATATTCTTTGTGTCGGGGAATATTTGTACGATGGCACAATCATTGGTGGACCCCACAACGGAATTATTGTCGGATTGAGAAAACGACAAAAATATTTTTATGAAAATAACGGCGAAAGTTTTACCGTTAATACTGTTGAACTACTCGGTAGTAAAAGTACAGTAATACGAGTGGTTGCATAGTAGCACACGGTATTGATTATTGATGTTTATGTGAGAAGTTACTCAGTTTTGCTTATTTTATAGACTCCTATTTACTTATTTTTCAAAATAATCGGTAGAATTTATTTAAAGGTGAGGCCCACATGTAGGGGCCACATGTGGGGCCCATATGTGTTAAAAAACTGATTTTAGAAATGGGGGTGGGAGAGAGTTACGTAGGGGAAGGAGTTTATATATATAAGATTGTGATGTGTGTGTATATATATAATATTATATGTGTGAGTGGAGAGTGGTGGAATAAAAATAAGAGTGAAAGTGATGTGTGTGAGTGAAAAATGGTGGAAAAGTAATTATATGAAAGTGATGGGTGTAAGATGTGCTTATGTGTGATAGTAATGTGTAAGAGTGTAATGAATTTTATTATTGGGTGGGTGGGGGATTTATGTTGGTTATGGGGGAGAAAAATTAAGTGATGTATATATAATATTATTATATATAAGTTGAAAACATGTGTTTATATATATGTATTATATTTTAATTTTTGTTGAAATCTTATTGGTTAGTTGTTTGACTTAGTTGTTAGTTGATTGAAGAAATAATGCTGCAAAATAATTTCGTTCATGAACAGTGCACTTCCATTCTCTTATAAATAGAAGCTCATTCCTTCATTATTTCTTACAAATTCACTAAAACTCTAGAGAGAGAAAATTATAGAGAGAAAGAAGAAAAGTATTCTGCTACTTTCCTACTCTTATATCTAGTTTCTTTTACGGTAAGGGATATTATTCTTTTGTATTCATGAAGAGAACTTCTGTTATTCTATTTCTTTATTATTCTATTGGAATAACCTGTATACGCGGAATACCCTATACTTGGTGACATTCTTCTATTATTCTGTCTTTATTATTCCGTTGGAACATCCTGTATGTGCTTTACGCCGGACCTGGTTCCGTCTTTATTATTCTGTTTTTATTATTCTGTTGGAATATCCTGTCTGTGCTTTTTACGTCAGACCTGGTTCCATCTTAATTATTCTGTTGGAATATCCTATCTGTGCGTTTTACGCCGGACCTGGTTCCGTTATTTAGTATTCTGTTGGAATAACATGTCTATGCGAAGTACCACATGCATGGTGATTTCTTTTGTTATTCCATTCTTTATTATACTCAGTTGGTTAAAACTTTGACTTCTATACTCCATGAAATTAGTGGAATATCTTTGATATTTGCGCTTCATCCAGTATCTTTTTATGGAAATATTCTTTTGAGCATTCTTGAATTTTACTCTACAAAGAAGTATCATGTTGACAATTTGGACGTTATCAGTTCCTAGATAAATTAATTCTTGAACTTGTTTTATTGAATTCTTATATCATTGTCATCATCCTCATATTTATATTTTGTTGAAAGTCATCTGTGACCTGTAGTGCATAGATGGACTTGGTATGATTATGACCAGGGATTATTCGGTGTAATCATGACCGTAATGTTACAAATGATGTGGAAAAAAAATTCTCATTGGCCCGTAGTGCATTGATGGACAGTTTTTGGTATGATTATGGCTATGGATTCTCTTTGGCCGTAGTGCAAAGATGAATTATTTTATGGCATGATCAGGATCGTTGATGAAAACACGATTATCTTTGGCCCGTAGTGCATGGATAATTCGTGGTCGTGATACTAAAGAATATCCTTGGCCGTAGTGCAGGGGTGATTCGATGATGTGGATTATTTATTAAGCTGAGTCCCAGCGATAAAAGTCATGAAAAACCTTTTAAATCATAAAAGATATTAGATTTTATTCTCTACTTGACTCTTTTAATGGTTTGCTTGATCCGCTGCAGTTAAAGTTGATGTCTATTGTATTTTATCAATTTAGCATCGTTGAAGACTAATAATAATTTATTTTGCATTATCTTAGTCATAATATTTCTTACTGGGCTAGTTGAGCTCACCTTTTCTTTCACTGTTCTCTTCAGGAAATGAGAACGTAGCTGGGACTAGTCGGGGAACAGAGTGATGGTCCTAGATGTTTGCATTAGTAGTCCTCACTATTCTGTGAAATAGTGTGATAATAATTGTATTGAGGACTCCTTTTGAGTTTGTATACTCTCTAGTAGACAATCTTTGTATTCAAACTCACAGTTTGTGTTTTGTCGTATTGTACACGACAGTTGTATTATTAAGTTATATTTGAATTCTGTACCATATAAGTGGCGACCCAAGATGGGTGACGTATACCTAATTTTGGGGGCGTCACACATATAGCTCGAGAGTGTTCTGTAGCAAAACCAAGTTCAGCGGGGATGGTGACTCCAAAAGCTGTCCCGGATAAGTCAAAATCAGCAGTTCCTGGAAGAGCATTTGTCGTGACTGGCCAAAACGCGAGAAACCCGAACGAGGAGATCACGGGTAAGCTAATCTTGAATTCTTACGAAGTTTATACTTTAATAGATACCGGTTCTACCCATTCTTTTATCTCTCCTGCTTGTGCTCAACGTTTAAACTTGACTCCAGAGAAATTGAACTTTGACTTATCTCTTGAAACTCCGTTAGGAGAAACCTTCGTTACATCTACAGTTTATAAATCTTGCATGATCCTAGTTGGCACTATCACATTACCTATTGATCTTATCTCTTTAAAGATACTTACTTTTGATGTGATTTTAGGAATTGATTGGTTAATCACTCATCATGCTAAAATTGATTGTTTTCGTAAGGTTATTAGTTTTCATATTCCTAACCAACCTGTCATACGAATTCAAACTATTAAACCACTAAAATCAGTCACTGTCATATCAAGCCACAAAGCTATTCGTTTATTGAAAAACGGATGTCAAGCTTTCTTAGCCCATGTTATGGATTTGAACAAAGACAAGTCAGATTTGAATAATATTTCTATTGTTAGAGAATTTCCCGATGTATTTCCTAAAGAACTTCCTGGTCTACCCCCAGAACGTAAAGTTGAATTCTTTATTGACCTTGAACCCGATACAAAGCCCATTTCTAAAACCCCATATCGAATGGCTCCTATTAAACTTCAGGAGTTAAAAGTCCAACTACAAGAGTTGTTAGACATCGGTTGTATTCGTCCTAGTACATCTCCTTGGGGTGCTCCTGTTTTATTCGTAAAGAAGAAAGACGGGAGTATGCGACTTTGTATTGACTATCGAGAATTGAACCATGTCACCATCAAGAATAGGTATCCGCTACCTCGTATTGATGACCTGTTCGACTAATTGCAAGGAGCACAATTCTTTTCAAAGATCGATCTTCATTATGGATGTCATCAGCTGAAGATTAAAACTGAGGATATTCCAAAGACTGCCTTCAGAACTCGGTACGAGCATTATGAATTCTTAGTCATGTCTTTTGGATTGACTAATGCTCCTGCTGCCTTCATGGATATGATGAACCGTGTATTCAAAGAATATTTGGATCAGTTCGTTGTTGTCTTTATTGATGACATCCTCATCTATTCCAAAATCCGTGAAGATCATGAGCGCCATTTGAAGCTGATATTGCAAAGGCTTCGTGAACACAAGCTATATGCCAAACTGAAGAAATGCGAGTTCTGGCTTGAGGAAGTAGCATTCCTTAGGCACGTGGTGTCAAAACATGGAGTATCGGTCGACCCGGCGAAGATTGAAGCCATACAAAGTTGGGAGCAACCGAAGTCGGTAACCAAAGTACGTAGCTTTCTGAGCTTAGCTGGTTATTACCGGAGATTCGTGGAAGGATTTTCTAGAATCGCTACTCCGTTAACTCAGCTGACTCGGAAGGATACAAAATTCAGTTGGAGCGAGGATTGTGAGAAGAGTTTTCAAGAACTCAAGAGGAGACTCATTTCGGCACCTGTTCTGACAATACCATCTGGTTCGGATGGATTTGTTATCTACAGCGATGCTTCAGGCAAAGGGTTAGGATTTGTTCTCATGCAACATGGAAAAGTCATAGCCTATGCCTCGCGACAACTCAAAGAATATGAGAGGAATTATCCTACTCATGATTTAGAGTTGGCAGTAGTCGTTTTCCCGTTGAAGATCTGAAGACACTACCTGAATTGGGAGAAAGTGGAGATCTATACAGATCATAAAAGTCTTAAATATTTCTTCACCCAAAAGGAACTCAACATGCGGCAGCGACGTTGGCTCGAGCTATTGAAAGATTACGATCATACCATCCAATATCATCCTGGAAAAGCAAACGTAGTAGCTGACGCATTGAGTAGAAGATCATATGCGGGTACGAGTGCAATGTTGTTAACACAAAGGCCCATTTTGTATGACTTGCAAAGGATGGAGATAGAGATGAAGGCTCCAAGTACCCACATGATGATATCAAATATACAAGTAGAACCGATTTTAATCGATAAAGTTAAAGCTGCTCAAGCTACAGACATAGAGCTGATACGTATGAAGAAGAAAGTGCAAGAAGGTGCTATTCCAGAAGCAAAAATCGATGAAGAAGGAATACTTCGAGTCAACTCCAGACTTTGTGTTCCTAACGATTTTGATTTGAAGCATAGAATAATGATGGAGGCACACAACACACCGTTTGCAATCCATCCTGGGAGTACCAAAATGTATCACGATCTTCGACATACATTTTGGTGGAGCAATATAAAAAGAGAGATCGCGGAGTTTATCTCGAGGTGTTTAACTTGTCAACGTGTAAAGGTGGAGCATCAAGTGTCAAAGGGTCCATTGCAACCACATGAGATCCTAAAATGGAAGTGGGAACACATTACCATGGATTTCGTTACAGGTCTTCCCAAGGTTTCTCAAGGCATAGATGCGATTTGGGTTATTGTTGATAGATTAACCAAGTCTGCTCATTTCTTACCGATACGTGAGACTTATTCCCTTGAACGTCTTGCTAGTACGTATGTGAACGAGATTGTGAGACTGTATGGCATGCCAGTATCCATAGTTTCGGATCGTGACCCAAGATTCACTTCACAATTTTGGGTTAGCTTGCAGAAAGCTATGGGCACGGATTTACGATTCAGTTCGGCATACCATCCTCAAACGGAAGGACAATCAGAGAGGACTATTCAAACTCTTGAAGATCTATTAAGACTCTGTATCCTAGATCTCAAAGGGAGTTGGGATAAGTACCTACCATTAGTGGAATTCTCCTACAACAACAGTTATCAGGCGACCATAGGTGTGGCTTCATTCGAGGCGTTGTATGGAAGAAAATGTCGTTCTCTAGTATGCTGGGACGAGGTGGGTGAAGCAACATTATTCGGACCAGAGTTGGTACGCATGACTACAGAGAAGATCCAAACGATTCAACAATGTATACAAACGGCACAGGATCGACAAAAGAGTTATGCGGATCTTCATCGGAAGGACGTGGAATTTAATATTGGGGATCATGTATTGTTACGTGTTGCACCATGGAAGGGAGTTACAAGATTTGGGAAGAGAGGAAAGCTCAATCCAAGATTTGTTGGTCTATTTGAGATTCTTGAGCGAATAGGAAATATGGCATATAGACTCGCATTACCTCCTAGCATGTCTCGTGTTCATAATATTTTTCACATATCTATGCTTCGTAAATATGTTAAAGACCCGAACCACATTATTGAGTTAGAACCAGACAAGATAGCTGAAGATTTAACGTACGAGGAGGTACTTGTTAAGATCTTGGATAGGAAAGAGCATGTCCAACGCACAAAGGTTATACCACAAGTTAAGGTTTTGTGGAGAAACCATGCTGTTGAAGAAATGACCTGGAAGTTGGAATCAGAAATGAAAGCGAGGTATCCTCACCTTTTCGAAATATCAGGTACGTACGTCAATTTCGAGGACGAAATTTCATAAGGAGGGGAGGTTGTAAGACCCCAGCTTATTAATGAATAAAATCAAATTTTCTCTAAATAGTATTGTGAATAATAAGGGGTTAATTTGATATAATACTTTGGTTATGGGTGAAATGTGAAAATTTTTCAAAATAAGCAAGTGGTTATAAAATATTCATTTTGTCGGGGAATATTCGTTTGGTCGTGGAATACTCTTGCTGTCGGGGAATATTCGTACGACGGCGCAGCCTTGTGTGGGCCCCATAACGGAAAGCGATTGGATGAAGAAAACGACAAGTATAAGTTGTTTATAAATAACGGCGTAGTTGTTACCGTTAATACTGTTGGAATACCTGGTGGTTAAAATACAGTAGCACACGGTATTGCACCAATTATTGATACTTACGTAAGAAGGCACTACTCAATAATTGTTACAGTAGTTATTATTCAATATTTTATTTTATTAATTCAATAATTGCTGCGTTGATATTTTATATTATTGTTGTTTCAATAATTATTGCTGCACAGTATTTTCCTTTATCAGATCAATAATTCATATTATTTGAATAATATTATTAGATAACATTATTGGCAATGTCTAGAAAGTTCTGTCTAAGGAGAGGTTTGGTCATCTAATTGCGCGCCAGTAAGGAGAAATCCTTATTGGAAAGCCCCCTCTTTCCTGGGAACGGCCTGGTTGTCATAAATGTGATTCTGTAATATTATTTATGAATAATTAATTATTGATTCATATGATAAGGAAATATTTATTTTATGTGAATATAAATGAGGGATATATTTTTGTGGTTAAAAATGAAGTAGTTAATGTTGAGATTTTTATCAGTATTTTTGTCGAAATGGAGGTATTAAAAATCAGGATTTTTGAGATATTTTGTGGGGGTTATAATTTTTAATCCGACCGTTGGATCGTTGTAATTTTTGGATATGTTATACATATATAAGTTTAGTATATGTCCACAAATTTTGAATCGTTAAAAATGAACGTATGATTTATTATGAATTTTACGAGATAACTGGTTTAGAAATTATTGAATTTTCGGAGTTAATCATTTTGGTAAAAAATTCTAGAATTGGTGGGCCCCACTCTTGGTTGGTGAAGAAATGTGCTGAGATTTTTATTCAAATGTGGTGGGTAGGAATAGTAGCAGGTAAAGCCATCAGGTTACAGGTTAAGTCTGCTTCGGCGTGCTAGAATTTTCCTATAAATAGAGGGCTAAGTTAGAATTGAAAATCACACCAGAAACAAGTTTTCTCTCTTTCTCTCTCTAGATTATTGAGTGTATTTTGTGAGTATTTAGATACTTTGAGAGTTTCTATTCATCAGAGCAAGTTTCTTTCAGCCTTATACCGGTATTCCGACCAGAAGTACTGATATTTTGAGGTAAGGGATATTATTTTCTTCTTAAATGATATTATTTTCTTCAATATCATTATGCTGAAATATTGATATGAACTTTTTATCAAATTTGAAACTTTTTGTGTCGATATTACTGTTCACGTATACGTTGCTATTCACGTATACGGCACTATTCACGAATACGACACTATTCATCGAAAAATAAAATTTTCTCTTTTTGTCCAAGATATCTATTATGGTTACTATCTTTGATTGTATCCATGTTTTGATATTTATTTTTGAATTCTGCTTCACAATTGATTATTATGAAGTATTATTGATCTTGGATAAACTGTTATACGAATCCCTACTATTTGTCCTCCTGTCTCACTGGATTCATTTTCTTTAAGATATTTTTCATCATCCTCAGTCCTAAAAGATGACCTGTTGATGAATATCTTTGGCCTGTAGTGCAAAGATGAATGATTAACTGATGAATATCTTTGGCCTGTAGTGCAAAGATGAACAGGTGTTGAGATGAACATGACTGACAGGTGATACAAATGAATATCTTTGGCCTGTAGTGCAAAGATGAATATTTGGATAAAGATGATTATTAATTGATGTTACAGGGATAAAATATTGATATGGACTTTTAAATCTTAGAAGATAGTAGAATTCATTCTCTACTTGACTCTTCTAATGGTATGTTGTTTCCGCTGCAGTTGTTGATCTAAAACTTGTTGTCGATTATATTCTATCAGATTTTTCCTTGTTGAATACTAATGATAATTTGTTGTATATTATCTTTGTCATAATATTCTTTACTGGGCTAGTTGAGCTCACCATTTTCCTTTTTGTTCCATTTTTCTTCTCAGGAGGTGAGAACATAGGATCTAGTCGGGGTATGGAGTGATGGTTCTAGAAAGATGTTTTAGCAGTCCTCACAATTTTTATAAAATAGTGTTTGAATAATTGTTTTGAGGACTTATTTGAGTGTGGATATTGTCTAAAAGACAATATTTGTATTTAAACTCACAGTATGTGTTGTAGTATTTTGCACTACAATTGTATTATTGAAGTTGTAGTTTGCTTTCTATACCATGTATTTGGCGACTCAGAATGGGTGTTGTATACCTATTTTGGGTGCGTTACAACTTTAATCTATCTTTACATCATTATTCAATATTAAAATCACTAAAAATGTAGAGTATTTAAAACTTATTTACATTTCCTTCTGTATTGCCCTAAATCGTAACATTTACATTACATCTCTTCGATTCAAAATTATATCATGAATCATTACAACAAAATGACTATACAAAGTCTTACATCATAAATAGATATCTATATACACCGGATAGCTCAACTTACAATTCAACAACATGTTACATTCAAAATATTAAATACATTTCTCATAAAACATAAGTAATCTTCGCGAATATGGATCTCTATAATTCACTTAGCACATATCCTTACCTTGAAATTTTGACCTGTAAAAATTATTATTTGCAAGAGTGAGCTCGACAGCTCAGCAAGTTCTAACAGTTTTTATGCATCACATAGCACATAATAATATGCCCAACAAACATATCCTAATAAATAAAATAACATAGTATACATGCTTTAATTCACATAGCAAATATAAAGATTGAGTTCCTTACTCAATCATCATTATTTAACCAAAACAATATAGTCATAAATTGACTTTAAGATTTCATGATTTCAACATGTATAACATATCATGCTCACTTACAACACATATAACATATCATGCAATTTAAAACAGTTCATTAAGTCCACATAGAAAATAGGAACCGAAAGACTTGCCTTGATCGTTGTTTACCAATAATAGATTAATAGCTTACAGCTATCTGCACTTCACGTGCCCTACACAATTATATAATCATACACATCAACTATTAGTCACATAACAACACATAGTAATTGTAATGTAAACTCTACTCCACATCTCATAATCCTTCCTGTTAATTAACACACAATGTTCAATTAGATTGTGTTAACTTTTTGACTTACGTAATATTCAAAAGTCATTCAAGTGTTTAAGTCTTGCTAGGAATACTTATGGGTTTTATATTAAACTCATTCCATATCTTATAATGTTTATTAACACTTGTCACGGCATTTCAACTTTCATTCGTCACACGCCCGAATCGTCTCTCTTGTGTATGCTTATTGTCCTTACATAACTTATCTAATACATTATTTATTAATGTTAATCATCATTATATTTACTAACATTCATGTTTTATAGCTTAGGACACCGTCTTTTATCGTCAGGAGCACTACACTTGCATGCGTGCATGCCCGACGCCTTCTGATTGCCTTTTAATACATATTAGTCTCATAAATGACCATTTTGACCCCTGCTCCGGGCCTCAAATTGAAAATCTTAAAGAACAAAAGTTGTAGGTCTATTCGTCTTCATTTCGGATCATCTTGAATCACCTCAATCGGAGTCCGTATGAAAAAGTTATGATTGTTTTACTACAGGTGGTCAAAACTGTTCGGCCGTGTCAACTATTCCAGCGTTGCAACGCCCCAAACAGCCTTGGGGGCTGCGCTACAGCACCCCTTAGCAGTATGTACGCGTTTTTTTTCCTGTTTTACTGTTCTTAAGAATTTTTGACCCTTTCTCATTCCAACCTTCATAACTTGAGTTATACACACCCAAATCAGTCCGTTTTCGACTCTATGTATTCGTAATTCATAGAACTACAACATACTAGACTTATAACAAATTTTTAAAAATTCTAACTAGCCTAAATCTTGACTCAAAACTCATGTTCATACTAAACTTTCATGTTTTAACATATTTAGCGAATTCATTCACTACGAATTCGTTTCTTAACCAAATATATTCATTCAACTTGTGTTCTTTTCGTTTCTTGTCGTATTAACACAATCCATCACCAATTTTACAATTATACTATGAATTAAACATCAATTTGATAGTTTCAAAAGCCATTTTTTAGAAATTAATTCACAAAAAATCATTATGAACAAAATTCCTCTTGTTTATCAAAATTACATGGATTAAATTGCTAGAACAACCACATAACTTATAATATATCATAATATAACCCATATTACACATAACTCATGCTCACATCAAAGATTTAAGATCAATTTTCAACAGAACTTCATAATTAAACACTATGAACATGATTTCATCATGTTCATCATATCTTTATGAATTGAAACTTTTGAACAACTATAAAAATCTCATGTAAGTGTGTATATATATATATATATATATATATATATATATATATATATATACACACACACACATCCCATTCACATATCAAAATTATGAAGTTTCACCAAAAGATTTTTATATAGAATTCTAAAACTATGAAAACATAAAAGAACATGATTTTAAAACTTGGTTTTACAATATTTGTATTGTGAAAATCCTTTCATGGCATACAATCACATATGAAAACATATGAACACCATATATACATATAAATTCATAATCATAAAAACCTAATTTTACAAAGACTAAATACAAAACATCTTAATTTAGTATAAGAGTTAGTTTGATACCTTTCTAGGTTGAATTAGGAGCAAAGATGGATATGATGAAAGCTTTTCTTTTGTTTTCTCAAGATTTCCCTTATTCTTTTTCTTCTCTTTGTTCTTAGTTTAGACTTAGGTTTAGAAAATTAACGTAACTTAGTGTATATGCAATATACCTGTAACATATATAATTATATAATATGTAACTCTCAATATAATTACATATACTAATTATCAATTTAATATATAAGTTACAAAAATTAGAATTTTAAAAGCCCTAAGGCTTGTTTGGCAAAATCATATTATTTTAAAAATCAGGTTTTAATAGTTAAGGTCTTGTTTGGGTAAAAATTTTTTAAAATAAAAGTATGACCTTGTTTGGGAAAACGGTTTTAAAAACTCTTTTAACTCTTTTAATAGATCATTTAACACGTATTCTTAATGTTACCCTTTAATTAATTAAATCTTAACATTAATTTAATTAGTTAAAAGTTTAACATCAATTAATCACATAAAATTGTCACATTATAATTACTCGCTAATTATAACTTCATGTAACAATTACCATATCACTACATTATCTCAATTAAATTAGAACCATAACATAAAATCATTATATATTAATTAAATATTAAATAATTATTTGATTAATATAATACACTTTACATTACTCTATATTAATCACATAATCTCAATAAATAATTCAATTAAAATATTTATTTACTTTAATAAATATTAAATTAACATTTAAATTCTCTTCACACCAATTCATATATTTCACAATATATACACCTCATAATAAGAATTTAGTTTATTAAATTCTTATTTTAATAACTTATGAAAATTTGGGTTGTCACATCCTTCCCTTCTTATAAGGATTCCGCCCTCAGAATCAAAGAAACCTCCCTTACTCAGTTTTCACCAAATCTCTTTTCAAAATTTACTCGGGATATTACATTCACTCTTTCTTCTAAGAATTTTGTCCTCGAAATTTTATTTATTAATCTTTATTCAATCAATCTATCAAAATAGATTTTACGTTAATACTTTATTCATTCATTGGATTCTATAACCACTTTCTTTCCACAAAGATCTTTCTACAATTATTCACTTTTCTATTAAAAGTTTTAATTATTCTTTGATAACTCATATCCTTCTCACTTCAAAATTTTTTTTCTCATTTATTCAATATATTCATCACTCAGTGTCACATTCTACGACTTACTTCTATCTAAGGAATATCATCTGTACCACATTCGTATTTTAGAATAGCAAGAATCTTCCACAATTGCTCAATAATTGGGAAGCAGTATGAATAACTCAGGAATTTAAAAGATTTCAAATTATGCTGAGGGGTCATAAGACCTTGAACTACGTCCACGGTTATAAGTACTCTTTCAACTTAAACATTAATAGTCATTAGACTATAGGGACTCTCGTACTTAGGGTGTTAAGCCCTTCGTACGATGTATTGTGCATAAACATCTAAACGCTATGCGTATATGTCCATAGTTATAAGTATTCTTTTAACTTACACTTTAACAGTCATAAGACTATAGGGACTCCTCGTACTTAGGAGGATCAGCCCTACGTACAATGTATTGTGCACAAACATCTAAACGCATTGCGTAAAATAACTCCCCTATAATAGGGTTGTTCATCTCAGCTTTTCAACATCTGAATCCGCACCAAAACAATTTGGTTTGGCATAACTTCTCAAGAAACGCTTGAATTTCATGAACATTTTTCAATATTCGTCTAGCTGAATCAAATAACATAGACTTCTACAACAATTCAGACATCAATTGAAATATACATATACATACATACATATATATATATATACATACATACACACACACACACACATATATATATATATATATATATATATATATATATATATATATATATCTTGAAGAAATCTCAAAAATCTTTTTATGACGTCATGATACCGCATTGTATTTACAGTCCGTTGGAGGATTCTGTCATTTGGTGATTTTATAATACTACATCATACCATAGTGGGCTGACGATCCTTAGATCACATCCAACACTAAGTAACACTGCATTGATGACTCCATCATTTTTATCATCTCTGCACCAGGTTCCATGATGTATTGATGATATAAAAAATATATTTTGATATATTTCAAATCATTTTTGTCTAGCTGAAGCAATTAGCATAGACATACGAATAACGGTATTATTTTTAAAACTCATTGGTTTCATCATTTGATCCAATGTTTTTCAAGAAAATAGAAGTGTAACATCAGCACGAAGTCAATAAATTTCGAAAGTCTAGCATAGCTAGTAGATTTAGAATATCCAGGTATCCATCAACTTCAATCTTTACTCCATTACTTCATTACTTAACCAATTCTTTTTATTTCTAGCACCACCAATACTCTTATACTAAATATTCTTTTATTTCACCTTATAATCTTCCTATACCCCCAATATAATTCATCAAACTTACTACACATTGGAAGTTCAGGAACTTGCCACAATAAAATAAGTTTAAGAACTTATCCTAGTCAGACCATAGGCGTCCATTCGCTGATGGGTTCAAAACATACCATATTATTATGAGTCACGAACTTACCATATGCATTAGTTTTAAGAACTCGCACCTAACCCTAATAATATCTAACTAATCTTAATAGTTTTTAACTATCAAATATACACATGAAAAAAGAATCACCTTTTCGCCACATATACATTGATAGCGCGACACCAACATTCCAATGATTATCAATGTGATAAACTGAGTGCAAGCACAAAACCCTCGCCCATACAAAGGTTTGTATAACTCAGCCACCACATGAGTCCTCAATTGAAATCCCACCTAACTCTATCTTGCCTATAACATGATCTTTGCTCGATACGAATTCCTCGTATCACATTATCTATAACTCCTCATGAGTTTATCTTGTACTATTTCATAGTACATCATCTTCATAGCATCAAGCTATAATTATTCAAACATTACAGACCATCTTCCTTTTATAACTTAAACAGATCACGTCGTGATCTTATTCTCTAATCATCTCCCTTAAAATTCTTTTTCTAACTAGTGATCGTTTTGTTTTACGATCCTCTTTCTTTCCTTTTTCATTATTTATGCTTTTAATCTTACAGACTTTGTCTATTCATCATTATTCGTTATCTTGGCTATTGGAGTTAGGAAACTCCTATTTCTTATCTTTATATCTCTTCAAGATTCTTCTTTTGAATTTTCTTGTTTTTATAATAATTCTTCCTTTAAGAATTTCTAACTTCATTTACATTGCTTAACATTTCATTCGAGTTCCACATTTTCATCATACGTATCCATTTTCTATACTTGGTACATATCAAGTCTCTAACAGTTTCAATATGGTACGCTGAGTGGTTTTCCACAAACAACCAACAAACTAAGTTCCGAGTTACTAGTTCGTATACACCTCCGCTCTATGAAGGAATCGTTTAGCCCAGATACCATACATCAACTATTAAAGAGTACGATTGTACCATACTTAGATATAATTTTTTATTCTTAACTTCTTTATCATTCTCTTTTTATAGACACTATCTATTTATTATCACCTTACATCCTTATTATTGGAGTTGGGTAACCCCACATTCATATTCCTTATAACTCTGCGAGATTCTTCTTTGAATCCTCTTACGCATGTTTTAATATCTTCTTTATAAATTTCTTAAATTAATTCTTATTATTCAAACCCTATTTGAGCTTATTCCTTCATTATCTTCACCTCTCTTCTCGAAGGTTATAGTCTAAGGTACTCTTACCTAAGGTTTCTAACCTATCAGCTTTGATACCAACTGTAATGACCTCAAAATTCATACAATAATATTCTCCTTCTCGATCGTTAACAATACAACTTTAATCTATCTTTATATCATTATTCGAAATTAAAATCACTAAAAATGCAAAATATTAAAAACTTTTATACATTTCCTTCTGTATTGCCCTAAATCGCAACATTTACATTACATCTCTTTGATTCAAATTTATATCATGAATCGTTACAACAAAATGACTATACAAAGTCTTACATCATAAATAGATATCCATATACACCAGATAGCTCAACTTACAATTCAACAACATGTTACATTCAAAATATTAAATACATTTCTCATAAAACATAAGTAATCTTCGCGAATATAGATCTCTATAATTCACTTAGCACATATCCTTACCTTGAAATTTTGACCTATAAAAATTATTATTTGCAAGAGTGAGCTCGATAGCTCAGCAGGTTCTAACAGTTTTTATGCATCACATAGCACATAATAATATGCCCAACATACATATCCTAATAATTAAAGTAACATGGCATACATGCTTTAATTCACATAGAAAATATAAAGATTGAGTTCATTACTCAATCATCATTATTTAACAAAAATAATGTAGTCATAAATTGACTTTAACATTTCATGATTTCAACATGTATAACATATCATGCTCGCTTACAACACATATAACATATCATGCAATTTAAAACAGTTCATCAAGTCCACGTAGAAAATAAGAACCGAAAGACTTGCCTTGATCGTTGTTTACCAATAATAGATTAACAGCTTACAGCTATCTGCACTTTACGTGCCTTACACAATAATAGATTAACAGCTTACAGCTATCTGCACACAATGCTCAATTAGATTGTGTTAAGTTTTTGACTTATGTAATATTCGAAATTCATTCAAGTGTTTAAGTCTTGCTAGGAATACTTATGGATTTTATATTAAACTCATTCCATATCTTATAATGTTCATTTACACTTGTCACGGCGTTTCGACGTTCATTCCTCACACGCCCGAATCGTCTCTCTTGTGTATGCTTAGTGTGCTTACATAACTTATCTAATACATCATTTATTAATGTTAATCATCATTATATTTACTAACATTTACATTTTATAACTTAGGACACCATCTTTTATCGTCAGGAGCACTACAGTTGCATATGTGCATGCCCGACGCCCTCCGATTGCCTCCTAATACATATCAGTCCCATAAATGACCATTTTGACCCCTACTCCCAACCTCAAATTGAAAACCTTAAAGAACGAAAGTTGTAGGGCTATTCGTCTTCGTTTCGGATCATCTTGAACCACCTCAATCGGAGTCTATATGAAAACGTTATGGTCGTTTTACTATAGGAGATCAAAATTGTCCGGCCGTGTCAACTATTCCGGCGCTGCAGCGCCCCAAATAGCCTTGGGGGCCGCGCTGCAGCGCCCCATAGCTGTATGTATGCGTTTGTTTTTTCCAATTTTACTGTTCTTACGAATTTTTGATCCTTTCTCCTTCCAACCTTCATAACTTGAGTTATACACACCCAAATCAGTCCGTTTTCACTCTATGGATTCATAATTCATAGAACTACACTATACTAGACTTATAACAAATTTACAGAAACACTAACTAGCCTAAATCTTGACCCAAAACTCATGTTCATACAAAACTTTTATGTCTTAACATATTTTGCGAATTCATTCACTACGAATTCGTTTCTTAACCAAATATATTCATTCAACTTGCGTTCTTTTCTTTTCTTATTGTATTAACATAATCCATCACCTATTTTACAATTATACTATGAATTAAACATCAATTTGATAGTTTTAAAAGCCATTTTTCAGAAATTAATTCACAGAAAATCATTATGAACAAAATTCCTCTTGTTTATCAAAATTACATGGATTGAATTGCTAGAACAATCATATAACTCATAATATATCATAATATAACCCATATTACACAACTCATGCTCACATCAAAGATTTAAGAACAATTTTCAACATAACTTCATAATCAAACACTATGAACATGATTTCATCATGTTCATCATATCTTTGTGAATTGAAACTTTTGAACAACTATAAAAATCTCATGTAAGCGTATACATATATATATATATATATATATATATATATATATATATATATACACACACACACACACACACACACACATCCCATTCACATATCAAAATTATGAAGTTTCACCAAAAGATTTTTACATATAACTCTAAAACTATGAAAACATAGAAGAACATGATTTTGAAAATCCTTTCATGGCATACAATCACATATGAAAACATATGAACACCATATATACATATAAATTCATAATCATGAAAACGTAATTTTACAAAGAATAAATACAAAACATCTTAATTTTGTATAAGAGTTAGTTTGATACCTTTCTAGGTTGAATTAGGAGGAAAGATGGAGATGATAAAAGCTTTTCTTTTATTTTCTCAAGGTTTCCCTTCTTCTTCTTCTTCTTCTTCTTCTCTATATTCTCTCTTCTTCTCTTTGTTCTTAGTTTAGACTTAGGTTTAGAAAATTAACGTAACTTATTGTATATACAATATACCTATAACACATAAAATTATAGTATATGTAACTCCCAATATAATTACATATACTAATTATCAATTTAATATATAAGTTACAAAAATTAGGATTTTAAAAGCCCTATGGCTTGTTTGGCAAAACCATATTATTTTAAAAATCAGGTTTTAATAGTTAAGGTCTTTTTTGGGTAAAACAGGTTTAAAACAAAAGTATGGCCTTGTTTGGGAAAATAGTTTTAAAAACTCTTTTAACTCTTTTAATAGATCCTTTAACACATTCTTAATGTTTTCCTTTAATTAATTAAATTTTAACATTAATTTAATTAATTAAAAGTTTAACATCAATTAATCACATAAAATTGTCACATTATAATTACTTGCTAATTATAACTTCATGTAACAATTACCACATCACTACATTATCTCAATTAAATTAGAACTATAACATAAAATCATTACATATTAATTAAATATTAAATAATTATTTAATTAATATAATACAGTTAATTACATTACTCCATATTAATCACATAATCTCAATAAATAATTCAATTAAAATATTTATTTACATCAATAAATATTAAATTAACATTTAAATTCTCTTCACACCAATTCACATATTTCACAATATATACACCTCATAATAAGAATTTTAATTATTAAATTCTTATTTAAATAACTTATGAAAATTCGGGTTGTCACAGTTTCCATGCTTCTTCGCTAATGAATTTGGCATTGTCCCAACTTTGTGGTGCTGCTGACGAGGAGCCGCCGACGCTAAGTCGTTGTCTCTTTGTAGCCATTTCAGAATTTTTGGCAATTGGTTTGAACAGAAGGAAGAAGACTCAATCCAACAACCCCCAAACTCAGGCCAAATAACCCCCAAAGAATTCCAATATACAAGCAGCCCAAACAATTAAAATTCTAGTTCAAGCAATTTGTCGAACACCTAGCGTGCAAATTCTGCAAACCAACTTTGACAGCCCTTGCTTGAAAATTCTCTATCCAGATTTCTGTCAGTGGAAATCACCCACGCAGACAACAAGAAATGTGCAAACCCAAACAATTAACTCACAACCTGTTTCTGATTGAATGAAATCCACAAGTACCTTGAGTGGAGAATCCTAGCTTGATTTCTGACCTTGACTCTTGTTGCGCGCACCTGAATTGGGGTCTTGTGGTTAGGATGTATGATTTGATCGAAGGCTAGGGTTTGAGGGAATGAGGCAGCAGGTTTGGGTTGCTTTGGCTGTCGAGATCTATCCAGAGAGAAGGGGGGAATGGTCTGATATGCTGAAATCAGTCTATTTAAAAAAACAAAAATTCGCTATCGGCGCTGCGGCGCGAGTTTTCCTTCATTGAGAGGCACTGCAGCGCCAGGCTTTAATACTGGATTTTTAAGTGGTGCTGCAGCGCGAGTCGCAGGAAAATAGATGGCGCTGCAGTGCGTAACTTTAGTAGGTTGGGCTATTTTATGGCGCTGCAGCACAATGTGTGCTTTATTTCTTGGTGTTACAGCTCAACTGTCTAGTGACTTGAAAGAGTATTAGTGCTGCAGCGCTGCCTTCAGTACAAATTCTGGCACTGCAGTGCCGGCCTTACATGGATGTTTTCGGCCTAGCTTTCTGCACATGCCAAGTCAAGGATAAGCTAATACAACTGCAAAGGCAAACATAAACTATTAAAACCCAAATAATAACTATTTTAACTCTAACTACTATATACACATACACATGCATACTGGATAAAACATTACAGTAATAAACATACTGAAATCTATGATAGTGAACAATATAGAAGAGATGCACTATAAAACTAGACAGAAGCACAGAAAAAATAGAGAAATTGATACTGAGATGGGGTTGCCTCCCCATCAAACGCTTGTTTTAAAGTCGTCGGCTTGACTATTCCATTGCCGTTTAATCCGGCTCATATGCGAAGACGACCATTTTATACCGCGCAGTTGTCAACTCCTTTAAGGCAGTCATTGATGATTGGCCATCCTCCTTTAGTTCACCCATCAACACGAAGAATCGTTCACCACTAGAATTATCCACTAATTCGCCTTTTTCATCAATCTGAAATCATTCTTTGTGCGCTAGTGTGCCCTCTAGGGTTTCCACAACCATGAGCGTGGTTTCCAACATTTTATTAGTCTTAACAATACAACCACTCGATATCCTCTCTTCTCCTTCTTCAGACTCCACAGGTTGGTTAATCGGTACTTTGACATCTCCCTCAACAACTTTTTGAGACTCATCGCCTTCTCTTTATGTATCCACAGTGCAATGCTCTACATCTTCATCGTTGTGATTAATTATGACTGATAGATTGCCTTGCGGTGGATCTGTGATGGCATTAACGAGTTGTCTCAATTGACTCTCGAGGCTCTGCAATGAGGCATCTTGATTTTCCATTCGAACCTCATTTCTCTCTATAAAGTTGGTGAGGAGCTCTTTAAGCCTTTTCTCTTCTTCTTGTGTTGAGTATACAGAAAGGCTTTCATTGGGTTGAGATGTCGCCTTATATTGCGGCGGAGGCTGATTTTCAAATTGATTCGGATAGGAATAATTTGGATCATGATGTTGCTCTTAACTATAGTCCCAAGAGTTTGGATAACCCTGACAGTAGGTAGTCTGAGTGCACTGACACTCAAGATTGTCAGAAAATTTCAAGAGATTTGAAATTTGATCTTGCAAACGCTTAAGTCCTTCTTCTGATCTTGGTTGTGTCGACCTCAAAAAAGGCCATTGATAACAATGATCATCCATAACCTGTAAGTTTGAAAACAAAAAGGAAGATCAAACAAATAAAAGAAATATATATACGTTCAAATTAAGACTAAATTGATTGAAATCAATATTGGACAATATTAGAATAATAATTCCCTGGCAGCGGCGCCAAAAACTTGTTGGTCGATTTCACAACTGATAAACACGTGCAAGTATACGCGGTCAACAAGTAATATAATGATAAGAGAGTTGTCGAACCCACGAGAAATTATCACTAATATTTACCAAGTACCGACTTTATATCGCTTAAGTCTTATTCGAACAGTAGAATAACATATGAATAAATAATCTAGTTGTATCTAATTATCAAAGCAAGTAAATTGATAACGAATGGTATCGAAGGTGCTATGAGCTAAGGTCATAACTTCACCCTACACAGGCATTTTGTCAAACGCCTGGTGTGCTATGTTTCATCAAAACTTCCTAACCTTCTCTCTATGGTCTTAGTGGTCACAACAGTTTGTCGACCGAGAACACACAAGTGCTCGTACACCTCTTCCGAGGTATGTACAAACATATCCTCTCTAGATCCACCCGAAAGAGAATAGAACAAAAAAGAACGTCCAAGCTAGGTACTAATCCTACACATGTCTATGTGAATTAACCATAACAAGGATTTAAAGCATAAGTTCTCAATAAGGTCACACATGGTGCACATATATATGTCTATTCTATACAAAAATTATGCAGTTGAATTAAGTAGACAATTCATAATCACATGCCAATATATTTAGGTGTAAATCTATAATCCCTCTTTTAACTTCATATAGATTACTAAAATCATCACTAATTTCTTAGCAAGAATCATTAAGCATGAATATATTGAACCAAACCATATGGTGTCAACCAACGAGATAAGATAGTCAATTCAAATTAACAAAGGGTTCCATTATAACCCTAGAGCCAATAATTAGTTCATAGCTCGTGAACTAAACATTAGTAGCAATATAAACAACATTTATGGATTACAAGATCAAAGGAAACAAATGGATAAGAATAAACTCTGTCAAAGCTTTTTCAGTCTCCAAGAATTCCAATCCTTTCAAGCTTTTCAATCCCTATTGCTAACTGCTCTTGAGCTTCAAGGAATCCCAAACATCTCCCTAATCTACCTAAACTATATGTACAAACATAATCTACTAGGAAATGGAGACAAAATTACAAGAGAGGGAGAGAAACTATATCCCAGAGGGGAATAATTCGATCCCTCGTTAAGGAAGCTCCTCTCCCCCTTTATAACCATGTTTTTTTTCCTTCAGGCTAAGTCAAATCCAGCTCTTCTCTGCCTGGGCACAGGAGCCGGCGCTGCAGTGCCAAGTTTAGGTCTTGTAACAGCACTGCAGCATTGAGTCAGCACAAAGAGACCGGAGGTGGCGCTGTAGCGCCAGTTTATAGAGGAACTGGGGTATTGCAGCGCTGAGCTAATGTCACTGCTGGCCAAGTGGGGGCACTGCAGCGCCAGGTTTAAGCCTGGCATAGGCGTTGCAGAGCCGGTGTAGGAAAATTGACAATTTTTCCCCCTATAAGCTGGAAAAGACCTAATAAGCCCTACAACACGTAGGTTAAGCAAAATAATACTAGAATAATATAAAAGCTATATATAATCTACAAAGATCAAGTAACTTTTTAAGCAATAAAGGATCCAATTTGCGGGTATAAATCCCACGCATCAAGATGGGACATAATTGAGCCAATGTGGTTCAAAGCTTGAAAGAAGCTCCACAACAAATCTGTATTCTGGACTTGGTTTTCTCTTCAGAGATCACCAGAAGGTCTTACTGAAAATATTAGAGGAAGCCCACTTACCAAAGACAGTGGATGTTAAAAAATTCCATCATCTAGTTGATCACATCTTCAATAGCAATGTGATATCCTTCACCGATGATGACATACCTCTCGAAGGGACGGGTCATTGCAAATTGTTGCACATAGCAGTTATGTCTTTCGGATATATGGTCGGAGGAGTGCTAATAGATGTAGGATCATCCCTAAACATCTACCCCTATGCCACATTGGAAAAAAATGAACATCAATCTCAACAAGATTTGAAGCAACCATATAATCATCAAAGCTTTTGATGGATCTCGGCGAAATACTGACGGAGAGATTGAACTACCTATGAAAATTGGTCCACATACATTCTGCATATCCTTCCAAGTGCTCAGAATCACTACATGATATAATTTACTATTGGGAAGACCTTAGATTCATATGGCAGGAGCCGGCCCATCCACTCTTCATCAGCAACTCAAGTATATCATCAACAGTAGCCTAGTCATTATCAATACTGAGCCAGAATGTCATGTAAAAAGTGATATACCTCTCATCAGTTTCAATGAGCAAGTTGAGCCTGTCAGCTTCCAAAACCTTGAGGTGAGCTGAGCAACACTCACTACCATCCCATTGGGGCTTCACCTCTGAAACCCAGAGTTTCTGTCGAGCTAATGTCGGCAAGTTAAGAGATGATATCCTTAGATTTTTAACCTGGACAAGGGTTAGGAAAGATTCAACAATGAATCAAATGCCCAATTCAAGTTCCCCGCCAGACAAGGACAGCCAGACTAGGCTACTCCTTTGGGACCAGTCATAGGAATCCTCACAAGCATAAACTGGTTCATTCATCTACAAGGCTGTTGCCTAAACCTATAGGTGATAATCCTGTACGGCCTCCATGGAAAGTTCCTGCCTCTGTGGTAGCTATGATGTTTCCTAAGCTGATATCGGTCAAAGGAAAAGAAGTCTTGATTCCAGACCCGGAGGTGGAAGAAAGGAATCAAAGGTGCAAACAAGACATCAAGAGGCGGTTATCAAAGATGTACTTCCTGGCACATACCAAGGGTGTGAACAAGGATATCTTAGATGATGACTGTCCATACATCATGGTCATCATTCAAGAGAAGGAGGACAATAACAGCCCCTTCATCACAGTTGTCCACTAGGACTTGACCCTTGGCAATTGGAGCAACACTCCTTGCATTTGCCGAAAAGGGTAAAAAGGGCAGAAACTCCCTCTGCACTATAGATAGCAATAACTGCTTACTTTTGTTGCATAGTATTAGCAGTTGCTTTTTGTCATTTCATGCTAACACTTTGTATGATTGAACAGTTTCATATATTAAGTGAAAGAATTTTGTTTTAGGACTCTAAAGTTAGATATGCCTAAACTTGCTGATGAAGTGTCTATTCTTCACGAGGATTGCAACTTTAATGTAAAGTTGGACTCTGACTTAATGGAGATTGAATAAGAGGACTATGAGATAACTCTGGAGATCAAAGAATGGATCAAAGACAAACCCAAGCCAAATCTTGATCAAACTACCTCTTTTAACGTCGGAACCTCAGAAAACCCCAAACAAATCCAGATTGGTATGGATCTTACTCCAAGCCAATGGAATGACATGGTTACTCTATTGACCCAATTCCAGGATGTGTTTGCATGGTCTCATGAAAGCATGGTTGGTTTGTCAGCTGACATCGTCATTCATCGCCTTCCCATCAAAGAGAGATTCAAGACAGTCAGGCAGAAACTCAGGCGATTAAAACCTGAGTGGAGTTTAAAAGTCAAAGAAGAAATTATGAAATAATTTCAAGTCGGCATCATCATGGTGTCAACATACCCTGAGTGGCTATCCAACATAGTCCCCGTGCCTAAACCCGAAGAGAAGGTGCGAGTTTGCATGGATTATAGGGATCTGAATAAAGCTTGCCTCAAAGACAACTTTCATGTACCGTTCATCCACATACTCATTGACAACACAACTCAATATGACATACTCCTTTGCTGACTGCTTTGTTGGGTACCATCAAATCATGGTTGCTGAAGAGGATCGTGAGAAAACTACATTCATCACTCCTTGGAGAACCTTTTGCTACAGACAGTTGTCATTCGGCCTCATCAATGCCAGAGCTACCTATCAACGAGCCATGATGTCTCTTTTCCATGATCTAACGCACAAAGAGATAGAAATCTATGTGGATGACATCATTGTCAAGTCCCGAAGGGAGGAAGACCACCTAGATCATCTCAAAAAGTTTTTCAGCCGATTGCATAAGTATAATTTGAAGTTGAACCCAGCCAAATGTACCTTTTACGTTAAATCAGGCAAGTTGTTAGGATTTTTAGTGAGCCATAAAGGCATTGAGCTAGATCCTGTAAAAATCTAGGCCATCACGAAAATACCCATACCCTAGACAGAGAGGAAAATATGGGGATTTTTGGGAAGAATTAACTTCATCAGTTGGTTCATCTCACAACTCATAGCAACCTGTGAACCTATCTTCTAGTTACTAAGGAAGAACTCCTCCATGAAATGGAATGATGAGTGTCCAAAAGCCTTCCTTCTCATCAAAGAGCAGCTAATTAAAGCTCTTGTTTTGGTACCATCCAGGGATGGTGTTCCCGTATTTGTGCACCTATCAATCAATGACAATGCCATGGGCTGCGTGCTAGGGTAGAAAGAAGATAGAGGCCAAGAAAGAGCTATCTATTACCTCAGCAAAAGATTCAGCAGTAGTGAACACAAGTACACTCTAATTGAGAAAACTTATTGTGCTTTAGCATAGGCTTCCATGAGATTACAACATTATCTCCATGGTCACGTAACCCATCTCATATCCCACGTGGATCCTCTCAAGTATGTGTTCAGCAAACCCATGTTGAATTATCGATTGTCCAAATGGCAGTTGATCCTACAGCAATTTGACATCATTTACGTGACTCAAAAGTCTATCAAAGGTCAAAGAATTACGGATCAACTAGCCTCCGCACCTTCAGGGGATTTCAAACCCTTGGAAACATACTTCCCTGATGAAGGGGTAATGACAATTCAGCAACACCATCAGGACGATACACATCAACCATGGAAGATGTATTTTGATGGAGCTATAAACATGGAAGGTTCTGGAGCTGGAGCAGTTCTAGTATCCATTTCGGGGGAGCAGTATCCCGTTGTCGTCAAATTATAGTTTACCAGCATCAATAACACAGCTGAGTACGAAGGCTGTATCATAGGGTTGAAACTAGCCCAATCCATGGGCGTCAGACGGTTAACTATCTTTGGAGATTCCAAGCTGGTAATCAGACAAACCATTGTGATCAATCACACCAAAGAATTACATTTGCTGCCTTACCATCGGCAGGTTATCCAGATGGCTTTAAAGTTTGAAGAAATAGCCTTCCCCCACATTCCTCGGAATAGGAATGACTTTGTAGATGCATTAGCAACTTTGGCCTCCTTGATCAACATACTTGATAAGGAAGCATGCTAAATATCACATTTTCCCGGCAAAAGGCACCAGCCTACGGGAACTACATTGGAGAAGTATCGAATGAGCTGCCTCCCATTCAACACCCTTAGTATCAGGATATCAAGGAGTATCTATGAGATGGATCTACACCCGCTGAGGTGAGTCAAGCTGAAAGAAAGCGGATCCATAGAATGGTCATGAAATTCTATCTGCGTGAAGACGCACTCTATAAAAGAGATGCAGGACTAGGCCTTCTCAGATGTCTAGACAAAGATCAAGCTCAGAGGCTCATAGGTGAAATCTATGGTGGAGTATATGGCCCACACATGAGCAGCCCTTTACTTGTCAAGAAAATCCAAAGAACATAGCATTACTGGCTCTCTCTCAAGGCTGACTGTGATGATCACGTCAAGAGATGTTACCAATGCCAAATTCAAGGGAATGTTATCCACGCCCCTCAAAGGGAGCTCCACAATATGAGTTCGTTCTGGCCCTTCTCAATGTGGGGAATGGACATGATCGGGCCCATCGAGCCCAAGTCAGTAATGGTCATCAGTTTATCTTCACCATGATCGACTACTTCACTAAGTGGGTAGAAGAAGCCTCTTCCCCAAGGGTTACTAAAGAGGTGATCATTGGTTTCATCAAAAATAATGTCATTTATCGATATAGAAAACCAGAGGTGATTGTATCAGACAATGCTAAAAACCTCAACAACCAAATGATGGAGGAGTTATGCAGTAAATTCCACATCAAACATCTCAACTCCGTTATCTACCGTACAAAGATGAATGGTGTTGTTGAAGCGGCTAATAAGAACATCAAAAAGATCATGTAAAAGATGTCTGCCAATCATAAAGGATGACCTGACTTGTTGTCTCTGACTCTATTAGCCTACAAAATGTTAATGCGCACTTCCACTAGGGCGGGCAACCCCTACTCATTAACCTATGGAATGGAAGTAGGGCTCCCCATAGAGGTGGAAATGGAATCCCTCAGAGTGTTAATAGACGCTCAGCTGGATGAAGACCAATGGTTACAAGATCGGTACCACCAATTATCTCTAATAGATGAAAGGCAGGCCGCAGCCATCTTCCACGGTTAGTTATACCAACAGCGGATTGCTAGATCCTACAACAAGAAAGTCCGGCTACGGCAATTCAAAGAACATGACTTGGTCTTGAAAAAGGTTCTTGACAACCAAGATCAATCTAAAGTAAAATTCAACCCAAATTGGGAAGGCCCGTTTGTTGTCAAGGAGGTATTAACAGGAGGAGCCCTCAGATTACAAGAGATGGATGGCGAGGAATTTTCCCAACTCATTAACTCGGACACCGTAAAATGGTACTATGTCTAAAGTTACCTGTAAACCACCATCCTGGCTTTGGATCATCAGATTCCATCGGTCAATTCAGGTTTTCAAAACCTTTCACCACTTCAGTTTGTCCCATTAGGGATCAAACATTTCACACCTTCAGTTTGTCCCACTAGGGATCAAACATTTCACACCCTCAGTTTGTCTCATAAGGAATAAAACTTTTCACACCTTCAGTTTGTCCCACCAGGGGTAAACTACGCAGACCTGATCTCCCCAATACACGGGAGTACGTAGGCAGCCATTTTTATGGTCCGGTGTAACTATAAAAAAAATCTTTACACCCTATTTACCACCTATAACTTTCAACCTTTTCATGCTAGGTTGGAACTACACAGACCAGATCTCCCCTCATCAATGGGAATACGTAGGCAACCATTCATAGTTCGGTCTCACCCCCTACCAAAACACAAAAAACTTGTCAATGGTATTGGGATCATCCTTCAAACCATACATCATCGGCTTAGACCAAAGGGATGGAACTACCTGGTCTCTCTACATAAATGGGAGAACCGGCGACCATCTAAGCTGCGGTTGAGTCCTCAAAGAGAAACACCAATCCATAAGAGATGGAACTACCTAGGCTCCCCAATACAAAGGAGTACCGGCGACCATCTGTGGGGCGGTCAACCTCGGAGAGGAAAGCCACAATCCTCTCCATAACCACATACAGAAACTAGTCCCAAGACACCAAAGGGTAGGGAATACAAAGATCAACGATCCATTCTGAAAGATCCTGAGATATCTCACTGTCCATCCATCAAGGAGGAGTTCATAATACATCAAGATCACATGCCCTGGAGAACAGGCAAATATCAAGCAAGTAACAAGGCATAACTAAAAAGGGAAGTGAATCAAAATATATTTCCTTGCCATATAATATTATTTGATATATACAATGTGCCATGTACATGACAAAAATGGCTAAGTTAGTCTGTACAGGAAAATCCAAGCTAATCTACAAACCAGTGGATAATCGCGCTATCAAATTTAACATGGCATCCCTCTTAGAAGAAGGGGGTAACTCTGTGAGCTCCTACCCTAGGGTATCAACGTGAGCCAAGAGATCCACAGCCATCTTCTTGGTGACACTATGCTCATCCATGAGCGTGTTCATCTCTGCAATGATATCAGCAATATGGGACTTCAATGCAGTACTATCTGTAATAGCGGCATCTCGGGCAGATATAGCACCATCCCGCTCAATAACAACTACATCCCTAGATGATCTAGCCTCATCCCGCTCAGGAACAGCGATATCTCTATGAGCCAGAGCATGAACTAGAGCGGCATCTCTACCAGAAAGAGCTGTCAACATCAAGGCCCTAGCTTGATCCCTCTCATATGTCATCAGATGTAGACTCTGCTCTAAATACTCAGCCAAATTTTGAGTCACAGTAGCAGTAATACTGGGGGAATCAACTAGAGTTGCTGTCAATCCAGCAAATAGCTCATCCTTAGTGGGAGAATCAGGATCCTCCATAGGCTCCCCACTGTCAAAATCAACACCCGGCTCTGAGGATACAACCTTAGCCGATGCAATCTCTGCCTCCAACCATGCAGAATACTCTGTAGAACAGCCTGGATGGCTAGTAGTAAAATTAGCCCTCTCACGCTGGGCCCAACATGCATAAACCCTGGAAAAGTCCTCTGCTGACAAAAATTGAGATGACAAACGCTGACCCAATGCCCCATCAAAGGGATGAACATCCTGAAACTGGTCAAACTGTGCCATCACAGCCAGTGGGTAATGTATGGTCACGCCCCTCAAACCAGCCAAAGGAAGATAATCCATGCTAGATGCATGAGTGATGAAGCTATAGGGAGAACTAAGCCCGGGATACGATAGAATATCAAATGAATCCTTGATCCCTGATAAGAAAATTGACCAAGAAGTAGAATTTGTACACTTCGCCGGCTGAAAGGAGTGAGACATGGCTATCTCATGGGAAAAACAATACCCATGGTGTCGAAATGTGCCAATCAGTCTCAAGTGTGTCATAAACCACACGTACACCAAGACCGAACTGCCTGTAAATACCCCCGCATAATGGGACTGGCAATATATGGCTGACCTCAAGGTCTCTGCCAGAATCATCGATAAAATGATATGTCCCTCCCGGAGAGCCCGCACTGCCATAATCACGTCGATGTCTAAATGGTCCATGTACAATGGCATATACAGATAAGCCACCAGGCACATCAAGAGTACAATACTCTGGCAACATGCCAATCATCCTCCGAAGTGGTTAAATCCTCGGAGTACTGCACATAACTGTCCAATGAGCCAAATTTGTCAATCAAAAAATGCATGGACACTACATGCCCTGAGGAGATCACATCCTGGGCAACCCTATGCCTCAAGCCTGTGAGGGCCATAAACTGTCAACTCATATCTCCTACAGCCATCCGAGAGCAAGGCCTATCCAGCGGCAAATCTATTAGACGCTCATACTCCTCCAAGGTAAGAGTCAACTCATGGGTCTCAAATCAAAACACCTGCCTCTCTGGTACCCAGTGCTCCAGCATGCCCTCTACAAAACCCAATGGAACCTGGAACATCAAGAGGGTCATGGAGTGATGCATCAGTTGATCTACTGTCACCCGATCTTGGGAGGAGAAGCTGTCATACCAGATAACAGACAGGAGGCCACCAATACTGGTGGGGTATGATCTATCCAGCTAACTGTCGATGCAGACATCTATAGGGCCGTGTCATAAGACCATCCAGGGGTCAATACTGAACTCATATCTGGAAATATATATGCATAACATAATACATTGATGATAACTAATAGATGACAATATGATGTAGGGAATGGAAAATAATATACATACATTCTTAATTACATCATCATCTAATACATCATCTCTGTGTACAGCTAGAAAATATAGGGAAAATGAGGCATAGCTGTCCAATAACTAACAGAGGCCTATTAAAAGATATAACGAGAATGGGTCACAGCCGCCCAATATCTAACAGAGTCCTATGAAAAGATATAGCTAGAAATACATCAGAAGATGTCGATAGTGTTGATATCTACATCATCTAACCTATCCATCTGATGTAACTCATATTGAGTCACTGTATCTCCACCAGTAGGGATATCAGACCGATACAACAGAGGATCTGAACCTGCAAAACCATCTGAATATGGGCCACCTGAAGGGCCAGCCCCTGAGCTGGAAGGATAAAAAGAATTCACCTCAAAAGGATCTCTACCCAAATGCCGGATGAAAAAAATGTGCCCAGTCCAACTGTTGGGTCAAGCTATCAATCTGTGTCAAATGAGTAGGCTCTCAGACGTAGGTAATCCAATTCGCCATCATGACGGAGATAGGAACTATATCCCTCATAAACTGTGTGGCGCGGGTCTGAGCTCCGATGGTATGAGGGAACCACCAGTGGTAAAATGCCTCCTGAGTGAATGGTCCCTCTGATAAAGCAAAGCCATCAACTCCCACCAACGGGATATCACTGATCGACGGCTACGACACAGGCCAATAACGCCTGGTAGGTGGACAGATAGGTATACAGATCTCTCCTGTAGTGCTCCTGATAGCACGCTCTCCTAAATTGAGCTCCCAACTCCATCTGTGAAGAGAGGAAACCTGCTGGTGGACATCACATACTCAACACCAATCGGGAAACCACCCTCAAAGCCAACTGTCAAATGGTCCTCAAAATAAGGAACCCATATAATGACATCGGCAGTCAATAACTCCTATAAGTGTGAATGGGTGAAGCCCTCAGCTACAAGAACCTTCACCAACGTGGAATGATGCCATCGTCGCCCCCGTGGATAGGTGTCTAAACCTAACACGCTAACGGGATGCAGACATAGAAGCCTCTCATAGGCCCAAAACTACCAATACAAGATCAAACATCTGCGGTCAGTCAATACTCTTAACCCGAACAAGGGAAAACAAAAGAGAAGATACTCACCAGTAGGAATGGCTAAAATCCTAGCCAAGCCTCTGTCAAGCCCTGCGAGCGCATACACATTCCCTAATGGAAATAGGCAAAGGTATAGGAGCCCCAGTCAAACTCTCCAATACGGTCCACCTCCCGTGTGGCGCTGACTAAAGTGAACGACACCGTGGAAGAGTTATCCGCCAAAAAATAACCCCGGAGGATGATCAGGAACAATCGCCAAAGAATGAGATCCCTGACTCTCCTGTCATCGGGCAATGGCTCACTCAACGTCCCACTCATGGCGTCTACACTCAAAGGACCAGTGCGGACTATCCTGCCTTTAAGCGCCACAACCTGGACTCCTAGCATGGATCTAACGGTAGTCGGGAAAATGTCAGCGACACAAGGTACTGGTGCCCCCGAAAACTCCATACCGGTGATAAACTACCAATCCATCGGCGTCATCATCACCTCACAATCTAACAAATAGAGAGATTGAGTTTGGTGAAACCAATGCTCAGATAAAGCCCTGAGGTAACCCCAAGGACAACGATGAGGGAGGATGGAAAAGAATGCCTCGAAACCCCAAACATGCACAATCTCTTGGAACTTTAGGTGAAGAGTCTGGTACAGAGAGTGCATACTGAACCAGTTCCCTCGAGGCTGTATAAAGCCGAGAACTTGCATCACAATGCGAATCAACATCAGAATCTTGTTCCTCATCAATAGGAAAAAGGAAGATCAAACACAGCTTTACCTCATTCGCATGCAAATAGATCGAATGGCGACGACTCAAATCATCTAGAAGCTCTGGAATCATCAAATTAATGGCTAAAAGATCCCTGCGGGGAATAGAAGTAGCAGGAGCAGGAGCAGGAGCCGCTACCGGTACATCCTCCTCCTCGTCCTCAACATCTAATACCTCAACCCGGATAAGACGAATCACTGACTTCGTCAACCGATGAGGTTGTCGGGCTGGGCGAGGCTGAGTCACATCAGAAGCTCTCCTCCTCATACCTAAAGAGGTCCTACGGGAGCTACTCGGCTAGTCTGGATCCATATATATGGACACAAGTCTCCAAATCACCTCAGAAAGGGTGTGATAAATTCTAACTTAGAGCTCATTAAATGCATTTTATGTCTATATGCATGCATGCATTACTTTAACATACGCCTATAGTAGAGTTAAAAATGCATGTTCATTCAATGCATAGACTCTTGAAAAAATTTAGCTAGAGTCTCCTTTATAAAAAGAACTATCTATATGCACGTAGGCATGACTAGGTGGCCATTCAGTAGCACACCATTTTCACAGTCATAAACATCCTATATGTATAAAAATGTCAAAGTCACAATCCATAAGGTTAGGTTAATTACCAAGATTACTTTGTTTTACACCTTTGCTCATGTGTCCTCAAATAGGATAAGAAATAGTAGAAAAAGGTGTCAAATTGTTGTTTCAAAAGTCAATTTTTTTCACATCAATATGTTCAGCATAGTTAAATACTAACATTTATCATGTTGAATATTTTTTATCAAGTCATATGAGCATGCATATTCACTACTATGTGTTTAGAAGGATTTCATGTGATAACTTACTTTCCAAAGGTCAAAACTGGAAAAGAAGACATGCATACGTTATCAGAATAGTGCAGAACACTTGTACGGTGACGGATTTTGTAGAAAACAACCCGAACTCAGTAAATCTGAAGAAGAACTCTCAGATTCTCTATGTGGCGTCAAGTGAAAATAACTTATGAAAGGGAAAGGTGCCTAAAATAGACCCACGGATGGCCGCAGGTCTACATGTGGCTGCCGCAAGTCCACCTATGGCTATCCTAGGTGGTCCCCACCCCCTCTGGCTTGATCCAATTTGAGTTGTAAAGGATGTCTTATAAGCTAAAAAGTCAAATCAGGAAAAAAGACACTCGCGATTAAGCGGAAAAGCCTGAAATCCTGATTTTCAAAAACCAAACTGCGGGTCTACATATTAATCATTGGTATTCACCCATACACAGGGTTCACAAAGTCAATGATTATAGCTTTTATATGTGGTAATACCTCGCGAAGGTCCAATGCCATTAATCTGGTTGTGATTATAATCAAAAATGTACATCTCGTCAGAAGTTCATCCCCAGCGGAGATTTCATACATCATCAACCGTTGAAGGACATTTCAATGAAGGTCAAGTAGCCTTGACATCTTTTAGCCATTGGCAAGTAAACCCAGCAAAGCATCGAAGATGGTCCGATGATGTTCAACTGCTGAAACACATTTCAACGAAGGTCAAGTAGCCTTGACATGTTTTAGCCATTGGCAAGTAAACCCAGCGAAGCATCGGTGTGACGCCCCCAAAATAGGTATACATCACCCATCTTGGGTCACCAAATATATGGTACATAATACAACTACAAACTTCTTTTATACAACTATCGTGTAAAATACGACAAAACATAGCTGAAAGTTTTAACACGAATATGGTCTTCTAGACAATATCCACACTCAATGGAGTCCTCATTACAATTATTATCACACTATTTCATAGAATAGTGAGGACTACTATAGCCACTTATCCTGGACCATCACTCCATTCTCTGACTCGTCCCAGCTACGTTCTCATTTCCTGAAGAGAACAATGAAAGTAAAAGGGTGGCTCAACTAGCCCAGTAAGAAATATTAAAACTAGGATAATGTAGAATAAATTATCATTAGCCTTCAACAGTGTTAAATTGATAAAATACATTAAACATCAAATTTAACTGCAGCGGAACAAGCAATCCATTAGAAGAGTCAAGCAGAGCATGATATCTACTATCTTCTATGATTTAAAAAATTTTTCATCCACTTTATCGCTGAGACTCAGCTTAATAAATAAACCACATCTTCGAATCATCCCTGTACTATGGGCCAAGGATATTCATGTAATCATCAATGGTCATGATTATACTGAATAATCCCTGGTCATAATCATACCAACAACTATCCATCAATGCACTACGGGCCAATGAGGACTTGTATCATATCATTTGTAACATTACGGGTCATGATTATACCGAATGATCCCTGGTCATAATCATACCAATCAACAGTCCATCTATGCACGTAAGTCAAAGATGACTTTCTGTGACACCCCCAAATCCGGGTTACCTGACCTCCCGAGTTTGGTGTTCACGATCCACAATATATATAACATTAAACTACCCATTTAATTAAAAATAGTAATACATATCACATTAACATATGTTGTTAATACATTAGTCCCAGGTCTGTTAACCTTAACATTACAAACAGACCCCTTAGATATATAAAAAGGGTTTACAAGCAACATAATAAATATGCTTATTATAACTACTCTAGCATTTTGCCTTTCTCATTCACAGCATCTTCTGCAACTTCGTCCCTAGCTGAAAAGTTTTATTTAGCAAGGGTGAGCAACAAATTTGTCCCGCAAGTTAAGATATACAACAAATGTATAAGTATTAGAATAATAGACTATCAATTTTGATAGAATGACACCAAAGTTCGGAGAACTTTGAAATAGCTGAATAAATTGTTAATCAATAACAAGTTTTCTCGTATTCTAGGCAACGCAATAATATGATAATGAAATAGTACAATGCTTTCAAAGTTTCTACGATATTCTATTGAATAATCAAGAATCAATTCTACGCAATAACAAAGTGGAAAAATTTACAGATTTATGCTAAGTGATTACACTAGATCTTAGAACTTCTACTTTCTCGGGTATCTATCAAAGATTTACTTTGACATATACGCAGGCGTATCAGATAACCATAAGATTAATTCATACCCCTCTGTAGGTATAACAAGTGATCAGCTTTATTATACCCTATATTATGCATAATACTTAACAATGCGCAATGGTCGAATTTACGACCTAAAATGTTCCCTTTATATAAAAGGTTGTTCTTCTCAGTCTCAGAATCAAAATTTTGATTTAAAAACGAAATGCAAGGATTTCAATATCTAATCACTTCTCTTCTCTTCTCAAACCTATCAAGTTTTCGATCTAGCCGATACAACTGGCATTGATCTATCAATAATAATTAAATTCTCTTCTCTTCTCTTCTCGAACCTATCAAGTTCTAACAAATGTTCGTCTAGCCAGAATAATTAGCTAAGACATTTCTTAATATAATTTGATAATAAACAGGAATTATCTGTACTGTCAATTCTATCTTCTACGAATATGAATATTCAACAACAATTATTTTACAAATATATATTCTCCGAATTAGTAATTCAATTTGAATTATTAATCATGCACTAACTGCAAATAATCAACAATAAATTTCCTGGACATGGTATAATTAGCAATAATTAAACATTATAATATTTAAATGAATATAACTCAAGGTTGAGTTAGGAAACTTGCCTTCCGCGTTGATTACAGCTACACAATAAACTTATCTGCGTTCGTAAGACCTATAACCAATAATATCGGTCTCACAATTAGCATAATAATTTACAACACATAATACTGTAATCTACAGTCAAACTTCTCCTAGGCACATTACCACATAATCACATTAGTGTTTATAACACTTATCGAGTCTAACTATTTCGGTCTGGTTGGACTTCGGTCCATTCTCGGTGTCCTGGTCACCTATCCGACAATTAACACACTTGTTGTCAATTAAACTTGATTTCTAAGCTTCAATATTATTTTAGATAAGTCAAATATCATTTATAATATTTTTCGGAAGCTTTTAATAATTTATAAACAATTATTATAATTTATAATAATTTTTCAAACACTTAAATCATTTTTAAATGATTTAATTATCAAATAATCTTATTATCATTAATATTTAATAATATAAACATATTAATGTTATACTTGTCAGAATATTAAAGTTATTGTTAATAACTTCAAATATTTTTAAATCATCAATATTCTACTTAAATGATTTTTAAAATAATTAAAATTATTTTTAAATTATCACCATTAATATTTAAATATTAATGAAATTATTTTCAAAATATTAAAAGTCATTAATTATAACTTAAAATATTTTTAAAATATTTTTCTCATTTTTAAATAATTTTTAAATCAATAAAATTATTTTTAATTCATTTATTTAATTTAATAATTAAATAAATCTAATATCATTAATATTAAATTATTAATGAAAATTTTCTAAAAATATTAAAAGTCACATTTTATAACTCAAAATATTTTTAAATACTTTATTCTTATTTAAAATAATTTTTCATAATATTAAATCATTTTTCTCTACATTATTTAACACACTAATTAAATAAAGTAAATATCATTAATATCCAAATAATTATAAATATTAATGAAAAATGTCCCAAATAATCAAGAAATATTTTTTCGGAATTTAAAATGATTTTTAAAACCATATTTGGTAATTTTTATAATTTATTTTTTATTTTTAATTAATTACCAGAAATTTTGAAAATAAAATAAATCAAAACCGTCGCTATAGGCCTTTAGCGACACAAAGCGTCGCTGTTGGTGTTTTTGAGCTCAAGAACATTGACAGCCGACTTGATAAGGGTCATGGTTTGACCACAGTTTAATCTCGGTTCTTGCATGTTCTGTCCAACCTAAAAGTTAGATATTGTAGTGTTTATGTCACTCTACAAATTACAACACTTAGTCGGGTCATACTACATCAAACCATGAAGATCCAGCCACGCAAAATCACTGTCAGGCGTTACCGGGGTTTTCCAGAAACCCAGGCAGTTCGTGGTGCCTCATTGTGGCTCAATTAAATTTATGTTCCGGTCATGATTCACATGTTCTTATGGTTCACATATATAGTGCTCATGTAATAGAACATAAATACAACAACATAGCAGTCCGAATACATCACAGATTCAAGATTAAGCTCGATCAAACCTTGTCAAAGAGCTAACTCACACGATTTCTAGAAATTCCAGAAACGCGATCCGTGATCAACTGGCCTATTTTGACCATTAATTACAACCATCTTATGTATTTTTTTAAGAGATCTACAAGTATGGATATAGAGTTCAACTAACAAGCTACAAACTGGTTACAACAACAAACATCATAACACAAAAATCCTGACAGATCTGGAAGCTTGAAATCATTGTCAGGCGCTGATCTTCACTTTCTGGGTTACCCAGAAAGTTCATGGTCAACGTCGGTCAACTCACTTTGACCATGAATATCGTAAAATCTGGACATGGAATGGCTGTGATTCCACTACCAGATTACAGTCCTCATGTCAGACTACCGATCCAAAACATAAAACACGAAAAATCAAAAACAGACACGGATATGTGGCTCCTGACATTAGCTTGTCAGACCACAAATCTTGTTCTTGACAGTTTTGGAAAAACTCAATTTTAAAGCATTTTGATGCTATAGATCTATGTTATAACAACATAGATCATCATTAAACATCATCTAGCAAGGATTTAAACACATAAACAAAAACCTTTTCTTAGCAACATGGATCAAAAATAAAAATTAAGTTTGTACCTCTCATGCTCAAATCTTGAACTATGCTCTCCAATCTGATATTAGGTGATCTAGGGGCTGGTTATTGTGACTGATCTTCCTTAGATTTTCGGAGGTTTTTGTGTGAAAGGGAGTTGGTAAGAGCTTGGAGAGAAAATAAGGAAAATGGTTACACTTTCTCTCTCTAATTCTTTTATATAACTTAGATACATTGTATACAAGCATGCTAGGTGTCAATTGGATCATATTTGCTGAGATTTGAAGTCACAAAGTCAAGAGAGTTGGTGAACCACTAAAGGTTTTGGCCATTTTTACAAGTTTCCTAATAAAAAATCCCATAAAGGGCATTTTGGTCATTTGTAATTTAAATTTAATGGCAATATGGTCAAATGTCCAAACCCTTAGGGTTTAGGGTTTAGGGTTTGGGTTAGGGTTTAGGGTTTGAACTCTTTAGCTTTGCAATTTAATTTCCAAGATTTCCAATTTAGGTTCTAAAAATCGAAAATTAATGTTTCTAAATTATAATTAGAATTTTCTAATTATATTAAAAAAATTTAATCATAACTTAAATATTGCTAATTAGGATTAATAATTCCTAATTAAAATTGCTAATTAAGCAATTAGGGTCGTAATTGGTTATTAGGGTTTACAGCCCACAAAATAGGGTTTCTAATAGAAAAATAAAATTTCTAAATTACAATTAGGGTTTGTAAAATGGAAATTAAGATAACTAAAATATAATTAGAATTTTCTAATCATATTTAAGATTAATACACACATTAGGCTTCCCAATTAGGATTAGGGTTTCCTAATTAGGGTTTATTAATTACAACCCTTATCCAAACAATCATTAATCATTATCCACATATACCACAAACACATTCTCACCAATATAATTAGTTTAATTATATTTTCTACCGAATCCCGTTCCCAAAATTAGGGTTAGGGTTTCTATTCTTTTGTTAAGCACAACTCTACTCTAAATTTCTTAGTCAATACACAAGTTGACTCATTCTCTAAACTCGTATCACAGATACTTGTCACTAAATTGATAATTAATATTAATATTAATAAAAAAAATTATTCGGAAAATTTTGATTGTTCGAAATCCCTGGTTATCACATTCACCCCTCCTTAAAAGGATTCCGTCCTCGAAATCACCACTTTCTTATTCTCTACAATCTTTTAAAGTTGTATCATCAATTCATTCCTAACAACACAATATTCATTTATGTCTCCAATTCTAACCTCTGACTTGAATCGATACAAGAAAATAGTTCACAAAAATATCTAACTCGTATTTCTCGCGTAAATTAATTTCTAACCGAACTCGTTACCTGTCGCCTCTTCATGGGCAGCTGCTGCATTTGGAACTGTCATGATAAAAGTGAATGTTGTTGTTCTTCTTGGCTGTGCAGGTCCTCGAATCGCCAAGGTTCCGCTACCGGGTCCCTTGTTGGCACTTCTCCTCTCTATATTTCTCTTCGAACAATTCCGGACCAGATGATCGGTCGATCCACAAGCAAAACAACCTTGTATCTTCTTCGAATTGGGACAATTGGGTGACACGTGTCCCTTTCGGCCACAGTTGTAACAGACTCCTTTTTTCTTCAAACAAACTCCTTGATGACGCTTCCCGCAAACTACACACGGCACGCCTTTCTTCCTAATCTCTACTGGATTATTTCCTAAATTAATATCAACATCCCTCTTACGTTTATTAAGATTACTACCTCTACTGCCACCTATCATAATATTCCCTTCAGCCTACTTTCTTTGTTCTTGACTATTCTTCAATACAGCTTCAATTTCTCCTTCAGCGATAACGGCTTTTTCTAATAACGTTGAAAATGAATTAATTTGCAGCACATCCAACTTCTCGAGTACCAACGATTTCAATCCATTCCTAAAACATCGTGTTTTAAGCTCCTCAGTGTCCACTCGATGTGGAGCAAATTTTGCTAACTCGTTGAACTTGACAAAATATTCTGTCACCGTCATATCTTCCTGCTTCAGATTCAAAAATTGTTCTTCCATATTTCTCTTTAGACTTCCCTTCCTTGGTGACATTATCTGATAAAAATTTTACATTAATTCTCTTTCTTTACACAGATTCTTATTAATAACACAATAAAAATTTCTCATGTAATCGGATATTTATTCACATAGCACACAGTACATTTAGTTCTTCACACATAGCACTATTCCTTTTTAAATAATATCAGGATTAACAACACAACTTTAAACAAAAGTTGTAATTCTCCAACTTTATACAAAAAGTTTTAATTCTCCATTTACGTATAACTATTCCCAGTTCATCAAACTTACCACACCTAGGGGTTCAGGAACTTGCCACAATTATATGAGTGTATGAACTTATCCTAGTCAGACCTTTGGCGTCCATTCGCTGAGGGGTTCAAAACATTTTATACAATTATGAGTCATGAACTTACCATAAGTATGAGTTTTAAGAACTCAAAATTTATTGTAAATCTTATATTCATATAGAAAATAAAGATTTCATTCATACATATATATTTACATATGTTCACACATCTTTCTTGACATTACAATCGTTAATATCAAACACTATCAAAAGCTATCGCTTAAACTTTAAGTTATCTATCGTCCACTCCCTTCACTAGTCTTCTTCTTACCGGGTCACTTATTGCATTCGGCTTAGGACAATATAGGAAAATAAGTCCTTCCTGCTTAAAATTGAAGCACACGTTCTTCTTCATCAAACATTCTCCCACGTGAGTCTTTCCACACTTGCTGTAGACTTGCTTCTTCTTCGAGTTTGAATTTTCAAAATCATCGATGTCTTTATCCCTCTTTCTCTTATTCTTGCCCTTCTTGCTGGTTCCTTCAGACGATCCATCACCCTCAGTCTTCATCCTCTCCACCTGCGAATTTAGCTCATTCTGTTCTTCAGTCATTTCGTGTAACGCTCGCTCCGTCTTCCATAACTCCTCCAAGAGAAATACTTTTCTCCTGAGTTCTTGAACTTCTGCAGCTAGTTGATCTTGTTCTTCAACTTTAGTCTTATTCTTTAACTCTACCTTAGCTGGCTCAGACTCTACCTCCTCATCTCCACTCAGATACATCTCGGGATAATCATCGTGATCGCTCCCAAGATTAACCATTGGTTCATCTTCTCCCACCTTCTCAACTGATTCGCTTTTCGCTGGTACCTCGGCTACTGGCACTAGTGCAACAGCTGCTAGCATCTCCGTACTCATTTCATCTTCTCCAGACACCCTACAATCAGTCTAAATGACTTGATTAATACTTCTTCTGTACGAACTTCTCACACTATGTGTCCACACATCTCAATATCGATACGCTTCGGCAAGCCCTCACTTAGTACTCTAAATGAGTATTCTCTATCTCACTTATGGTTATAATCCTAGGGTTTTCCCCACCCCACTTAAGGTTTATAGCCTACAGCACTACTACCAACTTGTGACGCCTTGGTCACTATAGCTTTGATACCAACCTGTGACACCCCCAAATCCGGGTTACCTGACCCCCAAGTTTGGTGTTCACGATCCACAATATATATAACATTTAACTACCCATTTAATTAAAAATAGTAATACATATCACATTAACATATATTGTTAATACATTAGTCCCAGGTCTGCTAACCTTAACATTACAAACAGACCCCTTATATATATAAAAAGGGTTTACAAGCAACATAATAAATATGCTTATTATAACTACTCCAGCATTTTGCCTTTATCCTTCACATCATCTTCTGCAACTTCGTCCCTAGCTGAAAAGTTTTATTTAGCAAGGGTGAGTAACAAATTTGCCCCGCAAGTTAAGATATACAACAAATGTATAAGTATCAAAATAATAGACTATCTGTTTTGATAGAATGACACCAAAGTTCGGAGAACTTTGAAATAGCTGAATAAATCGTTAATCAATAACAAGTTTTCTCGTATTCTAGGCAACGCAATAATATGATAATGAAATAGTACAACGCTTTCAAAGTTTCTACGATATTCTATTGAATAATCAAGACTCAATTCTACGCAATAACAAAGTGGAAAAATTTCCAGATTTATGCTGAGTGATCACACTAGATCTTAGAACTTCTACTTTCTCGGGTATCAATCAAAGATTTACTTTGATACATACGCGGGCGTATCAGATAACCATAAAGATTAAATCATACCCGTCTGCAAGTATAACAAGTGATCAGCTTTATTATACCCTATATTATGCATAATACTTAACAGTGCACAATGGCTGAATTTACGACCTAAAATGTTCCCTTTATATAAAAGGTTATTCTTCTCAGTCTCAGAATCAAGATTTTGATTTAAAAACGAAATACAAGGATTTCAATATCTAATCATTTCTCTTCTCTTCTCAAACCTATCAAGTTTTCGATCTAGCCGATACAACTGGTATTGATCTATCAATAATAATTAAATTCTCTTCTCTTCTCTCCTTAAACCTATCAAGTTCTAACAAATGTTCGTCTAGCCAGAATAATTAGCTAAGACATTTCTCAATATAATTTGACAATAAACAGGAATTATCTGTACTGTCAATTCTATCTTCTATGAATATGAATATTCAACAACAGTTATTCTACAAATGTATATTCTCCGAATTAGTAATTCAATTTGAATTATTAATCATGCACTAACTGTGAATAATCAACAATAAATTCCCTAGACATGGTATAATTATCAATAATTAACCATTATAATATTTGAATGAATATAACTCAAGGTTGAGTTAGGAAACTTGCCTTCCGCGTTGATTACAGCTACACAATAAACTTATCTGCGTTCGTAAGACCTATAACCAATAATATCGGTCTCACAATTAGCACAATAATTCACAACACATAATACTGTAATCTACAGTCAAACTTCTCCTAGGCACATTACCACATAATCACATTAGTGTTTATAACACTTATAAAGTCTAATTATTTCGGTCTGGTTGAACTTTGGTCCATTCTCGGTGTCTTGGTCACCCTATCCGACAATTAACACACTTGTTGTCAATTAAACTTGATCTCTAAGCTTCAATATTATTTTAGATAAGTCAAATATCATTTTTAATATTTTTCGGAAGCTTTTAATAATTTATAAATAATTATTATAATTTATAATAATTTTTCAAACACTTAAATCATTTTTAAATGATTTAATTATTAAATAATCTTATTATCATTAATATTTAATAATATAAAAATATTAATGTTATATTTGTCAGAATATTAAAGTTATTGTTAATAACTTGAAATATTTTTAAATCGTCAATATTCTACTTAAATGATTTTTAAGATAATTAAAATTATTTTTAAATTATCACCATTAATATTTAAATATTAATGAAATTATTTTAAAAATATTAAAAGTCATTAATTATAACTTAAAATATTTTTAAAGTATTTTTCTCATTTTTAAATGATTTTTAAATCAATAAAATCATTTTAATTCATTTATTTAATTTAATAATTAAATAAATCTAATATCATTAATATTAAATTATTAATGAAAATTCTCTAAAAATATTAAAAGTCACATTTTATAACTCAAAATATTTTTAAATACTTTATTCTTATTTAAAATAATTTTTCATAATATTAAATTATTTTCCTCTAATTTATTTAACACACTAATTAAATAAATTAAATATCATTAATATCCAAATAATTATATATATTAATGAAAAATGTCCCAAATAATCAAAAATTATTTTTCAGAATTTAAAATGATTTTTAAAACTATTTTTGGTAATTTTTATAATTTATTTTCTATTTTTAATTAATTACCGGAAATTCTGAAAATAAAATAAATCAAAATCGTCGCTATAGGCCTTTAGCGACACAAAGCGTCGCTGTTGGTATTTTTGAGCTCAAGAACACTGACAGCCGGCTTGATAAGGGTCATGGTTTGACCACAGTTTAATCTCGGTTCTTGCATGTTCTGTCCAACCTAAAAGTTAGATATTGTAGTGTTTATGTCACTCTACAAATTACAACACTTAGTTGAGTCATACTACATCAAACCATGAACATCCAGCCATGCAAAATCACTGTCAGGCGTTACCTGGGTTTTCCAAAAACCCAGGCAGTTCGTGTTGCCTCATTGTGGTTCAATTAAATTTATGTTCCGGTCATAATTCACGTGTTATTATGGTTCACATATACAGTACTCATGTAATAGAACATAAATACAACAACATAGCAGTCCGAATACATCACAGATTCAAGATTAAGCTCGGTCAAACCTTGTCAGAGAGCTAACTCACACGGTTTCTAGAAATTCCAGAAACGCGATCCGTGATCAACTGGCCTATTTTGACCATTAATTACAACCATCTTATGTATTTTTTTAAGAGATCTACAAGCATGGATATAGAGTTCAACTAACAAGCTACAAACTGGTTACAACAACAACATCATAACACAAAAATCTTGACAGATCTGGAACCTTGAAATCATTGTCAGGCGCTGATCTTCACTTTCTGGGTTACCCAGAAAGTTCATGGTCAACGTCAGTCAACTCACTTTGACCATGAATATTGTGAAATCTGGACATGGAATGGCTGTGATTCCACTTCTAGATTACAGTCCTCATGTCAGACTACCGATCCAAAACATAAAACACGAAAAATCAGAAACAGACACGGATCTGTGGCTCCTGACATTAGCTTGTCAAACCACAAATCGTGTTCTTGACAGTTTTGGAAAAACTCGATTTTAAAGCATTTTGATGCTATGGATCTATGTTATATCAACATAGATCATCATTAAACATCATCTAGCAAGGAACTAAACACATAAACAAAAACTTTTTCTTAGCAACATGGATCAAAAATAAAAATTAGGTTTGTACCTTTCATGCTCAAATCTTGATCTATGCTCTCCAATCTGATATTGGGTGATCTAGGGGCTGGTTATTGTGACTGATCTTCCTTAGATTTTCGGAGGTTTTTGTGTGAAAGGGAGTTGGTAAGAGCTTGGAGAGAAAATAAGGAAAATGGTTACACTTTCTCTCTCTAATTCTTTTATATAACTTAGATACATTGTATACAAGCATGCTAGGTGTCAATTGGATCATATTTGCTGAGATTTGAAGTCACAAAGTCAAGAGAGTTGGTGAACCACTAAAGGTTTTGGCCATTTTTACAAGTTTCCTAATAAAAAATCCCATAAAGGGCATTTTGGTCATTTGTAATTTAAATTTAATGGCAATATGGTCAAATGTCCAAACCCTTAGGGTTTAGGGTTTAGGGTTAGGGTTAGGGTTTAGGGTTTGAACTCTTTAGCTTTGCAATTTAATTTCCAAGATTTCCAATTTAGGTTCTAAAAATCGAAAATTAATATTTCTAAATTATAATTAGAATTTTCTAATTATATTAAAATTTCTTAATCATAACTTAAATATTGCTAATTAGGATTAATAATTCCTAATTAAATTGCTAATTAAGCAATTAGGGTCGTAATTGGTCATTAGGGTTTACAGCCCATAAAATAGGGTTTCTAATAGAAAAATAAAATTTCTAAATTACAATTAGGGTTTGTAAAATAGAAATTAAGATAACTAAAATATAATTAGAGTTTTCTAATCATATTTAAGTTTAATACATACATTAGGCTTCCCAATTAGAATTAGGGTTTCCTAATTAGGGTTTATTAATTACAACCCTTATCCGATCAATCGTTAATCATTATCCACATAGCACAAACACATTCTCACCAATATAATTAGTTTATTTATATTTTCTACCGAATCTCGTTCCAAAAATTAGGGTTAGGGTTTCTATTCTTTTGTTAAGCACAACTCTACTCTAAATTTCTTAGTCAATACACAAGTTGACTCATTCTCTAAACTCGTATCACAGATACTTGTCACTAAATTGATAATTAATATTAATATTAATAAAAAAAAAATTATTCGCAAAATTTTGATTGTTCGAAATCCCGGGTTATCATACTTTCATCACAATATAAGCATGAGGATGATGATAATGATATAAGCATTAATCAAACGAAATCAAGAATAAATATTAAAGACTTTAAATTTATCCAGAGTTTAAAAATATCCAAATTGTCAACATGATACTTCTTTGTGGATTAAAATTCAAGAATAATATTCATGTATCAAAAATAATTTGGACAGAAAAGAAATATATTTTTTGGGTGAATAGTATCCCGTGAATAGTATTCTATGAATTGTACTTCGGGAATAGTACCTCGTGAATAGTACCCCAGCATGAAAAGTGCCCCAAATACCTGAATAAATAATATTCGAGTGAATAGTAACCGGTGAATAGTAACTCGTTTATAGTACTCTGGCACGAAAAGTGCCCCGAATATTCGAGTGAATAATATTCAAGTAAATAGTAACTGGGTGAATAGTAACCCATAAATAGTAACTCATAAATAGTAACTCGTGAATAGTATTCCGGCATGACAAGATCAATAATTATCAAGAAAGCTCAAAATAATATTTCCATGAAAAGATACTGGATGAAGCGCAAATATCAAGAATATTCTACAACTTTCACGGAGTATAGAAGCAATACTTCAACAAAATGAGTGTAGAAGTAGGAATACGAGACGAAATAATATTACTTACATACTACAGAGTATGGAAGAAAATATTATTTCATACGAATATTGAACAAAGATAATATCCATATGAATACGAAAACTAATATCTCTTCTGAATATGAAATAAATAATACCCCTTACGAATACAACAAATAATATCCCTTACTACTGTTGAACGAAAATAATATTCTAACGAATATTGAACGAAGATAATATTCCTTACGAATATTTAACAGAAATAATATTCATATGAATACGAAAAATAATATCTCTTCTGAATATGAAATAAAAATACCCCTTACGAATACAACAAATAATATCCCTTACTACTATTGAACGAAAATAATATTCCAACGAATATTTAACGAAGATAATATTCCTTATGAATATTGAATAGAAATAATATTCATATGAATACGAAAAATAATATCTCTTCTGAATATGAAATAAATAATACTCCTTACCTCAGAAGAAGACTGGATACTGGAATAGTGAACTCGCAGACTACTCTTCTTCTTTCTCTCTATAGCTTCTCTCTCTATAATTGCTCTTGTGAGTCTTAGTGACTTAGTGAGAATGAAAGAAGAATGATCTTCTATTTATAGGAAAATATAGTTTCGATAATTGCACGTTTTGGGGCTCGAATTATTACAGTGTAATACATTCATCTATACCTCCATTTTTAATTTAGTCCTGCAATTCTTATCAATCTTGTATCACCTCCCCTAATAGTACATGCATGTGAATCAATAGTACATACATATGAACAAATAGTTAGAAGCATATGAACTAATAGCAATTAATTGCTCATTTATCTAATTAATTGCTCGATTGGTCAATATAACCTCCAAAAATCAATTATTATCGAAATAAATGTCGATTTCCATTAACACTAATAATCCCAACATAATAAAAATATCAATTTTATCTCTTAATCAACACGAACTTATTCATCATTAATATTATAACTCATAATATTTAACAACCAGATCATTTCCAGGAAAGATGGGGCTTTTCAATAAGGGTTTTGTCCCTATTGGCGCGCAATTAGGTGACCAAACTCCTTTCCTCAACAGAACTTTCTAGACATCGTCAATAATGTAAATAATAATATGAATAACTTTGTCATCTCAATTATTGATTTAATAATATAAAATATTATGCAGATGATACTATGACAGTAATTGAATCAATAATATGAGAGATATTATGCAGTAATTACTGTAGCAATAATTGAGTATAACTGAGTGACTTCTTACGTAAGCATCAATAATCAATACCGTGTGCTACTATGTAACCACGCGTATTACTGTACTTTTACTACCGGGTAGTTCAACAGTTTAATGGTAAAACTTTCGCCGTTATTTTTATAAAAAGATAATTCTGTCGTTTTCTAACTACGACGATATTTCCGTTGTGGGGTCCACTAATTATTGTGTCGTCGTACGAATATTCCCTGTTAAAACGAATATTTTCCGACCAATCGAATATTTTATAACAACTTGCTTACTTTGCAAAATCTTCACATATCACCTTTAACTCTAACATTTTATCAATTTAACCATTTACTAAATAGAATAATTATTTTAAGAAAATTGAATACTTTCATTTCATAAAATTTGGGGTCTCACAATCGGAGATGGTCTGATGATGTTTAGCCGTTGAAGCACATTTCAACGAAGGTCAAGCATCATTGACGTTTGCAGCCGTTGGCAAGTAAATCCAGCGAAGCATCGGAGATGGTCTGATGATAGTAGTCGTTGAAGGACATTTCAACAAAGGTCAGGCGGCCCTGACAACATAAACTGTTGGCAGTAACCCTAATAGAGCGCTGGAATGACCTGGCGATACAAACTAGGAAAAACCATCCTCATCGAGAAAGATCGTTGATGGAATCTGTTATACAAATTTTCATCAGACAAAGCATAATTCCCCAAGAGTCTCTCGCACATGAGAAGAACATCTATGGTGGAAAGTCTGCCCTGAGGGTTAAGGACTTTTGGTGATAACCCCAATGTCAACATCCTCATATCTCATTCATGGAGCAGCCTCCATTCCATCATGCACTCAGCATAACATTCGCATCATGTTGCATTACATTTGCATCATGATTATCTTGTCACATTTTAAGTGTCTAGCAATCTTTATCCTATCCATACCATTATATTGCATGAATATGATAAAGAGGGGCACCTGTAGACACTCAAAATTTTGCATTCCTGTTACTAACTTGTAGGAGGGCAAAATCGTCTTCTAGAGATAACCTTGGAAGTCAAATCAGCTCAATCCCAGAGATAACCCCGGGATACTCAATTTTCATTCTCGGAGACAACCCCGAGATACTCAGTTTCAATCTCGGAGACAACCTTGGGATGCTCAATTCCAAGCCTCAGAGATAACCTTGAGGGATGTAGTTCTAGTTCTAGAGATAACCCCAGAATAGTAAGTTTCAAACCCCGGAGACAACCCCAAGACACTCAGTTTCAACCCTGGAGAAAACCCTGGTAGGTCAATGCACCTTAGAGATAACCCTGAGGATATTCAGCATCTACAGCAGTCTAATCTCTGAGATAACCCTGAGCAACGACTGCTACATCAGGACAGAGCGGAGATAACCCCGATGAGGGGTAAAATCGTCATTTTGCCACCTCAATACTACATTCATATTGTCTCAACATCATTTCATTCCATATTTTATACGGAAGGGTCCCACAAGAACCATAGCTCAAAATTCCGAGTGACTACTACACAAGACAGCACACCAGATAAAATTTTAAGACTTGAAGATCTGGTCATGGACCCATCTTCTCGGCTTCGTACAACCTCTTATCCCATGTCATTGTGTAGGAGAGACAACAGCATTCCGAAAAGATACATCACGCCTCCATCGAATGCCTGGATTAAAAGTTATGAATATTTGAGCGGACAACGAGTTGCACAAGTGCACGTACTTCGAGATGATGGGACCCGCATGGCCCGGGGCAACTTGGGAAGCCGTAGGTAGACCCGCGGCCATCTGGTCTATAAATAAGAGCCTTTGGTTGCTCATTTAAAAAAAATAGAAAAAAGAGAGAAAACTTTGTCCATTTCAATCTGTAAACACTTCTAGAGTACTCTAAATTGAGTGATTCTTCTTTCTAAACACATGTGAGCTCGTGTTTTGCTACATACTAAAATTTAACCGGTGGAAACCGACTTTTCAGGCGTCAAAAGCTATCTGAAGTCTTCTTGGTAGCCCACTGTAAGATATTTTAGATTTTTAAGTTTTTTATCACTTATATATATATATATATATATATATATATATATATATATATATATATATATATATATATATATACTCACGTTGAGAGTCGCATTGTGTGGGTATGCCCGGATCATCGATTCTTGGATTTTTACTACTTTTATATATATACATACATACTTATATATATATATATATTATCGAACTATGCTTCGATTGAGCCCGGAAATAATATTTGGAGCGTTTACTGCTTTTGTATATATAAATACTTATGTATATACTTCTTTTCATCAAACTCTATTTGATTAAGCATGGATATATATCCAGTGCGTTTACTGTTTATATATATATATATATATATGACTGTTTTTATCAGCCTGCGGGCTAGATTTGCCTAAATCTGGCTATTTCTCACTTTGACCGGTTCATGATGACTAAACTGGAACCGTTGAAGCTGGAATGGTTTAGCTTTACTCAAATCTAGTTCTTTTTCTAACTTTTATCATCCTGTGGGCTAGATTTGCCTAAATCTTGTTATTTCTCACTTTAACCGATTCATGGTGACTGAACTGGAACCGTTGAAGTTGGAATGCTTAGATTTATTCAAATCTTGTCCGTTTTCTAGCTTTTGTAGATATTGCTTTATCATGTGAGCCTAGGAATCATGTGATCACATATTCAGTTTCTGAATCTAGATTCGATTCCCGTGATGGACATTTTCAACTGCAGCCAGCTTGTAAATTATTCACGGTGTTTGAATTTCCTTAGATGGCTCTCATGCCCACAAGGAGTTCGGCACTGCTATATACCTTATTTTCTCGAAGATGCTTCGCATCTCAAAAATAAAAGCAATCAAGCCGAACACATAATAAAATGGAAGTATCAAAGGCCTTAATTACTATTGAGCATAAGGGTTTGAAAAACTTGTTTTACAAAACTTCATTGCTATATCTTATTAAAATTGAACTTTTATACAAAAGTCAAACCCTTTGTATATAGATGCAAACGAGGCATAGCACTATTTCCAAAACAATTGTACATTGACCTACACACACACAAATAGATAAAAGTTTAAATTGGAAAGTGGCGGTAACTGTGTTATCACAAAAGTCGGGGGGTATCTAACACCTTCCCTCTGCTTAATCAAGCCCCCGGACCCTAACGAATTTTAGTTTTGCAGACCAGTTAAATAATATCACATCACTAGGTCTTTATGCAAACCTTTTCTCGGTTGAGTTGGTGCAACCATTTAAAAATAACCAACTGGCGACTCTTACAGTCAAATCGTCGACATATGCATGTCAGACCTTTACAAACTTGTTTTTTCAAACAAATCTTACCTAACATGAGAACACCAAAAAACAAGAACAGAAAGGGACAAATAAAAAATTCTGGCATCGACAGTATGGATAGGGATCCGTTGGAAAACACTTTACAGGATGTCGACTTGGATGATCCAGAATTTGTGGACTATTTGCATATGTTGGATGCATTGCATAGAATGAGTAGATTCAAAGTGTCATTCGAGCCATTACATACGAAAGAGAAAGTATCGGCACGGATGAAACCCTCACTTGAGGAACCACCCACTCTTGAGCTAAAGCCTCTTCCTAAACACCTCAGGCATACATTTTTGGGTAATTCAGATACTTTACCTGTTATTATTACATCTGCGCTTAACGATTTGCAAAAAAGTAAGTTAATGAGGGTTCTTCGAGAGTGCAAGTCTGCGATAGGATGGAAAATAGCTGATATTAAGGGGATAAGCCCTTCATTCTGCATGCACAAGATACTCTTGGAAGATGAGGCAAAACTGATAGTGGAACAGAAAAGAAGGCTCAATCCAATTATGAAAGAGGTTGTGAAGAAAGAGATTTTGAAATGGTTGGATGCTGGGATAATTTACCCTATCTCAGATAGTTCATGGGTGAGCCCAGTGCAGTGTGTCCCAAAGAAAGGTAGAATGACGGTTGTGACTAATGAAGATAATGAATTGATATCGACTAGGATAGTGACTAGCTAGAGGGTATGCATGGATTACAGGAAGCTCAACAAGGCAATCCGGAAGGATCACTTTCCCTTACCTTTCATTGATCAAATGTTGGACCGTTTGGCTAGACATGAGTATTATTACTTGTTGGATGGGTATTCAGGATATAATCAGATAGTGATTGCACCGAAAGATCAAGAGAAAATGACGTTCACGTGCCCATATGGCACATTTGCTTTCAGGAGGATGTCATTCGGACTGTGTAATGCACCAGCAGCCTTTCAAAGATGTATGATGGCGATATTTTCAGACATGGTGGAATGCAATGTGGAAGTTTTTATGAACGACTTTTCAGTATATGGGAATACCTTTGACAGTTGTCTTAAGAATCTGGTTATGGTACTGAAAAGATGTGTGGAAACCAATCTTGTGCTGAACTGGAAAAAATGACATTTCATGGTCGAGGAAGGAATCGTCCTTGGGCACAAAGTCTCTGCGAAAGGGTTAGAAGTTAACCGGGCAAAGTTAGAAACAATTGAGAATCTACCACCACCGACCTCAGTTAAAGGGATTCACAGTTTTCTTGGGCATGCTAGATTTTACCGCTGGTTTATCAAAGACTTTTCAAAGATTGCAAAACCATTATGTAGTCTTTTAGGGAAAGAGGCAATTTTCAGATTTGATGAAAAATGTTTGACAGCTTTTGAATAGTTAAAGAAAAAGTTGACAACAGCTCCCGTAATCATAACACCGAATTGGACGATGCCATTTGAATTGATGTGTGATGCTAGTGATTACGCGGTAGGGGCTGTTTTGGGATAACACCGAGACAAGATCTTTCATGTTGTATACTATGCAAGTAAAACCCTAATAGATGCACAATTGAACTACACAACTACGGAGAATGAGTTACTTGCGATCGTGTATGCCTTTAACAAATTTTGCTCATATTTGATAGGAACAAAGGTTGTTATATACATGGACCACTCGGTGATTCGATATCTAATTTCCAAGAAAAATGCAAAGCTTAGGCTTATTCGTTGGATTCTACTCCTTCAAGAGTTCGATTTGGAAATCAAGGATAGGAAGGGGACAGAAAATTAGGTAGCTGATCACCTTTAGAGATTGAAAAATACGGATAAAGACAAGGAAGATAAGATATTGATTAATGAGTCATTTCCATATGAACAGTTATTTGGGGTAAGTTCAGAGTTTCCATGGTATGCGGATTTTGCTAACTACTTGGTGAGCAAGATCCTTCCTCCAGACTTGACACGTCAACAGAAAAAGAAATTCCTACATGATGTCAAGTGGTACATGTGGGATGAGCCTTATCTATTCAGACAGTGTGCAGATAAGATGATTTGTCAATGCGTGCCATATAGTGAAGTGAATAACATCTTGCACGCATGCCACGCATCTATATATGGGGGACACTTTGGAAGTGAGCGAACGGCGGCAAAAGTTCTTCAAATATGATTCTACTGGCCTACTTTGTTCAAAGATACCCACCAGTTTGTAAAAAGTTGTGATAGATGTCAAAGGGTGGGCAATATTTTAAAAAGGAATGAGATGCCGCTCAACATAATTTTAGAAGTCGAAGTTTTCTATGTATGGGGAATTGACTTTATAGTACCTTTTCCACCTGCATATAACAATTTATACATCTTACTAGATGTGGACTATGTGTCGAAGTGGGTTGAAGTTGTGGCACTCCCTACAAATGATGCCAAAGTTGTTCTAAAATTCCTACAGAAAAACATCTCTACGAGATTTGGCACGCCAAGAGCAATTATAAGTGATGAGGGAAGTCACTTCTGCAATAAGTTCTTTACAGTTCTCTTAAAAAAAATATGGTCAATCACCGAATTGTGATGGCATATCACTCCCAAACAAGTGGACAAGCCGAATTTTCAAATAGAGAGGTTAAAAGAATTTAGAGAAGATAGTGAATCCGAACAGAAAAGACTGGTCTTTGAAATTGGATTACGCTTTATGGGCTTATCGAACAGCATACACGACACCAATTGGTATGTCTCCGTATCAACTTGTCTATGGAAAAGCATGTCACCTCCTAGTTGAACTTCAACACAAAGCATAGTGGGCCATTCAAAAGTTTAATTTTGATCAAACAGCTGCGGGCGAGAAAAGATTGTTGCAACTTAATGAGCTAGATGAGTTTCAGCTGCAAGCGTACGAAAACTCCAAGTTTTACAAAGAAAAGGTCAAGAAGTGGCATGACCAAAAAATTTTGAAAAGAAAGTTTGAACCGGGTCAAGCGGTGTTATTGTACAACTCTCAACTGAGATTATTTCCCAGGAAACTTAAATCAAGATGGTCGGGGCCATTCACCATAAAATCAGTCGAACTCTATAGCCGAAATCCGCTGGAAACATTCAAAGTCAATGGGAACCGTCTAAAGCACTATTGGGGTGGTGACGTCGATCATCAAGCCACCGCAATCACTCTTGTCAATGCGCCATGACACAAGGAGTAGTTAGGCTGAAAGACTTAAAAACAAGCGCTCATTGGGAGGAAACCTAATTTTCTTGTTATTACAATATTTTGTTTCACAATCTCTAATTCAGTAGATTAGATATTAGTTTTAGTATTTAGTAGTTCAACTCTTTGCAAATCATAGGTTAGTAGTTAGTCTTTGTAAGTAATTCACAGCGTTCTTGCTCAAACTCCATGTGCTTAACTTAAATTTTAGGTTTTAATGGATTTCAGGAACTGAGGATGAAGTTAAACATGCGTGCGGGGCAAAACAGTAAAAATCACAAGTGGTGCAGGACATAGATGCCCGCCCCAGCGAGCCCATACACAGCCTGGCATGCCTACCCCAGTTGGGGGGTCTCTATATATGCCCGCCCTAGCGGGGGTTTGTAAGCCAAAGGAGCCCGCCCTGGCGGGGGTACGGGAGTCCAGATTTTAAAAGCTTTCTGAAGCTCATGCCCATCCCAATTCTTTTTCTCTCAACCGAACAAAGCAACCTCAATGCCCACGAACTCCTCTCCAAGCGCCCACTCTCCATAAATTTTGACCTCTAACTCACTTCTATATATACTCTATCTCTATATTCTACACCAAATCAACAATCAATCTCAGATTTTCAAGCACAAAAATTAGGGTTTTCACCATTCAAGTGTAATCCTCAAAGTTAGGGCTCAGAAAACCGAATTTGTGCAACATTGGTACGAATTATTCATCACTTGCTACAAATTGGACTGTGGGTAAGCTTCATTTTGTTTTTTAGCATACATGGTAGTGTGTGTTCACTTTTTTAGCATACATTGGTCATATTGGGTTATACGCACGCCAAATGTTTGAGGAATTACACAAGTGATGTGACAACCCAAGAATTTAGATAATTATTAAAATCCTAAAATGATGGATTAAAGGTTATAAGATGAACCTAGACAGAAAATAAGTGTATGGAATTGACGTTTCTGTAATGGAATTTTAAGGATTTCAAAATTTTTAAGAAGAACCTATATGGTTTCTTAATTGAATGAGAATAAAGAAATATGGGTTACAAAATTTCAAAACCCTAGAAATGAATTAATATGTACTTGAAGAAATATCGAGAATAAGGTATTATGATACCTGTAAATTCAATATGAACTGAATAGTCTAAGAAATGTTATATAAGTACATATGGAAATTTTATTAAGGAGATAAGATTTCACATGAAGAAAAGCTACGAGGTTAAGCGAAGATGAGAATAAGTATAGAAATATATAAGGTGCTATATATATTTTAGCAAAAGGAATGATGAACTAAGTTAATGATATAAGGATCAAGATAAAACTATGTTAGTAATTAACATAGCTTGAACGTTGGCCTTGAATGGCAAATAAGAATTTGAATAAGTAGAAAGTCGTTAGTTATTACGATTAGCAATAAGAAGGGAGTAATTTAAAACTCAAAATTTGAGTTAGAGATAGAATTTTGAAGCATGGACTGCTCGGTTGCGTCCGAAATGTCAAGATTATTCAGAATGGACAGCAAACACAAAATGTGTAAAGGTTGACTTTTGGTCAAAGTTAACAGTTGACTTTTTTATGGAGAAAAGTTAAAATTAGTGTGAGAAGTGAAATATGTTGCTTGAATAATGGTATAATATTTAATATTATACCAAATAAGGTAAAGCTAAAATATGATATGAGATCCAATATGTAGATATATATATTGGTATCAAGTAGTTAGTAAATTAAATTCATATTTGAATAAATGATTGAATATATTAATTTATATATTTAATATATAAATAAATTGTTTGAAAATAATTTATGGAGAGGAGGAGGAAATTAAATTTAATTATACAATATAAATTGTATAACTTAAATAAGTTATTTAAATTAAGTATGATAATTAAATAACTTAAATGGTTATTGTTATTTAGTGGTCCTAGTATTTATATATATACTAGTGTCCTAATCTAAGAGAATTGTGGAGCATGTTACAATTTATTTTATGATTATGTGAGTAAGTGAATATGAATATTAAGTGATGGTTATATTGTTTATTATATAATCAAATAAAAGAAACTAGTGTGATCCTAATTATATATTAGGAATGAAGAATTGAATAACTTAAGGGTTATGAGATGAAGGAATACTAGTATTTATAATATATACTAGTTCTAGGAGATTTATTTTATATATCTCAACTAATAAATTTTATAACCTAATTATAGAAAGTCTAATTGGGTTAAAGAAATAAGTGTGCATGAGTAAAGATTTATATTATAATTGAGGAAATGAAAACCCTAATTAAATATTTAGGGAATGGTAATATTAGAAGTGTTGGAAGATATTATTTGTTATGACCCAAAGAAACTAAAGTTAGAAGCCCAAAAGAATTAATTGAGTGTCCCAACTTTTAGCCCATTTGAGAGGGGGTATCTTGGACCTTGTGTATATTAAATAAGAGATAAAAATCAAACCAAGACTTGGTAAATTTAAGGCCACACAGTTGGCTAATGAGAAGAAGAAGAAGTGGCCACATGGTTGGCAACCAAAGAAGAGAAAAGGAGTGGACAATAATTGGCCACAAGGAAAAGTTAGTGGAGGAACATATGGGACAATTAATAAAGCATTAACTAAGGAACTAAACCAAGTGTGGGAGAAATGAAGGCCACATGGCCGGATATATGAAGAGAGAAAGGAGGCATGCATGTCATCAATTTAAGCACAACACAAGTGACAAAAGATCTTACACCAATTAAACTAGGTGTCATTTATTTTAAGGAACCACTTTGCCTAATAATCTTCCATATATTTATGTGATGATTAAGTGAGAGAGAGAGAGAGAGAGAAAGAGAGAATGTGGTGGAGGAAAAAGAGGCTACATATGGCCGGATGTTTTTGTGAGAGGAAAAAAGAGAATGGGTATAGATATTAGTTAAATAATTATATCCAATAACAAGCTATCTTGTTTCTTTCTCTTTCATCCCTTCCAATTAGCTAACATAAAAACCAACTAGAAAGAAAGAGAGAGACTAAAGAGAGAGAGAAAGAGAGAGAATTCGGTAACCATGGAGGGGGAGGTGAGAGAGTTTTCTTCAAATTCTCCTAACTCCATAATCATCCATGGAATAAGAAGAAGGAGGGCTTGTGAACCAAAGGTATAAATACCTTTCGTGTATGTATTTTTGATTATTGTTAATCAAATCTTGAAATTATATTTCTAAACTTAAAAACCATGAATATACTTATTATTAAGTGTTTCATGTTTAGATGTACCCATGTTGGGTGTTGTTTTAGTTGGAAATCAAAAATAAAGAAAAGTGATTTTTCTAGTTTATAAGCCCTAAAATTTCTATGTACTTTAGATTTCTACCGTTTTTGATCTACACCTTCTTTTTACGATCCGTCAAAGGGATGTGCTAGATATGTAAGTTAACTACTAAACCCAAGTAGTAGAACTCAAAAATGTTGAGTACACAGTCCATAGTGACTGATTTAGCAAAAATAGTTTTGTGTTTTTAAGGAAAAATAGACTGTTTTGGACAGTCAAGTGTAGGGATAGTTTCGTCATTTTTCTGGCATTCCAAAAATTCTAGAAAAATTTGAGAGTATACTATGATAAGTTATCTAACATCTCCAAGTGGAATCACTGAAAAAGGAGTTGTAGATTTCCGTATGGAATATTTTTAGCAAAGCACGAAAAACTATAAAATGTTATTTAGCTTCTACCCAAAACTTTAAAAGGGCATTTTTGGCCAATTATTTCTGAGAAAAATTATGGCCTTTTGGGACATGAAAATATATGGTATTAAGTACCTTCTATCCAAAAATGAGCTCATTCTGACTTAAAATGACCAAGTTATGACCATTTCAATTTCTGTGATTTTCCTACGAAAACGGCTATAACCGGTGTTCTATAACTCCGATGGCCACGAAATTTAAACTGGAGTGTCATGTTAAGACATATAAGATTGTGTCAAGAGATGGGAATTTCTGGAGTTAAGCACGAGGTAGCTAATTTCTTAAGGAATTAACTAAAAGTGATTTTTAAAAAATACCAAAGGAAGTTAGAAAATTTTGGAAAAATACTTTTTGTGTATGAAATATATGTATACATGTTTGTACAAAGGATAGAAAAATAATAAGTTGATTTGGTATTTTCGTGAAAAGGATATAGAATCCAGCTTGCTGGATTAGAAAATCTGATGAATCCAGCTTGCTGGATTGAAAAGAAGTTTACTGAATTGAAAATATGTTGAATCCAGCTTGTTGGATTGCAATCTAGTTGCTGGATTTGTAATCCAATTTGCTGGATTGCAGTTTGGCTTGCTGGATTGGAAATTTGTTGAATCCAGGTTGCTGGATTCTGTATCAAGTCTGCTGGATTGGCAATTTGGTTGTTAAATTTAGAATTCAGGTTGTTGGATTAGTATTTGACTTATTAGAGTATAAAGAGGAACTTATAATGTATAAGATTAAGTGTTTAATCATAATGAATATGATACAGTGATTGAAGAATTATCCAAGAATGATAATAATACCGATGTGTTAAGATATTATCTAATATTTGATTAAGTGTTAGATAATCTATTAGCAAAGTAATTGTATTATGATACAAAGTAGAATATGCTGATTGAAAGACCAATCTTATTATTAATGATAGGTCTTACCAAAAGAAGTTAACTTAAACTGCGTAGCAGTAGTCAACGAATCAGGCAAGTTTTCCTTAACTCAAACTTGAGTTGTATGTTCAAAGCATGTTAATGAATAATTGTTGTTGATTATTCACGTCTATATTGATTATTGATTCGCACGTTGTGCATATTGTAAATGTTAATCAGGTATGAAAGGTTGATCACCTTCATTACCATTTGGTTCAGTTAATCTGTTCATGTTTATGCTTGACCATTCATTTTTATTTACTTGGTCGTTCAGCTAAGAAAATTTGTTCATGCTCTTTCACAATGTTTATATTGTTGAAAGTTAGCTAGCTTATTGTTCAATTCTTTCAATCATGATATATCTTTATTGAATTTAAACTCGTTGAGCAAATTTGATGCTCACCCTTGCTATATCATGATAAAATTTTCAGATTTAGATGAAAGCTCGAGTAAAGACAGAAGCAAAGTCAAAGTGCAAGATTAAAATACATTGTAGTTAGATCTATTAAATTTTCTGACGAAAATAGTATTGTAAATCTTCTAAGATATTGAAGGTATGTATTAAGTTAAGGTTGTAGACCTTGGGAATGATGTGTAAAAGTTTAATGTATAAACAAATTATGTTTATATCTTCCGCAATAATTATAGAATTAGTATACCAGATCCTTGGTGATTAGGACCGGGATTTGGGGATGCTACAAGTGACAAGTTTGGGGGGGATTGTGAATTGCATTGCTATACAATGGCACTAAAGACACCAGTTAAACGTCAACGGGATGAAGGGTTATCACCGAAAACTCGCAGTTTTGACAAAAAGAAATTCGTCAGTGCCTTAGGGACAGACAAATTCGAATATTTTACACCGAAGACATTGACACCAGAGAGAGGGTGTCAAATACATGAACAAGAATGGGACTCATTCAAGGATCAACCGGACCCTACAGTAGTGACAGTTGTGAAGGAATTCTATGCAAATGTTGAGGATAGAGTACCATTCATTGCATTTGTCCACGGTAAACATGTCCCATTTGGTCTAGAGGCTATTAATGAATTCTACAATGTGCGATCCCCAGCCGTCTGCTAGTATGCCCAGCTTCGTGATAGCAACCCCGGTTACGATCAAATACTTACTGAGATATCAAAGTCAGGCACAATATGGGCTAAGGGCAAGAAAGGAGGGACTCTTTTCATGAGCAGAGACCTAAGTCTGTACGAAGTATTAAGTCATGAGATATGAATCATACTTTCAAGGATTTACTTGTACAACCAATTATAGTACAAGCTCAAGTAATGCTCAATAAAGAGTAGTGTTCAATTACTTACCTTACGCGTAGTTTACCAAAGTAAAGCTTAATACCACTCCAATGAACTATAATATCCTATTCATGTATAATCACATTAGTCAAATAAGTTCAAAATGTACACCTGCTATCTTAATTTATTATGATACACAAGTGTAATATATTTATCAATACTAAACATATATTGCTAGTCTTCTCTAGTCGCATAATCGCATATGTATGTCATCACATAACATGAAAATTAGTTTCTAATACCCTATGTCATTTAAAGAACATAGTTTGCCGTATCATTTTGACTTAAGGGTATAGTTATAGAATTCTTTCATTATCATGCTTATTGATACATGTGTACTGTATTAGACATGTACTACTGATTAAAGTAACAATATAGGCATGCATCAACCCTCAGATCAACAACAGAAGACTAATCCTACTGTAGGGTGGCGCGGTCGTGCTTGGTTTGTACTAAGGAGTGGCGCGACCGCGCTACTCCTGGTGCAAACCAAGATTGCTACACAGAAGCTAGGCCAGACTTGTACACCCAAACACCTTTAAGATATCACTTGCATAATCATACATGACGTGATGTTTATGAAAAAGTTTGGTCTCTTTTATAACTTGTTCCTTACATGATTTATCAAATCTCACAAAATCAAGACTTCACATGTTGATTTAACAAAGTCCTTCATGTTTAATCGTTATATTCATTCAATGAGATCAATAAGTCTCAATTAAGCATGCTTACATTATCTTGGTCATATATGTCAAGATGGGGAGTTCTACTTCATTTAGGCTTGATCTAACCATTCCTAACTACTTTGTAATGCATACGATTAGCTAGCATGCTTATCAATCATGTCTACATGCATGATACACCTAATCATGATGTCAAGTGCTATCATACTTGCAATGTAGTTATTGACAAAACTAGTTTTCAAGGTTTCTTATGATAATCTCATGCTAAATCACTAAGCATGCAAAGCTACTCCACTTACCATACATCATATGTAACAACCCCAAAATAGATCCATTCCATCCAACCTATTCTGAGTCGCCAAATACATGGTACAGAAAATAACTATAACTTTATTACAACAATTATCGTGCAAAATACAACAACACATATGCTGTGAGTTTGGATACAAATATATACCAAATGTGACTCATGTTCCAACCGTGGACATCACCTCACAATGACACCTTACATAAAGGTATAGTCAAAAATTGTTTTAGAAATTAGAATCTTTGGGAAGTGCTCAAGGAAACCTTCGTACATGGGAGGCCATGCGTCTAGGTTATGATAAATATCATATGGCCACAGAATTATCCTTGGTTGACCCAATAGACCCCAAAGAAAAACGAGAAGATTACTAGCATATTCTTCCCAATGGTGAGTCCGCTCTTGACTTATCATTATCTCCACTGTATCTAACTGAGAATTATACTTCAAACAAACACCAAGATTATATAGGTAGTGCTTGTAGATATACTCGGCAAGCGGATGTGCACAATCATGTCTTATGATGACACGAGGTTGTATGTCGTTAGACATCTTGTATTATAGTGTCAAAACACCCTTCCAACGTTGGGTTCGCCTCACCCTATTTTCTTCACCAAATATAACTACTAAATGATGACCACCGTTCTATTCCCTTGTTACCCTCGCTCGACCCAGCTACACTCTTATTACCTGAAAAGAATTGTGAAGCAAAAGGGTGAGCACAACTAGCTCAGTAAAGAATATTATGACTAAAGATAATTCAATTATCAATAGCCTTCATCAACAATAAATCAGAGATTTAGAACATATGGTAAATGATAAAAATTTCAACCATAGTTGCAGCGGAACGAGCAATCCATTAGAAGAGTCAAATAGACTATAAAGTCTATTATCTTCTCCATGTTAAAAATCCACCAACAATGTTTTATCCCTGTAACATCAATCAACAATTCTGGTCCACAATCATATGAATAACTCATAATCATAACTGTAGTTCTAAATTCCTCTTCTCATCCAGAACGATGATAATTTTCATCACCTATCTTTACCTGAAACATCAAAGATCATGGTTACACCAAATCACATTTCCTGTTCATAATCATACTAATAACTTCATCTTTGCACTACGTCCAAAGATATTCATTTGTATTACCAGTTGGTCATGTTTATCTCAACATCTGTTCATCTTTGCACTACTGGCCAAAGATATTCAACAACATGTCATCTTTGTACTACGGGCCAAAGATATTCATCAACAATTCATCTTTGCACTACAGGCCAAAGATATTCATCAATATTTCATCTTTGCACTACAGGCCAAAGATATTAATATCTCAAAGAAATATATAATCATTTCAGAATTTATATAAACAATAATTATAACCATGTTGATCAATTCACCTTTGCACTTAAGCTAAAGATATTCACTTATAAATTCAATGGTTATGATCATACCAGTCACAATTCAACTTTGCACTACAGGCCAAAGAGAACCCTAGTCATGATCATACCAATAATCTACCCATCTTTACACTCTAGTGAAAGAGAATTTCAACATCAGGGTTATAAAAATATTATATATGATAATAAAATCAATATAATCAATACATAGTTTTAATCTCAAGAGTAATATTCATAACTCAACTATAATTTGGTTAGAAAAAGAAACCAATTTTTATCGTGAATAGTAACTCGTGAATAGTAACTCATGAATAGTAACTCGACACAAAAAGGTAGAAATTCCACAATAAAATCCATACTAGTATTTCGGTATAATGATATTGAAAGAATAATATTTCTTAAGCTTATAAACAATTTATTTAAATTGTTTACACTTTACTAAATAATACATTTAATCATTCTAAAATACCAAACTCATAAGATTTTATCACCAATAATCAAAACCCTCATCAAAAATCTGCATATACCTCATATAGGATTCTCAAGCCATAAAATCTTATTTTTCAATTTTCTTACTTCACATAACATATTTAATTCATTTACTCATAACTAGTCCATTTTCATGAAAAATACCAAATCAGTTCCAAAAATATTTTTTTTCTGGGATTTAGCATAATATAGTCCCATATTGAACATATATTTTTCTCAGAATTTTTAAAACTCATTTACTATTTTTCATATGGCCAAAACCACCGAATATTTAGACATTTATCAAAAATTGTACTTTTGTCCAAAAATTCTGAAATTTACAGAGTATACTTCTATCATACACATGTACTCCCAATAAAAATTTCATCAATTTTGGAGTTAACCACAAGGAATTATAAGCTGTTACTTCTAAAATAGTCTTTTCTCATAAAATTCATAACTCTCAATCTATACATCCAAAAATCACCATTTTTGGACACAATCAAGAAAACTCATCAAAATATCATTTCAAATTTTTCCAGAATTTTTGAAGATCAGAAAAATTACGAAACTGAAAATCATAACAACCCTTAAAATCCCTTAATATCCCTTACTATCCCTTACAATCCCTTACAATCCCTTACCTCAAAAGAGCAGTACTTCTGACGGAATATCGGATATGATGCTGAAGGAAACTTGCACTGATGAATAGCAACTCACCAAGTATCTAAAAACTCACAAAATATGCTTCATAATATAGAGAGAGAAAGAGAGAAAGCTTATGTTTCTGGTGTGATTTTCAATTCTAACTTAGCCCTCTATTTATAGGAAAATTTTGGTAGGTTTGACCTGCAACCTGATGGCTTTACCTGCTACTATTCCCACCCACCACATTTGAAATATAATTCAGCACATTTCTTCACCAATCACAAGTGGGGCCCACCAATTCTAGAATTTTCCACCAAAAATGATTTATAACCTGATTTCTGAATCAGTCACCTCTTAAAATTCATAACAAATCATACGTTCATTTTTAACGGTTCAAAATTTGTGGGCATATACTCAACTTATATATGTATAACATATCCAAAAATTACCACGATCCAACGGTCGGATTAAAAATTATAACCCCCGCAAAATATCTCAAAAACCCTGATTTTTAATACCTCCATTCCGACAAAAATACGGATAAAAATCTCAACATTAACTCCTTCATTTTTTAACCACAAAAATATATCCCTCATTTATATCCACATAAAATAAATATTTCCTTATCATATGAATCAATAATTAATTATTCACAAATAATATTATAGAATCACATTTATGACAATCAGGCCGTTCCCAGGAAAGAGGGGGCTTTCTAATAAGAATTTCTCCTTACTGGCGCGCAATTAGATGACCAAACCTCTCCTTAGACAGAACTTTCTAGACATTGACAATAATGTTATCTAATAATATTATTCAAAAAATATGAATTATTGATCTGATAAAGGAAAATACTGTGCAGCAACAATTATTGAAACAACAATAATATAAAATATCAACGCAACATTTATTGAATCAATAAAATAAAATATTGAACAGTAACTACTGTAATAATTATTGAGTAGTGCCTTCTTACGTAAGAATCAATAATTTCAAAAATACTATGCAATACCGTGTGCTACTGTGCAATAACGCGTATTACTGTATTTTAACCACCGGGTATTCCAACAGTGTTAACGGTAACAACTACGCCGTTATTTGTAAAAACTCAAATTTGTCGTTTTCTTCACCCGACAGTTATTCGTTATGGGGCCCACAAATAGTTGTGCCGTCGTACGAATATTCCCCGAAAGAAAGAATATTCCACGACCAAACGAATATTCCCCGACAACAATGATTATTTTATAACCACTTGCTTATTTTGAAAAAAATTTCACATTTCACCCATAACTTTAAACTTTTATCAATTTAATCATTTACTGAATAGTAATTATAAGAAAAATTGAATACTTTTATTTCATAAAATTCGGGGTCTTACAATCTCCCCTCCTTATGAAATTTCGTCCCCGAAATTTACGTACCTGATATTTCGAAGAGTTGAGAATACCGTACTTTCATTTCAGATTTCATCTTCCCTGTCCTAATGATTTCTCCATTGCTCATCTCCTGTATTTCAGATATCATTCTAGAATACTGCTTCAAAATAAAGGTTAATTGAACAAATTAACATATCACATAATATCCCGATATTATGACTGACCAACAAATATGCTTAGGCAGAACACACTAGCGAAGGATTTACTCATCTCTCCCCTCCTAGTTTTATTCCCCGATCTCTGCCAGAGATCATATCCCTAAGCTCTGATACCAAATGTAACTCTGGACACCAACCTATGTCAGCACCTTACATTGATACCTATCAGTTTGCCACCGCAGAACGGCGTCCCCTACGGAGAGTCTGGCTTCGGTGCATCCCCCATCAACAGGAAGTCACCAGCGAGAGGCTCGGGGCTCTTTACTTATGGCTCTGATACCAAATGTAACAACCCCAAAATAGATCCATTCCATCCAACCTATTCTGAGTCGCCAAATACATGGTACAGAAAATAACTATAACTTTATTACAACAATTGTCGTGCAAAATACAACAACACATATGCTGTGAGTTTGGATACAAATATATACCAAATGTGACTCATGTTCCAACCGTGGACATCACCTCACAATGACACCTTACATAAAGGTATAGTCAAAAATTGTTTTAGAAATTAGAATCTTTGGGAAGTGCTCAAGGAAACCTTCGTACATGGGAGGCCATGCGTCTAGGTTATGATAAATATCATATGGCCACAGAATTATCCTTGGTTGACCCAATAGACCCCAAAGAAAAACGAGAAGATTACTAGCATATTCTTCCCAATGGTGAGTCCGCTCTTGACTTATCATTATCTCCACTGTATCTAACTGAGAATTATACTTCAAACAAACACCAAGATTATATAGGTAGTGCTTGTAGATATACTCGGCAAGCGGATGTGCACAATCATGTCTTATGATGACACGAGGTTGTATGTCGTTAGACATCTTGTATTATAGTGACAAAACACCCTTCCAACGTTGGGTTCGCCTCACCCTATTTTCTTCACCAAATATAACTACTAAATGATGACCACCGTTCTATTCCCTTGTTACCCTCGCTCGACCCAGCTACACTCTTATTACCTGAAAAGAATTGTGAAGCAAAAGGGTGAGCACAACTAGCTCAGTAAAGAATATTATGACTAAAGATAATTCAATTATCAATAGCCTTCATCAACAATAAATCAGAGATTTAGAACATATGGTAAATGATAAAAATTTCAACCATAGTTGCAGCGGAACGAGCAATCCATTAGAAGAGTCAAATAGACTATAAAGTCTATTATCTTCTCCATGTTAAAAATCCACCAACAATGTTTTATCCCTGTAACATCAATCAACAATTCTGGTCCACAATCATATGAATAACTCATAATCATAACTGTAGTTCTAAATTCCTCTTCTCATCCAGAACGATGATAATTTTCATCACCTATCTTTACCTGAAACATCAAAGATCATGGTTACACCAAATCACATTTCCTGTTCATAATCATACTAATAACTTCATCTTTGCACTACGTCCAAAGATATTCATTTGTATTACCAGTTGGTCATGTTTATCTCAACATCTGTTCATCTTTGCACTACTGGCCAAAGATATTCAACAACATGTCATCTTTGCACTACGGGCCAAAGATATTCATCAACAATTCATCTTTGCACTACAGGCCAAAGATATTCATCAATATTTCATCTTTGTACTACAGGCCAAAGATATTAATATCTCAAAGAAATATATAATCATTTCAGAATTTATATAAACAATAATTATAACCATGTTGATCAATTCACCTTTGCACTTAAGCTAAAGATATTCACTTATAAATTCAATGGTCATGATCATACCAGTCACAATTCAACTTTGCACTACAGGCCAAAGAGAACCCTAGTCATGATCATACCAATAATCTACCCATCTTTACACTCTAGTGAAAGAGAATTTCAACATCAGGGTTATAAAAATGTTATATATGATAATAAAATCAATATAATCAATACATAGTTTTAATCTCAAGAGTAATATTCATAACTCAACTATAATTTGGTTAGAAAAAGAAACCAATTTTTATCGTGAATAGTAACTCGTGAATAGTAACTCATGAATAGTAACTCGACACAAAAAGGTAGAAATTCCACAATAAAATCCATACCAGTATCTCGGTATAATGATATTGAAAGAATAATATTTCTTAAGCTTATAAACAATTTATTTAAATTGTTTACACTTTACTAAATAATACATTTAATCATTCTAAAATACCAAACTCATAAGATTTTATCACCAATAATCAAAACCCTCATCAAAAATCTACATATACCTCATATAGGATTCTCAAGCCATAAAATCTTATTTTTCAATTTTCTTACTTCACATAACATATTTAATTCATTTACTCATAACTAGTCCATTTTCATGAAAAATACCAAATCAGTTCCAAAAATATTTTTTTTCTGGGATTTAGCATAATATAGTCCCATATTGAACATATATTTTTCTCAGAATTTTTAAAACTCATTTACTATTTTTCATATGGCCAAAACCACCGAAGATTTAGACATTTATCAAAAATTGTACTTTTGTCCAAAAATTCTGAAATTTACAGAGTATACTTCTATCATACACATGTACTCCCAATAAAAATTTCATTAATTTTGGAGTTAACCACAAGGAATTATAAGCTGTTACTTCTAAAATAGTCTTTTCTCATAAAATTCATAACTCTCAATCTATACATCCAAAAATCACCATTTTTGGACACAATCAAGAAAACTCATCAAAATATCATTTCAAATTTTTCCAGAATTTTTGAAGATCAGAAAAATTACGAAACTGAAAATCATAACAACCCTTAAAATCCCTTAATATCCCTTACTATCCCTTACAATCCCTTACAATCCCTTACCTCAAAAGAGCAGTACTTCTGACGGAATATCGGATATGATGCTGAAGGAAACTTGCACTGATGAATAGCAACTCACCAAGTATCTAAAAACTCACAAAATATGCTTCATAATATAGAGAGAGAAAGAGAGAAAGCTTATGTTTCTGGTGTGATTTTCAATTCTAACTTAGCCCTCTATTTATAGGAAAATTTTGGTAGGTTTGACCTGCAACCTGATGGCTTTACCTGCTACTATTCCCACCCACCACATTTGAAATATAATTCAGCACATTTCTTCACCAACCACAAGTGGGGCCCATCAATTCTAGAATTTTCCACCAAAAATGATTTATAACCTGATTTCTGAATCAGTCACCTCTTAAAATTCATAACAAATCATACGTTCATTTTTAACGGTTCAAAATTTGTGGGCATATACTCAACTTATATATGTATAACATATCCAAAAATTACCACGATCTAACGGTCGGATTAAAAATTATAACCCCCGCAAAATATCTCAAAAACCCTGATTTTTAATACCTCCATTCCGACAAAAATACGGATAAAAATCTCAACATTAACTCCTTCATTTTTTAACCACAAAAATATATCCCTCATTTATATCCACATAAAATAAATATTTCCTTATCATATGAATCAATAATTAATTATTCACAAATAATATTATAGAATCACATTTATGACAATCAGGCCGTTCCCAGGAAAGAGGGGGCTTTCCAATAAGAATTTCTCCTTACTGGCGCGCAATTAGATGACCAAACCTCTCCTTAGACAGAACTTTCTAGACATTGACAATAATGTTATCTAATAATATTATTCAAAAAATATGAATTATTGATCTGATAAAGGAAAATACTGTGCAGCAACAATTATTGAAATAACAATAATATAAAATATCAACGCAACAATTATTGAATCAATAAAATAAAATATTGAACAGTAACTACTGTAATAATTATTGAGTAGTGCCTTCTTACGTAAGAATCAATAATTTCAAAAATACTATGCAATACCGTGTGCTACTGTGCAATAACGCGTATTACTGTATTTTAACCACCGGGTATTCCAACAGTGTTAACGGTAACAACTACGCCGTTATTTGTAAAAACTCAAATTTGTCGTTTTCTTCACCCGACAGTTATTCGTTATGGGGCCCACAAATAGCTGTGCCGTCGTACGAATATTTCCCGAAAGAAAGAATATTCCACGACCAAACGAATATTCCCCGACAACAATGATTATTTTATAACCACTTGCTTATTTTGAAAAAAATTTCACATTTCACCCATAACTTTAAACTTTTATCAATTTAACCATTTGCTGAATAGTAATTATAAGAAAAATTGAATACTTTTATTTCATAAAATTCGGGGTCTTACATCATACTCTCATATATACATGTTAGTCCACATAAGCATGCTCACAAGTTCTTAACTCAAGGTGTATATAGTTTATCAAGTTTGTATTTGAAACTTTAAGTGTCCCTTAGTAAAACTTATTCAAGTGTGCAAGATAAGTCTACATAGTTTAAATCATGCATTCATAATCACATAATAGATCACATAAGCATGTTTTGAAGTTTAAAACTTAGTGTATGCATAGTTCATGCACACATAGCTAGTATAGTCTTTCACTTGCATTTTCCTTGAAATCATACTTGAATACCTTATACTATCTACAACAATATAAACTAGTATATTGGTCATATATCAGAACTTAACATGCTGAGGCTTAAGGTCATATTATATGTAAGACCCCAACTTTTTATAAATAAAATTGAATTTTCTCTAATTATTATTTTGAATAATAAGGTGTTAATTTGATATAATGCTTTGATTATGGGTGAAATGTGCAAATTTTGCAAAATAAGCAAGTGGTTATAAAATATTCATTGTTGTCAGAGAATATTCGTTTGGTCGTAGAATATTCTTGCTGTCAGGGAATATTTGTACGACAGCGCAGCCATTTGTGGGCCCCATAACGAAAAACGGTCAGATGAAGAAAACGACAAGTTTGAGTTTTTACAAATAACGGCGTAGTTGTTACCATTAGCACTGTTAGAATACCCAGTGGTTAAAGTACAGTAATATGCGTGGTTGCACAGTAGCACACGGTATTGCACAGTATTATTAAATTATTGATTCTTACGTAAGAAGACACTCAGTTATACTCAATTATTACTATAGTAATTGCTACATAGTATATCTCGTATTATTGATTCAGTTATTGTCACAGTATCATCTGTATAATATTTTATATTATTAAATCAATAATTGAGACGCCAAAGTTATTCATATTATTATTTGTAATATTGACGATGTCTAGAAAGTTCTGTCGAGGAGAGGTTTGGTCACCTAATTGCGCGTCAATAGGGAAAAATCCTTATCGAAAAGCCCCCTCTTTCCTGGGAATGATCTGGTTGTTAAATAATGTGAGTTATAATATTAATGATGAATAAGTTCGTGTTGATTAAAGATGAAATTGATATTTTCATTATGTTGGAATTATTAGTGTTAGTGAAAATCGACATTTATTTCGATAATAATTGATTTCTGGAGGTTATATTGATCAAATGAGCAATTAATTGTTATTAGTTCACATGCAAATTACTGTTGGTTCACATGTATGGAACTATTGATTCACATGCATGTACTATTAGGGGAGGTGGTGCAAGATTGATAATACTCGAACGAAATAATGGTAATATGTGGCATTTTATAAGTGGAATCATAGGTCATCATCTAAGAGTCACTTTCGCGAATAGTTACTTGTCTTTTCAGTTTTCCAGGAGTACTTGTCTCTTCGATTTTCCAAGAGTTACTTGCCCCTTCGCAAATAGTAGTTATCTCTTTAATATTACCAGGAGTCATTTTGACCTTTCTATAAGACCAAGAGCCACTTTCAATTCTTCTATAAATAGAAGTTTATCCCTTCATTATTTTCTCACCAATTCATAAAAATATACAGAGAGAAAGTATAGAGAGAAAGAAGAGAAGTATTCTATTACTACCCTTCTTCAGTTTTCAATCTTCTACTAAGGTAAGGGGTATTATTTCTTTCGTATTCATGAAGAGAGCTATTTGCTTTCAATACTCCTAAGAAATATTATTTTCTTTCATACTCCATATTATGAAAGGGATATTATTTTATTTTATATTCCTAAATTTAAACTTACTATGGTAAGTATTGCTTCTATAATTCCTGAAATGATTAGAAATTTCGTAAGTTTTGCGCTTTATCTAATATCATTTCACGGGAATATTGGTCTAAACTTTCTTGATGAATTTTCATATTTTTATGTCGAAACTATTCACGAGTACTATTCACGAAGTATGATTTTTCTTGTAAAATTTCTACCTTTTTGTGTCAGGGTTACTATTTGTGACAACTCCAAAATAGGTCCATTCCATCCAACTCATTCTGAGTCGCCAAATACATGGTACAGAAAACAACTACAACTTTATTACAATAATTGTCGTACAAAATACAACAACACATATGCTGTGGGTTTGGATACAAATATATACCAACTGTGACTCATGTCCCAACCTTGGATAGCACCTCACAATGACACCTTACATAAAGGTATAGTCAAAAAATGTTTTAGAAATTAGAATATTTGGGAAGTGCTCAAGGAAACCTTCGTATATGGGAGGCCATGCGTCTAGGTTATGATAGATATCATATGGCCACAGAATTATCCTTGGTTGACCCAATAGACCCCAAAGAAAAACGAGAAGATTACAATCATATTCTTCCCAATGGTGAGTCTTCTCTTGACTTATCATTATCTCCACTGTCTCTAATAGTGAATTATACTTCAAACAAACACCAAGATTATATAAGTAGTGCTCGTAGATATACTCAACAAGTGGATGAGCACAACCCTATCTTATGATGACACGAGGTTGTATGTCATTAGACATCTTGTATGATAGTGACAAAACACCCTTCCAATGTTGGGTTCGCCTCACCCTAGATGATTCACCAAATATAACTACTAAATGATGACCATCGTTCTATTCCCCTGTTACAACCGCTCGACCCAGCTACACTCTTATTACTTGAAAGGAATTGTGAAACAAAAGGGTGAGCACAACTAGCCTAGTAAAGAATATCATGACTAAAGATAATTAAATTATCAATAGCCTTCATCAGTAATAAATCAGAGATTTAGAACATATGATAGATGATAAAAAATTTCAACCATAGTTACAGCAGAACGAGCAATCCATTAGAAGAGTTAAATAGACTATAAAGTCTATTATCTTCTTCATGTTAAAAATCCACCAACAATATTTTATCCCTGTAACATAAATCAACAATTCTGGTCCACAATCATATGAATAACTCATAATCATAACTGTAGTTCTAAATTCCTCTTCTCATCCAGGACGAAGATAATTTTCATTACCTATCTTTACCTTAAACATCAAAGATCATGGTTACACCAAATCACATTTCCTGTTCATAATCATAATAATAACTTCATCTTTGCACTACGGCCAAAGATATTCATTTGTATCACCAGTTGGTCATGTTCATCTCAACATCTGTTCATCTTTGCACTACTGGCCAAAGATATTCAACAGCATGTCATCTTTGCACTACGGGCCAAATATATTCATCAATAATTCATCTTTGCACTACAGGCCAAAGATATTCCTCAACAGTTCATATTTGCACTACGGCCAAATATATTCATCAACAGTTCATATTTGCACTACAGGCCAAATATATTAATATCTCAAAGAAATATATAATCATTTCAGAATTTATATAAACAATAATTATAACCATGTTGATCAATTCACCTTTGCACTTAAGCCAAAGATATTCACTTATAAATTCAATGGTCATGATCATACCAGTCAACAATTCAACTTTGCACTACTGGCCAAAGAGTACACATAGTCATGATCATACCAGAAATCTACCCATCTTTACACTCAAGTCAAAGAGAAATATCATCATTAGGGTTATAAAAATGTTATATATGATAATAAAATCAATATAATCAACATATAGATTTAATCTCAAGAGTAATATTCATAAACTAACTATAATTTGGTCAGAAAAAGAAACCAATTTTGTCGTGAATAGTAACTCATGAATAGTAACTCATGAATAGTAAACTCGACACAAAAATGTAAGAATTCCACAATAAAATACATACCAATATTTCGGTATAATGATATTGAAAGAATAATATTTCTTAAGCTTATAAACAATTTATTTTAATTGTTTATACTTTACTAAATAATACATTTAATCATCCTAAAATGCCAAACTCATAAGATTTCATCACCAATAACCAAAAACCCTCATCAAAAATCTGCATATACCTCATATAGGATTCTTAAGCCATAAAATCCTATTTTCTAATTTTCTTACTTCACAAAACATATTTAATTCATTTACTCATAACTAGACTATTTTCATAAAAAAATACCAAATCAGTTCCAAAAATATTTCTTTTCTGGAATTTAGCATAATATAGTCCCATAGTGAACATATATTTTTCTCAAAATTTTTAAAAGTTATTTACTATTTTTCATATGGCCAAAACAGCCGAATATTTAGACATTTATCAAAAATTATACTTTTATCTAAAAATTCTGAAATTCACAGAGTATACTTCTATCATATACATGTACTCCCAATAAAAATTTTATCAATTTTGGAGTTAACCACAAGGAATTATAAGCGGTTACTTTTAAAATAGTCTTTTCTCATAAAATTCATAACTCTCAATCTATACATCCAAAAATCATCATTTTTGGACACAATCAAGAAAACTCATCAAAATATCATTTCAAATTTTTTCAGAATTTTTAAAGGTCAGAAAAATTACGAAACTGGAAAATATAACAACCCTTAAAATCTCTTACTATCCATTACCTCAAAAGAGCAGCACTTCTGGCTGGAATGCAAAGCCGAAGGAAACTTACACTGAATAGCAACTCTCAAAGTATCTAAATACTCACAAAATATGCTTCATAATATAGAGAGAGAAAGAGAGAAAGCACGCCGAAGCAGACTTAACCTGTAACCTGATGGCTTTACCTGCTACTATTCTCACCCACCACATTTGAATAAAAATCTTAGCACATTTTTTCATCAACCAAGAGTGGGGCCCACCAATTCTAGAATTTTCCACCAAAATGATTAACTCCGAAAATTCAACAATTTCTGAACCAGTCATCTCGTAAAATTCATAACAAATTATACGTTCATTTTTAACGGTTCAAAATTTGTGGACATATACTCAACTTATATATGAATAACATATCCAAAAATTACCATGATCCAACGGTCGGATTAAAAATTATAACCCCCGCAATATTTCTCAAAAACCCTAATTTGATTTTCAATACCTCCGTTCCGACAAAAATACAGATAAAACACCTCAACATTAACTCCTTTATTTTTAACCACAATAAATATATCCAACATTTATATCTACATAGAATAAATATTTCCTTATCATATGAATCAATAATTAATTATTCACAAATAATATTACGGAATCACATTTATGACAATCAGGCCGTTCCCAGGAAAGAGGGGGCTTTCCAATAAGGATTTCTCCTTACTGGCGCGCAATTAGATTACCAAACCTCTCCTTAGACAGAACTTTCTAGACATTGCCAATAATGTTATCTTAATAATATTATTCAAATATTATGAATTACTGATCCGATAATGGAAAATACAGTGCAGCAACAATTATTGAAACAACAATAATATAAAATATCAACGCAGCAATTATTGATTCAATAAAATAAAATATTGAACAGTAATTACTGTAACAATTATTGAGTAGTGCCTTCTCACGTAAGAATCAATAATTGAAAAAAACACTGTGCAATACCGTGTGCTACTGTGTAACTACGCGTATTACTGTATTTTAACCACCAGGTATTCCAACAGTGTTAACGGTAACAACTACGTCGTTATTTATAAAAACTCAAATTTGTCGTTTTCTTCATTCGACGGTTATTCTGTTATGGGGCCCACAAATGGCTGCGCCGTCGTACGAATATTCCCCGACAGAAAGAATATTCTACGACTAAACGAATATTCTCCGACAACAATAAATATTTTATAACCACTTGCGTATTTTGAAAAATTTCATATATTACCCTTAACTTTAACTTGTTATCAATTTAACCATTTACTGAATTGTAATTATAAGAAAAATTGAATACTTTTATTTCATAAAATTCAGGGTCTTACACTATTCACGTATGCAGTACTATTCACGAATACAGCACTATTCACAAAAAAATTAATTTTCTTTTCTTTGTCCAAGTTGTCTATTATGGTTACTATCTTTAATTGTATCCATGTTTTGATCTTCATTCTTGAATTCTGCTCCACAATTGATTATTATGGAGTATTTTTGAACTTAGATAAACCAAAGTACGAATCCCTAATCTTTGATCTTTTATCTCACTAAATTCATTTTCTTTAAGATATTTTTCATCATCCTCAGTCTTAAATGATGATATAACTAAATATCTTTGGCATGTAGTGCAAAGATGAATGATTACCGATGAATATCTTTGGCCCGTAGTGCAAAGATGGACAGGTGTTGAGATGAACATGACCAACTTGTGGTACAAATGAATATCTTTGGCCCGTAGTGCAAAGATGAATATTTGATTCAAGATGTATATTGATTGTTATTACAGGGATAAAATATTGATGATGAACTTTAAAATCATAGAAGATAGTAGATTTCATTCTCTACTTAACTCTTCTAATGAATTGTTATTTTCGTTGCGAATATTGATCTAAAACTTGTTGTCCATTATATTTTATCTGATTTATTGAAGGCTAACGATAAATTGTTGTTCATTATCTTAGTCATAATATTCTTTACTGGGCTAGTTGAGCTCACCCTTTTCTTTTTTGTTCCATTTTTCTTCTCAGGAGGCGAGAATATAGCAGGAACTAGTAGGGGTGTGGAGTGATGTTTCAAGTTGGTTGTTATAGTAGTCCTCACTATTTTATAAAATAGTGTATCAATAATTGTAATGAGGACTTATTTGAGTGTAGATATTATCTAGAAGATAATATTTGCATTTAAACTCACAGTATATGTGTTGTCGTATTTTGTACGGCAATTGTAGTAATGAAGTTGTAGTTATTTTCTGTACCATGTATTTGGCGACTTAGAATGGGTTGTGTATACCTATTTTGGGGGCGTCACATTATACATTACTTCATGTTCACAAATTCTAGTTCTCAATTTGTTAAGTTTTCTTTGAATACATACTAAACCAAGCTAAAATAACTTACTATGTTCATAACAACATCTATTCAAGTATTAAGTTCATTTATATACATATTCAAACTTAAGTAGCATGCTCGTGACATCTTAAGAAACCACCAGCAGTAACTGTGATAGGCAACATGCACGGCCGCGCAGTGAAGGACTAGGGAAGTGGCGCGAACGCGCCATTCCGCGCCACTTCGTTCAAAGGCAAAAATATGGCTCTGCTTCTGCAGAGCCTCAATCACAAGCATTGCCAAGCATCTTCTGCTGCAACTCAACTACTTCTAATACTTTTAAGCATGCATACAAACTTAAATAACACAACCTCATGCCAATTCATACCAAATAACAGAGAATTCATGAGAATTGCAAGGATTTGACAAAACTCAACTTAAGAACACAAAAACAGAATTTAAACCTTTTTGAAGCTTAAATGAATTCCTAAATGCACTAATTGTACTCTCTTAATGCTCAGCAGCTCTCACTCTCAGTTTACACATAACAGACAAATTTTCATGTAACAGAGTGAGAAGAGGAGGGTGCTATATATTGAGAATTTATTGCCCAGTTAGTGCCCTTGCACCATGGTTTGATTCAATGGAAAATGGAAGAGAACAATGGTTATACAGAAGTTGGCCAACTGCCCACCTTGTAGCCATCATCATAGTACTCTAGCATCATAATCTTCCTCTTAGCCTTTTTGTTTTTGCTGAGTTTTACGCAACAGTAGGGGGATGGGCCATTGACCTAATACGCGGCTAAAGACTGGGACTTTTAATTTGGGACAAGGTTTTGAATCTCAGCAACTTGGTTAATAATGATTAGTTTGGTTCCTTGAATTTTCAAAATATAATTTTAATGTGTTAATGATACTACATAATGGAAAGTTAAGGATTATTTATGTATCCACATCATATAATCCATGTACATTAGTCCAGTCTAATTAATATTTATAACATGTATGGACTTAATTTAATTGGCCACTAATAATTCAATATCTTCCTAAAACTTTATTATCCCAATTAGACTCACTTATTGAAATAATTTGTAATTCTTTGATATAGTACATCATTAATACTCCCACACATACTTATTGTCACTTAAGCATTATTTACATAACTTATAATTCTTCCATCTTACTATATAGTTTCTATTTCTTATATAGTTACCTTAAAGTATCACATTGCACTTTCTTTTTAATATAGGAACTATATCTTATCACATATTTTGCACACATCAAATAAATGAGTAAGTATAATTCTAATTATGTAAATTACTTTACTCACAATAACAATTAATTAATAATATAATATTAATTAATCCTTTACTTCTTAATTTATTCATCTCTTAATTAAATTAACCCACTTAACTTCCATTCTCATGTCACACAAGGTATTTCACAAATCTCATCATAAACTCCACATTTTCTCAATTCTTATAAATTCGATTTGAATTAATTGAATTACTCATCTCACAACACATCAATATTTATATTCAAATAAATAGGCATTTTTTTTATTATATCAAAATAATATTTATTCATAAAATTCACGGTTCTTACATCATCCCCCCCCCCTCCCTTATAAAAATTTCGTCCTCGAAATTGGTACAAGGTTACATAAATAAATGGGGATAATCCATTCGCATCTTATCTTCTAATTCTCACGTGGCCTCCTCCACTACAAGAAAATGCTCTAACAGCGACCAAATATATCAGCGACCGCACTTACAGTCGCAGATATGCTTTTTAGCGACCAATATTAGCGACCGCCAGTGAATATGGTCGCTAGATTATATTTGCGACCGAACCCGGCCGCTAAGTGGTCGCTGATTCAATTTTGCCTCCTAAAAAATTAGCAGGAAATAATGGCGCGTTACTTTTTGCGACTACTTACCATCAGCGACCGAATGCGGTCACTGATAAGTCCACATCATTAAAAACTAGCGACTGCATGACGTCGCTGATGCCGGTCGCTGATCATTTTAATCTATCAGTGTTTCGCTCGGCAGTAGCAGAATCAGAAAGGAAAAAAAAGAAGGAGACCGAAAAGGGAGAAGAGGAAGAAGGGGGAAAAGAGGGAGAAGGAACTGGTTGTTGTTGTCGCGCGATTGGGTTGGTGATACTCCTTCAATTGGTGTTAGGTATCAAATTCTATAACAATATATATATATATATATATATATATATGTGTGTGTGTGTGTGTGTGTGTGTATGTGTGTATTATGTTATGTTTGAATATTTGGGGGTTTCTTCTTCTTTTCGGCTACTGTAGCTTGTGGGTTTTGATTGAATGCAATTTTTTGTTAATTTGTGGTTCAAATGTTTGATTGAATGGATTAGTCTCCAATGTGAGTATAATAGGTTAGTCGCCAATGTTAATATTTTTTGTATAATGGGTTGGTCTCCAATGTTAATATTATAATTGTTTATTGAATATTCCTATATGCTACTGCTTCTCTTTATTATTTTTCCTCTATTTTTGATGAATATGGGCCAATTCATTGTCATTGAGTAAGATGTTTTGTTATCTTGTTTAGAATATATGTATGAATTTACAGGCTTTTATAGAGGGATACATATATAAGCTTTGAACACATATATAAGCCATCATAACCCTAAAGTGATGTATGTTTGATCCACACAACTGTTTCTTAAGCGACAACTGCTAGCTAAGAGTACCCATGATGTTTACAACTGTTGAGGCTGAAATCTCAGTTGGGGTATTTCCAATTTTTCATGAGTTGGTATTTGTGTTTGGCACTTGGCTTACACGCGTGGGCATTCCATTGCAAGGGGGTGCTTAACTAACGTGTTTCATTTAATGACTGAGATATCTTTGTGGTCCAAATCTTGTTGGGTAGGGTAGGAGGATAATTGGGATTGACAAAATTTATGCTTATGCATTTATTCTGATAATGAATCTTTAATTTGTTGAGCTACTTTTTCATGAGGGGATGAATTATGTGGCTCACTTTGCTGGTTATTTGTGTTTGTTCTTTGATGGTTTATTTTTCTTACATTTTTTTGAGAAAGCAAGAAGTAGCAAGCACAACTGGCAGTTCTAAAGAAACTAAGGGATTATTGGAGCCTATTAAGGGACTATTGGAGCTGATGGGCTGGGCTTGGGGCCGCGAGGCCACACGAGGCCACACCAAGCTTAGCCAAGCCTCACGGCGCCAAGCCAAGCTTGGGTGTCGGCATGGTCAGCTATTGGGGGGATGTTAAGCCAAAATAGATAGTGCTAAGGAACTATTAGTGTAACAGAGAAGGGATCTAGACACACTTGGTCAATAAAGAGACTGTTTTGGCTATAATAGAAAAACAAGGGTATTTAACACTTATGTATACAAGAATAAAACTACAATATGTTATAGAAGCTATAAATTGCTCAACCAAGTTATGAATATTCCAAAACATAAAAGATTATAAAAAGGACTGTTTTGGGTATAATCTTAAAACATGTTAGCCGCCTTAGCACACTAGTTGATATGAATGAATCTTCAAGATACTCAAAAGTTGTATAAATGAGTTAGCAAACTCTGATATAAAGCTAGCATGAACGAAATACCTTATGTTAATCATATGCTTACAAGTATGATCAAGTCATATGGTTACTAGTATGCTCTCAAGTCATATGCTTACAAGTATGCTTAAATGTTAATCATATGCATGCTTACAAGTATGCTCAAGTCATATGGTTACAAGTATACTCAAGTCATATGGCCTGTGATTGTTACTCCGTACAACTTGCCACCTTGGATGTGTATGAAACAGCCATACTTGTTTCTTTCACTCGTGGTTCCTGGTCCTAAGAGTCCTGGAAAGAACTTAGATGTTTACTTGAGACCTCTTATAGACGAGTTGAAGGTATTGTGGGAGGATGGAGTACAGACTTGGGATGTTGCAACGAAAACAAATTTCAACCTTAGGGCAGCGGTTATGTGGACTATAAGTGACTTCCCAGCTTATGGTATGTTAGCTGGATGGAGTACACACGGGAAGTTGGCTTGTCCGTATTGTATGGAGCATACAAAGTCATTTAATCTATCAAAAGGTCGAAAGCCTTGTTGGTTTGACTGTCATCGTCGGTTCTTACCGGTAGATCACCCATTTCGAAGAAATAGAGAACACTTCAGGAAAGGGAAAGTAGACAATGATATGCCTGCACCGCGATTTTCGGGAACGGAGATGCGAGGTCGTGTGATGAGATTGCCGGTTATCCCATTTGGTAAGGTTGATGCCACAAATATAATCAATGGGTTTGGCGAATCTCATAACTGGGTTCGGAGAAGCATCTTTTGGGAACTGCCTTATTGGTCTACAAATTTGATTCGTCATAATCTAGATATGATGCATATTGAGAAGAATGTGTTTGACAATGTGTTTAACACTATGATGAATGTTACGGGGAAGACAAAAGATAACGATAAGGCACGTTTGGACATGAAAGATATTTGTAAGCATCCCGGATTAGAACTTTACGAATCTCCTAATGGTAAGATTGTCAAACCGCGTGCAAGGTACACATTGTCCAAAAAGCAAGTTGAAGATGTATGCACATGGGTTAAGTCTCTGAAACTACCAGATGGATATGCATCAAACATTGCAAGGTGTGTTGCGGGTGGGAAATTGCAAGGGATGAAGAGTCATGACTGTCATGTGTTCATGGAGAGGCTCATGTCTATAGCATTTCGGGATCTGCTTGATAAACCAATATGGGATGCTTTGACGGATCTTAGTCGTTTCTTCAAAGACTTATGTTCAAAATCATTAAATGAGAAGGACATGTCTGTACTTGAGAAGAACATCATAGAGATTACGTGTAAACTGGAAAAAATATTCCCACCTGATTTTTTTGACTCCATGGAGCATTTGCACATCCATCTTCCCTATGAAGCTCGTGTTGGGGGTCCAGTTCAATATAGATGGATGTACCCTTTCGAAAGGGTGATGGGAAACCTTAAGAGAAAGGTTAAGAATAGAGCTTATGTCGAGGGGTCGATATGCGAGGCATACAGTTTCGATGAGATATCTACGTTTGTCTCAGACTATTTTTCGAACGAAGTCTTGACAACGGCCAATCGAGTATCAAGACATGATGATGGGGGAAATGTTGAACTAAATGGTCGACTATCTGTATTTGGTATATCGGGCCGCGCTTATGGAAAAGGGAAGCGCATATTCCTCTCTGAGCAAGAATTACATGCTGCACATACTTACATTCTTCTCAATTGCGAGGACGAATTTGTGAGGTACACATGTAAACTTGATAATTTATCTTTTAAGTTGACAATTTATTCCAATATGTTAATGTTTATAACATGGTATAGATTGTACGATGACGAGTTAAAAGTGAAGCATCCCGGCATAACTGATAAAGATATTCAAATCAATCGGGATAAAAACTTTGCACTTTGGCTAAAGGATAAAGTAAGTTTAATTTTTAAGCACGTAATACAACGAACTCTGGAGTGTGTGTCCAAGGAGATTGTTACAATGAGCTTGGTCGTGCCTTTTATGGGGAGTTGGAGGAAATCGTAGAGTTGTCGTACAAGGGCACGTACGGTGGTCATATTCACTTGTTCAAGTGCCATTGGTTTGATTCAGAAAAAGGGATACGTGTTGACAGACATGGAATCGTCGATATTGACCTCCATAGGTCTGCGTACTCCAACGAACCGTTTGTATTACCAACTCAAACAATACAAGTATACTACACTCCTAGTCCAGTTAGGAAAAGGGATAGACCGCCTACAGATTGGCAAGTTATAATTCATACTCCCGCGCGTAGTCGTGTCCAAGTAATAGACGGGGATTTCTACCAAGAGGAAATGCTTCAGAGACCTCCTATAATAAATATAGAGGACAACAATGATGTAATCCAGTTAGAGGGTGGAGATGAACCTGATGAATTGGATCCCGAGACAGTTATTGTGCAGGATGACAGTGATATTGAGGAAGAGTTATTGACTGACACTGACACAGAATCTGAAGAAGATGGTTATGAATCTCCGATACTTGTACAAAATGATTCTGACTCATCAGACAACGATTTTCATTAAAATGTATGTTTAGTTTTAATTGTACAAAATGTATGTTTATGTTCATGTTCATGTTTAGTTCATAATTATGTACCTTTCATTTATGTTCTCTATATAGGAATGTTCTCTATATCCTTAACTATATCATTTGTAGTTGTTGTAGTTAACTATTTTGCAGTCATGTTTATGTACCTTTCACTTATGGTAATCGTAGTTAACTATTTCATACAATTAATTGTCATTCATAATTTCATAGTAACATCCTAATTTTTTTTATTTATAGATGTCTTCTGAACCTGTTGCACGAAAGCGCGGGTTGGGTCGGGGCCCTAATCATGTGCCGAAGGCCCCGGCTAATCCGGATGATCGCATTCTTATTCAGATCCGTCCTCCTCCAGAAAGCACGTAAGTTAAACATCGTGTATATGTAAGGGTTTAATATTTCCATTGTTATAAATATATTTTAATGTAAATTATTGTATATTGTAGTGATTTTCAAGATAGTAAAATTGTGAAGTGCATTTCACAATTATGCTTACGGAACTGGCCTACGCCAGTGATTACATGGGCGAGCACACCTCTCGCCCATAAGGATGCAGTTTGAGCTGAATTTCAAGTATATTTATTTAATCACTCTGATAGATAATACATAGTTAATTAACTAATAGTTTAGTAATGTTGGATTATGGTATTATAGTAGTTTTAATATTATTATTGTTGTTTTATTTGCAGAAGCGGTATAGATGGGACGACGCACATGCATCAGTTATTCAGGCACTGTTCTGGCAGAAGTGCGCCGTCCGGACTAAAGATAATCTAAACAAAGAACGACAGAAAGCCCTGCACAATGCTGAGATTGACCATCCAGGACAGGGTGAGCAGTATATGCATGAGCATTGCCCCTGGTGGTGCGTACATCCCATATGGGTGCAGATGTGTAAGCAGTTGAGAGCTGAGAGCTGGGTCAAGAGACGTAAGACTGCCGCCTCGAACAGATCCTCAGGTGTATCTGAAGGCGAAAAGGCAAAAGGCACGTACAAGGGCGGCAGTATATCTCAGCTGCAACATATTGCTGCTAGGGTACGTATGTATAACAAGCTTATTGGCTTAGTTATTTGTCTTTATGTTTACAGTCATGTTTTGTAGCTAAAATATCATATGTTTACATATTAATATGAGAACATGAACTGTAGGAGTCTGAGTCTCAAGGTCAACCTATCAATTGGTTGGATGTGTATGTGGTCACCCGTGATGGTCTGCCTGATGCTGTTCAGATAGCGGTAATAAGTTAACTTTAAACATATTATAGTCATGTTTTTTAGCATTTCGTATTTATTTTTAACTATTTATTTGTTGACCTTCTGACAGGACACTTATAAGGGCTTAATGAACGAGCGCTATCCTGAAGGCACCCCGCGTCCGGCGATTGATCAAGAATTGTGGGAGAGGGCGTCCGTCGTGAAGAAAAATTATGTTAAAGGCCAAGGACAAAGACGACGCCCGACCATCAGTGGCACAGGCAGCTCTGCTACCCAGTCTACACAGTCTACACAGTCATCAGGTCATCCAGCCTATCATACTCCTGCTGACTGTGTGAGAGCGATCTGTCAAAATCGTGATCTTCTTCTTATACTGGGCGGGCATCTGCATTCTCTGAATCCTGATGACTTGGCAAAGGCAGTGGCGGAAGCAGCAGCATCACAGCATCAGGGTGGCGACCAGGTACTTTTAATGTTTCATTACGTACATTGTCTATTATTTAGCTTTCCCCAAGTCATAGCAGTATCAACACATGTAACATATATATTTTATTCTTTTGTTAATTACAGGGTACTAATTTGAATGATCCATGAAGAGCTAGACCAGTCATGCATGTTAGATTTGTAAAGCCTTGTTAGACTTGTTTTTTAGATTTTTAAAGCCTTGTAATCTTTTAAACTACTTATCTTTGGACTGTATTGGTTTACGATTCTATTATATGGATGTTTACGATTGTATTGTGTTGTGTTGATTTAGATTCATTCTTTGGACTGTATGTATGGATGGATGTTTATCATATAGTAGTTATCATGGATGGATGGATGCTTATATATACTGCTGTGTGTTGGGATAAAAAGCAGGTACAAAGCAGGTTATTTTTGGGAAATCAATAAAACAGGAAAAATATTTATAAAAAAAAAAAAACAAAGTCAGCGACCGCGTGCGGTCGCTGATACAGTATTAGCGACCGAGTAAGGTGTTTCTACTTCAGCGACCGCATACGGTCGCTATTAGTGGTCGCTGACACGTGTGCCACATCACGTCTGACGCATGACTCAGCATGAGTCAGAATAGCGACAGCTGAGGCCACTGATTGCGGTCGCTATTGTTGGTCGCTGATGTCATTTTAGCGACAAGATTTTCTGCGACTACTATTAGCGACTGCATCCGGTCGCTGATACCCATCTGCGACTATATGCGGTCGCAGATGTGCGGTCGCTGATAAGCCTTTTTGTTGTAGTGCTCGGCATTGTGGTTTCGCCAAAGTACTTTTACAGAAGATATACTTTTATTCCTTATTGTCTGTTCTTTCCTATCTAATATCTGGATAGGAATTTCTTCATATGCCAAATTCTCCTCTACTTGAATGGGCTCATAGGAAATCATATGTTTGTAGTCAGGCTTGTACAGATGTAACACGGAGATGTGAAACACGTTATGGATGTGCTCCAACTCATATGGTAATGCAACTTTTTACGCCACTTCGCCCACTCGCATCAGTATCTCAAATGGTCCTATGAACCTCGGACTTAATTTTCCCTTCTTGCCAAATCATATTTTTCCCTTCCAGAGAGATACTTTTAAGAAAATGTGACTTCCGACTTCAAGGTTGCGGTACTAGCGATGCAAATCTTTGTATTTTTTCTGGCGATCTTGTGCAGCTACCAATCTAGCTCTTATCAATGTCACCACATCCACGGTTTGTTTCACCAACTCTGGTCCTAACATTTTTCGTTCCCCGACTTCATCCCAACACAACGGTGTTCTACACTTTCTCCCGTAAAAAGTTTTATATGGTGTCATGCCGATACTTGCATGGTAATTGTTGTTATAAGCAAATTCCACTAGGAATAGGTGATCATCCCAACTTCCCTTGATGTCCATCACGTAAGTTCTAAGCATGTCCTCCAACATTTGTATCGTTCGCTCACTTTCTCTGTTTGTCTGCAGATGATAAGTGGTACTTAACCTTAGCTGTGTTCCCATCCTCTCTTGCAAGCTTTTCCAGAATTTTGACGTGAAGCGTGGATCTCGATCAGATACAATCGATATCGACACTCCATGTCGCGAAACAATTTCCTTTACGTATAGATTCGCTAGCTGATTCAAACTATATTGGATCTTGATCGGTAGAAAATGAGCCGTCTTCGTTAGTCGATCTACGATAACCCAAATGGCATCAAAACCTTTCTGTGTGACTGGAAGTCCCACCACGAAGTCCATCGTAATATGTTCCTATTTCCATTCTAATATTTCCAATGGTTGGAGTAAACCACTCGGCCTCTGGTGCTCTACTTTGACCCGTTGACAAGTAAGACATTTACTAACGCACTCCGCGATTTCTCGTTTTAGATTGGGCAGCCAAAAATGTTACCTCAAATCTCGGTACATCTTTATGCCTCCGGGATGAACGGAATACGTCGTATTATGTGCCTCGTGCAAAATTTCTTCCCTCAACTTAGTTACCGCTGGTATCCACACTCTCCCTTCGAATCTTAAAATACCATCTTTATCCATTTTGAATTTTTCTTCCTCATTTTCTATGATCCTCTTCCTGATTTTCTCGCACGCTTCATCCTTCTTTTGTGATTCCTTTATTTTATCCAACAAGATTGGACGAGCTTCGACTGTAAATAATCTTTCTCCAAACCTCCCCAGTCCCTTTACTTCTATTTCTAATTTCTCCATATCCCTTATTAACTCCTCCTGGGTTGTTAGTTGAAATAACTTTTCCCTTCCTTTCCTACTCAGCGCGTCGGCTACCACATTTGCCTTCCCCGGGTTATAAAGAATATCACAGTCATAATCTTTGATTAATTCTAACCACCTCCTCTGATGCATGTTCAACTCCTTCTGTGTGAAGATATATTTCAAACTCTTATGGTCCGTGTATATCTCACATTTCTCTCCGAATAGATAATGCCTCCAAATCTTTAACGCAAAAACTACTGTCGCTAACTCTACATCATGAGTAGGGTATCATTTTTCATAATCCTTTAGTTGTCACGATGCATATGCAATGACCTTGCCATTATGCATTAGCACACAACCAAGTCCTCTGTGCGATGCATCACTATACACCACAAAACCTCCTATATCATCTAGTAATGATAATACTGGCACATCGCTCAATCTCTTTTTCAGCTCTTGAAAACTCTCTTCGCATTTGTCCGTCCACATGAACTTCACCGTCTTCCTCGTTAGATTGGTCAACGGGGTTGCTATCTTACAAAAATCCTAGATAAATCTTCGATAGTACCCAGCTAACCCTAAGAAACTTCTTACTTCAGTTGCTCCCAATTACTCACTACTTCTACCTTCGTAGGGTCTACTGAAATTCCATCCTTATCCACTACGTGTCCTAAGAATTGAATCTTCTTCATCCAAAATTCACATTTGGAAAAGTTCGCATACAATTTCTCCTTTCTTAGTGCCTCCAAAACCATCTTTAGATGTTCGGCATGTTCTTTATCCGTCTTTGAGTAAATCAATATATCATCGATGAAAACTACTACGAATTTATCTAAGAATGGCTTGAAGACTCGGTTCATCAAGTCCATAAATGTTGTCGGAGCATTCGTCAACCCGAATGACATCACTAGAAATTCAAAATGTATGTAACGAGTTCGGAACGCCGTCTTTGATATGTCATCCTCCCGTACCTTCAACTTGTGATAACCCGTTCGTAGATCTATCTTTAAGAAACACTTTGCTCTTTTTAGTTGGTCGAAAAGGTCGTCTATCCTTGGTAATGGATATCTATTCTTAATCGTTACTCTATTTAATTCTCGATAATCGATACAGAGCCTCATCGATCCATCCTTCTTCTTTACAAACAACACTGGTGCTCCCCAAGGAGACACACTCGGCCAAATATAACCCTTATCTAACAACTCTTGCAATTGTATCATCAATTCCTTCATTTCTACTGGCGCCATACGATATGGGGTTTTCGAAATCAGTGTCGTTCCCGGTGCTAAGTCTATTACGAATTCGATTTCTCAGTCTGGCGGAAGACCATACAGATCTTTCGAAAACACATCTTGATATTCTCTCACTACAGATATATCCTTAATTTCTACTCCCTTCTTCCGTGTATTAACAATGTAAGCTAAGTAACCTACACATCCTTTCCTTAACAATTTCTTGGCCTGCATCATCGTAAGGAAACACGATTGCTTAAGCGATGAGATACCATAAAACGCTACCTTAGATTTATTCGGAGTTTGAAGGTTTACACTCTTATTCTGACAATCAATAATCGCAGCATGGTTATACAACCAATCCATTCCCAATATTACATCAAACTCTCCCAACCTTATTGGGATTAAGTCTATGCTTAGTTCATGATTTCTAATATTTGTGCGACAATTTTGGTAAACGTACTCTACAGGGATTACTTCCTTATTCACAACTTCTACGTTCAAAGGATTTCCAAATCGTTCTCGGGGTAAATTAAGTCGACTATCAAATTCCTCAGATACAAATGAACAGGTGCACCCGCATCAAATAATACATAGGCATTTATATTATTGATCAAGATGATACCTGACACCACGTCCTTCGCAGCTATTGCATCCTAGACGGTCATGTTAAACGTTCTAGCAGTTGGACGGTTGGATGGCATCGGTCCGCCAATCATCAGTTTTCTGCTTCCCCCTTGCTGGCCGTTTCCTCCGCTACTTCCTTTCTTTGGGCAGTCTTTGATCAAGTGTTTCGCCAAGCCACAAGCGAAACAACCTTTGACCATTTTTGGCTTCGGGCATTTGAGCGAAATATGCCCCTCTTGGCCACAGTTGTAACAAACACTACGCCCTTTCCAACACTCGCCCTAGTGATACCTTCCATACTTTTGGCATCCCTCCGTCTTCTTCTTAAATTCTCCACGAAACTTCCCTACTTGATTGTTGTGATTTGTTATTATTGTTGTTGTTCTCCCATTTTCTCTTTCCCAAATTACTTCCTCCATGGCTATCTCCTCCCGTATTCTTACTCTTCTTCTCCTTATTGTACAGACTCAAAGCTTCACTACCTCCCTCTGTAATAATGGCCTTTTTCCAATAATGTCGCAAAAGAATCGATCTGGAGAACTGACACCTTGATGAACAACCAAGGCTTCAGTCCTTGTTCAAAACACTTAGCTTTCCTCCCCTCACTTTCTACTTGGTGTTCTGCAAAACGGGCTAGCTCATTGAACTTTGTCGCGTATTGCACCACCGTCATATCTCCATGTTTAAGTTCTAAGAACTTCACCTCCATCCTATTTTTCATGCTCTTCGAGAAGTAATTCTCGAAGAACAGAGTCTTAAATCTCTCCCAAGTTACTATCCCTTCTCCTGCTCTCTGTTGATTCGCCTCCCACCAGTAGTTCGCCTCGCCTCTCATCATGTAGGTTGCAAATGTCATCTTCTGGTCTTCACCCACACGAGCGATGGTGAAAGCCTTCTCCATTTCCTTGATTCACGTCTGAACCATGATAGGATCGGTAGTACCTACAAATTTTGGAGGTCCTATACTCCTAAAGTCTTTAAAATTTGTGACTGGAGATGCTTGGGGAATGGATGGTACTGGTTCGTTTCTTCCCCTAAGAGCTTCTCCTAACAAGTCTACTAGCCTCTGTATAGGGTCTACTTATCCTCTCTCATCATTAACCAACTCTTCCGGTGCAGTTAGTCTATGTCTGGGTGACATTTTTCTGCATGACAAAATTTTCATTTTTATTATCTAATTATATTACTTAAACATTTCTGATAAGTGGTATTTATAACTACTTATTAAGTACCAATTCACGCGAACAACGCCCATCTCAAGTACATTTTCTTGTGTTTTAGTTGCATTTCACGTTATTTTGCATTGCATTTACTTAAAACTCCTTTTGGCATAAAAGTGCAGGAAATGGCGTACTTTGGTGGTGTTGGATTGCTAGAGGCTATTGGAGGCATGGCTCGAGACTTATGGATGCGTGTATGAAGATCAACTGAAGCAAGGAGACCAAGCATGGAACGAATGAGCAGCAGGAAAAAGCTATAGCAACAGAAACGTTGCAAAACCAAAACCAGAATCCACAGACTGTGAGTCGCACGGCTGCTCGGCATAATAGGCCTAAGGAAGCACGCCCGCGCGAGAGGCCGGCTGGACATCCTGACTTACTGTAAGTCTCGCGCCCGCGCGAGAGATACATTGGAGGGGCGCGCGGCCGCGCAGGATGGTTGCTGATGCTGAGATGTTTATTTTAATTTCAAATTTTTTAGGGTTGTAATTGATTAAAACGATATCTGACTAGTGTCAGACGGATCATTAATAACTTTTGACGTATTTTCATCATAGTAACTAGGGTTTACACCGGGGAGAGAGATTCCAACGTAGAACGAAGCCAAAACGCTTATTCTTCCAATTCTTCTTGGGATTCTCTATTTTGGTGGATTATTATTACTGTTTTGCTGGAATTTATGAGGATTTAAACGTTATCATTGGTTTATATTCAACAATTGTGTTTGATCGTTTCTATCCTTCATCTTTCAATTGTTTGTGTATTAATCATGTTTAGCTTTGATCCCATAATGGCTTTTGGTTCAGTCATGAACTAAACTCTATTATGGGATTCTAATGGATTTTAATATGTAGTTTAGTTGCATGCTTAATTGCTAAGGCTGTTTTACATATCATATGGGATTTCTATCATGATTGTTTTGCATGTATGAATGCTAGATCACCATTCGTCTCAGTACTTGTATGGAATTGACAATGAACATGCGAGTATGGATTATAATCATGATAGCATACGAATATGGGGCTGTTGTATATGGCTTGTGTATTTTATGAACCAGATAGACATATACTGTTTCACTGTGTGAGTTAAAATAAGAGCTTGTGCTTAAATTCAGTATGATTACAATTTTACTTAGACATATAGTGATTTTGGGTGTATTGATGATTACATGGAGTCTATCATCTGTGGATGATGTGTAAGTAGGTTATAGTGCATTGAAAAATGGCTATAACTCTATTAGTGCTCTTGGCTATTTTCTTGTGATATGTAAACACTTCTTGCATGATAGTGGCGATCAAATGAAGTATTAAATGAAGTTAGGATCCCTGTATTTCCATATTTGAATTATTCCATTAATATTCTTCTTTTAGTGTTATTTGTCATTAGAGTAATTCATCAATTATAGTCATTAGTCTAAGCATATAAATATAGTGATTTAATTAATGCATAGTAGTTTAAATTTGACAACCTTCTCTGTGGGATCGATACTTTACTTACTCTGTATTACTTGTTGACACATGTATGCTTGCATGAGTTAGAGCTCTTTTATAAGAACTGAAAAAGAGGCAACAAGTTTTTGGCGCCGTTGCTGGGGAAAGGCGTTTAATTTAAATAATTATCATCAGTTTCAAGCTATATTATATGACTTAGACAATTCTGATCGTTTCTCATTTCTATTTTTGTTTTGTTTTTGGTTTCAGGTACTTGTAGATTTTTATGCACACACGATCATCCAACTTAGAACTAACACTAGCGTAGGATAACATAAACAGAAGAGGTTGGAAAGCGAGTGTGCGGAGAAATTTGCAAGCTCAGTTAGACAGTATAACATCTAGAATGGCGGAAGAACCGAGAATTGAGCGAAGAGAAGAGCATCGAGCTCTAAAGGACTATTCCATGCCAAATATAAACGGACTACAGTCGAGCATAGTCAGACCGACGATTGCAGCCAATACTTTTGAGATTAAACCGGGCACTATTCAAATGGTGCAGAACTCGGTACAGTTTGGGGGTACTGCTACGGATGATCCGAATGAACACTTGGTGAGCTTCATCGAAATCTGTGATACATTCAGATACAACGGTGTGACGGAGGATGCTATCATACTTAGGTTATTCCCATTCTCATTGAGGATAAGGCTAGAAGCTGGCTACATTCTTTGTCGTCAGGGTCAATCACTACATGGGAGGACTTAGCACAAAAATTCTTAGCCAAGTTCTTTCCCATGGCTAAGACTGCAAAGATGAGAACGGCTATCTTTCAATTTGAGCAACAACAAGGCGAGTCCTTATATGAAGCATGAGAGAGGTATAAAGAGATGCTAAGAAAGTGTCTGCATCACGGTATGCCAGATTGGATGGTGATCAACTCATTTTACAATGGTTTGGGATGGCAGTCGAGACCAATTGTGGATGCAGCCGTAGGAGGGGCATTATGGGCAAAAAGCTATGATGAGGCCTATACACTTATCGAGACTATGGCTGCCAATGACTACCAGAATCCTACAGCTCGGATGCCACAGCACAAGGTTGAAGATGTGTTGGAGGTAGATGCTATTACACAGTTGTCGGCACAGATGGCAGCTATGGCTAAGAAGATAGATACTTTGGCAGAAAGCAAGACGAAAACAGTTGCCTTCATTTGTGAGATTTGTGCGGGGTCACACTCGACAGATCAGTGTGTTATTAGCTCGGAGTCGGTGCAGTCCAATTACAAGAAAGATCAAGGACAGTTTCAAAACACATACCACCCCAACAACCAAAATCATCCAAACTTTAGTTGGCCAAATAACCAAGGACAACAGCAGAATCAGTTTCAGCCGAACCAACAGTTTTAACCACAGTCATCTCAGCCACAGTTTTCCTCAAAACCACCATTTCCACCGGGATTCTCTCAACAAAAGCAACATCACACTCTAGCTGCACCACAGCCGGAAAAGAAATCAGAAATGGAGGAGACGATGTTGAAGTACATGGCAAACACGGAGGTTATGATCAAATGCTAAGCAGTGGCTATCAAGAATCTGGAGACTCAAATGGGGCAGATGGCAAACATGCTTAACAATAGGCCACAAGGTTCCTTGCCAAGTAACACAGAGATAAATCCAAGAGGAGATGGGAAGGAGCAATGTCAAGCGATCACATTGAGATCTGGGAAAGATTTGACAGGTACTGCAAGTCGCGCGCCCGCGCCTGACAACACTAAGGAGGCCACGCGGCCGCGCGAGGCAGAGCAGGTGAATGCCGAGGAAGAAAATCTGGAAAAGTCTGAGGTGCAACAGGAAGAAAAAGATACAACAAGTTCAGAGGAGAAGGTCAAGAATCCAATACCACCAATTCACCTTCAAGTACCGTATCCGCAAAAGTTAATTAAGTAGAAGGAAGACAAACAGTTCAGTAAGTTCTTGGAGGTATTCAAAAAGCTACAGATTAACATACCGCTTGCCGAGGCATTGGAACAAATGTCGGGCTATCCAAAGTGTAAAAGGAATATTGTTAAGGAAGAGAAGACTAGATGAGATTGAGACAGTTGCCTTGACAGAGGAATGTAGTGCAGTGCTCCAATGTAAATTACCTCCAAAGCTGAAGGATCCGGGCAGCTTCACAATTCCGTGCACAATCGGAAAGATAAGCTTTAGTAAGTGTTTATGTGATCTGGGGGCAAGTATTAATTTAATGCCCTTGTCAGTGTTTAATCAGTTGGGATTGTCGGCGCCAAGGCCGACAAACATTTCTCTACAGCTAGCTGACAGATCCATCACGTATCCAGGGGGAATTGTTGAAGATGTGTTGGTAAAGGTGGACAAGTTTATATTTTCGGTTGACTTCATCATTCTAGACTATGAGGAGGACAAAAGCATACCAATAATACTGGGGAGACCATTCTTAGCCACAGGCAGAGCTTCGATAGACATGCAAAAAGGGGAACTCACTATGCGTGTACATGATCAGGAGGTCACCTTCAATGTCTTTAAGGCAATAAAGTTCCCAACGGATGAAGAAGAATGCTTCTTGATTGACTTGGTGGATCGGGGCCTAAAGGATGAGGTACAGAAACCAGGGAATGATGAACCGTTGAGGTGTGTAACGGGTAAAAATTCTGAGTTGAAGGTAGAGCCGTTGACGAAAGCTGAAGTCATTAAATTTTGGGGTGAGGGGGACAAGCAAAAAGTCACCTCAATTCTATCGTCGACGTGAGATTCAGAGACAGTCAAGCTAATTGACTATAACTTAGCACTGAATGGAAGGCAACCCATTATTTCTACCTCCCTTGACTTTTTAGCTATTCATTTTGGATTATTTTAGTAGTTATATCTAATTCATTTTTAATAAGATATTAGATTTTCATGCTTAAGTGTGTAGCAAGAATTGCGTTGCGAATATTTGCAAGATATTAGCATTATGCCTTAACAATGTGCATTATTGTCTATGCAGGAACCATCATTGGAAAGCATCACAGATAGGCATAGAGGAATTGAACTTTAGCATTGTAGACCTCAGGATCGCGCAGCCGAGCAGCCTATATAGTACAAACTCGCGTGCCCGCGCATCAAGTCAATCAGGACAACAGTACATTCTGCAAGTCTCGCGCCCGCGCACTCAGCCCAGTACAAACTCGCGCGATCACGCGCGACACCGGATTAAGACAGATCTGAACTTTTTAAAAAGAGTTGTGGACCATTTGTACTCTCATTTGGAATAATAACAGACGCGAAATTCTCTCACTCTCCATAACTCACGTCTCTATCTCTCTATCAGTTACAAATTGAAGCTGTACATCACTCAATCATATTCCCACGATCATCTCCACATTTAAGGCTCATACCCACGCTCTCATCCACTACTATAAAGCTAGGGTTTCTGATTGGGTTGGCAGAAACAAGTTTGAAGGTTATCACATCACAAATTCTCATTCACTCTCAGTAATTTCTTCTGCATTCTCGCTCAAGTATTTGCAAATGGGTCCGAAGAGAGCACGATCATCTTCCTCATCCTCCTCCGGTAGTCACGGGGAGGACATTGTCGACCACACCAAGTTCCTGTGTCTAGAAGCCCAGTAGGAGTACTATCGAATCGTAGCAAAAACATTTATCAAGGAAAGAGGATTTAAACCAGAAGGCCAGGATGGATAGCTTTGTGCCATGATCCAAGAATGAGGCTGGGGTGGACTGACTGCCTCTCCCACGCCCATTCCAATAAGCATAGTTTGAGAGTTTTACAACAATGCCAAAGTCACCATGAACGCTACCTCTACGATTCGAGGTGTCAATATAGATTACAGACCCTCCATCATCAGAACCATTTTGAGAATCACCGCGATACCACCACGAGGGGCTGCCAATTGGATCACAGAGGCACATCAGGAAATAGACTTGGAGCGTGTCATTGCAGAGTTGTGCATACCAGGCATGAAGTGGACTTACAAAGTCGGCACGACCCAGCCTCGCAAATTCTCAGCAGCCGTACTGAATCGATATGCCAAGGCGTGGAATCTGTTCATTTATGCCAAGTTATTGCCTTCATCGCATCAGCATAAAATCACGGTGGAAAGGGCCATAATTCTGTGGGGCATCATTACTGACTAGTATATTGACGTGGGTTATTTGATTCATCAAAACATTGTGAAGTATCTAAAGGGAAGTACCACTAGGAGCATTCCACATGCATCAGTGGTAGCCATGCTATGTGCTCATCAGGGATGAAATTGGGGTAATCAACAACTGCAAAAACCAAGCCACGACATCACTCATGCCACAATCGCCAAGTTCAAGGATTGGACGGGTGGTGAACCGCACCCTTGAGGATTGGGTTTTATCATCCAGCCCACATTCCCCAAGCCATCGCAGCAGCCCCCTCAGACAGATGAGGCAGGCCACTCGAATCGACCATAAGCTCCTCATGGGGATCGCCAGCTCCGAAGGTTGGAGCGTAAGGTTGATGCCATGTACGATAACTTCTCAACGTTTGCTATGGGTCTCACGAGGGCCTTAGCTGAAGCCTTTGCACAGTAAAGAACAATGCTAGAGTGGCCTCAGTTTGGGACCGTAAATGTTATATCCACCACCAGACTCACCACCCGAGGAGGGTGGTACAGCCGATCATTAGGGGAGTTTTCTATACCCTTTACCTTCATTCAATGGGACATTGAATATTATAAGTTTGGGGGTATTGGGGTAGTAGTATAATTGCATATAGTTTCATGTAGTTTTTGCATGTTTAGTTTTAATTTTGCATGTTTATGTGTTAGATAAAATTTTGCTGAATTTTTTTTAATTTTAGTCATTATTGCTTGTATTAGTATGTTTTAGTTGCATGTCTGACAAAAATTCTTGCTGTATAGAATTTCTTGCCTAGCCAATGATGATAGTGAATTGTGAAGGATTTTAGAGTGTATTGGATAACATAAACATAGTTATAATGTTTTACACAATGAAATTCATGTTGCTATTTAAATGCTTTCGGTTTGCACAAATGTGTTCATAATCACTTGTAGGTATAAGAGGTATGTATTGCATTGCTTGATAGAACATGTAGTTTACAGAGAGAAATATGTGGAAAGTGATCTTAGACTGTATGAAACATTGACATGCAAATTTTGGGAAAACATGGGTATGCTATGTATAAAAATAACGTGGCTAGTCTTAATTCGGGGCCCTGGCTACTTGAGTAAGTACGCCCGAGGGGATTGCCTCTACACCTAGCGCCCTAAGGTCTTTCATGGTCTGGGAGTCGTTGGTTGAAAGCTCGCTAAGGGGTAGCAGTGTGCCTAATGGATTAAGACATTGCACAGTCATGTGGAAAAAAAAAGAAAAAGAGAAAAAGAAAAGAAAAATAGCAATAAACACCGCGGGAAAGAGCGAAAATTGCCCTCGTGAGTAGCAATAAAGCAGTAAGCCCATTGTTGAACCTTAGTTTGTGTTGATATGTTAAAATAGTTTGTGTTGCATGAGTATACATGAGTCTTGATTTAGACTATAATTTTCTGTTTGGAGCATTGTAGCATATGTATTCTTTGCCTAAGTCAAGTTTTGGTGAACACACACACACACAGCATCTCTATAGCGTATATGAATTATCTGAGTGTATGATATTATGCTTATAGTTTGGTTTAAAATTGTATTCTTGGATCTGGATAATTCACTAAGGCAAATTGGACTGAAATTCTATTATGGCTGGAACTATGTGAGACTAGTTTGCATCATAGATTAGTTGCATAGTATTATAGCTGCATATTCATTGTTCATTAGCATGCATTGCTTGAGGGCAAGCAACAGTTCAAGTTTGGGGGTATTTGATAAGTGGTATTTATAACTACTTATTGAGTACCAATTCACGCGAACTACGTCCATCTCAAGTACATTTTCTTGTGTTTTAGTTGCATTTCACGTTATTTTGCATTGCATTTACTTAAAACTCCTTTTGGCATAAAAGTGCAGGAAATGGTGTACTTTGGTGGTGTTGGATTGCGAGAGGCTATTGGAGGCATGGCTCGAGACTTATGGATACGTGTATGAAGATCAACTGAAGCAAGGAGACCAAGCATGGAAGGAATGAGCAGCAGCAACATTGTAGAACCAAAACTAGAATCCACAGACTGTGAGCCGCGCAACTGCGTGGTATAATAGGCCTAAGGGCGCAGCAGGCTGGACATCCTGACTTACTGTAAGTCTCGCGCCCGCGCGAGAGATACATTGGAGGGGCACGCGGCCGCGCATGATGGTTGTTGATGCTGAGCTATTTATTTTAATTTCCAATTTTTAAGGGTTGTAATTGATTAAAACGATATCTGACTGGTGTCAGACGGATCATTCATAACTTTTGACGTATTTTCATCATAGTAACTAGGGTTTACACCGAGGAGAGAGATTCCAACGTAGAATGAAACCAAAACGCTTATTCTTCCAATTCTTTTTGGGATTCTCTATCTTGGTGGATTATTATTACTGTTTTGCTAGAATTTTATGAGGATTTGAACGTTATCATTGGTTTATATTCAGCAATTGGGTTTGATCGTTTCTATCCTTCATCTTTCAATTATTTGTGTATTAATCATGTTTAGCTTTGATCCCATAATGGCTTTTGGTTCAGTCATGAACTAAACTCTCTTATGGGATTCTAATGGATTTTAATATGTAGTTTAGTTGCATGCTTAATTGCTAGGGCTGTTTTACATATCATATGGAATTTCTATCATGATTGTTTTGCATGTATGAATGCTTGATCACCATTCATCTCAGTACTTATATGGAATTGACAATGAACATGCGAGTATGGATTGTAATCATGATAGCATACGAATATAGGGTTGTTGTATATGGCTTGTGTATTTTGTGAACCAGATAGACATATATTGTTTCATTGTGTGAGTTAAAATAAGAGCTTGTGCTTAAATTTAGTATGATTGCAATTTCACATAGACATATAGTGATTTTGGGTGTATTGATGATTACATGGAGTCTATCATCTGTGGATGCTGTGTAAGTAGGTTATAGCACATTGAAAAATGGTTATAACTCTATTAGTGCTCTTGGCTATTTTCTTGTGATATGTAAACACTTCTTGCATGATAGTGGCGATCAGATGAAGTATTAAATGAAGTTAGGATCCCTATATTTCCAGATTTGAATTATTTCACTAATATTCTTCTTTTAGTGTTATTTGTCATTAGAGTAATTCATCAATTATAGTCATTAGTCTAAGCATATAAATACAATGATTTAATTGATGCATAGTAGTTTAAATTTGACAACTTTCTCTGTGGGATCGATACTTTATTTACTCTGTATTACTTGTAGACACATGTATGCTTGCATAAGTTAGAGCTCTTTTATCAGAACTGAAAAAGAGGCAACAATTTCTCAAATGAAAGGAGCAAAATTTTATAACACGTTTCTGAAATAAGATCATTTATATTCATATGCCAAATCGTTACATTATAGGATTATCTCTAGCATACTTCTATAAATGACAACATGTATCCCCTAATATCACAAAAGACGGGGATAACACTATTATACTACCCCACTAACATTTTTCAAGAGTTAGAGGTTTACAACTATCTCATATCTTACACAAAATACTGAGATTTTATATATACATCATATAAGGAAATACTACAACTACTAAATTCTAACACCTAGACTCAATCTATCATCCCACGATTCACAGTACTGTGGTACTCTTTTTAAGTAATGTACACCACCAAATCTCAACTTATGGTGTGTTGGGTCTGTCCCTGCTCTGTCGGGTAGTGATTTATCCCATCAATCAATCTCTCCATGGTCGTGCGCACCGCATAGCCCATCTTGTTCATCTTCATTCTCTTGCACTGCACCTCATCTTCTAGATCATTAGCCCGATCATTGGCCCGATCATTGGCTTCCTCCCACTTCTCCTCAAAATGGATCCTATCCATCACCTCTATCTCTAACTGAGCACAGAGAGCCTCCTTTTCCGTCCTCTCGCTCAACTCTCTCTACACCATCTCTTCCAACTTTCCTGCCAACTCTACATTTCTAGCTATCGACCTATGAAACAAAGCTCCCATCTGAATTCCTGCCTCTTTACAGTGAGCAATCTCCACCTCCATCTCTTGCATCACTAACTTTCTCTGATGATCCTCGTCCCTTAGTTTCTGGAACTCGGACCCCCTTTCTCTAGCCTCAGCCTCTAACTCCTCAACTCTGCATCCTATAACTCCAAAATCTTCTCCTCATACTCTCCCAGCATCCAATCCTCGAATGTAGCCTCGTCGGAGTCCTCCATGGGCTCAGGCTCCTCCTCCATAGGCTCCTCCTTTAGATCAGACTCTTCGGGTAATGGCTCTATCTCTTCCTCCTCGTCATCATCATCGATAGGGGCCACTTCCGATATAGGCTCCGCTATCAATGGTGCCTCATATACCACGTGTATGTCACGCGGCTCCTCCTCTACTACTCAATTAGGTCCTCCCAAGTCAGTCATCCTATAACCACCAACATAAGATAAAACAAACAACAACTCCATTAGAATGTTAAATAAACATAAGTTCATTGTATATAATAAAGTTATATTCGACACACTAAGTCTCTCTCTAAGAAAACTCTACATGAGTTTCATCTCTCTATCTTCTAAGTTCTCCTAAGTTATAATCTAAGGAATCTTGCTCCTAAGGTTTATAACTACAGCTTTAATACCAACCTGTGACGCCCCCAAATTCAGACCACACTTGTCTCAAATTTGGTTGTCACATACTAACTCTGATAACATACTAAAATCATCACAACGAAATAATAGAATAAATTACACTGTTATAATATAATTATTCTCGTCCCAAGGGTTCGTAACTTAAACATCTCTTACATACCTTAAACATAATTAAACATAGTTTAGACATAACTAATACATAATACAATATTTCTAAACATAATCATAATGTTTCTAATTAAACAAATACGAAGCTACTCTGTAGTTTTGCTCTTGCCCTTATCAATGCCCGAGGGTTCGCCTTGCTCTGCCTTAACAGAAATATTTTTAGGAAAAACAAGAATGAACAACAAGTTTGCCCAACAAATAATATAGCAATAAGGGTGCTCAATATAGTTTTAGCTTCTCAAGGGTACAACAATAATGAAAGTTCAAAGATAGCAAGAAGTATCAATGGTTCTCATCAATAGTCGCTAAGGATAGAAAATATCAAAAAGATTCAACAGTTAATCAATTCAAGATTTCAAAGTATTGAATACTGAGCAGTCACTAAGGACTATGAACTTCTCCTAGAATTAACAGTAATAAACTGATAATTCTACAAAATGAGTACAACAGGTGATCAGCCTAAAGTACCCTATGTCATGCATAACATTCAATCATTCTCATGTGCGCACGTCGGTTTCCCGACAAATATATAATTCCCCTACCAAGAGGGTTGTTCATCTCAATTATAAGAGTCCACACCAAGTTATTTTGGTTTGGATAGCTTTTGATCTTAGACCAATAGTCTAGCTGAATCAATGACTTAGACATCTTTCTTTTTAAAGTATATACATGAACAATTATCATTCGATATCAAGGTTCGAAAACAATTTCATTTCTAAACTACGAAGTATTAAGTCATGAGATATAAATCATACTTTCAAGGATTTACTTGTACAATCAATAATAGTACAAGCTCAAGTAATGCTCAATAATGAGTAGGGTTCGAGTACTTGCCTTACGAGTAGTTTACCAAAGTAAAGCTTAATACCACTCTAATGAACTATAATATCATATTCATGTATAATCACATTAGTCATCCAAGTTCAATGTGTACACCTACTATCTTAATTTATTATGATACACAAGTGTAATATATTTATCAATACTAAACATATATTGCTAGTCTTCTCTAGTCGCGTAATCTCATATGTATGTCATCACATAACATAAAAATTAGTTTCTAATACGCTATGTCATTTAAAGAACATAGTTTGTCGTCACATTTTAACTTAAGGGTATAGTTATAGAATTCTTCCATTATCATGCTTATTGATACATGTATACTATATTGGACGTGTACTACTGATTAAAGTAACAATATAGGCATGCATCAGCCCTCAGATCAACAACAGAAAACTGATCCTACTATAGGGTGGCGCGTCCGCGCTGCTCTTCGTCCAAACCAAGACTGCTACACAGAAGCTAGGCTAGACTTGTACACCCAAACACCTTTAAGATATCACTTGCATAATCATACATGACGTGGTGTTCATGAAAAAGTTTGGTCTCTTTTATAACTTGTTCCTTACATGGTTTATCAAATCTCACAAAATCAAGACTTCACATGTTGATTTAACAAAGTCCTTCATGTTTGGTCGTTATATTCATTCAATGAGATCAATAAGTCTCAATTAAACATGCTTATATTATCTTGGTCATGTATGTCATGTTGTGGAGTTCTACTTCATTTAGACTTGATCTAACCATTCCCAGCTGCTTTGTAATGCATACGATTAGCTAGCATGCTTATCAATCATGTCTACATGCATGATACACCTAATCATGATGTCAAGTGCTGTAGTTATTGACAAAACTAGTTTTCAAGGTTTCTTGTGATAATCTCATGTTAAATCACCAAGCATGCAAAGCTACTCCACTTACCATACATCATACTCTCGTATATACATGTTAGTCCACATAAGCATGGTCACAAGTTCTTAACTAAAGGTGTATATAGTTTATCAAGTTTGTATTTGAAACTTTAAGTGTCCCTTAGTAAAACTTATTCAAGTATGCAAGATAAGTCTACATAGTTTAAATCATGCTTTCATAATCACATAATAGATCACATAAGCATGTTTTGAAGTTTAAAATTTAGTGTATGCATAGTTCATGTACACATAGATAGTATAGGCTTTCACTTGCATTTTCCTTGAAATCATACTTGAATACCTTATAATATCTCCAGCAATATAAACTAGTATATTGGTCACATATCAGAACTTAACATGTTGGGGCTTAAGGTCAGATTATACATTACTTCAGGTTCACAAATTTTAATTCCCAATTTGTTAAGTTTTCTTTGAATACATACTAAACCAAGCTAAAATAACTTACTATGTTCATAATAACATCTATTCACGTGTTAAGTTCATTTATATACATATTCAAACTTAAGTAGCATGCTCATGACATCTTAAGAAACCATCAATAGTATCTGTGATAGGTGTAAGACCCCAAATTTTATGAAATGAAAGTATTCAATTTTCTTATAATTATTATTCTGTTTAGTAAATGGTTAAATTGATAAAGGGTTAAAGTTAAGGGTGATTTGTGAAAATTTTGCAAAGTAAGCAAGTTGTCATAAAATATTCGTTTAGTCAGGGAATATACTTTTTATTGGGGAATATCCATACGACGACACAATCATTGGTGGACCCCAACAACGGAAGTATTGTCGGAGTTAGAAAAAGACAGAAATATCTTTTTCTAAAAATAACGACGAAAGTTTTACCGTTAAACTGTATAAATACTCGGTGGTAAAAGTACAGTAATACTCGTGATTGCATAGTAGCATACGGTATTGTACAGTATCTTTGATTATTGATGCTTACGTGAGAAGTCACTCAGTTATACTCAATTATTGCTACAATAATTGCTGCATAGTATCTCTCATATTATTGATTCAATTATTGTCATAGTATCATCTGCACAATATTTTATATTATTAAATTAATAATTGAGACGACAATGTTATTCATATTATTATTTTTATTATTGACAATGTCTAGAAAGTTCTGTCGAGGAAAGAGGTTTAGTCACCTAATTGCTCGCCAATAGGAAGAAATCCTTATCGGAAAGTCCCTTCTTTCCTGGGAATGATCTGGTTGTTAAATATTGTGAGTTATAATATTAATGATGAATAAGTTCGTATTGATTAAAGAGGTTTGTTCATTTAGTTTTCTTTAACTCTTCTGTGACCCAATTACCCTCAAAGGAAGTATTTCTATGATTAGCTGGTTTTATTGACCAAACGGGCAATTAATCAGATAAATGAGCAATTAATTGCTATTGGTTCACACGCAAATTACTGTTGATTCACATGTATGGAACTATTGATTCACATGCATGTACTATTAGGGGAGATGGTGCAAGATTGATAATACTTGAAGAACTAAATTAAAAATGGAGGTATAGATTAAGGTACTATATTGTAATAATTCGAGCCCCTAAACATCCAATTATCGAAACTATGTTTTTCTATAAATAGAAGCTCATTCTTCTTTCATTCTCACCAATTCACTAAGACTCACAAGAGCAACTGTAGAGAGAGAAACTATAGAGAGGAAGAAGAAGAGTATTCTACTACTTCACTATTGCAGTATTCAGTCTTCTACTAAGGTAAGGGATATTATTTTTGTTCAATATTCGTATGAAATAATATTTTCTTCCATACTCTGTAGTATGTAAGTAATCTTATATCATTTCGTATTCCTAATTCTACACTCATTTTGTTAAAGTACTGCTTCTATACTCCATGAAATTAGTAGAATATCTTTGAAATTTACGCTTCATCTAGTATCGTTTTACAATGATATTTTTCTGAACATTCTTATTAAATTTTAAGCTTTTCATGCTGGAATACTATTCACGGGATACTATTCACAAAGTACTATTCACGGGATACTATTCACAAAATACTATTCACGGGATACTATTTACAAAGTACTATTCCTGAAGTACTATTCATGAAGTACTATTCACGGGGTACTATTCACCCGGGGTACTATTCATGATAAAAATTTATTTCATTTCTGTCCAAATCATTTTTGATACAATATTATTCTTGAATTTTACTCCACAAAGCAGTATCATGTTGACAATTTGGACATTATTGAATTCTGAATAAATTAAATTATAAATCTATAAAAATTTATCATTTTCTTTCTTTTAATTGAATTCTTATATCATTGTCATCATCCTCATGCTTATATTGTGATGACAGTCATCCTTGGTCGTAGTGCATAGATGAACTGTTAATTGATATGATTATGACCAGGGATTATTCGGTATAATCATGACCCGTAATGTTACAAATGATGTGGCAAAAGTCATCATTGGCTCGTAGTGCATCAATAGAAAGTTGATGGTATGATTATGACCAGAGATTATTTGGTATGATCATGACCATTGGTGATTACACGAATATCCTTGGCCCATAGTGCATGGATAATTCGTGGATGTGATACTAATGAATATCTTTGGCCCGTAGTGCATGGATAATTCAGTGATGTGGATTATTTATTGAGCTGAGTCTCAGCGATAAAGTTGATGATAAACTTTTTAAATCATAGAAGATAGTAGATATCATGCTCTACTTGACTCTTCTAATGGATTTCTTATTCCACTGCAGTTAAACTTGTTTATTATTATGAGTTTAACATTGTTGAAGGCTAATGATAATTTATTCTACATTATCTTAGTCATAATATTTCTTATTGGGCTAATTGAGCTCACCCTTTTACTTTCATTATTCTCTTCAGGAAATGAGAACGTAGCCGGGACTAGTCGGGGAACGGAGTGATAGTCCGACATGGTGGCTATAGTAGTCCTCACTATTCTATGAAATAGTGTGATAATAAATGTAATAAGGACTCCATTTGAGTTTGGATACTATCTAGAAGACAATATTCGTGTAAAAATTCTCAGCTACACTTTTGTCGTATTGTATAAAAGAAGTTAGTTTTTAAATTCGGTACCATGTATTTGGCGACACAGAAGGGGTAATGTATACCTATTTTAGGGGCGTCACAGTTGATATCAAAGCTTAGGGATATGATCGCTGGCTGAGATTTGATGTGACGCCCCCAAAATAGGTATACACCACCCATTCTAAGTCGTCAAATACATGGTACAGAACCAAATACCACTTCATTAATACAATTATCTTGCAAAATACGACAACACAAAAATTGTGAGTTTAAATACAAATATTATCTTCTAGACAGTATTCAAACTCAAAAGGAGTCCTCATTACAATTATTTAAACACTATTTTACAAAATAGTGAGGACTGCTAACACAACTGACTAGAAACATCACTCCACACCCCAACTAGTTCCCGCTATATTCTCGCCTCCTGAGAAAAATGGAACAAAAAGGAAAAGGGTGAGCTCAACTAGCCCGGTAAAGAATATTATGACTAAGATAATATACAACAACTTATCATTAGTCTTCAACAGGGAAAAATCTGATAAAATATAATAGATAACAAGTTTTAGATCAACAACTGCAGCGGAAACAGCAATCCATTAGAAGAGTCAAGTAGAGAATAAATTCTACTATCTTCTAAAATTTAAAAGTCCATCAACGATATTTTATCCCTGTAACATCAATCAATATACATCTTGAATCAAATATTCATCTTTGCACTACAAGCCAAAGATATTCATTTGTATCACCAGTTGGTCATGTTCATCTCAACACCTGTTCATTTTTGCACTACGGACCAAATATATTCATCAGATAATCTTTCATCTTTGCACTACAGGCTAAATATATTCAGTAATATCATCATTTAGGACTGAGAATAATGAAAAATATCTTAAAGAAAACGAATCTAGTGAGACAAAAAAACAAATATTAAGAATTCATACTACAGTTTATCCAAGTTCAATAATACTCCATAATAACCAATTGTGAAGCAGAATTCAAAAATAAAGATCAAAATATGGATGCAATCAAAGATAGTAACCATAATAGACATCTTGGACAAAAAGGAGAAAATTTCATTTTACGGTGAATAGTATCGTATTCGTGAATAGTGTCGTATACGTGAATAGTAATCCCGACACAAAAAGTTCCAAATTTGATAAAAAGTTCAAACCAATATTTCGACATAATGATATTGAAGAAAATAATATCATTTAAGAAGAAAATAACATCCCTTACCTCAAAATAACAGTACTTTTGATCGGAATATCGGATGTAAAGCCGAAGGAAGCTTGCACTAAATAGCAACTCTTAAAGTATCTAAATACTCACTAAAATACGCTCGACAATATAGAGAGAAAGAAAACTTATTTCTAATGTGATTTTCAATTCTAACCTAAGCGCCTATTTATAGGAAAATGCTAAAACGCCATAGGAGACTAAATAATAAAATAATAATATAATCTTTTCTTTCTTCCTACGCCTCCTCCACCAACCAAGCCAGCCAACTTGGAAGAAAAAATAGCAGCCCACATGTATTCAACAAAAGTGGATCCCACCCAATTTTAATAAAAATCATTTTATTTTTCAAAACTTCAGTAATTCATAGAAAATAGCCCGTTTATCAGAAAAATACGAATTTTATGTCCATTCCACACGAAATCAAATTCTCTACAACTTTGTAGCTTTAAGTTTTTCCAAATTCCAGACAGAAAATATCTGAAATCCACAACCGAATGATTTTTAATACCTCTTAAAATTCATAACAAATCATTCGTTCATTTTTAACGGTTCAAAATTTATGGATATATACTCAACTTATATATGTATAACATATCCAAAAATCACAACGATCCAACGGTCGGATTAAAATTATAACTCATGAAATAAAGCCCTAAGAACACCGATTTAATCTTTTAATACCTCCAATCCGACAAAATACTGATAAAACACCTCAATATTAATTTCTTCATTTATAACCACATAAATAAATCCATCATTTATATCCGCATCAAATAAATATTTTCTTATCATATAAATCAATAATTAATTATTCATAAATAATATTATAGAATCACAATTATGACAACCAGGTCGTTCCCAAGAAAGAGGGGGCTTTTCAATAAGAATTTCTCCTTGCTGGCGCGCAATTAGATGACCAAATCTCTCCTTAGATAAAACTTTCTAGACATTGCCAATAATGTTATCTAATAATATTATTCAAATAATATGAATTATTGATCTGATAATGGAAAATACTGTGACAATTATTGAAACAACAATAATATAAAATATCAACGTAGCAATTATTGAATCAATAAAATAAAATATTGAACAGTAATTACTGTAACAATTATTGAGTAGTGTCTTCTTACGTAAGAATCAATAATTAGTGTAATACCGTGTGCTACTGTGTTTTAACCACCGGATATTCCAATAGTATTAATGGTAACAACTACGCCGTTAAATATAAACAACTTATACTTGTTATTTTCTTCATCCAATCGCTTTCCGTTATGGGGCCCACACAAAGTTGCGTCGTCGTACGAATATTCCCCGACAGCAAGAATATTCCACGACCAAACGAATATTCACCGATAAAAATGAATATTTTATAACCACTTGCTTATTTAAAATATTTGCGTATTTTACCCATAACTAACCACATTAATCAAATCAACCCTTACTATTTCAAAACAATAAATAGAGAAAATTTAATTTTATTTTATAATAAGTTGGGGTCTTACAACCTCCCCTCCTTATGAAATTTCGTCCTCGAAATTGACGTACATACCTGGTGTTTCGAAAAGGTGAGGATACCTCGCCTTCATTTCTGTTTCTAACTCCCAGGTCATTTTCTCAATAGCATGTTTCCTCCACAAAACTTTGACTTGTGGTATGACCTTTGTGCGTAGAACATGCTCTTTCTTATCCAAGATCTTGACAGGTACCTCCCCATATGTTAAGTCTTCGGCTATCTTGTCTAGTTCTAACTCAATAATGTGGTTTGGGTCCTTCACATATTTACGAATCATAGATATGTGAAAAATATTATGAACACGAGACATGTTTGGAGGTAATGCGAGTCTATAGGCCACATTTTCTATTCGGTCAAGAATTTCAAATGGACTAACAAATCTTGGATTGAGTTTTTCTCTCTTCCCAAATCTTGTAACTCCCTTCCATGGAGCAATATGTAACAATACATGATCCCCAATATTAAATTCCATGTCCTTTCGATGAAGATCCGCATAACTCTTTTGTCGATCCTGTGCCGCTTGTATACGTTGTCGGATCATTTGGATCTTTTCTGTAGTTATGCGTACCAATTCTGGTCCCAACAATGTTACTTCTCCTACCTCATCCCAGCATACTGGAGAACGACACTTTCGTCCATACAATGCTTCAAATGGAGCCACACCTATACTTGCCTGATAACTGTTGTTATAGGAGAATTCCACCAATGGTAGGTACTTATCCCAACTCCCTTTGAAGTTTAGGACACAGAGTCTTAATAGATCTTCAAGAGTTTGAATAGTCCTCTCTGATTGCCCGTCCGTTTGAGGATGGTATGCTGAACTGAATTGTAAATCCGTGCCCATAACTTTCTGCAAGCTAACCCAAAATCGTGAAGTGAATCTTGGGTCACGATCCGAAACTATGGATACTGGCATGCCATGCAATCTCACAATCTCATTTACGTACATACGAGCAAGACGTTCAAGGGAATAAATCTCACGTATAGGCAAGAAATGAGCAGACTTGGTTAATCTATTAACAATAACCCAAATCGCATCTATACCTTGAGAAACCTTGGGAAGACCCGTAACGAAATCCATGGTAATATGTTCCCACTTCCATTTCAGAATCTCAAGTGGTTGCAATGGACCCTTTGGCACTTGATGCTCGGCCTTTACTCGTTGACAAGTTAAAGACCTCGAGATAAATTCCGCGATCTCTCTCTTCATATTGTTCCACCAAAATGTATGTCGAAGATCATGATACATTTTGGTACTCCCTGGATGGATTGCAAATGGTGTGTTGTGTGCCTCCATCATGATCTTGTACTTTAAATCAGAGTCGTTAGAAACACAAAGTCTGGAGTTGACTCTAAGTATTCCTTCTTCATCGATTCTTACTTCTGAAATAGTACATTCTTACTCTTTCTTCTTCATACGCATCAGCTCCAGGTCCGTAGATTGAGCAGCTTTAACTTTATCAATTAAAGTCGGTTCTACTCGTATATTTAATATCATCACGTAGGTACTTGGAGCATTTACCTCTATCTCCATCCTTTGCAAGTCATACAAAATGGGTCTTTGCGTTAACAACATCGCACTTGTACCTGCATATGATCTTCTACTTAATGTGCCAGCTACCACATTTGCTTTTCCAGGATGATATTGCATGGTATGATCGTAATCTTTCAATAGCTCAAGCCAACGTCGTTGCCGCATGTTGAGTTCCTTTTGGGTGAAGAAATATTTGAGGCTTTTATGATCCGGATAGATCTCCACTTTCTCCCCATATAGATAGTGCCTCCAGATCTTTAGCCCGAAAACGACTGCTGCCAACTCTAGATTATGAGTAGGATAATTCCTCTCATATTCTTTGAGTTGTCGCGAGGCATAGGCTATGACTTTTCTATGTTGCATGAAAACACATCCTAACCCTTTGCCTGAAGCATCGCTGTAGATAAAAAATCCATCCGAACCATATGGTATTGTCAGAACAGGTGCCAAAATGAGTCTCCTCTTGAGCTCTTGGAAACTCTTCTCACATTCCTCGCTCCATACGAATTTTGTATCTTTCTGAGTTAGCTGAGTTAACGAAGTAGCGATTCGAGAAAATCCTTCCACAAATCTCTGATAATAACTAGCTAAGCCCAGAAAACTACGTACTTCGGTCACCGACTTCGGTTGCTCCCAACTTTGGATTGCTTCAATCTTCCCTGGGTCAACAGATACTCCATGTTTTGATACCACGTGCCCAAGGAATGCTACTTCCTCAAGCCAGAACTCGTATTTCTTCAGCTTGGCATATATCTTGTGATCGCAGAGCCTTTGGACTACCAGCTTCAAATGGTGTTCATGATCTTCACGAATTTTGGAATAGATGAGGATGTCATCAATAAAGACAACAACGAACTAATCCAAATATTCTTTAAATACTTGGTTCATCATATCCATGAAAGCAGCAAGAGCATTAGTCAATCTAAAAGACATGACTAAGAATTCATAATGCCCGTACCGAGTTCTAAAGGCAGTCTTCGGAATATCCTCAGTTTTAATCTTCAGCTGATGATATCCAGAACGAAGATCGATCTTTGAAAAGAATTGTGATCCTTGCAACTGGTCAAATAGGTTATCAATACGAGGTAGCGGATACCTATTCTTGATGGTGACATGGTTCAATTCTCGATAGTCAATACAAAGTCGCATACTCCCGTCTTTCTTCTTTACAAATAAAACAGGAGCACCCCAAGGAAATGTACTAGGACGAATGAAACTAATGTCCAACAACTCCTGTAGTTGGACCTTTAACTCCCGTGATCACCTCGTTTGGGTTTCTCGCATTTTGACCAGTCACGACAAATGCTCTACCAAGAACCGCTGACTTTGACTTTTTCGAAACAGCCTTCGGAGTCACCATTCTCGCTGGACTTGGTTTCGCTACAAGACAATCTCTAGCTATATGACCTTCTTTTCCACAGTTATAACACACCTTGGATTGTTGTGGGAAGTTTGGGCTGATATGTTCCTCTTTCCCGCATTTGTAACAAACAACCGGTGCTCATTCTCCTGTCCTAGTTGATGTTTGTGCTGACGTCTTCACGTTATCATTGTTGTACCTTCTCTTTTTGAAATCTCCTCCCGAGTCGCTCCTTCTATTGTCACGGCCACGATTACCACCAGAGTGGTTATCGCTTTTGTCCGAATGTTTTCCTCCCTGCTGGTTGTCATTGCTCCGATGACTGCTGCCACCGGTATGACCCTGGTTGTGGTCCCTTGGTTGAACATACTCATTATCTCGCTCTAATAATTGAGCCCTGTTTACAACATCTGAATATAAAGAAAATTTATGAGAGATAAGATATTGTCGAATCTCGGGTTTTAGACCTCTCAGAAACATCCTCGTCATACGTTCCTCGTTTTCCACCAAATAAGGTGCAAACCTGGATAACTCCGCGAACTTCGCCTCGTACTGAGACACAGTCATGTTGTTTTGTTCTAGTCTGATAAACTCTACCTCCTTCATATGACGAATACTTTCAGGAAAGTACTTATCATTGAACAGCTTCTGAAACGTTTCCCAAGACATGCTGAGTGTGGCAGGATGGGTACGCTTCACAGATTTCCACCAGTAATCTGCCTCACCACGGAACATAAAGGTGGCGAATGGAACCTTCTGTTCTTCCGTGCATCCCAAGACATCGACTATCTTGGTAATTTGCTTGACCCACATTTCCGCCTTAATCGGATCCGGCTTTCTCCAGAATTCTGGTGGTCCCAACTCTTTAAACTGCTTGGTTATAACAAACCGCGCGTTGCTATCATTTCCACCTGTATTTTGTACACGAGTCTCCCTCGTCTGATTTTGCATGAACTGCAAAAAAACTTTTAAACATCCCATCATTCATCATTCGTTCGGTAGTGTTATTTACAGGAGGAATATTGTCTTCCTGTTGCACGCTCCCCTGGGTGGTGATCAAAGGTGTCTCCACGGTCTCATTTACTCCATTGTTAACGTTCTCAGCTGTCATTCTTAAATAATGTCATAAAACAAGGGTTAATTAAACAAATTAACATATCACATAATATCCCTATATTATGACCGACCAACAAATAAGCTTAGGTAGGGCATACTAGCGAAAGAATTACTCGTCTCTCCCCTCCTAGTTCTATTCCCCGATCTCCGCCAGAGACCATATCCCTAAGCTCTGATACCAACTGTGACGCCCCCAAAATATACACCACCCATTTTGAGTCGTCAAATACATGGTACAGAACCAAATACCACTTCATTAATACAATTGTCGTGCAAAATACGATAACACAAAAACTATGAGTTTAAATACAAATATTGTCTTCAAGACAGTATTCAAACTCAAAAGGAGTCCTCATTACAATTATTTAAATACTATTTTACAAAATAGTGAGGACTGCTAACACAACTGACTAGAAACATCACTCCACACCCCGACTAGCTCCCGCTATATTCTCGCCTCCTGAGAAAAATGGAACAAAAAGGAAAAGGGTGAGCTCAATTAGCCCGGTAAAGAATATTATGACTAAGATAATATACAACAACTTATCATTAGTCTTCAACAGGGAAAAATCTGATAAAATATAATAGACAACAAGTTTTAGATCAACAACTGCAGCGAAAACAGCAATCCATTAGAAGAGTCAAGTAGAGAATAAATTCTACTATCTTCTAAAATTTAAAAGTCCACCAACGATATTTTATCCCTGTAACATCAATCAATATACATCTTGAATCAAATATTCATCCTTGCACTACAGGCCAAAGATATTCATTTGTATGGTTGGTCATGTTCATCTCAACACCTGTTCATTTTTGCACTACGGACCAAAGATATTCATCAGATAATCATTCATCTTTGCACTACAGGCTAAAGATATTCAGTAATATCATCATTTAGAACTGAGGATAATAAAAAATATCTTAAAGAAAACGAATTTAGTGAGACAAAAGAACAAATATTAAGAATTGATACTACAGTTTATCCAAGTTCAATAATACTCCATAATAACCAATTGTGAAGCAGAATTCAAAAATAAAGATCAAAACATGAATACAATCAAAGATAGAAACCATAATAGACATCTTGGACAAAAAGGAAAAAATTTTATTTTACGGTGAATAGTGTCGTATTCGTGAATAGTGCCGTATACGTGAATAGTGCCGTATACGTGAATAGTAATCCCGACACAAAAATTTCTAAATATGATAAAAAGTTCAAACCAATATTTCGGCATAATGATATTGAAGGAAATAATATTATTTAAGAAGAAAATAACATCCCTTACCTCAAAATAACAATACTTTTGATCGGAATATCGGATGTAAAGCCAAAGGAAGCTTGCACTAAATAGCAACTCTTAAAGTATCTAAATACTCACTAAAATACGCTCGACAATATAAAGAGAAAGAAAACTTGTTTCTAGTGTGATTTTCAATTCTAACCTAAGCGCCTATTTATAGGAAAATGCTAGAACGACATAGGAGACTAAATAATAAAATAATAATATAATCTTTTCTTTCTTCCTACGCCTCCTCCACCAACCAAGCCAGCCAACTTGGAAGAAAAAATAGCAGCCCACATGTATTCAACAAAAGTGGATCCCACCCAATTTTAATAAAAATCATTTTATTTTTCAAAACTTCAGTAATTCATAGAAAATAGCCCGTTTGTAAAACCCCAGATTTTATGAATAAAGATTTAATTTTTCGAAATATTTTTTTTTAATATTATGGTGTGAATTTGAGATAATGTTATAGTTGTGGGTAGTATTTATAAATTTTACAAAGTATGCAAGTTGTTGTATTATATTCGATTGGTCGGGGAATATTATTTTTATCGGGGAATATTCGTACGACGGCACAATTATTGGTGGGCCCCACAACGGAATTATTGTCGGATTGAGAAAACGACAAAAATATTTTATGAAAATAACGGCGGAAGTTTTACCGTTAATACTGTTGAACTACTCGGTAGTAAAAGTACAGTAATACGTGTGGTTGCATAGTAGCATACGGTATTGATTATTGAGGTTTACGTGATTAGTCACTCAGTTTGATTCAATTATTGTCAATTACTAATATGAATTATTTAGCGATAATGAAGTTTTGTTTTATTCGTATTATTAACGTAATAAAATAGAAACATCTTTTTATATACAACAGAATACTTTATTAAAGTTATTCTATAAATAGAATATATTATATTTTATTTAAAAGATTTTTCTTTAAATATGGACCGTCAGATTAAAGTAAATCAATCTGGACCGTTCATGGATTAGTTACTATGCATTCTTTTTTCCTATTAATAGAAGCTCATTCCTTCATTATTTTCTTACGAATTCACTAAACTCTAGAGAGATAAACTATAGAGAGAAACTATAGAGAGAAAGAAGAAAAGTATTCTGCTACTTAACTACTTCTTTATTTCAGTTCTTCTTTAAAACGGTAAGGGATATTATTTGTTGTATATGTAAGGGGTATTATTCCTTTTGTATTCATGAAGAGAACTTCTGTTATTCCATTATTTATTATTCTGTTGGAATAACCTGTATACGCGGTCTACCCTATACTTGGTGACATTCTTCTATTATTCTGTTGGAACATCCTGTCTGTGTGTTTTACAACGGACCTGGTTCCGTCTTTATTATTATTCTGTTGGAACATCCTGTCTGTGTGTTTTACACCGGACCTGGTTCCGTCTTTATTATTATTCTGTTGGAATATCCTATCTGTGCATTTTACGCCGGACCTGGTTCCATTATTTATTATGCTGTTGGAATAACCTGCCTGTACGGTCTATCGCATGCATGGTGATTTCTTTTGTTATTCTATATTTTATTATACTCAATTGGTTAAAACTTTGACTTCTATACTCCATGAAATTAGTGGAATATCTTTGATATTTGCGCTTCATCTAGTATCTTTTCATGGAAATATTCTTCTAAGAATTCTTGAATTTTACTCCACAAAGCAGTATCATATTGACAATTTGGACGTTGTTAATTCTTGGATAAATTAATTCTTGAACTTGTTTTATTGAATTCTTATATCATTGTCATCATCCTCATGTTTATATTTTGTTGAAAGTCATCTATGGCCTGTAGTGCATAGATGGACTTGGTATGATTATGACCAGGGATTAATCGGTGTAATCATGACCGTAATATTACAAATGATGTGAAAAAAATCCTCATTGGCCCGTAGGGCATTGATGGATAGTTTTTGGTATGATTATGGCTATGGATTCTCTTTGGCCGTAGTGCAGAGATGAATTATTTTATGGCATGATCAGGACAGTTGATGAAAACATGATTATCTTTAGCCGTAGTGCATGGATAATTCGTGGTCGTGATACTAAAGAATATCATTGGCCGTAGTGCAGGGGTGATTCGATGATGTGAATTATTTATTAAGCTGAGTCCCAGAGATAAAAGTCATGAAAAACCTTTTAAATCATAAAAGATAGTAGATTTTATTCTCTACTTGACTCTTTTAATGGATTGCTTGATCCGCTGCAGTTAAACTTGATGTCTATTGTATTTTATCAGTTTAACATTGTTGAAGACTAATGATAATTTATTCTACATTATCTTAGTCATAATATTTCTTACTGGGCTAGTTGAGCTCACCCTTTCTTTCACTGTTCTCTTCAGGAAATGAGAATATAGCTGGGACGAGTCGAGAAACGGAGTGATGGACCAGATGATAGCATTAGTAGTCCTCACTATTCTATGTAATAGTGTGATAATAATTGTAATGAGGACTCCTTTTGAGTATGGATACTCTCTAGAAGACAATATTTGTATTCAAACTCACAGTTTATGTTTTGTCGTATTTTACACGACAGTTGTATTTTGGGACCATGTATCTGGCGACCCAAGATGGGTGATGTATACCTAATTTTGGGGGCGTCACACCGTTTATCAGAAAAATACGAATTTTATGTCCATTCCACACGAAATCAAATTCTATACAACTTTGTAGCTTTAAGTTATTCCAAATTCCAGACAGAAAATATCCGAAAACCACAACTGGATGATTTTTAACACCTCTTAAAATTCATAACAAATCATTCGTTTATTTTCATCGGTTCAAAATTTGTGGATATATACTCAACTTATATATGTATAACATATCCAAAAATCACAACGATCCAACGGTCGAATTAAAATTATAACTCACGAAATAGAGCCTTAAGAACACCGATTTAATCTTATAATACCTCCAATCCAACAAAATACTAATAAAACACCTCAACATTAATTCCTTCATTTATAACCACATAAATAAATCCATCATTTATATCCGCATCAAATAAATATTTCCTTATCATATAAATTAATAATTAATTATTCATAAATAATATTATAGAATCACTATTATGACAATCAGGTCGTTCCCAGGAAAGAGGGGGCTTTCCAATAAGGATTTCTCCTTACTGGCGCGCAATTAGATGACCAAACCTCTCCTTAGATAGAACTTTCTAGACATTGCCAATAATGCTATCTAATAATATTATTCAAATAATATGAATTATTGATCTAATAATGGAAAATACTGTGCAGTGACAATTATTGAAACAACAATAATATAAAATATCAACGTAGCAATTATTGAATCAATAAAATAAAATATCGAACAGTAATTACTGTAACAATTATTGAGTAGTGTCTTCTTACGTAAGAATCAATAATTGGTGCAATACCGTGTGCTACTGTATTTTAACCACCGGGTATTCCAACAGTATTAACGGTAACAACTACGTCGTTATTTATAAACAACTTATACTTGTCGTTTTCTTCATCCAATCGCTTTCCGTTATGGGGCCCACACAAGGCTGTCGTCGTATGAATATTCCCCGACAGCAAGAATATTTCACGACCAAACGAATATTAACCGACAAAAATGAATATTTCATAACCACTTGCTTATTTGAAATATTTGCGCATTTTACCCATAACTATCCACATTAATCAAATCAACCCTTACTATTTCAAAACAATAAATAGAGGAAATTTAATTTCATTTTATATTAAGTTGGGGTCTTACATTTGAGACGAAAACTAGGAGGGGAGAGACAGGTAAATCCTTCGTTAGTATGACCTATTTAAGTTTTTTTTGGTTATTTAATTGGTCGGTCAGAGTATAGGGATAATATGTGACATGTCAATTAACCCTTGTTTTGTGCTAGTGTTTGAAAATGACATATGAAAATGTTCAGATAAGGAATGAAACACATGAGACCGTTGAGTCACCGACAATCAATAACCAGGATAATGTGCATCAGGAAGGCAATAATTCTCGTGTAAACAATAACACCGGCCAAATGATGAATGATGGGATGTTTAGAGGTTTTATGCAATTCATGCCACATCAGGCAAGAGAGACTCCTGTTCAAAATGCAGGATGAAACGCTGACGACTCTCGGATGGTCACTGCTAAGCAGTTCAAGGAGCTAGAACCACCGAGTTTTTGGGAAAGCCAGAACCACTTAAGGCAGAGACGTGGATAAAGCAGATCACCAAGATATTTGATGTCTTGGGATGCTCTGAGGAGCAAAAGGTTCCATTTGCCACCTTCATGTTGAGTGAAGAAACAGATTATTGGTGGGAATCTGTAGAACGCATTCACCCTGCGGCACTGAAAATATCTTGGAAGAAGTTCCAAGAACTGTTCAACGACAAGTACTTTCCCAAAAGTAATCGTCACGTGAAGGAGGTAGAGTTCATCAAGCTGAAGTAAAACAATATGACCGTATCGCAGTACGAGGCTAAATTTGTGGAGTTATCCCAGTTTGCATCCCATTTGGTAGATAATGAGGAGAGAATGATGCTAATGTTTCTGTGAGGTTTGAAACCTGAAATATATCAATACCTCATTTCTCACAAACTTTGCTTGTATTCAAATGTTGTGAATAGGGCTCAGTTATTGGAACGCAATAATGTGTCAACTAAACCAAGAGAGAGCAGCCAGCAAATCGATAATACCAGTGGTAGCAGTCATCGAAGCGGTGACAATAAACGTGAAGGGAATCAACATGCCAGAAATGGTAACCACTTTGGTGGTAATCATGGGCAAGACAATAGAAGTGAAAATTTCAAGAAGAGAAGGTTCAACAATGATGGAAAGACAGCAGCACCAGCACCTATTTTCAAGGAAGGAGAACGACCACTGATCGTATGCTTCAAATGCGGAGGGAAGGGACACATCAGTCCAAACTGCATAATGCAGTCCAAAGCATGTTATAATTGCGGAAGAGAAGGTCACCTAGCTCGATTTTGTCGTGTAGTGAAGTCAAGTCCAGCTGGGATGGTAACGCCAAATGATGTCCCAGACAAGTCAAAATCAGTAGTTTAAGAGAGAGCATTTTTCGTGACTAGGAACCCGAACGAAGTTATCACGAGTAAGCTAATCATAAACTCTTGTGAAGTTTATACCTTATTTGATACCGGTTCTACCCATTCTTTTATTTCTCCTACTTGCGCTCAATGTTTAAATTTAACTCTAGAGAAATTAGACTTTGACTTATCTGTTGAAACTCTATTTGGAGAAACCTTCATTACATCCACTATTTATAAATCTTGTTTGATTCAAATCGGCACCCTCACATTACTGGTCAATTTTATCTCTTTGAAAATACTTGCATTTGATGTGATTTTAGGAATCGACTGGTTAACTACACATCATGCTAGAATTGATTGTTTTTGTAAGGTTGTTAGCTTTCATATTCCTAACCAACCTATTATGTGAATTCAAGCAACCAAACCCCTAAAGTAAATCATTGTCATATCAAGCCATAAAGCCATTCGTTTATTGAAAAACATATGTCAAGCTTTCTTAGTTCATATCACAGATTTAAACAAAAATACGTCATGTTGGGAGATTGCATATTTAAATTCGATGTTGAAAGTAAATATTCATGATTATATGTAAAGTCCTTCAAGGAATATTTAAATTTGTTAGGTTGATATAAGCTTTTAATGTTTTATCATTCTGTAAATGAATGTATAGATGAAAAGAACAAAGCTGTTAGGATGATCTATGTCTTGAGATGTAATAGATAGGCTTCAATAGAATCATAGTCTATCGAGCTGATCAAGAGATTGCAGAAGCCAAGGCAGAATCGTAGAGTGGTCCAAACGTTTACCGAGACCACTCAGAGATCGTAGTGTGCTCTCAGAAACGTAGAGTCTGCAAGTCAAGCAAGTGAAGATCGTTGTGTGCCAGTACTTAAGAGAAATCGTAGTGTTCTTGTTTGCTAGTATCGGATTAAGCACCAAGGTGGCTAGACACCACGATCAGAATCGTAGAGCATCATCTGTCTGTATCAGAAGCATCGAGCCTTGCCCATTTGTTTATCCCAACAAATGTGGAATGGATTATTAACGTTGAAGTCCTCGGCAGTCCTAATAACACAACAGTCATCCTTAGTATACAACAAAGAAACGTATTAAAGAAGCTAAGGAAAGTACTATGGGGCAGCAGAAAATACCTTTTCAGGTGTTAGGTGAGATAACAGCCTGCTGTGTCAGTGGGCCAGACTGCTAATCAGAAGATGTGCAGAAAGTCTCCATCAAAGCTCAGAAATGTCAAATGCATTTAATGCTTCAACGGATGTCTTCAACGGATACATTTCAAAGACCTCATATATGCAAAACATCAACAGATGATACAAGCACGCAAGCATTGAACAAGAATGCTGAAGAACACTCAACGCTCAACTCTACGATCCGAAAAGAGAAAGCTTGCTCAGCTACTTAGTTCTTTCGAACGCGAGCTTAACGGCAACTGAATAGCACCAATCAAGAACTCATCAACTACTATCAAGTAAAGTAAGAAGTTCCAAGTCAGAAGGATTTGAAGAGTTCTAAGTGAACTGTGATGAACCAAGTCTGCTGGACTTGAAGAGTTCAAAAGGGAACTGAGAAGTGCCAAGACTGCTGGTCTTGAAGGAATCTGTGAGATTCAGAAAGTGTAAAAGATATTCTTAGTGGATTTCCTACTCGAGGAGTAGAAGAGTGGACTAGGAGCTTTAAGTGCTCTGAACCACTTAAAATTGTTGTGTCTCTTACATTCTTGATATAACTGCTATAACTGTCATAACTGTCTCACTCTTATTGACTCACTATATCTTAAAGGGAGAACAAACAAATCTTAATTTCACTATATTTAAATCATTATCAAAACTAACAAAGTATTTCGAAAAGAATTTAAAATATCTATTCAACCCCCCCTTCTAGATAATTATTGTGCCTCTAGGAACTAACAATTGGTATCAAAGCAGGTTCTATCAAATAGCCTACAAAGCTTAAGTAGATCTAATGGCACATCTGATAAGCGAATCAAAGACTAGAGGAGGCAGCAAGCCACCTATGTGTAACAAAGATAAATTCGCCAACTGGAAAGTTCGTATGCAAGCATACATGGATTCAATAGATGAAGATCTATTTGAAACTGTTCAGAATGGGCCCTACGTTCCTACAAAGCTTGCACCAACTACAGACGACCCAAACAGAATTCAGATCAAGGTCAAAGAAGAATGGACAAAAAACGAAAAGAAAGTTGTTCAACTCGACAAAAAGGCCAAGAACATTTTGTTCCAATCTTTTGAAGATGATCTGTTCGAGAATGTGGTCAATAGCAAAACAGTAAAGGAGGTATAGGAAGCACTGCTCATCATGCATGAAGGAACATAAGAAGTTAGAGAAAACAAGCAATCTCTCCTGACTTAGCAATATGAGATGTTTGCACACGTTCAAAGAGAAAATGTTACTTCCACCTACAAAAGATTCAATGTACTACTCAACTCTCTCCGAGCCTATGGAAAGATCTATCCAAATAAAGATCTAATCATAAAGTTCATGAGAGCTTTACCTAGCAAGTGGGATGCCAAAACCACTGTCATCAGAGAATCAAAGAATCTCCATGAAATGACTGTTCAACAATTACATGGCAACCTTCTTACATATGAACTAGAGCTAACTCAACGAGCAGAAACTCTATCTGAAGGAAGAAAGAAGGATAAAGGGGTTGCTCTTAAAGCAACTGACAACATCTCCAAAGTCAATGCTGAAAATGACTCTGACTATGATGAAGATGATGATGAGGACTTTGCAATGCTGGTGAAAAGACTCAGAAGGTTCATGCGTCAAGGCAGAATCAGCAAATCAAAGAAAGTCAACAACTATAGCAGCCAGGAGCAGCTAAATGACCTATACTACAATTGCAAGAAGCCTGGCCATTTCATTGCAAACTGTAACAAACCTCTTAGAGAAGAACTGAAGAAGAAATTAAATTCAAAGAAGGAATTCAAAGGCAACAAAAGGCCTCAGAAGAAAGACAAAAGTCTTGTAGCTGGAGGATCATGGAATAACTCAGACAACGACTCAACTCCCGAATCTAGAGATGATGAAGATCCTCAAATGGCAAATCTTTGCCTGATAGCCAAGCATGCAAAGGATAAAAAGAACTCTAACATTCATGAAGTAAGTATAGATGAGGTATTTGACTTTAACTCTCCTGATGTAGACATTGATGATCTAAGAACTACACTACATAGCATAACATCTGATCTGCATCAGTACATGAAATGGTTCAGAGTTCTGTCCAAAGATTATTCACTTCTTCAAAAGGAGAAAGAGAAAGTTCAGGAAGAATTGGAAACAACCCTTCTAAGTACTGACTCTCTCTCCAAGTTTGAAGCTGAAAATAAGCTCTTAAAATAGACCAATGAGCTCAATGCACAAAGATAGTCAAGTCTGACCTCTAAAATTGAGGAACTAGAAAGGACAATCTCTACATGGAATAAATCATCTTCATCTATGGACTCCCTGATCTCCAGTTAGAGAAGTGCATCTGACAGAATAGGTTTAGGCTTTGGGGAATCCACCTCAGAGCCATATGTGGAAAAGATAAAGGAAACTAGCCCTAGTAATGCTCCAAATTTCAGTAGAGGCATTATATTTGTGAAATCCTCACAGAAGGAAGAACCAGTCCAACCATGCTCTTCTGATTCAATCCATATTCCAAGGAATAAAGGATCTCATGCTGGCCTGGATTTCAGAAAAGAGAAGAGTAACCTAGCCACTACTTTCTAACCTCAAAGGATCGTAGAGTCGAGTAAAATCAACTCCACGGGCCAACTGGGAAGGAACAGTAGAGGAAAGGTATACTCCTCACAAATCATGAAACACAAGAATACATAGAAGAAAGAGAACCAGTTTAAAAGAAAGATGGCTGAACCACATAAGTCCAAATGGAGGAAGAATCCACATACACACACAAGCATGCATCATATTAGATGTTTTGTGTTCAATAAGGTTGGTCATAAGGCTACAATATGCTATCATAATCCTATGCATGTGAGACCCAAAATCAAGCAAATTTGGGTTCCCAAGGGTACTAACAAAGTAGGACCCATGCATGTATGGGTACCAAAATGAAAGTTTAATATTACCACAGGAACGGAGCTCCATGATCACATCCTGGTATCTGGACAGTGGATGCTCAAGGCACATGATTGGAAACAAAGCCCTTCTGTCTAACTACATAGAGAAGGAGGGTCCTTCAGTCATCTTTAGAGACAATGGCTCTGGCAAGACAAGAGGATATGGCTCAGCTGGGAATAGCGCAGTGTCCTTCAGTAAAGTAGCCTATGTGGAAGGACTACAACACAATCTTCTGAGCATAAGCCAACTTTGCGATAAGGGTCATCAAGTCACATTCCTCAATAATCAATGTCAAGTCAGAGATCTGAAGACATCCGCTATAAAGTTGACCGAAACAAGAGAAGGAAATGTATACACTATAAATCTTGGTCAACTAAGCTCGGACGAGACGATATGCTTTCTGGCTAAAGTATCTGAAGAAATGAGTTGGCTATGGCATAGAAGACTGTCTCATCTCAACTTCAAAAGCTTGTCTAAACTGGCCTCAAAAGATCTAGTTGCAGGCTTACCCAAGTTCAGCTTTGTCAAAGAAAGGTCGTGCAATGCCTATCAGCTTGGAAAGCAGACCAGAAGCTCATTTAAGAGCAAAACTGCCCACTCAATTGACAAGCCTCTGCAGCTGCTTCACATGGATCTATTTAGGCCAATTCCAACAACAAGCCTTGGAGGGAAGAGATATTCACTAGTCATAGTGGATGATTACACCAGGTTCACATGGGTGTTCTTTCTAAACTCAAAAGATGAAACAAGCTCCCAACTAATCAAGATGTTCAGACAAGTGATGAACGAGAAAGGGGAGAAAATCAAGGCTATACGGAGTGATCATGGCAGAGAATTTGACTTCTCTGAAATGAACCAGTTCTGCACAGACAATGGCATCAGTCACAACTTCTCAGCTCCACGAACTTCTCAACAAAATGGAGTAGCTGAGAGAAAGAACAGAACGTTGATAGAGGCTGAAAGAACTCTACTAGCAACAGCCCATCTGCCTGAATACTTCTGGGCAGAAGCTGTCGACATTGCATGTTACACTCAGAACAGATCGCTTATACGCTCTACGATTAAGAAGACTCCCTACGAACTATGGAAAGGAAGAAAGCCAAAGGTCAGCTACTTTCATGTATTCGGCTGTGCATACTACATTCTCAACAATGAGAAGCAATATCTGACAAAGTTCCAACCCAAGTCAGACGAAGGAATATTTCTCGAATATGCCACAAACAGTGAGACTTATAGAGTGTTCAACAAAAAGACACTGAGTGTTGAAGTCTCGATCCACATCATCTTTGATGAAACAGACTTGGACAAAACAGTATCTCAAGACACTATGAACGATAGTTCAGACACTACGAACGAGGTCATCGAGCTCAACACCACGATCGTAGTTCCAGACAATGAAATCGTTGAGCAAGGATATGAGATTGTAGAGAGATCTACGCAAGACAACGAACCCCCACATCAAGAAGCAGAAATTGATCTTGAAGATCTCAGACAAGAAGGCATCAGGACAGATGTTACAACAGGAAATAGATGGACAAGAGATCACACTCAAGACTTAATCATTGGAGACCCAAATGTAAGAGTCAAAACAAGAGCTGTCACCCAAAATGAGTGTTTCTATTTGAGCTTTCTGTCACAAATGGAACCCAAGAAGATAGAAGATGCTATGGAAGACTCCAGCTGGATAGAAGCCATGCAGGAAGAACTAAATCAGTTTGAAAGAAGCATAGTATGGAGACTAGTTCCAAGACCAAAGAGTCATACTGTCATTGGGACCAAGTGGGTCTTCAGAAATGAGATGGATGAAGATGGAGTAATAACCAGGAATAAGGCAAGACTAGTGGCTAAGGGTTACTCTCAAGAAGAAGGCATTGACTACGATGAGACTTTTGCACCTGTTGCCAGATTAGAAGCCATCAGAATATTCTTTACCTGTGCTGCTCACATGAAATTCAAAGTCTTTCAGATGGATGTCAAAAGTGCATTCCTGAATGGTGAACTTCAAGAAGAAGTATATGTAGAGCAACCTCTAGGTTTCATCAATCCATCTCTCTTTAATTTTTTCTATTGATTAGACAAAGCCTTATATGGTCTTAAACAAGCACCTAGAGCATGGTATGAAACATTAACTAACTTTCTTATTGAAAATGGGTTCACTAGAGGTAGAGTAGATACCACATTATTTCTTAGAAATCATAAAGACAAAATATTATTAGTTCAAATATATGTTGATGACATTTTCTTTGGCTCTACTGATGAAAAATTATGTAAGAGATTTGCCAAACTTATGCAGAGCAAGTTCGAAATGAGCATAATGGGTGAGCTGAACTTCTTTCTTGGATTGCAAGTAAAGCAAACTGATGAAGGAATCTTCATAAACCAAGCCAAGTGACTTGCTTAAAAAGTATGGCATGGAATCAGCCTCTCCCATAAAAACCCCAATTGCTCCAGTAACCAAGCTTGACAAAGATGAAAAAGGTAAAATTATTGATATAACTCAATACAGAGGTATGATAGGCTCTCTTCTATATCTAACTGCAAGTAGACTAGACATAATATTTGCAACATGCATATGTGCTAGATTTCAAGCTAATCCTAAGGAATCACATTTAACTGTTGTAAAAAGGATTTTTAGGTACCTCAAAGGCACACCTCACTTGGGGCTTTGGTATCCCAAGGAGTCCTTATTTGAACTAATAGGATATACAAATGCTGATTTTGCAGGCTATAAAATAGATAGAAAAAGTACTTGTGGCACCGTCAGCTACTGGGAAACAGACTTGTGTCCTAGTTTACCAAGAAGCAAAACTCAGTGTCTACATCCACAGCAGAAGCTGAATACATTGCTGCTGGCAGCTGTTGTTCTCAAATCTTATGGATGAAAAATCAACTAGCAAACTATGGGTTTGATTTCAAATCTATACCTGTTCACTGTGATAACACAAGTGTCATAGCAATAACCCACAATCCTGTCATGCATTCTAGGACTAAGCATATAGAAATAAGGTATCATTTCATTAGGGATCATGTGCAAAATGGAGCCATATCTTTACAATATATCCCTACTAAAAATCAACTTGCTGATGTCTTTACAAAGCCTCTAGATGAATCCAGATTTAATAAATTAATAAGTGAGCTAGGCATGCTTAATCTCCAACCATAAAATCTATGATCTAGTTTATGCTAACCATGCAGATATAAAGGCTATGTTCGAAATCGTAGACATGACCAAAGGAAGTCCACGATCGTAGAGTTGCAGTGATATGAAAGACCACGTTCGCAGAGCTCCATCAACAGAACAAAGAAGCATCCTATGATAACAAAGTTTCAACAAATCAAAGAAATCTCTCTGTCAAGCGCCTCAGGAACAAACCTAACCCTTAATTCATTCTAAAAGGTTGGCCCTTCCTGAGCTACCTTGATTAGGAAGATATGCTCAGTCAAAATTTATCACAAAGAATAGGGCAGACAACGTTCTTAGAGCAGACTTAGTAGTGAACTCAACGATCGCAGTGCAAACTCAACGATCATAAAGACTACCTCAATGAACATAGTGCTACCTCGACAACCGTAGTCCTCCCAAGGAATACACTAGCTCGGGAGGAGCTAAGGGCAATTCAGTACATTCCACTTCAGTTAAAATCATGGAGCCAAACAGAACATGACACATGCCCCACTAAGCAAATGGAGAGGAGGGAAGCTACAAGTACAGTTTGAAAATATCTTTTTGAAATCAGAAGTTCAAAAAGCTTATTCCTCTCTCTCCCTCTCTCTCTCTCTCTCTCTACCAGCAGAAACCCTAGCTTTCGAAATCGCTCAACCATCCTCAATGCAAAGAAATCAATGGCGGCTTCAAATGTCATCACTGGCTACCGACTCTGTTTCGATGAGTTCAAGACAGCTGATCCCAAATTTCACAAAACTTTATCTTTGATAAAGAAAGCTGGTCTTGAAGAGGCGCTGGGTACAAGCACGTGGATCTACCCTAAGCTGATAAAAGAGTTCTACAGAAATGGAACGTTTGAGAATGATGTCATCACCATAAGGGTCAAGGACGTGGAAATTAAGCTCAAAGCTGAGGATATAAACATAGCCGTAGGTTTAAAACGAAAGAATTTTCATTCATACAGGGCATCGATTTTCATGAAGGTTTAAAGAAGATGCATCACAAGAAGTTTTCGACTGTCAGAGGATACTAAAAGAAAGAGTTCCCCCAAAGCTTAAGCTCATGACAGCAATCAGTTGTGAGATTCAGCTCAACTATGGAGCCCTACTCATCGACTGGATTGGGAAATGGATACTCAGTTCAAAGAAGTCAAAGAGCTCTGGAAAGATGCTCTACGGGCGATTTATAAGCATCATCCTACAGTCAGCATTAGGAGATAAGATTGGGGATGATGAAGGACAATCCATAAATCCAAACAGAAGGATTACCCAGTAGCTGTTTGAGAACTAGAAAAGAAATCCAGTAGAAAATGTCAAGATAATGTCTGAGTCAAGTGAAAGAACTGGTGATGCGAAGGAGACCAGGATTCCAGGGAATATGTCAGTTCTAAAGGAAACTGAAGAAGAAGAAGAAGAAATCAACAAGGAGGAACCCATTTCTTTGGTCAGAAAAAGCAAGGGTAAGAGAAAAATGAAGGTTCAAATGGCAGAGGAGCCTCAAGGTTCAACTACTGATGTACCTTAAGAGTGTTCTGGTACTGAAACTCTGAGGAACTTGAAAAGGAAAGAACAACAATCTGAGGAAGATGAAGATAGAGCTACCATCTCTTAGCTGCTTAAGAAGAGAAAGCACAGTCACAAGTCAAAGAAGCCCTCTGTCTCTTCGATCGTAGAGTCTCTATAGATCGTAGAGACCAGGCTGGACACCACTCCCGAAGAAGATGCTGCAACAGCTTCTCAGGCTGATCAACCTTCCAGAGCTGAAGCTGAAGAAAGTGTTGAGGATGTGGCTCAGCCTAGGAAGCCAAGAAGAAAACTGGTCAAGAAGTACATCCTTGTCAATGAAGGAGTGCTAAAAGAAGAAGACAGAAAGATAGCTGCTAAGAAAGGATTACCCGAAGCTGAGAAGGGGCTATCCGAAGTAAGTCAGAAGAACACAGCTCAAGTTAAGGGGGAGCTACCTGAAGTTCTTACTCTAGAGAATGCTCCAGCTGAGGAGGAGCTGTTTGAAATGCAAATGAATGATCAAGTTGAGGGGGAGCCTCATGAAGTCCCTATGTCAGAAGAAGCTGCACCTGAGGAGGAACTGCCAAGAGATCATCATGAATCTCCCTCAGTCCCTCAAGAGATTCTAGCTTCAGAAACTGCAAAAATGGAAAGAAGTGAAGCTATGAAGGATGAGAGAGTAGAAGAACAAAGAAGTCAAATGGAGATAATTAATGAAGACAAAGAAGAAGAAGAGGATGACGAAGTTGAGATCATTGATGTGGACTATGATGGACATAGGAGAGCCAACTACAATCAACTGTTCTCCTGTCTACCTATGATGCCATTTCACAGATCCCAAATCCACAACTCCTGGGATCATATGTTCTGGACCTTCAAAGCCTATCCAGCAATCTTGGTGCTAGCTCATGGATTCCCAGGCAACCTCAACTTTGCCCGAAAGCTGATCACCAATGGCCCTTCTTCAGAAAATGGGCATGAGGTACAAACTATTCCCATCTCTTTCAGGGTTAATCACTGTCCATCATCTTTTTTCAACCAATTCTATGAATTACCAAGATGGTTAGAAGTGATTCTTCATCCACTCAATCAATTCCCAGTTACAGAATCCCAACATTCTGTAATTGATGAACCAAATATGCCCAACTTTATTTTGATACAATCTCCTATCATCTCTCACTCTACGATTACTGATCCAAGCCCAATCGTAGAGTCACATGCTCAAGTCGTAGAGTCACCTCCTCCTGAAGCTCAACCCGACACACCAGCCCCTCCATCAGATATTCCATCCTCATCCACTAATTAGTATTTCAATCTTGACCTTGCTCTCTTCACGATGCAAAATCAATACACAAGAGCCACTCCTCCAAACAGTACGCAACTCCTTGAGCTCATATCAAATCTTCCCACCAAAGCAAAGTTGTCAGAAGCATCTAAGAAAGTGACGAAGGACATAGAAGAAGCTCTTGAAGTTCACTCCGAACTTGTTCACATAAGGCTGACTCATTTGATTAATGCTGCCAACACTCTCCCAAGCACCCTAGGTTCTGAGCTCATAAAGAAGCTTAGGGGGATCATAAAGGAGATGCTTCAGAGCATAAATGAACGGGTCAAATCCACTTTCAAGCTGCTAAGAAACATAGGGATGTTGTTCTTATTTTATAGAATACTCAGGAATCCCAGAACAACCTTATGATGGAAAGTCTCACGAGTCTACGAACTGCAATGAAAGAATTTCAAGGATTCTCCATGGGCCAAATGAAACAGAAAGAAAATGTCCTAGCCATTCTCCAAAATAGGGAAGTTCGAACTGATTCTCTAATTAAAGAGAACCGTGAAGACATTACTCAATCCCAGAATCAGCTCAACGAGCTTGTCCAAGGCATGACTCGCCTATCTGAAGACATTCAAGCCCTTGATGCTGACATAAAGGGGGAGAATAAAGGGAAAGGAGAAAAAGGCAAGGGCAGAGGTAGAGACACATTCATCGCTCAATTATCAAGGAGCCCTCCTACAAGACAGCCTCACCATCAGACTCGACAATCTGAACAACAGCAAATTATCATGGCACAACAACTACGGAGTCAAGGGCCTTCTCCCAGCTCACAAGAGGTGACCACCACAGGCCTAAGAATGCCAATTGGAGATCCTGCATTCATGAATAGGCACGATCATCATGAAAGACTAAGTCAAAGTGAGCTGGAAGATATAGCATGGAGAGACGAAGTGAGCAGGAAAAGAAGAGTTGAGGAGTATGCAAATCCTCCAAGAAGCAAAAGGCAAAAGAAATAGAGATAAGTTGAAACTCAATTCTTTTTGATGTAACTAAGCTTAATTGTAATATCTGTCTCTACAAATATCAATAAATTCATGCTTATTCTCTAGAGATTTCAGTTGCTCACTGAAACACTAAGTCATATTTATTTTTTAGCAACTGCATCTAGAAATTGATAATCATGACACAAATCTCCTTGGTTATATCAAAATCAAATAGAATGAGATTGTTGGGAGATTGCATATTTAAATTTGATGTTGAAAGTAAATATTCATGATTATATGTAAAGTCCTTCAAGGAATATATGTACAAGGACTTAGTGGTAGATCAAATTTGTTAGGTTGATCTAAGCTTTTAATGTTTTATCATTCTGTAAATGAATGAATAGATGAAAATATCAAAGCTGTTAGGTTGATATATGTCTTGAGATGTAATAGATAGGCTTCAACAGAATTATAGTCTATCGAGTTGATCAAGAGATTACAGAAGCCAAGGCAGAATCGTAGAGTGGTCCAAACGTTTACCGAGCCAACTTAGAGATCGTAGTGTGCTCTCGAAAACGTAGAGTCTGCAAGTCAAGCAAGTGAAGATCGTAGTGTGCCAGTACTTAAGAGAACTCATAGTGTTCTCGTTTGCTAATATCGGATCAAGCACCAAGGTGGCTAGACACCACGATCAGAATCATAGAACATCATCTGTCTGTATCAGAAGTAGCGAGCCTTGCCCATTTGTTTAAGAATAAATCCCAACAAATGTGGAATGGATTATTAACGTTGAAGTCCTCGGTGGTCCCAATGACACAACAGTCATCCTTAGTATACAACAAAGAAACATATTGAAGAAGCTAAGGAAAGTACTATGGGATAGCAGAAAACACCTTTCCAGGTGTTAGGTGAGATAGCAGTCTGCTGTGTTAGTGTGTCAAACTGCTAATCAGAAGATGTGTAGAAAGTCCATCAAAGCTCAGAAATGTCAAATGCATTTAATGCTTCAATAGATGTCTTCAACGGATACATTTCAAAGACCTCATATATGCAAAACATCAACAGATGATACAAGCAAGCAAGCATTGAACAAGAACGCTGAAGAACACTCAACGCTCAACTCTACGATCCGAAAAGAGAAAGCTTGCTCAACTACTCAGTTCTTTCGAACACGAGCTTAACGGCAACTGAGTAGCACCAATTAAGAACTCATCAACTACTATCAAGTAAAGTAAAAAGTTCCGAGTCAGAAGGACTTGAAGAGTTCTAAGTGAACTGTGATTAACCAAGTCTGCTGGACTTAAAGAGTTCAAAAGTGAACTGAGAAGTGCCAAGAGTGTTGGTCTTGAAGGAATCTGTGAGATTCAAAAAGTGTAAAAGATATCCTTAGTGAATTTTCTGCTCGAGAAATAGAATAGTGGACTAGAAGTTTTAAGTGCTCTAAACCACTTAAAATTGATGTGTCTCTTACATTCTTGCTATAATTGCTATAACTGTCCTAATTATCTCACTCTTATTGACTCACTATATCTTTAAGGGAGAACAAACAAATCTTAATTTTGTTGTGTTTAAATCATTATCAAAACTAACAAAGTATTTCGAAAAGAATTTAAAATATCTATTTAACCCCCCTTCCAGGTAACTATTGTGCATCAGGGAACTAACACGTCAGATTTAAATAATATTTCTATTGTTAATAAAATTCCAGACGAATTCCCCGAAGAACTTCCTAGCCTACTCCTAGAGCGTGAAATCAAATTTTGTATCGACCTTGAACCCGGTACAAAACCCTCAAATATTTATTCACCCAAAATAAACGTAACATGCACCAAACACATTGGCTCGAGCTGTTAAAAGATTACGAACATATCATTCAATGCCATCTTAGAAAAGTGAACGTGGTAGCTGACGCGTTGAGTGGAAGATCGTATGCGTTTATTAGTGCGATATTGTTAATACAAAGATCCATTTCGTACGACTTACAAAAGATGGAGATAGAGTTAAAGACTCTAAGAACCTACGTGAAGATAGCAAATATACGATTAGAATCGATTTTAATCAATAAAGTTAAACCCGCTTAAGCTACAGACTCAGAGTTGATGAATGTGAAAAAGAAGGTGCAAGAAGGCGTTATTCTAGAAGGAAGAATCGAAGAAAAGAGGAAATCTCAACCCTCAATTTTATTGGTCTATTTGAAATCCTCGATCGAGTAAGAACTGTGGCTTATAGACTCGCTTTACCGCCAAGTATGTCGCGTGTTCATAATTTTTTTCACGTATCGATGTTACGTAAATATGTGAACGACCCAAACCACATTATTGAATTAAAACTAGACGAAATAACAGAAAATTTAACGTATAAGGAGATACTTGTTAAAATCTTGGATAAGAAAAAACATATTCTACACTCAAAGGTTATACCTCAAGAGTTAAAATCTGACGAGTTATCCTCACATCTTCGACATACCAGGTATGTACGTAAATTTCAAGGGTAAAATTTTATAAGGAGGGGAGATTGTAGGACCCCGAATTTTATGAAATGAAAGTATTCAATTTTCTTATAATTATTATTCTATTTAGTAAATGGTTAAATTGATAAAGGGCTAAGGGTGATATGTGAAAATTTTGCAAAGTAAGCAAGTTGTTATAAAATATTCGTTCGGTCGGGGAATATTCTTTTTGTCGGGAAATATCCGTACAACGACACAATCATTGGTGGACCCCACAATGGAAGTATTGTCGGAGTTAGAAAATGACAGAAATATCTTTTTATAAAAATAACGGCAAAAGTTTTACCGTTAAACTATTTAAATACCCGGTGGTAAAAGTACCGTAATACGCGTGGTTGCATAGTAGCACACGATATTGTGCAGTATCTTTGATTATTGATACTTACGTGAGAAGTCACTCAGGTATACTCAATTATTGCTACAGTAATTGTTGCATAGTATCTCTCATATTATTGATTCAATTATTGTCATAGTATCATCTCCACAATATTTTATATTATTAAATTAATAATTGAGATGACAAAGTTATTCATATTATTATTTGTATTATTGACAATGTCTAAAAAGTTCTGTCAAAAAAAGGGGTTTGGTCACCTAATTGCGCGTTAATAGGGAGAAATCCTTATCGGAAAGCCCCCTCTTTCCTAGGAATGATCTGGTTGTTAAATATTGTGAGTTATAATATTAATGATGAATAAGTTCGTGTTGATTAAAGATGTTTGTTCATTTAGTTTTCTTTAATTCTTTCGTGACCCAATTACCCTCAAAGGAGGTATTTTTTTGATTGGCTGGTTTTATTGACCAAACGGGAAATTAATCGGATAAATGAGCAATTAATTGTTATTGGTTCACATGAAAATTACTGTTGGTTCACATGTATGGAACTATTGATTCACATGCATGTACTATTGGGAGAGGTGGTGCAAGATTGATAATACTTGAAGGACTAAATTAAAATTAGAGGTATAGATGAAGGTACTATAGTGTAATAATTCGAGCCCCTAAACGTGCAATTATCAAAACTATATTTTCTTATAAATAGAAGCTCATTCTTCTTTCATTCTCACCAATTCACTAAGACTCACAAGAGCAACTATAGAGAGAGAAACTATAGAGAAGAAGAAGAAGAGTATTCTACTATTTCACTATTGCAGTATTCAGTCTTCTACTAAGGTAAGGGTTATTATTTTTGTTCAATATTCGTATGAAATAATATTTTCTTCCATACTCTATAGTATGTAAGTAATATTATTTCGTTTCGTATTCCTAATTCTACACTCATTTTGTTAAAGTATTGGTTTTATACTCCATGAAATTAGTAGAATATCCTTGAAATTTGCGCTTCATCTAATATCGTTTTACAAGAATATTTTTCTTAACATTCTTGTTAAATTTTAAGTTTTTCATGTCAAATTACTATTCACAGGGTACTATTCACAAAGTACTATTCACGGGATACTATTCACAAGGTACTATTCACAGGATACTATTTACGGGTACTATTCATAAAGTACTATTCACGGGATACTATTCACGAAGTACTATTCACTCGGGTACTATTCACCCGGGGTACTATTTATGACAGAAATTAATTTCTTTTTTGTCTAAATCATTTTTGATACAATATTATTCTTAAATTTTACTCCGCAAAGCAGTATCATGTTGACAATTTGGACATTATTGAATTCTGGATAAATTAAATTATAAATCTTTAAAAATTTATCATTTGCTTTCTTTTAATTGAATTCTTATATCATTGTCATCATCCTCATGCTTATATTGTGATGAAAGTCATCTTTGACCGTAGTGCATAGATGGACTGTTGATTGGTATGATTATGACCAGGGATCATTCGGTATAATCATGACCCGTAATATTACAAATGATGTGGTAAAAGTTCTCATTGGCCCGTAGTGCATTGATGGACAGTTGTTGGTATGATTATGACCAGGGATTATTCGATATGATCATGACCATTGGTGATTACACGAATATCATTAGCTCGTAGTGCATTGATAATTCATGGACATGATACTAATGAATTTCCTTGGCCCGTAGTGCATGGATAATTCAGTGATGTGGATTATTTATTGAGTTGAGTCTCAGCGATAAAGTTGATGATAAACTTTTAAATCATAGAAGATAGTAGATATCATGCTCTACTTGACTCTTCTAATGGATTGCTTGTTCCGCTGCAGTTAAACTTGTTGATTATTATCAGTTTAACACTATTAAAGACTAATGATAATTTATTCTGCATTATCTTAGTCATAATATTTTTTACTGGACTAGTTGAGCTCACCCTTTTACTTTCATTGTTCTCTTCAAGAAATAAGAACGTAGCCGGGACTAGTCGGAGAATGGACTGATGGTCCGAGATGGTGGCTGTAGTAGTCCTCATTATTCTATGAAATTGTATGATAATAAATGTAATAAGGACTCCATTTTAGTTTGGATACTGTCTAGAAGACAATATTCGTGTAAAAACTCTCAACTACACTTTTGTCGTATTGTATAAAAGAAGTTTGTTTTTAAATTCGATACCATGTATTTGGCGACTCAGAATAGGTGATGTATACCTATTTTGGGGGCGTCACAGTTGGTATCAAAGCTTAAGGATATGATCCCTGGCTGAGATTTGAGATTAGAACTAGGAGGGAAGAGACGGGTAAATTATTCACTAGTAGGACCTACCTAAGTTTTTTTGGTTATTTAATTAGTCGGTCAGAGTATAGGGATAATATGTGACATGTTAATTAACCCTTATTTTGTGGCAGTGTTTAAAAATGACATCTAAAAATGTTGAGATAAGGAATGAAGCACATGAGACCGTTGAGTCACCGACGATCAGTAATAAGGATAATGTGCATCAAGAAGGCAAAAATCCTCGTGTAAACAACAACACCGACCAAATGATGAACGATGGGATGTTCAGAGGCTTTATACAATTCATGCAACATTAGGCGAGAGAGACTCATGTTCAAAATGCAGGTGGAAACGCTGGCAACTCTCGGATGGTCACTGCTAAGCAGTTCAAGGAGCTAGGACCACCGGAGTTTTTGTAAAAACCAGAACCACTTAAGGCAGAGACGTGGATAAAGCAAATCACCAAGATATTTGATATCTTGGGATGCTCCGAGGAGCAAAAGGTTCCCTTTGCCACTTTCATGTTGAGTGAAGAAGCAGATTATTGGTGGGAATCTTTAAAAACGTACACAGCCTGCGGCACTGAAAATATCTTGGGAGAAGTTCCAAGAACTGTTCAACGACAAGTACTTTCCTAAAAGTATTCGTCACATGAAGGAGGTGGAGTTCATCAAGCTGGAGTAAAATAATATGATCGTATCGCAGTACGAGGCTAAATTTACGGAGTTATCCCGGTTTGCATCCCATTTGGTAGATAATGAGGAGAGAATGACGCAAATGTTTCTGCGAGATTTGAAACCTGAAATACGTCAATACCTCATTTCTCATGAACTTTGCTTGTATTCAGATGTTGTGAATAGGGCTCAATTATTGGAATGCGATAATGAGTCATCCCAACTAAGAGAGAGCAGCCGGCAAATCGATAATACCAGTGGTAGCAGTCATCGAAGCGGTGACAATAAACGTGAAGGGAATCAATATGCCAGAAATGGTAACCACTTCGGTGGTAATCATGGGCAAGACAATAGAAGTGAAAATTTTAAGAAGAGAAGGTTCAACAATGATGGAAAGACATCAACACCAGCACCCGTTTTCAAGGAAGGAGAACGACCACCAATCGTATGCTTCAAATGCGGAGGGGAGGGACACATCAGTCCAAACTGCACGATGCAGTCCAAAGCATGTTATAATTACGGAAGAGAAGGTCTCCTAGCTTGATTTTGTCGTGTAGTGAAGTCAAGTCCAGCTGGGATGGTGACGCCAAATGATGTCCCACACAAGTCAAAATCGATAATTTAAGAGAGAGCGTTTTTCGTGACAAGGAACCCGAACGAAGTTATCATGGGTAAGTTAATCATAAACTCTTGCGAAGTCTATACCTTATTTGATATCGGCTCTACCCATTCTTTTATTTCTCCTACTTGCGCTCAATATTTAAATTTAACTCCGGAGAAATTAGACTTTGACTTATCTGTTGAAACTCTATTGGGAGAAACCTTCATTACATCCACTGTTTATAAATCTTGTTTGATTCAAATTGGCACCCTCACATTACTTGGGTGGAAGCATGGAAATTTATAGTTTAAAATTTTACAAACCATATACCCGGATCATCCTTTATGCACAATTATTAATTAAATAAAAATATGAAGAACAAGAATCATACCCTTGAAGTTTCAAGCTTCCTCAGGTACAAGTTTACCTCCAATTTTTTCGCGTTCAACTTGAATCCGCCGAGTTTAGTTCCATCCTTTGATCAACGTTAGCCACCCAAGTGTTTGGCCACTAGTGGTGATCCACCAAGGAAGAATAAAGATTCAAGAAGATGGGTATTTAGCAAAACTCTAGTTTTTTCTATCTCTCATAGAAAAGGGTGTACTCTCCCAACTCTTGAAATTACGTCTGTTGTGAAAAGGTCAACAACAACTCTACACCCATAATAGGACTCCTCTTATTTATAGATGTAGGCAACCCTCCTTAATAATTAAGGAATTAAGTTTTATTTTAATTAATTAAACTTCTTTAATTAACTAGGCTCCCAATCTTATTAGGAATAATTAATTAAACTCTTTTAATTAATTAGCCTCCTAATCTTATTAGGATATATGAGAGTACTTTTATTAATTAATTCTCAAACTCCTTTAGAAATTAAATAATAATAATAGTAATAATAATAATAAGACTCCTCTTATTAATTTATATTTAATATTTTTAAAATATTAAATAATAAATATTAAGCTATTTAATTTATTCTATCACCATAGATTAAATTAAATACACTTAACATATTATTACGATTATGTCATTAACTTCTTAAATAATTATTCTTCCTTTTATGGTGTGACCCTTTAGGTTCTCCATATTAAACCGGTTGTGAATAAATCAATTAGAACAATTCTAATCTTATTTAAATAAATAAATTAAACTATTAATTTATTTAAATAATATTTATTCTACAATAGGGATAAGCCTCCCTAGCGATTAACGACTTTTCAGATAATATAAATTTCAACATTAATCATAAAAGAACCTTTGAGTAAATAGTTACTGTACAATTCAATCATTCCACCATACAATGTCCCAATTAAATATAAGACATGGAATTACTGTCAAGTCTTATTTTATTTAATTATATGTATTTTGACTCTTAAATGCACAACTCCAAATAATACAAATTAGAAACTCCTTTCTAATTTCATTCTACCTTGGCCAATGCCTACTGGGTTGTCATTTATCGAATCACATAGGATATTTCACTTCTTTTACTAGAAGTGATAGATTCTTTATAGATCATACATTATCTCCATGTACAACTTATTATACCCAAGCATACTCTTTGATATACCCTAAGGGTCTTAAGGAATAAGTCAAAGTATAACTCATCATACACAAGATACTATGATGACCTCAAGTCCAAGGAAAACTTGTACTACTATCACTACAGGAATTCCTATTGACAGGCAAGTAAAACTCCATTAGGTATTCCTTAGCGAGCCACGTTCAGTGAACTTATTCTCTAATAAGCACTCACATACTTGTTTTAGTGTCTCCACACAAATGATCATGAGATCAATTATCCTCATCCAATGACCAAGCAACGTATGTACCAATCTATCCGGATTCATTAATCCCCAATTTAGTAATCCAACAATTGGGAACTATTTTAGTTTTAAGCTTTCTAAGAATTTAGATCTCATTAGAATGATCATCATCATTATTCTAAAAGCATTGCTTAAAACTATGGGTTTATCACATATTATAAAGCAGCATCATGTAGATAATTAAAAGCCTTTAATAAATTAATATTTTTTATTAATAAATAAATAAGATTGTTACAAAGTATATGTTTTATCATCAAACATGATTGGCTTATGTGCATACTACTTTCAATCTTCCACTTGCACTAAAGTCAATCGTCATGGTATCTCATATCCTTCTTCTCTAAGTGACGATTATCCTGCTGTTGGATAAGCTTTAGTTAATGGATATGTAACGTTGTTATTGAGAATCCACTATCTCTATAGTGATTTCTCATCTTTCAATGATTCTTTAATCAAATGAAAGTGCCGCAACACATGTTTAGATCCAAGATGAGACTTAGGAACTATTTCTAGTTCTTCAATGAACTTTTATCCAAACAATCAACTTGCAGCTTTATTTACAGCTATATACTTTGTCTTTATCACTAAACCAGCAACTCTTTGTTATTTGAAACCTTTCCAATTCACTGCACCATCGTTCAAGGTAACGCTTTACCTTAAAGTGGATTTTCTGTCGTCTTGGTCTGTCTGAAAAACTTGAGTCTGTTAAGCCCTCTAGTTTTAATTTAGACCCACCATGAATATGATCACATCCTTAGTGCCGGTTAAGTACTTTAAGATGTTTTTCACTGACTCACAGTGAACTTCTCCAGAATATGACTGATCAACATCAGGTCTTGTATATTTCATTGCATACATGATAGTTACTCATGCGATCTCTCTTTTATGAGTCTATGGAGACTATTAAGAGAGATACGCTCCAGGGGTCATCAACATGAGACATCCCATGGAGTTTGCCATGCTAAACAAATTTAGCATCAAATGAATATACGTTTCTTGGGTTAAGCTGAGCATCCTTTTAAATCTATCTATATAGATTTGTATCCCCATTTAAGATACTCTTCCCAAATCATTCTTGGAGGAATGTTTAGACAACTTTATCTTTACTGATTCTAGCATTGGCATATCATTCCGTATCAGTAATATATCAACATATAATACTAGGAACGTCACGACGCTCCCACTGACCCTTTTGTATACACTAGGTTCATTCTTATTTTTTGATAAAATCAAACTCTTTTGATTGTCTCATCAAAACGAATGTTCCATATTTGAGAAGATTGCTTCAATCCATTTCTCTGAGTGTCTACAACTCTTACCTCATCGTATGTAACTAGATCACCAACTTCTATGATACGTACCTCATCATCATCATCCATGATGAATCCATACCTCCCAAGTAACTTCGGTACTATTTCAGATTTACGATTCAGTTGTGGTACAATAGGTTTATCTACAAATTCCTCTTCCTTGAGTTATAGTGTTTTGTGGTTCTGGAACTCTTCAAGATTCTATTATCCTCCCACTAGGCCCTTCAATGATAAATATCTTTATCTTAGAAGGCAGCGTGTTTCGCAACAAACATCTTTTGCTAAGTAGGATTATAGAACATATATACCTAAACTTACTTTAGGATATCCCACAAATCTGTACTTGTCAAATCTTGTCCCAAGCTTATTCTTTGAAACTTTTTCACATAAGTTAGACAACCCCTTATCTTAACTTACTTAAAATTAGGAATTCTTCCTGTCCATAACTTTTATGGAGTCTTGTGGCCGGATTTTGAGGTTACCTTTTCGTAGATATACAGCCATTTCTAGAATATTATCCCAGAAGGATACTGTAATGTTAGTAAAATCATTATGAACCGTGCCATGTCTAATAAGGTACGATTTTTTCTTTCAGATAAATCAATCAATTATTGCGTATCAGGAGGTGTCTATTGTGAGAAAATCATTTGAGATGATCTAGAAACTCATTGCACAAGTATTCTTTCCTTGATCAGATCAAAGAATCCTAATACTTTGCCAATTTATTTCACTTCTGAATTACTTGAACATTTCAAATAATTCACACTTGTATTTTAGCAAATACACACATTCAACTCTTTGAATGATCATATCCTTTTCTTATACTAATTTGTTCAATATGCAAAATTATTTTCACGTAAGTCAAGTATACAAAATTTATTAAGTAATATTCTAGTTCTATACAAAACATTATTATTATAAATAGAACAACAATTGTTCTTAAATATAATACCAAAAATTTTATTGTCCAACAACAAAATGGAAATAATGTTTCTAACAAGAACTAGAATACAATAACAACTTATTAACTTAATTAATAGATTTGCCCGTAGGCATTGCTAAACTATAAGTTTCTATGGCTAATATAGCAACCTTTGCTTCATCTACCAGACATAGGACTACTTATCCTTTGTTTAGCTTTCTATTTCTGCTTGGTCCCTTCATAAATCTATATTTATGATAACCAAAGTCGGTATCCAATACCCAAGTAGAACCTTGACTTAAAGAAAAATTTATTTTAAATCATGAACAAAATTGTATTTGTAACCGAAACTTCACTAAGCTTCTTCTGGTTAGCCTCTGCAAGATGCTTCTTGCAGTTTCTTTCCAGTGTCTAGACAACTCTTGTCAATTACATCATCATGTAACTACTTTTATTTTACCTCTTAGATTATTCTGATCAAGTGGTGGCACATCCGAATCAAAATTATCTAAGTTAAGTCCAACCTAGCACTTTCATATATTCAAAAAAAAAATATTGTCCTTGTGAATACACAACAAAATAACATTATTCAATTTTTTCTTTATAAGCATCAAATGTGATAAAATTAACATCTCAAAGAATTAAGATAAGCCTTGTGGTAACACAATAAACTTATAATAATTAATTGATACTCTATTATTTTTAGCATGCTAGAAGGCGACGTTCAATATTTCAAATATCTTTGAACGCTTAGGACTTAATATAAAATCTTTGAGGGGTTTGTTATTAATTTGTCTCATCTTGTTTAGCGCGCATGCACATATATATATAAAATACGCGTCATATTAATGAACATGCGAAGCATATATATATATATATATATATATATATATATATATATATATATATATATATATATATATATATATATATTGTATAAGCATGCACATATAGAATACTATATTCTACCTGGATTGATTATGGACTTTTATTCTAGTTTGGTTCACTAGAGCCACCAAGTGAACCAAAAGGTCAAACCCTAGGGGTGCAAGAATTAATATTCAAATATAACTATTACATTTAAACCCGGGCTCCATTACAAACTGGTCTTCAAGCGATCCTTTCTCCTTGATCTCTAATTTTTCAAAATTAATTCTAACTATTCATATTACAAAACTATTTAAAATAAATAGAAACCTTGATCAGCAGTCAAAGGAAAATACATAGGAGGGAGATAGAATTTACATTAAGAAAAATTAGAGAAGACGAGGTACGCAGACCCCATTTAATAAAACTCATACATTCATGCATCCAACTAAAATAAAATCCAATCACATTGGTCAATAGTCCATAATCAATCTCATTTATTACCATACACATAACCATATGCATCAATAAATAACATTCATCTTATGAATAATAAACATTCAATATATATATTGATATCATTTAATAGACAAATTTAGTTAGTATAAAATCTAATTTTGAATCAAAATAAACTCTTTTATTTTAATCCAAATTTAAATCAATATAAACCTCTTTTATTTTAATTTATCCAATTTTGAATAAAATAAACTATTTATTTTAATCAAAATCTTTAATCAAAATAACTTATTTATTTTAATTAATTATGGAATCCAATTCCAAGTAAAAAAAAACTCCTTTATTAAAGGAAACACGAATTCTCTTTCCTATTCACAAATAAACTCCTTTATTTTGAATAATATAAAATCTTATTTTATATCTAAATAAACTCCTTTATTTAAGAAAATACGGATTCTCTTTCCTATTCACAAATAAATTAAACTCCTTTATTTTGAATAATATAAAATTTTATTTCATATCTAAATAAACTCCTTTTTTTAAAGAAACATGGAATCTAATTTCAACTCCAATTAGTTATCATGGAATCCAGTTACAACTCTAATTAGTTACCATGAAATCTAATTTTAAAATTAAAAAAAAAATTATTTTAAGATTAAAATAAACATTTTATTTTAAGTATAAAATAAATAAGAATATATATATATATATATATATATATATATATATATATATATATATATATAACGTCCTTATTACCTAAGAAATCAGCGAAAAATCGATTTTCAAAAACAGTTTTGCGATTTTTTATTTTTTTATTTTTTTATTTTTAAAATAAATTTTATACAACAAATTATGTCCAATTAAATTGTTCTAAACACATATCAACATACATATTAAATTAAAATAATTAATAATCCGCATAAAGTATTGGCTTTGATACCACTGTTAGGTTTGTAATATTCATGAAAGCAATCAAATTGTACAAATTAAGCGGAAGCATGGAAAATTAGAATTTAAAATTTTACAAATCATATATCCGGATCATCCTTTATGCACAATTTTTAATTAAATAAAAATATGAAGAACAAGAATCATACCCTTAAAGTTTCGAGCTTCCTCAGGTACAAGTTCACCTCCAATCTTTTCGCAATTAATTTGAATCTACCGAGTTTGGTTCCTTCCTTTGATCAACGTTAGCTACCCAAGTGTTTGGCCTCTAGAGGTGATCTACCAAGAAAGAAGAAAGATTTAAGAAGATGGGTATTTGACAAAACCCTAGTTTTTTCTATCTCTCATAGAAAAGGGTGTACTCTCCCAACTCTTGAAATTACGTCTGTTGTGAAAAGGTCAACAACAACTCTACACCCATAATAAGACTCTTCTTATTTATAGATATAGGCAACCCTCCTTAACAATTAAGTAATTAGGTTTTATTTTAATTAATTAAACTCCTTTAATTAATTAGGCTCTCAATCTTATTAGGAATAATTAATTAAACTCTTTTAATTAATTAGCTTCCTAATCTTATTAGGATATATGAGAGTATTTTTATTAATAAATTCTCAAACTCCTTTAGAAATTAAATAATAATAATAGTAATAATAATAATAAGACTCCTCTTATTAATTTATATTTAATATTTTCAAAATATTAAATAATAAATATTAAGTTATTTAATTTATTCTATCACCATAGATTAAATTAAATACACTTAACATGTTATTACGATTATGTCATTAACTTCTTAAATAATTATTCTTCCTTTTATGGTGTGACCCTTTAGGTTCTCCATATTAAACTGGCTGTGAATAAATCAATTAGAACAATTCTAATTTTATTTAAATAAATAAATTAAGCTATTAATTTATTTAAATAATATTTATTCTACAATAGGGATAAGCCTCCCTAGCGATTAACGACTTTTCAGATAATATAGATTTCAACATTAATCATAAAAGAACTTTTGAGTAAATAGTTACCGTACAATTCAATCCTTCCACTATACAATGTCCTAATTAAATATAAGACATGAAATTACTCTCAAGTCTTATTTTATTTAATCAGATGTATTTCGACTCTTAAATGCACAATTTCAAATAATATAAATTAAAAACTCAATTCTAATTTTATTTTGCCTTGGCCAAGGACTACTGGGTTGTCATTTATCGAATCACATAGGACATTTCACTTCTTTTACTAGAAGTGGTAGATTATTTATTGATCATATATTATCTCCATGTACAACTTATTATACCCAAGCATACCTTTTGATATACCCTAAGGGTCTTAAGGAATAAGTCAAAGTATAACTCATCATACACAAGATACTATGATGACCTCAAGTTCAAGGAAAACTTGTACTACAATCACTACAGGAATTCCTATTGACAGGCAAGTAAAACTCCATTAGGTATTCCTTAACGAGCTACATTCAGTGAACTTATTCTCTAATAAGCACCCACATACTTGTTTTAGTGTCTCCACATAAATGATCATGAGATCAATCATCCTCATCCAATGACCAAGTAACGTATGTACCAATCTATCCGGATTCATTAATCCCCAATTTAGTAATCCGACAATTGGGAACTATTTTAGTTTTAAGCTTTCTAAGAATTTAGATCTCATTAGAATGATCATCATCATTATTCTAAAAGCATTGCTTAAAACTATGGGTTTATCACATATTATAAAGCAGCATTATGTAGATAATTAAAAGCCTTTAATAAATAAATACTTTTTATTAATAAATGAATAGATTGTTACAAAGTATATGCTTTATCATCAAACATGATTGACTTGTGTGCATACTACTTTCAACGTATTCGCCGAAGAACTTCCTAGCATACTCCTAGAGCATGAAATCAAATTTTGTATCGACCTTGAACCCGGTACAAAACCCTCAAATATTTTTTCACCCAGAACGAACGTAACATATGTCAAACACGTTGCCTCGAGCTGTTGAAAGATTACGATCATACCATTCAATGCTATCTTAGAAAAGCGAGTGTGGTAGTTGACGCGTTGAGTGGAAGATCGTATGCGTTTATGAGTGCGATATTGTTAACACAAATGTGACAACCCCAAAACAGGTCCATTCCATCCAACCTATTCTGAGTCGCCAAATACATGGTACAGAAAATAACTACAACTTTATTACAACAATTGTTGTGCAAAATATAACAACACATATGCTGTGAGTTTGGATACAAATATATACCAAATGTGACTCATGTCCCAATCGTGGACAGCACCTCACAATGATACCTTACAAAAAGGTATAGTCAAAAACTGTTTTAGAAATTAGAATATTTGGGAAGTGCTCAAGGAAACCTTCGTACATGGGAGGCCATGCTTCTAGGTTATGATAGATATCATATGGCCACAGAATTATCCTTGGTTGACCTATTAGACCCCAAAGAAAAACGAGAATTTTACTATCATATTCTTCCCAATGGTGAGTCTTCTCTTGACATATCATTATCTCCACTGTCTCTAATTGAAAATTATACTTCAAACAAACACCAAGATTATATAGGTAGTGCTCGTAAAGATACTCAGCAAGTGGATGAGCACAATCCTGTCTTATGATGACACGAGATTGTATGTCATTAGACATCTTGTATGATAGTGGCAAAACACCCTTCCAACGTTGGGTTCACTTCACCATAGATGATTCACCAAATATAACTACTAAATGATGACCACCGTTCTATTCCCCTGTTACCCCCGCTCGACCCAGCTACACTCTTATTACCTAAAAGGAATTGTGAAATAGAAGGGTGAGCACAACTAGCCCAGTAAAGAATATCATGACTAAAGATAAATAAGTTATCAATAGCCTTCAACAGAATTAAATCAGAGATTTAGAACATATGGTAGATGATAAAAATTTCAACCATAGTTACAGCAGAACGAGCAATCCATTAGAAGAGTCAAATAGACTATAAAGTCTATTATCTTCTCCATGTTAAAAATTCACCAACAATGTTTTATTTCTATAACATCAATCAACAATTCTGGTCCACAATCATATGAATAACTCATAATCATAATTGTAGTTCTAAATTCCTCTTCTCATCCAGGACGAAGATAATTTTCATCACCTATCTTTACCTGAAACATCAAAGATCATGGTTACACCAAATCACAATTTCTGTTCATAATCATACTAATAATTTCATCTTTGTACTATGGGCCAAATATATTCGTCAACAGTTCATCTTTGCACTACTGGCCAAAGATATTCAACAACAGATCATCCTTGCACTACAGGCAAAAGATATTCATCAACAGTTCATATTTGCACTACAGGCCAAATATATTCATCAACAGTTCATATTTGCATTACAGGCTAAATATATTAATATCTCAAAGAAATATATAATCATTTCAGAATTTATATAAACAATAATTATAACCATGTTGATCATTTCACCTTTGCACTTAAGCTAAAGATATTTAATTATAAATTCAATGGTCATGATCATACCAGTCAACAATTCAACTTTACACTACTGGCCAAAGGGAACCCATAGTCATGATCATACCAGAAATCTACCCATCTTTACACTCAAGTCAAAGAGAAATATCATCATTAGGGTTATAAAAATGTTATATATGATAATAAAAATAATATGATCAACATATAGTTTTAATCTCAAGAGTAATATTCATAAATCAACTATAATTTGATCAGAAAAAGAAACCAATTTTTCTGTGAAAAGTAACTCGTGAATAGTAATTCATGAATAGTAACTCGTGAATAGTAACTCATGAATAGTAAACCCGACGTGAAAAGTTCCAAATTTGATAAAAAATTTCAACCAATATTTCGGCATAATGATATTGAAGAAATAATATCATTTTCGAATAAAATAACATCCCTTACTATCCCTTACCTCAAAAGTGCAGTATTTCTGACTGAAATGCAAAGCCGAAGGAAACTTGCACTGAATAGCAACTCTCAAAGTATCTAAATACTCACAAAAAATGCTTCATAATATAGAAAGAGAAAGAGAGAAAGCTTATGTTTGTGGTGTGATTTTCAATTCTAACTTTGTCCTCTATTTATAGGAAAATGTTAGCACGCCGAAGCAGACTTAACCTGCAACCTGATGGCTTTACCTGCTACTATTCCCACCCACCACATTTGAATAAAAATCTCAGTACATTTCTTCACCAACCAAGAGTGGGGCCCACCAATTCTAGAATTTTCTGCCAAAATGATAAATTCCGAAACTTCAACAATTTCTGAACCAGTCATCTCGTAAAATTCATAACAAATCATACGTTCATTTTTAACGGTTCAAAATTTGTGAACATATACTCAACTTATATATGCATAACATATCTAAAAATTACCACGATCCAACGGTTGGATTAAAAATTATAACCCTCGCAAAATATCTCAAAAACCCTGATTTTTAATACCTCCATTCCGACAAAAATACTGATAAAAATCTCAACATTAACTCTTTTATTTTTAACCACAAAAATATACCCCTCATTTATATCCACATAAAATAAATATTTCCTTATCATATGAATCAATAATTAATTATTCACAAATAATATTACAGAATCACATTTATGACAACCAGGCCGTTCCCAGGAAAGAGGGGGCTTTTCAATAAAAATTTTTCCTTACTGACGCGCAATTAGGTGACCAAACCTATCCTTGACAGAACTTTCTAGACATTACCAATAATGTTATCTAATAATATTATTCAAATAATATGAATTATTAATCAGATAATGGGAAATACTGTGCAGTGACAATTATTGAGCAACAATAATATAAAATATCAGCGCAACAATTATTGAATCAATAAAATAAAATATTGAACAGTAATTACTGTAACAATTATTGAGTAGTGCCTTCGTACGTAAGGATCAATAATTCAACAATACTGTGCAATACCGTGTGCTACTGTGCAACCACGCGTATTACTGTATTTTAACCACCGGGTATTCCAACAGTGTTAGCGGTAACAACTACGCCGTTAATTATAAAAACTCAATTTTTATCGTTATCTTCATCCGACCGTTTTCCGTTATGGGGCCCACAAATAGCTGTGCCGTCGTACGAATATTTCCCGACAGAAAGAATATTTCACGACCAACGAATATTCCCCGACAACAATGTATTTTTTAAAAAATTCATATATCACCCTTAACTTCGACTTTTTATCAATTTAACCATTTACTGAATTGTAATTATAAGAAAAATTGAATACTTTTATTTCATAAAATTCGGGGTCTTACAACAAAGACCCATTTCGTACGACTTATAAAAGATGGAGATAGAGTTAAAGACTCTAAGAACCTACGTGAAGATAGAGAATATACGATTAGAATCGACTTTAATCAATAAAGTTAAAGCCGCTCAAGCTACAGACTCAGAGTTGATTAATGTGAAGAAGAAGGTGCAAGAAGGCATTATTCTAGAATCAAGAATCGACGAAGAGAGAAAATATTAACCCTCGGTTTTATTGGTCTATTTGAAATCCTCGATCGAGTAGGAAATGTGGCTTATAGACTCGCTTTACCGCCAAGTATGTCGTGTGTTCATAACGTTTTTTACGTATCGATGTTACGTAAATATGTGGACGACCCAAACCACATTATTAAATTAGAACTAGATGAAATAACAGAAGATTTAACGTATGAGGAGATACCTGTTAAAATTTTGGATAAGAAAAAATATATTCTACGCTCAAAGGTTATATCTCAAGAATTAGAATCTGACGAGGTATCCTCACCTCTTCGATATACCAGGTACGTACGTAAATTTTAAGGGCGAAATTTCATAAGCAGGGGAGATTGTAAGACCCCGAATTTTATGAAATGAAAGTATTTAATTTTCTTATAATTATTATTCTATTTAGTAAATAGTTAAATTGATAAAGGGTTAAGGGTCATATGTGAAAATTTTGCAAAATAAGCAAGTTGTCATAAAATATTCATTTGGTCGGGGAATATTCTTTTTATCGGGGAATATTCGTACGACGACACAATCATTGGTGGACCCCACAACGAAAGTATTGTCGGAGTTAGAAAACGACAAAAATATCTTTTTATAAAAATAACGGGGAAAGTTTTACCGTTAAACTGTTTAAATACCTGGTGGTAAAAGTACAGTAATACGCGTGGTTGCATAGTAGCACACAGTATTGTACAGTATCTTTAATTATTAATACTTACGTGAGAAGTCACTTAGTTATACTCAATTATTGCGACAGTAATTGTTACATAGTATCTCTCATATTATTGATTCAATTATTATCACAGTGTCATCTGTACAATATTTTATATTATTAAATCAATAATTAAAACGACAAAGTTATTCATATTATTATTTGTATTATTGACAGTGTCTAGAAAGTTCTGTCGAGAAAAGGGGTTTGGTCAACTAATTGCGTGCCAATAGGGAGAAATCCTTATCTGAAAGCCTCCTCTTTCCTAGGAATGATCTGATTATTAAATATTGTGAGTTATAATATTAATGATGAATAAGTTCGTGTTTATTAAAGATGTTTGTTCATTTAATTTTCTTTAATTCTTCCATGACCCAATTACCCTCAAAGGAGGTATTTTTGTGATTGGCTGGTTTTATTTACCAAACGGGCAATTAATCAGATAAATGAGCAATTAATTGTTATTGGTTCACATGTAAATAACTGTTGGTTCACATGTATGGAACTATTGATTCACATGCATGTACTATTAGGGGAGGTGGGGCAAGATTAATAATACTTAAAGGACTAAATTAAAAATAGAGGTATAGATGAAGGTACTATACTGTAATAATTCGAGCCCCTAAACGTGTAATTATTGAAACTATATTTTCTTATAAATAGAAGATCATTCTTCTTTCATTCTCACCAATTCGCTAAGACTCACAAGAGCAACTATAGAGAGAGAAACTTTAGAGAAGAAGAAGAAGAGTATTCTACTACTTCACTATTGCAGTATCCAGTCTTCTACTAAAGTAAACGATATTATTTTTGTTCAATATTCATATAAAATAATATTTTCTTCTATGCACACAAGCCAATCATGTTTGATGATAAAGCATATACTTTGTAACAATCTTATTCATTTATTAATAAAAAGTATTAATTTATTAAAGTCTTTTTTAATTATATATATGATGTTGCTTAATAATATGTGATAAACCCATAATTTTAAGCAATGCTTTTAGAATAATAATGATGATCATTCTAATGAGATCTAAATTCTTAGAAAGCTTAAAATTAAAATAGTTCTCAATCATTAGATTACTAAATAGAGGATTAGTGAATCTGGATATATTAGTACATACGTTGCTTGCTCATTGGATGAGGATGATTGATCTCATGATCATTTGGGTGGAGACACTAAAGTAAGTATGTAGGTGCATATTAGAGAATAAGTTCACTGAACGTGGCACTTTAAGAAATATCTAATGGAGTTTTATTCCCCTGTCAATAGGAATTTCTGTAGTGATAGTAATACAAGTGATCTTTGGACTTGAGATTATCATAGTATCTTGTGTATGATGAGTTATACTTTAACTTATTCCTTAGAACCCTTAGGGTATATCAAATGGTATGCTTAGGTATAATAAGTTATGCATGGAGATAATATATGATCAATAAAGAATCTACCGTTTCTAGTAAAAGAAGAGAAATATCCTATGTGATTCGAAAAATGACAACCCAGTAGTCCTTGGCCAAGGCAGAATGAAATTAGGAAGAAATTTCTAATTTGCATTATTTGGAGTTGTGCATTTAAGAGTCGAAATACATTTAATTAAATAAAATAAGACTTGACAGTAATTTCATGTCTTATATTTAATTGGGACATTATATGGTGGAAGGATTAAATTGTACAGTAACTATTTACTCAAAGGTTCTTTTATGATTAATGTTGAAATCTATATTATCTGAAAAGTAGTTAATCGCTGGGGAGGCTTATCCCTATTGTAGAATAAATATTATTTATTTAAATAAATTAATAGTTTAATTTATTTATTTAAATAAGATTAGAATTGTTATAATTTATTTATTCACAGCCGGTTTAATATGGAGAACCTAAAGGGTCGCACCATAAAATGAAGAATAATTATTTAAGAAGTTAATGGCATAATCGCAATAAGAAGTTAAGTATATTTAATTTAATCTATGATGATAGAATAAATTAACTAGCTTAATATTTATTATTTAATATTTTAGAAATATTAAATATAAATTAATAAGAGGAGTCTTATTATTATTATTATTACTATTATTATTTTTTAATTTCTAAAGGAGTTTAGGAATTAATTAATATAAGTACTCTCAAATATTCTTAATAAGATTAGGAGATTAAATTAATTAAAAGAGCTTAATTAATTATCCCTAATAAGATTAGGGAGCTTAATTAATTAAAGAAGTTTAATTAATTAAAATAAAACCTAATTCCTTAATTGTTAAGGAGAGTTGTCTACATCTATAAATAAGAGGAGTCTTATTATGGGTGGAGAGTTATTGTTGACTTTTTCACAACAGACGTAATTCCAATAGTTGTGAGAGTACACCCGTTTCTATGAGAGATAGAAAAATTAGGGTTTTGTCAAACACCCATCTTCTTGAATCTTTTTTTTCCTTGGTGGATCACCTTTAGAGGTCGAATACTTGGGTGGCTAACGTTGATCAAAGGAAGGAACCAAACCCGGTGAATTCAAGTTGAACGCGAAAAGGATTTGGAGTTGAACTTGTACTTGAGTAAGCTTGAATCTTCAAGGGTATAATTCTTGTTCTTTATCTTTTCGTTTAATTAATAATTGTGGATAAAAGATGATCCGGGTATACAGTTTGTAAAATTTTAAAACTCTATTTTTCCATGCTTCCGCTTATTTTGTGTAATTTAATTGCATTCATGAATTTAACAAACCTAACAGTGGCATCAGAGCCAAACCTTTATGCGAATTATTAATTATTTTAATTTGATATGTATATTGATATGTGTTTAGAATAATTTAATTGAGCATAATTTGTTATGTAACATTTATTAAAAAAAACGTTATTTTTTTTCGCTAAGTCCTTATTCGCGTTATATATAATATTTATATTACCTAAGTTATCATATATATATAAGTCAGGTTCATGATATATATATATATATATATATATATATATATATATATATATATATATATATATATATATATATATCGGTCAGGATCAAGAGAATTTTTCTTAAATAACATTCCTCCTTAAATAGCATTCTTTTATTAAAATTACGTCGTTTTGGAGGGATGCGGTGGTATTTTTGTAAATACGCGGTGGCATTGTATTTATAAAAATGTCACCGCGTCCCTCCAAAACGACGTCGTTTTAATAAAAGAATGCTATTTAAAGAGGAATATTATTTAAGGAGAATACTCTTGATCCTTACCGATATATATATATATATATATATATATATATATATATATATATATATATATATATATATATATATATATATATATATATATATTAATCTTAATTATTTTATAATTAAAATAAAATTTATTTTAATTTTAAAACAAAAAGTTTATCTTAATCTTAAAATAAAAAAAATATTTTAATTTTAAAATTAGATTTTATGCTAACTAATTAGAGTTGGAATTGAATTTCATGATAACTAATTGGAGTTGAAATTGGATTTCATGTTTCCTTAAATAAAGGAGTTTATTTAGATATGAAATAAAATTTCATATTATTCAAAATAAAAGAGTTTATTTGTGAATAGGAAAGAGAATCCTAATTTCCTTAAATAAAGGAGTTTATTTAGATATGGAATAAGATTTCATATTATTCAAAATAAAAAAATTTATTTGTGAATAGGAAAGAGAATCCGTGTTTCCTTTAATAAATTTTTTTTTACTTGGAATTAGATTCCATAATTAATTAACATAAAGAAGTTTATTTTAATTAAAGATTTTGATTAAAATAAAATAGTTTATTTTATTCAAAAATAGATAAATTAAAATAAAAGAGAATTATTTTAATTTAAATTTGGATTAAAATAAATGAGTTTATTTTGATTCAAAATTAGATTCTATGCTAACTAAATTTGTCCTTTAAATGATATCAATATATATATTGAATGTTTATTATTTATGAGATGAATGTTATTTATTGATGTATATGGTGATGTGTATGATAATAAATGGGATTGATTATGGACTATTGATGTGAAACCCCAGATTTTATGAATAAAAATTTAATTTTTTCGAAATATTTTTTTAAATATTATGGTGTGAATTTGAGATAATGTTATAGTTGTGGGTAGTATTTATAAATTTTGCAAAGTAAGCAAGTGGTTATATAATATTCGATTGGTCGGGAAATATTATTTTTATCGGGGAATATTCGTACGACGGCACAATTATTGGTGGACCCCACAACGGAATTATTGTCGGATTGAGAAAACGACAAAAATATTTTATAAAAATAACGGTGGAAGTTTTACCGTTAATACTGTTGAACTACTCGGTAGTAAAAGTACAGTAATACGTGTGGTTGCATAGTAGCATACGGTATTGATTATTGAGGCTTACGTGATTAGTCACTCAATTTGATTCAATTATTGTCAATTAATAATATGAATTATTTAGCGATAATGAAGTTTTGTTTTATTCGTATTATTAACGTAATAAAACAGAAACATCTTTTTATATAAAACAGAATACTTTATTAAAGTTATTCTATAAATAGAATATATTATATTTTATTTAAAAGATTTTTCTTTAAATATGGACCGTCAGATTAAAGTAAATCAATCTGGACCGTTCATGGATTAGTTACTATGCATTTCATTTTTCTATAAATAGAAGCTCATTCCTTCATTATTTTCTTACGAATTCACTGAACTCTAGAGAGAGAGACTATAGAGAGAAAGAAGAAAAGTATTCTGCTACTTAACTACTGCTTTATTTCAGTTCTTCTTTAAAACGGTAAGGGATATTATTTGTTGTACTCCTAAAGGGTATTCTTTCTTTCTTATTCATGAAGAGAACTTCTGTTATTCCATTCTTTATTATTCTTTTGGAATAACCTGTATACGCGGGCTACCCTATACTTGGTGAAATTCTTCTGTTATTTCATTCTTTATTATTCTGTTGGAATATCCTGTCTGTGCGTTTACGCCGGATCTGGTTCCATTATTTATTATTCTGTCGGAATATCCTGTCTGTGCGTTTACGCCGGACCTGATTTCATTATTTATTATTCTGTTGGAATATCCTGTCTGTGCATTTTATGCCGGACCTGGTTCCGTTTTTATTATTCTGTTGGAACATCCTGTCGGTGCGTATTACGCCTAACCTGGTTCCGTTATTTAGTATTCTGTTGGAATAACCTGTCTATGCGAAGTACCGCATGCATGGTGATTTCTATTGTTATTCCATTCTTAATTATTCTGTTGGAACATCCTGTCAGTGCGAATTTCGCCTGACCTGGTTCCGTTATTATTATTCTGTTGGAATAACTTGTCTATGTGAAGTACCGCATGCATGGTGATTTCTTTTGTTATTCCATTCTTTATTATACTCAGTTGGTTAAAACTTTGACTTCTATACTCCATGAAATTAGCAGAATATTCTTGATATTTGTACTTCATCCAGTATCTTTTCATGAAAATATTCTTCTGAGCATTCTTAAATTTTACTCTACAAAGCAGTATCATGTTGACAATTTGGACGTTATCAGTTCCTAGATAAATTAATTCTTGAACTTGTTTTATTGAATTTTTATATCATTATCATCATCCTCATGCTTATATTATGTTGAAAGTCATATGTGGCCTGTAGTGCATAGATGGACTTGGTATGATTATGACCAGGGATTATTCGGTGTAATCATAACCGTAATGTTACAAATGATGTGAAAAAAGTCCTCATTGGCCCGTAGTGCATTGATGGACAATTTTTTGTATGATTATGGCTATGGATTCTCTTTGGCCGTAGTGCAAAGATGAATTATTTTATGGCATGATCAGGACCGTTGATGAAAACATGATTATCTTTAGCCGTAGTGCATGGATAATTCGTGGTCGTGATACTAAAGAATATCCTTGGCCGTAGTGCAGGGGTGATTCGATGATGTAGATTATTTATTAAGCTGAGTCTCAGCGATAAAAGTCATGAAAAAACATTTTAAATCATAAAAGATAGTAGATTTTATTCTCTACTTGACTCTTTTAATGGATTGCTGGTTCCGCTGCAGTTAAACTTAATGTCTATTATATTTTATCAGTTTAACATTTTTGAAGACTATTGATAATTTATTCTACATTATCTTAGTCATAATATTTTTTACTGGGCTAGTTGAGCTCACCCTTTCTTTCACTGTTCTCTTCAGAAAATGAGAATATAGCTGGGACGAGTCGGGGAACGGAGTGATGGTCCAGAGGATAGCCTTAGTAGTCCTCACTATTCTGTGAAATAGTGTGATAATAATTGTAATGAGGACTCCTTTTGAGTTTGTATACTCTCTAGTAGACAATATTTATATTCAAACTCACAATTTATGTTTTGTTGTATTGTATACGACAGTTGTATTAGTAAGTTGTATTTGAATTCTGTACCATGTATCTGGCGACCCAAGATGGATTGGTTAAGAAAATTGAGAATAGTTCTCACGGCTGAAAAGCTATCTTATGTCCTTAATACGTCAATCTCTGTAATGGTTGCAGACAATGCCTCTGAGGAAGAGATTGCTACTTTTAGAAAGTGGCAAGATGATGCACAGTTGGCTCAATGTAGCATGCTCGTATCCATGAGTAAAGAGCTTCAGCGTAAGCATAAAACTATGGATGCTCCTACTATACTCCTGCACGTCAAGTAGTTGATGGTGAGGAAAGTAGGACTAATAGATATCAGATATCTAAGGAGCTCTTCTGATCTAGAATGACTGATGACACTATAGTACAGATAAAAGTCCTTAACATAATCAATTTGATTGATTAATTAGGACAATGAGTTTTGTCATGGATGGATAGTTGAGCCAAGATTTGATCTTGCACTCAATCCCAGACTCCTTTCACAATTATTGTGAATTTTTCATATGAACAAGCTAGATATCAGCTTCGCTGACTTGCTTAACATGTTAAAAAATATTGAGAGTCACTTTCCAACCAAGAAAGACCAAGTCTTATTGGTAGGGGCCAAAGGATCTTCTGAAAAGAAGAACGATTCAAAGAAGGTAAATAGAAAGGCAAAAATAAAGGATAATAAGAACAAAATTGATACGGATAGCAAAGGAGTTTGCTTCCACTGCAATAAGCCTGGACACTGAAAAAGAAACTGTGAGAAGTATCTTGTAGAGGCTAACCAGAAGAAGCTTAGTGAAGCTTCGATTACAAATATAGTTTTTGTTCATGATTAAAATAAATTTTTCTTTAGGTCAAAGTTCTACTTGGGTATTAGATACCGACTTTGGTTATCATAAATATAGATTTATGAAGGAACCAAGTAGAAGTAAAAAGCTAAACAAAGATAAGTAATCCTATGTGTGAGAAATGAAGCAAATGTTGCTATATTAGCCATAGGAACTTATTGTTTAGCATTACCTACGGGCAAGTCTATTAAGTCAATAAGTTGTTATTTTATTCCAGTTCTCGTTAGAAATATTATTTTCATTTTATTGTTGGACAATGAAATCTTTGGTATTATATTTAAGAACAATCTTTGTTCTATTTATAATAATAATGTTTTTATAGAACTGGAATATTACTTAATGGATTTTGCTTACTTGACTTACATGAAAAATTATTTTGTAAATTGAACAAACTAGTATAAGAAAAGGAGATGATCATTCAAAGAGTTGAATGTGTGTATTTGATTAAATACAAGTGTGAATTATTTTAAAGGTTCAAATAATTCAGAAGTGAAATAAATTGGCAAAGCATTAAGATTCTTTGATTAGATCAAGGAATAAATACTTGTGCAATAAGTTTCTAGATCATCTCAAATAGTTTTCTCACAATGGACACCTCCTGATATGCAATAATTGATTGATGTATCTGAAAGGAAAAATCGTACCTTGTTGGACATGGTGCGGTCCATAATGATTTTACCGACATTCTAGTATCCCTTTGGGGTCATGTCCTAGAAATGGCTGCATATCTACGAAAAGGGTAACCTCAAAATTCGATCCCAAGACTCTGTAAGAGTTATGGACATGGAGAATTCCTAATTTTAAGTAAGTTAAGATAAGGGGTTGTCCACCTTATGTGAAAAGGTTTCAAAGGATAAACTTGGGATAAGATTTGACAAGTACAGATTTGTGGGACATCCTAAAGTAAGTTTAGGATATATGTTTTATAATCCTACTTAGCAAAAGGTGTTTGTTGCGAAACACGCTACCTTCTAAGATAAAGATGTTTATCATTGAAGGGGTTAGTGGGAGGATAATACATCTTGAAGAGTTCAAGAATCACAAAATAATATAAGTCAAATAAGAGGAACCTATAGATAGACCTATTGTACTACAACCAAATCGTAAATTTGGAATAGTACCGAAGATACCTAAGAGGTATGGATTCATCATGGATGATGATGATGAGGTACGCATCATAGAAGATGATGATCCAGTTATATACGATGAGGGAAGAGTTGTAGACACTCAGAGAAATAGATTGAAGCAAGCTTCTCAAATATGGAACATTCGTTTTGATGAGACAATCAAAAAAGTTTGATTTTATCAAAAACAAGAATGAACCTAGTGTGTACAAAAGGGTCAGTAGGAGCGTCGTGACATTCCTAGTATTATATGTTGATATACTACGGATAAGGAATGACATACCAATGCTATAATTAATAAAGATAAAGTTGTTCAAACATTCCTCCATGATTGATTTGGGAAGAGTATCTTAATTGGGGATAAAATCTATATAGATAGATTCAAGATGATGCTTGACTTAACCCAAGGAACGTATATTTATTTGATGCTAAAGTCGTTTAGCATGACAAACTCCAAGAGTTGTCTCATGTTGATGAGTCATGGAGTGTATCTCTCTTAATAGTCCCCATAAACTCATAAAAGAGAGATCGCATAAGTAACTATCATGTATACAATAAAATATACGAGACCTGATGTTGATCAGTCATATTCTGGAGAAGTTCACTATGAGTCAGTGAAGAACATCTTAAAGTACTTAACCGACACTAAGGATGTGATCATGTTCATGGTGGGTCTAAATTAAAACTAGAGGGCTTAACAAACTCAAGTTTTTTAGACAGACCAAGACGACATAAAATCCACTTTAAGGTAAAGCGTTACCTTGAACGGTGGTGCAGTGAATTGAAAAGATTTTAAACAATAAAGAGTTGTTAGTTTAGTGATAAAGATAAAGTATATAGCTATAAATGAAGCTACAAGTTGATTGTTTAGATAAAAAGTTTATTACAGAACTAGGAATAGTTCCTAAGTCTCATCTTGGATCTAAACATGTGTTATGACACTTTCATTTGATTATAGGAATCATTGAAAGATGGAAAATCACTATAGAGATAGTGGACTCTCAAGAACAACATTACATATCCATTAACTAAAGCTTATCCAACAGCAGGATAATCGTCACTTAGAGAAGAAATGTATGAGATACCATGGCGGTTGGCTTTAGTGCAAGTGGGAGATTGAAAGTAGTATGCACACAAGTTAATCATGTTTAATGATAAAGCATATACTTTATAACAATCTTATTCATTTATTAATAAAAGTATTAATTTATTAAAGGCTTTTTTAATTATCTACATAATGCTGCTTTATAATATGTGATAAACTCATAGTTTTAAGCAATGCTTTTAGAATAATGATGATGATCATTCTAATGAGATCTAAATTTTTAGAAAGCTTAAAACTAAAATAGTTCCCAATCGTTGGATTACTAAATAGGAGATTAGTGAATCCGGATAGATTGGTACATACGTTGCTTGCTAATTAGATGAGGATGATTGATCTCATGATCATTTATGTAGAGACACTAAAGCAAGTATGTAGGTGCTTATTAGAGAATAAGTTTACTGAATGTGGCTTGCTAAGGAATACCTAATAGAGTTTTACTTGTCTGTCAATAGAAATTTCTGTAGTGATAGTAGTATAAGTGATCCTTGGACTTGATATCATCATAGTATCTTGTGTATGATGAGTTATACTTTAACTTATTCCTTAAGACCCTTAGGGTATATCAAATGGTATGCTTGGGTATAATAAGTTATACATGAAGATAATATATGATCAATAAAGAATCTACCGCTTCTAATAAAAGAAGAGAAATGTCTTATGTGATTCGATAAATGACAACCCAATAGTCCTTGGCCAAGGCAGAATGAAATTAGAAAGAAGTTTCTAATTTACATTATTTGGAGTTATGCATTTAAGAGTCGAAATACATATAATTAAATAAAATAAGACTTGACAGTAATTACATGTCTTATATTTAATTGGGACATTGTATGGTGGAAGGATTGAATTGTACAATAACTATTTACTCAAAGGTTTTTTTATGATTAATGTTGAAATTTATATTATTTGAAAAGTCGTTAATCGCTAGGGAGGCTTATCCCTATTGTAGAATAAATATTATTTATTTAAATAAATTAATAGTTTAATTTATTTATTTAAATAAGATTAGAATTGTTCTAATTGATTTATTCACAATAGGTTTAATATGGAAAACCTAAAGAGTCGCACCATAAAAGGAAGAATAATTATTTAAGAAGTTAATGGCATAATCGTAATAATAAGTTAAGTATATTTAATTTAATCTATGGTGATAGAATAAATTAAATAGCTTAATATTTATTATTTAATATTTTAAAAATATTAAATATAAATTAATAAGAGGAGTCTTATTATTATTATTACTATTATTATTTTTTAATTTCTAAAGGAGTTTAGGAATTAATTAATATAAGTACTCTCAAATATTCTTAATAAGATTAGGAGGTTAAATTAATTAAAAGAGTTTAATTAATTATCCCTAATAAGATTAGGGAGCTTAATTAATTAAAGAAGTTTAATTAATTATAATAAAACCTAATTCCTTAATTGTTAAGGAGGGTTGCCTATATCTATAAATAAGAGGAGTCTTATTATGGGTGGAGAGTTGTTGTTGACTTTTTCACAACAGACGTAATTTCAATAGTTGTGAGAGTACACCCTTTTCTATGAGAAATAGAAAAAATAGGGTTTTGTCAAACACCTATCTTCTTGAATCTTTCTTTTTTCTTGGTGGATCACCTCTAGAGGTCAAACACTTGGGTGGCTAACGTTGATCAAAGGACGGAACCAAACCCGGTGAATTCAAGTTGAACGCGAAAAGGATTTGGAGGTAAACTTGTACCTGAGGAAGCTTGAATCTTCAAGGATATGATTCTTGCTTTTTATCTGTTCGTTTAATTAATAATTGTGCATAAAGGATGATCCGGGTATATGGTTTGTAAAATTTTAAAACTCTATTTTTCCATACTTCCGCTTATTTTGTGCAATTTAATTGCATTCATGAATCTAACAAACCTAACATGTAAGTAATATTATTTCATTTCGTATTCTAAATTCTACACTCATTTTGTTAAAATATTGCTTCTATACTCCGTGAAATTAGTAGAATATCCTTGAAATCTGCGCTTCATCTAGTATCATTTCACAAGGATATTTTTCGGAACATTCTTGTTAAATTTTAAGCATTTCATGCGGGAATACTATTCACGAGGTACTATTCACAAAGTACTATTTACGGGGTAGTATTCACAAAGTATTATTCATGAGATACTATTCATGAAGTATTATTCACGGGGTACTATTTACAAAGTACTATTCTCGAAGTACTATTCACAGGGGTACTATTCACTCTGGTACTATTCACCCGGGGTACTATTCATGACAAAAATTAATTTTTTTTCTGTCCAAATCATTTTTAATACAATATTATTCTTGAATTTTACTCCACAAAGCAGTATCATGTTGACAATTTGGACATTATTGAATTCTGAATAAATTAAATTATAAATCTTTAAAAATTTATCCTTCGCTTTCTTTTAATTGAATTTTTATATCATTGTCATCATCCTCATGCTTATATTATAATGAAAGTCATCTTTGGCCATAGTGCATAGATGGACTATTGATTGGTATGATTATGACCAGGGATCATTCGGTATTCGGTATAATCATGACCCGTAATGTTACAAATAATGTGGTAAAAGTCCTCATTAGCCCGTAGTGCATTGATGGACAGTTGTTGGTATGATTCTGACCAGGGATTATTCAGTATGATCATGACCATTGGTGATTACACGAATATCATTGGCCCATAGTGCATGAATAATTCAGTGATGTGGATTATTTATTGAGTTGAGTCTCAGCGATAAAGTTGATGATAAACTTTTTAAGTCATAGAAGATAGTAGATATCATGCTCTACTTGACTCTTCTAATGGATTGCTTGTTTCGCTGCAGTTAAACTTGTTGATTATTTTCAGTTTAACACTATTAAAGGCTAATGATAATTTATTCTGCATTATCTAAGTCATAATATTTCTTACTGGGCTAGTTGAGCTCACCCTTTTGCTTTCATTGTTCTCTTCAAGAATAGAGAACGTAGCCGGGACTAGTCGGGGAACGGAGTGATGGTCCGAGATGATGGCTATAGTAATCCTCACTATTCTATGAAATAGTGTGATAATAAATGTAATAAGGACTCCATTTGAGTTTGGATACTGTCTAGAAGACATTCGTGTTAAAACTCTCAGCTACGCTTTTGTCGTATTATATAAAAGAAGTTTGTTTTTAAATTCGGTACCATGTATTTGGCGACTCATAATGGGTGATGTATACCTATTTTGGGACGTCACAATAGGCAACCTGCGCGACCGCGAGGTGAAGGACTAGGGAAGTGGCGCGACCGTGCCTCTTCGTCAAGAGGCAAAAATATGGCTCTGCTTCTACAGAGCCTCAATCACAAGCATTGCTAAGCATCTTCTGCTGCAACTCAACTACTTCTAATACTTCTAAGCATGCATACAGACTTAAATAACACAACCTCATGCCAATTCATACCAAATAACAGAGAATTCATGAGAATTACAAGAATTTAACAAAACTCAACTCAAGAACACAAAAATAGAATTTATACATTTTTGAAGCTTAAATGAATTCCTCAATGCACTGATTGTACTCCCTCAATGTTCAGCAGCTCTTACTCTCAGTCTACACTTAACAGACAAATTTTCACGTAACAAAGAATGAGAAGAGGAGGGCACTATATATAGAGAATTCATTGCTCAGTTATTGCTCTTGCACCATGGTTTGATTCAATGGAAAATGGAAGAGAACAATGGTTATATAGAAGTCGGCCAACAGCCCACCTTGTAGCCATCATCACAGTACTCTGGCATCATTATCTTCCTCTTAGCCTTTGTGTTGTTGCAGAGTTTTACGCAACAGTAGGGGGATAAGCCATTGGCCTAATACGCAGCTAAAGACTAGGACTTTTAATTTGGGACAAGGTTTTGAATCTCAGCAACTTGGTTAATAATGCTTAGTTTGGTTCCTTGAATTTTCAAAATATAATTTTAATGTGTTAATGCTACTACATAATGGAAAGTTAGGGATTATTTATGTATCAATATCATATAATCCATGTACATTAGTCCAGTCTAATTAATATTTATAACATGTATGGACTTAATTTAATTAGCCACTAATAATTCAATATCTTCCTAAAACTTTATTATCCTAATTAAGCTCACTTATTGAAATAATTTGTAATTCTTTGATATAGTACGTCTTTAATGTTTTCACACATACTTATTGTCACTTAAGCATTATTTACATAACTTATAATTCTTCCATCTTACTATATAGTTTCTATTTATTATATAGTTACTTTAAAGTGTCACATTGCACTTTCTTTTTAATATAGGAACTATATCTTATCACATATTTTGCACACATCAAATAAATGAGTAAGTATAATTCTAATTATGTAAATTACTTTACTCACAATAACAATTAATTAATAATATAATATTAATTAATCATTCACTTCTTAATTTATTCATCTCTTAATTAAATTAACCCACTTAACTTCCATTCTCATGCCACACAAGGCATTTCATAAATCTCATCATAAACTCCACATTTTCTCAATTCTTATAAATTCGATTTGAATTAATTGAATTTTACATCTCACAACACATCAATATTTATATTCAAATAAATAAGCATTTTCTTATTATATCAAAATAATATTTATTCATAATATTCAGGGTTCTTACAGTATGTCTTCAGTTATTCATAGAATCTTTATAATTGGAACTAAAGGCTTTATGATCTTCTGGTCTGGTGCTATGATTGTTGAGCTCTGACTTTGTGATTTCAGTTTTTGTGATCGTTGGATTTTTCTGCTCTTTGATTTGAGAGTCCAGTTGTGTGATTTCTTCCTGTTGGCATGCCTTGTCTGGTTTTCTCTGATTAACTTTATCAACGTGACATCGATATAGTCTTTCATTTTTAAGGAATTATCGTTGAACATTCTATAGACTTTGTTTTTCAATAGAATGTCAAACAAAGACTCCTTCAATTATCTTGAGCTGAAATTTCCTCTAATATCTTTTACCATTGGAGATTGAACTAAGAACAACCAAGTGTATAACTATTTACTTATAATTGGTTTTCCTCTTTTTCACAACTCGCAGGGTGCTTTCTTGATCGTTGAGTGAATTAGTCATGATCGCTCCTTATTGCCTTGATCTTCTCACCCTTCTTATTCATGACCAGTATTGAAGAATTTGATCATTGAGCGTTGGCTTCATCCTTACAGCTTAAAAGAATAGTCATGAACACCTAGGATAACTATTCTATAACCCAGTAAACACGTTTTATCTTCAAGACTAGCAGTTAGAAATTTTGCCTGATTAAATCCATAATTAAGGAACAACTGCAAAAGCTTCTCATTTGGATCAACTGCTTTGCTTCTGAATGAGTTTCTTGATCTCTTCTAGCTGACCACCTTTGCTTGATCTTTCCTTGATAAAGTTCAGCTTTGACAAATCTCTGACCTGATCTTTGATCATATATACATTCATTTTTTTTGATCCAGTCAGCTTCACAGAGTTAATTTTCAGGTCTTGATCTTTGGCACAGGTTGCTGAGGAAAATGTTTTGAAATCCCTTATCATGCATTTGATTGACGCTTAACATTTAGTACTTTAACGTAAGTAACATCATTGAGAGAAACTACTATATTTCCACTTAACTCATAGTCTCTCAATTTCAGAAAATTTGTTTCTAAAGACAGTTGAAGAATTCTTGACATAGATTCCTTATCATTTGCCATGTTCTTGATCACCCATTTGAAGATACATCATTTGAGTTCGGTGGGTGTTGGTACTTATAGGCTTCCATTACTCTCATCTTTGATTAACATATACTGCAACTTTTGATAGAACTTTTGAGGCTGCTTCATGAACTGTTAGAGAAATTCCTTTGCTCTTTCTTTTGACTTCAGATAGGATCTTTGTACTCGAGTGAAGGCTCAAGCCTATGGATATCTGAGTTACCATAGAACTTCTTGTCATGCATATCGAAAATATTCTTTGATTCATGGCTGATGTAGATTTTGACATCCCATGCTTTTGGTTATTTCTTTTAGTTTATCACATAGTTCATCATCAATAGTATTCATATATGTGTACCTGCAAATCTAAAGTTTGATTTGTACGATTATTCACAGGAAATAGTTTACTTCAATTACCAAGTATAAATTGGTTTTGTTTAGTGCCATAGGATCAACTTAAAGCGTGAGTTTTATGTTTGTGAGAACCTGCTCTAATACCAATTGTTATTTCCTATAGGAACAATAATGATCTAGAAGGGGGGTTGGATAGATCTTTAAAACTTTTCAATTACTTATGCGAAGTATTACCAAGTGATTAGTTAGTCAAGATTTTCTATGCACAGCGGAATATAAGATTGAAAACTCCCCTTAAAGATTTACAAGAAATCTCAGTTCTAAATTTAGCTTATGTGGAAGTTGACCATGTATCAGATATAATAATCATAGCAGGTATGTAAAAGAATGTAAATGGCTGAAAGTTAATAACACAAGAGATTTTAAGTGGTTAGGAGACTGAATAACTCCTAGTCCAGTCTTCTACTCCACGAGTAGAATATCCACTAAGGATATAGGCCCAACAAACCATTTACAACTGAACCACAAAGGTTCATTCGATTCACTGAGTCTCGACATCGAGTCACTTAGACTCGATAATTCAGTCACTAAGACTAGGATCCTCTGACACTAATTCGGTCACATAAACCAGAATCCATCCACCCCAATTTGGTCACAAAGATCAGGATCCTCCGACCTCAAATTCTGTTTGTTGATGTGTGTTGGAGTTGCTGCTAAGATGACATGTTAGCTCTCCTTCTTCTAGAACTTAACAACATTGTTGTGATCATCTTCTTGGTAGTGATGAACTTTGTCATTGAGGCTTGATATTTTCTTGTAGTCAGCATCTACTTATGATCATAGTTGATGTGTTGCTAAGTTTTGCGTTGAGGCTCATCTTCCTTTAGATGCTTAGCAACTTTGAATATGATCATCTTCAAGTTATTATTTAGCGTTGCAGTTAGGCTTGACTTCTTCTAGTACTTAACCGATTCTCGTGATCTTCTGTTATGCTGCTAAGATGACATATTAATCTCCTTCTATTTGTACTTGGCAATCTTGAACATATCTTCAATCGTAGAGTGGAACTTACTCTATGCTCTCAATTGTTCAGCTCTATGTTCTTTTCTGATGATGATCCTTTTCTTGTATTGGTCATTCAGTGCTCATCATCATATCCATTTTGAATGATACTATCTTTTATAGTCATTTTGAAACTTCCTGTTAAAATATTTTTGTTGATGCATTTAAGGCTTTAGATAGTCTCGAACCCTTGATGTTGACGTTTAAGCCCAAGTGTCAGTTGCTTTTTGACTTTTCTGTCACGTCAGTCTGCTATCTCACCTAACTCCATTGAGATGTCACTTTCAGTAAACTAGCCAGTAGGCACATCTTTGATTCTACCACGGATATATTGTTTCATGCCTCGGGACCTTCACTTTGAAATGTTCCATTATCAGTCTTCTTGTCAGACCTGACTTTGCTCTACGATCTGTTATCTTAGTAGAACAATAAGAATTGTAGATATGAAAATCCAATATTACATCAATCAAATGTATTAATCTTTTATTCAACATTGCATCAATCAAACTGTATATATCAATAGATATGAAATTCAATATTCAACATCTAGTTATACAAATGAATCACACATACACATAATCACATAAACATATAGGCAAGAAATCACATATTCACATAATCACTTAAGCACATATGATCAAAGCACATAAGCATATAGACACGATTTCATCCTTACAAGCACATAATCACATTTATCACATATTCACACAATCACAGTAGTCATCATCAAATCAAACAGACTCTAACAATTTCTCCTATTTGATGATGACAAAACCAACAAGTTCACAGTATCCAAAACATTTACTAAAAAAAATTAAATTATCTTAAAATACAGTAAGGCACTGTACTGCTAATGGAAAATGAAGAGTTTATTGATTAAATAATAATGCTTACATAATCTGAAAAATATAACCTTGACTAACACTTACTTATACTTACTCCTTTGCTTCCTTCTATTAACATTTGATGACAATTTCTTTTGAATATCGAAATGACTTTTACTAGTTGTTTTGACTCTTCTCTTTAGCTCCTTCCTGCTTGATAGATCTCCCCCTATTTCCTTGCATCTCTTTCTATGACTTATTGATCTCCTTACTGCAAACTTCTTATCTACTCCTAACTTGCTTGCCAATTGTTTCTTATCTTTCTTGATTTTGATCTGCTACTGATACTTTTCTTTTCCCTTTAACATTACTTGTTTTCTTCTTCCCAACTACGATTTCATTTCTCCTTACTCTCTCTCTCTCCCTTTTTGTCATCATCAATGTCTTCTACTATTTTTAAACTACGTAGCTTCCCCTCAAATGATATGTTCATCTTCTTTGCATTTGCTCCCATAATCATTCTTCTGACTTTTGCTTACCTTGTCTCCTGCGTCTATTAGTTTGAACTTCAATTTACCCGTATCCGTATCCGTATCCTTACACTATGTTTTTTAGTTTTAAAATGGACAGAAAAGAAAAAAAAATGGACGAAAAATTTAAGTTTTCTTTCCAATTCCTATGTTTCTGAGTTTTTTAATAAATGAAAAAGAAAAGAAATAGATAGAAAACTTGGCCACTTTTCCCGCCAAAGTTTTTCATCAAAAATTGGTCTGATTTGGACGAAAAAGAAATTGGGATAAGTAATATTTTTATAATTCTCATATTATCCCTAACTGTCAATATAATAAATTTTAAATTACAATTTATGTCTCCAATTTATTTTTATCTACTAAATCTAAGTTGATAAAAAGAAACAAACTTGTTGATGTCGCAAACGATTTAGGTACATATTTTGCTTATCTGTTTTACCTTCGGTTGAATACGGCACAGTTGAAAAAAATATTGGGAATTTATAGAAGTATACTTCTTAGTTTTATTGGGAAATTTGGAATTATTGTACTGCCCAACTGTTTGCAGGGAGTTGCTTATATTTGAATGTGTTATTTTCCTTGTATCCCCAATGGGATACAGTTATGCAGAACTTGATGGGCAACTCTATTAATGATGTGTGGGGACCGGATAGCATTTTTTGTTTTAGATCTTCTTGAATTGTTTTCCATTATTTTGGTGAGGGGAACTCTGTTAATGATATGTGTGGGGATCAGATAGTATTAAATTAACGGGATAAATCAACTTTTGGTACCTGTACTGGGACACAACTTACAATTTGGTACCCGAAGTGAAAAAAGTTACAAAGTGGTGATTGTACTCGAAAAATGTTACACTCCGTTAAACAGTAGGGACATGACTTACAATTTGGTACCCTAAGTGAAAAAAGTTACAAACTGGTGATTGTACTCGAAAAATATTGTCATCTGGTGCTTGTACTTTCCAATTTTTAAATAATCGTTAAAATTGATCCAACGGGAGAGACAAATATACAGAGAGAGAAGCGAAGTCGACGCGAAAAAGATCCTCGATGTTTTGTTCCATCTTTCCTTACCATCCACATTCGCACATTGCTCCACAGTGGCACCGACTTGGGAACTCTGGTGTAATCCATTAATTTTTGTTGTATGAACTACAGTCTTCTTTCCCAATTTCATTTACGATTCCACTCCAAGACGAGCTCATCCTTTCAATTAAACACTGAAAACTCTTTAATTAATAAATATATGGGAACCAGTAATCAATGGAGAATCGAGACAAGAAGAATGAGAGAAGAAGAAGGACAGAAGAAGAGAACCCTAATTTTCAAACAGAATAAAGATGAAACCCTACTGTTTAACAGAGTGTAACATTTTTCGAGTACAATCACCAGTTTGTAACTTTTTTCACTTCGGGTACCAAATTATAAGTTGTGTCCCTACTGTTTAATAGAGTGTAACATTTTTCGAGTACAATCACCAGTTTCTTACTTTTTTCACTTTGGAGACCAAATTATAAGTCGTGTCCCAGTACATGTACCAAAAGTTGATTTGTCCCTTAAATTAACTAATGTGATGGATAAATTAGTAATATTAGAAAAAGTAAAGGGAGACATTTGAAAAACAGCAAAAAGTATTTATTAATTTATCTGTGTGAGTCTATTCTGTAAATGATATTTTTAAAGGACTAATTGAAATGAATTTGGATGAGGAAAAAATCGATTAGGGCCTATTTATGGCTACTAAAAAATCAAGACAAAGTACATCAGTCTTTGGGTTACTATTGGGGAGAATGAATTTCTTGACCAATTTGATGAATAATCTCTTTTAGTATTAATAATACAATTATGTTTGACGACTTTTAAGTATGGTATGACAATGACTTTGTAGAAATAATTTTTATTTAAAATTTATTTGGATATTTGTATTTGATTATAAAATTTTTTCTTTGATTAAATTTATCTTGTATATTTTTATTCATAGTTCAATAGTTATAATTAATAGAAGAATAAATTTATAAAAGTGATATTTTTCTTTTTATTTTATTTAAACTCAAAAACACAAGAAAATTTTAAAAAAATTTCTATTAAATACTTCGACACAAAGAAAAATTTAAATTTTCATTTCTTTAATTTTTATGTTCTGGTTTAAATTTTCTGTTTTTTTTTTCGTCTAAAACTCAAAGTCTCGAATAGAGTGTTACAATCATTTCAATTGAAAACCACTAAATTATCCCCAAATATCACACATCCACCCGGCGACACTCGAAAAGAGTCCAATTGTCCAATTCCCAGTTTTTCAATTTCATCATCATTTCCTTGTGAAAATATGGTGCCCCTCTATCTCTAGAATGGAAGTTTTCGAAAAGAATCACAATCATTTCAATTGAAAACCTAATTAACTGTTTTTTTTAAAAATTACTTTTCAGGCGAGTAGTGGTGCTGAGGAATCGAAGAAGCTAATTCTCTATTCTTACTTCCGGAGTTCTTCTTCTTGTCGCGTCCGAATTGCTCTCAATTTGAAAGGTTTGTATGTTTTTGTGAATTTACTTGATTGATTGATTTGGATCGCTTTAATTTTGTTGAAATTAACCGAAATTAATTCAGTAAAGTATTTTGAATACTCTGTACTGGAAATAGGGATTGATTATGAGTACAGAGCAGTTAACTTACTCAAAGGGGAGCAGCTCAGTCCTGGTAAGATTTGGTTTACATATTTCTCTCCGTCAATAATATGAGTAGATACATTATTATGGGTTCATAAAATATGATTCTGCTTATTTATTTTTATTTTTTGGAATTTTTTTTTCTGAAATGCAAGTTTAGAATTTTTTTATAATAGGTAAAGTTTCTGGCATAATGGGAGATACTCATTCCATTTTTGTTTATCCCCAAAAGTGAGCCCACCTTTTAGGAATAGACTTAAAGTCAGATCAAAATAATCCCCTTAATTATTTAAAAGTTAGTTTAAACTAGTTTTCATTTAATTTGTTTTTTTTTTAAATTATAAATTCAGTAAGTAGGGTAGGTTATTTTGGATATTTATATTTTTTTTGAAATTTGAGTTCTTTTAGCACTTTTAAATTGGCATTCTCTCATTTTGGCATGGAGAGAGTATATAAATAGGTGTTGGTAATTGTGTCAGTTAGCGCAGTTGACTATGAACATTGGGTTTCTTTTAATGCCTCAGCCAGGCTTTCCTTTTTACTTAGCAAACTTCTAACACATGGCTTTGTTAATACCACAATTGCAATAATTCACCTAACTAAATTTCTTGTTCAGGTTCCCTGGTTTCAATCCTTGTTGCACATGTATCCTGATCATGTATTTGGGTAATATTATTGGTTCTGCAGGGTATATCTAATTTGTTTCTTATAAAATATTTGTATGGAATTTATGAAGCTAGTTATTGCACATTGGTTTTAGTTTTCATAAATTCCAGTTTCGGTTATGAGATAGAATCTTGAACCACATGGACACTAGAATAACCTTTTGGGTGGCGCCAGATTTGATGGCCATAAGATCTTTTAATATTTGCTTTTGATATATCTTCTCGAAACTTATTGTATTTTTAAAATGTAGAGTACTTAAAGATCAATCCTATGGGTTTTGTGCCGGCACTGGTGGATGGTGACATAACACTTGCAGACTCTTTTGCCATCATAATGGTGCGTCATGCATAATTCTCCCTCTTCAACCTTTGAATTACAAAGATAACTGTTACTTTACTATTGGCTTTTCCATATTATTTCCAAATTTCAATGAATGCTTTGTGATGTATAGTATCTGGACGAGAAGTATCCGCACCATCCATTGTTGCCTAAGGATCTTGTAAAAAGGGCAGTAAATTACCAGGTAAATTCATTTGGTTTCATATTGTGCTTAATTCTTGTTAGGATACATGTGTTCCAGAAGGAGAATTGCAATTGTAACAAGCTAACGAGTTCAGAGATGATAAAGACAACACCATATTGTTTGAAAACCGATTTTCCATGAGAAGTATTATAAAACTTTATTGCCTGCAAATAACATCTAAAATTCCTAGTTATAAATTTTCTATCATTGGACATTAGTCCGTATGTCAGAAATTATAATAATGTGCCATAAAAGCCCGATTCAATTGGTGTTTACATCACTTCGTTTCTAGAATGAGTGGTGCAGTAGAATCAAATGCCTCATGAATTATATGTGATACCTCGTTGCCATTGTGCCTATTGTGTCCATTGTGTTGTAAGTTACATGTACTCGCACGAGTGTCAGATCGGACACGGTACTTTGAAGATTCCGACACGGTTACCCCGTAATTTTGCCAGTTTTTTGTCCATACCCTTGTCCGAATGTCGAGTGTCGGACATGGTTTCATTGCAAAGTGAAGAGTCCATGTATCATGGGTTGAAATGCTGAGAGAATGACATGATTGTGCTTATACATGGTTATCACTTGATCTGAGAACCTTCCGGTAGTTGTTTTCAAGCAGTGCCGATATTATCAAATGATATAGTGATTATTATTATTCCCCCCCCCCCCCAGTTTTCAGATCTCTTTGAGGTATACGAACACAGATAGACACACTGACACAGTTACACACATAGACGCACACTCAGAGGTGCAGAGAAATAGTTTTTTATCTTCAATTTTTTTTTGTTTTAAGTCCACTTTCCTCTATTTCCTGCTTTTATTCCTTGAACTCACTCTGCTATGTGTTTATTATTAACTTTGTAGGCTGCTAATATAGTGTCCTCAAGTATACACCCTCTTCATAACGTAACTGTACTGGTGAGTGCCAAATTCTTCTTGCATTGCTTATTCAGATGATTTCATTGTCTTAGCTTTACACACTTTGTGAATTCTTTTTGCAGAAGTATATTGGTGAAAAAGTTAGTCCTGATGAGAAGATTCCTTGGGTTCAATCTCATATCAGAAAAGGCTTTGTAGGTAAGTTTTCACCTGACTTCCCTGCCAACTTCTCAAATTTCATCAGAAAAAATAATCCCAAATGAAGAAATAACAGAGGTGACAGAAAAATGACCTATAATCAATCTTAGATAGTTAGATTCCAACATTTCATTCATTATGGAATCTAGCAGTTTGTCTTACAAGAGTTACAACTTACAAGTTTTCCTTCTCAACTATAAGCTTCATGCAACTTAAGAAAACTTCTTGTATTGTGTCATTTCTTTTCTATTAATAAAATTTCTTCTTTTATCCAAAAAAAAAAATAGAAGCTCCAAGCAACTTAAGAAACAAGAGTAAAAGGTCCAACTATTACTCTCTGTCCTTTTATCATAGTAAAGCTTGAATAATATGAGATTTACATGACCTTATACTTTAATCTTACTCGGTAAATAATGATCTCATTCTTACCTGACATATATGATTTGATTTTTTTTCAATTCAAGCATATTGAACTTGTCTGAGTTTCTGCGAACTGTTACAGCTCTTGAGAAGCTATTAAACAACTATGCTGGAAAGTATGCCACAGGAGATGAAGTTTTCATGGTTTGTTCTTCTCTTATACATGTTTCTGGGCTGTATGTATGCTGACAATGTAACAATTGACTGAAGAGACTTTAAAGGTGTTAGCTTCTGTGAGAGGCTGATCATTTCTAGATTAGAGTCCAAGCATAAAAGTAGCATGAGTTGAAACAAATCTAAAAGAATCATCTTCAAAATTGCTTTCACTTGAAACTCAAAAATATCCATATTAATGGAAATCACGATTAAGATAACATATAATGACACTAATAATCTATAATAACCTAAGTGCTATAATTATCCCATAAGTAAAAAACTATGTCCATCCAAACATGAGACCTTTTTGACTCATTTTATACACATATAAATGTTTGCCTATGATACAGTAAGATATAGTTATTTAGAAATGATTTGGCAAATATTTACTTATTGCATTCAAGTTGGCAAGTTTTGTGCAATAGCCCACCGAACTAAACAAAACTGCAATTAGGAAATTGAACTATTAAAAACATTGCAATTGTCCCATTTTGTCAAATTTTTTAAACGTTCGTCAAATTGGGTACAGTAATTTCCCACGTGACTTTTTTTTTAAAAAAGGAAAGAAAAACGAGTCACTAATTACGTGGCCCATGTCGTCCATCCAGAACATAAACACACAATGGTGAGCAGTGTTCTAAAAGTCGCTAGTCGGTCCCAGATCGGTTGGCTACCGACTAGAGACTAGGGGATTAGTCGGAGATTAATCGGGGATTAATCGGCTAGTCGGATTTTCAATTATTTTTTTAAAATATATTTTATCATTTCTCCTTCATAAGTTATGAGTAAGTAGAATAATATAAGTAACACAAATCATCAAATAAAAACATGGAAACTAAGTAAAACCAAATAGTTTGACACAAGTTCAAAACCAATTAACCAAATGAAACTAAGTAGCACAAAATCAATAGTCAATCACTCTTCCTTCTTTTCTTCTCCATATCACTCCAAGACTTGCTCTCCATCGGACTCAAACTCAAACTCATAATCCTCATCTTCCTCTTCGTTGTCATCATCTTCCGACATAAACTCGTCTTCATCTAATTCTCGCACATTTATACCACTTCTTCTAGGTAAAAGGACCTCATCTGCTCTCATTTTTTTCGATTTTTCCCGACTTGTTCCGATTTTTTGATTTACTCCGACTGGGGGCGACTTTCCCGACTAGAGCCCGACTAAGTCAGCCAGCGACTAAATCAAAGGACTAGGTCCTAGTCGACTCATTGAGGCTCCGACCTGACTTAGTCGCCGATTAGTCGGCTGACTAGGTTGACTTTTCGAACACTGATGGTGAGCAACAATGCTTAGCATAGAGAAGAGGAAGAGACTTGCACCAGAGAAGATGAAGAGACCGTTGTTGGAGAAGACGAATATACCGTTAACTAGGGTTTATGTACTTTAATTGTTAAATTTGTGTGCAATAAATCAACCAACATGAACCACCAAACAACACTGGTGGCCATGGGTCGGTAGCTGTCGTTAGCACTCCAAAAATAAACTTTACTTTTCACTCTACGAAATTGAACTTAACTCTGTATAGTAGTAAGGGTCGATCCTACAGAGAGTGATATTGTTTTAAATCTACTCTATCTAATGTTTCTAACAATGTAAAAGATGGGGGGTTTTGAGTTGAGTATAATTAACTAAAATAAACAGAAGTGAATGAATAAGATTAACCAATAAATTAAAACTTCAGTATCTCCTTTTCACAGCAATAGAATAATCAAGTTCAACAGTCTTTATCCTTCAATAAAACTAATAACCCTATATAACAATAATCTCTATTACCCGAAATCCCCCTTTGGTTTTAAATCTAATGAAACAATCGCCCCACTAGACCCTAACTTTTATACAACCCAGAACTATCAGTCTAGATTTAATATAATAGCATCCTGTGTTACTCGGACTCGGGTACGGGTGTCGGGTGTGGGTATGAATCTAGGTGTCGGACACGAAAAGTCAAAAAATAAAGATATGCGGATATGAACCCAAATTTGGATACGGGTGCGGGGATACGGTATATTATAATTTTTTAACAATAATGTTTATACTGTCCAAATTTATATAGACATGCATTTATCATGAAACTTCAGGGGCTGAAGTGCAAATATATAAAGAAACAGGGGCAGAACTGAAACTATTGAAACTTCAGGGGCTAAAATAGAAGAAAACAAAACTACAGGGACTGATTGCAATTTTTCAAGGGCTATTTTGAACTTTCAGAAAACCTTGAGGACTAAATTAAAAAATTATAAAAACTATAGGGTACCTAATTGTAATTTTTCAAGGATATTTTAAATCACAGATCTGAGTGAAACCACTCAGATCATTGGAGAAGCTCGTTCAGAAGAAGAAGAAAAAGACGACCTGGTAAGTTTCTCGATCTTTTTTCTTCCGTCTTTCCTCTTTCTTCTTTCTCCTCCTTCCTCGTTTCTTCTTCTCCGATGAATCACCTTAAAAAACAGCCGTATCCGATTTCTGTGGCCGGATCCCGTACGGATCCCGCACCCTTGTCGTGTCGTGTCATGTCGACACGGGTACTCCACTCAAAAGTGGCGAGCAGCAACAATCACACAATTGCAAACCATTTAACTTGTCTTCTGATAACCATAGTATTACTCAAAAGCTTGACCACAATGTATCATTAACTGCTACCTGTGATCAGATACTATATCGTTTGCTTAATACTATACTTTAATCTAGCAGATGATAATAGCTTGATCAACTTAACTGGCCATTATTAAATGAATCAAAACAAATATCATTCTACAGTTAAAACAGATTATGAAGAATAAATCTCATATAAGAAGGAATAAATAATGTTAACTCAATTAAACCCTTAACTATAAATAAGGTTTAACATCCCCTAGAACTGAAACAAGAAAATCTAGCCTGACATGCTTATAATGAAAACTCTGAATATAATGTGTATATGATGGCTGTTCTGATATGATATGATGATTTTCTCTGTTAACAAGTACAAGTATTTATAGGTGAAATCATCTGAACCCTAGAAGAATTCAATTCCATCTCAACTTTTGAAATCCAGCAAATAGATTCAGTTTCCTTTTCAAGTTTGAACTTAGTTTCCATAGCAGACCCTGACTTGGTTTCCAAAGCATACTCAAATTCTCATAATCAGCTTCAGCTTCTATCTATGATTGCAATTCCATCTCCAAATCCCATCATGAGTTGGACTCTTATGCTCAAGTACCTTAGATCTGACCCAATCTTCAAATCCACAAGTCAATCCACGAACGTAGAGTACTTCTGCACCAACCGATCGTAGAGCACAGCTCCTTCTGGGAAATCGTCGAGTGGCTGAACAAGTCGAGTAGCAAATTGTTGAGCGACTTTAGTGCAATCTTAGAGTAACTTCTATGCTCACACTGTCATACGTTCAGCACAAGACTTAACGAACGTAGAGTGCCAGACTGCTAAGTCCTCCCATTGTCCTCCAACACTACGAACATAGAGCCATTTGCACACATCGTAGAGTGCTACATCCAACGATCGTAGAACACTTTTGCAAAACAACTGAAAACTAAGCATTATAATCCATATCTGCTAAATCATCTCCAATTCTTCTTGAAATCAATAAACACCTTAATAAACTCATGTACATAGAAAACATGTAATAGAACTAAACATAAAGTAATAAAAAACATAGAATATTCTGCACTTATCATGGGTAAATCATCCCAACACCCAAATCAAAGAGATTAAGCTGATAAGAGAAAAAGAGAAGGCCCAGACCTAGACCCAGACCCACCAACACAAAAAGAGCAGCCATGCTCCTGAAGACCCACCAAAAAACCTCAAAACAGATCCAAAACCCCCAACACAGCAGCCCATTCGACAAACTTTAATAAACTCCTTTATTAACAAATAACATTGAGCATCACAACCTGTAAAGCCACTGGCCTATGCTATAACAAACCGAAAAGAAGTTTTCAAGTTTAGTCACACTTGGAGTTTTCTGGAGGGACCCCAAACAGAAATCGACGACCCCAAACAGATCGAAGAGAATGGTAGGAAGTGCGAGGGTCGATTGTGAGGTTAATGGAGAAAAGCAAGAGAGGCGGTCGGAAAAGGTGGAGAAGTCGGGGTGGGGGTGGGGGTGGGGGTGGGGGGTGGGGAGGGAGTGTTCTTGTGACACCCCTAAATCCGGGTACTTCAATTCCTACGGGATTCGGTGTTCACTGTCCAAACATCATGTATCTATCTACCCATAATAAATGAAAAACCATAAGTAGATAGAAATAAATCCTCTAATTATGGAGTTAGAACGTCTGAATGTTAATACATCAATCCCAGGTCATAATAACCTTAAATCTCAAATGCGGAAACATAAACAAATAATAAGTCTTACACAACTTTAACACAAGTCTGAAATATAAATACATCAAATAAATAAGTCTTCATCACTTGTTAACTTTTCCCTTGCCTTTGCTAGTAAAAGGCTCATCGGACCTTTCGTTCTTAACTGCAATGTTATTATTACGCAAGAGTGAACACGATTGCCCACAAGTATAATAATATAACAATAAAATAATAACATGTGAATAAATCAAAGACTTCTGAAATAAGAAAACTCGGCTTTTGAATCAAGAATGAATAACAAGAATCAAAAGAACTTCTGAGGGTCATAAGACCTTGAACTATGTCCTAGGTTGTCAAGTGTTTATACTTGAAACCTTTAACAGTCATAAAACTATGAACTCTTCTTATCGTACTTAGGGGGATCAGCCCTTAGTACCATACTGTGCACAATATCTTAACGCTAAAGCATAATTAATCCCCTATAACAGGATTGTTCATCTCAGTTTGACATTAGAGTCCGCACCAAATGAAGTTTGATTTGGATAAGCTCAACAATGGTTCTGAAATTTAGAACGTTAATCAACTATGGACTAGTTGAATCAATAAAGGTTCGCTAGTCTTACAAGGTTCAACAATAATTGATATTCAATTTGAATAATAAAGTTCAAGATGTATACAATCGAATAAATATTGTATAACAGGAATTTTCAAAGAATGATATTATTTAATATGAAATCTTGACTTGAACAATAATAAACAAGATAGAATAAGGAACTTGTTTTATGTAAAGAAATAAGGTTTAGGAACTTGCCTCGTGCGTAGACTAAACGATTACTACTTCCGTTCACCACAAGTCCTGCACATATACCATATGTATTCACGACATTCATTAGTTACATTTTCACTTAATTATTTAATATAACTTCACTTTATTTAACAAATCATTACCCTTCTAATTTAATTACTTAATTAAATTAGAATATTTTCATTCCTTTATTATTATTATACTCGAATAAATTATTTCATAATAATTTTCATCGAATATTTATTTCATAAATATCTCAATTAAAATATTTATTTATTTTATAAATATTTTAATAATAATTTTTATCAAATATTTATTTTATTCCATAAGTATCTCACTTAAAAAAATATTTATTTTATTTGATAAATATTTTAATTATTTAATTTAATTTTTATTATTTATTTTATTTTATCATTTTTTTTGGCTGTCGGGACGGGGTAATTTAGTTTGGTAACGCTCGTCGGGGGCGAGGTTACCCAAACTCAGTTTCTGCAGTTCGCGAACATAACAAGGCCAAATTAGGCAAAAAAATCTCACAAGTTTAATTATATGTTCTGTGAAGAATACAGAATATGGCCATAACTTTCAATTTCTTTGTCCATACATTAATTTATGCATACCCAAATATTATAATTCATATATGATCATTACCCAACCTTTCTAGAGTGATTTTAACAAGTTTAAACACACAATTACTTGAATTAAATTATATAATTTTACTATTCTTGATGTTCTTGAAAGTTTTGAAAACAAAATATGAAGATTGGCACTACGGGTTCGTTATACCACTAAATCTGTCCATTCGAAGTTTGTTTTTTTCGTTTTAACATACATACTCATATACAAGTGTAAATTTATGATACAACATATTATTAACGCATTAAATTTGTGCGTAAGGGCCATATGGCCATATTTTTATACTCTGTAAGTTTGAAGAAACTATATACGACATTTTTATGAAACTGATGTTATGGAAACATACAATATATAGTAAAACATGCTATGATAACATATTATCACATAGATCCACATAATCGCTACCCTTTCCAATTACAGAGACTTTAACAGAAACTTGAAAGCCATTTTTTTTATGAAAATATAAACGTGAATTTGAAAATGGGTTGAAGAGATTACCCATAGTATAGATTAGTAGAGATGAAACCTTTCTCAGATGCTTCCTCAAATCACACAACTCACAAATTCTCAATGTTTATCTGAATTCTCTCCAACTCTCAAGTTAAACTCTTAATTGCAAATACGTAAAAAAAAAAGAAACTGGTGAGGCGCACATATAACTCCAGTAACGTTGAGGTCAGTTAACCCATACGTGGTTAACTACTCTTAACTTATCTTAAGTCCTTGTTTGGCTACCACTTAATTATTACTTCTAATTATTTTAATTAATCTCTTATAATATAGTTTAGTAATGTAACATCCTTACACCATAATTCAAATATCTTATTTAATTTAATTTAAATAAAATATAATAATTTCTCATTAATTCACATAGTCGTAAAATTAAATTTCTCATTTGTTAATTATGTCAAATTATTAAATCTCTAATTAATTATTAAATTAATTAAATTAACATTATGCTTATTAAATATTTCATTTAATTCAATAAGCTCACCTAAATACATACTTTGAATAATAAAAATTTTCACATTAATTTAATAAATATAGCACGTATAATTAAATTAATCTACCACAAATTCATCAATTAATTATTTAATCTAATAATTAAATCATCGAAAAATATTTATTTAATTCAATAAATATTAAAATTAAATTACAAAATCTCGTTCGTCACATCTTTCTCCCCCTTAAAAAGATTCTGTCCTCAGAATTACGATTCAATCAATTCGTCCCGTTACAGTCTCCCCCCTTACAAAGATTTTGTCCCCATAATCGCTTACACATAATTTAAGTAAATAAATGAGGACAATTCTTTATCATATTCTCTTCGAGTTCCCACGTAGCTTCTTCAGCGTTGTGGTTCCTCCAAATTACCTTAACAGAAGATATTACTTTATTTCTGAGAACTTGTTCTTTCCTGTCTACAATCTGAACATGAATTTCTTCATATGATAAGTCTTTCTCAAAATATAAGGGTTCATATTCAATTACGTGCTTGTAATCGGGTTTGTAGGGTCGTAGAACTGAAACATGGAAGACGTTGTGGACATTCTCGAGTGATGGAGCTAAGGCTACCTCATACGCAACTTCTCCGATCCTTCGCAGTACCTCAAAGGGTCCAATGAATCTTGGGCTTAATTTACCTTTCTTTCCGAACCTGATCTTTCCCTTCTAGGGAGACTTTCAAAAACACATAACTACCCGATTCAAACTCAACATTTTTACGGTGTGGGTCGGCGTATTTCTTCTGCCTATCTTGAGCTGCTACCAGTCTTGTTCGGATTACTTTGACTATCTCTGCTGTCTGCTGTATCAATTCTGGGCCTAGTAATTGTCTTTCGCCAACTTCATCCCAGTATAGCGAAGTTCTGTACTTTTGCCGTATAACGCTTCATAAGGCGGCATGCCAATACTAGCGTGGTAACTGTTGTAGTCGAACTCCAGGAGCGGTAGATGATCATCACAATTTTCTTTAAAGTCCATTATACAAGCTCTTAACATATCTTTTAATGTCTGAATCATTCTTTCACTCTGCCCGTCTGTCTGAGGGTGATAAGCCGTACTTATTCTCAACTGTGTACCCATACATTCCTGTAGTCGTTTCCAGAAGTTCGATGTAAAACGCGGATCCCTATTGGAAACAATTGACTCCGGAACTCCGTGTTTCGAAACAATCTCTTTGACATATAATTTTGCCAACTGGTCTAAGTTAAATTTGATTCTGATTAGAAGGAAGTGTGCGGATTTTGTCAGTCGGTTAACGATAACCCATACTGCGTCATAGTCTTTCTGAGTTGTCGGAAGGCCAACCACGAAATTCATCGTAATATGTTCCCATTTCCATTCTGGGATCTCCACGGTTGTAGCAACCCACTCGGCCTCTGATGTTCGGCTTTCACTTTCTGACATGTTAGACACTTGACAACACACTCTGCAACATATCGTTTCAAATTTGGCCACCAGAAATGTTGTCGAAGATCTTGGTACACCTTGGTACTACCAGGGTGAATCGAATATCGTGAGCTATGAGCCTCGCTCAAAATGTCTTTCTTAATCTCTGGTACTGGTGATACTCAAATTCTACTTTTAAATCTCAGTATTCCTTCATTGTCCATCTTGAATCTCGGTTCGGTTCCTTCGGATATCTTATTTTTCACCTTTTTACATTCTTCGTCCTGAAGTTGAGCCTCCTAAACTTTATCCAGTAGGGTTGTACCAGATTGCATCTGGTCTCATCCATTTTCATAGGATACTTCACTTCCAACTCCAACCTCTCCATTGCTGAAATCAACTCCTTCTGAGCGGTCAACATCATCAATTTCTCCCGACCTTTTCTACTTAATGCATCGGCAACCGTGTTTGCTTTACCCGGATGGTATAAAATTTCACAATCATAGTCCTTAATTAAATCTAACCACCTTCTTTGGCGCATATTCAAGTCCTGTGTAAAAATATATTTCAGACTCTTGTGGTCTGTATATATTTCACACTTCTCCCCATAGAGATAGTGCCTCCAGATCTTCAAAGCAAAAACAACTACAGCCAACTCCAAGTCGTGGGTCGGATATCCCTTCTCATAATCCTTTAATTGTCGTGACGCATACGCAATGACTCTGCCGTTTTGCATAAGCACACAACCAAGTTCTTTATGCGACGCATCACTATAAACCACAAAATTTCCTGTATCATCCGGAAGAGATACCACATGTACTGTACTCAACCTCTTCTTTAGTTCTTGAAAGCTTTCCTCACACTTCTCTGTCCAAACAAATTTTACAAGTCAAATTCGTTAACGGAGTTGCGATCTTAGAAAAGTCTTGAATGAATCTTCTGTAATATCCTGCCAATCCAAGAAAACTTCGTACTTCCGACGGCGTTCTCGGCTGATCCCAGTTTATCACGGCTTCGACTTTGGATGGATCTACCGAAATTCCGTCTTTATCAATCACATGCCCGAGAAATTGTACCCGCTCAATCCAAATTTCGCATTTCGAAAACTTGGCATACAACTTCTCCCTTCTCAACGCCTCTAACGTTACCTTCAAATGCTCTTCATGTTCTTCGAATATACCAAAATGTCATCTATAAATACCACTACGAATTTGTCCAAAAATGGCTTGAACACTCCATTCATTAAGCCCATAAATGCTGCAGGAGCATTCGTCAGACCAAATGACATTACCAAAAATTCGTAGTGACCATAACGTGTTCTGAATGCTGTCTTCGGTACATCCTCTGGCCTCACCCTTCAGTTGATGATAACTACTCTTCAAGTCTATCTTGAAAAAGTATCTTGCTCCTTTTAATTGATCAAACAAGTCGTCGATCCTCGGCAATGGATATCTATTCGTAGTTGTGACTTTATTCAGTTTTCTATAGTCTATGCAGAGTCGCATCGTCCCGTCATTTTTCTCCACAAATAACACCGGCGCTCCCCACGGTGATACGCTCAGTTAAATGTACTTGTCCAGTAATTCTTGTAATTGCACCATCAATTCTTTCATCTCTACCGGTGCCATTTGGTACGGTGCCTTCGATATTGGTGCTGTTCCTGGCGCCAAATCGATCACAAATTCAACCTCTGTCTGGCGGAAGTCCTGACAAATCGTCCGGAAATACGTCTACGAAGTCCCTCACTACGGGTATCTCCTCTACTTTTGGATTCTCTTTACGACTGTAGACTATGTAAGCTAGATATCTTACATAGCTTTGTCTTAACAACTTCCTGGCCTGCATCATCGTCAGACAACTCGCTTGTCTAGGCGACTTGCTACCATAAAACACAACCTTTGACGGAGTTATAAGGTTAATACGCTTCTTCTGGCAATCGATTACAACCCCGTAATTGAATAACCAGTCCATACCTAAGATAACGTCAAATTACCCAAGTCTGATAGGGATAAGATCTACGTTCATAATATTACCCTTAATATCCACCCTACAGTTCTTATGTATGTACTTAACATGGATTATTTCTCTATTCGCAATTTCTATGTTCATGGGGTATTCTAACTCATCTTTAGGCAATTCTAAGTTCTTAGCAAAGTCATCGGATATAAATGAACAAGTAGCACCCGAATCAAATAATACATAAACAGTAACTTTATTGATCGGAATGATACCTGACACCACATCACGAGACTGCACAGCATCCTGCATTGTTATGTTGAAGGTCCTGGCGGTTGGTCTGTTGGTTGCGGTTGGTCTCGTGATAGTCAGAGCGCTTCCACCGCTGTTTCCCCTATTTCCTCCTGATCCTGCCCCTCCAGATTCCTTCTTAAGACAGTCTCTTGCCAGATGGTCTTTTGAGCCACAAGTGAAGCAGACACTCTTCTTTGGGTTAGGACAGTTATGTGCCATGTGGCCTTTCTGACCACAATTGTAGCACACTCGTTTTCCCTTCATGCAAACTCCCAGATGAGCTTTCCCGCAGGTCGGACATGCTTCGATCCTCTTCTTCTGACCTCCTTGATGATTTCCAGTTGACGAGTTGTCAGACCACCTCCTTTTCTGATTGATACTTCCTCCCGTGTTGCTGCCACCTCATTTTCACTTTTCTTCTTCTTCTGATCCTGATTGTACTTGGTTACCGCATCGCTCTCACCTTTAGCGAGGATGGCCTTTTCCAGTACTCCAGCAAAAGTGTTTAGCTGAAACATTGATACTTTGCTATATAACCAGGGCTTCAGTCCTTGTTCAAACCTTCTTACTTTTCTCTCATCCGTGTGTACTTGATACGGGGCGAGCCTAGTCAACTCATTGAATTTTGCATCATATTCTGGTACGGACATATTTTCCTGTTTCAACTCCAGAAACTGGACCTCTATTTGGTTCTGCGAGCTTGTCGAAAAGTACATTTCGAAGAACATCTCCTTAAACCTCTCCTAGGTGATACACCTTCTCCTCCACGGACCTTATTTGCTTGCCACCAATAACTGGCTTCTGATTTCAGCATGATCGTTGCGTAGGCGGTTTTCTGGTCCTCTCTGACTCTGGCGACATCAAAAACTTTCTCCATCTCCATAACCCAAGTTTGAGCTTCTATCGGGTTCATAGAGCCTTTGAACTCTGGCGGTCCCACCGCTTTGAAATCCTTGAACGTTGTATTTGGTAGAGCTTGAGGTTGATTGTTAATTGCTCCAGTCAGTAAATTCACCAACTGCTGAACGGGGTCAGCATTGGCGTTGTTATTCGTTGACCCTTCCTGGGCTGGTCGACGATTTGGTCTTCTTCTAGGTGGCATATTTCTATTAAAATATACGCTTATTAGATCTTTATTCAATTCTCTAAATATTTAAGGCTTAACTCAAACAATTTAATATAATCACTTAACACACTTTCTCAAACAACTTGATATATTTATTTAATCAAAAGTTTTAACGACTATGATAGCATCACTGCTATTTACATCAACTATCCTGAGATAAAGAATCTACAGGGTTTAAAACATTAAAATATTCATTTGTTTATAACCACATCGAAATTTACATTTTTAACTACCAGATAGGTTTTCACATAATTAAACTATTCTTATCACTGCCTGCTAAGGCGTTGAATAGCCTTGCTATGTTCTTCCATAATGCGGGACATCGTCCTACAATCTAGCATGTACGATGGTAGTTCTTCAAACTGAATTGGGTATCTCATAACTCGATCCTGGGCCTCATCCATTGCATTATGAAGTGTAGAGTACGTCTCCCCAAGCTTAGCCTTCTTCGCACGACAATCCTCTTCTACAAGATCAGCACGACGTGATTTCTTTATTCAGGCCTCCTCTGCTATGGTCAGCCTTGCTGAGCTCTCTTTCAGTTCATTCTTCAACTTCTCTATTTTCTCGGACTTCTCCTCGGTTTGACCCTTCTCGTGAACCAAATCCCACTCTACGTTTCCTAGACGTGTGTGAAGAGTCACAACCTCCCTATCCCTCTGCTCGATGGTAAGCTGTTGAATAATCCGTTCATTTAGCTCCTGAACAGTGTCACGTAACTCTATGTTACGGTCATATAGCTCGTCATACATCTCAGCACTGGTAAAGTTCGGTGGGAACTCATCTTCTTCCTCTTCTTCCTCTTCTTCCTCAGGATCCTCCTCTAGATCAGTCTCGGGCTAATGCTTTTGACCAACAACAGTGATCAATGTAGATGGCTCTCTCTGTACCAACTGCTCCCGGATGACATGAATGTCTCGGGGCTCCTCCTTTGTAGGTACTCGGGGTTCCTCCTCCCCAGCTCGACTAGATCCTCCAACATCCGACATCCTGACAACACAATTTTAAGTTTTAGTTATTAATCGATACTCGCGAGCACATAAGTTAATCACATAAACACAGTCTTTTATTATCTTCGATGAATTATGAAATTCATTTCTTAGAACTCGATCAGAGTTTATCACCACTATGTTCTCGTTCTTTTATAAGGCTACTACCTAAGGTTTTTTCCCCCACCTAAGGTTTATAACCTACAGCTTTGATACCAAGCTGTGACACCCCCAAATCCGGGTACTTCAATTTTCACGGGATTTGGTGTTCACTGTCCAAACATTATGTATCTATCTACCCATAATAAATGAAAAACCATAAATAGATAAAAATAAATCCTCTCATTATGGAGTTACAACATCTGAATGTAAATACATCAATCCCAGGTCATACTAACCTTAAATCTCAAATGCGGAAACATAAACAAATAATAAGTCTTACACAACTTTAACTTAAGTCTGAAATATAAATACATCAAATAAACAACAAGTCTTCATCACTTGTTAACTTTGCCCTTGCCTTTGCTAGTAGAAGGCTCGTCGGACCTTTCGTTCTTAGCTGCAATGATATTATTACGCAAGAGTGAGCACGATTGCCCACAAATATCATAATATAACAATAAAATAATAACATGCGAATGAATCAAATACTTCTGAAATAAGAAAACTCGGCTTTTGAATCAAGAATGAATAACAAGAATCAAAAGAACTTCTGAGGGTCATAAGACCTTGAACTATGTCCTAGGTTTTCAAGTGTTTATACTTGAAACCTTTAACAGTCATAAGACTATAGACTCTTCTTCTTGTACTTAGGGGGATCAACCCTTAGTACCATACTGTGCACAATATCTTAACGCTAAAGCATAATTAATCTCCTATAACAGGATTGTTTATCTCAGTTTGACATTAGAGTCCGCACTAAAGGAAGTTTGGTTTGGATAAGCTCAACAATGGTTCTGAAATTTAGAACGTTAATCAATTATGGACTAGTTGAATCAATAAGGGTTCGTTAGTCTTACAAGGTTCAATAATAATTGATATTCAATTTGAATAATAAAGTTCAAGATGTATACAATCGAATAAGTATTGTATAACAGGAATCATGCTTTTAAAGAATGATATTATTTAATATGAAATCTTGACTTGAACAATAATAAACAAGATAGAATAAGGAATTTGCTTTATGTAAATAAACAAGGTTTAGGAACTTGTCTCGTGCGTAGGCTAAACGATTACTACTTCCGTTCACCACAAGTCCTACACACATACCATATGTATTCACGACATTCATTAGTTACATTTTCACTTAATTATTTAATATAACTCCACTTTATTTAACAAATCATTACCCTTCTAATTTAATCACTTAATTAAATTAGAATATTTTCATTCATTTATTATTATTACACTCGAATAAATTATTTCATAATAATTTTCATCAAATATTTATTTCATTCATAAATATCTCGATTAAAATATTTATTTTATGTTATAAATATTTTAATAATAATTTACATCGAATATTTATTTTATTCTATAAATATCTCGATTAAAATATTTATTTTATTTTATAAATATTTTAATAATAATTTCAATCGAATATTTATTTTATTCTATAAATATTTCAACTAAAATATTTATTTATTTTTTGATAAATATTTTAATAATAATTTTTATCAAATATTTATTTTATTCCATAAATATCTCACTTAAAAAAATATTTATTTTATTTGATAAATATTTTTATTATTATTATTAATATTTTTTTTTATTTTTTTTGGCCGCCGGGGCGGGGTAATTTAATTTGGTAACGCTCGCCAGGGGCGGGGTTACCCAAACTCAGTTTCTGCAGTTCGCGAACATAACAAGGCCAAATTAGGCCAAAAAATCTCTCACAAGTTCAAATATGGCCATAACTTTAAATTTTTTTTTCCATACATTAATTTAAGCATACTCAAATATTATAATTCATATATGATCATTACCCAACCTTTCTAGAGTGATTTTAACAAGTTTAAACACACAATTACTTGAATCAAATTATATAATTTCACTGTTCTTGATGTTCTTGAAAGTTTTGAAAACTAAACATGAAGATTGGCACTACGGGTTTGTTATACCACTAAATCTGTCCATTCGAAATTTATTTTTTTCGTTTTATCATACATAATCATATACAAGTGTAAATCATGATACAACATATGATTAACGCATTAAATTTGTGCGTAAGGGCCATATGGCCATATTTTTATACTATGTAACTTTGAAGAAACTATATACGACATATTTTTATGAAACTGATGTTTTGGAAACATACAAAATATAGTAAAACATGCTATGATAACATATTATCACATATATCCACATAATCGCTACCTTTTCCAATTACAGAGACTTTAACAGAAACTTGAAAGCCATTTTTTTAATAAAAATATAAACGTGAATTTGAAAATGGGTTGAAGAGATTACCTAGAGTATAGTTTAGTAGAGATGAAACCTTTCTCAGATACTAACTCAAATCACACAACTCACAAATTCTCAATATCTCTCTGAATTCTCTCTGACTCTCAAGTTAAACTCTTAATTGCAAATACGTAAAAAAAAAGAAACTGGTGAGGCGCACATATAACTCCTGTAACGTTGATGTCAGTTAACCCATACGTGGTTAACTGCTCAACTTCTCTTAAGGCCCTGTTTGGCTACCACTTAATTATTACGTCTAATTATTTTAATTAATCTCTTATAATATAGTTTAGTAATGTCACATCCTTACACCATAATTCAAATATCTTATTTAATTTAAATAAAATATAAGAATTTCTCATTAATTCACGTAGTCATAAAATTAAATTTCTCATTTATTAATTATGTCAAATTATTAAATCTCTAATTAATTATTAAATTAATTAAATTAACATTATGCTTATTAAATATTTCATTTAATTCAATAAGCTCACCTAAATACATACTTTGAATAATAAAATTTTTCACATTAATTTAATAAATATAACACAATTAAATTAATCTACCACAAATTCATCAATTAATTATTTAATCTAATAATTAAATCATCGAAAAATATTTATTTAATTCAATAAATATTAAAATTAAATTACAAAATCTCGTTCGTCACATCTTTCTCCCCCTTAAAAAGATTCTGTCCTCAGAATTACGATTCAATCAATTCGTCCCGTTACAGTCTCCCCCCTTACAAAGATTTTGTCCCCATAATCGCTTACACATAATTTAAGTAAATAAATGAGGACAATTCTTTATCATATTCTCTTCGAGTTCCCACGTAGCTTCTTCAGCGTTGTGGTTCCTCCAAATTACCTTAACAGAAGATATTACTTTATTTCTGAGAACTTGTTCTTTCCTGTCTACAATCTGAACATGAATTTCTTCATATGATAAGTCTTTCTCAAAATATAAGGGTTCATATTCAATTACGTGCTTGTAATCGGGTTTGTAGGGTCGTAGAACTGAAACATGGAAGACGTTGTGGACATTCTCGAGTGATGGAGCTAAGGCTACCTCATACGCAACTTCTCCGATCCTTCGCAGTACCTCAAAGGGTCCAATGAATCTTGGGCTTAATTTACCTTTCTTTCCGAACCTGATCTTTCCCTTCTAGGGAGACTTTCAAAAACACATAACTACCCGATTCAAACTCAACATTTTTACGGTGTGGGTCGGCGTATTTCTTCTGCCTATCTTGAGCTGCTACCAGTCTTGTTCGGATTACTTTGACTATCTCTGCTGTCTGTTGTACCAATTCTGGGCCTAGTAATTGTCTTTCGCCAACTTCATCCCAGTATAGCGGAGTTCTGTACTTTTTGCCGTATAACGCTTCATAAGGCGGCATGCCAATACTAGCGTGGTAATTGTTATTGTAGTCGAACTCCACGAGCGGTAGGTGATCATCTCAATTTTCTTTAAAGTCCATTATACAAGCTCTTAACATATCTTCTAATGTCTGAATCGTTCTTTCACTCTGCCCGTCTGTCTGAGGGTGATAAGCCGCACTTATTCTCAACTGCGTACCCATACATTTCTGCAGTCGTTTCCAGAAGTTCGATGTGAAGTGCGGATCCCTATCGGAAACAATTGACACCGGAACTCCGTGTCTCGAAATAGGGGCTAAAATATGAATTTAGAAAGTGTATGGCTGATTTAAAAAAGGATGAAAGGATATAAGTGAAAAGTGTACAATTTACGGGGTTAAAATTGAAAAGTTACTAAAACAATGTGGTTTAAACTGTAATTTTGACAAAATATTTATAAGTTAGAGATTCTTGTTCCATAGAGAATAGCAGCAGCAGTAGCAGCAAGGCAGAGCAGCCTTCTTCTTCTCCTCTTCCCTTTATTTTTTCCAGTGAACAACCGCAATGAACAATAACTCCGACGATGAACAGTACTCCAGTCAGTGAATAGTAAATCCAGTCCGTGAGCAGTACTTCCGCCTTTTTATTTTAAACCCAAAATCTCCCATAAACTGAAAAATTAATGGAGAAACCTTTAGTTTTGATACCAAAATGATGCAAGACAGATTTAAGATGAAGAATTAACGAAAATTAAACTATAGGATCTAAACTCAACGTCTAAACCACTAGGATCTCTCAAGTGTATCCACTCCACGTATTAACACCAAGATAGATAAAATACCTCTACGGTAGAATACATCTACGGCATGAATAAAATAATCAATTTCAATATCAATATTATGTAGTCTAAATGACTTGTGGGGATTACATCACTATTTAAAGAGACTCAAAACTCTAATGTTACTTGGAGAATAATAAAAGTACTAAAAGACTAAGATACCCTTACTAAACATTAAAAATTCCTAATTACTAATTAATATCCCTAAATCCCCACTAATAAATAAAATACATAAATCATATCAACTACTTTTGTATTAAACATAATAAAAATTTCAAATAATAAATATAAAAAATCTCTTCGTTATCCTTGACTTGGGAGTCCCCATCAGTTGTCCTTACGAAAGCAGATAATGAATATTTGATGTTATTTGACCGGATATAACTTGGCCAAAGACAACATTTCCTATCATGTTATCAGTTGCCTAACTTCATCAATGGCATAAAAAGCTAATTATCCCAACTTGTTCCTTAACTTGCAGGCTGATCTGTTTCTGGCACCCCAGATCCATGGCGCAATCAAAAGGTTCAACATTGACATGGTAGGTCCTGCGTATTCACAAGGCTAATGTATCTGTTCATTTCAAATTGTTGTCCATAATTTATTGCCTTTGTTCTAGAATTTCCTATTTTCGGGAAGGTGTTTGATGTTAATTTCAGTGCATGAAATTTATTGCTTTATCAATCTTATCAAATGAACTTATGCCGTTTGTATCAATTTTCTGTAGTTGTTGTAAAGATAATAGATGTGGTACTCGTTAGTCTCTTGTCTTTAATGGAAAACAGTAATCTTATTATTGCATAACATGTAAATAATTACAAAAATGTATTATCAAATATCTTCCTAATTCTACATAGTTGCATTTAAAAATTATTTCTTGTGCTAATGCTTTAAAAATAAAAATAGATTTATTTATTTATTTATATATATATATTATGAATTTTGCTCTTGTTTACATAATATACACCATAATTGTTGTACTTTGTGGGTTGTAGTTTAGTGGCGGTAATTTTCTTATACAGTTTCTCTCAACAAGCAGAGGTTTCTATAAATGTTGTTAATATGCTAAATGGTTTATGCAGACCGATTATCCTCTTCTATCAAGGTTGTATGCGGCGTATGAAGAGCTACCTGCTTTTCAGGATGCTATGCCAGAAAAGCAGCCTGATACTCCAATTGAGGCCTGAGGGTATTTGATTAAGGTGAGAAATTAATTCTTTTTATATTTTTTATTTCTATTTAATAATTCGTCTTTATGGTATTTACCACCCTTAATTTCCATTACATCTTTTTTTTTTTAATTTTTATTTTATAATCAAACATACTGTCAAAGGACAGTCTGGATCACACATAGGTAATACCACCCTAATTCCACCCCACCCTTCCTCCCCCATCCCCGCCCGAGTATCGGACACGGGGCGTATTCCTTTTGTGTTAGATTCTATTAGTATTGAGTGCATAAATGACCATATACTATCTATCTGTGAACTGTGATAGATGGTATATCTATCTTTATTGGGTAGCACTGATCTTCGTTTCGTTTAATTCTTTTTTCCCGAATTGCAGAACAGAGTTCTGGGACAGCTTCAAGTAAAGCATATTTGGTGCAAAGATGTAGATAGAATGGTTGGAACTTTTATTCCAAGGAATTGTGGTGAAATAATATGAGCAGGTACTTCATAATACTTTGTTTACATAATGCACGTATTCAGAGTGCTGGTGCAAAAATTATTTAGATATTAATCTTGATTAATATAATACTACTATTTCAATTCTTTATGTACTCAAAATTCAGCATGATAAATTAACTTTTTCCATATTCTTAACCTTTGGAACCATTTATTATTCCTCACTTGTGTATACAGACATGACATAATTCTAATCTTATACTAAGAAACTAATATAGCCTTGTCAAGTTTTTTACCTTCTCAATACCAAAGATCAAACCAATCAAGGTTTTGAGTCGGTCGAGCAAAGTGATAGCCTAGTGGTAATATATATACTAGCTTTTTTTTGTTACATAATTCACAACTCCCCTTTGACAGTAAAAAACTATGAAACATGGGAAAAAAATACCACTTCCATTTTACAAAATAGTCCTATTTGTAAAATTTATAAATATTGAAAAATATCTTTATATAATGTTTACCCTTGAAAATGACTAGTTCATAGTATAGTAGTGGTGGCTGGCATAACAATGGAACTACAAAGGCTAACTTGATTTAAATTTGCCATTTTATACCATAATTAAAAGGAGAATTTTTTATTTTTTATTTTTTTTGTGAAACAAATAATTTGAGGTTCTGGAACCATAAGATGCACACAATCATATCTTACGGTAAAAGGATTTTGTAAATGGTTGAACATTTAGCATGATATAATATTTTCTTATTGATGAAGAAATAAATTAAAATAAATTAACGTTGAATTCTGTCAGCTTGCCAAATCACCTAGCAGCGGACCTAAAACTTTAAGTTCTCAGTATAATTATTGTCACATTATTTTTTAATGTATTAAGAACTACTAACTTGGACCATCACTACATTCCACTGCTCTCCCCGCTAGAACCGATAAATAGCCTAGTAAAGAATATCATGACTAGGATAAATAAATTATCAATAGCCCTCAACAGTAAGAAATCAGATATTTAGAACAATGATAGATGATATAAGTTTTCAATAAATAACTACAACGGAATGAACAATATATTAAAAGAGTCAAATATATCATAATGTCTACTATCTTTTTCAATTAAAAAATTCAAAATCAATATTTTATCGATGTAACACCAATCAACAATTCCTCTTTGCTCTCAGGCCAAAGAAAAATTTCACCACCTGTCTTTGCCTGTAACACTAAAGATCATGATTATACCAATTCACAATTTATGTTCATAATAATGCCAATCAATAGTTCATGGTCATAATCATGCCGATTAATTCATCTTTGCACTCAGGCCAAAGATATTCAATTGTAACACCAATGATCATGATCATGCCAATCAACGGTTCATCCTTGTACCCAGGCCAAAGATATTTAACTGTAACACCAATGACCATGATCATGTCAATTAACAATTACTTTTTGCACCTAGGCCAAAGAGATTTTTTCACGTATCTTTGCCACACAAGCTAAAATCACTCAACAATTATATTGTATTTGCACCCAGGCTAAAGACATTAACTACAATTTAGTTTTGATGATTAGTACAAATCAATGATATGTTGAATGGACATAAATAATCAGAATAATAAGATAAAGAATAAACATTAAAATTTTGCAATTTAATTTGTCCAGGGTCCAATAATGTCTAAATTGTCAACACGATATCTATAAAATTGATTTGAGTTCTTGAAAGAATATAAAGTTCAAGAAAATTTAAGGTTCACCTTTCAAATATAACGATTAAAACTTAATATGAATATTTAGATTAAACGATATTAGATGAAGCACAAACTATTAAGGATATTCTAATCATTTAAGAAAATTTTACCATTTAATGATAAGTTTGTAGAAACGAATAATAATTTCTTACCATAAATGTAGGAGTATGGAAGAAAATGATATCTCTAACCTTAGTACGTGACTAAATGCTACTTTATATGAAATTGATCAACCTGAATAATTCTTGCACTAACTAATATTCACTAATACTTAAGCTAGCTTAGCACACAGAGAGAAACTTACACTAAAAATTTTTTAGAGAGTGGAAGGAAGTATAAATAAGAAATTTATGAAATTCCTTATACTAAGCCCCCCTATTTATAATAAAAACTTAACTAACATCTACCGCACATCAATTATCACACTTTATTTTTAATCAACACCTTTCAATATTTTATTTATCAATTATTCACACTTTTTTTTTAATCTATATCATTCATCAATTATTCACACCTTTATCAATTATTCACACTTTTTCTTTAATATATATCATTCATCAATTATTCACACATTTATCAATTATTCACACCTTTATCAATTATTCACATTTTTTCTTTAATCTATATCATTCATCAATTATTCCTACCTTTATCAATTATTCATACTAAATCCTTTTGAATATAAATATTCCATCATTCAAAACCTCTATTTATTTGAGACTCACAGTATCAATAATAAAATCATTCTCAGGATTAAGGAGGCTTTCCGATTAAAGATGACACTTTAATGGCGCGCTTAGACAACCCCGGTCCTCGTCAGAACTTTCTATATTATCTCAAAGTCGACGTCGGGATTTTTATTTGTCCCTTTTCGTTACCTGTTCTTTTGTGTGCTCATTTTAGGTGAGATTTGTTTGAAAAAATAAATGAAAAAGGTCCGACATGTATAATGTCGACGATGGACTGTTAAGAGTCGCCAGTTGGTTTTTTAACTGGTTGTACCAACACAACCGAGAAAAAGTTTGCACATTGACGTAGTGATGTGACACTGCTAAACGGGTCCGTGAAACCGAGATTCATTTAGGGTCCGAGGACTTGATTATGCGGAGGGAAGGTGTTAGGCACCCCCTGACATCCGTGTTGTCACGGTGACTGCCACTTTTCAAGAAACTGTTATATGAATGTGTGTGTGTGTGTGAGTCAATGTGTTGTTATTTGAAAGTAGTGCTATGTCTCGTTCGCACCTATATACATAGGGTTTGAATTTTGTATAAAAATTCAGTTTTAACAAGATATAGCAGTGATGTTTTAAAAGAGGTTTTTCAAACTCTGTGCTCAATAGTAATTGAGGCATTTGATACTTCCATTTTATTAAATGGTCGGCTTGATTGTTTTTATTTTCGAGATACGAAGCATCTTCGAGAAAATAATGTATAAAATAGTGCCGAACTCCTCTGGGTATGAAAACCATATGAGGAAATCTAAACACCGTGAATAAATTTACAAGCTGCTTACAGCTGAAAATGTCCATCACGAGAACCGAATTTAGATTCAGTAGATTGAATCTGTGATCACATGATTCCTAGGCTCACATGATGCCGCAATTGATATAAAAGCTTTAAGCAGGTATATATAAAAGTTGTAAATATATATATACAGACATGATCAACCACCACGAAGCATCTCCATGGGGGATCAAAAATGTAAATAAAGCTGTAAAAGCGATCAACCGCCACGAAAAAAACTCTAGGAGGGACGAAATGTATAGAAAGCTGTAAAAAGGTCCACCAGCACGAAGTAAACTCCAGGTGGGACGAAATGTATATATATATATATATATATATATATATATATATATATAAAAGCGATAAACGCACCGGATATAAAATCCAGGCTCATCGGACAAAATCCAACAACAATTAATATATATAAGTATATATATATTAAAGCAGTAAACGCACCGGATGTAAAATTCAGGCTCATCGAACAAAGTTCGACACACAGTTCATATATATAGGTGTTTATATATATACGAAAGGATTTAAACACACCAGACATAAGTCTAGGCTAATCGAACAGAGTTCGACATACAGTTCATATATATAGGTATTATATATATACGAAAATATTTAAACGCACCAGACATAAGTCTAGACTCAATCGAGGCATAACTCGATGATGTTAGTCCATATATATATATATATATATATATATATATATATATATATATATATATAGAACTGATCAGGTCCGGGAGTCCGGACCTGATCAAATTCGGACCAAATTTTTTTTTTATTAAAACAACTAAAAAAAATTTAATATTTTATGGAACTGAAATTTTTTCATAATACAATGTTTTGGACGTGTTTTGGATACCTATACCAAAAAATAGAATGTACCACCATGTTTTGTTATACATACCCAAATTACACCCAAAATACTGTATTATGAAAAAATTTCAATTCCATATTTATTTATTTATTTTTAGTTGTTTTAAAAAAAAGTCCGAATTTTGGTCCGGTCCGGGAGTCCGGACCTGATCCGGACTCTCTCTCTCTATATATATACACGTATATATATATATACAAGCTGAAAAGAAATCACGGACCGAAGTTCGGGCATACACACGCAACACAACTCTCAATGTGAAGAATAGTGTGCAAAGATGAAGAGAAAGGCTTAAAAATGTGTGAGAAGGCTTACAGTGGGCTGCCAAAGAAGACTTCAATAACTTGAAATGGATGAATATTCAGCTTCAGCCGGTAAAAAGTAGTTATATATGAGCTTACAAGTGTTTAAAATGAGAAAGCACTCAGTTTGGGGTGTGTACAGAGTAAATTGGACAGGACTTCCTCGCCTTCTTCTCTTACAAAATGGCCACCCCAAGCCCTCTATTTATAGAGGGGGGAGCTGCAGGTGTACCTGCGGCTGCCCGGGGTGCCTTGGGCTTCGCGGGTCTCGCCGTCTCGAAGTACGTGCACGCGTGCAACGTGATGTCCGCTCGAACTTTTAGAATTGCAATTCGGGCATCCGACTGAGGTATGTAAGACCTATTTCGGACCGCCGTTGTCGAGAGTTACGCATTACATGGGATTAGAGGTTGCATGAAGTCAGGAAGATGGGACGATGTCCTCCGGTCTTCAAGCTTCAAATTCTATCCGTTACCCTGCGTAATAGTCACTCGGGATTGAACTTCTTTGGTTTTTGTGGGACATTGTTGTGTAGAAATGTATGTATGAAATGTTGAGACGGCGTGATGTGGCAAGATGACGACTTTGCCCCTCACCGGGGTTATCTCCAGTTTGGGCTGATAAAGTAGACGTTGCTCAGGGTTATCTCTGAGATTGGACTGCTGCAAGTGTTGAAGGTCCTCAGTGTCATCTCTGAGGTGTGCCTGTCTTCCTGGTGTTATTACCAGGCCTTGTACTGAGTGCCTCGGTGTAAGCGCTGAGGTTGAAGCTGATTTCATGCATTTAAAACAAGCATTTTCGGGGTTATCTCCAGGACTGCAGCTGCCTTCCTTGGGGTTATCTCCAAGGTTGGAATCTGCTATTCCCAGTATTGGGACTGAGACTGAACATCTCGGGGTTATCTCCGGGATGAATCGGTCTTCTTCGGTAGAATTTTCGGTATTAGAACTGCAGGCCTCGGGGTTATCGTCGAGGTTGGAAATGATGCTCCCGGTGTGTGTTCCGGGGTTGAAACTGAGCTTCCGGTAGTATCCAGAATGGATGTGAGCTGTCTTCTGGTGTTATGTCTGAAAGACGAATCTGCCCTCCTGCAATGTCAGTAACAGGCGTGCAGAAAATTTCGAGTGTCTACAGATTCCCCTCTTTATCATATTCATGCAATGCAATGGCATGGATAGGATAAAGAATCCTAGACACTTGAAATGCAACAAGATAAACATGATGCAATATGGAGCAATATGATGCAAGTGTATGATGCATATGAATTTCTTTCCAATATGCTGGGGATGATTGCCGGCTCCTTGTTGCTTCTACCGGTGATGGTAATGATGGCAAGCTTGGATGTATGATCCAAACCTATCAGGATGTTGACGTTGGGGATATCACCAAAGTCCTTAATCCTGAGTACATACTTTACTCCAAAGATGTGCCTCTCGTGTGCAAGAGATCTGTGGGGATAAAACTTCGTTTGTTTGAGGATGTGTATAACATATTCCATCATCGATCCTCCTCGATGATGTTGATCCTCCCTAGTTTGTTTCGCCAGCACATATCAATGTTTTGTTGGATTTACTGCCAACAATATGTGTTGTTAGGGCTGCCCGACTTTCGTTGACGTGTGAACCAACGGTTGACCACGTGTTGTAACCCCCGCCGGGGATCCATTTGAGCCTCTGCTGACGTGTATATCAACGGATGAACTCCCTACTGGGGATGAATGCCAAGGCTGCTTGGACTTTGTTGATGTGTGTATCAACTGATGCAATCATCGGATGGCTTCCGATGCGATGTTGGGTTTACTTGCCAACGACTGAACTGACGTCAAGGTTGCTTGACCTTCGCTGACATATGTATCAACGGAAAACATGCGTTATAACGCCTGCTAGGGACCTGTTTGATCCCTGCTGATGTGTGTATCAGCAGAACATGCATTGTAACCCCCGCTGGTGAGCTGTTTTTTTTGAGAATGCGTTGTAACCCCCGCCGGGGAACTATTTTTGAAAAGATTAGGGTGACAACCCTGTATTGACGGCATTGGACCTTTGTACGGTATTACCGAATGTGAACTGCAATGACTTGTATCATCGGTATAATAAACCCTGTGTTCGGGCGAATACCAACGGATGAAAAGAAAGTCATAGCCGGGTTCAGAAAAACCAGGGTTTCAGGCTATTTTGCTCAATCGCTTAGCGTTTTTATACCTGATTTGGCCTTTTCAGCTTGTGAGAACTCCTTTGCAACTCGAACTGGATCGAGCCGGAGGGGTGGGACCTACGTATGGGTGCCGCAGGTACACCTGTTGCAGCCGCAGATGGACCTGCGGCCAACCATGGACATTAAAGTCCTGCAGGTTGCTTTCATAAGTCATTTTCAAGTTGCACCGCGAAGGAAATTCGAGAGCTCTTCTTCAGATCTGCTAAGTTCGGACGTCTTTTTACAAATTCTGTCACCGTACAAGTGTTCTACACTGTCCTGGTAACGTATGCATGTACTTTTTTCCAGTTTTTATCCATTGGAAAATGACTTATCATATGAAATGCATCTAAACACATAGTAGTGATTATGTATGCTCAAATGACTTGATAAAAAATATTCAACATAGTAAATGTTAGTATCAAACCATGCTGAACATAATGATGTGAAAAAATTTAACTTTTGAGACAGTCAAATTGGCACCCTTTTTGTGCTATTTCTTATCCTATTTGAGGACAAATGAGCACATGTGAAAAAGCAAAGTAATCCTGGTAATTAGGCTACCCTTATGGATTGATGACTTTGATTTTTTGATGCGAATAGGATTTATGTGACTGTGGGCAGGTGTGCTACTGAATGGCCACCTAGTCATGCCTATGTACATGTGGATAGTCCTATTTATAGAGGAAACTATGGCAAAAAAATTTCAAAATGTAGGCATTGAGTAGTCATGTATTTTTAACTCTACTATAGATGTATGTTAAAATGATGCATGCATGTATATAGTCATTAAATGCATTTTGAAAAGCTCTAGGTTAGAAAATACCACACCCTTTCTGAGGCGATTTGGAGACTTTTTGTCTAGATATTATGGATCCGGATCAGATGAGTAGTTCCCGCAGGACCACTTCTGGTGTACGGAGGAGGGCTTCTGAAGTGCCTCGACCCCGTTCCGTTAGATAGCCTTGTCGGTTGGTGGAGGCGGTGATACGTCTAGTCCGGGTTGATGTACCGGACGTCGGGGACGAGGAGGAGGATGTTCCGGTTACGGACCCCGCTCCTGCTGCACATATTCCCCGTAGGAACCTCCCGAGTATTCAGGTGGCAAACCCAGAGCTTCTGGGTGATTTGAGCAGACATCCCTCGATGTATTTACATGCCAACGAGGTATAACATTAGATCTTAATCTTCCTTCTGTCCTATTGATGAGGAGTAAAGATTCTGATGTCGATCTACATCTTGCAGGTTCCCGGCTTTACACAGCCTCGAGGGAACTGGTTCAGCGTTCACTCCATGTACCAGGCGCTTTATCCTGACTATAGAGCGATTGTGCATGACTGGGGATTTGAAGCATTTTTTTCCATCCTTCCCCGCCGTTGTCTCTGGGATTACCTCAGGGCATTGTCTGAGCACTGGTTTCACCAGATCTAGTCCCTCCATTTACTGGACTGTGAGGTGGTGATGACGCCGATGGGTTGGCGGTTTATCATAGGTATGAAGTTTGGAGAGGCGCCAGTGCCTTGCACAACTGATATTACCCCGACTACCGTCAGATCCTTGTTAGGAGTTCCGACGGAGGCGCTCAAGGGCAGGACTGTCCGTGCGGATCCTTTGAGCGTAGATGCTATGGGTGGGCTATTGAGTGAGCCCATACCAGATGATGTCAGAGTCAGGGATCACATTCTTCGGCGATTGTTCCTGATGATCATTAGGGGTTGCTTCATAGCAGATAACTCTTCTACGGTGTCGTTCGCTTTGATTAGCGCCACTCGACATGTGGACCGTATAGGAGAGTGTGATTGGGGCTCCTACACCTTTGCCTATTTCCTCAAGGGCATGCGTATGCGCTCGCAGGGCTTGACCGAGGCTTGGTTAGGATTTCTCTTGTCATTTACCATGTACAGGTTAAGAGTGTTAACTGACAGCAGATGCTTGCCTTTGTGTTGGCAGTTTTGGGCCTATGAGAGGCTTCCATGTTTACGTCCGGTGAGTGTGTTAGGGTTAGATACCTACCCACGAGGACGACGATGGCATCATTCCATACTGGCGGATGTCCCCGTAGCTGAGGGTTTCACTCATTGTCGCCTACAGTTGGAGTTGTTGACAACATATATCATCACATGGATTCCATATTGTGGGGAGCATTTGGCCGTTGGATTTGAGGATGGGTACCCGACTAGAGTCGAGTACGTGATTTCCACCCGTAGGGTTCCTCTCTTCACAGATGGAGGATGAGAGCTCTATTTAGGAGAACGTGCTATTAGGAGCATCACAGGGGAGATCCGTATACCGATCTTGCCTCATGCCAGAAGTTATTAGCCTGTGTCGCAGTCACCAGTCATTGATATCCCATTGTTGGGTGTTGACGGTTTTGCATTGTCAGAGGGTCCTTGCACTCAGGATGTATTCCAGCATTGGTGGATCCCTTGTACTATTGGAGCCCAGACCCGCGCCACTCAGTTCATGGGGGATATGGTTCCAGGATCCGTGATGATGACGGATTGGCTAGCCTGTATACGAGATCCGACTCATGTGACACAGATTGACAGCATGACCCAGCGACTGGACCGGGCACATTTCTTTATCCGGTATTTGGGCAGAGATCCGGCAGAGGCAGATTCGTTTGATCCTTCCAGCGCAGGAGCTGGCCCCTCAGATGTCCTATTTGGTTTTGCCGGTGCAGATCCTCCTTTGTATAGGCCTGACATCCCCGTTGATAGAAATCCAGTGACTCAGGAGGAGTTACATCAGGTGGACAAGATTGATGATGTAGATATTGACACCATTGTCTTCTTCTGATGTGTATTCTCGTTATCTCTTTTGATAGGCCTCTGTTAGCTATTGGGTGGTTGTGCCCCATTCTCGCTATATCTTTTGATAGGCCTCTGTTAGTAGTAGGGAGTCTGTGCCCCATTTCCCTATATTTTTAGTTGTATAGAGATGATGTATTAGATGATGATATACTTAGGAATGTATGTACAGTTTTTCCATTCCCTATATCATATAACCATCTATTATCCGTTATGCATGTATCATGTTATGCATATGTATGTATGTCCAGAGATATTCAGCATTGACCTCTGGATGGTATTATGATACGGCCCACACAAATGTCTTCTTCGACAGTCAGCCGCATAGATCATCCCCCGCCATTATTGGTGGCATCCCGTCTGAGATACTGGTATGATAGTATGTCACCCTCAGATAGGGTGACCATAGATCAGCTGTTGCAGGATACCATGACCCTTTTAATGTTTCAGGTTCCCACATGATTTGTGGAGGGCATGTTGGAGCACTGGATACCGGAGAGACATGTTTTTTGGTTTGGGATCCATGAGTTGACTCCCACTCTGGAGGAGTATGCACGGTTGACGATGTTGCCACTGGACAGACTTTGCGTGCATATGGCTTTGGGGGACATGAGTCGACGGTTCATGACCCTCACTGGATTGAGACGTTGGGTGGTGCAGGATGAGCTGACATCTGGCCATATTATATCCCAACGTTTTCTGTTTGACAAATTTGGCTCTGAGGATAGTTATAGATGACATTCCGGGAATTTCACCACACCAGAGGATCATTGGCGTCTGGCCAGGGTTGACGTACTGCTATTGTGCGTACTGTCATATGTCTACATGCCACGGTATATGGATGAGTTGGACATAGGAGTTATCATGGCGGTGAAAGCTCTCAGGGAGGTTCGTACCATCATACCGATGATTATAGCCAAGGCATTGAGGTCATCTACATACTGCTGCACTTATCTGACAGGAGTATTTACGGGCAGTTCGGTCATGCTATATGTGTGGTTCATGTCACACTTGAGACCGATTGACACTTTTAGACGGCATGAGTATTGTTTCACCCATGATATAGCCATGTCATATTCATTTCAGCCTGCGGAGTGTACGGATGCTATGTCTTGGTCCGCTTTCTTAGCTGATATTGTAGACCCGTTTAGTATATTGCCGTGCTCAGGGCTCAGCTCACCTTACAGCTTTATTACTCATGCTCTGGGCATGGATTACATCCCTCTGGCTGGTTTAATGGGCATGACTACTTACCATCCACTGGCCGTGATGTCGCAGTTTGACCAGTTTCAGGATTTTTATACTTTTGAAGGGCGCTGGGCCAGCGTTTAGCTTCTCACTATCTTTCGGCAGAGTACCGATGTTGATCGATTTCGCAATCAATGAGTACGTGTAAGTATACACGGTCAACAAGTAATAAAGTGAAAGTAGAGTATCGTTCCCACGAGAAATTATTTAATAAAAATCACCAAGTACTAATTCTTAACCAAACTAATTTTATTTAAACAATCTCAAATCGTTATTTTTCTAATTAAGAAAACTAAATTAACTAATTAAACTGAATTGCTTTATGACTGAATTCAGATAAATAAAGATTAAGACTTCAATATCCCCAATTATGAACTATAAATCAATTATTCAATTATCCCAATTATTATTCCTACTGAATTGTTAACAGGAATTCTCAAATGCCAAAAGTCATTTTTCAAATGATTAATTGACTTCTATTTAATCTAGATTAATCTTGCTATATTCTTATGCAAAACAATTGAATTAAACTCCTTCAATTCCAATTCCTTATGTGTTACATGCGGTGAACATATATTTCCATTCAATTCACAAACCTAATTATTCACTGTGCAAATAACTAAGTCACATGTTATCATGCCCAGTTCTAACTCTAGAATTCCTCTTCCAATTCCTTCTAGAGTAACAAGGTAATTACTGATAAGATAATTAATCAATAAGCTCAAGACAAGATAAACAATTCACTTTGACATAAATAATTGGAATAAGTCAAATAATTAATTCATAGACATAAACGGTTCAATTGAAATCTTAATAAAAGAGTTAATTCATAATTAATGAATTAAAACCAAGAATCCACAACTGAATAGACATTAAAAGGTAAAAGTATGATAAGAGAAAAGAATAGAATATGTTGTCAGCAAATCTGATGCTCCCCTCTTGCTCTTGATCTTCAATGATTTCCAAGTTGCTTCAAGCTCCAAAACTAATAAGAACTAGGGTTAATGTCTAATCTAATGGAGTGTATCTCTAATCTAATCTGTGTAATCTCCCTTTATTTTATGCCTTACATCATGTATTTATAGGTTACAAGTCTAATTTTTAGCTTAGAAGCAAACTCAATCCAATTTGGAGTCAGAAAAGTATCAAAATTCGCCCCAAAACGCGTCCAAGCCTCACCAATCTCTTCCCTAGCGCCCCAGCGCTGGGCACGGTGCTGGGATTCTGCCCCCTAGCGCCCTGGCGCTGCAAATAGGCTTGGTTTGGGCGCCCCGGCGCAAGAACAATTCTGGAAATTTTCTGCTCCGACGTCCTTTGGAAAATGGCCATAACTTCTTCGTTCGAACTCCGATTTCGATGATTCAAGATGTTCCGGAAAGAGGAGACGTAGATCTACAACTTTCATTCTTTAAGTTTTCCGAAATAAGGTCCAGAGAAATACTCAAATTGGCTTTGAAGTGACTGTTGTGTAAATGACAAGCCGAAAACGCGCATCTAGCCACCCCAAACGTCGATCCAAATAACTTTTGTCCCAATTCCTACAAAACAACATAAAACATGCATGAATAGACACAAACACTTAAAATCAACTAAAAGATTAAGTTCAAACGCACTCAATTCTGAGTATAAAACTCACTCATCAAATACCCCCAAACTTAAACCTTTGCTTGTCCTCAAGCAAAAATACAAAAGAACTAAAAATTAACAAACTAACTCAACTACATGAATGCATATGCATGATCTACTCCTAATATACCTACGAACCCAGTAAGAAATCAGTATGATATATTGCAACAGGCCTCAAAGATATCAATGATACTCAAACAATATATCTGATCAAATCAAAGTCCATAACTCTAACCAGTTAATCAATCCAAACCTGTCATCACCCATGTTGTGCGTGTGTGCTTGTTAACCATTCTAACCAACCACAGTTCAAGATAATCATATAACAGACTTCTTAGAAAGAAAATTTCAGTTCCAATTCAATTACTTTTGTGAACATGACAACTCCAGTTAAAACTAAGCAATTACCAAGTCTAAGAGTAAATACATGATTTATTTATACTTTTATTCAACCACAAGGGCATATTTGCTCTTTCTCGTGTTTTTTTTTCATTTTTTTTATTTTTCATGGCTGTGCAATGTCTTATTCCCTTAGGCTTTTCAGTGCTATCTTAACGAGCTTTCGACCAACGACTCCCAAGCCATTAAGACCTTAGGGCGCTAGGTGTAAAGACAATCCCCTCGGGCTTACTTACTCAAGTAACAAAGGCCACAAAACTAGACAAGCATGCCACGGTATTTATTCTCTTTTTTTTTTATTTCTGGATTTCTATTTTTTTTTCTTTTCATCTTTTCTTTTTTTTTTCTTTTTGCAATATATATATCCCATAGATTCCTTCAAACTCAAGCTTTTACGTCATTCCAACCTTTACCGCCAGTTCACTAATTTCCTTAAATTTTAGCCAAGATTTTCCTTCAGAAACAAATTATGAAACCCTTGAACCAAGTGGATTAAAACAGTTAAACTTTAAGTGCTAACCGGTTACATAAGTTTCAGACATGCTCAGATTTTCTTCATGATTAAAATTAGAACTTATCATCAATTATCAACACTGTTCAAGTTAACAATTAATACCAATCTTATCATAGGCCGAGCTAAGACCACACCAACCTATCGCACAGATTCATGTAAAAAAATGCAATTATACTACATGAACACATACTAATGCAACACATATATGAATATTCCAATAACTACCATGTATTATATGCAACCTAAAAAAAATACAATGCTAACACATAAAAAAATGAACTACCATGCAAATAACTAACTATATGCAATACGACACTAAAATGCCCCCAAACTTAAACTAGACATTGTCCTCAATGACTAAAATAGAAAAAATTAAAGCAGAGGACTTCCCTGACAATATAGCAATCTTCCTCCTTGTCCGCTAAGTTTGGAGAATAGGCTAGACACGTGGAACAAATTGGGCACCACACTTGAATTTGACTTGAATAACCTGTAAACCATGATAGAAACAATTTTATTAAATTCTAAATAAATGCAAATTCAAAACTACTAATATAAAACCTAATAAAAACTAAAAAATAAAAATTAAACTTGGGTTGCCTCCCAATAAGCGCTTGTTTTATTGTCTCAGCCTGACTTCTTCAATTCTCTATCCAATTCCCTTACGAAAATTGAGGAACCCTCCATCCATCAGAAGCAATGTCTCTTTTGGGAGGTTCACTACAACAAAAAAGCTTATCAGCGACCGCACATCTGCGACCGCATATAGTCGCAGATGGGTATCAGCGACCGGATGTAGTCGCTAATAGTAGTCGCAGAAAATCTTGTCGCTAAAATGACATCAGCGACCAAGAATAGCGACCGCATTTTTAGCGACTGCAATCAGCGACCTCAGTTGTCGCTATTCTGACTCATGCTGAGTCATGTGTCAGACGTGATGTGGCACACGTGTCAGCGACCGGTAATAGCGACCGCAGGCGGTCGCTGAAGTAGAAACACCTTACTCGGTCGCTAATACTGTATCAGCGACCGCGTGCGGTCGCTGACTTTGTTTTTTTTTTTTTTAAATATTTTTCCTGTTTTATTGATTTCCCAAAAATAACCTGCTTTGTACCTGCTTTTTATCCCAACACACAGCAGTATATATAAGCATCCATCCATCCATGATAACTACTATATGATAAACATCCATCCATACATACAGTCCAAAGAATGAATCTAAATCAACACAACACAATACAATCGTAAACATCCATATAATAGAATCGTAAACCAATACAGTCCAAAGATAAGTAGTTTAAAAGATTACAAGGCTTTAAAAATCTAAAAAACAAGTCTAACAAGGCTTTACAAATCTAACATGCATGACTGGTCTAGCTCTTCATGGATCATTCAAATTAGTACCCTGTAATTAACAAAAGAATAAAATATATATGTTACATGTGTTGATACTGCTATGACTTGGGGAAAGCTAAATAATAGACAATGTACGTAATGAAACATTAAAAGTACCTGGTCGCCACCCTGATGCTGTGATGCTGCTGCTTCCGCCACTGCCTTTGCCAAGTCATCAGGATTCAGAGAATGCAGATGCCCGCCCAGTATAAGAAGAAGATCACGATTTTGACAGATCGCTCTCACACAGTCAGCAGGAGTATGATAGGCTGGATGACCTGATGACTGTGTAGACTGTGTAGACTGGGTAGCAGAGCTGCCTGTGCCACTGATGGTCGGGCGTCGTCTTTGTCCTTGGCCTTTAACATAATTTTTCTTCACGACGGACGCCCTCTCCCACAATTCTTGATCAATCGCCGGACGCGGGGTGCCTTCAGGATAGCGCTCGTTCATTAAGCCCTTATAAGTGTCCTGTCAGAAGGTCAACAAATAAATAGTTAAAAATAAATACGAAATGCTAAAAAACATGACTATAATATGTTTAAAGTTAACTTATTACCACTATCTGAACAGCATCAGGCAGACCATCACGGGTGGCCACATACACATCCAACCAATTGATAGGTTGACCTTGAGACTCAGACTCTTACAGTTCATGTTCTCATATTAATATGTAAACATATGATATTTTAGCTACAAAACATGACTGTAAACATAAAGACAAATAACTAAGCCAATAAGCTTGTTATACATACGTACCCTAGCAGCAATATGTTGCAGCTGAGATATACTGCCGCCCTTGTACGTGCCTTTTGCCTTTTCGCCTTCAGATACACCTGAGGATCTGTTCGAGGCGGCAGTCTTACGTCTCTTGACCCAGCTCTCAGCTCTCCACTGCTCACACATCTGCACCCATATGGGATGTGCGCACCACCAGGGGCAATGCTCATGCATATACTGCTCACCCTGTCCTGGATGGTCAATCTCAGCATTGTGCAGGGCTTTCTGTCATTCTTTGTTTAGATTATCTTTAGTCCGGACGGCGCACTTCTGCCAGAACAGTGCCTGAATAACTGATGCATGTGCGTCGTCCCATCTATACCGCTTCTGCAAATAAAACAACAATAATAATATTAAAACTATTATATTACCATAATCCAACATTACTAAACTATTAGTTGATTAACTATGTATTATCTATTAGAGTGATTAAATAAATATACCTGAAATTCAGCCCAAACTGCATCCTTATGGGCGAGAGGTGTGCTCGCCCATGTAATCACTGGCGTAGGCCAGTTCTGTAAGCATAATTGTGAAATGCACTTCACAATTTTACTATCTTGAAAATCACTACAATATACAATAATTTACATTAAAATATATTTATAACAATAGAAATATTAAACCCTTATATATACACGATGTTTAACTAACGTACTTTCTGGAGGAGGACGGATCTATATAAGAATGCGATCATCCGCATTAGCTGGGGCACATGATTAGGGCCCCGACCCAACCCGCACTTTCGTGCAACAGGTTCAGAAGACATCTATAAATAAAAAAAATTAGGATGTTAGTATGAAATTATGAATGACAATTAATTGTATGATATAGTTAAGGATATAGAGAACATTCCTATATAGAGAACATAAATGAAAGGTACATAATTATGAACTAAACATGAACATGAACATAAACATACATTTTGTACAATTAAAACTAAACATACATTTTAATGAAAATCGTTGTCTGATGAGTCAGAATCATTTTGTACAAGTATCGGAGATTCATAACCATCTTCTTCAGATTCTGTGTCAGTGTCAGTCAATAACTCTTCCTCAATATCACTGTCATCTTGCACAATAACTGTCTCGGGATCCAATTCATCAGGTTCATCTCCACCCTCTAACTGGATTATATCATTGTTGTCCTCTATATTTATTATAGGAGGTCTCTGAAGCATTTCCTCTTGGTAGAAATCCCCGTCTATTACTTGGACACGACTACGCGTGGGAGTATGAATTACAACTTGCCAATCTGTAGGCGGTCTATCCCTTTTCCTAACTGGACTAGGAGTGTAGTATACTTGTATTGTTTGAGTTGGTAATACAAACGGTTCGTTGGAGTACGCAGACCTATGGAGGTCAATATCGACGATTCCATGTCTGTCAACACGTATCCCTTTTTCTGAATCAAACCAATGGCACTTGAACAAGTGAATATGACCCCCCGTACGTGCCCTTGTACGACAACTCTACGATTTCCTCCAACTCCCCATAAAAGGCACGACCAAGCTCATTGTAACAATCTCCTTGGACACACACTCCAGAGTTCGTTGTTCTTTTACCGTGTCCATATGCCTTTGTGTGAAATTCACAACCATTTATTTTGTAACCATTGCGGGTGACTTGGTCCCTGTCTGGTCCCATAGCTAGGACTTGTACATTAGCCGGAATCGTTGATCCCTTAGTCAAAGCCTACAAAAACTCCATCTTATTAAATGAAGTCATAGTTAACATGGAGTATATATATATATATATATATATATATATATATATATATATATATATATATATATATATATTACGTGCATAAAAATTGAACTTACTTTGTCCTTTAGCCAAAGTGCAAAGTTTTTATCCCGATTGATTTGAATATCTTTATCAGTTATGCCGGGATGCTTCACTTTTAACTCGTCATCGTACAATCTATACCATGTTATAAACATTAACATATTGGAATAAATTGTCAACTTAAAAGATAAATTATCAAGTTTATATGTGTACCTCACAAATTCGTCAATCTACTCGTAACTGAGAAGAATATAAGTATATGCAGCATGTAATTCTTGCTCAGAGAGGAATATGCGCTTTCCTTTTCCATAAGCGCGGCCCGATAGACCAAATACAGATAGTCGACCATTTAGTTCAACATTTCCCCCATCATCATGTCTCGATACTCGATTGGCCTTTGTCAAGACTTCGTCCGGAAAATAGTCTGAGACAACGTAGATATCTCATCGAAACTGTATGCCTCGCATATCAACCCCTCGACATAAGCTCTATTCTTAACCTTTCTCTTAAGGTTTCCCATCACCCTTTCGAAAGGGTACATCCATCTATATTGAACTGGACCCCTAACACGAGCTTCATAGGGAAGATGGATGTGCAAATGCTCCATGGAGTCAAAAAAACCAGGTGGGAATATTTTTTCCAGTTTACACGTGATCTCTATGATGTTCTTCTCAAGTACAGACATGTCCTTCTCATTTAATGATTTTGAACATAAGTCTTTGAAGAAACGACTAAGATCCGTCAAAGCATCCCATATTGGTTTATCAAGCAGATCCCGAAATGCTATAGGCATGAGCCTCTCCATGAACACATGACAGTCATGACTCTTCATCCCTTGCAATTTCCCACCCGTAACACACCTTGCAATGTTTGATGCATATCCATCTGGTAGTTTCAGAGACTTAACCCATGTGCACACATCTTCAACTTGCTTTTTGGACAATGTGTACCTTGCATGCGGTTTGACAATCTTACCATTAGGAGATTCGTAAAGTTCTAATCCGGGACGCTTACAAATATCTTTCATGTCCAAACGTGCCTTATCGTTATCTTTTGTCTTCCCCGTAACATTCATCACAGTGTTAAACACATTGTCAAACACATTCGTCTCAATATGCATCACATCTAGATTATGACGAATCAAATTTGTAGACCAATAAGGCAGTTCCCAAAATATGCTTCTCCGAACCCAGTTATGAGATTCGCCAAACCCATTGATTATATTTGTGGCATCAACCTTACCAAATGGGATAACCGGCAATCTCATCACACGATCTCGCATCTCCGTTCCCAAAAATCGCGGTGCAGGCATATCATTGTCTACTTTCCCTTTCCTGAAGTGTTCTCTATTTCTTCGAAATGGGTGATCTACCGGTAATAACCGACAATGACAGTCAAACCAACAAGGCTTTCGACCTTTTGATAGATTAAACGACTTTGTATGCTCCATACAATACGGACAAGCCAACTTCCCGTGTGTACTCCATCCAGCTAACATACCATAAGCTGGGAAGTCACTTATAGTCCACATAACCGCTGCCCTAAGGTTGAAATTTATTTTCGTTGCAACATCCCAAGTCTGTACTCCATCCTCCCACAATACCTTCAACTCGTCTATAAGAGGTCTCAAGTAAACATCTAAGTTCTTTCCAGGACTCTTAGGACCAGGAACCACGAGTGAAAGAAACAAGTATGGTTGTTTCATACACATCCAAGGAGGCAAGTTGTACGGAGTAACAATCACAGGCCAACATGAGTACGGAACAGCTGAGTGGCCAAACGGATTGAAACCATCGGTGGACAATCCAAGCCTCACATTTCTAGGTTCCAATGCAAATCCAGGATGTGCTAAGTTGAAATCTTTCCAAGCCTTCCCATCTGCGGGATGATTTAGTTCTCCATCTTTAGCTGGAGATTTCGCATGCCAACTCATATGTTCAGCTGTTCTTGAAGACATGTACAATCTTTTTAGCCGATGTGTTATTGGAAAATACCTTAGAATCTTAAACGGTATACTTAATTTTTTTGTAGTCACACCCTCTTTATTAGGCCTAAACCGATCATGACTGCAAAACGTGCACCTTGTCATCTGTTCATTTTCCTTTTAAAACAACATGCAATCGTTGGGACATGCATCGATCTTTTGGTATCCAAGACCCAACTTCTTCACCATTTTCTTACAAAAGTAATAGTTACCAGGTAATTTCTCACCGTCAGGCAACATACTCTTAATGGCCTTCAAGAGCGACTCAAAACACTCATGGCTCATGTTGTGATCAGCCTTGATGTTAAGTAATGTCGCCACTGCAGATAATGTAGTGTGTTTGGTGCAACCATGCCACAATGGCTCGCTACCCTCGTCTAACAACTTAAAAAAGTCTTTGGCATCAGAATTCATAGGTTGCTCTCTGCCTTGCTCCCAATCAAAATCTGGCCCTGCAATATCATGAACCATTTCATTTATACGATGCGTACTACTGCCAGAATTGTGTACTTGTGTGATGCCACCATCTCTTCTCTGCCCATGTGCCCACCAACATTCTTCGTAATTTCTCATGAACCCAGAAACAAGCAAATGATAGTTTACCATGTCTCTGTCCATATAATTTACATTCTTACACTTCAAACATGGACATCGTATCTGCAACTTACCATTCATACATTCCGGGTGACTATATGCATACTCTAAAAACACTTGACAACCAGCTCTAAATTCAATTGTAGCACCTATCTGGGCACTTGACTTTCGTCGTGCCATCCAACTACGGTCTGAATAGAGGTCCATGATTCCACGGTACCTACTACAGACAACATTATAAATGTTAACATATGACTTGAGCATACTTGTAACCATATGACTTGAGCATACATATAAGCATGCATATGATTAACATTTAAGCATACTTGTAAGCATACTTGTAAGCATATGACTTGAGAGCATACTTGTAATCATATGACTTGAGTATACTTGTAAGCATATGATTAACATTTAAGCATTCAGGATGTTAACGAATGAATGCAAATTAAAGCAGTATGGGAAACTTTAAATGTTATTAAATTTAGTATGAGAAACTAAGTAAATGCTACTTAGTTTAATAGTTATATTATATCATGTTATTTTATTTTAATTTTTTTAAATTTGTTTTTATTGTTTATCGTAAGTGAATACGTAAGGTATTTCATTCATGCTAGCTTTATATCAAAGTTTGCTAACTCATTTATACAACTTTTGAGTATCTTGGAGATTCATTCATATCAACTAGTGTGCTAAGGCGCCTAACATGTTTTAAGATTATACCCCTCACAGTCCCTTTCTATAATCTTTTATGTTTTGGGATAGTCACAACTTGGTTGAGCAGTTTATAGCTTTTATAACATTTTGTAGCTTTATTCTTGTATACATAAGTGTTAAATACCCTTGTTTTTCTGTTATAGCCAAAACAATCTATTTATTGACCAAGTGTGTATAGTTACCTTCTCTGTTGCACTAGCAGTTCTCTAGCACTGTCTATTTTGGCTTAACAGCACCCTAATTAACAACCAAGCTTGGCTTGACCCCGTGAGGCTTGGCTAAGCTTGGCGTGGCCTCGTGTGGACTCGCGGACCCAAGCCCAGCCCATCAGCTCCAACATCCCCTTAATAGGCTCTACTGGATCACCAATAGGCTCGTTAATAGTATAAATGTTTGCAACTACCCGACCAATAAAAAAATTTGGCCAGAGTCTCCCCTGTAATATAGACTAGCCACATGCACGACGACATGTATATAAGGTCATTTCTAGGCACCCAAGACATAAACCAGGAATCAGTACTAGTACTGTATCCAAAAGAAACAAAATCTCCATCCAATATCAGTTGAAAACTAGATAGAAACTGAGATTATAGCATGAAACTTAGATCTAAAACATAAATAAATATCGTCATATATATTATTTTCCAATTATAAATTTTACAATGAGTATAATTTTAAATATTTTACAATATTTATCATTTTTTAACTAAAAATGAAGAAAATTCATGTATTGACTTCAAAAAAATAATTATCATTGTTTTATATTTCGGAATGGAGGAAGTATTATGTATCAATCAATTATAAATTAGTACTACAATATTACTCATCAATTAAATATATTATGGTCCTCATTAAGTTGCTGGTAATTTGTGTTGATGAGTTGGTGACTCGTCAAATATTTTTGAAAAAATAACTAAAAAAATATATAAACAACAAATATGCCCTCACACAACTCATTTAACATTGAGTTCCTCTAATGACAATGTTTACTCTAATAGTACTACCTTATTGCAATATTCAACTCAAAACAAATCGATTAAAGTATAATAATCACAAGATTAGCATTCTGTTTAAGGTATTAAGGGATTAAGGGGTCTAATTTAGAGATTTAGGGATTAAGGGGTTACCGGCGTGGTGCAGCGGTGGTGCGGCGGTGGTACCTCCTGGTGGCGGTGGACCGGTGTCCCGGTGGCGGTGGCCGGAGTCTCTCTTCCTCTTCTTCTCTTCTCCCCCTTTCTCCCTCTTCTCTCTGTCTGAGCTTCTTTTTCTCCGCCTCTGCTGTGTCGAGCGAGTGACTGAATCTGTTAATATTAAGTTTGATCAGCGACCGCTATCTGCGACCATATGCGGTCGCTGATTTTAATGACATGGACTTATCTGCGACCGCATGCGGTCGCAGATATTAAGTGGTCGCATAAAACATTGACGCCAACATTTCCAGCCAAATTTTGGGAGGCAAATTTGTACTAGCGACTGACTAGCGACCGCGTGCGGTCGCTGTTAAAATATAGCGACCATATTAAATATTGGTCACAGATGGCAGTCGCTGTTAATAATATCAGCGACCGATGGTGCGGTCGCTGATAGTATTGGTCGCTGTTACTCCTTTTTCTTGTAGTGGTTCCCATTAGTAATGACCCTTGAATGAAAGTCACCTAGCATGCTCTTTGTATATATGTTCCCCATTAAGAACGTCCAACAACTAGGTGTTTTCTCCATTACGTCGATGATCAGATTAGGGCATTGAAGCTTAGTAAACACAATGGGATCTTCCTCTATCTTCTCCTTTTCAACCCACCATGACTCCACAGTTGTACTAGCTCTTATGTCACAAAGAGCTTTGCCAACGACATGACTGCCAATTGGGCATGATTTTGCAAAACTGTCCGGATTCTTGAACTTTGGTGGAGAAGGTACATGGGACACTATCAAAATTGGCTCATCTTCGTTGGTACTCAAAGTTAGATCTTCGCCGATCTCCTTTTCTTGGTCCCCAAGTCTTTCTTCTCTTTCAACATCTATATCATTTGGCACATCCGGTTGCAGATTTGGTTCGGGCTCAGCATCAGTCTCGGCATCCATGTCATAGAGCCAAGTGTATTGAGGACAAATATTTGAGGCATTGGTTAGTTGTTCCATTTGGTTTGTTAAATTTTGACTCAATATCTCTTGATTACTCCTCCTCTCCTCACATGAAGCTAGGTACTTGGACAAAACTTCCTCCAAATTTGAATGTTCTTCCTGTTGTAGTGGAGGTGGACACGAGAAATCTGGTGGGTATGTTGGACTTGGAGCATAAAATTAATCTTGATGAGTATGGCTCCATGAAAAATTCGGGTGATCCCCCCAATCTTGATAATAGTTGTTGGGAAAGACATAATTATTGGGGTAATCACCACCATACTGTACCGGCTTAAAACTGATGGCGCATTGATGACTCATATGATTTCCAGCACAATAATCACAAGTAACCGCCACACTTTGACGACGTTGAGCTTCAAAAGCGTTGACCCTCTTCGAAAGTGTCTCAATTTGTGCTGATAATTCAGAAAATGCTGTCGCGAGTCCATCATTCTCTGCTCCCCTTGGCTGAGTCATTTTTGCCATCCTTCGACTCCGTTGGGCTGCGATAACCTCCAACGTCTTCGAAGTTGCCTCAATTTGTATTGGCTCTGGATTATATGCTTTTTGATTCGGACACGGTTGGGTAGATCGATTATAGCTCCCTATGAACTGAACTGATTTCAAATTGATGGCACATTGATCTGTAGTATGACTCCCAACACATAACTCACAAACCATTGCTACTTGTTGTGTGGATGGTGGGCTCCATGTTTCCATTGGTCGAGTCATGTTCGTGTATGTCCATTGATACGCAAAGTCATCCATGGTACCTGAAAAGAGAGAAATAAGAAAAAAAAAATTGAAAGAGAATTAAAGAAAAAAATGTTTAAATTAAAACTAATTTGATAAAAATTAATATTGGCAAAATTATTAAACTAATTCCCCGGCAACGATGCCAAAAACTTGTTGATCGATTTCGCAATCAATGAATACGTGCAAGTATACACGGTCAACAAGTAATAAAGTGAAAGTAGAGTATCGTTCCCACGAGGAATTATTTAATTAAAATCACCAAGTACTAATTCTTAACCAAACTAATTTTATTTAAACAATCTCAAATCGTTATTTTTCTAATTAAGAAAACTAAATTAACTAATTAAACTGAATTGCTTTATGACTGAATTCAGATAAATAAAGATTAAGACTTCAATATCCCCAATTATGAACTATAAATCAATTATCCAATTATCCCAATTATTATACCTACTGAATTGTTAACAGGAATTCTCAAATGCCAAAAGTCCTTTTCCAAATGATCAATTGACTTTTATTTAATCTAGATTAATCTTGCTATATTCCTATGCAAAATAATTGAATTAAACTCCTTCAATTCGACTTCCTTATGTGTTACATGCGGTAAACAGATATTTTCATTCAATTCACAAACCTAATTATTCACTGTGCAAATAACTAAGTCACATGTTATCATGCCCAATTCTAACCCTAGAATTCCTCTTCCAATTCCTTTTAGAGTAACAAGGTAATTACTGATCAGATAATTAATCAATAAGCTCAAGACAAGATAAACAATTCACTTTGACATAAATAATTGGAATAAATCAAATAATTAATTCATAGACATAAACGGTTCAATTGAAATCTTAATAAAAGAGTTAGTTCATAATTAATGAATTAAAACCAAGAATCCACAACTGAATAGACATTAAAAGATAAAAGTATGATAAGAGAAAAGAATAGAATATGTTGTCAGCAAATCTGATGCTCCCCTCTTGCTCTTGCTCTTGATCTTCAATGATCTCCAAGTTGCTTCAAGCTCCAAAACTAATAAGAACTAGGGTTAATGTCTAATTTAATGGAGTGTGTCTCTAATCTAATCTATGTAATCTAATTTTTAGCTTAGGAACAAACCCAATCCAATTTGGAGTCAAAAAAGTGTCAAAATTCGCCCCAAAACGCGTCCAAGCCTCACCAATCTCTTCCCCAGTGCCCCAGCGCTAGGCACGGCCCTGGGATTCTGCCCCCTAGCGCCCCGGCGCTGCAAATAGGCTTGGTTTGGGCGCCCCGACGCTGGAACAATTCTGGAAATTTTCTGCTCCGACGTTCTTTGGGAAAATGGCCATAAGTTCTTCGTCCGAACTCCGATTTCGATGATTCAAGATGTTCCGGAAAAAGGAGACGTAGATCTACAAATTTCATTCTTTAAGTTTTTCGAAATATATTTTTGATCACTTCCCTTTTAGATATGCTCTGATACTTGCTTGATATTTGTCTGCTTCTTCAGGGCTTGTGGTCTTAATGTATTATGAATTCCTCCTTGCTGGATGGACATTGGGACTGGTTTCTGTATGGAAATGTAGAGAGGGGTGTGGCTTTCCTCTCTAAGATTGACCGCACCACAGATGGTCGCCAGTACTCCTATTTAGGAGTAGCCTAGTTAATTCCATCTCTTATGGATTGGTGTTGCTCTTTAAGGAACAACCGCAGCTTAGATGGTCGCCGAATCTCCTATTTGGGAGGAGTTCAGGTAATTTCATCCCTTTGGTCTGAAGCCAATGAAATGTAGAGGATTGAAGGATGATCCCAATACCGTTGACAAATATATGTGTTTTGGTAGGGGGATAGATCGAACTATAAATGGCTGCCTACGTACTCCTGTTGAAGAGGAGATCAGGTCTGCGTAGTTCGAACCTGGTGTAAGAGGTTCAACGTTGTTTATGAAAGGCAGATGGGTGTAGAAGCTTTATTGTTGAAGAAGGTTGTAGAAGTGTTTTTGTGGTTTTTGTTTTTGTAGAAAAGGGTATAAATGTTTTTGATGTTTTTTGTTTATTGCGACCGGGCGATATAGAATATGGTTGCCTACGTACTCCCGTGTATCAAGGAGATCAGGTCGACGTAGTTCGCCCCTCAGGACGAGTTGAAAAGCTTAATCCCATGTGCAGGTCATACTGCGGGGAAGTGAAAATTTGATCCTAGGTTGAGGATAAACTGCAGGTGTGAAAAGTTTAATCTCATATTTGGGGGGACAAACTGTAAACGCGAGAGGTTTAATCCCTAGTGGGATGACCAAAGTTGTAAGAGCGCAGTGAAGCCAGGCTCCTGGCTTAAAGAGTATGTTTCCCTGAGGGGCAAAGTGTGAAAAAGAGTTGTATGTAATGAAGGGTTGAAGAACCAGAATGACTGGTGATCTGATGATCCAATACCAAGATGTTTGCTTGATAGCAACTTCAGACATAGTACCGTTTCACAGTGTCCGAGTTGATAAGCTGTGGAAATTCATCGCCGTCCATTTCCTGCAATCTGAGAGCACCTCCTGTCAATACCTCCTTGACAATAAATGGGCCTTCCCAGTTAGGAGCTGTGACGCCCCCAAATCCGGGTATCTTCCAACCCGACAATTGGTGCTACATGGTACTCATAACTGTACATTCATTCTACTGAAACGACATCAAAATGTGTGTTTCAATGACATTCTTATTACATTAATAATAATAAATCTCGTTCCCAGGTTCTTAAACCATTACATTCTTTGTTCATCATAATATAATATATATACTTACTAGTCTATTACAAGATAAACTAATTATTCATCTTCGCCTTGCCTTTTTCTCTACTGGAAATCTCGATTCGCTCGTCCTTAGCTGCATTCATATGGTTCAAGCAAAAGTGAGCATAACAAGCTCAGCAAGTACAACAATTTTATGTAAACAATATGCTTGAAACATAGGAATCGTATATCTTCGATAACTGAACAATAGTTACGAAGTACTATCGATAATTCAAAATAGCACTTCTTTTCCTTCAAAACGTTTTACAATGACAATATTCAGTAAAACATCAATTTTGGTCCAAGACCATGAGCAGTTCATACTTTTTTTGAAAAGGACAACCTGGCACTAAGTCCGTAAGTCCGACATAGTTTACGAGCACTTCTAGGTGATCAACCTATAGTACTCTATGTTGATCAACACTACATCCATTAAACGTATGTACATTTATGTTTTGGCAACCTCGCGTGCCCATCGAATAATCGATGAAAAAGACATTTGTTTATTTATATTCAAGCTTACCTTGAATCCGTTCCAAATACTTGGCATAGGATAACGTTAACCGTTCTATATTGAAAGACTTGTAAATAAATCAATCAATCTTTAAGATTAGTCTAGCCGAGTTAAAACTGGCATCGACTCTTTCTTTAAAACCATTCATGCATCTCATAACTTGAATCATTTGAAAACCTGGTTAACACGAAGGTTAGACAAGTGTTTAAGAAAAACTCGCCTTCAGCGTCTGCTACAGTAAAATTACGTTTCCTTTGAGTCTTTACGGTCTCTACAACACATAACCACATAACATACCACATTAGGTCATGAATGAACATACATGGTTCCTAATGAATCTTACCCTTCTTCTCAATCTAATTACGTATTAGATTTGTTATTATTGGTTCCGGCTTTCCGTTATATCATTCTTACGTTCATACACAATTGACTTTTTGTAACCCTAAGTGATCATACTTAAGGCTTAATTATGTCTTAATAATGTTACATTAAGATCCTTAGTTAATTGTTCATTAATTCCCATTCATGCTCAACATACAAACATTCTTTACTATCTAGACCCTAAGGCTGGCGTTGTGGCGCCGTCTATTCTTCTCCGTGCCGCGCTGCGGCGCCATGCATTAGGCTAGAAACCGGACTCGGCGCTGCGACGCGAGTCTTCTTTGTTATGGTCGCGCGGCAGCGCCAACTAACAGTAGCTATGCTCTTGGCCTCGCGCTGCGGGGTGACTTACTTTGCTTTGACTGGCGCCGCGGCGCCAGTACTCAGCACCAGAAAAATTTGACAGTTAACTTTTTATGTGAGATTCCCGGGTTCATAACTTTTTCGTTATAAGTCTGAATTGGCTCGTTCAAGAGCCTACGGTTCACAAATTACATACTCTACGTGTTCATGCAAGAATTTTATCTATTCGACTTCGTTTGCTAAAAATTCACCTATTAGTCCATTTTTAACTAAAGCGATAAACGTTCGTGAACGTTCAACGCTCGTTTCTTCGTTCTAAGTCGGAATTCGGTCATTCTCGAGTCCGCAACTCTATAATACCAAATAAGACTTGTCTCCATTGAAAACCAATGTTTTCAAGCTCAACATCAAAATTCGACTTCCATTCCAAGAATTTCACGAATTCGACGATTATCGTCTAATCGTGTGAATTCCACCAAAACTTCGTTACTTGAGATTTTTAAACCGTTTCAAATGGATTCATTTCATTGTACTAACATCTTAATATACATACTTCATTAACTTATTTACATGATAAGTTATTACTTGTTCTTTGTGATCTTATAACTTATTAAAGTATAAAAAACTTATGTTTCCATTTCTCATGACTTAGGAAGGTTCAAGACTTCTAACCATCATTCTTGCTTCATCTTATCATACCAATTTCATTAATGTAAACATGTTAGAAGTTTCTACAGATTCTTCCTTGGTTCATAGCTTATATGATTACGAATAGGTTATTCATGACTTATACGGCTTAGTAAGACTTAAGTTCATGAATTAACCATTCTCACTCCTTCTTAGCATACATGTTCTACCACTACCCACTTCTCTAACAATGGAAGAGAAATAGAATCATGGTTTAGGATTACTTACCCTTGAATATCACTTGGTTAAGCTTTGATCTCCTTCTTGCTTCTTGAATTACAAAGTTTAACTTCCTAGCTTTTCTAACTTTTTCTCTCTAACCAATAAGCTATAAGTTATTGGATGAAAATCTAACAACTAATAAATAAATACAAAGCTTGCTATTTATAGGAAATCCTAAATGAGGGCTTAATGGTCATTAAACCATCCACCTCCTTACTACACCTCCATACTATTCATTACTTACTCATTAAGTAAACTTGCTCCCCACATTATTTGCTTAGCCATTAAGTTATCTTGCTTATCACACATACTTAGCCTTTAAGTTTCCTTGCTAATTACATAGCTTATCCTTTGCTTAGCCACCAAGTACTTTACTTGGCCACCACTTTGGGTCATCCATGTGATCATGGGTTGCCCCATGGATCATCCTTACTTTGGGCCTTTAACTTAATTAATCTTAGCTTAATCATTTGGGCTTGTATTAAATTATTTTAGGACCTTACCTCAACAACCTTTTGGGCTTCAATACTACATAATCTTGGACTTACTAATTAATTCTTATTAGACTTCACAAATTGCTACACAATCCCATAACTCCATTACAATTGGCTTAAAGCCTTATAACATATACTCTACGTATAATTCTCGTATTCTAACTCGTATACTAATTAATCATATACGATATACCATCCTTCCTATATACTCGTATAATGCTCGTATTCATTACCTCGTACAATACCTACACATTATACGATCATCGCTTTAATTAATTATACGCATTTTATTTCCTTCTCGAAAATCATTTTCCCTAATCGTTAGATTTTAAGTTCGCAGGCGAAAAACAGCGTTTTTCATAACTGAAATATTATTGGATATTCCATCTCACATCGATATTCTATCGTTACGTATTTCTCGGAAGTTCAAAAATAAATCCCGAGCAGAAATGCGTGAATAGTGTTTTTCAAAAAATTTCTCGGAAAGCTTTTATTTTCATCTTGAAAATTCAAACACTTTAATTCTATCACGTAGTTAAAATACTACGACGTTCTGATATGTCTAGGTCATAGAATGAACTTCAATTAGCTTACTCCATAAATAATCAATTAAATTCATTTAATCCTTATAATCAAATAAAAATTTAATTCTCCTAGAAATTCGATTTTCTAGGGCATTACAGGAGCAAATTTTCCCTTGGACTGATCTTGGTTGCCGAGGATCTTCTTCAAAACCAAGTCATGTTGTTTAAACTGCCGTAGCCAGACTTTTCTGTTGTAAGACCGGGCGATCCTTTGTTGATATAACTGACCATGGAAGATAGTCGCGGCTCGCCTTTTATCTATTAGAGACAATTGGTGATACCTGTCTTGTACCCATTGATCTTCATCCAGCTGAGCGTCCATCAACACTATGAGGGATTCCATTTCTACTTCTATGGGGAGTACTGCTTCCATCTCATATGTTAATGCGTAGGGGGTTGCCCCAGTTGAAGTGTGCATTGATGTTCTATAGGCTAACAGAGTAAGAGGCAATAAGTCAGGTCATCCTTTGTGGTTGGCAGACATCTTTTGCATAATCTTCTTGATGTTTTTGTTAACCGCTTCAACAGCACCATTCATCTTTGGACGGTAGATGACGAAGTTAAGGTGTTTGATGTGGAATTTATTGCATAGTTCCTCCATCATTTTGTTGTTGAGGTTCTTAGCATTGTCTGGTACAATTACCTCTGGTTGTCCATATCGACAAATGACATTGTTTCTGAGGAAAGCAATGATGACTTCTTTGGTAACCATGGGGAAGGAGGCTGCTTCTACCCACTTGGTAAAGTAGTCGATCATGGTGAAGATGAAGCGATGTCCATTACTGGCTTTGGGCTTGATGGGCCCGATCACGTCCATTCCCCACATTGAGAAGGGCCAAGGTGAGCTCATATTGTGGAGCTCCCGTGGAGGGGCGTGGATAGCATTCCCATGAATTTGGCATTGATAACATCTCTTGACGTGATCATTGCAGTCAGCTTTGAGAGATAGCCAGTAATGTCCTGCCCTGAAGATCTTCTTAACAAGAAGGGGGCCACTCATGTGTGGGCCACATACTCCACCATGGACCTCATCCATGAGTCTCTGAGCTTGATCCTTATCCAGGCATCTGAGGAGACCTAGTCTTGCATCTCTCTTGTAGAGTGCATCTCCGGTCAGGTAAAATTTCATAGCAAGTTGATAAATCCGCCTTTGCTCAGTCAGGCTCGCTTCAGCGGGTGTAGATCCATCTCGCAAGTACTCCTTGATATGCTGATACCAAGGTGGTTGGATGGAAGGTAACTCATCCGATACTTCTCCAACATAGTTCCCATAGGCTGGTGCCTTTTGTAGGGCAAATATGACGCTTGGCATGTGTTCCTTGTCAGGTATGTGAATCAAGGAGGCCAAAGTTGCTAATGCGTCTGCGAAGTCATTCCTACTACGAGAAATGTGTAGAAAGGAGATCTCTTCGAACTCTGAAGCCATTTGTAAAACTTGCCGATGGTAAGGCAGCAAACGTAGCTCTTTGGTTTGATAGATTCCTGTGGATTGTTTGACTACCAACTATGAATCCCCAAAGACAGTTAACCGTCTGATACCCATTGAATGGGCAAGTTTTATCCCCATGATACAACCTTCATACTCAGCTGTGTTGGTATTGATAAATTATAATTTGACGGCGACGGGATACTGCTCCCCTGTACCGGATACCAGAACTGCTCTAGCTCTAGAACCTTCCATATTAATAGCTCCATCAAAATACATGTTCCATATTTGACGTGCATCGTACTGATGGTGTTGTTGAATTGTCATTACCCCTTCAACAGGGAAGTATGTTTCCAAGGGTTTGAAGTCCCCTGAAGGTGCGACGGCCAGTTGATCCGCAATTCCTTGACCTTTAATGGACTTTTACGTCACGTAAACAATGTCAAATTGTTGCAGAATCAATTGCCATCTGGACAGCCGATAATTCAGTATGGGTTTACTGAACACATACTTGAGAGGATCCACACGGGATATGAGATGGGTTGTGTGCCCATGGAGGTAATGTTGTAACCTCATGGCAGCCCGTGCTAAAGCACGACAAGTCTTCTCGATCAGAGTGTAGTAGTGTTCACTGCTGCTGAATCTTTTGCTGAGGTAATAGATAGCTCGTTCTCGGCCTTTATCGTCTTTCTGACCAAGCATGTAGCCCATGGCATTGTCACTTATGGATAGGTACATGAACAGGGGAACATCATCCCTGGGTGGTACCAAAATAGGAGCTTTGACTAGCTACTCTTTGATGGTAAGAAAGGCCTTTTGGCACTCATCATTCCATTTCATAGAGGAGTTCTTCCTTAACAACTTGAAGATAGGCTCACAGGTTGCTGTGAGTTGAGAAATGAACCTACTAATGAAGTTGACTCTTCCCAAAAATCCCCGTATTTTCTTCTCTGTCTGAGGAATGGGCATTTCCGTAATTTTGGTGGGATCCAGCTCGATTCCTTTGTGGCTGACTAGAAATCCTAGCAACTTGCCTGATTTAACGCCAAAGGCGCACTTGACTGGATTCAACTTGTAGTTGTACTTACGCAACCTGTTGAAAAACTTTTTGAGATGGTCTAAGTGGTCCTCCTCCTTCCGGGATTTGACGATGATGTCATCCATGTAGATCTCTATCTCTTTGTGTATTAAGTCGTGGAAAAGAGCCATCATAGCTCTCTGATAGGTAGCTCTGGCATTGATGAGGCCAAAAGACAACCGTCTGTAGTAAAAGGTTTCCCAAGTCGTGATGAAAGCAGTTTTCTCACGATCCTCCTCAGCAATCATGATCTGATGGTACCCCGCAAAGCAATCGGCGAAGGAGTACATGCTGTATTAAGCAGTATTGTCAATGAGAATGTGGATAAAAGGCACGGGAAAGCTATCCTTAAGGCAAGTTTTATTCAGATCCCGATAATCCACGCAAACTCGCACCTTTCCTCTAGGCTTAGGCACGGGCACGATGTTGGATATCCATTCAGGATATGTGGACACCATGATAATACCAGCTTAAAAAATAATTTCTTCTTTCACCTTTAAACTCCACTCAAGTTTCAATCGCCTAAGTTTCTGCTTGACTGGCTTGAATACCTCTTTGATGGGAAGGCGATGAAGAACAACGTCGGTGGATAAACCCATCATGTCTTCATGAGACCATACAAATACATCTCGGAATTGGGTTAGTAGCGTAACCATGTCATTCCTCTGGTTTGGGGTAAGGTCTGAACCAATCTGGATTACTTAGGGTTTTCTAAGGTTCCAAGATTGATGGAGGTGGTTTGATCAAGGTTGGGTTTAGGTTTGTCTTCGACCCATTCTTTGATCTCCGGAGGCACCTCAATGTCCTCTTGTATTTCCAGCAAGTCTTAGTCCAACTTTTCATCAAAGTTACAATCCTTGTGGAGAAAAGGCATCTTATCAGCAAGTACAGGCACGTCTAAGTTCAGAGTCCTGAAACAAAATATGCTTTCACTTAATATATATGAAACTATTTAATTATATACAGTGTTAGCATGTACGGACAAAACAACTGCTAATACTATACAGAAAAATAAGCAGTTATGATATCTACAGGGCAGAAAGAAGTCCTGCCTATTTTACCCTTGTCGACTAATGCAAGGAGTGCTGATCCAATTGGCAAGGGCAAAGTCCTGGGGGACTGCAATAATGGAGGGGCTGTCATCGTCCTCCTTCTCCCGAATGATGACCATTAGGTCTGGGTAATCATCGTCTGGGGTATATTTGTTAGTATGTTCATCATGGACAATGATGCGTACACCTGACATCATTTTGACGATGTCTTGTTTAATTCTCCGTTCCTCCTCTTCCACTTTGGGATCTGGAACAAAGACTTTCTTTTCCTTTATCGGTATCGGCTTAGGAAATAACATAGCCATTACGTTGGCTGGCACCTTTACCGGAGATTGTGAGGACTCTGGATGTACAGGTGGAAATAGCCGTGCGGCTGAAGTGGAAGGAATCTGCCTATGCTTATGTGGATTCCTATAACTGGTACTGGCAGAATAGCCTAGTCCGGCTGTCCCAGTTTGGCTGGACACTTGAATCGGGTACTTAATACCCTGATGACTTTTTCCCAGCCCTTGTCCCGGCTGGTGTCCCAATGACATCATTTCTTGAGTAGCTGCCATCACTTCGACAGAAATCTTGGGTATGGGAAATGGTGTCCCAATGGTATGATATTGAGGGTTGCTTACTTTCAAAGTGTGGAAACTGACCGGCTCAACATCAGAATTGAAACTGATGAACGGTATGTCACTTGGTTGAGGGCATTCCGGTTCAGCGTTGACTGTAACTAGGCTATTGTTGATAATGTATTTAAGTTGCTAATGAAGAGTGGAGGGGACTGCCCCAACCATATGAATCCACGGTCTCCCTAGCAGTAGGTTGTATCCTGTATCTATTTTGAGCACGTGAAAAGACACACAAAATGTATGAGGACCAATCTTAATTGGCAGCTCAATCTCTCCGACTGAATTCTGGCGGGATCCATCAAAAGCTTTGATGATTGTATGGCTACTTCGGATTTGCTGGAGATTGACATTCAATTTTAGTAACGTAGCATAAGGATAAATATTCAAAGATGAACCTCCATCTACCAAGACTCCAGCTAACATATATCCGGAGGACAAAACTGCAATGTGTAACGGCTTACAATGACCGGTTCCTTCGGGCGGTATGTCATCATCAGTGAAAGAGATCACATTGTTGTTGAAAATGTGATCAGCCAGATGTTAAAATTTTTCCACATCCACTGATTTCGCCAAGTAGGCTTCTTCCAAAACGTTTAGTAGAATCTTCCTATGATCTTTGAAAGTTAAGACCAAGTCTAATATTGAAATTTGATGCGGAGCTTCTCTTAAGCTTAAAACCATCTTGGCTTCATTATGACCTATAGCACGGAGGAATTTTTCAACCTTTTCTATGAGAATTTTCCCCTTTGATTTAACAGCAGGCTTCATCACCCGTTGGGAAAGATACAGTGGATTCTCCTTCGACACTGTAGCAGTTGTATGACATGTGGATCCTTCAGTTTCTCCATAATTCCAGGGAACTTTATGTTAGCTAACAATAGGATATTGTGGTCTGAATGACAAAATGAGGGGTTTTAGAGCAGCCACTTTCAAAGGATTGTTAATTCATTTGAGCTTAATTGTGAGTGGTTAACAATCTCATCGGCCTCAGAGGATATAACTGCTACCAGTCCCTTCCATTTAGTGGGACAAGTATTTTCACTCTCAAATAGCATAGTATCATTGTCTGCCAGTTGCAGGACACCGCTATCGATTAAGTTCTGAATAAGGTGGCGAAGTGCCCAGCATTCTTCTGTGCTGTGACCGCGAGAATGGGAGTGATACTGACATACTCCATCAGGGTTAAACCGTCCTGAACGGGGATTGATTGGAGGTAGGAGGGAAGTGATTCTTCTTTCATTGATTAGCATCTGAAGTATCTCCTCCATAGATTGGCCCAGGTATGTAAATTCCCTTCTATTGGCAAAATCCCGACGGGCTTTGGCAGTCGCTCTCTTCGTCTCTTTGTCCTCCATTGTTTCATTTTTTGAAGGTGATGATGGAATATTCATAATCAAGGGGAGGATACTAGCATGCTCTTGGCTGACTAATTGGCGTGTAACTTGATGCTGATAGATCACCAGTTCTGCCAATTGCTCAATTTGCTTGCATAGTGCTTTCATCTTTTGGTCCATCGCAAACCGGAACTTTGCATAATCCCATTTGTCAACACTGTCTTTGATGATCTGGGATGCTTCGCAGTTGAAATTGGAACTTTGTCCAGTACTCCAATTAATCATGTTGACCTCTTCCTCTTTGTGTGGAGGAAGAAGGTTGTCTTGCACATGAGGTTGATCTGGTTTGGTGACCACAATCTCACCGTCGTCTATTAAATCTTGGATTGGGAGTAGCTATGATTGAGCTTTGAAGCCATGATGCTAATATACATTTTATATTTCTTTCGCGTGTGTTTTACTATTGTTATTTTTGTGTTAGATAGTTTGCTCGAGGACAAGCAAAGACTTAAGTTTGAGGGTATTTGATGAGTGGGATTTATACCCGCGAATTGGATACTTTACGGCTTGAATAATTGCCTGATCTTCGTAGATTTTATATAGTTTGTATATGATCGTAGTATTATTTTGCGTAACCGATGTATTGTAGGGCTTAATAGGTCTTCTCCAGCTTTCAGGGGCAAAATGGGCAATTTCCATACACGCCGCGGCGCCAATGCCATGCCTTAACCTCTCGTCGCAGCACCACCCCCCTGTCCAGCCTAACGTCACCTTGGCGCTGCAGCGCCTCTGATCCTTCATGGACTCGCGCTGTAGTGCGACCTCCGATCTTTTGGTGCTGACGTGGCACTGTAGCGCCACCTATAAGCTTAGTACCCGCGCCACAGCGCGACCTCCGGTGCCCAGGTAGAGAAGACTTGCTTTTAACCTAGCTAAAGAAGGAAATTGATATATATATATATATATATATATATATATATATATATATATATATATATATATCAAGGCAAGCCTCTGCAATACACACAGGATATAATCAGATAGCTTAGGATAGAATAGTTCTCTCTTTTCTTCTGTAATTTCTCTCTCTATCTCTTAGATAATGTCTGTAAATATAGATTAGGTAGTTTAGGGAGAAGTCTGAGATTTCTTTGGAGCAACAAGCGCAGTGAGTTAAGCGGATTGGAAAGCTTGATAGGAGCGGAATGCTTGGAGACTGAAGAGCCTCGACAGAGTTTATTCTTATCCATTTATTTCCTCTGATTTTGTAATCTATAAATGTTGTCTTTATTGCTACTTATATTTTGTCCAATAGCTATGAACTAAGTATTGGCTTCAAGTTTATAATGAAACCCTTTGTTATTATTTAAATTGACTGTCTTATCTCTTTGGTTGGCACCATATGTAATACCCAGAAGAAAAAAAAAGTAAATTATATTTAAAATTATATTTTAATTGGGCTTTTCTTATATTTGGGCCAAATTGTATTTAAATTGTGTGGACAATAATAAGTAAGAGATTCCATTAATTTGGGCCTTTAAAACAAATTGGGTGTAATTTATATTTGTGTAATATTAAAATCCTATTAAAATTAGGAGACACAATAAGATATATAAATAAACAAGTAAAACCTAAACCATATACACGTCTGATAAGAATTGTGGAGAAGGAACAACATAAGGAGACGACGCAGTGAAAACTGAAAAAGAGGAATAGAAGAGTTATATTACAACTAAGGTAAATCCATGTTTGTTTATGAATATGTTATCAGATTATGAATATAATAATGACATTCTTAGTTCTTAAATTGATTGCAACCAAAAAGTTTTTCAAATGAAGGCAGAACCAATAATAACTGTGGTATAAATTTTATATTAATTTATTTCAAGTTTTATAGTAATTGTTATGTTGTATCATGTGCACCTAATTATATTCGTTTTGTATATATATATATATATATAAATGCTATTCTGTACATCAAATTAGGAGGAGCAAGCATGAAACTTAGATGCATGTATTCCTTAGGTATTAAATTAGTAATTCTCTGGTAAATGAATTCAATTTAAAAATAAATAAATTTATATATGTTTTTTTATAAATTGTATGGAAATTTATAATTAATGTGTAAATATATATGTATTTGGTCTGTACTTGGTGGAATAATAAATGTTCTTAGAAAACAATAATAATAAACTGAGTATTGGCATTATAATAATAATAATAATAATAATAATAATAATAATAATAATAATAATAATAATAATAATAATAAAGAGTTTATTAACGAGTTAAAGATGGAAGAATATATTTTGCAAATATATTTAAATTAATTATTATTATTTTGTTCGAACGAAAAGAATTTAAAGAGTTGTGCTTAGTATATAAATTTTGGAGTATTAATAATTGATTTAAGGCGATGATTAAATGTACCTTGAATGAATTATGAATTATTTTAGAATTATTAGTTTGAATTATTTTTAATTTGAGATGAATATGTTTAGGTTGAGAATAACGTTTCGTATTTGATATCGTTGGCATTTAAGGGTAAGATTTTGTGGAGTGTGCTATAAATGGTTTGGAAGTATCAGGTACGGATTTCGTACTCTATCAGCGATACTCTTGTTAAATTTGATTTGTTCGTTTTGTTTCCTTATTTCGAATTCTGTTATGATTTCACAAAATTATTTCTTGTGAAATAAATATATTAGTTTCATTTTGGAGTTTATACATATATGACTCATATTTGTTCTTTGAATTAGGATATCATGTTTAGTACTATTTATTTTGATAATTGTAGAGCGGTACATATTGCTACATTCTTTTTGAAACCTTGTGACTATAATTTGATTTGGTTCAACGTGTACATATAGAACCCTTTTGTTGGTATTATGTCGCGTGTGTTGTGACATGGTATTTTTGTTAGAATATATTGTAGGGTATACCTGAGCTATAACCACCTGTGAGGGTACCACAGGCATGTCGTCTTGGCACGAGGGGCATGACACTTTTCGTGGCAGTGTGATTAGTCCACGGCGTCTCCGTTTGGGCTCCGGAGGAAGTGGGCCATTTGGTGTTTTATTGTGGGAGGCGTATGGGTTAACCCTAGTTTTCTGTTCTGCGGATTAGTGATGTTGTGCCAAACATACCTATCCGATGTGCATACATTTGGATTCACGGTCCAATGTGTGAATGTCTGTGTAGCATTATTTTGACTTGCCTGTGTGGCATTATTCTAATTTGCCTGTGTGGCATTATTTTGATTGCCTGTGTGACATCATTTGATTTGCCTGTGTGGCATTATTTTGACTTGCCTAGGTGGCAAGGTATATTTCTGAGCTCAATCAGTATGAAATAACTCCAGCCATTTGTTTCAGCCTATTATTTTATTGTATTAATTATGTTTGTTTCTGTTCAGTTCAATTAATTGGGTTAGTTATTCCAGTTCATTATTTTCTTTACTCTTCTGTTTGTTTCGCTAATTCTGTTGGTTCAGATATTGTAACACCCCCCTTTCTGAAATAGAAGAGCGGTTACCCCAACATAACAAAACTAATAAATTTAATAGCAAGGCTCAAAGCCACACAAGAATAACCTTAATATTTGATAAATACCACAAGTCAACCATAATAAATAACAAAATGACTAAATCATTATTACAACTCCAAATCAAACTAATGGATCACACCTTAAACAAAATATCTAAACCATTTGGATAAAAGGAAGCTCTCGTCACACTTGCCCTTGATTCCCCTGATTACCTGCCGGAAGAAAAACACTGCATGAGTCAAATGCCCAGTACGGATATAGAATACAATTAATGAACCGAAATAATTAACTCAATTAAATGAAAAGACATAAAACGAAGCGAACAAAACTAACACAACAAAATAATAGGCTGAATCAAATGGCTGGGTGTTATTTCATACCGAGCTCAAAACACAACAGAAATATACCTTGCCACACATGCAAGTCAAATAATGCCACACAGGCAAGTCACACACATTGGACTGCGAATCCAAATGTATGTAAAATCGGAAGGTGTGTTTGTCACAAACATCACCAATCCGCAGAACAGAACAGAACAGAAACTAGGGTCGACCCATACGCCTCCCACAATAAAATACCAAATGGCCAACTCTCACCGGAGCACAAAGCGAAGACGCCGTGGACGGATCACACCGCCACGGAAGGTGTCATGCCTCGGTGCCAAGAGGACATGCATGTGGTACCCCCACAAGTGGTTATAGCTCAGGTATACCTTACAGTATTCTAACAAAAATATCATGTCACAACACATGCGACATAATATTAACACAAAGGGTTCTAATATGTGCATATTAAACTGAAATGAATCATCAACTCAAAGTCTCCAAACATATACTAACATGCACATAACTACAAATATCAAAATAAATTTAAACATGTTGTACTAGTCTAACGAGTACAAATATGAGTTCCAACTATGAACGCCAAACGAAACTATCACAATGAATTGACAAGGAGTAATTATGAGAGGCAATACTAAATTTTGAAACGAATAACGAAACGAACAAATCAAAAATAAAAGAGTCTCACTGAAAGAGTACGAAATCCATATCTGGAATCGATAATGCAATACCCAAAGTATATTAAAAACAAACTCGTTTAGACTCTCTCCGTTCAACCTAAATACTTTAATAAAATTTTATTACAATCCAATCATTAATAATATAGTACTATTAAATTTATTATTAAGAACTTTTATAATTATGTCAGTAAAATTAATTAATTCAAATTAATAAACATAACTTTAATTTAATTTATTAATTCCGTATATAAGTTTCATGGCCAAGAGTTTATTAACATAATATATATATATATATATATATATATATATATATATATATATATATATATATATATATATATGAGAAAGAAAGAAAAAAAGATTTCGCCTGCAGCAGTGCTGCAAGCCTGCAACGTGATATATAAATATATATGATCCTTATGTGTGTGTGTGTGTGTGTGTGTGTGTGTGTGTATATATATATATATATATATATATATATATATATATATATATATATATATATATATAATATACATACCTCCCTTCCCTGATTCATTAATAAGCATGAATACCATTATATAAAGGAATATATATACATAGATGGCATGATTACAAGTCAAAAATGTCAGAGTAGTGCTATATGCTCACGCAATTATCCCTACTATTTAATTAATAGAATAAATAACTACACATGCCAACTTACTTGTATCCGTAAATCAAAGTGCAGTCCAATTTATTTTCTTTTTCTCCCTTTCGAAACAGTCAGTGGCTGCGCCCCTTTCCTTTGACAGTTATCAGATGTACGTGAGATAGATTAAGGTTTAAATATTTATTTATTTAAATGATGGACTCCCCTAATTTAAATAGAATTTTAATTTTACCCCCAAATATAAATTAAACCTAATTAAATTTTAGAGTCTAATTTTGTCAAATTAATTTATTCATCACTTATTAATATTTATTAATCCACATAAATTAAATAACTATTTTGACCCAAAAAATACAAAGTCCAATTAATATGCTTTAAAACAAAATATTTTATTTTAAATTTTTTTTTTATTTTCGGGTATTACATCACCTATCCCTTAAAAGAATTTCGTCCCCAGAATCAAAAGAGTAGAACGCATCTAATTCTCAAAGAGATGCGGATGCTCTGCTCGAATAGACTCCTCCATCTCCCATGTAGCCTCCCGCTCTGAATGATTCCTTCACAAAACCTTAACAAACGGAATAGTCTTCCTTCTCATAATCCTCTATTGACGATCCAAAATCGTTTCGACTTGCTCCTCACAAGTAAGATCATCCTGAATCTTATCGAATGGATATTGCACCACATGCAACGGATGATACTGATAACTTCTCAACACCGACACATGGAACACATTATGCACATGAGCTAGATGTGGAGGCAAAGCTAACCGATATGCAACCTCACCAACCCTCTCCAGAATCTCAAATGGTCCAATATAACGCGGACTAAGTTTCCCTTTCAACCCAAATCGCCGAATGCCCTTCCAAGGAGAAACTTTTAGAAACACATGCTCCCCAGGTTCAAACTCTGAAGTCCTCCTATGCTTATCAACATAACATTTCTGCCATGATCGAGCCGATTTCAATTTCTCCTTAGCCACTGCTACCTTCTCCGTAGTGATTTGAACTAACTCAGGCCCTTCTATGGCCCTTTCGCCAACCTCATCCCAACAAGTTGGTGCCCGACATTTCCTACCATACAATGCTTCAAATGGAGCCATTCCAATACTTGCATGCCAGTTGTTATAAGCAAACTCAACTAGGCTTAAGTAATCATCCCAATTACCAGACCACTCAAGTGCACAGGACCTCAACATGTCCTCTAATGTCTAAATAGTCCGTTCGGATTGCCCATCATTCTGCGGATGAAAAGAAGTACTGAAGTTGAGCCGAGTACCCCAAGCTCGTTGAAACCCTTTCCAAAATTGAGAAGTGAACCGTGGATCCCGATTTGAAACAATAGACATCGGAGTACCATGAAGTCTAACAATCTCCTGCTGAAAGATATGTGCCAACCTATCCACCGAGTAACCCTCATGGATCGCCAAAAAGTGTGCCGATTTGGTCAACCGGTCCACCACTACCCAAATGGCATCATTATTCCTGAAAGTTTTCGGCAACCCAGTCACAAAATCCATCGTGATATCCTCCCACTTCCACACTGGAATGTCTAACTGCTACAGCAAACCACTAGCACGTTGATGTTCTATCTTCACTTGTTGACAAGTGAGACACTTCCCAACATATTCAGCCACGTCTCGTTTCATCCCATTCCACCAAAAATTCTTCTTCAAATCCCTATACATCTTCGTAGAACCTGGATGAATAAAAAATGGCGAACTATGAGCCTCAGCCAACACCGCCTCCCGAATGATTGGATCGGACGGTACACACAACCGCTCACCCAACCAAACCACACCATGGTCATTAATACGAAACTCGGGCTGCTTGCCCTCCTCTAGATTTTGCGTCATACTCCACAACTCCCCATCTTCCTTTTGAGCTTCTTTGACCCGCGAGATAAGAGAGGGCTCCACTCTCATACCTGTCAAATGCCTATATGAACCTTGCACACACAACTCCAACTCTATCCGCTCCATATCTGAAATAAGCTGAGGTTGTGTAATGAGGGCTGCTACACTCCCTGAACTCTTTCGGCTAAGAGCATCTGCAACCACATTTGCCTTTCCCGGGTGATACTGAATTCTAGCATCATAATCCTTTAGAAGCTCCAACCAAAGCCTCTGCCTCATATTGAGCTCCTTCTGAGTGAAAATGTATTTAAGACTTTTGTGATCGGTGAAGATATCACAAGTCTCTCCATACAAATAGTGCCTCCAAATCTTTAGGTCAAAGATCACCGCTGCCAACTCCAAATTATGTGTGGGGTAATTCACCTCGTAAGGTTTAAGCTGCCTAGAAGCATAAGCAATCACTTTACCATGTTGCATCAAAACACACCCCAAACCCTTCTTAGAAGCATCACTATAAATCTGGTAACCACCTGTCCCCGACGGCAATGCAAGTATTGGAGCTGTCACAAGTCATTTCTTCAACTCCTCAAAACTTTTCTCGCACTCCTCATTCCACACAAACTTCGTGCCCTTTCTCATCAACTAGGTCAATAGTAAGGCAAATAAGGAAAATCTTTCCACAAACCGCCTATAATACCCTGCCAAACCCAAGAAACTCCTAATCTCTGTCACCGTAGTAGGTCTTAGCCATTTAGTGATAGCGTCAACCTTTGCAGGATCCACCTTAATGCCTTCAGCAGAAATAATGTGACCCAAAAATGCCACCTGCTCCAACCAAAACTCGCATTTAGAGAATTTAGCATACAACTTCTCTTTCTGCAAAATCCCCAACACTGTGCGAAGATGCTCCTCATGTTCTTCCTTAGACTTGGAGTAAACCAAAATGTCATCAATAAAGACAATAACAAATTGGTCCAAGTACTCCCTGAACACTCGATTCATCAAATCCATAAACACTGCTAGAGCGTGAGTCAACCCAAATGGCATCACCAGAAACTCGTAATGCCCATATCGAGTTCGAAAAGATGTCTTAGGGATATCCTCATCCCTCACCCTCAACTGATGATAGCCCGACCTCAGGTCTATCTTCAAAAAATATTTTGCCCCTTGAAGTTGGTCAAACAAGTCATCAATCCTCGGCAATGGATACTGATTCCTGATGGTGATCTTGTTCAACTCTCTGTAGTCTATACACAGCCTCATAGACCCATCCTTCTTCTTCACAAACAAGACCGGAGCACCCCACGACGAAACACTAGGTCGAATCACACCACGATCTAACAGCTCCTGCAACTGTTCCTTTAACTCCTGCAACTCCAATGGTGCCATTCAATACGGCGCCTTAGAAATAGGCTCCGCACCAGGAATAAGCTCAATAGCAAACTCTACTTCCCGCAGTGGTGGCAACCCTGATAACTCCTCAGGAAACACATCGAAAAAATCACAAACAATTGGAACATCCTCAATATGGGACTCATCCTTAGAGGTATCTTTCACAAACGCCAAATACCCCTCACAACCCTTTGCCACCAACTTTCCAGCCTTCAAAGCTGAAATCAACTTCACTACTCTACTCGGCTGTGAACCCTGAAAAATGAATTCTGGAGATTTCACATCTCCAAATATAACCTTCTTCGCCTGACAATCGATAGTGGCCCGGTGCTTATCCAACCAGTCTATCCCAAGAATTACATCAAAATCGTGCATACTCATCGGAAGAAGATTAGCCCTACGAATCTTATCCCCAAAACTGATTGCACACCCTTGATACAAATCAGAAATAACAACAGAAGTCCCCCGATGGGGTAGTAATAGACATAACAGAATCTAATAACTGAGATGGCACATCCAGGTGCCGAACAAAAGACTGAGCAACAACAGAATGAGTAGAACCCGTATCAAACAAAATAGAAGCCTCACGATTGCCAACTAAAAGAGTACCAGAAACAGTACCTGGTGCACCTGCCGCCTGGTTATGCGTCAAGGCAAACACTCGACCACCTTGACGCTGACCTCTATTACCACCACCTCCACCATTACCACGTGGACCAGTACAATCCCTAGCAATATGACCCACATGTCCACACAATGCACCTGTGAGTCTGTGGCACTGCCTCCCCGGATGATTAGCCCCACAAATAGCACAAGGAGCTATCCGAATAAGATTTGGGTTACCCCCATCAGCTGGTCCCGGATAACGACCCTAATTCTGCCCCTGCTGATGATTCTGACCATGCCAAGGTAGCTGAAACTGACGATTTTGCCCTTACTGAGGCATCTGCTGATAACCCCTATTCTGATTCTGGCCACGCCACTGCCCCTGCTGGCCACCACGGTTCCTGTTCCACTGACCACCTTGACTTCTCCCATGCTGAACTGAAGTTTGACCTTGCTGGTCATCTCTATCCCTCTTTCGACTCCCTTCCGGTTTAGAAGACCGAAAGTCCTGTCGCTCCATCTCAATATTTTTGGTCGCATTTGCCACAACCGACACATCTACAAACTTGTTGTTTATAAGATGTTGGCGATACCTATAATGAATCCGCCACTTGAACTTCTCTGCCTGTTCTGCCGCCGTCCCTACTGAGGTTCCCACAAAGCCTGCCAACCTGGTGAACCTCGTCATGAAATCCATGATGGACTCATCATCTTTCTACCGAATCGACAGATACTCTCTGGCATAGGCCTCTTTATCAGCAGCTGGAAAGTACTGCTGATAAAAGACCTCACAAAACTCTGCCCAGCTAAGTGCCTCAACATAACCATCACCCTTTGTTACTTTCATCGCTTTCCACCACCTCTGTGCATCCCCTTCTAGCTTGTAAGCTGCAAGCAGCACTTTCTGATTATCTGAGCACCCCAACACATCAAAAATCTTCTCTAGGTGAGCAATCCAATTCTCTGCATCAATTAGAGTCGGAGCTGAACTGAATGCATGTGGTTTCTGCTTCTGAAACCTCTCCAACCATACATATATCGCAACCCCCTGCTGATCATAACCATCCGCATTCCCTTCCTCAATATTTGCACGCTGACCATTATTTCCCGAATTCTCTTGTTCGGGAATTTCTGGTGGCGGCTGCAGCATTGCCTATACAACCTATGCCACCAACTGAGGTAAAGCCTGATTCACCGCCTGATTCACCAAGGTAGCCAATTGAGCATTCATCTGATCATTAGGTTGCTCATTGGGCTGACCCTCACCTCTTCCCCTATTATTACCTCACCTCCCATCAACTCTAGCTGATCTACGAGCCATCTAAGAAAGAGATCACGAATAGATAACAAAGCAGATTAGAGACATATTTGAATATAGTTGATATGATAGCTGAACAAAAAATCAAACATAACAAAACCTAACCCAGAAGTCTACCCATAACTCACAGGTCAAACCTAAACAGGTTTTCTACAAGAAAGAACCTAAGCTCTGATACCAACTCTGTAACACCCCCCTTTCCGAAATAGAAAGAGCGGTTACCCAAACATAACAAAACTAATAAATTTAATAGCAATGCTCAAAGCCACACAAGAATAACCTTAATATTTGATAAATACCACAAGTCAACCATAATAAATAACAAAATGACTAAATCATTATTACAACTCCAAATCAAACTAATGGATCACAACTTAAACAAAATATCTAAACCATTTGGATAAAAGGAAGCTCTCGTCACACTTGCCCTTGATTCCCCTGATTACCTGTCAGAAGAAAAATACAGCATGAGCCAAATGCCCAGTACGGATATAGAATACAATTAATGAACCGAAATAACTAACTCAATTAAATGAAAAGACACGAAACGAAACGAACAAAACTAACACAACAAAATAATAGGCTGAATCAAATGGTTGGGTGTTATTTCATACCGAGCTCAAAATATAACAGAAATATACCTTGCCACACAGGCAAGTCAAATAATGCCACAACGGTAAGTCACACACATTGGACCGCGAATCCAAATGTATGTAAAATCGAAAGGTGTGTTTGGTACAAATATCACCAATCCGCAGAACAGAAACTAGGGTTGACCCATACGCCTCCCACAACAAAACACCAAATGGCCAACTCCCACCAGAGCACAAAACGGAGACGCCGTGGACGGATCACACCGCCACGGAAGGTGTCATGCCTCGGTGCCAAGAGGACATGCCTGTGGTACCCCCACAGGTGGTTATAACTCAGGTATACCCTACGGTATTCTAACAAAAACATCATGTCACAACACATGCGACATAATATTAACACAAAGGGTTCTAATATGTGCATATTAAACTGAAATGAATCATCAACTCAAAGTCTCCAAACATATACTAACATGCACATTACTACAAATATCAAAATAAATTTAGACATGTTGTACTAGTCTAACGAGTACAAATATGAGTTACAACTATGAACGCCAAACGAAACTATCACAATGAATTGACAAGGAGTAATTATGAGAGGCAATACTAAATTTTGAAACGAATAACGAAACGAACAAATCAAAAACAAAAGAGTCTCGCTGAAAGAGTACGAAATTTGTATCTGGAATCGATAATGTAATACCCAAAGTATATTAAAAACAAACTCATTTAGACTCTCTCCGTTCAACCTAAATAATTTAATAAAATTTTATTACAATCCAATCATTAATAATACAGTACTATTAAATTTATTATTAAGAACTTTTATAACTATGTCAGTAAAATTAATTAATTCAAATTAATAAACATAACTTTAATTTAATTTATTAATTCCGTATATAAGTTTCATGGCCAAGAGTTTATTAACATAATATATATATATATATATATATATATATATATATATATATATATATATATATATATATGAAAGAAAAAAAAGATTTCATATATGAGAAAGAAAAAAAAGATTTCGCCTACAGCAGTGCTGCAAGCCTGCAACGTGATATATAAATATATATGATCCTTATGTATATATATATATATATATATATATATATATATATATATATATATATATATATATATATATATACCTCCCTTCCCTGATTCATTAATAAGCATGAATACCATTATATAAAGGAATATATATACATAGATGGCATGATTACAAGTCAAAAATGTCAGAGTAGTGCTATATGCTCACGCAATTATCCCTACTATTTAATTAATAGAATGAATAACTACACATGCCAACTTACTTGTATCCGGAAATCAAAGTGCAGTCCAATTTATTTTCTTTTTCTCCCTTTCGAAACAGTCAGTGGCTGCGCCCCTTTCCTTTGACAGTTATCAGATGTACGTGAGATAGATTAAGGTTTAAATATTTATTTATTTAAATGATGGACTCCCCTAATTTAAATAGAATTTTAATTTTACCCCCAAATATAAATTAAACCTAATTAAATTTTAGAGTCTAATTTTGTCAAATTAATTTATTCATCACTTATTAATATTTATTAATCCACATAAATTAAATAACTATTTTGACCCAAAAAATACAAAGTCCAATTAATATGCTTTAAAACAAAATATTTTATTTTAATTTTTTTTTATTTCCGGGTATTACAGATATATTCTATTCAGATCTTTAGAGTTTTATTTTTGTCAGAGGCAATATTTTGTCTATGTTGATTCCGTATTTCAATTGTATATCTTTTGTACCTTTATATCCGTACTGGGCATTTGGCTCATACTGTATTTTTCTTTCGACAGGTTTGCAGGGATAATTCAGGGCTAGTATGATGAGAGAGTTGCCTTTGACCATCTAAGTTGATTCAATTTTAAGTTTTGATTATTTTGACTCTGTTTGGAGAATTGTATTTAGTACTTTATTAATGGATCACCACTATTAATATTTTGAAACTATTAGTGCTATGTTCACTTATTTTGAGGTTTAATGTGCTTTGCACGTGACATTCCTTTCCTTTTCGGGAAGAGGGTGTTACACCATATGGTTTGGTTTAATAGATTCATGCTTAATGATTCTTGCTAAGACATTAGTGATGATTTTGGTAATCTATATGATATTGAAAGAAGGATTATAGATTTACACCGTAATATATTGGCATGTGATTATGAGTTTCGACTGCATAAGTTGTGCATAGAATAGACATATATATGTGCGCCACGTGTGACCTAATTGAGAACTTAGGATTAAATCCTTGTTAGGTTAATTCGCATAGACATGTGTAGGATTATCACCTAGCTTGGACGTTCTTTTCGGTTCTATTTCCTATCGGGTGGATCTAGAGAGGATATGTTTATGCATACCTCGACAGAGGTGTATGAGCACATGTGTGTTCTCAGTCGACAAACTGTCGTGACCATTAAGACCAAAGAGAGAAGGATAGGAAGTTTGATGAAGCATAGCACGCAAAGTGTTCGACAGAATGCTTGTATGGGGTGAAGTTATGACCTTAGCATGTAGTGCCTTTGATGTCATTCGTTATCCATTTACTTGCTTTGCTAATTAGTTATCACACTCCTATTAGTTTGTTGTTCGAATAAGACTTAAGCGATACAAAGTCGGTATTTGGAAAATATTAGTGATAGTTCCTCGTGGATACGACACTCTTCTTATCACTGTATTACTTGTTAGACCGCATATACTTGCGCGTGTTTAGTGATCAATTTTCCGACCAACAGTAGTCACAATACTTATCTTAGTTTCCCCTGTTTGACTTCATATTATGCTTGGCCGGTTCAAAGTATAGTTTATCCTTGATCTTCTCCCGAATAGTGGCCTGGTCAGTGTTGAGTGGAGTGTAGATTTTGTTAACCCTCTGGTTCGGGAAAGGCCGGCGTCCTCTTCCCGAACTGCCATTATTGTTATTATACTTTTTCTGCTACCCATCTGATTTATTATTATCACTTTTGGAGTAGTTTCTCCTCTCCTTACCCTTAGGCTTCTCCGACATGCTCTGTTTCAGACTGCTCATCGCCTCTTCTACAATTATGAAGCCTTCAGCTCTGTCAAAAGCTTTAGCTAAGTCCTTCAGATGGTTGAACATTAAATCTTTCACTAGCTTCTTTCATTTTACAATGTCTAAACCATTTTGAAATATATCGAGGGCCTGAAGATCGTTCAAATCTATAACTTGTCTGACCGCTTCCCGAAACCTCTTCACGTACTGGCCCAAGGTCTCATTCGAGTATTGCCTGATCTGAGCTAAAGACCTTGTTAGCTTTCCTCCTCTTGTTACTACTGAATCTGACATGGAACTTATCACAGAGTTCCTTCCACGATGAAACTGAGTTAGGTGCCAACGTTATCATCCACTGTCGAGCATTCTTCTTCAGGGTCGTCATGAACATCTGGCACTTAAACGCATCGGAGTAGTCATAGTAGTTCATCAGCCGATCGTAAGCCTGACTGTGTTCATAAGGATCTCCCGATCCGTCGTAACTCTCCATATGTGGAGCCTTCTTGTTCAGATTAGTCCTTTCCCGATCTATTTCTAGGGAGAAGGATGATGACAATTTGACTGGGGTACCTTTGTATCGATCACCTTTAGTCAATCTTTTTTCCAATTCGGCTACTTTTCGGGCAAGCGCCTCGGTTTCACTCCTTCGCGGGGGGGGGGGGAATCATCACCTGCCCCGCCCTCTTTGATCTGGAAAGACATCCCGCCTTCTTCGATCAGACCTACCCTTGCCTTCTGAACTTGCTTCTTTGGAGCGAATTTGGTGCCTAGTCCTCTCCTGCGAGTGGCTTCGGTGTCTACTTCTTTCCCTAGAGCGATTTCGGTGCCTACTCCAATTTTACCGAGAAACATTCGGACGATGTGTCCTGGACTGGTTCCCTGGCAAACGCTCCCGCTTTCGGTTACGGTTGGAAGCCCCATCCTCTCCGCCTATCATGAAAACCAATATTTGTGCGTTAATCTCGTCGTTGAAGAAGCAACTCCTTCGTAACATCATCTGTCTCTTGCGCCTTTTTGGCCTAGATCATCCTCCTCTCATCTCGGCCGTCATCTTGGGGACGTATACAGCACGGAGCGTCCTCGACACGTGATGAGGACATGCCTAGCTAGAATTCAAATAGAGGTCATGGATCGAATCTGGTGCAAGTACCAGTTGGACCCGTGACGAAAGGGCGAGCTAAACGTTTCAAGGAAAGACTTATGGGTTTGGTGCAAGCAATGTGGAATGAGAATAACATGACAACTTGGTCTAGGGAGGTTGAAATTATGCCCAAGTTCATTAACATGGTCCAAGGTTGCGTTTCATTCCCCCAAGCCTTTTGAATTCACCCCGAAGAATTCCTTTATGTTCAAATGCGCCCCAGCGAGTATTGAACCAGCCCTGACGAATTGTTCCAAGGGGGTGAGTGGGTACGTTTAAATTATTTTAATTATATTATTGATTTGCTAATTTCAGTCAATGAACCGTTGGTTGCACGAGTTACCTGCAACTCGAAAGCTTTAAACAAAACTCATTAGGGTTAATTAAAATAGAACAAATTATGCAAGTCAGGAGCTCTACTCTAACACCATTAGAAGTCGAGTAATCTCAGGAGTTTCAAATTTTTGATTTTAAAAAGTATTTTAAATAATACAGTATCAACACATTGTTTGGGTAAGTCTCTTATGATTGTTTATGTAATAAAATATATTTTTTCGATTCAATGCCACATCGTTTGAGACGCATTTGAGATCAAAAATTTGAGATCTCTAACATTATTCTTAGAAGTTACCACAATTCTAAAATTAGAAATACATTTATAAAACGTCGACTTTTAAGGATAATTTTATGTTCTCAAATATAGTCTTAGTATTAACTAGGAAAATAGCTGTAGTGGTTTGATATTAAAAATGAAAATAAAAACGTAATGGTAAATTAAGACCATCATATCATTTTATAATCCTAAAATAAAATTGTATCTCTAATTTTGAAATGGACTAAAAAAAATCTCTAATTTTAGAAAAGATATAACGAACTTCGAGTACTTGAAACCCGGACCAACTTTGATTTTGCCAGTTAATCATCTCTAGTTTATTATAGAATCACACTGAACCGTTTTAAGCTTAAATTTAATTTTACATCTCACCAAAACGCTATAATTTATTACTTATCTTTTTAGTGCTGAAAATGAGAAATCAAATTGTACTCCCTTGGCGGTAATGTTCTTTGGATTGAATAAAACTGCTTTCTAATTGACTTTTGGTAGGAAAACTAATTAAAGTAGCTATCATTCTCCTTCTGAATATTTTGGAATGAAGAGTCTTTCAATATTTTGCAAATGAGACTTTTTTGGAAGGACAAAATGAGTATTTATTTATTAAAAACAATTTGTTTGTACACACGAACACACTGCAAGTCTCCAAGTAACTTAAATGATAATATACTACGTTAAAAAAACGACAAAAAGAGATTTGGATACGATAATTTTTTTCCAGTAACATTTCCGTAGAAATAAGTTCATTAATATTTTTTCAATATAAGTAAATGGACTTCAATTCTTGAACAATTCACATCACTTTTACATCTATTCTAATAAAAGATTCACATTTTATGTGGAAAAGACGTGTTTCAATAATTATGATTTTACATATGGACAATTTCTCAATATCTTGTCCATTCACAACAATAAAAATTAAAATATAATTTTTTTGGCTGAATAGACTGAATGAGTGCTGAATGAAGTATTTTATATTTAATTTTTTTTATTTTACAATATTAACTATTATATTAAGTATTTTATTGTTATTTTGAATTTTTTCAGAGGGATAAAATAATAAAAATTTGTTATTCAGATGTTTTCAGACATGTTAATTATCAAAAAACTATTTTCATTCAGTATTCAAAATTTTGCTTCATTCAGCTCATTCAAATTACTTAAACATTCAAAACTATTTCATTCAATTTTATCAAACACACCATACAATATGAGCTACGGAAAGGGTCTGTAGTTAGGAATTAGATTTGATAATTTAGGTTGAGAACCGTATACTTAATCAAAATTACTTGGATCTATTGGGTTGGTTAATTAGTTTTTAGATTTTTTAGATTATGAATTGGTTCAATTTTTAACTCATATTATTAATTACAAATATTACAAATATGGATTGGAACTAATTTAATTAATTTTGACACATGTTAATCTATAATATTGGACTTCTCAAAACAAGGAAATTAAAGAGAGAGAAAAGTGATGGAGGAAGCAAGCAAGGAAATAGAGTAGACATTGTTATATATACAAAGAAATTAAGAGAAAACAAAAGAAAAAAGATAAACTAAGGAGAAGGATGGAATTGATGTTCTTAATTATTAACTAACAGTGTTCGTTGAAAAGTAAGGCCGTCAACGTGAATATACCCAACATTAAGGCCGTCCTGTTAACAGTTAAACGTGAATATACCCAACATTTTAATTAACATAATAATTTTGTTTTATCAGCTTGTTGGGTTAATAATAAAATACATGGAGTGAAACTATAATTTAAAAAATAAGTTCATCATAACCATTTAAATCCAAACCATAACCAATATTAAATATAGATAATATGGTTGTCAGCTCTACTAGCAATAATGGCCTTGGTTAGAGCAGATAGTCCTTTTCCCCTACTGCCTTTCCCCTTCGGGGAGATGTTACTTGCTAGGCGTTCCGTGCATACAACTTCGGACAAAGAGAATACATAGACATAGAAACGAATCAAAAAAAGCTGTGAATATTTGAACGAACAAAATTATAAAGTGCTATGAAATTTTTAGCATCTCACATGGAGGCTAGAGCTCTTCATTCAATTCAGGATCTGGCATTCCAGATGAGGAGACGAAGAAAGTGGGACAAAGGATATGAACTCGTTGTAAAACATGTCCTAAAATAAGTTCCCTTTTGGGAACTAATATTTCCACTTTCATTTTTGATATTTCTTAGTCTCTCATGTTAAAATAAAATGAACCCCACCTTTATGTTAAAATATTAAAAATACATGTGAAAATAGTATTTCTCTTTCTTTTTTGATGTTTCCACGTTTTCAAAATGGATGGTTATTGAGCAAGTAATTCTGATCCAAGCACATATATTCCAGAGCTAAGAAAGATCCCCAACTTGTCAGAATTATGGGAACACAAGATCTGATCAAAACTTGGCAACAATATCCCAAAGCAATTAGCATAAATTTCTTTAGAAATTTCGTCATTTAGAAAAAAGTAACCGCGTGAAAAGATACTGAAAAGTTGCAATATGAGAAGGTATCATGCAAACTAAATTACAGGAAAATTTATCACCACCAAATTCTAATAGCAAGTACAACAGGTGAGTTTTTATGCAAGAGTCCATAACTTCAACTGGTGATGAAAACCTTCCCAGTGATAAAAGAAAGAATGGTATCAATCTGTTACTTTTAACTTCCATCATTGATAAAATCATACAAAGATAAAAAAAATAAACAAAAAATAAATAAAAATAGCAAAGGCACTGTTATATTCAAGTGTCCTGGGTAAGAAAACAGACCAGCAGAGCGTAGAATTCACCAATTTAATTAGCTATTTAGCTGAATTCTCGATTTTAGTCGGTCAAATTAAATGCAGAATTTTTACCCATACCATTTGCTCAATCCCCTAGTTGAAATTAAACTGCTGAAGCAGGAAGAGAATTCTTTCGCCATTTCCAGTAATTTACTCGCATCATATCCAACCTTTCCAATACGAAACAAACAGTTTTTGCGATGTTTGGGTCTGGTGGATACGCCTCAGACGTCAAAGAATCTAGCGCATGTTTCAACTCTTGGCTTGGTTGGAAACCATGGCACAAAAGATCCAGAAGCATGCTCAGAGCAAAAACGCAATTGTTTTTGGTAGTCAAAACCTTGAAACATACTGAAGAGACTTGAGGATCATTTACTAAAGATTGTGTATCGCCTTTGTAGAGGCCTCTAAGGTATCTCCACGGGCTTTCATTTTCAGGTTGGGCCATAATGGCTTCAACGGTGTAACTAACTTCGGACTCTCTCATGGCCTCCAGACCCCCAAGGTGGGGAGAATTTGTCACAACAAAATATCTCTGTAAATCATAAAAAATTAGGATATATTATGGGAAATGAAACTTCCATCCAAGAGAAGCAAATGAAAGGCTTTCATAAATATTCTGGTAGAATTGAGAGAGTGAAGTTTTCATTCTGTACATGCCAAATTATGAATTAGTAACTGCTTCCAATTTCCAAAAATAAATCCCAAGTGTTTCAAACTTTCAATTTTTGGAATGGAATATTTACAGAATCTCCATGAATAATAACAAAAAACATATCAACCTTAACATGGTAGAGAGGTTTAAATCGTCAAAAAATTGATGCATGACAACTCTCAGAACAGGGGATCAAACTGCACCACATTCCATCCACTAAGGAGCTCTAAGCAAACAGTGCATATACTCTGATTCATGCAAATTTCTGATCCAAAGGCATTCAATGCATAGTTATCTTTAGTATCGTGATGTAAGATAATAGATTGAAGGTTGAAAAGTGTCGCACCAGTTTTTGCAATTACGTACATACGTTGTCATTTCTGGTAACGAGATATAAGATGTGGACTCAAGGCTGAAAGAGGCTTATCATTTTGTGCAAATATGGTTACCAGACCAACTATAAAAAATTTACAATACATATGATAAGTAGGTTTTATACCTACTTATTGGCTATCAACTTGCTAGAATTACGCTTAAACTTAAGTATTTTTAGTATTGTTTGATTGCTTTTTATTTTTGTTTTGTAGGTTGCATCAAGGAAACTAATATGGCATGGCAATGGCAATGGCAATGGCATCGAAGTGGCAAAGCATGGTGAGCTTGTGCTGGAATAAGGAATGAAGCTGAGCAAGTGCATGTGAGGAGGGCATCTAGAAGTCAAGTGAAGAATGAAGAAGCTAGTGAAGGCAAAAGAAGAATGAAGTAGCAACAATGTAGTAGCAAAACACCAGCAGCAAGATGGCAGCAGACTGCAAGAAATCCCAGCCGCGCAGATGCAGCGCGCCCGCGCCAGGAAGACTCTGGAAGACGGCATGGCGCGCACGCGCCCCAATTACTATACGGGGCCGCGCGGCCGCGCCAGTTAAGGCTGATTAAAATTTTGACTTTTCATTTTAAGACTGTTGTAGCGTGATTACTATAAGGGGGTGTATTTGCTAGTTACGAGACATCATTATTATCAGTTATATTTTTCATTTTAGGGTTTCAAAGAGCGAGAGAGATTTCATAGCTTTTTACTACTATTTTTGCTTCTCTCTTTAGATCTAGTAGCTTTTGAATATAGAAGTTTATTTTGGTTTTGATTATGGATCTGAACTGAGTTGGAAGCATATTCTGGACAGAGTTTAATCAGATTTGCATTCTCTATTCTCTTTACTCTCTTGTTTTCATTATATCTTCTCATGCTTAGTTTAAATCCCATAATGGTTGTTGGTTCAGTGATGAACTAATCATTACGGGATTTTAATGAATCTTATTGCGTAGTTCAAATTTATATGCCTTGTTGAGATGCTTGAATGATTATAGTTGGATCGCCTAACTTGGTTGTGCTTATTGCTTAGATGCTTGATCGCCATCTACCCTAATAACTTGTATGGAATTAAAAAAGGAAATATAAGTTCAGATTTGACCTTGTTAGCATATGTCCATGAGATTGGCATGTGTTAGTTTTTGTGATTAGTAACCCGGATAGACATATACCTGCTTACTATGTGTAGTCGTTGAGAGAGCTTGCGCTTAAATTGATATTACTTGTAAGTCATATAGACATATAGTGAGTTAGGTAATATTGATGTTCATATGAATTCTATCTCTTTTGTGAATTTTATGTGATATAGGCATGGTGTATTGGAAAATAATCATGTTTCACTTTCGTGCTCTCCCCTAGCAATCCATAGTAATTAATCAAGTTTAACAAGAGGTGTATAATCTGGGTAAAGCAGTAAGTGACATTAGGATCCCATATCTTTCTAATTTGAATCTCTTCGCTTGTTAATTAATTATTTTGTGTTGATAATCATTTTAGTTTTTAATTCACCTTTTATTCGATCGTTTAAGCAGCCAGAAATAACTATAAAGTTGTTGTATGATAGATTAGGAATAATTACATTTCTCTATGGGAACGATACTTAACTTACTCTATATTACTTGTTGACCGTGTATACTTGCACATGTGCTTCTGTTTTGTTAAACCCGAAACAAGCCAACAAGTTTTTGGCGCCGCTGCCAGGGATATGTTTTTATTTTTATTACTGCCGTCATCAATTTAAGTTAAATTTGTCTGACTTGAACAATTCTCACCATATCTCATTTCTATTTTTTCTTTTATTTGCGTTTCAGGTACTTGTGGTTAGCATATGCACACTCGATCCTCAAATTCTGAGTTGGTACCTAGACAAGAAAATATCAACGGTAAAGCTTGGAGAGCGAGTGCACATAATTCTAATACACAAGAGATTACTGAAACATCAACAAACATGGCAGAAGAACACAGGGAAGAACACAGGGCTTTAAGAGACTATTCTATGCCAAAAATAAATGAGTTACAGTCTAGCATAGTTAGGTCAGCCATAGCAGCAAACGCCTTCAAGATTAAACCGGGAACAATACAGATGGTACAAAATTCGATTCAGTTTGGGGGTGCTGCTACTGATGATCCTAACGAGCACCTGTAACGCCCCGAAATCTGGTACATCTTCACACCCGTATTCCGTACGTCACAATTCCATCTCCTTCCACACATACATCATTATATAGCTAAATATTGTTACATACATTCTCAAATCCCAGGTTCTAAGACCTTATAATTTCTTTCATTACAAATAATGATAATTACATTATTCTTTACATCTTACAAGAGTGACTTTTATCCGCCACTAAGGATACATATCAGTTCATTAAACTAATCTATAGTTTAATTAAACTATTCTACATTACAAGTCTTGGCTTGATCTTCACGCACATTCACATACTGAATGACACTTCGTCTGGATACCGATCAGCTTGATCTTTAACGATGAAAATATTTTTATTTAAAGTAAGTGTGAGCATTCAATTGCTTAGCAAGTCATAGCAGTTGAATAAACAACTTCAAGAATTTAAACATTCTTTTAAGACTTCCATAACCAAACAAGGTTATGAAGCAGCTTGGAATAATAGGAATAATTCTGATTCCTATCATTTTAAAACATTAGTCACATTCACTTTCAAATACTTTCATTCTTCTACCTTTCCCATACACATCCTGTCTGGCTAGAATTATTAACACAGACTTAACAATAACGGTTCATATATAATTGAACAGTTCATCTCATAGAAACACCGAAGTGTTCAAATTGTGGCACAAAGCCTCATACATTCTACCACCTTGTACATATATCGCACATACGCACATAGACAAGACTTATCAAGTTCAACATCTGAGAAGTTTAAGAAACTAGCATTCATATAAAATGAATGAAGTTATGAAACTTGCCTTACGCACAGCTACAGCTTACGCTGAACTGCTCATTCCAAACCCCTATATAACACATAAGGAAATAGCACATACACCAATTAGTCATATACTTGATTTACGCATTGGTTTACTTAACTTTACTTCTTAGGGTTTGCGTTCTTGTAATCTAAGTTTACGCGACCATCTCTCTTTACCGCTTTACGGCTTCATGACATATGGAGATGTCTTACTCTTACGATCATCATCTTTGATGATTTACATTCTTATCTTCTTCTTATAACCTTTCTAGGACTCGGCACACATCGTGTCTCTGCTAGTAGTCCATATGGTACTCTAAGTGGTTTCCCACAAACAACCAACAAACAAGTTCCCATCTCATCTACACTGTCTTTCACAGTGAAATAGATCGGTTGCCAGTTTCGTATATACCTCCGCTCTTTGAAGGATTTGTTTAGCCCAGCTCCCATATGTCAACCATCAAAGATTACGATTGTACCACAACCTAACTTTATCTTAACTTATCCGAACCATTAAACTATAATGTTCGTAAAGTCAATTTCTTATTCCTTATGGCATTCTGGCAACTAAATGTCATACCTCAGGATTCATTCCTTATCGTCTAAGTCATACAGTCTTTCGTATACTTATAACGATCATTCAATATTAATTCTACGCATTCATAGCGTTAAGCATTTTACGTTACCTTACTCATATCTTACAATGTCTGGTTCATTCGACTCAAAACGTTATCCAAGTTATAATTATTAACTCGGTTTCTTAACGTTATACGTCATTACCATTAATTCAATTTCTTCATTCTTTATTACCTTACGGTCAAACCATACACGGAGTGTAGGTTTTGTCCGTTCAATAATCGCGTACACTCAACCTTACGTCGGCTAAAGTGTTTAACGTTTGCATTTCATTATAACATGCTCTATCCAACTTACCCTCGGACTTTCCTTAATCTTATTACCGTTCGATACGGCTTTCTTGATAATTCATATCTTACTACCTTCGTCAATGTCTAAGTCATACAACCATTGTACCCTTAGAACGTTCGTTCGACGCGAATACGATTCACGAGGATCGTTTACGTATTCTTCGTTCACATTGTTCATCTCTTAATCTCTCGTTCAACCTTTACCCAAGGTTTTAATCACTTTCAATCGTTATCCATCCCCTGAACCCCATGTTCATTATTTTTTCTTAATGTCGAAGCCATACGGTTCGTTGTATGCTAAGACCGATCGTTCATTGCAACTGCGTTGCATTCACAGCGTATATACGCTTTACACTTAACTCTCATTACGACATCATAACATCAAAATGTTATACATCATCCTCGTCACTCAACGTCTAAGGAATCACAATCATAGCAATCCCACACGTTCGTTTTATCGCGACTACGGTCCCCGGATATCGATTACGTAATCTAGTGTTACATTCTTCGTCTTTTAACCCCGTTAAATCTTTCCGTTTAACCTTTACTAAAGGTTTAAATCACTTGTTTAAATGTTTCATTACGTGAACTACATGTTCATTATCTATCCGTACACTTCCCCCAGGAGTTGAGTAGTTAAACTTTCCTCACTGGGCCTTGCCCTGCACCGGCGCTGCGGCGCCGGTTCCCTTCTTCTTCCTTGCGCTGCGACGCCACTCAGCAGTAGCTGATGGCCCGGGTTGGCGCTGCCTCCCAAGGCACAGCTGGCACTGCGGCGCCAGGCTTAGAATTTCAAAAAAATTCTAAGTCTTGGAAATTGCTTTAGACGCTTACTTTGCAATCTCATATCTTTCTCGTTATAACTCGAAACGAGGTCGTTCCAAAGCCATTTTCTTCCTTATCTTACGTACTTTAATTCCCCTAGGACAGAAATTCATTCTGAATCCGTTAACATGCCATTCGATTGGCTTAATCTTCGTCATTCGTTCGTTTTACGTTATTAACGTTCTTCGTCCGTTCGTCCGTAATTCGGTCATCCGAACTCGAAACTCGTTCATTCTGGAGTCCACGACTCACGTTTTCTACATTCTCTTACATTCTTATGAAACCCTACACACTCGGGTTCATTTACACACTTTCTATTTCTCGTTCGTCTTTTACGAAATTTTCGTCATAACTTCGTTATAGCCAAGTTTAATCCGTTCTTCATGAACGTTTCTACCGTTCCTAACCAAGTAATAAGCAACTAATTTATACTCGATGGTTTTAAACTTGTCCATCAACAACTTATACTACGATGGTTTTAAATTTGTTCGTCAACAACGTTCTTCGTGTTCTTCGCGTTCTTCGCTTGTTCTTCATTTTTAATCCATACTTTGATTGCGATTTCACTTTTTCTTAGAATTTGATGTTATAAAACATCATTCCTTACTAATATCACCGAATCGTTCATATGATTCATTCGGATCGTTCTAATTCAATACGAATCTTATACTTCCTTAAGAAATTTATAAACTAAACTTCTAATTCTTATTTCTTCTTTTTCTCATGATTTCAACCATATGAAATCATTCTTAACATCTTTTACTTCTTATTCTCATTAAGCTATGTTTTAAACATAGAAAACTTAAATAAAATTATTTAGAAGTTAGGTTTCGGATTATCTTTCTTCTTTAATCTTCCTCCGTTGGACAAAGCGTGCACTCGGGCTAGCTCTTCCTCTTCCTCTTCCTCTTCCTCTTCCTCTTCCTCTTCATCCGAACTCTCTCTCTCGAGTGTTGGAGAATTTTTTCATTAACCAACAAATGAGCTTAAGCTCTCTTTTTATAGATTTTCAAGGCTAGGGGCGTTTTAGTCATTTGGCCAAACCGCCTTACGGGTTATATACACTTTTCCCCACTCTACTCAACCTCGGTTTACAAATGCATCACTGAACTAAATTTTTTTAAGGTCAACTCAGTGAACTATACGTTATTTACAAAAAGTGATTTTGCCGTCTATGTCTGTTAACCATTTGACGGAAGAATGATCTGGCAATACTGGCAATTGATTAAATATATTACGTGGATTTTATCCCAAAATTCCTAAACCGACTAAATCTCTATATCCCCAAAATCAGACCTAAATCATTTGTTCTTCATTTGAAAAGAGGAATCAAAACACTATCCCCAAAATCAGACCCAAATCGATTCCAACTCCTGCCTTTATTCCACATAGATCGACGAAGGAAAAGAAGACAATTAAGAGTGGAACTAACATGAGCTCCAGCGAAAATAGTTTCACAAATCGCGTCGAAGATTGGGAGATGCCTAGAACTCCAGTGACATGCCGATGTGGGATTGTCGCACCGATGTGGGTAGCTTGGAAAGAGGGAACTGCTGACCCGGGAAGAAGGTTCATCGGTTGTGCTCGTTTCAAGGTATGTGACCTAATTTCTTCTAGTTGGGCTGCAGGGACCTAATTTTTGTTGTAATATTTAACAACTCCAAAAGTTGTTCTGGTGTTGTTAAATATTTGAGTATTAGATGTTTGAGGAAGAGTTATTTGAATATTTGAAAAGTTGATGATTTCAAAGAGAGGATGTCTTTCCTACCGATTTGAAAAGTTGATGAGTAGAAGTTGCAATTTTATAAATTGTAAAAATTTACAACCAAAGTCATACACTTTACTATATATAGAGTGAAATGGAAGATTGTTATGTTTTTAGTGACCTAAATCCCCAATTTCGTGCTTGGTAAAAGCATGAAATTTGTTGTATGTTGTATAAGCATATTTGTTATGGGCTTGATGGATCGATTTGTGTGAAACTGGTTGCAGGATAACAAGTTGTGTTGTAGATTCTTTAAATGGTGTGATCCTCCATTTACAGAGAGATCAAGGGAAGTGATATTGCAGCTAAAGGGAAAGATAGAAAAAAGCAATGAAAAAATTGAGAGTTTGATGGAAGTAATAAAGAAGATGGAAACTGAGAACATATTGATGAGCAAAGGTGAGATAAACAATGAAGAAAAAGAGGTTTTGGTGCTGCAAAGACAAGGGCAACAGTTGAGGAAGAAAATTGACAAGCAAAGTTCGATGGAGAAGAAATTATGGATTGCTTTAGTAGTTTCTTGGATTTTGTTTTTCATTGTATTACAACCAAATGTATAGAGCTGTCTTCCTTGAATGTAGTAAAGGATGATTAAAGTGTGTATTGAATGTTATTTTGTCATGTATGTATTGAATGCTTAATGTTGGTTTTGATGGTTGGTAAATATGTATTGAATATTGATTTGGCTAAGTAGTGTGCAATTGAAGCAGAGCATTGAATTGATGTTGACTATATTCATTATGACTCCATGTTAAAGCAGAGCATTTAATTGAATTGATGTTTGGTGCAAATTGAAGTGGTAGCAGGTTTAACAAACAAGAAGTACATTGTTAACAAACTAGAAGCAATTGGCAATTCCATCCACACAATATTCAGTCGAATGTATATAATAAAGTACACTACACAACACAATTTTCATACACCAATACACCATATTAGAAACTGGCATGACAATGCACAACATTGAAGCATTTTGAGGTACTGCAAACATGAACTAGTACTAATATCATACACCAATACACCAATTCAGGTATAATGCTTAGACAATAACAAAAGCTTTTCTATTATAAAAGTTAAAGCATTCAGACCAATGACCATTACATATTCATATTACATATTCCAAAATACAAAATACCATAATCATCCATATTAACATTCATCCAGTTCAGTAGCATAATTGCATACAAAATACTATAATCAGTCCCAAAAGATAAAAAACCTAATAACTTAATATCCCAAAAGATAAAAATCCTAATTTTTATCTAACTTTGCTCCATCCTTCTTCTTCCTTGAAATTTTGTACCTCCCTCTTGTAGAGTCTTGGTTGCCAACATTTATCTTCCTTTTTCCCCCTCTAGTTTGAATTTTGGAAGAAACTGAGCTTAGAGTTGGTGTTTGGAAGCCCATTTCAGTAAGATGTGTTGTATTTGGCGGGGTACTGGCTGGAAGGGTATTATTGATAGGCAAATCAGTAGTACCCATCACACGTGGAGTTGGCATCTACAAAATTTAAAAGCTCTCAAATTAATTAAGCAATTAAATGATAACATGGAAAGTAGACCAATATTATAGGTATGCTTTTACTTACAAACATAAATGCTTGTGGGGGTCAATCTTTCCCTTTTTCATTAGAGCATCTCACCTTTTCTTTACCTTTACTTGTGTACTGTAACAACATATATCTCATAGTTAGTCTTTATCAGTCTCAATATATATAATGAACATGCTAAATGCTACAAACTTACATTAGCAATTGGTTCCTTTGCTTTGTTGAATTGGTCTTCTTCTCTAATTACTATACCAGGTAGTACAATAGGATGTGTAGTGGGCTCTTCAACAGTATCTCCCATGGACCCTGCATTGGCCTCTTTAACTGGGCATTAGTTCTTTCTATGATCAGACTTTCTACAAATGCTACAATGCATTTTCCTTCCTACCCTACTCACCCTCTTCAAGGGGCCATGATTTCCTTTGTCTTCCCAACCTTCTCTCCTTCTCAGCCTCGGTGGTCTGCCTCTCAGTTTCTTTGGTATTGGTGGAGGCCCCATAATGTCAGAGTCTGTGAATTCCCAGAAATCTTCACCATTTAACACCTCAAGAGTGTGACTATAAGTCTTGAGATAAGTATCTCTATTATACCAGTGAGCTACATAGTCTATTGGATTTTGATAAATTGACTGAATTGCTGATACAACATGACAACATGGGATGCCAGTAAGGTCCCACTCTACATGCACAAGTTCTATCATTAAGATTCACAGTAAATGCTCTACCTCTTTCCTTGACTTGGAATGAGATTTTGTCATCCCAAAGTGGATCACAATGGGCAGAGGCAATGATGACAGCATCAAGTTTCTTCATAATTCTTGGACAAATTAAATCCTCTGACTTAAGCATAGCATCCCTTTTCTGATGCAATTTCACCATGATTTGATCATGAATTTCCTGAAGCATTGTTAGAACTGGCATGTACCTAGACAATGGTAGATATAAGAGTAAGTAAGTTAGTAATAATGCAAGAACTGGAGTAAGTGGTTAGTAATAACGCAAGAACATTACAATAATGTACCTAGATTTGATAATCCAAGCATTGAAGCATTCAGACATGTTATTCTCAACATTATCAGCCTTTGAATGAGTCCCAAAATAAGCCTTGGACCAAACCTTTGGGTCTTGCTCCACAATCTTATCATGTGCAGGGCCAGAAAGCCTCTTAATCTCCCCCATTGCTCTCTTATGTGATTGATCATGAGTTGCACATGAAGCTTCCCAAAATAATCTCTTTAGTGCCTGTGAAGTGAACCTCTTCCTCCAGTTAGAATAAATGTGTCTAGCACAATTTCTATGCTCAACATGAGGAAGCAATTCACATATGGCATTCTTCAAACCCTGTACAACACAAACTGGAGTTAGTAAAGCATATGCAATTATTAAAACAGAGGCAATTAGTAAAACAGAGACATTTATAGTAAATATATACCTTTTGTTGGTTATTGATTATAGTAAATCCATAGCCTTCACCAAGTTTAAGGTCATCAGCCAACAACTCCAAAAACCATCTCCAACTGTCACCATTTTCAGTTTCTACAACAGCCATAGCTACAGGGAACATTTGATTGTTCCCATCCCTTCCCACAGCAGATAATAGTTGACCCCCACATACAGTTTTTAAGAAACAACCATCAAATCCAAGAATTGGCCTACAACCCTCTCTCCAAGCTTTCTTTAAGCTATCATAGCAAACATAAAATCTCTTGAACTTGACCTCATCTTCAGGATTCAGCCTAGAGGTTTTGATGTTGACTGTATTCATTTTGTTACTTCTCAAAATCTCTGCCCCAAAATCCCAAACCCTTGAATAATGTTCCTTCATAACTGCATGTATACTTGCCAAAGCTAAATTCCTGACCCTCATACACTTCACAAGTGTAACACCCAATTTTAATTTAATTTTAATCTCCTCTTGCATGTCCTTCAACCTCCAGTTTGGATTTTTCCTTATCCTCTTTCCATAAAACTCTGCCAAAAATTTGGTGTTTGCCACCTTGTTTTTAAAACTGTACACACAGTTATGTGTGTCCAGTATTGACTTTATTTGAACATTCTCAGTTCCTTGAATGTAACTAGCCCACAGTTTCCAAGGACAGCCCTTATCACACCTAACTTGCACTATTTCCTTGTCGTTTACCTTGTACCACAACTTCCTGCCATTAGCAATTGAATAGTCTCTAATGGCAGTCTTGAATTCTTTGAAATTAGTAAAAGTTTGATAGTGTGCAAACTTTGTGCTTTTTCTTTGTTTTTGGGTTAAAAACATCACAATGCAGAGGCTTTTTCTTTTTTACAAGGGGACCCACAAAACCAAGGTCCTCATCTTCACTACTTTCTGATGGGGACCTTAATACATCACTGTCTTCATACTCACTATGCCAATCACTATCATCATCAGAGTCACTGACATTATCTCCCTCACTATTTCTATCAACCTCTTCCATAACATCATTCACTAACCTATCACCCTCAGCCTCAACACCTTCTGCACTTCTATCACCCCCAGCCTCAACACCTTCTGCCCCTTCATCATCTCTCTCATTCCCTGTTTCTTCAGCCTCTTCACCTTGACCTGCCCTCTCAACATCACCCTCAACACCCTTAGTATTATCATCACCTACATCCCCATCAACAAAGTTTGTTTGATCACCTTCACCTGCCTCTGTTTCAACTCTAGCCATCTCTGCTTTGTAATCCCTGCAACTCTTCCTAGCCTCTAATAATTCTTCATCACTACTTAATATTTCACCATCACTTTGTGCATCGCTACTATCCGAGTACCCAATCACAATTGGTGTATCATCACTTTTTTTATTTGATTTCTGATTCATTCTAATTCTATTACTCTTCCTCCTCTGATTATTCATAGTCTCCTTCAAACCTGCCCTTTGCTTAGTCCTCTTTGACATCTGCCTATTAGCACTAGTACTCCCCTTATTATTATCTTCTGTATTAGGGGGTTGAGTAATAGATGTTGCAACTTGTTCATTCACATCAGGTGGTTCAATCACAACTCCTCCTTCATTCACAAATACATGATCAACAAAAAATTCCAGAACACCAAAAGGGAGACACACTTTTACCATGTCTCTAATACTGTCATCATCATGCACCAATCTATAACCACTTTCAGTAGTTTGACCATTATTCTTAAAAAAAACCTTAGCATTGCTATCATAATCTAAAGCTTCAGCAAACCCCCTAATTGCAGTCATGCAGATGAAATCAACATCAACACAGGGATAAATTTCAACCTTACCTCCCTTGTACTCAGTTTTAGGCTGATTAATAAATTTGCCCCCATAGTGAACATGCAACTGACAAATCCGACTCATTCTGTGAAAACGAAAACAATACAAAAAAATTATAAAATATTAGTAAAGTACATGGGGGGACCGAAGAAGACAACAATGGCAAAAATAAAATCCCATGGACCACATGTCGGATATATAAAGTCCAAAAAGATGGAGAAAACATCAAGACAAAAAAGATGGCTACATCAGATTAAAAACCCCTAATTTAACCGTGCCCATTCCCAACCAACCCATGTGCACAAACCCTAAATTAAAGAAATATAGCTTACCTCACAGAAGATTCGCACTAGTAGATTCGTATCCAAGACCAATATTCGCATCAAAGACCAAGATTCGCCAGCAAGAAGAGAAATTCGCGCCTGAATCTTCTCTCTCCTTCACTCCTTCGCGCGTTTTCTTTTTCTGTCTCTGTCTGGCCTTAGTCGACCAAATTGTTTTTAAGCACTGAGTTTCCACCGTGGCCATGACAAGGACTAACCCACGTGATGTAAATGATGTGTCATTAGAAGTGGGGTAGGTTATATCTGATGTCACACGTTTCTGTTAAAAGTCAACTCATTTAACGGAATTTGTAACGATTTGATAAATTTTTGTAGTTTAATGAGTCGATTGTAAAAAATTTCAGTTCAGTGATGCATTTGTAAACCGAGGTTAAGTAGAGTGGGGAAAAGTGTATATAACCCACCGCCTTACTATTCACACCTCCTTACTATTCCCACCTCCTTACTATTCACGAATATTCCCTTGGAAGCTTTGTGCTTCCGTCTTGCAGAATTCGTCCGACAATTTGAAAAACTGCGATTCTCGGAATTTAAATATTTTTAGATATTTCGTCTTTCCTCTACAGTCTAACTTTTACGCATTCTTCGGAACTCTGAAAAACTGAAAAACTCTTTTTGACGTTAAGCGTTTTCCTTCACGTTTTCCCCTAACGTAGTTAAACGAATGAAAAGTACATAACAATACTTTTTGTCGTTTTTATTTCGTCCGATTTCTGCACGTTTTTCGAGAAAAACCTTTATCGGCTTACTTAATTTTTCATGATATATTATCGTCAAATCTTTCGACGGAATATCATTTCGACATACCAAACTCTCGAAAAGGCTTAAGTTATTCAAACCCTAACCCTTAGGTTTAGTCGGGTGAATAATGCCTATTTCGTCTTTTTTCCCGAAAATATTTTTGCTCCCGAAAATTTTTTATTTTCGTCTTGAAAATTCTTGTTCAGTCTAGCTCGTAGCCAGAATCCTCCCGACTTATAATCATCCTAGGTCCTAGAACGATTAATAAACACATAGCACAGAATAGTATTAATAAAAATTCATTTTATTAATAACTAATTCTTTAAACTTAAATTCTGGACAATCCGATTTTACTCGGGTTGTCACAGCACCTGCTGAGTTTTATTGAGATATGTGACACATTCAAGTACAATGGTGTGTCAGACGATGCAGTGCGGCTTAGACTGTTTCATTTCACTTTGAGGGACAAGACAAGAAGTTGGCTTCATTCATTGCCATCAGGGTCAATAACTACGTGGGAGGACTTAGCACAGAAATTCCTACCCAAATTCTTTCCTATGGCTAAAACAGCGAAGATGAGGACTGCTATATCTCAGTTTGAGCAACAGCAGGGAGAATCACTGTATGAGGCCTGAGAGCGATACAAAGAGAAGCTAAGAAAATGCCCGCACCACGAGATGCCAGACTGGATGGTTATTAATACTTTCTATAATGGGTTGGGTTGGCAGTCTAGGCCAATCATTGATGCCGCTGCAGGAGGAGCTTTGTGGGCTAAGAGCTATGAAGAAGCCTATGAACTTATTGAGACCATGGCGGCAAATGACTTTCAGAATCCAACGGCCAGAATGACTCAACCAAAAGTTGCTACGTTATTATAGGTGGATGCCATCAGAGTATTATCAGCCCTAATGGCAGCAATGGCAAAGAAAATTGACTTTTTGGCTGAGAACAAAGTTAAGCAAGTTGCCTATGTCTGTGAGATATGTGCAGGATCACACCAAACAGAACAATGTGCTATCACTGCAGAGTCGGTACAGCTCGTCAGCAACTACCAAAAGCCACAGAATCAATTTCAGAACTCCCATCCCAACAACAGAAACCATCCAAATTTTAGCTGGAACAATAATCAGAATGTTCAACAACACCAACCACAACAACAATACCAACCTCAACAACAACAGTATCAATCACAACAATCTCATCAGCAATATGCACCTAAACCTCCTTACCCTCCTGGATTTCAACAACAGCAGCACCAACATCAACCACCTGCTCCTCAACCAGAAAAGAAGTCTGAGATGAAAGAAATGATATTGAAATACATGGCAAACACTGAAGTGATGATAAAAAGCCAAGCGGTGGCTATTAAGAATTTGGAGACTCAAATGGATCAGATGGCTAGCTTGTTGAACAATAGACCGCAAGGAGCTCTGCCAAGTAATACTGAAGCGAATCCAAGAAGGACAGGGAAGGAGCAATGTCAGGCCATTACTTTGAGATCAGGGAAACAAACTGCAGAAGTTGACTCTGGCGCGCCCGTGCCCAATAATGAAGAGACCCTGGCGCGCCCGCGCCAAGGTGTAGTGGTTTCTGAGCATGGTTTATCAGTTGGGGGTGCTGAGCAGCGGGTAGTTGAGACAGATCATAAGGAGTTGACTGAGAAAGCCACAGCCACACCACCACTTGTATAACCTCTTGTTCCTTTCCCACAGAGACTTCAAAAGCAAAGAGAAGACAAACAATTTGCTACGTTCTTGGAGGTCTTTAAGAATCTGCAAATTAACATACATTTCGCAAAGGCTTTGGAGCAAATGCCAAGCTACGCGAAGTTTATGAAAAGCATTCTATCTAGGAAGAAGAAACTAGAGAATTATGAGACAGTTGCCTTGACAGAAGAGTGCAGTGCAGTGTTGCAGTGTTGCAGCGTAAACCTCCAAAGCTTAAAGATCCGGGCAGTTTTACAATACCTTGCTCCATTGGAAAGATTTCTTTCAACAAATGCTTATGTGATTTGGGGGAAAGTATAAACTTGATGCCTCTATCGGTATTCACACAGTTGGGATTGTCGGCTCCAAAGCCGACAAATATATCATTGCAGCTTGCCGATAGATCCATCACATACCCGAGAGGTATTGTAGAAGATGTCTTGGTGAAAGTAGACAAGTTTATCTTCCCAGTCGACTTCATTATTTTGGACTATGAAGAGGACAGAGACATACCGATCATCCTTGAGAGACCTTTTCTAGCTATTGGGCGGACACTCATAGATGTACAGAAAGGAGAATTGACCATGAGAGTCCAAGACCAAGAGGTCACATTTAATGTATTTAAAGCTATGAAGTTCCCCACTGACGAAGAAGAGTGCTTCCAGGTCGATGTAGTTGACAGAGTATTAAATGAAGAGGCTGGAAATTTGATTGACATTGAGCCATTAGAGAGTGCTATACAGGGAGAATCTAATATGGAGGATACTGAGGTTGTAGAGTATGTACAAATTCTGGACACAGCACCACATATGCGAAAATTCAAAATTCCCATTGAACCACTCAGACTTACTGGGGAGACATCGGATCGACTCAAGCCTTCTCTTGAGATGCCTCCCGACCTTGACCTTAAACCTCTTCCAAATCATTTAAGGTACGCATTTTTAAGTGAATCTTCAAAGTTGTTTGTTATAATTGTTGTTGCACTAACGTCTTGTCAAGAAGATAAATTGTTGCGAGTGTTGCGAAAGTTTAAATCAGCTATTGGTTAGACTATAGCAGACATCAAGGGGATCAGCCCCTCATTTTGCATGCACAAAATCCTTCTGGAAGATGATAGTAAGCCATCAGTAGAGCAGCAAAGGAGATTGAACCCTATCATGAAAGAGGTTGTCAAGAAGGAGATCTTGAAGTGGTTAGATGTCGGGATAATTTATCCTATTTCAGACAGCTCTTGGGGGAGCCCGGTGCAATGCGTTGCGAAGAAAGGGGGCATGACAGTGGTATCTAATGAAAACAATGAACTAATACCTACCAGAACAGTTACGGGTTGTAGGGTCTGCATGGACTACCGCAGACTGAACAAAGCTACGAGGAAAGATCATTTCCCTCTCCCGTTTATTGATCAAATGCTGGATAGGTTAGCAGGACATGAGTACTACTGCCTCTTGGATGGTTACTCGGGATACAACCAAATAGTTATAGCCCCGGAAGACCAAGAGAAGACTACCTTCACTTGTCCGTATGGTACATTTGCTTTTAGAAGGATGTCTTTCGGATTATGCAATGCCCCGGCTACATTCCAGAGGTGCATGATGGTCATTTTCTCTGACATGGTTGAGCAAAATGTTGAAGTCTTCATGGATGATTTCTCAATCTTTGGAGACTCTTTTGACTTATGTTTGGAGAATCTGGTGATGCTGCTGAAAAGGTGTGTTGAAACTAATCTAGTACTGAACTGGAAAAAGTGTCATTTTATGGTACAGGAAGGCATCATATTAGGGCATAAAGTTTCAAGGAAAGGGTTAGAGGTGGACAGAGCAAAATTGGAAACTATTGAGAACTTACCTCCACCAACTTCTGTGAAAGGGGTCCATAGCTTCTTCGGACATGCAGGCTTTTATCGTCGTTTTATAAAGGACTTCTCAAAGATCACTAAGCCGCTGTGCAATTTGCTAGAGAAAGATGTCCAGTTTAGATTCGATGAGAAATGCCTGCTTTTGAGCATTTGAAAAAGAAGTTGACTACGGCACCCGTAATTACAACTCCTAATTGGTCTCTTCCATTCGAATTGATGTGTGATGCAAGCGATTTTGTTGTGGGAGTCATCTTAGGCCAGAGCAGGGACAAGGTTTTCCATGTCATTTATTATGCTAGCAAGACCCTGACCGACGCCCAGTTGAATTACACTACCACAAAAAAAGAGCTTCTAGCGGTGGTATACGCATTCGACAAATTTCGTTCTTATCTGATTGGGACAAGAGTTGTTGTACACACCAATCATGCTGCAATCCGATACTTGATAGCCAAGAAAGATGCAAAACCCCGTCTTATCAGGTGGATTCTTCTTCTACAGGAGTTTGACTTGGAGATCAAAGACAGAAAAGGGATCGAGAACCAAGTGGCTGACCACTTATCCCGATTGGAAAATCCGGGAAGGGATATGAATGACAAAGTGATGATCAATGAATTCTTCCCAGATGAACAATTGTTTGTGGTGAAAGGCGAGGTGCCATGGTTTGCGGACTATGCAAACTTTCTAGTGAGCAATATTATTCCCTCTGATTTGACTGGACAGCAAAAGAAGAAGTTTCTCCACGATGTTAAATGGTATATTTGGGATGAGTCTTACCTATTTAAGCAGTGTGCTGATAGAATGATTAGAAGGTGCATTCCAGATAGTGAGACGGAGAGTATACTACAGGATTGTCACTCATCAGTTTATGGACGTCACTACGGGGGAGAAAGAACAGCGGTCAAAGTTCTGCAGGCAAGTTTTTATTGGCCGACTCTCTTCAAGGATGCTTACAATTTTGTGCAGAAATGTGACCGCTGTCAGAGGGTAGGAAATATATCAAAACGAAATGAGATGCCTTTGAACACAATCCTCGAGGTTGAGATCTTTGACGTCTGGGGGATAGACTTTATGGGGCCTTTTGTTTCGTCATGTGAAAACTTGTACATCCTTCTGGCAGTGGATTATGTATCTAAATGGGTGGAAGTGGCAGCCCTACCGACAAATGATGCTAAAGTGGTCCTAAGGTTTCTTCAAAAGAACATATTCACAAGATTTGGAACTCCTAGGACAATCATAAGCGATGAGGGTACCCATTTCTGCAATCGTCAGTTTACAGCATTGTTGGCCAAATACGGGGTGAATCACCGAGTAGCTACAGCTTACCATCCCCAAACAAATGGCCAAGCAGAAGTGTCCAATCGGGAGGTGAAAAGGATATTAGAAAAAATTGTGAATCCCACAAGAAATGATTGATCTCTGAAGCTGGACGATGCAGTGTGGGCATATAGGACTGATTACAAAACACCACTGGGTACGTCGCCATTTCAGCTAGTGTATGGGAAGGCTTGTCACCTTCCCATGGAACTTGAGCATAAGGCCTATTGGACAATTAAGAAGCTGAACTTCGACTTGAAGGCTGCAGGGGAGAAACACCTACTCCAACTCAATGAGTTAGATGAATTCAGATTGCAAGCCTATGAAAATTCAAAATTGTACAAAGAGAAAGTGAAACGGTGGCATGATAGCAGAATCATGGAAAGAAAATTTGAGTCAGGGCAAGCAGTACTGTTGTTCAATTCTAGACTTAGACTTGTCCATGGAAAGCTCAAATCGCGGTGGTCAGGACCTTTCACAGTAAAGACGGTATTTCCACATGGTGCAATTGAGATTTTCGACAAATATCCAAACAAACCATTCAAAGTAAATGGACAGAGGCTGAAGCATTATTATGGAGGTGAGGTCGATAAGTAGGTCGCCTCAATCCTTTCAACAACATGACCAGGGCAGCGATAGTCAAGCTAATGGACTATAAACAAGCGCTCGATGCGAGGCACCCCATCATCTCTCTTCTCCCTTTTGTTTAATTCTACATACATCATTTCTACTTCTCTCTCTTGTTTAATTCTAACTGCTCATGTTTGTTTCTCCCTACTGTTTAATTTTAAGTTACAAATGTATCTACTTCTTCTTCTTGTTTAATTCTGATTGCATATCTCTCTTATTTCCCCCCTGTTTAATTCTAAGAATCATGAAAATTTTGGAACCAAATTTTGAGTAAGAGCTTAATGCACATACTTTTTGGTAGAAATTGCATATATAGCATTTTTGGGTATACAATCATACATACATGTTACATAGTGCAATTTTGATATGGGAATCAATATATCTCATTTTTGTTAATGCAATGTGTGCAGGTTAGATAGTGAATGTCAATTTGTTGTTGTTCCTTCATTGTGCAGATCAGGAAATCAGTCGCGGCACGCCCGCGCCATCATTCAAGTCAAAATCGGTGCACCCGCGCCAGACATCAATGAACACAAGCACTCGGCGCGCCCGCGCCACAGCCAAGGCCAGCGCGCCCGCGCCCGCGCCCGTGTTCGGGTCCGGATTGTTTTAAAGTCTTAAAAGCGTGACCCATTTCATTATATGCTACTTCCTTCAGTCGAGAGATCATAGAAAGCCAGAGCGTTTACACTCCTCCTAGCCAACTGCTACTCCTAATCGGTCTCTGCAATTCACCCAATATCAAGGCTGTCAGAAGGACTTCCTCCTTTATTTCACAAACAAATTTGAGGATTCATCTGCAGATTGTTCTAGGGCTTGTTCAGAGCAATCACAGAGATCAAGTTTGGGGCTTTTTCACCTTCTCCATTCACATCACAGATTAGGGTTTGCAAGCAACTTCTTTGACAATACTCATGGCACCAAAAAGGGCACGATCACGCACCCCGGAATCCTCTTCCAACAGCAGTCAGGATGAAGATATCGTAGACATGACAAAATTCATTAGTCTTGCTGCTCAGAATGAATACTATAGGATTGTTGCGAAGACTTTTGTGAAGGAAAGGGGATTCAAGCCAGGAAAGCTGGATGGACAACTGCTGGAAATGATCAGAGAAAGATGTTGGATGGGGGTTGTGGCCACTCCCGTGCCTGCCCCGATGGCCATTGTGCGCGAATTCTATGCAAATGCCAAAGAAACGCAGAGTGGCATATCTTTTGTCAGGGGCTTCCATGTTGATTATCGCCCACAGGCGATCAGGGAGGTGTTTAGTTTGCCTGACCCTCCAACTGGCCGCGCGAATTGGGTAGAGGCAGCGAGGTTTGAGACTAACTTGGACAGGGTGATCGAGGACTTGTGTGTGCCGGGCACCAAGTGGAATTACAAGCAGGGCACAAACACGCCCACCAACTTCCCTAGTGCAGTGCTGAACCGTTATGCTAAAGCCTGGAACTTGTTCATTTGTGCCAGATTGATGCCATCCACACACCAGCACGACATACCAGCTGAGAGGGCCATAATATTGTGAGGCATTATCACAGGGAAATACATTGATGTGGGCCACCTTCTCCATCAGAATATGCTACGTTATATGAGGGAGAGCACCACTCGCAGTATCCCTCATGCATCAATCGTAGCCCATTTGTGTGCCAAAGTTGGAGTAGACTGGGAGGATGAACAAGTTCAAATGCCTAGCCAGGATATCACACATGCCACTATACAGAATTTCGATGATTGGGCTGGTGGCGCAACACATCCTCGTGGCGAAGGTTTTATTATGTCAGCTCCCGCACCAGTGCCACCACAACCAGCTGAGGCAGCTGCCACTCTTGTTACTTCAGAGAGTCAGGATCGCCAAATGAGGCGCTTAGAGAAGGTGGACGCGCTGCATGACAACTTCTCAGCATTCGCGAATGGAATGTCCCGAGCTTTGGCCGAAGCGTTTGCTCAGCAGGAGACGCTAGTGGAGTGGCCTATCTTTGGTTCTGCCGTGCCATACCCGCCGCCAGATTCTCCACCCGAGGAGGGTGGCCATGCCGACATATAGGGGAGTTTCCTTACCCTTTACCTTCATTGAGGACAATGAATACTTTAAGTTTGGGGGTATTGGGTTTATTCAGTAGTTTAGAGCATATAGTTTTAATTGTATGTTGCATATAGTTTAATTGCATATTAGTAAGTTATTAGTTTAATTTTGCGTGAAAATTTTTCTTTTTGTGTGTTTAGTATCTGTTTAATTGCATGACATAGCATAATCCCAAATTTTTAATATGTTGAATTCCAGTTTGGCCAATGACGACATAGAAATTTGATAGATGTTTGAACTTGATTGATATAGTTATAATTTTATACATGATGTGATCCAAGCCTGTTGTTTTGATGTTACCGAGTAGCACGACAGTGTTCATTTGCTTGTTGGTTAAGATTAAGCATGCTTGTCTTCTGAGAGGAAAACGTTGTTTTTGATAGAATCGTGTAGAAAGTGAGTAATGGCTGTAAGACACAAAAACTCAAGTTTTGGGAATGCATTGGGTATACTTGCCATTCTCTTCTCTTTTAAAAAAAATTTAAAAAAAAAAAACACCGTGGCTAGTCTTGTTTCATGGCCTTTGCTATCTTGAAACACCATGGGAAAGTGCAAAAATCGCCCTCGTGAGTAAAATAAAGCAAAATAAACCCTTTGTTGAACCTTAGCTTGTACTGATGCGTTGGAGTAGTTGCTTCATTTATGTGCATAGTTCTTAATTTGGAACTTCAGTTTTCTTTCTTAAGAAGTATAGCATGTGGAATCTTCACCTTTGTCAAGCTTATCTGTGAACATAAAACAGACACAGAGCATCTTTATAGCAGGTTGTGATTATCTGATTGTATGTCATTATGCCTTTAGCTTAGTTTGATGCGTGTTCATAAATCTTGTGATTTCTCTGAGGCATATCTTATTGGAATTCTTAGCATGGCTGAAAATCTTGGGATTTATTTGCATGATAGTATAGTTGCATAGCATGTATTTTGCATTTGTTAGTTCGCTTGTGTGTTTATTGCTTGAGGGCAAGCAATAGTTCAAGTTTAGGGGTATTTAATAAGTAGGTTTTATACCTACTTATTGGCTATCAACTTGCTAGAATTATGCTTAAACTAAAGTATTTTTAGTATTGTTTGATTGCTTTTTATTTTTGTTTTCTAGGTTGCATCAAGGAAACCAATATGGCATGGCAATGGCATGGAAGTGGCAAGGCATGGTGAGCTTGTGCTAGAATGAGGAATGAAGCTGAGCAAGTGCATGTGAGGAGGGCATCTAGAAGTAAGTGAAAAATGAAGAAGGCAGTGAAGGCAAAAGAAGAATGAAGCAGCAACAATGTAGCAGCAAAACACCAGCAGCAAGATGGCAGCAGACTGCAAAAAATCTCAGCTGCGCGGCCGCGCCAGTGTAGAGCACAGATGCAGCGCGCCCGTGCCAGGAAGACTCTGGAAGACAGCATGGCGCGCCTGCGCCCCAATTGCTATACGAGGCCGCGCCAGTCAAGGCTGATTAAAAATTTGACTTTTCATTTTAAGACTGCTGTAGCGTGATTACTATAAGGGGGTGTATTTGCTAGTTACGAGACATCATTATTATCAGTTATATTTTCCATTTTAGGGTTTCATAGAGCGAGAGAGATTTCATAGCTTTCTACTACTATTTTTGCTTCTCTCTTTAGATCTAGTAGCTTTTGAATATAGAAGTTAATTTGGTTTTGATTATGGATCTGAACTGAGTTGGAAGCACATTCTGGATAGAGTTTAATCAGATTTGCATTCTCTATTCTCTTTACTCTCTTGTTTTCATTATATCTTCTCATGCTTGGTTTAAATCCCATAATGATTGTTGGTTCAGAGATGAACTAATCATCATTATAGGATTCTAATAGATCTTATTGCGTAGTTCAAATTTATATGCCATGTTGTGATGCTTGAATGATTATAGTTGGATTGCCTAACTTGGTTGTGCTTATTGCTTAGATGCTTGATCGCAATCTACCCTAATAACTTGTATGGAATTGAAAAAGAAAATATAAGTTCAAATTTGACCTTATTAACATATGTTCATGAGATTTACATGTGTTAGATTTTGTGATTAGTAACCCGGATAAACATATACCGGCTTACCATGTGTAGTCGTTGAGAGAGCTTGTACTTAAATTGATATTACTTGCAAGTCACATAGACATATAGTGAGTTAGGTAATACTGATGTTCATATGAATTCTATCTCTTTTGTGGATTTTATGTTATATGAGCATGGTGTATTGGAAAATAATCATGTTTCACTTCCGTGCTCTCGACTAGCAATCCATAGTAATTAATCAAATTTAACAAGAGGTGTATAATCTGGGTAAAGCAGTAAGTGACATTAGGATCCCATATCTTTTCAATTTGAATCTCTTCGCTTGTTAATTAATTATTTTGTGTTGATAATCATTTTAGTTTTTAATTCACCTATTATTTGATCGTTTAAGCAGCCATAAATAGCTACAAAGTTGTTCCATGATAGATTAGGAATAATTACCTTTCACCGTGGGAACGATACTTAACTTACTTTATATTACTTGTTAACCGTGTATACTTGCACGTGTGCTTCTGTTTTGTTAAACCCGAAACAAGCCAACAACATAGTTACCGCACCAATTATAAAAAAATTACTAACCTCGCCACAGCATGCATGCATAAATAACAGTTTCATTGCCATTTAGGTGTAATCAATACCTGATTCCAGGCAGAATTGTTAAATATGTCCTCTTCAAGGAGTTCGTGACAATAAGCAAGTTCATCTTCCCACCCTCCTAGAGTTTGAAGAACCCACTGCAGGGAAAAAGCTGTTTTCAAATCCTAATTCACTACAAGGATTAATAGAAGCTCAAGCTAGATGTTTCCCCCTAGTAAAAAAAATTTAGATTACAGTTGGATTCCATCAACTGGGCACATATTCATGATGTATTACTTTATGATAATAGAGTAAAAATAAAAACCAGAGTTTACCTGTCGATGGGACCAGGCATGATAGTTTTTAGCATCATGGAGGAGAATCTTCTTTGTAAACTCCAGTTCCCGGGGCAAAGCTTTAGTTCCCATTTGCTCAGCAACCCACCGTCTATGATGCCTAACATTAAGAACATCAATGGATGTGTACATAAATTCAACTTTGAAGTGGAAAACTTAAAATTTTGGCATAAACTCAAACTTTACTATGCCTCAAGGAAAACAAGATATATGTTGTGAGCAAAAGACAGTATTTTCCCAATGATGTTAAAACCACCAAAGAAAGAATAAAGAAATTATATTTTTTTCCCAGGATGCAAAATGTATATTTTCTATAGCTTGTCAATTAATATACATAATTACGCAAGAACACTGTCCTGTGTGCACAAATGCATAATGTGAGCTAGGTACAGTTACATCCTAGGTTTAGCAAAACCGTTGATAAGCTTCATTGTTTTCTTAGGCTGCCAGTTGAAATACTTTGTAACCTCATATATCAACAATCTATTATGAAAATGAAACATACAAGATCATGTAATGTACTTGAGACATCACAAAAGAGGGCAGGTGTTCCAAATAAGCATAGCACACATCTAAGCAAGGCATTGTTTCTATAAATTACGATTATATATATTTTTATTTACATCTCGGTCATGGAACTGGTATGGGAATGTGGTACACTACTTAGATTTAAATGTGGTATGTTTGGGTTAGGTTTATATTGATACTTATGGTTAAGGAAACTCTTAGAATCTAAATGCATTAAAGCTAAAATCTTTACTAAAAATAATAGAAGCTTTTTAATTACATAACAACTTAATTGCTCTACATATAATTTAGTACAAATGTGTTAAGCACCCAATACTAAGTTAGAATATTTATATTTGTTAAATTAAAGGTAGAAAATAAATAAATAATGGGGTAAGAAAAATTTAGAGTATCAGAACATAAGTGTCCCATATTTGGGAATGTAAGTACTAATACGCAATTCATTAGGTCAATGAGAGTATCTGACAATTTTGACCTACTGAATTTTTTTATTCCAAGTAAGAAAAGGTGTTATGGCCTTATTCTTTTGAAACTAATATAAAGTGGTAATTGTCTTTCCGTTAAAAGTAATGTGTATCTTGTATCTCTCTTTACTCTTTACATGTCAATAACAATATTAGTCTATTAGTTCAAGGGGAACTTATAAAAGTCAAACACAATTCGAATAACATTCATTACACCATAACATGTATTGCTAAATCTTGCTTCTGCATTCATCATCATCTATTCATTGGCCCTAGGTAGCTTTAGATCATCGGTTCTACACTAGATAGCCCCCTATGCTTCTTTTTTCTCAAACTACAAACAACTTTTTTTTCTTTAACCAAGTCTTTTCCAATCCATACACAACAATCAAACTTCCAACGCAAAGATGCGTTGACATCATGAAAAGGATGAAGTTGAGGCCAATCTCAACTGATCCTCGCTATCTTGGCAAGAATAATACTCCTTTCAAGGAAAAGATTATACAAATAACAAATACAGTGTTTTATAAATTTGAAAAATGTTTCCCAGGAATCATTAGTTGAGCACCAACCCACAGAAGAGAGCCACAAAAGAAAATATGGAAATGAATATATCTTTATAATAGCTCACCATATTTGATAGTTCTTGGGATTATTGCTGGAAACTCGATCAACAAAATCCAATTCTTCATGCAAGTCAATGTTAAGTGCCTCAAGAATCAGACGCCTAAATTGCCATACCTGCAAACGAAAAAACTAACATCGCTAAAAGGAACGTGGACTCGGCTCCTCCATGATACATTCTGTTGTGAAGGGTGTAACATCCATGGATATAGATGTCTGCTTTCTAAGCATAATTTTTTCTCTAGCAAATTGCTCAGAATTTCTTTCAATAAAAAGAACATGCTGTCACAAGACTCACAACGCATCCCTAACTTGGAGAAATATTTTTAGAGAACTCCCTCAATCCCACTAAGAAAGAGAGTCCCTACTTCAATAAATAGTCTAAGAATTGCAACGTCCAGAATTTGGCCTTTAAAGAAAAGTGGTTAAACCTATTTTTTTATAATATCAATATTGTTACATTATAGAGAATGATATTTTCCTGCAATCCCTGCTCCATTTCAGAACAAATTTTCTCCATTTTAAGCTTACAATGGAGCGCAAAGGGAAATTTTTTGGAGCGCTTCTATCACATCTCTATTATTATCGTTCTCTATGAACTAGGACATTAATAAAGAAATTGACAACTAGAAAAATTATATTTTGGGACCAAAGGACAACAACCTTTTGGTATCAACATACCCAAAAAGGGTCAATTAAATAGGGACAGATATTACCTATATACACATATATAAGACACTCCGTTTAATTTGTAAAAAAAATAATAACCATAAGAACAAGTTCTTTGTATGACATTTGATTCTAATTGAACTCAAAACAAACTTAAATATGGCTAAAACAACACAAATTTCAATCTTTTAATTACCCACAACCTAATTTCCACAGAAAAAGTGTATATAGATCATTACAGTGTAATATTGTCATCTACGAACTAGTAAGAAATTGACAACTTTTCAAAATGCATTTCGGGACCAATGGACTACCAATTTTTATTATCAGTATCAACATAACCAAAAAGGGTCAATTAAATTGGGACAGATATAGCCTATATATACACATATAAGACATCCTGTTTAATTTGTAACAAAACTAATAACAATAAGAACACTTTCTTTTTATATTTGATCCTAATTGAACTCAAATCAAACGTAATTATGACTAAAACAACACAAATTTCAATTTTTAAAAGTACGATCTTTAAATTCCCGTGGAAAAAGTGTATAGAGAGAGCATTACAGTGTAATTGCCGGCGTTCAGGCGAATTGCTTCGGAGGTGAGATTAAGAGCGCGATGTGACCGCTCATCAGCTAAATAGATGGCTCGGAAGTAGTTCATAGTCTCTGCGAACTCCTCCGTGTAGGAGATTGGAACGACCGGATTCGTGCCGTCGTTTTGCCCGACGGGAATCACGTCCGACCATTCCGGTTGTTCACTCAGTGGTATCCTTTTGTCTTCGTCCGAGTCCATACCGAGTTCGATTGTACTGTATGTACAAAGTAGAGAATATATAGAGGACAGAGGAGAGAGAATTTTGTGAGGATCGAGTCACTGACTGTGTTAACTGTTGCGCAGTGTAGTTAGATCGAATTTTCTTTCCTTTTTATAAAGTTCACGTGTAAAATGAGCCTCTATCTTTATTTTTGTTAATATGTATTCAAATTATGTTCTGCTCATCCGTTTAGAAGAGTAGATTATATATCATGACAAATTTAAATCATATTAATATTAATATACAAAAATTATGTTTATTTGTAAGAATTATATTTGGAATAAGATTATTAATTTTAAGTGTCTTATTTTTAGTCATGAGATTATAAAATAGTTTAAGATGTAGGATTATTTAATATCATGTTTTACCTAATATTATTATCCCTACCATTTGGAATTAAAAATTGTTAAACAAAATTAACCTCAACCTTTTTCTAAAATAACCATAATATCCTTCAATTTCTGGTATTATTACTGACAATTTAAAATTTACTTGTACAATGACTAAATATTATTATTTTTTTTAGGGGAATGGGGTTTGGGGGTGGACAGGGTGGGGTGAGATGTTATATAATTACTGAATATTATTTTTTTAGGAAGGGTGGAGAGTGGGGGATGGGGCGAGTGAGAATGTATACATAATCAGTAAATATTATTATTATTTTTTGGAGGGAGTGGGGGCTAGGGGCTAGGCGGGATGGGTGTATATATAATAAATAAATATCATTTTTGGGGGTTGGGGGTTGGGGTTGGGAGTGGGTGTGACGCCCCCAAAATAGGTATACATCACCCATCTTAGGTCGCCAAATGCATGGTACATAATACAACTATAAACTTCATTTATACAACTGTCGTGTAAAATACGACAAAACATAGTTGAGAGTTTTAACACGAATATGATCTTCTAGACAATATCCACACTCAATGGAGTCCTCATTACAATTATTATCACACTATTTCATAAATAGTGAGGACTACTATAGCCACTTATCATGGACCATTATTCCATTCCCCGACTCGTCCCAACTACATTTTAATTTCTTGAAGAGAACAATAAAAGCAAAAGGGTGAGTTCAACTAACTCAGTAAGAAATATTATAACTAAGATAATGTATAATAAATTATTATTAGCCTTCAACAGTGTTAAACTGATAAAATACAATAAACATCAAGTTTAACTGCAGCGGAACAAACAATCCATTTAGAAGAGTCAAATAGAGCATGATATCTACTATCTTCTATGATTTAAAAAGTTTTTCATCCACTTTACGTTGAGATTCAGCTTAATAAATAAACCACATCATCGAATCATCCATGCAGTACGGGACAAGGATATTCATGTAATCATCAATGGTCATTATTATACCGAATAATCTCTGATTATAATCATACCAACAACTGTCCATCAATGCACTACGGGCCAATAAAGACTTTTACCACATCATGTGTAACATTACGGGTCATGATTATACCGAATGATCCCTGGTCATAATCATATCAATCAACAATCCATCTATGCACGTAAGTTAAAGATGACTTTCATCACAATATAAGCATGAGGATGATGACAATAATATAAGCATTAATCAAACGAAATCAATGATAAATATTAAAGACTTTAAATTTATCCAGGATTTAAAAACATCTAAATTGTCAACAAGATACTGCTTTGTGGAGTAAAATTCAATAATAATATTCATGTATCAAAAATAATTTAGACATGAAAGAAATATATTTTTCGGGTGAATAGTACCCCGGAATGAAAAGTGCCCCAAATACCTGAGTGAATAATATTCGAGTGAATAGTAATCGGGTGAATAGTAACCCGTGAATAGTACTCCGGCATGAAAAGTGTCCCGAATACTCGAGTGAATAATATTCGAGTGAATAGTAATCGGGTGAATAGTAACTCATGAATAGTAACTTGTGAATAGTATTCCGGCATGAAAAGATCAATAATTATCAAGAAAGCTCATAATAATATTTCCATGAAAAGATACTGGATGAAACACAAATATCAAGGATATTCTACTAATTTCACGGAGTATAGAAGCAATAATTTAATAAAATGAGGGTATAATCAGGAATACGAGACGAAATAATATTACTCACATACTACATAGTATGGAAGAAAATATTATTCCTATGAATACTGAATAAAATAATATCCCTTACGAATACGAAAGAAATAATACCCCTTACTACTGTTGAAAGAAAATAATATTCCAACGAATATTGAACAAATATAATATTCCTTACGAATATTGAACGGAAATAATATTCATATGAATACGAAAAATAATATATCTTCTGAATAAGAAATAAATAATATCCCTTACTTCAGAAGAAGACTGGATACTGGAATAGTGAAGTAGCAGACTTCTCTTCTTCTTTCCCTCTATAGCTTCTCTTTCTATAATTGCTCTTGTGAGTCTTATTGAATTGGTGAGAATGAAAGAAGAATGAGCTTCTATTTATAGGAAAATATAGTTTCGATTATTGCACGTTTTGGGGCTCAAAATATTACAGTATAATACATTTATCTTTTCCTTCATTTTTTATTTAGTCCTGCAAGTATTATCAAACTTGCACCACTTCCCCTAATAGTACATCATATGAATCAATAGTAAAATTATGTGATTCAATAGTTCTATACATGTGAAAAAATAATTACAGTATAGTACCTTCATCTATACCTCAATTATTAATTTAGTCATGCAAGTATTATCAATCTTGTACCACCTCCCTTAATAGTACATGCATGTGAATCAATAGTACACACATGTGAATAAATAGTTATAAACATGTGAATTAATAGCAATTAATTACTCATTTATCCGATTAATTACCCGATTGGTCAATATAAAATCCAGACATCCATTATTATCGAAATAAATGTCGATTCCCATAAACACTAATAATCCCCAACACAATGGAACTATCAATTTCATCTTTAATCAACACGAACTTATTCATCATTAATATTATAACTCACAATATTTAATAACCAGACCATTCCCAAGAAAGAGGGGGCTTTCTGATAAGGATTTCCCTCTATTGACGCGCAATTCCAAACCTCTCCTCGACAGAACTTTCTAGACATCGTCAATATTGTAAATAATAATATGTATAACTTTGTCGTCTCAATTATTGATTTAATAATATAAAATATCATGCAGATGATACTGTGACAATAATTGAATCTATAATATGAGAGATATTATGCAGCAATTAATGTAGCAATAATTGAGTATAACTGAGTGACTTCTCACGTAAGCATCAATAATCAATATCATGTGCTACTATGCAACCACGCGTATTACTGTACTTTTACTACCGGGTAGTTCAATAGTTTTAACGGTAAAACTTTCGCCGTTATTTTTATAAAAAGATATTTCTGTCATTTTCTAACTACAACAAAACTTCTGTTGTGGGGTCCATCAATGATTGTGCTGTCGTACGAATATTCCTTATTAAAACGAATATTCCCCGACCAATTGTGTAAGACCCAAACTTATTAATGAATAAAATTAAATTTTTCTCTAATTATTATTATGAATAATAAGGTGTTAATTTGATATAATATTTTGTTATGGGTGAAATGTGCAAATTTTTTAAAATAAACAAGTGGTTATGAAATATTCATTTTGTCGGGGAATATTCGTTTGGTCATGGAATATTCTTTCTGTCGGAGAATATTCGTACGACGGCGCAGCTATTTGTGGGCCCCATAACAGAAAACGGTTGGATGAAGATAACGATAAAATTGAGTTTTTATAAATAACGACGTAGTTGTTATCGTTAACACTGTTGAAATACCCGGTGGTTAAAAATACAGTAATACGCGTGGTTGCACAGTAGCACACGGATTGCACAATATTTTTGAATTATTGATTCTTACGAAGGAAGGCACTACTCAATAATTGTTACAGTAGTTACTGTTCAATATTTTATTTTATTGATTTAATAATTGCTGCATTAATATTTTATATTATTGTGTTTCAATAATTGTTACTGCACAGTATTTTCTATTATCAGATCAATAATTCATATTATTTGAATAATATTATTAGATAGTATTATTGGTAATGTCTAGAAAATTCTGTCTAAGGAGAGGTTTGGTCACCTAATTGTTGGAAAGCTGTGACGCCCCCAAAATAGGTATACATCACCCATTATGAGTCGCCAAAAATTTGGTATAGAAACAACTACTACTTCATTAATACAATTATTGTGTAAAATACAACAACCCAATACTGTGAGTTTAAATACAAATATTGTCTTCTAGACAATATCCACACTCAAATAAGTCCTCATTACAATTATTTAAACACTATTTTACAGAAATAGTGAGGACTGCTAAAACATCTTTCTAGAACCATCACTCTATACCCCGACTAGATCCTGCTATGTTCTCACCTCCTGAGAAGAAAAATAGAACAAAAAGAAAAAGGGTGAGCTCAACTAGCTCATTAAAGAATATTATGACTAAGATAATATACAATAAATTATCATTAGTATTCAACAGGGAAAAATCTGATAGAATATAATCGACAACAAGTTTTAGATTAACAACTGCAGCGGAAACAACAAACCATTAGAAGAATTAAGTAGAGAATGAATTCTACTATCTTCTAAGATTTAAAAGTCCATCATCAATATTTTATCCCTGTAACATCAATTAATAATCATCTTTAATCAAATATTCATCTTTGCACTACAGGCCAAAGATATTCATTTGTATCACCAGTCAGTCATGTTCATCTCAACACCTGTTCATCTTTGCACTACAGGCCAAAGATATTCATAAGGTAATCATACATCTTTGCACTACAGGCCAAAGATATTCAGTAATATCATCATTTAGGACTGAGGATGATGAAAAATATCTTAAAGAAAACGAATCCAGTGAGACAGGAGGACAAATAGTAGGAATTCGTATAACAGTTTATCCAAGATCAATAATACTTCATAATAATCAATTGTGAAACAGAATTCAAAAATAAAGATCAAAACATGGATACAATCAAAGATAGTAACCATAATAGACATCTTGGACAGAAAAGGAAAATTTTATTTTTCGGTGAATAGTGTCGTATTCGTGAATAGTGCCGTATACGTGAATAGTGTCGTATACGTGAATAGTAACCTCGACACAAAAAGTTCTAAATTTGATAAAAAAAACTCATATCAATATTTCAGCATAATGATATTGAAGAAAATAAAATCATTTAAGAAGAAAATAATATCCCTTACATCAAAATATCAGTACTTCTGGTCGGAATACCGGTATAAGGCTGAAAGAAACTTGCTCTGATGAATAGAAACTCTCAAAGTATCTAAATACTCACAAAATACACTCAATAATCTAGAGAGAAAAAGAGAGAAAACTTGTTTCTGGTGTGATTTTTAATTCTAACTTAGCCCTCTATTTATAGGAAAATGTTAGCACGCCGAAGCAGACTTAACCTGCAACCTGATGGCTTTACCTGCTACTATTTCCACCTACCACATTTGAATAAAATTTTTAGCACATTTCTGACCAACCAAAAGTGGAGCCCACCAATTCTAGAATTTTCTACCAAAATGATAAATTCTGAAACTTCAACAATTTCTGAACCAGTCATCTCTTAAAATTCATAACAAATTATACGTTCATTTTTAACGGTTCAAAATTTGTGGACATATACTCAACTTATATATGTATAAGATATCCAAAAATCACAACGATCCAACGGTCGGATTAAAAATTATAACCCCCGCAGTATATCTCAAAAACCCTGATTGATTTTTAATACCTCCATTCCGACAAAAATACTGATAAAACACCTCAATATTAACTCCTTCATTTTTAACCACAAAAATATATCCCTCATTTATATCCACATAAAATAAATATTTCCTTATCATATGAATCAATAATTAATTATTCAGAAATAATATTACAGAATCACATTTATGACAACCAGGCCGTTCCCACGAAAGATGGGGCTTTCCAATAAGCATTTCTCCTTACTGGCGCGCAATTAGGTGACCAAACCTCTCCTTAGACAGAACTTTCTAGACATTGCCAATAATGTTATCTAATAATATTTTTCAAATAATATGAATTATTGATCTGATAATGGGAAATACTGTGCAGTAACAATTATTGAAACAACAATAATATAAAATATCAACGAATCAATTATTGAATCAATAAAATAAAATATTAAAAAGTAACTACTGTAACAATTATTGAGTAGTGCCTTCTTACGTAAGAATCAATAATTGGTGCAATACCGTGTGCTACTGTATTTTAACCACCAGGTATTCTAACAGTATTAACGGTAACAACTACGCCGTTAATTATAAACAACTTATACTTGTCGTTTTCTTCATCCAATCGCTTTCCGTTATGGGGACCATACAAGGCTGCACCGTCGTACGAATATTCCCCGACAGCAAGAATATTTCACGACCAAACGAACATTCACCGACCAAAAATGAATATTTTATAACCACTTGCTTATTTGAAATATTTGCGCATTTTACCCATAACTAACCACATTAATCAAATTAACCCTTTCTATTTCAAAATAATAAATAGAGGAAATTTAATTTCATTTATTAATAAGTTGGGGTCTTACAACCTCCCTGGCCTCCTTATAAAATTTCGTCCTCAAAATTGACGTACGTACCTGGTGTTTCAAAAAGGTGAGGATATCTCGCTTTCATTTCTGATTCTAACTCCCAAGTCATTTCTTCAATAGCATGGTTTCTCCACAAAACCTTAACTTGTGGTATAACCTTCGTGCGTAGAACATGCTATTTCCTATCCAAGATCTTAACAAGTACCTCCTCGTACGTTAAATCTTCGGCTATCTCGTCTAGTTCTAACTCAATTATGTGGTTCGGGTCTTTCACATATTTACGAAGCACAGATATGTGAAAAACATTATGAACACGAGACATGCATGGAGGTAATGCGAGTCGATATGCCACATTTCCTATTCGGTCAAGAATTTCAAATGGACCAACAAATCGTGGATTGAGCTTTCCTCTCTTTTCAAATCTTGTAACTTCTTTCCATGGTGCAACACGTAACAATACATGATCCCCAATATTAAATTCTACATCCTTTCGATGAAGATCCGCATAACTCTTTTGTCAATTCTGTGCCGTTTGTATACGTTGTCGAATCGTTTGGATCTTCTCTGTAGTTATGCGTACTAATTCTGGTCCCAACAACGTTGCTTCACCCACCTCGTCCCAGCATACTGGAGAACGACACTTTCGTCCATATAAGGCTTCAAATGGAGTCATACCTATACTTGCCTGATAACTGTTGTTGTAGGAGAATTCCACCAGTGGCAAGTACTTATCCCAACTTCCTTTAAAATCTAGAACACAGAGTCTTAATAGATCTTCAAGGGTTTGAATAGTCCTCTCTGATTGCCCGTCCGTTTGAGGATGGTATGCTGAACTGAATCGTAAATCTGTGCCCATAGCTTTCTGCAAGCTAATCCAAAATCATGAAGTGAATCTTGGGTCACGATCCGAAACTATGGATACTGGCATGCCATGTAATCTCACAATCTCATTCACGTACATACTAGCAAGACGTTCAAAGGAATAAGTCTCACGTATAGGCAAGAAATGAGCAGACTTGGTTAATCTATCAACAATGACCTAAATAGCATCTATGCCTTGAGACACCTTGGGAAGACCCATAACGAAATCTATAGTAATGTGTTCCCACTTCCATTTCGGAATCTCAAGTGGTTACAATGGACCCTTTGTGTGACAACCCCAAAATAGGTCCATTCCATCCAACCTATTCTGAGTCGCCAAATACATGGTATAGAAAACAACTACAACTTTATTACAACAATTGTCGTGCAAAATACAACAACACATATGCTGTGAGTTTGGATACAAATATATACCAAGTGTGACTCATGTTCCAACCGTAGACATCACCTCACAATGACACCTTACATAAAGGTATAGTCAAAAACTGTTTTAGAAATTAGAATCTTTGGGAAATGCTCAAGGAAACCTTCGTACATGGGAGGCCACGCTTCTAGGTTATGATAGATATCATATGGCCACAGAATTATCCTTGGTTGACCCAATAGACCCCAAAGAAAAACGAGAAGATTACTATCATATTCTTCCCAATGGTGAGTCTTCTCTTGACTTATCATTATCTCCGCTGCCTCTAATTGAGAATTATACTTCAAACAAACACCAAGATTATATAGGTAGTGCTCGTAGATATACTCAGCAAGTGGATGAGCACAACCTTGTCTTATGATGACACGAGGTTGTATGTCATTAGACATCTTGTATGATAGTGACAAAACACCCTTCCAACGTTGGGTTCGCCTCACCCTATTTTCTTCACCAAATATAACTACTAAATGATGACCACCGTTCTATTCCCTTGTTACCCCCGCTCGACCCAGCTACACTCTTATTACCTGAAAGGAATTGTGAAGCAAAAGGGTGAGCATAACTAGCTCAGTAAAGAATATCATGACTAAAGATAATTCAATTATCAATAGCCTTCATCAACAATAAATCAGAGATTTAGAACATATGGTAAATGATAAAAATTTCAACCATAGTTGCAGCGGAACGAGCAATCCATTAGAAGAGTCAAATAGACTATAAAGTCTATTATCTTCTCCATGTTAAAAATCCACCAACAATGTTTTATCCCTGTAACATCAATCAACAGTTCCTTTCCACAATCATATGAATAACTCATAATCATAATTGTGATTCTAAATTTTTTTTTCGCACCCAGGACGAAGATAATTTTCATCACATGTCTTTACCTGAAACATCAAAGATCATGGTTATACCAAATCACATTTCCTGTTCATAATCATACGAATAACTTCATCTTTGAACTACGGCCAAAGATATTCATTTGTATCACCAGTTGGTCATGTTTATCTCAACATCTGTTCATCTTTGCACTACTGGCCAAAGATATTCAACAACATGTCATCTTTGCACTACGGGCCAAAGATATTCATCAACAATTCATCTTTGCACTACAGGCCAAAGATATTCATCAATATTTCATCTTTGCACTACAGGCCAAAGATATTAATATCTCAAAGAAATATATAACCATTTCAGAATTTATATAAACAATAATTATAACCATGTTGATCAATTCACCTTTGCACTTAAGCTAAAGATATTCACTTATAAATTTAATGGTCATGATCATACCAATCAACGATTCAACTTTGCACTACTGGCCAAAGATAACCCATAGTCATGATCATACCAAAAATCTACCCATCTTTACACTCAAGTAAAAGAGAAATATCATCATTAGGGTTATAAAAACGTTATATATAATAATAAAAATAATATGATCAACATCTAGTTTTAATCTCAAGAGTAATATTCGTAAATCAACTATAATTTGGTTAGAAAAAGAAACTAATTTTTATCGTGAATAGTAACTTGTGAATAGTAACTCATGAATAGTAACTCGTGAATAGTAACTCATAAATAGTAAACCCGACACAAAAAGGTAGAAATTCCACAATAAAATCCATACCAGTATTTCGGTATAATGATATTGAAAGAATAATATTTCTTAAGCTTATAAACAATTTATTTAAATTGTTTACACTTTACTAAATAATGCATTTAATCATTCTAAAATACCAAACTCATAAGATTTTATCACCAATAATCAAAACCCTCATCAAAAATCTCCATATACCTCATATAGAATTCTCAAGCCATAAAATCCTATTTTCCAATTTTCTTACTTCACATAACATATTTAATTCATTTACTCACAACTAGACCATTTTCATGAAAAATACCAAATCAGTTCTAAAAATATTTCTTTTCTGAGATTTAGCATAATATAGTCCCATAGTGAACATATATTTTTCTCAAAATTTTTAAATGTCATTTACTATTTTTCATATGGCCAAAACAGCCGAATATTTAGACATTTATCAAAAATTATACTTTTGTCCAAAAATTCTGAAATTTACAGAGTATACTTCTATCATATACATGTACTCCCAATAAAAATTTCATCAATTTTGGAGTTAACCACAAGGAATTATAAGCTGTTACTTCTAAAATAGTCTTTTCTCATAAAATTCATAACTCTCAATCTATACATCCAAAAATCACCATTTTTGGACACAATCAAGAAAACTCATCAAAATATCATTTCAAATTTTTCCAGAATTTTTGAAGATCAGAAAAATTACGAAACTGAAAATCATAACAACCCTTAAAATCCATTACTATCCCTCACAATCCCTTACCTCAAAACAGCAGTACTTCTGACCGGAATGTAAAGCCGAAGGAAACTTGCACTGAATAGCAACTCTCAAAGTATCTAAATACTCACAAAATATGCTTCATAATATAGAGAGAGAAAGAGAGAAAACTTGTTTCTGGTGTGATTTCCAATTCTAACTTAGCCTTCTATTTATAGGAAAATTTTAGTAGGCTTGACCTGCAACCTGATGGCTTTACCTGCTACTATTCCCACCCACCACATTTGAAATATAATTCAGCACATTTCTTCACCAACCACAAGTGGGGCCCACCAATTCTAGAATTTTCCACCAAAATGATGAACTCCGAAAATTCAACAATTTCTGAACCAGTCATCTCGTAAAATTCATAATAAATCATACGTTCATTTTTAACGGTTCACAATTTGTGGACATATACTCAACTTATATATGTATAACATATCCAAAAATTACCACGATCCAACGGTCGGATTAAAAATTATAACCCCCGCAAAATATCTCAAAAACCCTGATTTTTAATACCTCTATTCCGACAAAAATACGGATAAAAACCTCAACATTAACTCCTTCATTTTTAACCACAAAAATATATCCCTCGTTTATATCCACATAAAATAAATATTTCCTTATCATATGAATCAATAATTAATTATTCACAAATAATATTACAGAATCACATTTATGACAACCAGACCGTTCCCAGGAAAGAGGGGGCTTTCCAATAAGGATTTTTCCTTACTAGCGCGCAATTAGATGACCAAACCTCTCCTTAGACAGAACTTTCTAAACATTGCCAATAATGCTATCTAATAATATTATTTAAATAATATGAATTATTGATCTAATAATGAAAAATACTGTACAGCAACAATTATTGAAACAACAATAATATAAAATATCAACGCAGCAATTATTGAATCAATAAAATAAAATATTGAACAGTAACTACTGTAATAATTATTGAGTAGTGCCTTCTTACGTAAGAATCAATAATTTCAAAAATACCGTGCAATACCGTGTGCTACTGTTCAATAACGCGTATTACTGTATTTTAACCACCGGGTATTCCAACAGTGTTAATGGTAACAACTACGCCGTTATTTGTAAAAACTCAAATTTGTCGTTTTCTTCATCCGACAGTTATTCTGTTATGGGGCCCACAGATGCCTGCGCCGTCGTACGAATATTCCTCGACAGAAAGAATATTCCACGACCAAACGAATATTCCCCGACAACAATGATTATTTTATAACCACTTGCTTATTTTGAAAAAAAAATCATATTTCACTCATAACTTTACTCTTTTATCAATTTAACCATTTACTGAATAGTAATTATAAGAAAAATTGAATACTTTATTTCATAAAATTCGGGGTCTTACAATATGATCCCTGGCTGAGATGTGAGACAAGAACTAGGAGGGGAGAGACGAGGAATTCCTTCGCTAGTATGACCTGACTAAGTTTATTTGGTGTTTATTTGGTTGGTCAGAGTATAGGGATGATATATGACATGACTATTAACTCTTGTTTTATGGCAGTATTTTAGAATGGCAGCTGAGAACGTTAATAATGGAGTGAATCAGACCGTGGAGACACTTTTGATCACCACCCAGGAGAACGTGTGACAGGAAGGCAATATTCCTCCTGTAAACAACACTACCGAACAAATGATGAATGATGGGATGTTTAGAAGTTTTTTGCAGTTCATGCAAAACCAGACGAGGGAGACTCGTGCACAAAATACGGGTGAAAATGCTAGTAATGCGCGGCTTGTCACAGCCAAGCAGTTCAAAGAGTTGGGACCACCAGAATTTAAGGAAAAGTCGAATCCGATCATGGCGGAAACGTGGGTCAAGCAAATTACCAAGATATTTGATGTCTTGGGATGCACGGAGGAACAGAAGGTTCCATTCGCGACCTTTATGTTCTGCGATGTGACAGACTACTGGTGGGAGTCTGTGAAGCGTACCCAGCCTGACGCACTCAACATGTCCTGGAAAATATTTCAGAAACTATTCAATGACAAGTACTTTCCTGAAAGTATTCGTCATATGAAGGAGGTGGAGTTTATCATACTAGAACAAAATAACATGACGGTGTCCTAGTACGAGGCGAAGTTTGCGAAGTTTGCAGAGTTATCCAGGTTTGCACCTCATTTGGTCGAAAATGAGGAACGAATGACAAGGATGTTTCTGAGAAGTCTAAAACTCGAGATTCGGCAATATCTTATCTCTCATAAATTTTATTTATATTCAGATGTTGTAAACATGGCTCAATTATTAGAGCGAGATAATGAGTATGTTCAACCAAGGGACCACAACCAGAGTCATACCGGTGGCAGCGGTCATCGGAGCAATGAAAATCAGCAGGGAGAAAAACATTCGGACAAAAGCGGTAATCACTCTGGTGGTAATCGTGACCATGATAATAGAAGGAGCGAGTCGGGAGGAGATTTCAAAAGGAGAAGGTATAACAATGATAACGTGAAGACGTCAGCACCAACATCAACTGTTTCTAGGGGAGGAGAACGAGCACCGGTCGTATGTTACAAATGCGGGAAAGAGGGACACATTAGCCCAAACTGCCCACAACAGTTCAAGATATGTTATAACTGCGGAAAGGAAGGTCATATAGCTAAAGATTGTCTTGTTGCGAAACCAAGTTCAACGGGGATAGTGACTCCGAAGGCTGTTCCGGACAAGTCAAAGTCAGTGGTTCCTGGAAGGACGTTTGTCGTGACTGCCCAAAACGCGAGGAACCCGAACGAGGTGATCACGGGTAAGCTAATCATAAACTCTTGCGAAGTTTATACCTTATTAGATACCGGTTCTACCCATTCTTTTATCTCTCCTGCTTGTGCTCAACGTTTAAACTTGACTCCAGAAAAATTAAACCTTGACTTATCTGTTGAGACTCCGTTAGGAGAAACTTTCATTATATCTACTGTCTATAAATCTTGCTTGATTCAAGTCGGTACCATCACATTACCTGTCGACCTTATTTCGTTGAAAATTCTTGCATTTGATGTGATTTTAGGGATTGATTGGTTAACCACGCATCATGCTAAAATTGATTTTTTTCGTAAGGCTGGTTTTCATATTCCTAACCAACCTATTATGCGAATTCAAACAACCAAACCATTAAAGTCAATCACTATTATATCAAGCCATAAAGCTATTCGTTTATTGAAAAATGGATGTCAAGCTTTCTTAGCCCATGTCACAGACTTGAACAAAAACACGTCAGATTTGAATACTATTTCCGTTGTTAGTGAATTTCCTTACGTATTTCCTGAAGAACTTCCCGGTCTACCCCCAGAACGTGAAGTTGAATTCTTTATTGACCTTGAACTTGGTACAAAGCCCATTTTTAAAACCCCATATCGAATGGCTCCTATTGAACTTCAGGAGTTAAAGGTTCAACAATAAGAGTTGTTGGACATCGGTTTTATTTGTCCTAGTACATCTTCTTGGGGTGCTCCTGTGTTATTCGTAAAGAAGAAAGACGGGAGTATGCGACTTTGTATCAACTACCGAGAATTGAATCATGTCACTATCAAGAATAGGTATCCGCTACCTCGCATTGATGACCTGTTTGACCAGTTACAAGAAGTACAATTCTTTTCAAAGATCGATCTTCGTTCTAGATATCATCAGCTGAAGATTAAAACTGAGGATATTCCAAAGACTGCCTTCAGAACTCGGTACGGGCATTATAAATTCTTAATCATGTCCTTCGGATTGACTAATGCTCCTGCTGCTTTCATGGATATGATGAACCGTGTATTCAAGGAATATTTGGATCAATTCGTTGTTGTCTTTATTGATGACATCCTCATCTATTCTAAAAGCCGTGAAGATCATGAGTACCATTTGAAGCTGTTACTGCAAAGGCTTGGTGATAACAAGCTATATGCCAAGCTGAAGAAATGCGAGTTCTGGCTTGAGGAAGTAGCATTCCTTGGGCATGTGGTGTCAAAACATGGAGTATCTGTCGACCCGGCGAAGATTGAAGCCATACAAAGTTGGGATCAACCAAAGTCGGTGACCGAAGTACGTAGCTTTCTGGGCTTAGCTGGTTACTATCGGAGATTCGTGGAAGGATTTTCTCGAATCGCTACTCCGTTAACTCAGCTGACTCGAAAAGATACAAAATTCGGTTGGAGCGAGAATTGTGAGAAGAGTTTTCAAGAACTAAAGAGGAGACTCATTTCGGCACCTGTTCTGACAATATCATCTGGTTCGGATGGATTTGTTTCTACAGCGATGCTTCAAGCAAAGGGTTAGGATGTGTTCTCATGCAACATGAAAAAGTCATAGCCTATGCCTCGCTATAACTCAAAGAATATGAGAGGAATTATCCTACTCATGATTTGGAGTTAGCAGCAGTCGTTTTCACGTTGAAGATCTGGAGACACTATCTGTATAGGGAGAAAGTGGAGATCTATACAGATCATAAAAGCCTCAAATATTTTTTCACCCAAAAGGAACTCAACATGCGGCAACGACGTTGGCTCGAGCTGCTAAAAGATTACCATCATACCATCCAATATCATCCTGGAAAAGCGAACGTAGTAGCTGACGCATTGAGTAGAAGATCATACGCGGGTACGAGTGCAATATTGTTAACATAAATGCCTATTTTGTATGACTTGCAAAGGATGGAGATAAAGATGAAGGCTCCAAGTACCCACGTGATGATATCAAACATACGAGTAGAACCGACTTTAATCGATAAAGTTAAAGCTGCTCAAGCTACGGACATGGTGCTGATGCGTATGAAGAAAAAAGTGCAAGAAGGTGTTATTCCAGAAACAAGAATCGATGAAGAAGGAATACTTCGAGTCAACTCCAGACTTTGTGTTCCTAACGATTTTGACTTGAAGCATAGAATCATGATGGAGGCACACAATACACCGTTTGTAATCCATCCTGGGAGTATCAAAATGTATCACGATCTTTGACATACATTTTGGTGGAGCAATATGAAAAGAGAGATCGTGAAGTTTATCTCGAGGTGTTTAACTTGTCAACGTGTAAAGGCAGAGCATCAAGTACCAAAGGGTCCGTTGCAACCACTTGAGATTCCGAAGTGGAAGTGGGAACACATTACCATGGATTTCGTTACGGGTCTTCCCAAGGTTTCTCAAGGCATAGATGCGATTTGGGTTATTGTTGATAGATTAACCAAGTCTGCCCACTTCTTGCCTATACGTGAGACTTATTCCCTTGAACGTCTTGCTAGTATGTACGTAGATGAGATTGTGAGATTGCATGGCATGCCAGTATCCATAGTTTCGGATCGTGACCCAAGATTCACTTCACGATTTTGGGTTAGCTTGCAGAAAGCTATGGGCACGGATTTACGATTCAGTTCGGCATACCATCCTCAAACGGACGGACAATCAGAGAGGACTATTCAAACTCTTAAAGATCTATTAAGACTTTGTGTCCTAGATTTTAAAGGGAGTTGGGATAAGTACCTACCATTGGTGGAATTCTCCTACAACAACAGTTATCAGGCAAGTATAGGCATGCCTCCATTCGAGGCGTTGTATGAAAAAAAATGTCGTTCTCCAGTATGCTGGGACGAGGTGGGTGAAGCAATATTATTGGGACCAGAGTTGGTACGAATGACTACAGAGAAGATCCAAACGATTCGACAACGTATACAAACGGCACAGGATCGACAAAAGAGTTATGCGAATCTTCATTAGAAGGACGTGAAATTTAATATTGGGGATCATGTATTGTTACGTGTTGCACCATGGAAGGGAGTTACAAGATTTGGGAAGAGAGGAAAGCTCAATCAACGATTTGTTGGTCCATTTGAAATTCTTGACCGAATAGGAAATGTGGCCTATAGACTTGCATTACCTCCAAGTATGTCTTGTGTTCATAATATTTTTCACTTATCTGTGCTTCGTAAATATGTGAAAGACCCGAATCACATTATTGAGTTAGAACTGGACGAGATAGCCAAAGATTTAACATACGATGAGGTACCTGTTAAGATATTGGATAGGAAAGAGCATGTCCTACGCACGAAGGTTATTCCACAAGTTAAGGTTTTGTAGAGAAACCATGCTATTGAAGAAATGACCTGGGAGTTAGAATCAGAAATGAAAGCGAGGTATCCTCACCTTTTCGAAATACCAGGTACGTACGTCAATTTCAGATGACGAAATTTTATAAGGAGGGGAGGTTGTAAGACCCCAACTTATTAATGAATAAAATTAAATTTTTCTCTAATTATTATTGTGAATAATAAGGTGTTAATTTGATATAATATTTTGTTATGGGTGAAATGTGTAAATTTTTCAAAATAAACAAGTGGTTATGAAATATTCATTTTGTCGGGAAATATTCATTTGGTCGTAGAGTATTCTTTCTGTCGGGGAATGTTCGTACGACGGCGCAGCTATTTGTGGGTCCCATAACAGAAAACGGTTGGATGAAGATAACGACAAAATTTAGTTTTTATAAATAGCGGCGTAGTTGTTACCGTTAACACTGTTGGAATACCCGGTGGTTAAAAATACAGTAATACGCGTGATTGCACAATAGCACAATATTTTTGAATTATTGATTCTTACGAAGGAAGGCACTACTCAATAATTGTTACAGTAGTTACTGTTCAATATTTTATTTTATTGATTCAATAATTGCTGCGTTGATATTTTATATTATTGTGTTTCAATAATTGTTACTGCACAGTATTTCCCATTATCAGATCAATAATTCATATTATTTGAATAATATTATTAGATAGCATTATTGACAATGTCTAGAAAGTTCTGTCTAAGGAGAGGTTTGGTCACCTAATTGCGCGCCAGTAAGGAGAAATCCTTATTGGAAAGTCCCCTCTTTCCTAGGAACGGCCTGGTTGTCATAAATGTGATTATGTAATATTTGTGAATAATTAATTATTGATTCATATGATAAGAAAATATTTATTTTATGTGGATATAAATGAGGGATATATTTTTGTAGTTAAAAATGAAGGAGTTAATGTAGAGGTGTTTTATCAGTATTTTTGTCGAAATGGAGGTATTAAAAATCAAATTAGAATTTTTGAGATATTTTGCGGGGGTTATAATTTTTAATCCGACCGTTGGATCGTTGTGATTTTTGGATATGTTATACATATATAAGTTGAGTATATGTCCACAAAGTTTGAACTGTTAAAAATGAACGTATGATTTGTTATGAATTTTACGAGATGACTGGTTCATAAATTGTTAAATTTTCGGAGTTTATCATTTTGGTAAAAAATTCTAGAATTGGTGGGCCCCACTTTTGGTTGGTGAGAAAATGTGCTGAGATTTTTATTCAAATGTGGTAGGCTTGAATAGTAGCAGGTAAAGCCATCAGGTTGCAGGTCAAGTCTGCTTCGGCGTGCTAACATTTTTCTATAAATAGAGGGCTAAGTTAGAATTGAAAATCACACCAGAATTCATAAGTTTTCTCTCTTTCTCTCTTCCTCTCTCTATATTATTGAGTGTATTTTGTGAGTATTTTGATACTCTGAGAGTTGCTATTCAACACAAGTTTCATTCAGCCTCGTATCCGATATTCCGATCAGAAGTACTGTTCGTTTAATGTAAGGGATATTATTTTCTTCCTAATGATGTTATTCTCTCAACATCATTATGCCGAAATATTGATATGAACTTTTTATCAAATTTAAAATTTTTTGGTGTCGGGATTACTATTCATGTATACGATACTTTTTACGTATACGACACTATTCACGAATACGACACTATTCACTGAAAAATAAAATTTTTTTTTTGTCCAAGTTGTCTATTATGGTTACTTTCTTTGATTGTATCCATATTTTGATCTTTATTTTTGAATTCTACTTCAAAATTGGTTATTATGGAGTATTATTAAACTTGGATAAACTGTAATACTTCCTCTAAAATTTATTCTTTTATCTCACTGGATTCGTTTTCTTTAAAATATTTTTCATCATCCTCAGTCCTAAATGATGATATTACTGAATATCTTTGGCATGTAGTGCAAAGATGAATGATTACTTAATGAATATCTTTGGCCCGTAGTGCAAAGATGAACAGGTGTTGAGATGAACATGACCAACTGGTGATACAAATGAATATCTTTGGCATGTAGTTCAAAGATGAATATTTGATTAAAGATGAATATTGATTGTTGTTACAGGGATAAAATATTGATGATGGACTTTTAAATCTTAGAAGATAGTAGAACTCATTCTCTACTTGACTCTTCTAATGGATTGCTGTTTCCGCTGCAGTTGTTGATCTAAAACTTGTTGTCGATTATATTCTATCAGATTTTTCCCTGTTGAATACTAATGATAATTTGTTGTATATTATCTTAGTCATAATATTCTTTACTGGGCTAGTTGAGCTCACTATTTTTGTTTCATTTTTCTCAGGAGGCGAGAATATAGCGGGAATTAGTCGGGGTGTGGAGTGATGTTTTCAGTCAGTGGTGTTAGCAGTCCTCACTATTTTATAAAATAGTGTGATAATAATTGTAATAAAGACTCCTTTTGAGTTTGTATACTCTCTAGTAGAGAATAATTGTATTCAAACTCACAGTATTGGGTTGTTGTATTTTTACACAATAATTGTATTAATGAAGTTGTAGTTGTTTCTGTACCAAGTATTTGGCGACTCATAATGGGTGATGTATACCTATTTTGAGGACGTCACAAATCGAATATTTTATAACAACTTGCTTACTTTACAAAATTTATAAATATTACCCACAACTATAATAATATAACAAAACCACACCATAATATTCAAAAATATATTTCGAAAAAAATTAATCTTTATTCATAAAAGTTGGGGTCTTACAGTGGGAGTATATATATAATCAATAAATATTATTTGTTTTAGATTTGGGCGGTGGGGGGTGGGGGTGGAGTGGGTATATATAATTAGTGAATATTATTTTTTTTGGGAGGGTGGGGGTGTATACATAATCATTGAATATTATTATTTTTGGATGGGGATAGGGATGGGGATGGGGATGGAGTGGGGTGAGATGGGGGTTAGGGGTAGATGAAAATGTATACATAATCAGTAAAAATTATTTTTTGGGGGGTTGGGGTTGGGTTGTGGTTGTGGGTGTGGGTGTGAGTGTGGGTGTGGGTGTGGGCGTGGGCGTGGGCGTGGGCGTGGGCGTGGGCGTGAACGTGGGCGGGGTGGGGGGAGGGAGTGTATACATAATCAATAAATATTATTTTTGGTGGGTGGTGGCGGGGTGAGAGTGTATACATAATCAATAAATATTATTTTTGGGGTGAGGGGTGGGGGGTGGGGGTGGGGTGGGGTGGGAGTGGGAGTGGGAGTGGGGGTGGGGGTGGGCATGGGTGGGTGGGTGAAGTAGGGGTGTATATATAATCAACAATTTTTTTTTGATGTATAATTAAGTTTAAAATATGTTATTATTGGTAAAGGTATAATAGTCCAAACAATATTTTTTAATCCAATATTTTAATTAATCTTGAAAAAAACAAACATAACATGAGATTATTTTAAATTATCTTATGAATAATTCTATAAAAAAACACGTGATTAGAATTATTTAATCATAGGATTAATAATCATGAGATTATAATCATGGGATTATAATACTTGCAAACAAACATGGCCGAAGATTTTTCTCCCCTTCAATATATTTTAAAAACAATTTATATATCGACTATTCTCAATACAAATTTAAATTATGACAGAATCGATAAAAAAGAATAATAATATTTAAAATATTTTATTCCCTCTTATCTTATGTATCTATGTACGTATGTATATTAATATATAAATTTATCGTAGCAATACTCGTATACTTCCATTTTAGTTTCACCTAATATTATTAAAAATAATAATTATTCTTCACTCATTGTGAGTTTATTTATAAGTTGTTAGTATACTAAAATTTATTATTTTTAATAATTATAATAACAATCAATACTTATCGTTTGAGTTATAATATTGAGTTTTATTATTGCTCTAAAAATAAAGTTATCTAACACGTTTTTACTACTTGATGAATACAAGTATTTTTCATTACAGTTTTAATTGTTAATTCTCTAGTGATTTTAATCTTTTGTAGAACTGATCTCATTTCTATGAAATTTCTACTACCGTAGTACTAACAAAAATATTATTCCCTCTGTTCTCAAAAAGATAAATAAAGTACAATTTTCACACATTAAAAATAAGCTAAAAATAAAGAAAAAAGAGTAAAAAAATATAAAATTTATTTGTAGTGACCCAACAAGATTGTATAAAATGATGAATATTTTTATTTTTATTTTTATATTAATTGACCCTACTAAATAACATGTTTACCCTTTACGTACTTTATCTCCTCTCTTTGTAGACAAATTTTTTGGAGTAAGATAAAAAATGGTTGTGGGATGAAAATGGAGAAAACATGTAATACATGAGGGTGCAAAAAAAAAAATCATAATATTACTGTTTTGTTTTATTTTACCTTTATTCAACATAAAAGTAATCCATATATGAATTATTTTCCAAAATTAAAAACTAGTGAAGCCGTACGGAAAAAGTTTGATGTTTATTAGTGTGCGATGCTAGTTTAGTGGCCGCTTGTATATATGTTAGTAACGTACCCGAGAACTATTCAGTATTCAAGTCGAGCATCACAGGCGTCGTCGAGCAGCTTTCAACTGAAACTAAAGAATTTTCCTTATGATAAATAAGCACATCACTATCCAGAAAGAATTGATAAATATTACAGACTTCTGAATGTTTATACCATAAATTGAACTGATATTTGATAAATTCAAAAAAATTACCAAAAATAGTGAACAAATCACAAGAAATTTTGATATATTAGATGCCCAGCTAGCGAGATTTCTGACTCTTATTACTAGCGGAAAGAATAAACATAACGCCTTTGATGTATACAAAAATATGAAACAATGTGAGATGAGAACAAACCTATTTTTAGCAGATTATTAATAGCCTTGCCATGAGTTTGCTCATTTAAGAAAAAACTTCCAAATCTCTCTATCGGTCATTTCTTTAACTAAATGGGCTCCAAAAACGCCTTCATCATCCACCAGACTTCTCAGGTGCCGAGCTGCACTGTTGAAGCCAACATAATTCTTTTTTGTGGCCAAGTACAACACTCCATAGGGAGGCCTCAAGCACTGAAGATTAAAGAAGGAAATAATCACCAAACAAATTGAAATAATAATAAGAATTATAATATTCTTGCCAAGTACAACACTCCATAGGGAGGCCTCGAGCACTGAAGATTAAAGGAGGAAATAATCACCAAACAAATTGAAATAACAATAAGAATTATAATATTCAGGATCACTAAATGCTGTAACGTGAAAAGAGATAATTTACATCTACTTAAAGAAATCTGTCTTTTTTTTAACAGAAATAAACAATAAAACTGGAAACTTGTGTTACATGGACTCTTCAGTTGAGGGTGACGTAGGATATCGAATCCTTCGCTTCACAACGATTGATTGTGTAAAAAACTTTCAAGGCTTATATATTGTATAGGATTTGCTGTGACAAATTTATAATAATTTGCATACATTTGTCAAGAGTGTGTTGATATTGTTTAACCATAATGAGGAAGATCGAAGCAATGGTTTTAAACATCTCATATCACAGTTTGATTAAAGGGTAAAAAGAAAGAGCAACTCACCTTTTTTATTAGGGCATATAGCTTCTTCAAATAGGTAACCGAGCAAGGGATCTCCGCCAACAAAATAACATCATAGCCCCCTTCCCCTTGGTCAGTTTCACTAGCCCTCTCCCATGCCCTGCTTCCTGAAAGCTTTCTAGATCGCCTTAATGAAAAGTCTTGCCCCATAATGCTACCATCTTGGCTACTACACCCATCATTGAAATCCTCCTCGGAAAAGCTCAGGCTCATCCCAGTTGGCACCTCAGGTACGTCATTCTTCACAACAGACAAGACCATGGGGAGTTCATCCCACTCCCCAGCATAAAAATGCACTGAGGCAGCGAGAGGTTGCCTTGATGGAGTCAAGGGACTCTCAGGCTGGCGGCTCTGCCTGTCTCGAGCTAGCTCAAGATTGGCCAGTACGTTAGGGATAGTTGTGCATCTTATAGTTTCGGCATTCAGATCTTGAAAATGCACTATGGACGCTCCCTGAAATTTGTTTTAAAACAGTTAAGAAACAAATAAATACATCATATCATTTATAACAAGTATCAATTAACCTAATACCGTTTTTTTCATACACACGGATCATTTTTTTTATTGTAATTTAACTTGGTTACTTTTAGTCTTTAGGATACTTATAATATAGCATACTCCCTCCATTCCTAATTATTTGTTGTTTTAAGGTAATGCACAGGAATTAAGAAATCTAATTAATGCTCTAACTAATGGATACAATTGGTCCAAAATACCAATAACACCCTTGTATATATATATATATATATATATATTCTAGTCTATCAAGTCTTGAAAATAGGAGAGAAAATGAATGTGTACTATTTTATAATACTTGGAGTAGTTTGAAAGAATAAGTTGTATTGAAGTCGGTCTTGAAAATAGGAAAGAGAATGAATGCAGACTATTTTATTGGGGTAATTTAGGAATGAAGTCATTAATTTCTCCTAGAAACCTACAAACGTCAAATATAAGAGAACAAAAAAATAGCTCCATAACGACATATAATTAGGAATGAGGGGAATAGCTTATAACACGGGCCAAAACTAAGAATATATGTGCTCCAAGACTACCTAAGCATCTTTATATATATATATATATATATATATATATATATAGGGTTCCATCCACAGCAACCGGTTGCTGTGGAGCAACTCCTTTTTTGGCTTGTTATTGTAGTGGCTGGAGCAAAAAAAATAAATAAATTATAACAAGCCAAAAAAAGGGTTGCTCCACAGCAACCAATTGCTGTGGATGGAACCCCTATATATATATATATATATATATATATATATATATATATATATATGGAGAATGATCCATAGCATGTATTTGCTATGGAATAAAAAGTGGCATATAACATCTACACCTTCCGTCTAATTAATGAATGGCTGCGATTTCTTTTGGGAAAATACCGTCCGCTAGTATGTCTAGTGGACGTAGTAATAATAAATTCTGGACAACTTGAGGGGAGATGAGAATACATGTCCTTCACCTGACTGCAGAGGACAACTTGGTCCTGATGCCGTATTTTCCAAAGCTACCTTAAGGAGATGTTTATATGATGATGATCTAGATGATAATCCCTCATCTGAGACTAACAAATCCATAGTTTTGCAGAATGAGTATAGTTCTTCAAAAATAAAAGCTGTTCTTGAGATTCTTCAATCTCATTGTAAATCCAACAGTCCAGGATCACAAGTGCATGGTATGGTTGGACTCAATATAGTTTCTTCATCTACAGGGAAGGCATTATCAGAACCAGGTGGTAGCATTGTAAATACAACACACGCAACGGAATTTTCAGACCCGTACTCTGAAGGATCAAAAAAGGCTTGATGGTACAATGACAATGTCTGCAAGAGATAAGGCTGTCAAAGAATTTAACACTGATCCCGAGGTTAGACTCTTTATCTCATGGAAGTGCAAATCTTGAATTGTTATTTTATTTTCTTAGACCAATTTGTTGGTAAGATACCTGCAGACTTGAGTAAGAAGATCTAGAACATGCACTGTAGCTTTTGAAAATAGTTCTCGGCTTATGTATCAAACCATGATTTGTTTCCATGATTTTGTGTACCACCTCTAGTACTGTTTGAATCTTTCTTTTTTTTGTTTATAAAACGTCCGCTAGAATTACTAGCGGACAAATAATAGCCATATTTCAATTACTTCTTTAAATGGTTTGAGTGGGTGGCATAATCGACCTAAAAATGTTTTAAATCTGTCCGCTAGAATTACTAGCGGACGGTGATAATCTGGACCGTTTATATTTCTAATGGAAGGTTAAGATGCTATATGCCACTTTTTGATCCATAACAAATAAATGTTATGGATCATTGCCCATATATATATATATAGGGAAGTATTTGCTATGGATGAAAAATGGACAAATAACATCTCCACCATACATTACATAAATTAAGGGTTGAGATTTAAAATGCAATTACGTCATCCGTTAGTTCAACGAGCGGACGCATAAAAAAAAATTCGGACCAAATTGCCCCCATATCAAGCCATTTACAGATCTGGCAAAGACTGTCTATTGATGAAATTAATTGCAAATTATTGAACACACACCATGCTTTGCTTCTTTTCAAACAGATATGTGCAATGGAATAATCCAAGTCGATTATCTGTGCCAATTTAACCAGCTTGCTTTTAAGGCTGTATTTGAACGCTAACTGTGCAATAAACATCATCAATGCCTTTTTATTTAGATTTTGCAGATTCAAATGCATTTTTGGAACTGTCAACTTGATGGTTATATGTATAAGGTTGTGATTGTCTGTTTTTCTTAAAACTTTTCGTTATTTTTTTGTTGATTTGTTGGTTGTTACACTTGCTGTTTACAAATTGGCTTGATATGGGGGCAATTTGGTCCGAATTTTTTTTTATGCGTCCGCTAGTTCAACTAGCGGATGACGTAATTGCATTTTAAATCTCAGCCCTTAATTTATGTAATGTATGGTGGAGATGCTATTTGCCCATTTTTCATCCATAGCAAATAAATGCTATGGATCATTTCCCATATATATATATATATATATATATATATATATATATATGTAAAACTTGACTTTTCACATGAAGCTCAGGACCTGATAACATATTTCCTTTTTTCTTTATTTAAAAAATGAGAGTGAATTAAAGCAAATGCCAAAGAAAGGAGCTGGAACCCTTGTACATGCAGAATATACAAGGCAAAAATCAAATTACTTCCCTCTTTATACATCAGTTTTTGTCCTTTATTTGTTATTTGAGTCAAAGAACAAATGGTGGAAGAAATTTTTTCTATAATTTTTCCATTTATCAAAATATGGTGTACTTTTCAGTCATGTCAAGCAATAAAATATATAACTGTCTAAGACAATAATAAAATCAATTAGCTGGAACAAGTTGTATGGGACTTTTAGTTTTCAACTGTTTTGGTTGAACAAAATAATTAAGAACTTTCAAATTTTCAAATTGCAACTTCAACTAAGTCTAAAAACTTTAAAGGAAAGAAACCCACTAAAAGATATAATAATCCCTCCTTCCTTGAAAAACACTCAGAAATATTTCCTGAGCCCATCCTTAGGGCCAACCTTAAACTGCTCCGCATGTAACTCATCAGCTTAAAAATTAATGGCCATGTTGCATTGACAATGATAGTTTCAGCATTGCAAAACCATTGATTTGGATTATGTACTATAAGCATGTCAAATTGCTTGTCTAGGGATCATTAGTAGACTATGACTAATGGTGTATTTGTGAGTTTTATTTTGCAGAGAAGGGAGGAAGAAAAAGTTGGACGTTTTCTTATAGAATTTAGAAAGAAAGGGAAGAAAAAGTTGGACGCTTTCTTGTAGAATTTAGAAAGAAAGAGTCCAACTTTCCCTTCGCTTCCCCTGGGGAATAAAACTCACAAAAATACCCTAAATGTACACCACCTAAAAAAAGTTGACTCGGTGATAGCAAGGAAATCGATGACTTCAAAATTCAAACTAAATGATAGCAACAAAAATAAAATAATTTTCTCATTTCATATTTGAAATTTGATTGATTCAAGTAAGAGTAAGTGAAACTGAAAGCAGCAAGACAAAAATAAAGATTAGCATACCTTCAGGCAAGCGAATATCCCAGGGAGTCCATAGCTGCAGCTAAGCTGAAAAAATTGCAAAGTAGGATATATTATCCTCCTATTCAAGTGCATAAAAGCATCTCAATCATTAACAACTCCTATTTGAATTAATTTCTATCCTACTTCCTCTATCCCCTTTCTCTCATTTAAATTTATCGCATTACCTATGACCATTTATTCACTGTGATTAATGGTTATTGTTTGGATAAAGCCCAAGTGTTTGATAATTCATGTGAACATGTATTTCATAATTATGTCAATTCAGAGTCAAACTAGTTGTGATTTATCCAATTTTAATATTTTTGTCGCCAATTAGCTTCAAAGGCATAGAACATTGAAAGACTTGTCCTCAAATAGGTGTGTAATGTTCTCAGAGAGTAATGAGTCTCACTAGCACTTCTTGCATTGTCACATTGCTTGGACCTTGGAGGTTGTCGTGTCGCTAATTTGTAGTTCTTGGAGGTGAGGATTGGATATGTCCTAGATCGTTGTAGAACTTGTTGCTATCCTGGTTGCAGGTCTTGGTACCAGGAAGAATACCAAGATTCTATGTATACACCAATGTTTTGTGATCTTTGGAGTGTGTGAAAATGATGAAATGCTCAGACTTTTAGTATCATGCTATGCCTTTTAGTTTCTCATATATGCAAAAACACTTCTCCAACAGCTTAGCTCCATCCCAAAGTTAATTGTGAGCAAGTCTTTAAAAGTCACACATAGGAAAATATAATAATTTCTTATGTTTTACCTACAAGAATCATCATTATTCATCTGTTTCCTTCAACGAATCTCAGAGGAATATGCACACAAATTTTTTGGTTTGCTATTCATTTACGTTTGGTTACAAATATGTGCAAAATAACATCAGAATTTTTTTCAAAGATATAGAGGAATCGTGGACCATAATTTAATATCCTGGAACTAATTGGTTAAAGATCCTTACAATATTAAAATAATTTAGCCGAGACGGTGATCATATACATCAAAAATGTATTTAATATGTAACAAAAATTTTGATACTAGAATGAAGGATGATATAAGAGATCGTACAAGTCTTAAATTGAAATACCTCTAACACCCTCTTGCCTCTAAAGCTCAGTTGTCCATCCCGAATATCATGCTTAAGGACATTAACAAGATCAATAGAGTTGTCCCAGGATTTTAAAGATCCTGCTCGTAAACCAAAGAATGTACCCGCAAATTTAGTAAAACAATTTGACACTTTGGGTTTATTATAAGAGTGCTTCCAAGTTACATCACACAGTTATAGATGATTGATTCTAAATTGTTAACTTCTCCTTGAAGATGATGCTACAAGATGATGTACTTACCGTCAATTTTTGATGATATTAGATCTGAGCCAGCAAATCCAATAATGTCAGCAACACTTACTCTTCCCTACAAGAGAGAGAAGGGATCAAGTTCATAACTTAAATACCGTTAGGCTATGTTTGTTTGCAAAAAACATGTTTGGGATTGGACTATTTGTTTTAATTTAACACTACTTCGAACTATTTTATCCCATCAATAATAGTCCTATGTACTATTTTTTTTTTCATTCCTAAGGCTATTTATATGGGATTATATAGTCCCGTGATGAATGTGGGATTAATAATCCCCCATATTTTAAGCTATCAAATAGCTTTTATGGAACTAATAGTCCCACATCAAAGGATTAATAGTCCGAATTAGTGTTAAATTAAGACAAACAATCCCAATCATGCTTTTTGCAAACAAACATGGCTTTAGTCTTTTACATTAAAAACGCTTAGTCTCTTGCACTTTAAAAAAAAAAAAAAGAGTATGCGACTGTAAGTAATGAAGAAGTGTTCAAAATATAAAGAAAAACATTCTAGTTATGGCAGACAGATGTGTGCAGAATTAATAAAAAGACAACATCTCAAGAAAAAGTTAGTTAAAAGGAACCGAGAAGGTTCTCTAAAAAACAACTTTCATATATTGCACGAACAAGTTTTTGGATGGCTTTATGAAACACAACATATGTACAAGGACAAAAAAGTATAAAACAGCAAAGCCAACCCAAAGAGTCAAACAAATAAACCCCGAAAAACTACAGAGACAATTACTCCTTCTGTTCCAAAATTAGAAAAAACATTTCTAAAATGATGACTTGTAATGGAAAACTTCCAAACATATCCATTACATTAGCTAGAAATGTAGTAGTGGTGACACTGATAGTACTCACTAAACTAAGAAAAAAGAAATGGCATGTTAGGAATTTCATGTTACTTTATTGTCTAAAATAGATATATATCTCTAATTTTGATTCTTTGAAACAGCCAGAAAAGGAACATATATTTCTAATTTTGGAATAGAGGGATTATATTATAATGCTTTCTGCTGCCAAGTATGACGCTTTTCAATAGCTTCATTAACCAATTTATGACAAAATACAAAGGACCATAAACTTTGTATGAAGTTGAACAAACAGAAACAATAGATTGCGAGCCCAACTATCACATGCATATTCTTCGACGATAATAAAATTACAACGAAGACTTCTATCTTGAAAATAAAAGATAACAAAAATAGTTACAAAGAATACATAAGCCACCAGTAGATATCATTAAAGTGGAAATTAGTATACCTTAAATATGCTAATTCCTTGCAAATCTACATTCTCCCCAGCATACTTATATGGATGAGTCATCTGCAAAGAGAAGAACAATCCCCACTTAGATTTCTAAGGCAACACTAAGCTGAGCAGAATAAAATTTTCAACTGAGAACTTTGAAATAAAATAGTTAAAATTTTTGTATCAAATCCCAAAAGCATTGTGTTAAAGCTTCAACATCCAAACAGAAACTATACCTTTGATGGAAGAATCTCAACAGCTGGTGAAGAGAGATGCACATCTCTGTCAGACATGGTGGAGATGCTGTGAGCTCCCCTATCTTGGGGTGCCAGGCCAGGCAAGCACTGTGCAATTAGTGATGGGGCACGCATTACAGCCTGATATTTGGGAGTATCAAGTTCTTTGGATAATAATCTGTCAATGCAACAATTCAAACAAATGTTATTTTCTTTAATATGTGACTGCAAATATTTAGTTTTTTTTAGAGTGAAGACTGGAAGAAGTGAATGTTGAAGATGAAAGACTCTAGCTTCCCAAAGATATAAGATATTCAAACCTTGTATGTACATGTATGATCTATGAATGATGCAAGAACTGAATTGCAAAATGAATAATAATAAACAAATATTATGAACTATCACAAAGACACTGAAGAATCTAAATATGACATTCAATTACTTGTAAGAAATACACCAATAGGGTTCAAAAAAATTAGAAATTTGTCAGTTTCTTCATCTTCTTTTTTCCTTTTTGGACAAGAACAAAAACTGGAAGTGGCTCTTGTTAAACATATGATTTATGATCACATATACAAACAAGAGGCCAAGTAGTTAACAATTCAATATATATCGTTAAGAAATGAGATGAATTCTCGAGAAACACTTGTCAATTTCATAATCTGTATACATCTTTCTACAGAAACCATCTTTCTACAGAAACCAACCTCATTCTCTTCTAACTATGTTACCAAACACCTTTAAGTTAACTAAAAACATGTAACCAAACAACTATCACAATTACTAATTTCTAATTACTTAATAATTACTTAAACTATATACTTCATTTTATAACTAAAATACCCACTTCACAACATATATATATATATATATATATATATATATATATATATATATATATAGGAAACTGATTCATGCCTAGTGTTAAATAGAAGTACTATTCCAGTTAGTGCATCTTGAACCGTCCAAAGAAAGATCCAATGGTTGGAAAAAATACCTTCCCTCCTTTAAGGAGCGGAAGGCAAAAAATAATGGGCCCTTTCGCTTCTTATAGGAGGGGAAGAAGAAATTACCTCACTGGCCCTATTGTTATCAACAAAATAAGTCAGGTATATATTATTAGTCTATGTATGTATATTTTAATAAAATTTATTGTATCTATAATTAATGTATAAGTATGTATACTTTACTATCGGATAGAAACAAACTGGTATAAAAATATTGAATTAAATTGTGTAAATGCGCTTCTTCTTTAAACTTTAATAAAAATATATTATTTTATGAAGGAAAAATGCATTTAAGAAAAATAAACTAAAATTCTTTGACAAATTAACAAGCATAGAATCCTACGGATTGCATTGATTCACAAAAATTAAAAAATGGTTGATTTTAAAAAAAACCCAATGATTATAATTGATGCATACTATAATTAATGCTAGCCTTTTGCTTCTTTTTAGTAATAAGAATAGGGTTAATAAGGTAATTTCTCCTTCCGCTCCTCTAGGCAGAAGTGCCTATTATTTTTTTACATTCTAAGGAGCAATAGGTATTTTTCCAGTTCTCGATCTTCCTTAGGACGGTTCTAGATGCACTAGCTGGAATCTATATATATATATATATATACATGTGTGTGTTGTGCGTGTATGTATATGTGCACGCGCACCCCCTATTTGGTGAGGCAGAGCGATTACTTAAAACTACTTTATTTACTTGTATTTAAAAAGTTGCGTGTATTTGTGATAATATAATAAAAGTTCTTTTATCAACAAATATTTTCAGTTCAATACTATACAAACAGAGTTTGCTTGTATTAACAAGATTACAAGATTAAGCGAAATTTCTAAATAAGATACTTTTGAAACTAATGACAAACACAACTTTGAGTTTTTCACAAACAACACTTTTTACTCCAACTCTATTGATTAAATGGTTTCATCCTACCACAACACTATAAAGAAGAGCTCAAAATAGTATCGAAGTCTAATAGAAGGAGCAGGAGCAACTTCCATGTAAATTGAGAAGAGGAGAGCAATGATTGGAGCATCGTTATCGGAAAACGTTAACATGACAGCGAACTCCATTTTTTGGTATGAAGTTCTTAAACATAGTACACTTTTATTCTGAAACACTAAATTTGGCGATTCAAAACTTTTTTATCCTACTTACTTGAAGTTATATTACACTAGAATGATTATAACTTCGTTTCATGATTTACAAACGAGAGGCATCCTCTTATATAGCCCTTGGGCATACAGCTAATGGCTAGAATTACATCTAATGGAGGGCCAGTCGACAAAATATAATCCCATAAAATATCAAAAAAAATTAACAAATACAGTCATCATATAGGTAGATCTAAAATACCCTAGAACCATACAAGACAATTCTAAGAAATACGACTAACGTAGAAAAATGCCCCTAATACACGTTTAGTAAGCAATAACATAACGTTCCTCCTTGAAAGTGCACATGTTGTAACACTACATTAGAAGCAACTAAACCAGATTTTACTATATCTCAACTAGTTTTAATTGTATCATTTAAGAAAGTTATTCCCAACATACCACGTTTTGAAAACTTATTTCATACCAACTAAACAAGTTGAGGAAACCTACCCCAACCATACTGTAACACGTAAAATGACGTTTCTCGTTTCTCGTTTCTCGTTTCACGTACCATATTGAACCACGATCTAGGTAACATTGAGTAGGAGTAATAGTCCAAGCAATCTCAAAGTGAAATTGGCAATGGGAGTGTAGTAGTAGGAGTACCAGTCCAAGGAATTTGATGAACTCTTACTGGTAAAAATTGGACATGTCAAATGCCATCAAGTGTAATATTATAACCAGCTGGAGAATGTTCATGTGTTATAAATTCTCTTTCTTTATACATACTCCCGCTTTTCCCCGTGCCTCGTTGATAGTCCAACTGTCCATTTTCGATGTTCCAATATAGGAGAATTTACAGTCTTTCCTTATACATTCTCCCTCTATTCTTATCTCTTAAACTGAGAATCAGTTTTCTTTTAGTGACACTCCAATATAATAGTCTCAAATCAAGGAACCAAATCAAATTATATTCAAATAAAAATTTAAACTTGGCCTTGAATTACGTAGAAGTCAATCTTTCTTCACAATTTTTTTGTTTTCATATAGGACTCACAATTATTAAATGCAATTTTATGTATCTTAAAAATTCCAAGGTTGAAAATTATGGAGAGGATATTGGAATTGAATAGCATCAAAACAGCCACCATTCCAATATTACAACAAAGGAAAATACTACGTATTCCCTTAGTATGATATATTATTAAAAAAAAGAATTTTTAGGTACCATTTTCATTAACAAACCTTACTAGATGAAAATGCACTCATCGTGACTCAACTAGCCAAAATTCAGTAAGGGGTATACTTTGTACAATTATAAGCTCTATAATCTTTAAATGAAATTGAATTTATAATGCACAACTGAGATGCATACTTAAATTAAAGTAAGAAATACAATGAGAAACCTAAAGTTAAGTAAAAACTAACATACATCATGCTTCCAGCACTGAAAAAGCCTACAAGAATATTCACAGTAAGTAATGCTGATTATGAATTATAAGTTATAACATATATATATATATATATATATATATATATATATATATATATATATATATATATGCGTGTGTATGTATATGATGAAAAAGGGGAGAAAATCCCAAAAATTTAACTAGAAAGAAATATAACCATTATCATAGTTAAAAGTAGCCATTTCATCCAATGAGGTAAAAGTTTTACCATTTCATCTCTCTTGATTTAGTAGTTATATAATTTATACCGAGTAAGAACTAAATTAAACATGGATGTTAATTAGTTCCACAATTATCCACTCAAAATTATAAAAATTGTAGAGAACAAAACCAGTCCTTCATCTTCAATTAATACAGAGTTGAAAATTATTAGAAAACAACACAAACCCACAAATTTAATTCAGTCAGAAACAGAATATATCAATGACAAATACCAAAAATACAGTAAAGCATGCATAAATGAACAAAGACAAAGAAAACATACCTCAGAAAAAATGGAAGTAATTGGTTCAAAATCTCAACAAAGAAAGCAATACCCTTTATAGAAATGGAAGATCAGAGATGGAACAGAGTTTGCACAGTGTATTGTTGTAATTCCAGAAATGCCATGTTGTTTACGTATGATGTTGAGTTTGTCAATCGTGGTCGAGGTCTGTTTGATCTGCAACGATTTTTGTGTTAAATTTGGGAAGAGACGGGAGTATTTTTTTAGTCGGGAGTTTTTACTTGACGGGATTAGGCAGTAAACGGAGTCTACACTACGGGTTTGAATATCGATAAACTAAATCTGAATCGGAATAAAAAAAGTTATTTGATAATTGACATATCTAAAATATTTGAATGATAAAACTTTATTATTTTATCTCTCTGAAAAAATTTAAAATTATTGTAAATTTATTTAATATTACTTAATATAATAGTTAATAATTTTTTTTTAATTTTTTAATTTTTTTTAATTTTTTTTTACTTCATTCAGCCATTCAGCTCAAAAAATTTGACTTAGTCATTCAGCTCATTCATCTTACCGATTCAGCCATTCAAACCAAAACAAACGCACTGACCGATTCAGCTCCATTCAGCTCTAAACAAACACCCCCGTATCAGTGGAGTTTTAACTTCTTTATTTGATAAAAAAATTAAGAGTCCTTTTGGGGGATATTTTTCTAGTGGCATTCTAGTGACCTTTTTTTTTGTAGTACCTTCCAAAAAATGTATAGTATTTATTACAATTGAAACAATATTTTAGGTGTAGTTTGGATACATACAAGAAACAGAATCTGTACAGTCTGTATAACCCTGTTTTTTGTATGTATCTAAATTACACTTAAAACACTATTTTTTATAAAAATTTCAATTTGAATAAATACTATACATTTTTTGTGAAGTACTACAAAAAAAAACCAAAAAAAAAAATAAAAGAAAAAAAGATCACTAGAATGTCACTAGAAAAATGTCCTCCTAAACTTATTGAAAAATTAAATGAGTTCGAATTGAGAAAATTTGAATTTTTAAACGAGTGTGACTATTTATAAATGAGTCTTGATGGAGTCAACTTAAATCAAATTCAAATAATTATTGAATTAATTATATATATGTAGCGAAAAATATATATACACAGTTGTGTAGTATACAGTCGCCTATGGCGACGATTTTTTTGGGTTATGACGACGGTTCAGCCGTCGTCATAGATAATCTAGTCTATAGCGATGATTCAACCGTTGTCATAGCTCAAAAAATCGTCACCATAGCACGACTATGTATTACACAACTCTGTATATACACATATGTATATGTATAAAATTTAATTAACTAAATATTATATGAATCAAGTTTAAATGAGTTTAAGTTGAGTTAAGCGAGCTTAGGTAGTTATATATATATATATATATACACACACACACACACACACACGGAGAGGATCAGGTGCATACCCTTTTATTTAACATATTCTGCTCATTACCTTTAGTGATGGATCGGACGACGGTTCGGTCCGTCGCGTATATTTTAGCTTTTAGCGATGCATCGAACCGTCGTCATAACATATAAACCGTTTATATGTTCTATAGCGACGAACCAAACTGTCGCCCGATCCATCGCTAAAGGTGGTGAGAAAGATATGTAAAATAAATGGGTTTGCACCAGAACCGGACTGTATACATATATATATACGATCAGGATCAAGAACATTCTCCTTAAATAACATTCCTCCTTAAATAACATTCTTTTATTAAAACTACGTCGTTTTGGAGAGACGCGGTGACATTTTTGTAAATACGCGATGACATTGTATTTACAAAAATGCCACCGCGTCCCTCCAAAACAACGTCGTTTTAATAAAAGAATGCTATTTAAGGATGAATGCTATTTAAGAAAAATACTCTTAATCCTTACCGTGTGTATATATATATATATATATATATATATATATATATATGTGTGTGTGTGTGTGTGTGTGTGTGTGTGTGTGTGTGTGTGTATTAAAACTGTAATTTGTTACAAAGATGAAAATATTACAATAATAGAATTGAAATAGTAATTCTTTCAAACAAAATAACAAATAATCATGAAAAAGGGTTAATCTTAACAACAACGATACTAGACACCGTACAAACTCCTGAAATACAGTCACATCCCAAAAATAATAATAGAATACCCAGATCTGAATTGTTCTTTAATACATGCAACGAAAACAAGCCGCCACAATAACACCACGTCTAAGTTTGAACAATTTATCTTTAATAATTCATGTACCGGAAAAAAATCTCACGTGTGACAACCTAAAATTTAGGTATATTCTAACTCCGGAGATGGTGTTACACGGTACTTCCATATTCAACAAATCTTCAATGATATAAACTTAATGATACAAATTTAAGCTTATATTATTACATCAAATCTCAAATTCTTAACCATTACATATTCCTACTATCATAATATTACACATTATATAGTAACATTATTCTCTTACATAATCTTCTAAATCTTCCCCTTAGTCATTTCCTTATCCTTTACTGGATGTTATGTCATAATTGACCCTAACTGAAATCATATAGTTTAAGCAAGGTATGACCATTAAATTGCCCAACATGTCTAACAATTTCCATAATAATTCAATCAAGAATAATATAATTTCACTTTAATAACTGAACAAATAATTATGAAGTATTATGAATAATAACACATAATTTGGCTTTTCTTTACACAAATTCAGATGACAAAACATCATTCAAATTTTGAGTTTTGGTCGACAGACCATGAACTTTATTTTTCTTTTCTTGAGAAGGATAACATAACACTAAGGCCATAGGTCCGATATTCCTTACGAGTGTGTCTAGGTGATTAACCTCTAGTACCCTATGTTGTACAACACTGCTTCGTTAAATGTATTTACGTTTAATTTAGGACACATTATGTGCCAGTCGATATACGGCTAAAACATTCGTTTATTCTTTCTCATGCTTACCCTTGAATACTTACCAAAGTAATTGATTCAAGATAACAACAATAATATTTTGAAAAACTTGTAAATAAATCAACAAAATACTTTATCATTCGTCTAGCAGAATCAAATGACATTGACACATCTTTAAATATTTCATGTTATACATGACTTGAACACTTGTACAAATACTAAAAGATTTGCATAAGTCTGGAATATACATATTCATGCAAGAATATCATATACTTCAATATAACAAATTATACCATTTCAAGTGAACATAATCAAATGAACTTGCCCAACATATAGTATAAACAAGGTTTAGGAAAATTTACATAACACCAAGGTTCTTCATATAGAAAATTTGCATAACATAAAGTTAATATAAGAGTTAGAAACTTGTCATAAGTAGAACTTGTACAAGATTAGAAAACTTCCCTTTAGCGTTCTTTATAATATCGACGATATTCACCCTTCAAATGTCCTAAACATTTACATTAATCATAACATTCCAATTAGGCATATAACGACACCAAATTTGGTTTATGCTAACTTTACTTATATTACTTTCATATTCGTATCATTAGATTCGAATAAATACCCAAGTTTATTATTACTTGTTATAACGCTTCAGTTTCATCATAACATTTGCGAATGTCCAAGCAATATACTTTTGTATAAGCCTAGCACGATTTTATAACTTTTCATAACACTCATTGATTTAGTTTAAGTTTTTAATGTTCTTTATCCGATTTACATAATTCAGAACGTTCATTATTTTCCTTACCATTCATTATGGCCTCTTAATAATTACATACATGTTTTATTAACGTTCATCAACGTCTAAGTTATACAACCCATGTATACTTAGAACGTTCAACACGAATACGGTTCACGGATATCGTTTACATATTTTGCATTCACGTTTTATAAACTTTTAATCAGCCTCTAATTGTTAAACTTAAGGTTTTAATCATCCTTTAGGTTGTTACTTTATGTTTAATTAAAGTTCATTAACAACCCTTAATCATTCTTTATCTTTTATGCTTTAAAAAGCTCTTTACCATTAAAATTCTTAGACCGGCGATGTGGCACCATAACCTTTCACAAAATCGGCGCTGCGGCACTAGTTTCCAGTACCTTCTCCCCGAGCTGGCAATGCGACGCCCCATTTCATGCCTTGGATGACCAGTTTCTTTGAATTTTTTTTGAAGTGTTGAAATTCTTCAAAACGCTCACTTCTCGAACTTGTAACTTGTTCGATATAACTCAGAACAAGTCCGTTCTAAAGCCATTTTCTTGCTTATCTTACGTACTTCAATTTCCCCTGAACAGAACATTTTTTTGAATCCTGTTAACGAGGTTTTTACTTGGTACGAATTTCATTGTTAATTCATTTTACGTCATTTAACGTTTTTCGTTCGTTTGTCCATAATTCGTTCATCCGATGTTCGAATATGTTCATTCTTAAGCCTACAACTCATAAATTTTGTGTTCTTCAACATACCAACGAAACCTAAGGTTTTCATATTCATTATCTTCATTCCATTTTTGTTTGGAAAAATTACTTAACTACGATTTCTTCGGTTAACATCTTTTACTGAAATTTTTGTTATAACTTCGTATTGCGTATTTTTACTCTGTTCCAAATGGAATAATTCCATAATTAAATCATCTATCATCCTAACAAAGCATATATCAACTAAATTATATGCGATGGTTATAAACTTGTCCATCAACAACAAGATCTAAGTTTTTCATGTGTTCATCATTAAGTTATTAATCATTCATTATGATTTCACTTATTAAGCATTCATTAGTGTTTTAAATCCACTATTATCCATCCTTATTCCATTGGATCATACATATATGACCATAAACATTTCTCTACCAAATTATTAACGAAGATAGATGAAGATTATGGTTTGAAGTCTTTTACCTCTTGATGTTCTTAGTGTTCTTGAGTTCTTGGTTGGTTGAATGGTTTAGTTAACTTCTTCTTCTTCCTTGAAATCTGAATTCTCTATCTCTTTTCTCTCAATATTTGCTCGTTGGTGAATTTTTGTGTGAAGGAAAATGAACTAAGGCTTGGTATATATAGAATTGCAAGAGTTAGGGTACTTTGGTCCTTTAAATAACTTTCCACTAGTTTACAATTTGGTCACTTAACATATGGTTTCTTGTGGTCAAATTCCTCAAGTTTCCATTCTTACATAACAACCCATCATCATCCACCATTCAATTCCATCCAACCATCCAAAATAACTTTTGAGTCACCAACTTCTACTATTCACACCTCCTCTCCAACAAATATCCACCAAGCTTCTCTTGCAATCTTGGTGACCCACTTGGGTGACCTATATGAGTTGCCCCATCCTCTTTACCCACCCACTTGATCAATGGTTCTACCATGAGTTTGGTTCTTGGTTTAGGCTTAGTTTTAATTCAAATTGGGCCAAACTTTGGACTTTAATTAACATTCCTTTGGGCTTTAATTTAATTAAGTATTGGGTCTCCTTAATTCATTTGGGCTTGACAAAGTCCAATTCCATTAACAAATTGTCAACCTTGACTTTGGTTGACCAAAACTTTGACTTTTCATATTCTTACCGTATAATTCTTGTATTACTTACGTATTCACTTCGTATAATTTTTGTATTGTACGTCGTATTATTCTTCATATTATACTTGTATAATATATTGTATTATACTCGTATTCTTTCCATATAATAATAATTCTTATTATACTTAATCATTTCTTTTTCTTTCAAATTCACTTTCATTAACATCTTGAATTTAAGTACGCAGATGAAAAACTGCGTTTTTCATAACTGAAATTTTATTGAATATGTCATCTTTCCTAAGAATTATAACATTACGCGTTTCTTAGAAACTCAAAAATAATTCCCAAGCAATTTTGGATGAATAGGGTTTTAATGAAAATTTCTAAAAAAACTTATATTTTTTTCTTGGAAATTCACAGTACTTAATTCTAGCACATAGCCAAAATTCTAACCTCAAACAATTATCCTAGGTTATAAAATGACCTTTAAACACATATTACAAATAATATTCATCAAATATGAATTCTAATCATTAATATTCTACTAAGCTTAATTATAAGATAAGTGAAATTTCTCGATCGTTTCATCATGAACAAAAAATAATCTCAAGTGGAGAAAACAAAATCACCCAAACTAAAAAAGTAAAATCTTCCAAGAGAAGATAATGACATCCCCTCACAAAAAAAAAGTCATCTCATGGAAAAAATAAGTCTCGCAAAAGGGGAAAATAAGTCCCACAAAAGGAAAAAACAAACTCTACAAGAAGAGAGAATAATTTATTTGATCAAGAGGGATCTAGGAAGCCGAGTTGAGTAGGACACAATTTATTATGAGCCGAGTTTGAGTCGAATACAAAATAGTATGAGCCGAGTTAAGCAAACTTAGACTATCCTAATTTAAGTAAGCCAAACTTAAGTCGGACACAATATAATACAAGTTGAGTTTAAATGAATTTAAACGAGCTAAGTTTAAGTTGGACACAAAATAGTATGAGTCGAGTTTGTGAGCTCCGGTATTCCCATTTTTAAGGTTAAAATAGAACCACATAGTGCAATTTTATTGATAAAAATATAGCAAATAATATTTTACAACTAACAAAAATGTCAAAATGTACACTAATATTAGTAATTGGAAGCTAGGGTTTCAAACAACCCTAAATTTGTTAATTGTGACTACCCACGAGTTGACTTTGACCGTTGTTAACTGCCTTGAACCTACAAAAAATTCACCATAATTGAGATGTTCCAGAGTGACTCTCCGATGCTCAAGTCAAAAAAATTGAGAGAGAAGTTATGCAATAGTTGAGAATAATTTACGTACCTTTGATTGTATGTGTGATCTCTTTATATAGTGGAAAGTCCTCTCCTATTTGATCTTTGATTGTTATGGGATTCCCAATCTTAATTACTCATTGTTATCTTGATAGTTATCTTTCTATTGATAATTATCTTTAAATAAATATCAGATAACTACAATTAGTTATTTATTAAGCTGCCATCAATGAGAATTTTGGCCCACCTCATCTACATCAGTTGCTCTTACTCCTTTGAAACTCAAAGAGTTAAAAAGGAGTAGGTAAAATGCATATTTGTCTCTGCACAATTAGATATGTTGTTTCCAAAAGGCACTACGAGATCTAGAAGGAATGTTGAATAGATCATTTAAAAACTTTTTCTTTTTAAAGAAGTATTACCAGATTATAAATTCAGTAAGTTAATTTAATTACACAGTGAAATATTAGTTTGAAAACTCCTTCAAAATTTAAGGAAATCTCACCTCTAAATTTAGTTCACTTATGGAATTAAGTCACAATCAGATATAAAAGATAATGCAGAAATGTAAGTGCAGAAAAGTATATGATGTTAGACCATGACCTTTAATAAATAAAAATTAATTTTTTTCTAATTATTATTCTAAACATTAAGGTGTTTGATAGACTCCACGACACGCTTGCGTGAGGTGGTCATCGCCCAGATCGTTTCTAGCAAGCTATGAAGGTGAATAACACAACACCTTAACCCCTCGCCTATATGTAGACGACAATCTTAGTACAATTGCTCGCGTTAGAAAATCTGTATTGAATGGACACCAACAACACTTTGACCCCTCGCTTATATGTAAGCGATAATCTTGGTACAATCGACGATTAATATTTTAGAATACGCCACACAACTATGTATTGTTGTGTGATAAATCAATATTGAACCTCACAGAACCAAAGGAGAATAATCTCACCACAATTTTATTTCTCAAAAGTTTTCTCTGAATTACATACATCAAAACTTATTTATATTATATATGAAACCCTAGAATCCTATAAGGAAATAACAAGTAATTTAGAATCAAACTCTTATCTAAAGTATCTTAATTACAATAGAAATATGAAAATATAATTAAATTCCTTATTTTAAGGGTGAAATTCGCATTTTCAAATCAAGCCAAAACGGGTCAACTGGAAATCCATCTCGGTGAGGTCGCACTACTTTTGAATGGGCAATGGGCGCAGGGCAGCGCTGGAATGGTAAATAGCCATTTTTCGTCTACAGAGGGTGCAACAGCGCTGTAATTGAGCTGGAAAAGGGCGTGGCCGCGCTGGCCCAGTTTGGCTGCTAATTTGATGTTTTTAATTCCTAAAATTGTCCGCTTTCACTCACACCCTGTTAACGATCTAAGACCCACACTTGAATGGCTTGGTGCATAAAGCTTGTAGTCTCATAAGGAATTGGAACATAACTTTGGCGCAGATTAAACAACACCAATGAACATGGTTCTAAAAATCTAACGTGAACTTCAATGTACGCATCCTTAAGTTGATTTCAGCCCAATCACCTAAGATCATTTGTTGAACCTCTAGAGCTTGAGTCGAAAGATTATCATAAAATTCTGATCCCTTATGCTTGTGTCATTCCCCTCCTCTATAAAAGGACTTGTGCTCAAATCTTGCATCTCCTCCTCTCGAAAAGGATTGCTCCACAAATCTGACTCTACATCAAAATAGATTAAATGTATATATAATAAAGTAAATGCAAGTAATAATTTGAAAAGTTCTATTTCCTCATGGATCAAATATCAGTATGTAGAACTCTTCATGTGGTAGATTCTTCCAATGACGAATACCTGGATCAAATGTCAATCGGATGATCTCGACCATTCATGCAAATACACACTTCAATGCACCTGGATTAAATACCAATATTTGAAACTTTGCACATTGCATCTACAAACACTCTTGAATTCCTAGATTACATACAAAATAAACCCAATAAACATGCATCTTCTGTTTAATCACTAAAAACTCATGAAACTCGAAATCATATGCATAGTCTACTAGAATAATAATAAAAACACTTCCCTGTATACCTGCAATGCATGGTCCCGAATGATTTGCACAATGAATCATGTCACTCTCCTCGATGAGTATGATCCCATCCCAAATCTGCACAACAAAATTAGCTTTTACCTTCCCATTAACGTTAACACATTTAGGATCAAGTAATTGCACTAATGAAATAAAAAGGTCGCGTCCCACTTTACAAGATGAAAACTCAATAGCATATTTATCATGATCACGGACAAAGTCAACATGTGCTATAGAATTTCCCAAAGTGTTGACAAAAACCGGAATATCATCAAAACATATATTAACACATTTTCCTATGGAGGAATGCAAAATATGATTCAATAATCTCATGGAAGTTCGTAATGAATTAGCTATTCCAAATGATATAACTAAACACTATGACACCCCTAAATCCCATTCCCATAGGATCTGGTGTTCACTTTATACAAACATTCATTCCTAACTACCCATTCATAATAAAAGTGAATAATAAACCTTCCCATAAAGGATTACAATAATAAAAATCTCCTAGGTTATCTAACCTTTAAATACAATCATTCAAATGCGAAAAATAAATAAACTATATTACATAATTCCAATAAAGTCTGACAATAAAATGTAAACATAATTATTACAAGTCTTCAATACTTGCTCATCTTTCCTTTTCTTTTACTGGTGCTAGGTACATCGACCTTCTCAATTGTAGCTGTAATAGGTATATAAGCAAGAGTGAACAAACAAAGCTCACTTGAAACGATAATGAATAAAACATTTACAACATTTGCCAGATAATAGGCTCAATAGAACTGAACAATATGTTCTATCAACATTCTAAAATATATTACTGAGGGTCTTATGACCACGAACCATGTCCACAGTTATAAGTACTCTTTTAACTTAAACTTTAACAGTCATAAGACTATAAGGACTCCACGTACTTAGGGGGATTAGCCCTTAGTACAATGTATTGTGCACAAACATTTCAACTCTAAGCGTAAACCCCTAATAATAGGGTAGTTCATCTCAGTATTTAGAGTACAAGTCCGCACCAAAGTAAGTTTGGTTTGAATACGTTCCAAGAAAATTTAGAATTCAACGGTCATCAACTAAGGATTAGTTGAATGAAAGGAAATAACACTATGTTACGGAATAAACCATAATTGAATCAACATGGTGTACTAAGTTCATGCTTTAGGAATAATCTTGTGACACCCCCAAATCCGGTACTTCCATTTCCACAGGATTTGGTGTTCACTGTACAAACATCATCCATCTATCTACCCATAAATAAATGTAAATCATGCAATAAATAGAAATAATAATAAATCTCCCCTTAAGGGGTTACATCAACTACATAATAATAAATCTCAGGTTACGTTAACCTTAAATAATCTGTGCAGAAACATAAACAAATAAGTCTTAAGTAACATCAATTCTACTTATCATCACATAACCACTTAAATAATCAATCTTCATTACTTGCTAAGCTTGCCCTTGCCTTTACTAGTGGAAGGTTCGTCTACTCTTTCGTTCTTAACTGCAATGTTATTATTCGTAAGAGCGAGCATTATTGCCCACAAGTATAATAATGAAAGTAACAATATAATAACATGCGAGTGAATTAAAGACTTCTGAAATAAAGCTCAACTTTTGAATCAAGAATGAATAACAAGAATCAAAAGAAATCTGAGGGTCATAAGACCTTGAACTATGTCTTAGGTTATACTTGAAACCTTTAACAGTCATAAGACTTTAGACTCTTCTTCTCGTACTTAGGGGGATCAGCCCTTAGTACCATACTGTGCACAATATTTTAACGCTAAAGCGTAAATAATCCCTTTACAGGGTTGTTCATCTCAGTTTGACATTAGAGTCCGCACCAAAGGAAGTTTGGTTTGGATAAATCATCAAGGGTTCTGAAATTTAGAATGCTCATCAACTATGGACTAGTCGAATCATAAAGGGTTCGCTAGTCTAACAAAATTCACAATAACTGATATATAAATCGAATAACAATTCCAAGAGATATACAATAGAATAATTATTGTATAACAACATCATGCTTTGAAAGATTAATATACTATTGATATAACAACATGGGCTTAGTCAAAATAACGAGAACTTGCTCAATGAAAAGAGACAACTTATAATTCATATAATGATAACGAGTAGGGTTAGAAAACTTGCCTCGTGCGTAGATTACACTTTAACTAAACTCGTTCTTTGATTTAACTCCTACATATCAATTACGTTCACAACACCAGTCAATTATAACATACTGAACATCATAAGCTTATTCTTTTGTCTAACTCGAATTCATGACTATACTTAGTCAATTACTACTCTTATTGTAAAAATTAAGATTTCACGAACAAAAAGCTAGCTATACATTCGATCATTCAATTTACACGTAATTGTGTTATGGCCGTGTTAAGAATTTATTTTAACACCTCATTATATGTCTAACAATTTTTTATGATCATTAGACTAAGTTACTATCACATTTCTATACTTAAACACTTGAAAAAAAACATTTTCTGGATATTCTGCTAACTGGCCTTGCGGCGCCACTTTTGTAACGGGTCTTGGTGCTGCGGCGCCGTGGCGCGGGAAATGAACTAGGAGTTGGCGCCGCGGCGCGACACTCCAGACTCTGAATTCCCAGTTCGCGAAGAACACAGAATTCAGCGAAAATAAACACTACATAATCATTAATTCTCCAAATTAAAAATACCCACATGTTAGAATATGTATATAATTAATACCCAACATTTATAGAGTAATTTTAACCCATTAGAACACATAATCACATAATTAAATCATGCAAATTGTATTGTTCTTGATGTTCTTGAAGTGTTGGACATAAATTCCTAAAATTCAACGCCACGAATTCGTTATAAAACCAAATCCAACCATTCAAATTTCGTTTTGTTCGTTTTATCATGCATAATCACATATAAGTAGAAATTTTATAGAAAAATTCATGTTTGACATATTAAAATCACATATAAGGCCATATGGCCATATTCCATACTTTGTAAATAATATACGTTATAAAATTATGAATTGATGATATGGAAACCTATATAACATATAATAAAATATGTTATGCTAATCATATTATTACATATATCCATATAACAACACAATTTCCCATTTACAGAGACTTTACAGAATTTTGAAAGCCATATTCATAAAACTGAAACAACGTAATTAAACTGGGTTGGAGAAATTACCCAAGGTGTAGATTGAGCGAAGATAACAATCTCTCTTACAAACACCACTTCAATCACACCACTCACAATCTCCCTCAAAATTATCAATTATCTCACTTAATTCTCATACACTCTCCCTCTCTGCTTTTCCAGACTCAGAAAATAATAAGAAAGAGAATACGCATAAATAATTAAGCAAACTGACGCGCATTATGGTCAGTTACCCAATCATGGGTAACTGCTAACAACTCTCATTAGGGCCTTGTTTGGCTAGTCAAGAATAGGTTTCAAAACTATTTAATTTAATTAAACCTTTATAATATAGTTTAAATCAAGTCACACCCAGTTCAATTATCTTATTTAATTTAATTTAAATAAAATATAATTATTTCTTATTAATTCACATAGTCAAATAATTAAATTCTCATTTATTAATAATGTCAATTATTAAATCTCTAATTAATTATTAAATTAATTAAAATACTATTAGACTTATTAAATATTTCTTTTAATACAATAAGCTCACATAATGACATACATCGAATAACAAAAATTCTCCACATTAATTTAATAAATATAACACATATAATTAAATTAATCTACCACAATTTCATCAATTAATTATTTAATCTAATAATTAATTCATCAAGAAATATTTATTCAATCCAATAAATATTAAAATTAAATTATAAAATGTCAGTTGTCACATCTTTTCCCCCTTAAAAGGATTCTGTCCCCAGAATCACGACTCAATAATTTTGACCCGTTACATTCTCCCCCCTTATAAAGATTCTGTCCCCAGAATCGCTTATAATAATCTAGGTAAATAAATAAGGATAATTCTTCATCATATTTTTTTTGAGTTCTCACGTAGCTTCTTCAGCGTTGTGGTTCCTCCAAATTACCTTAACAGAAGGTATTACTTTATTTCTCAGAATTTGTTCTTTTCGGTCGACAATTTGAACAGGAATTTCTTCGTAAGATAAGTCTTTGTCGAAATGTAGGGGTTCATATTCAATGACGTGCTTGTAATCGAGTTTGTAGGTGCGTAGGACTGAGACATGGAAAACGTTGTGGACATTCTCTAGAGCTGGAGGTAAGGCTACCTCATAAGCAACTTCTCCGACCCTTCGTAGAACTTCAAAGGGTCCAATGAATCTTAGGCTTAATTTCCCTTTCTTTCCAAACTTGATCTTTCCCTTCCAGGGAGAGACCTTTAAGAATACATAACTACCTGATTCGAACTCAACATTTTTACGATGTGGATCTGCGTACTTCTTCTGTCTATCTTGAGCTGCTGTCAATCTTGTTCGGATCACTTTGACTATTTCTGCTGTTTGTTGTACCAATTCCGGGCCTAGTAATTGTCTTTTGCCAACTTCATCCCAATATAGCGGAGTTCTACACTTTCTGTCTTATAACGCTTCATAAGGTGGCATTCCAATACTAGCGTGGTAACTGTTGTTGTAATCGAACTCTACGAGCGGTAGATAATCATCCCGATTTCCTTTAAAGTCCATTATACAAGCTCTTAACATATCTTCTAATGTCTGAATTGTTCTTTCACTCTGTCCATTTGTCTGAGGGTGATATACGGTACTCATTCGCAACTGTGTACCCATGCATTCTTGTAGACGTTTTCAAAAGTTCGACGTAAAGCGCGGATCTCTATCAGAAACAATTGACACCGGAACTCCGTGCCTTGAAACAATCTCTTTCACATATAACCTTGCCAACTGATCTAAGTTGAATCTGATTTTGATCGGAAGGAAGTGTGCGGATTTCGTCAATCGGTCAACAATAACCCATACTGCGTCGTAGCCTTTCTGAGTTGTCGGTAGGCCAACCACGAAATCCATCGTAATATGTTCCCATTTTCATTCTGGGATCTCTAGCGGTTGTAGCAACCCACTCGGTCTCTGATATTCTGCTTTCACTTTTTGACATGTCAGGCACTTGGCAACACATTCTGCAACCTCTCGTTTCAAATTTGGCCACCAAAAGTGTTGTCGAAGATCTTGGTACATCTTGGTACTACCAGGGTGAATCGAATATCGTGAGTTGTGAGCCTCGCTCAAAATTTCTTCCTTAATCTTTGGTACTGGTGGTACCCAAATTCTACTCTCGAACCTCAATATTCCTTCCTTATCCATCTTGAATCTTGATTCGGTTCCTTCGGATATCTTCTTTTTCACTGTTTTACATTCATCATCCTGAAGTTGAGCCTCCTTAACCTTGTCTAGTAGAGTTGTACCAGATTGCATCTGAAATAGCTTCTCATCAATTTCTATAGGATACTTCACTTCCAACTCCAGTTTCTCTATTTCTGAGATTAGCTCCTCCTGAGCGGTCAACATCATCAATTTCTCCCGACCCTTTCTACTTAAGGCATCGGCAACCACATTTGCCTTACCCGGATGGTATAGAATCTCATAATCATAGTCCTTAATTAACTCCAACCACCTTCTTTGGCGCATATTCAAGTCTTTCTGTGTAAAAATATATTTCAGACTTTTGTGGTCTGTATATATTTCACACTTTTCCCCATAAAGATAGTGCCTCCAGATTTTCAAAGCAAAAACCACTGCAGCTAACTCCAAGTCATGGGTCGGATACCCCTTCTTGTAATCTTTTAGTTGTCGTGACGCGTACGCAATGACTCTACCATTCTGTATAAGCACACATCCAAGTTCTTTATGCGATGCATCACTATAAACCACAAAATTTCCTGTATCATCTGGAAGAGATAATACAGGTGCTGAACTTAACCTCTTCTTTAATTCTTGAAAGCTTTCCTCACACTTCTCCGTCCAAACAAATTTCACCGATTTCCTAGTCAAATTCGTCAATGGAGTTGTGATATTGGAAAAATCCTGAATGAATCTTCTGTAATAACCTGCCAATCCAAGAAAACTTCTTACTTCCGACGGCGTCTTCGACTGATCCCAGTTAATCACAGCTTCGACTTTAGATGGATCCACCGAAATTTCGTCCCTATCAATCACATGTCCTAGAAATTGTACCCTTTCAATCCAGAATTCGTATTTCAAAAACTTAGCATACAACTTCTCTCTTCTCAACACTTCCAACGTTAATCTCAAATGTTCTTCATGTTCTTCCTTGGTTTTTGAATATACCAAAATATCGTCTATAAATACCACTACGAACTTGTCCAAAAACGACTTGAACACACCATTCATTAGTCCCATAAATGCTGCAAAGCATTCGTTAAACTAAACGACATTACTAAAAATTCGTAGTGACCATATCGTGTTCTGAACGCTGTCTCCGGTACATCCTCTGGTCTCACCTTTAGTTGATGATAACCACTTCTCAAATCTATCTTGGAAAAGTATCTTGCTCCCTTTAACTGATCGAATAGATCGTCAATTCGCGGTAATGGATACCTATTCTTAATCGTGACCTTATTCAGTTCTCTATAGTCTATGCAGAGCCGCATTGTCCCATCCTTCTTCTTTACAAATAAAACCGGCGCTCCCCACGGTGATACGCTTGGTTGTATATATTTTTTATCCAATAATTCTTGTAGTTGGGCCATCAGCTCTTTCATCTCTACTGGTACCATTTGGTATGGTGCCTTCGATATTGGAGCCGTTCCTGGAGCCAAATCGATCACAAATTCGACCTCTCTATCTGGCGGAAGTCCTGGTAAATCGTTTGGAAATACGTCGACGAAATCCCTCACTACTGGTATCTCTTCTACTTTCGGATTTTCTTTACAACTGTCGACTATGTAAGCTAAATATCCTACACATCCTTGTCGTAACAACTTCTTGGCCTGCATCATCGTCAGACAACTCGCTTGTCTAGGTGACTTTCTACCATAAAACACAACCTTTGACGGAGTCATAAAGTTAATACGCTTCTTTTGGCAATCAATTACCGCTCCGTAATTGAATAACCAGTCCATTCCCAAGATAACGTCAAATTCCCCAAGTCGAATAGGGATAAGATCTACGTTCATGATATTACCCTTAATATCCACTCTACAATTCTTATGTACGTACTTAACAGGGATTATTTCTCTATTCGCGATTTCTATGTTCATGGGGTATTCTAACTCATCCTTAGGCAATTCTAAATTCTTAGCAAAGTCATCGGATATAAATGAACAAGTAGCACCCGAATCAAATAATACATAAGCATTAACTCTATTGATCGGAATGATACCTGACACCACATCACGAGACTGCACTGCGTCCTGCACTGTCATGTTGAATGTTCTGGCAGTCGGTCGGTTGGTTGCGGTTGGTGCTGCGATAGTCAGAGTGCTTCCACCGGCGTTTCCTCTATTTCCTCCTAAACTCGTCCCTCCAGATCCTTTCTTGGGACAGTCCCTTGCCAGATGATCCTTTGATCCACAAGTGAAACATGCACCCTTCTTTGGGTTCGGACAGTTTGGTGCTATATGGCCTTCCTGACCACAATTGTAGCATACATATTTCCCTTTCATGCAAACTCCCAAATGAGCTTTTCCACAGCTTGAGCACGCTTTGATCTTCTTCTTCTGCCCTCCTTGTTGACTTTCAGTTGACGAGTTATCCGTCCACTTCCTCTTCTGATTATGACTACCCCCAGTGCTACTCCCACCAGTCTTGTTATTACCTTCATTCTCACTCTTCTTCTTCTTTTGCTCCTGATTATACTTCGTTACTGCATCGCTTCCACCCTCAGCGAGTATGACTTTCTCTAATACCCCGACGAATGTCTTCAACTGAAACATCGACACTTTACTATACAACCACGGCTTCAGTCCTTATTCGAACCTTCTTGCTTTTCTCTCGTCTGTGTGCACTTAATACGTGGCGAACCTTGCCAATTCCTTGAATCTAGTCATATAATCTGATACTGACATATTCCCTTGCTTCAATTCCAGAAACTGAACCTCCAATTGGTTCTGCGAGGTAGTCGGGAAATACATCTCGAAAAACATCTCCTTGAACCTCTCCCAGGTAATCATACCTTCTCCTCCATGGACCTTGTTTGCTTGCCACCAAAAACTGGCTTCAGATTTCAGCATAAACGTTGCAAAAGCGGTCTTCTGATCCTCTCTGACTCTTGCGACCTCAAAAACCTTCTCCATCTCCATAACCCAAGTCTGAGCTTCGATCGGGTTCATGGAACCTTTAAACTCTGGCGGTCCCACCGCCTTGAAATCTTTGAATGTTGTATTCGGTGGAGCTTGAGGTTGATTATTTATTGCTCCGGTTAGTAAGTTCACTAATTGTTGGACGAGATTAGTGGCATTATTGTTATTATTCGTTGACTCTTCCTGAGCTGATTGACGATTTTATCTTCTAGGCGGCATATTTCTGTTAAGAATATATGCTTATTAGGTATTTATTCAATCCTTCAAACAATTAAGGCTTAACTAGAATATTTAATCATAATTCACTTAACACATTACTTCAAATAAACTTTGACATTTCATTCAATTCAAAAGTTTTAACATCATAAGATAGCATCACTGCTATTTATATCAACTATCCCGAGATAAAGAATCTACAGGAATTAAAACATCAAAATATTCCTTTGTTTATAAACACATCGGAATTTACATCATTAACTACCAAATAGTTTTCACATAATTAATACTAATACTATCACTGTCTGTTAAGGCTCCGAATAGCCTTGCTATGCTCCTCTTCTATGATGCGAGACATCGTTCTGCGATCCAGCATGTACGATGGTAGACCTTCAAACTGGATTGGGAACCTCAAAACTCGATCCTGGGCTTCATCCATTGCATTAATAAGTGTAGAGTATGTCTCTCCAAGCTTAGCCTTCTTTACACGACAATCCCTTTCTGCAAGATCAGCACGACGTGATTCACTTACCCAACCCTCCTCTGCTATGATTAGCTTCTCTGAGCTTTCCTTCAGTTCCTTCTTTAACTTCTCTATTTCTTCGGACTTCTCCTCGTTTTGACCCTTCTCGTGAACCAAATCCCATTCCACGTTTCCCACACGTGTGTGAAGAGTCACAATCTCCCTATCCTTCTGCTCGATGGTAATCTGCTGACTAACCGCCTGCTCAGTCAGATCCCGGATAGTATCCTGTAACTCTATGTTACGATCATAAAGTGCATCATACATCTCAGCATCAATGGAGTACTGTGGAAACTACTCTTCCTCCTTTTCCTCGTCAAATTCCTCCTCAAGATCAGTCTCAGGTTCATGCTCTTGACCAACAACGGTGATCAATGGAGATGACTCCCTCTGTATCAACTGTTCCCTGACGACATGAATGTCTCGGGGCTCCTCCTCTATAGGTACTCGGGATTCCTCCTCCCCAGCTCGACTAGCTCCTCCAACATCCGACATCCTGACAACAAAATTTTAAGTTTTAGTTACTAATCTGTGCTAGCGAACACATAGAGTAACATATAAGCACATAAAGTCTTTTATTATCTTCAATGAATTTAGAAATTCATTTCTTAGAACTCGATAAGAGTTTACCACCACTATGTTTTCGATCTCCTACAAGGGTACTATCTAAGGTTGTTCCCCCACCTAAGGTTCATAACCTACAACTATGATACCAACCTGTGACACTCCCAAATTCGGTACTTCCATTTTCACAGGATTTGGTGTTCACTGTACAAACATCATCCATTTATCTACCCATAAATAAATGCAAACCATGCAATAAATAGAAATAATAATAAATCTCCCCTTAAGGGGTTACATCAACTACATAATAATAAATCCCAGGTTACTCTAACCTTAAATCATCTGTGCGGAAACATAAATAAATAAGTCTTAAGTAACATCAATTCTACTTATCATTACATAACCACATAAATAATCAATCTTCATTACTTGCTAAGCTTGCCCTTGCCTTTACTAGTGGAAGGTTCGTCTGCTCTTTCGTTCTTAACTGCAATGTTATTATTCGCAAGAGTGAGCATAATTGCCCATAAGTATAATAATGAAAGTAACAATATAATAACATGCGAGTGAATTAAAGACTTCTGAAATAAAGCTCAACTTTTGAATCAAGAATGAATAACAAGAATCAAAAGAAATCTGAGGGTCATAAGACCTTGAATTATATTCTAGGTTATACTTGAAACCTTTAACAGTCATAAGACTATGGACTCTTCTTCTCGTACTAAGGGGGATCAGCCCTTAGTACCATACTGTGTACAATATCTTAACGCTAAAGCGTAAATAATCCCTTTACAGGGTTATTCATCTCAGTTTGACATTAGAGTCCGCACCAAAGGAAGTTTGGTTTGGATAAATCATCAAGGGTTCTAAAATTTAGAATGCTCATCAACTATGGACTAGTCGAATCATAAAGGGTTCGCTAGTCTAACAAGATTCACAATAACTGATATATAAATCGAATAACAATTCCAAGAGATATACAATAGAATAATTATTGTATAACAACATCATGCTTTGAAAGATTAATATACTATTGATATAACAACATGGGCTTAGTCAAAATAACGAGAACTTGCTCGATAAAAAGAGACAACTTATAATTCATATAATGATAACGAGTAGGGTTAGGAAACTTGCCTCGTGCGTAGATTACACTTTAACTAAACTCGTTCTTTGATTTAACTCCTACAGATCAATTACGTTCACAACACCAGTCAATTATAACGTACTAAACATCATAAGCTTATTTTTTTGTCTAACTCGAATTCATGACTATACTTAGTCAATTACTACTCTTATTGTAAAAATTAAGATTTCACGAACAAAAAGCTAGCTATGCATTCGATCATTCAATTTACACGTAATTGTGTTATGACCATGTTAAGAATTTATTTTAACACCTCATTATATGTCTAACAAGTTTTTATGATCATTAGACTAAGTTACTATCACATTTCTATACTTAAACACTTAAAAAAAACATTTTGTGGACATTCTGCTAAGTGGCGCTGCGGCGCCACTTTTGTACTGGGTCTTAGCGCTGCGGCGCGGGAAATGAACTAGGAGTTGGCGCCGCAACGTGACACTCCAGACTCTGAATTCCCAGTTCGCGAAGAACACAGAATTCAGCAAAAATAAACACTACATAATCATTAATTCCCCAAATTAAACATACCCACATGTTAGAATACGTATATAATTAATATCCAACATTTATAGAGTGATTTTAACCCATTAGAACACATAATCACAAAATTAAATCATGCAAATTGTACTGTTCTTGATGTTCTTGAAGTGTTGGACATAAATTCCAAAAATTCAATGCCACAGATTCGTTATAAAACCAAATCCAACCATTCAAATTTCGTTTTGTTCGTTTTATCATGCATAATCACATATAAGTAGAAATTTTGTAGAAAAATTCATGTTTGACATATTAAAATCACGTATAAGGCCATATGGCCATATTCCATACGTTGTAAATAACATACGTTATAAAATTATGAATTGATGATATGGAAACCTATATAACATATAATAAAACATGTTATGCTAATCATATTATTACATATATCCATATAACAACACAATTTCCCATTTACAAAGACTTTACAGAATTTTGAAAGCCATATTCATAAAACTGAAACAACGTAATTAAACTGGGTTGGAGAAATTAGCCAAGGCGTAGATTGAGCGAAGATAACAATCTCTCTTACAAACACCACTTCAATCACACCACTCACAATCTCCCTCAAAATTATCAATTATCTCACTGAATTCTCATACACTCTCCCTCTCTGCTTTTCCAGACTCAGAAAATAATAAAAAAAGAAAGAGAATACGTATAAATAATTAAGCAAACTGACGCGCATTATGGTCAGTTACCCAATCATGGGTAACTGCTAACAACTCCCATTAGGGCCTTGTTTGGCTGGTCAAGAATATGTTTTCAAAACCATTTAATTTAATTAAACCTTTATAATATAGTTTAAATCAAGTCACACCCAGTTCAATTATCTTATTTAATTTAATTTAAATAAAATATAATTATTTCTCATTAATTCACATAGTCAAATAATTAAATTCTCATTTATTAATAATGTCAATTATTAAATCTCTAATTAATTATTAAATTAATTAAAATACTATTAAACTTATTAAATATTTTTTTTAATACAATAAGCTCACATAATGACATACATCGAATAACAAAAATTCACCACATTAATTTAATAAATATAACACATATAATTAAATTAATCTACCACAATTTCATCAATTAATTATTTAATCTATTAATTAATTCATCAAGAAATATTTATTCAATCCAATAAATATTAAAATTAAATTACAAAATGTCGGTTGTCACAAATCTAATAGCATAAGTACTGAATAATATAACCTATCTTGCTTTGAACAACATTAAGCTAAGGTTAAAATCTTAGAATTGAATATTAAGCATGCATAATAAGTAATAACTTGAACGATAAACTTGTTTATCAGAATAAAGATACTTTCATGCTAAAAAATAATAAGTTTAGGTTTAGAAAAACTTGCACAATCATAATAATAAAACTAGCTCAACGAAAGTGTTGAGTTAGGAAAACTTGCATAATTGTAATCGAACTAGAAACAATAACTTGCTCAACGAAACAAGTTAACAACATGAATAATTTGATCAATATAATCAAGATAAAGTAAGTAAACTTGCGCAATGAAAATAAACTTATACAACGAAGGTTTAGGTTTAGAAGACTTGCCTTACTTGTAGGTTAAACTGTTATAATTCGAATCACAATTATCCTATATACATGTCATCATGACATAATCAGTCATTACCCATACCCTACATATCCACATCACGTATGGTTTGATTTATAAATCACTTAATCAAATTACATCAATAAATAATAACAACACTCGTTAAGTATTAATAACATGTTCGTTCTTAGCACTATAATTCCATAATAATAATATTGCATGATTAACAATCATCATTTTACATTACATTAACATTTACAGACTTTTGTGCACAACAAAAGTCGTTTCAGGACTTTCTGCTAAGTGGCGCCGTGGCTCCACAGTTTGACTTGTGGGCCGGGCTGCGGCGCGCTGATGGCGCTACGGCGCGCTGATGGCGATACGATGAGAAGGCCAGGCCAGGGATTGGCACTGCGGCGCGAGGTAGGCGCTGCAGCACTATCCTTGGCGCTGCGGTGCGTGACTTGGGGCTGAGGCGCTGAAAATGGCGCTGAGGCTCCAAGCTTACAGAATACAAATGAAGATCATAGTAAAGCTTCTGTATTTTAATTTTTAACACCAATTAACATGTATAATTTACAAAATTTGCACAAAAATGTTACGAAGCATACATATACAAATTTTACACAACTAAACAACAATATCAAAAAACTTAATCTTTGAAAACACTGTTTTAAAACCAAAAACTTCATATTTGATATTTCTTGACACAGTGAACTGTAATTCCACAATTATCCATCAAATTCATTCCTTTGAAATACGTTCTCATTAAACCTTACCCAATTATATATACAAGGTTCAATTCGCATATTAGTTCACAATTAACACATACCAATTTTGTTATCCTACCAGACATGTTCATACTCATATGTTTTTACTGTAAAAACCAATTTCCTTCTTTTTGACGTAACTCATACAATCACATACATGTATATGCTCATTATACAATTACCTGTATATATATATATATATATATATATATATATATATATATATATATATATATGATAAATACAAATACATATGCACATGCTTCCATCACCAATTTGTAAAACATTTGAATTACAGAAGTTTGTAAAGACCTTTTATATTATAGACAATTTCAGAAATACAGAGACAATCAAGTTCACAGGAATATGGCATAATACTTATACTGTAAGGTTGTGTAACATACCTTTTATTGATTAAGAAATTCTTGCTAAACACCCCAGACAATTGCTTGAAATTCAGGAACTCTCTCTTGATTCTCTCTCTCAGACTCTATCAAACCTCTGACAACCTTTCTTTTTCTTTTCTCAGTATCTTTCTTCTTAGGCTTAGGTTTAGTCCACATACACTATACGTAATATTAAACTAAAACCAATGCTCACTTTTGAAACGTAAAACTGACGCTATAATAAATAATGCTAATAAGGTATCGGTTATTAAAATTAATATATATATATATATATATATATATATATATATATATATATTATTTATTTAATTTATATTATTAATATTCAAAATTCAAAAGAAATCCAAAAGCCATAAGGCTCCGTTTGGCAAAACCCTTTAAAATTAAAGAATTAATATCCTTAAACCTTGTTTGGGTAAAACTAAATTAAATTCTTTTATTTTAATAACTCCTTTACAATATAGTTATTTGTCACACTCTATTTAATAATACTCATAACAATTTATTTAATAAATTATTTAATCATTATAAACTCTCTAACTTAATTATTAAATTAAATTAGAATATTATCTCAAAATAATAAATTTCCTTAACTCATTAATTATTTATTTAACAAATAATTAACCAAATCAAATCAAATCAAATTAAACAAATACAAATATGTATTCAATGATAATATCTCTATTAAATATTTATATAATTCAATAAATATTTAAAATTACAATTAAAATCTGGATTGTTACAAACACACAAATAAACCATCTCTCTTTCCAATCTGATGATAAACACTCTACAAATCATGCAATGAAGATTGTTCGAATGGAAAGACATGATCACTACCATTGTTTACTAACGACAAATTATTTACAGATTGAACAATATGAATACAACAATTTTTTCAAGAAAACCTAGAATGAACATTATGACAATAAGCACATTGAAAATGAGAATAAATATCATGATCATAAACTAACTCAACAAAAATCAAATATCCTCCATAGTTTATGATAAAGATGATTATACCCTCAAAATAGCTAATAACAAATTTATCAGTGCAAGTATGCAAAATATGTTTTGAGAAACTTATGAAAATACTAGATGCATCAGTTAATCTAACCGAAATACCTAACCACCTATGCAAGTCACATGTCAAAAAAATTTTCATCCATCACATTTTCTCATGCTATTTTGATTAGGCATTTTTACCACATGATCATTATCACATTTAGATAAAACATAAGAATTATGTAATTTATCAAGCAAATTATCTAAGCAAAGAAAATAACGATACTTGTTTACCAACTGAAAATTAACGCACAAGGTCGATATGCTATCCTCCTTAGGTACTATGTTCTCTTGAACAACAAATAAACTCAAGCTCTCTCCCACGATACCTTTCTCCATCAACTCTCCAACCCACCTTTGTAACTCCGTCGTCTCCTCAAGAATACTATAAGTTGATCGGTATGGAATGATAGCACCGGATATATGATCCCTCACCTGTATAAGAGACAAAAAAACTGGATAAAACATAGTTAATTTGGTTAGTATTCAAAAGCGCCTTCTTGTACGAATGTACAATCATCAGCTGTTTAAAATACAATTCCTCTTCGAACTCATTTTTTTTTCATAGTCACTTATTTTTCTCTCCTCTTTTCGCTCAATTTTTCTCTCAACTATTTCATTCTCTCATTTATTTTCAAGCTCACTCTTTTCATTCTCTCTATTCTTTTCACTCTCATTTTTTGCTAATTCTTTTTCTTCACTCACAATCTTTTTAACAATTTTCTTTTACCGTTCACTTTCTTTCTTTGGCTTTTGATCACAATCTTTTTGTACAATCATTAAATCTTCATTGACTTCATCATGTACACTGTAATTTAATAGTTCTCATTGGACTGGATATTCTTTTATGAATTCTGCCTCCCTCGGTTGATCTTGATTATTATACGCCTTATGGGTGTTTTGTAGCTATAACTAGCAATCCTCCATTCCTTTACAAAATGCCTCCATGATGTCTTCTTTTATGTTCTTCAAAAATACTTACTCTTTTGATGCTTTAGGAATGTCTGGTGGCTGTCTCCAATACGAATCTTCACACATATGAATCTTCTTATCACATATATTGATGATCGTCTTGGAATTTGCTCTACACGCCTTGGAGATGCATACTCCTTTCGTCGATTTAGCTGTCTTGGAACAAATTGCTTTCTCATCATGGTTTTCAATTCCTCCCGTGTCTCGATCGGAAGTTCCCCTTAAATCCTCTAGCTAATCACAAGTGTGACACCCCCAAATCCGGTACTTCCAGTTCCATAGAATTTGGTGTTCACAATACAAATATCATCTATCTATCTACCCATAATAAATACAACCATGCATTAAATAGAAATACAATCTTTCCCTTAAGGGTTACAACATCTGAATAATAATACAATCCCAGGTTAAACTAACCTTAAACATCTGTGCGGAATTATAAATAAATAAGTCTTAAACAACATCTTTAACTTAAGTATTAAACAAATACATCATATAAAATAACAAGTCATATCAAATAACAAGTCATATCAAATAACAAGTCTCCATCATTTGCTAACTTTGCCCGTGCCCTTACTAGTGGAAGGTTCGTCAGCTCTTTCGTTCTTAACTGCAATGTTATTATTAAGCAAGAGTGAGCACAAATGCCCACAAGTATAAAAATAAAATAACAGTATAATAACATGCGAATAAATCAAAGACATCTGAATAAAAGCTCAACTTTTGAATCAAGAGTGAATAACAAGAATCAAAAGAATTCTGAGGGTCATAAGACCATGAACTATGTCCTAGGTTAACGAGGGTTATACTTGAAACCTTTAACAGTCATAAGACTATGGACCTTCTTCTCGTACTTAGGTGATCAGCCCTTAGTACCATACTGTGCACAATATCTTAACGCTAAAGCGTAAATAATCCCCTATACAGGGTTGTTCATCTCAGTTTGACATTCGAGTCCGCACCAAAGGAAGTTTAGTTTGGATAATTCATCAAGGGTTCTGAAATTTAGAACGCTCATCAACTATGGACTAGTTGAATCATTAAGGGTTCACTAGTCTAATAAGGTTCAACAACAATGATATTCAATTTGAATAATAATCTCAAGAAGTATACAATAGAACAATTATTGTATAACTAAATCATACTTTGAAAAGATAATCAATCTTTAATATAACATTTGAACTTGAATAACGGCAATGATAATTTACTCGAGGTAAATAATAAACTTGAATAATAATGACAAGTAGGGTTAGGAAACTTGCTCAAATTTAAGAGTTTAAGTTTAGGAAACTTGCCTCGTGCGTAGATTACACTTTAACTAAGCACGTTCTTTGAATTAAATCCTACATACCATTCATATACACAATACCAGTTAATTATAATTTAACTAATCAACATAAACTCATTCTCGTTGTCTACTTTAATTATCGACGATACTTAGTCAATTTATCTCATTATCACATAATTTGCACTTCATGAATAATAATCTAATTATGTATTCAATAATTTAAATCACATGTAATTATATTATTTACATGTTTAAATAACTATTTTTATCATCACATTATACCTCTAACATGTTTACATGTTCATTACATCAATTCACTAACACTTGTTAGATAAATATTTTAAAAATCTCATTTCTGAATTTTCTGGAGAGTGGCGCTGCGGCGCCACATTTGTACTGGCTCTTGGCACTATGGCGCCGTGGCGCTGCGGTCTGATACTTGGCGCTGTGGCGCTGCGGCGCGGGACTTCAGTTCTGGAGTTGGTGCCGCGGCGCGAGACTCCAGAATTCGATTTCCAGTTCGCGAAGAACACAGAGTTCAGCGAAAAGGACACCAAATAATCATTAATTTCACTAATTTAACATACCCACATGTTAATATTCACATATAATCATTACCCAACATCTGTAAAGTAATTCTAACCAATTAAAACACATAATCACAGAATTAAAACATAAAAATTTCCACTGTTCTTGATGTTCTTGAAGTATTGAACATAAATTCCTAAAATTCAACGCCGCGGATTCGTTATAAAGCCAAATCCATTCATTTAAAGTTTGGTCTCTTCGTATTAACATGCATAACAACATACAAGTGTAAAATTTAGGGATACTATATGATCAATACATAAAATATCACGTATAAGGCCATATGGCCAAAACCCAAACTCTGTAATTTTGCAGCAATCATATACGACGTAAAATTATGAATTGATGTTATGGTTTACAACATATACATAATTAAACACAATTTGATATAACATAACACACATATAACCCATAAACATTACTCCTAACCCAATTATGAAGGTTTAAACCAAAAAAAAAAATGATGAAACCCATATATAAGAAAACTAAAAGACGTGAAGAAGAAATTGGGAAGGAGAGATTACCCAGAGTATAAGGTATATATTTGTAGACTTGGATGCTTTCTTCACTCACTGAGTTTCTCACAAATTCTCTAAAAATCACTCTGGCTTTCTCTCTGATTATATCTTAGACTTAGTAATAATGAAGGAGTAAATAATACGTAATATAATTCAGGGAACAGATGCGCGTGATGGGGGTCAGTTACCCCAATAGTGGGTAACTACATCCAACTCCTCTTAAGGCCTCGTTTGGTTAGCAACCTGAATAAGTCTTCTCATTATTTTAATAAAACATTTATAACATAGTTTGAAAATGTCACACTCCTTATAAAATAAATCCAATATTTTATTTATTTTACTTTAAATAACATATAATAATTTCTCATTAATTCACATAGTCACATAATTAATTTTCTCATTAATAATAAATTTCAAATTATTAAATCTCTAATTAATAATTAACTTAACTAAAATAACATCATGCTTAATTAAATAATTCATTTAATTCAATAAGCTCACATAATTATATATTTAAATAATAATTATTCTCCACATTAACTTAATAAATGCAACACATAAAATTAAATTAATCTACCACAATTGCATCAATTAATTATTTAATCCAATAATTAAATCATCGAAAAATATTTATTTAATTCAATAAATATTAAAATAAATTACAAAATTCTCGTTCGTCACATCTTTCCCCCCTTAAAAGGATTCTGTCCCCAGAATCACGACTCAATAAATCTCGACCCGTTACAACAAGTTGATCCCACCACGTAGCTGCATGATAAGAAAACTCTTGAATAGCAAGTTTGGCCTTCCTCTTGTTGGAATAGTCATCATAATCAAACTCTCGCTCCATATTTTTTTCACATCTCAGATATGCATCAGGATCAGCTCTACCTTGGAAATATCTCTTTTGATGTTCATAAGTACTCATATAATTGTAATCATACATTTTTGATACAGAAAAAGGTTAGCAGATAAATTTTTTTCTCACCACTCCTTTACGTATTTTGCTCAAACAATGACGAATCTCTTAATTACGCTCGTGTAGCGCTCAATTAGCTTTTACCCTCTAATAAGTTCACAACTCTTGCGGAGCTATCGTTGACCTTACTCTTACTCTACTAACACAAGAATGAGTATAACAATAAGCAATGATCGATCCCACAAAGAGTGATGTGTTTTATATCTATCCAAGTGTTTTCAACATATGTGGGGATTTTTGAGTTTGATTAATTAAACTTAAGAAAACGAAGAATAAATAAGATGATTAACCAATGAATAAAAAGACTCCTATGACAACCCGAATTTTCAGTAATTATTAAAATAAGAATTTAATAAATAAAATTCTTATTATGAGATATTTTGAGTTTGAATGTGTATATATGTATTATATATTGTGAAATATGTGATTTGGTGTGAAGAGAATTATATATTCATATGTTGGAGAAAATGAAATTTAATAGTTAATTAAACTTTTATAGAGAAAATGAGATTTAATAATTAATTAAACTATTAAAGAAATTAAATAATATTAGTTAATTTAATTAAGTTAAAATTATATTATGAGATAATTTAGTTAAGTTGAAATTATATTATGAGACAATATAATTTTAATTGTTATGCATTGTGGGTAATGAAAATTATTATGAGTTAAGTTTCATAAATAATGTGAATAATTCACTTAATTAAAATAGTGAATTAATATAAGTATAATTGATTTATTAAAGTGAGAAGGTAATATATTGCATGAAAATGTAATATGTTAGTATAATGCGAGTAAAATATTTATTAAGTAAATTAAATATTTTAGTTAGAAACTTTATGGAATAAAATAAATATTTATGGTATTAAATAAATATTTGATGGAAATTATTATAGGATAATTTATTTTAGCGTGATAAAATTGATGGGATTTATGCGTATTTTATTACGCGAGTATAATGGTGATATTCTAATTTAATTAGAGGAGTGAGAATATATTAAATAAAGTTATGATTATAATGGTTGAATAGAAATTATAATTTGACTGATAAGGTCAATTTTATTTCTTAAGGAATTAAAGGTACATAATCTAGTTTATATTTCTAGTTTATGTGTTCTTGAGTTTCTTTTATAATTGGAGTTTTGGTTAATGAATTTGTGGGTTATTATGTAATATATGTTATTAGATATTTATAATTTGATAATGGTCATCTAGAAACGATTTTTTAGAAATCAAATTCATGTATTTATGCTAAAAAAGAGGAATTTGGATTTTTATGGTAATGTGAATTTTGGTGTACTTTGAGACTAAAATTGATGATGAATTCGTGATGGAAACTTTAAATTGATGGATGATTGTTGTTCTCCTCTATAAAACGAAAACAATGCAACTTGAACGGATCGAATTGGTTAAGAAACGAATTCGTGGTGAATGATTACGCTTAACATTTTAAAAATATGAAAAATTAGTATAAACCAATTAGAATTAGTATAAACCAAGTCCCACATCGACTAAATTGAGAACTTTACCCCTTTTCTAAACCTATAAATAGAAGAGCTTGATCCTTTGTTTCATTCACCAATAATAAGGCCTCCAATTTTGAGAAAGGCTTTGTTGTGGGAGGACTTTTTATAAAGACCTCCTTAGTTAAATTTTGGTGTTGAGTGCGTAGACAGTTTGTGGAACTCATATTTTTGGGTACGTTTCTTATTTAATTATTTTGGCAATGTTATTATTTTAAATATTGTATTTAGCTTGTTAGTTAAAGTTGATATTTTGGAATATTTTGTTAGTTCTTAGAAGATGTTAAATTTCTAGTAGTTCTATGAATTATGAGTCCATAGAGTCCAAACAAACTCAATTGGATGTCTAATGGTTGAGTTCTGCTAAGAGGCGCCGCAATGCCACTTATGAACTAAGTTCGAGCGCTGCAGCGCTAACATGGCAGTTAACGAAAATTAGGACTTGGCGCTGCAGCACCGGTCTTAAGGCTAAACAAGGCGCCTCAGCATTGCCCGACCCATCAACTGATATCTGGACCCGGCGCCGCAGTGCCGATAATATAAAGGGAATGGGAGCTGCAGCGCCAATAGGCAGTCAGGTGCAGACAAAGAGCTTTTAATTGCATGTTCAATTAAAACTTAATATTGGTAATCCTAACGAGTATTATACAAGCTTACTAAGGTATAATTACTTTAAGTATTAATAATGTAATGGTTAATTTAATTAATCTAGATTAACCTAATAAACATCCACAATGGTGTAGAGACATAAGTGAAGACCTTAACCGATTGTTAAGTATCAATTGAGAGAAATACTTTGAAAGTATAAAATAAAATTTTAAAGAACGAGTTAAAGGTTAATTTAATTAGTTGATTAACCTAATGCAATGTGAAGGTAAATTTTAATTACTTAACTAAATGTTGAGTGATAGTTGTAAAGGAACCTAAGGGAACCTAAGAATAATTATTTAAATGTGATACCTCTAATGTGATGTAAAGACAAGGTTTAAGACTTAACTAAATGTTAAGTGTCAATTAAAGAGAAACATAATGAGAAGGAAACGAAAGTTTAACGTAAATAAATCAAGCGGACAATGAGAAGCCCTAAAGGACTTGAACACATAATTGAACATTGGGTATCAAACTTAAAGAAGATGATCATAGATCGTAAAGTAGAGTTACTTAAAACAATTTCTCAGCGTTGTTATATGTCTGAGAGTTGATATGCATGATGATATGTTATGTAGGAATCATGAAGTACAAATAGCTATTGTAATAACCGAGAATTTTTGAATATTGTATTAATAAAAGTTGAATATTTATTTGAGTATAATTACATATTATTGTGGCATGAGTTATAGAAAATCTATTCAATTAAGTTAAGTATTGAGAAATATATGACAGTAAGGCAATGTGATAAGACTGGTGAAGATCTTAACGTTAAGCGTATTAGAATTACCTAGTGTAACATAATGAAGGACTAAGAGATTCACTAAGTGAATTAAGAGAGGAACTGTTTAATAAGAGAAAGATTAATTAATATTTAATATGTGTAATGGTATATAATTGAATGATAAAGTAACTCCATACATGAAAAATGAATAGGATGTTTAATTAGTAGCATTATTAATTTAGGATTTAAGTTATGCTATGTGAAACTGGTATGATGGTGGAGGTCAGAATTGGCATGTAGCTAAACCAGTTTGGCATTGCCAAGGACCGGCGCAGCTGCGCCCTTCCTGTAGTACAAACTGGCGCAGCTGCGCCAGTGGCCAGAGTTTGAAATTTGGTTATTACTGTAGATATGGTATGGAACATGATTGTAATGCGTGACATTATTAAAATCATATGATAAGAGTAAATTTAATGGTATGAAGTACCAAGTAGCACAATTAAATCATGTGTGATAGTTTAATATAAAAAGAATTAATTAACTGAGCATCTCAAGAATTCAGAAAGGAATTGAATGTTAGAAAAGTAGACATTTAATATTGAATATGGTTATAATATTAAAGTATGTGTAAAAATAATATTTATGGAGAATACCCGGTTAACCTAATTGCATTATTTTATCTGCATTAAATCTTAAATCATGTGAACCCAATGTACATGAATGATATGATATGAGTACATATATAATCCCTAACTTTTCATTCTGTAATAACATTAGTACATTAAAATCACATGAGGGGACCAAAAGGGAATTAAATTAACCACATTTGAAACCAAATGCTGAGAATTAGAAGGCTTATCCCAATTCAGTTGCCCAAACAGTAACCTATATCTCCTTTGCGTGAACTATCGAGCTAGGAATAATGGCTAGCTAGGGGAGGTGATGATGGCTATGGAAATGGCTGAGAAAGGGTGGTTGAGCAACTCTTCTATAACCATTGTCTTCTTCTTCTACCCCATGGATTCAAACCTTAGTGTAAAGCAAATAACTGGTCTTGTACTCTTCTATAAAAGGCAGCTTCATGTTTCATTTCTTGTTACTGTGAATTGTCTGTTGAATTCCAAGATTGAGAGTGTGAGTTGCTTTGTTTAGAATGTAAGACCCCAACTTATTATAAATAAAATTGAATTTTTTCTACTCATTATCTTGAAATAATAAGGAGTTAATTTGATAGAATATTTTGGTTATGGGTGAAATGTGCAAATTTTGTAAAATAAGCAAGTGGTTATAAAATATTCATTGTTGTCGGGGAATATTCGTTCGGTCGTGGAATATTCTTTTTGTCGGAAATATCCGTACGACGGCGTAGTCATTTGTGGGCCCCATAATAGAATAACTGTCAGATGAAGAAAATGACAAGTTTGAATTTTTATAAATAACGGCGTAGTTGTTACCGTTAACACTGTTGGAATACCTAGTGGTTAAAATACAGTAATATGCGTGGTTACACAGTAGCACACGGTATTGCACAGTATTGATGAATTATTGATCCTTACGTAAGAAGGCACTACTCAATAATTGTTACAGTAATTACTGTTCAATATTTTATTTTATTAGTTCAATAATTGCTGCGTTGATATTTTATATTATTGTTATTTCAATAAGTAACACTGTACAGTATCTCCATTATCAGATCAATAATTTATATTATTTGAATAATATTATTAGACAGCATTATTGGCAATATCTAAAAAGTTCTGTCGAGGAGAGGTTAAATAATCTAATTGCGCGCCAATAGGGAGAAATCCTTATCGGAAAGCCCCCTCTTTCCTGGGAACGGCCTGGTTATCATAATTGTGATTCTGTAATATTATTTGTGAATAATTAATTATTGATTTATATGATAAAGAAATATTTATTTGATGTCGATATAAATGATGGAATTATTTATGTGGTTATAAATGAAGGAATTATTGTTGAGGGGTTTTATCAGTATTTTGTCGGAATGGAGGTTTTAAAAATCAAAATAGTATTCTTAAAGCTCTATTGCGTGAGTTATAATTTTAATCCGACCGTTGGATCGTTGTGATTTTTGGATATGTTATACATATATAAGTTGAGTATATGTCCATAAATTTTGAACCGTTAAAAATGAACGCATGATTTGTTATGAATTTTAAGAGGTGATTGATTCAGAAATTGTTGAAGTTTCTAAATTTATCATTTTGGTGAAAAATTCTAGAATTGGTGGGCCCCATTTTTGGTTGGTGAGAAATGTGTTGAAATTTTATTTTAAATGTGGTGGGTGGCAATAGTAGCAGGTAAAGCCATCAGGTTACAGGTCAGGTCTGCTTCGACGTGCTAGCATTTTTCTATAAATAGGGTGCTGAGTTAGAATTGAAAATCACACCAGAAACATAAGCTTTCTCTCTTTCTCTCTCTATATTATCGAGCGTATTTTGTGAGTATTTAGATACTTTGAGAGTTGCTATTCAGAACAAGTTTCATTCAGCATCATATCCGACATTTCATTCCAAAGTACTGTTTCTTTGAGGTAAGGGATGTTATTTTTTTTCGTAAATGATATTATTTCTTTCAATATCATTATGCCAAAATATTGGTCTGAAATTTTTATCAAATTTAGAACTTTTTGTGTCGGAGTTACTATTCATGTAAGACCCCAAATTTTATGAAATAAAAGTATTCAATTTTTCTTATAATTACGATTCAGTAAATGGTTAAATTGATAAAAAGTTAAAGTTAAAGGTGATATATGATTTTTTTTTCAAAATAAACAAGTGGTTATAAAATAATCATTGTTGTCGGGGAATATTCGTTTGGTCGTGGAATATTCTTTCTGTCGGAGAATATTTGTACGACGGCGTAGCTATTTGTGGGCCCCATAACGAATAACTGTCGGATGAAGAAAACGATAAATTTGAGTTTTTATAAATAACGGCGTAGTTATTACCGTTAACACTGTTGGAATACCTGGTGGTTAAAATACAGTAATACGCGTAGTTGCACAGTAACACATGATATTGCACATTATTTTTTTCAATTATTGATTCTTACGTAAGAAGGCACTACTCAATAATTGTTACAGTAATTACTATTCAATATTTTATTTTATTGATTCAATAATTGCTACGTTGAAATTTTATATTATTGTTGTTCAATAATTGTCACTGCACAGTATTTTCCATTATCAGATCAATAATTCATATTATTTGAATAATATTATTAGATAATATTATTGGCAATGTCTAGAAATTTCTGTCTAAGGAGAGGGTTGGTCACCTAATTACGCGTCAGTAAGGAGAAATTCTTATTGGAAAGACCCCTCTTTCCTGAGAACGGCCTGATTGTCATAAATGTGATTCTGTAATATTATTTGTGAATAATTAATTATTGATTCATATGATAAGAAAATATTTATTTTATGTGGATATGATGAGGGATATATTTTTGTGGTTAAAAAAAAAAGAAGGAGTTAATGTTGAGGTATTTTATCTGTATTTTTGTCGGAATGGAGGTATTAAAAATTAGGGTTTTTGAGATATTTTGCGGGGGTTATAATTTTTAATCTGACCGTTGGATCGTGGTAATATTTGGATATGTTATACATATATAAGTTGAGTATATGTCCACAAATTTTGAACCGTTAAAATGAACGTATGATTTGTTATGAATTTTACGAGATGACTGGTTTAAAAATTGTTGAATTTTCGGAGTTAATCATTTTGGTGGAAAATTCTAGAATTGGTGGGCCCCACTCTTGGTTGGTGAAGAAATGTGCTGAGATTTTTATTCAAATGTGGTGGGTGGGAATAGTAGCAGGTAAAGCCATCAGGTTACAGGTTAAGTCTGCTTCGGCGTGCTAACATTTTCCTATAAATAGAGGGCTAAGTTAGAATTGAAAATCACACCAAAAACAAGTTTTCTATCTTTCTCTCTCTAGATTATTGAGTGTATTTTGTGAGTATATAGATACTTGGTGAGTTGCTATTCATCAGTGCAAGTTTCCTTCAGCGTCATATCCGATATCAAATCAGAAGTGCTGCTCTTTTGAGGTAAGGGATAGTAAGGGATATTAAGGGATGCTATATTCTTCATAATGATGTTATTCTTTCAATATCATTATACTGAAATAATGGGTATGGATTTTATTGTGGAAATTTTACCTTTTTGAGTCGGGATTACTATTCACGTATACGATACTATTCACGTATACAACACTATTCATGCATATGGCACTATTTACATGACATTATTTACGTATACGGTACCATGTACGAATACAGAGCACTATTCATGAGTTACTATTCATGAGTTACTATTCACGATAAAATTGATTTCTTATTCTGACCAAATTATAGTTGATTTATGAATATTACTCTTGAGATTAAATCTATATGTTGATTATATTTTTTTATTATCATATATAACATTTTTATAACCTTGATGTTGAAATTCTCTTTCGCTTGAGTGTAACGATGGGTAAATTATTGGTATGATCATGACTATAAGTTCTCTTTGGCCAGTAGTGCAAAGTTGAATTGTTGACTGGTATTGTGAGACCCCGAATTTTATGAAATAAAAGTATTCAATTTTTCTATTTTGTGTAAATGGTTAAATTGATAAAAGGTTAAAGTTAAGGGTGATATGTGAATTTTTTTAAAGTAAACAAGTTGTCATAAAATACATGGTCACTATTCACGAGTTACTATTCACGGGTTACTATTCACCCAAATTACTATTCACTCTAGTATTGTTCACTCGAGTATTTGGGACACTTTTTGTGTCGAAGTACTATTTACGAGTTACTATTTACGGGGAATATTCGTACGACGGTACAATCATTGGTGGACCCCACAACGGAATTATTGTCAGATTGAGAAGACGACAAAAATATTTTATTAAAAATAACGGCGGAAGTTTTACCGTTGATACTGTTGAACTACTCGGTAGTAAAAGTACAGTAATACGTGTGGTTGCATAGTAGCACACGGTATTGATGCTTATGTGAGAAGTCACTCAGTTTGATTCAATTATTGTCAATTAATAATATGAATTATTTAGCGATAATGAAGTTTTGTTTTATTCGTATTATTAACGTAATAAAATAGAAACATCTTTTTATATAAAACAGAATACTTTATTAAAGTTATTCTATAAATAGAATATATTATATTCTATTGTGAATAGTGTTTTGCATAGTAAAATCTTTTTATATAAAACAGATTACTTTATTAAAGTTATTCTATAAATAGAATATATTATATTTTATTTAAAAAATTTTTCTTTAAATATGGACCGTCAGATTAAAGTAAATCAATCTGGACTGTTCATGGATTAGTTACTATGCATTCTATTTTCCTATAAATAGAAACTCATTCCTTCATTATTTTCTTACGAATTCACTGAACTCTAGAGAGAGAAACTATAGAGAGAAAGAAGAAGAGTATTCTGCCACTTAACTACTTCTTTATTTCAGTTCTTCTTTAAAATGGTAAGGGGTGTTATTCTTTCTTATTCATGAAGAGAACTTATGTTATTCCATTCTTTATTATTCTGTTGGAATAACCTGTATGCGTGGTTTACCCTATACTTGGTGGAATGACCTGTATATGCGGTTTACCCAATACTTGGTGATCTTCTTCTGTTATTCCATTCTTTATTATTATGTTGGAATAACCTATTTATGCGAAGTACCGCATACTTGGTGAAATTCTTTTATTATTCCGTTCTTTACGATTCTGTCGGAATATCCTGTCGGTGTGAATTTCACCTGACCTGGTTCCATCATTTATTATTCCGCATTTATTATTCTGTCGGAATATCCTGTCGGTGTGAATTTCACCTGACCTGGTTCCATATTTATTATTCCGCATTTATTATTCTGTTGGGAATAACCTGTCTGTGCGGTCTCTATCGCATGCATGGTGAATCTTTCTGTTATTTCATTCTTTATTATTCTGTTGAAATAACCTGTCTATGTGGATTGCCACATGCATGGTGAATGATCCTTTATATTCATTCCTTATTAAATTGTGGAAATGATCTGTATACGTGGATTACCGCATGGCTGGTAAAAATCCATTTGCAGTTTCATATATTCTTTATTATACTCATTTGGTTAAAGTTTTGATTTCTATACTCCATGAAATTAGTGGAATATCCTTGATATTTGCGCTTCATCCAGTATCTTTTCATGAAAATATTCTTCTGAGCATTCTTGACTGTTACTTTACAAAGAAGTATCATGTTGACAATTTGGATATTATTAGTTCCTGGATAAACTAATTCTTGAACTTGTTTAATTGAATTCCTATAACATTGTCATCATCCTCATGTTTATTTTGTGTTAAAAGTCATCTTTGGCTTACGTGCATAGATGGACTTAGTATGATTATGACCAGGGATCATTCGGTATAATCATGAACTGTGATGTTATAAGTGGTGTAGTAAAAGTCCTCAGTGGCTTGTAATGCATTGATAGACAGTTTGTGGTATGATTATGACCAGGGATTTTTCGGTATAGTCATGATCATTGATGATTTAATGAATATCCTTGGCCCGTAATACAAGGATGATTAGAAGATGTGGTTTATTTATTAAGCTGCGTCTCAGTGATAAAAGTTGATGAAAATATTTTTAAATCATAGAAGATAGTAGATTTTATTCTCTACTTGACTCTTCTAATGGATTGCTTATTCCGCTACAGTTAAACTTGATGTCTATTGTATTTTATCAGTTTAACATTGTTGAAGACTATTGATAATTTATTCTTCATTATCTTAGTCATAATATTTCTTACTGGGCTAGTTGAGCTCACCCTTTCTTTCAATGTTCTCTTCAGGAAATGAGTATATAGCTGGGACGAGTCAGAAAAAGGAGTGATGGTCCAGAAGATAGCATTAGTAGTCCTCACCATTCTGTTAAATAGTGTGACAATAAATGTAATGAGGACTCCTTGAGTATGGATATTGTCTAGATGACAATATTCCTATTAGAACTCTCAGTTTATGTATTGTCGTATGTTACACGACATTTGTATAATTAAGTGTGTATTTGTATTTTATACCATGTATCTGACGACCCAAGATGGGTGATAAATACCTAATTTTGGGGGCGTCACAGTTGGTATCAGAGCTTAGGGATATGATCCCTGGCTGAGATGTAAGATAAGAACTAGGAGGGGAGAGACGGGAAATTCCTTCGCTAGTATGACCTACCTAAGTTTATTTGGTATTTAATTGGTCGGTCAGAGTATAGGGATAATATGTGATATGTTAATTAACCCTTATTTTGTGGCAGTGTTTGAAAATGGCATCTAATAATGTTGAGATAAGCATTGGAGCAAAATAATATGACCATATCGCAGTACGAGATTAAGTTTGCGGAGTTATCCCGGTTTGCATCCCATTTGGTCGATAATGAGGAGCGAATGACGCGAAAGTTTCTAAGAGGTTTGAAACCCTATATACGTCAATACCTCATTCTCATGTTTATATTTTGTTGAAAGTCATCTGTGGCCTGTAGTGCACAGATGGACTTGGTATGATTATGACCAGGGATTATTCGGTATAATTATGACCGTAATATTACAAATGATGTGGAAAAAGTCATCATTGGCCCGTAGTGCATTGATGGACAGTTGTTGGCATGATCATGACCATTAATGAATACACGAATATCCTTGGCCGTAGTGCAGGGGTGATTCGATGATGTGGATTATTTTATTAAGCTGAGTCTCAGCAGTGAAATATTAATTCATAGATGTGGTAAAAGTCATCTGTGGCTTACGTGCATAGATGGACTTGGTATGATTATGACCAGGGATTGTTCGGTATAATCATTACCGTAATTGAAAACACGATTATCTTTGGCACGTAGTGCATGGATAATTTGTGGTTGTGATACTAAAGAATATCCTTAGCCGGAGTGCAAGGGTGATTCGATGATGTGGATTAATTATTGAGCTGAGTCTCAGCAGTGAAATATTAATTCATAGATGTGGTAAAAGTCATCTGTGGCTTACGTGCATAGATGGACTTGGTATGATTATGACCAGGGATTGTTTGGTATAATCATGACCGTAATTGAAAACACGATTATCTTTGGCACGTAGTGCATGGATAATTCGTGGTCGTGATACTATTAAGCTGAGTCTCAGCATTATTGATTTTACAGTTGTATATCATTGGCCTGTAGTGCGAAGATTAACTGTTGATTATTGGTTATACAGTTGTAAATCTTTAGCCGTAGTGCAAAGATGAATTTATTAGTATGATTATGAGCAGGAATTGTGATTTGGTATAACCATGATTTTTGATGTTTCAGGTGAAGATAGGTGATGTAAATTTTCTTCTTCCTGGGTGCGAAAAGTAATTCAGAATCACAATTATGATTATGAGTTATTCATATGATTGTGGACAGAAATTGTTGATTGATGTTACAGGGATATGGTCACTGACGGAGATATTAGTCTAGAAGACGAGTAATATACTTCGCTAGGGTGTGACTTACCTAAGCTGAAATTATTTACTTAATAAGTGGATAAATTGTGGTATGTCGATTAACCTTTGTTTTGAAGGTATATTCTAGAATGATATTCGAAATACAGGAGATGAGAAATGGAAAAATCATGATAGAGCGGAATTATCCGGAAAGGTACATGTGACGCCCCCAAAATTAGGTATACATCACCCATCTTGGGTCGTCAGATACATAGTACAGAATACAAATACAACTTACTAATACAACTGTCGTGTACAATACGACAAAACATAAACTGTAAGTTTGAATACAAATATTATCTTCTAGAGAGTATTCATACTCAAAAGGAGTCCTTATTACATTTATTAACACACCATTACATAGAATAGTGAGGACTACTAACTAATACTATCATTCGGACCATCACTCCTTTCCCTGACTCGTCCCAGCTATATTCTCATTTCCTGAAGAGAACATTGAAAGAAAGGGTGAGCTCAACTAGCCCAGTAAGAAATATTATGACTAAGATAATGAAGAATAAATTATCAATAGTCTTCAACAATGTTAAACTGATAAAATACAATAGACATCAAGTTTAACTGCAGCGGAATAAGCAATCCATTAGAAGAGTCAAGTAGAGAATAAAACCTACTATCTTCTATGATTTAAAAATATTTTCATCAACTTTAATCACTGAGACTCAGCTTAATAAATAGACCACATCTTCTAATCATCCTTGTATTACGGGCCAAGGATATTCATTAAATCATCAATGATCATGACTATACCGAAAAATCCCTGGTCATAATCATACCACAAACTGTCTATCAATGCATTACAAGCCACTGAGGACTTTTACCACACCACTTATAACATCACAGTTCATGATTATACCGAATGATCCCTGGTCATAATCATACTAAGTCCATCTATGCACGTAAGCTAAAGATGACTTTTAACATAAAATAAACATGAGGATGATGACAATGTTATAGGAATTCAATTAAACAAGTTCAATAATTAGTTTATCCAGGAACTAATAATATCCAAATTGTCAACATGATACTTCTTTGTAAAGTAACAGTCAAGAATGCTCAGAAGAATATTTTCATGAAAAGATACTGGATGAAGCGCAAATATCAAGGATATTCCACTAATTTCATGGAGTATAGAAATCAAAACTTTAACCAAATGAGTATAATAAAGAATATATGAAACTGCAAATGGATTTTCACCAGCCATGCGGTAATCCACGTATACAGATCATTTCCACAATTTAATAAGAAATGAATATAAAGGATCATTCACCATGCATGTGGCAATCCACATAGACAGGTTATTCCAACAGAATAATAAAGAATGGAATAACAGAAGGATTCACCATGCATGCGATAGAGACCGCACAGACAAGTTATTCCCAACAGAATGGAATAATAAATATGGAACCAGGTCAGGTGAAATTCACACCGACAGGATATTCCGATAAAATAATAAATGCGGAATAATAAATGATGGAACCAGGTCAGGTGAAATTCACACCGACAGGATATTCCGACAGAATCGTAAAGAACGGAATAATAAAAGAATTTCACCAAGTATGCGGTACTTCGCATAAACAGGTTATTCCAACATAATAATAAAGAATAGAATAACAGAAGAAGATCACCAACTATTGGGTAAACCGCATATACAGGTCATTCCACCAAGTATAGGGTAAACCACGCATACAGGTTATTCCAACAGAATAATAAAGAATGGAATAACATAAGTTCTCTTCATGAATAAGAAAGAATAACACCCCTTACCATTTTAAAGAAGAACTGAAATAAAGAAGTAGTTAAGTGGCAGAATACTCTTCTTCTTTCTCTCTATAGTTTCTCTCTCTAGAGTTCAGTGAATTCGTAAGAAAATAATGAAGGAATAAGCTTCTATTTATAGAAAAATGGAATGCATAGTAACTAATCCATGAACGGTCCAGATTGATTTACTTTAATCTGACGGTCCATATTTAAAGTAAAATCTTTTAAATAAAATATAATATATTCTATTTATAGAATAACTTTAATAAAGTATTCTGTTTTATATAAAAAGATGTTTCTGTTTTATTACGTTAATAATATGAATAAAATAAAACTTCATTATCGCTAAATAATTCATATTATTAATTGACAATAATTGAATCAAACTGAGTGACTTCTCACATAAGCATCAATACCGTGTGCTACTATGCAACCACACGTATTACTGTACTTTTACTACCGAGTAGTTCAATAGTATCAACGGTAAAACTTCCGCCGTTATTTTTAATAAAATATTTTTGTCGTTTTCTCAATCCGACAATAATTCCGTTGTGGGGTCCACCAATGATTGTACCGTCGTACGAATATTCCCCGTGAATAGTAACTCGTGAATAGTACTTCGACACAAAAAGTGTCCCAAATACTCGAGTGAACAATACTAGAGTGAATAGTAATTTGGATGAATAGTAACCCATGAATAGTAACTCGTAAATAGTAATTCTGACACAAAAAGTGTCCCAAATACTCGAGTGAACAATACTAGAGTGAATAGAAATTTAGGTGAATAGTAACCCGTGAATAGTAACTCATGAATAGTAACTCCGACATAAAAAGTGTCCCAAATACTCGAGTGAACAATACTAGAGTGAATAGTAATTTTGGTGAATAGTAACCTGTGAATAGTAACTCGTGAATAGTGACTAGGTATTTTATGACAACTTGTTTACTTTAAAAAAAATTCACATATCACCCTTAACTTTAACCCTTTTATCAATTTAACCATTTACCAAAATAGAAAAATTGAATACTTTTATTTCATAAAATTCGGGGTCTCACAGTACAATCCGAAAAGAAAGTAAGGTATTCTCATCTCTTCGAATATCAGGTACGTACGTTAATTTTGAGGGCAAAATTCTATAAGGAGGGGAGATTGTGAGACTCCGAATTTTATGAAATAAAAGTATTCAATTTTTCTATTTTGGGTAAATGGTTAAACTGATAAAAGGTTAAAGTTAAGGGTGATATGTGATTTTTTTTAAAGTAAACAAGTTGTTATAAAATACATGGTCACTATTCACGAGTTACTATTCACGGGTTACTATTCACCCAAATTACTATCCACTCTAGTATTGTTCACTCGAGTATTTGGGACACTTTTTGTGTCAAAGTACTATTTACGAGTTACTATTTACGGGGAATATTCGTACGACGGTACAATCATTGGTGGACCCCACAACGGAATTATTGTCAGATTGAGAAGACGACAAAAATATTTTATTAAAAGTAACGGCAGAAGTTTTACTGTTGATACTGTTGAACTACTCGGTAGTAAAAGTACAGTAATACGTGTGGTTGCATAGTAGCACACGGTATTGATGCTTATGTGAGAAGTCACTCAGTTTGATTCAATTATTGTCAATTAATAATATGAATTATTTAGCGATAATGAAGTTTTGTTTTATTCGTATTATTAACGTAATAAAACAGAAACATCTTTTTATATAAAACAGAATACTTTATTAAAGTTATTCTATAAATAGAATATATTATATTCTATTGTGAATAATGTTTTGCATAGTAAAATCTTTTTATATAAAACAGAATACTTTATTAAAGTTATTCTATAAATAGAATATATTATATTTTATTTAAAAGATTTTTCTTTAAATATGGACCGTCAGATTAAAGTAAATCAATCTGGACCGTTCATGGATTAGTTACTATGCATTCCATTTTCTTATAAATAGAAGCTCATTCCTTCATTATTTTCTTACGAATTCACTGAACTCTAGAGAGAGAAACTATAGAGAGAAAGAAGAAGAGTATTCTGCCACTTAACTACTTCTTTATTTCAGTTCTTCTTTAAAATGGTAAGGGGTGTTATTCTTTCTTATTCATGAAGAGAACTTATGTTATTCCATTCTTTATTATTCTGTTGGAATAACCTGTATGCGTGGTTTACCCTATACTTGGTGGAATGACCTGTATATGCAGTTTACCCAATACTTGGTGATCTTCTTCTGTTATTCCATTCTTTATTATTATGTTGGAATAACCTATTTATGCGAAGTACCGCATATTTGGTGAAATTCTTTTATTATTCCATTCTTTACGATTCTGTCGGAATATCCTGTCGGTGTGAATTTCACCTGACCTGGTTCCATCATTTATTATTCCGCATTTATTATTCTGTCGGAATATCCTGTCGGTGTGAATTTCACCTGACCTGGTTCCATATTTATTATTCCGTATTTATTATTCTGTTGGAAATAACCTGTCTGTGCGGTCTCTATCGCATGCATGGTGAATCTTTCTATTATTCCATTCTTTATTATTCTGTTGGAATAACCTGTCTATGTGGATTGCCACATGCTTTATATTCATTCCTTATTAAATTGTAGAAATGATCTGTATACGTGGATTACCGCATGGCTGGTGAAAATCCATTTGTAGTTTCATATATTCTTTATTATACTCATTTGGTTAAAGTTTTGATTTCTATACTCCATGAAATTAGTGGAATATCCTTGATATTTGCGCTTCATCCAGTATCTTTTCATGAAAATATTCTTCTGAGCATTCTTGACTGTTACTTTACAAAGAAGTATCATGTTGACAATTTGGATATTATTAGTTCCAGGATAAACTAATTCTTGAACTTGTTTAATTGAATTCCTATAACATTGTCATCATCCTCATGTTTATTTTATGTTAAAAGTCATCTTTGGCTTACGTGCATAGATGGACTTAGTATGATTATGACCAGGGATCATTCGGTATAATCATGAACTGTGATGTTATAAGTGGTGTGGTAAAAGTCCTCAGTGGCTTGTAATGCATTGATAGACAGTTTGTGGTATGATTATGACCAGGGATTTTTCGGTATAGTCATGATCATTGATGATTTAATGAATATCCTTGGCCCGTAATACAAGGATGATTAGAAGATGTGGTTTATTTATTAAGCTGAGTCTCAGTGATAAAAGTTGATGAAAATATTTTTAAATCATAGAAGATAGTAGATTTTATTCTCTACTTGACTCTTCTAATGGATTGCTTATTCCGCTGCAGTTAAACTTGATGTCTATTGTATTTTATCAGTTTAACATTGTTGAAGACTATTGATAATTTATTCTTCATTATCTTAGTCATAATATTTCCTACTGGGCTAGTTGAGCTCACCCTTTCTTTCAATGTTCTCTTCAGGAAATGAGAATATAGATGGGACGAGTCAGGGAAAGGAGTGATGGTCCAGAAGATAGCATTAGTAGTCCTCACCATTCTGTTAAATAGTGTGACAATAAATGTAATGAGAACTCCTTGAGTATGGATATTGTCTAGATGACAATATTCCTATTAGAACTCTCAGTTTATGTATTGTCGTATGTTACACGACATTTGTATAATTAAGTGTGTATTTGTATTTTATACCATGTATTTGACAACCCAAGATGGGTGATAAATACCTAATTTTGGGGGCGTCACAGGTATGATCATGACCATTGAATTTATAATTGAATATCTTTAGCTTAAGTGCAAAGGTGAAATGATCAATATGGTTATAATTATTGTTTATATAAATTCTGAAATGATTATATATTTCTTTGAGATATTAATATATTTGGCCTGTAGTGCAAATATGAACTGTTGATGAATATATTTGACCTGTAGTGCAAATATGAACTGTTGAGGAATATCTTTGGCCTGTAGTGCAAAGATGAATTGTTGATGAATATCTTTGGCCTGTAGTGCAAAGATGGTCTGTTGATGAATATCTTTGGCCTGTAGTGCAAAGATGAACTGTTATTGAATATCTTTGGTCGTAGTGCAAAGATGGATTTATTAGTATGATTATGAACAGGAACTGTGATTTGGTATAACCATGATGTTTGATGTTTCAGGTAAAGACAGGTGATGAAAATATTCTTCGTCCTGGGTGCGAAGAAAAATTTAGAATCACAATTATGATTATGAGTTATTCATATGATTGTGGAAAGGAACTGTTGATTGATGTTACAGGGATAAAATATTGTTGGTGGATTTTTAACATGGAGAAGATAATAGACTTTATAGTCTATTTTACTCTTCTAATGGATTGCTCGTTCCGCTGTAACTATGGTTGAAAAGTTTTATCATTTACCATATGTTCTAAATCTCTGATTTATTACTGATGAAGGCTATTGATAATTTAATTATCTTTAGTCATGATATTCTTTACTGGGCTAGTTGTGCTCACCCTTTTGCTTCACAATTCCTTTTCAGGTAATAAGAGTGTAGCTGGGTCGAGCGGGGGTAACAGGAGAATAGGACGGTGGTCATCATTTAGTAGTTATATTTGGTGAATCATCTAGGGTGAAGCGAACCCAACGTTAGAAGGGTGTTTTGCCACTATCATACAAGATGTCTAATGACATACAACCTCGTGTCATCATAAGACAGGATTGTGCTCATCCACTTGCTGAGTATATCTACGAGCACTACCTATATAATCTTGGTGTTTGTTTGAAGTATAATTCTCAATTAGAGACAGTGGAGATAATGATAAGTCAAGAGAAGACTCGCCATTGGGAAGAATATGATAGTAATCTTCTCATTTTTCTTTGGGGTCTATTGGGTCAACCAAGGATAATTCTGTGGCCATGTGATATCTATCATAACCTAGACGCATGGCCTCCCATGTACGAAGGTTTCCTTGAGCACTTCCCAAAGATCCTAATTTCTAAAACAGTTTTTGACTATACCTTTATGTAAGGTGTCATTGTGAGGTGATGTTCACAGTTGGAACATGAGTCACATTTGGTATATATTTGTATCCAAACTCACAGCATATGTGTTGTTGTATTTTGCACGACAATTGTTGTAATAAAGTTGTAGTTGTTTTTTGTACTATGTATTTGACGACTCAGAATAGGTTGGATGGAATGGACCTGTTTTGGGGTCGTCACAATTCACGTATACAACACTATTCACGAATACGACACTATTCACGGAAAAATGAAATTTTCTCTTCTTTGTCCCAGATGTCTATTATGGTTACTATCTTTGATTGTATCCATGTTTTGATCGTCATTCTTGAATTTTTCTCCATTATGTTTTATTATGGAGTAGTTTTAAACTTGAATTATCTAAAGTACGAATCTCTAAACTTTGTCCTTTTATCGTACGGGATTCGTTCTCTAAAATGTTTTTCATCATCCTCAGTCATTAATGGTGATACTTGATGAATATCTTTGGCCTGTAGTGCAAAGATGAATGATTACCTGATGAATATCTTTGGCCCATAGTGCAAAGATGAACAGGTGTTGAGATGAACATGACCAATTGGTGATACAAATGAATATCTTTGGCCTGTAGTGCAAAGATGAATATTTGATTCAAGATGTATATTGATTGATGTTACAGGGATAAAATATTGATGATGGACTTTTAAATTCATAGATGATAGTAGATTTCATTCTCTACTTAACTTTTCTAATGAATTATTGTTTTCGCTGTAGTTATTGATCTAAAACTTGTTGTTTATTATATTCTATCAGATTTTTTCCTGTTGAAGACTATTAATAATTTGTTGTATATTATCTTAGTCATAATATTCTTTACTGGGCTAGTCGAGCTCACTCTTTTCCTTTTTGTTCCATTTTTCTTCTCAGAAGGTGAGAATATAGCAGGAACTAGCCGGGGTATGGAGTGATGGTTCTAGAAAGTTGTTTTAGCAGTCCTTACTATTTTTGTAAAATAGTGTATCAATAATTGTAATGAGGACTCCTTTTGAGTTTTAATACTGTCTATTAGACAATATTTGTATTTAAACTCACAGTTTATGTGTTGTCGTATTTTGCACGACAATTGTAGTAATGAAGTTGTATTTGTTTCTGTACCATGTATTTGGCGACTCAGAATGGGTGATGTATACCTATTTTGGGGGCGTCACAGTTGGTATCAGAGCTTAGGGATATGGTCTCTGGCGGAGATCGGGAAATTGAACTAGGAGGGGAGAGACGAGTAAATCCTTTGCTAGTATGTCCTACCTAAGCTTATTTGTTGGTCGGTCATAATATAGGGATATTATATGACACGTTAATTTGTTTAATTAACCCTTGTTTTATGGCAATTTTTAAGAATGGCAGCTGAGAACTTTAACAATGGAGTGTACGAGACTGTGGAATAACCTTCAATCACTAACCAGGAGAACGTGCAACAGGAAGGCAATATTTCTCCTGCAAACAACATGACCGAACAAACGATGAATGATGGAATGTTTAGAAGCTTTTTACAGTTCATGCAAAATCAGACGAGGGAGACTCGTGTACAAAATACGGGTGGAAATGATAGCAATGCGCTGTTTGTCACAGCCAAGCAGTTTAAAGAGTTGGGACCACCAGAATTCTGGGGAAAGCCGGATCCGATTAAGGCGGTAACGTGAGTCAAGCAAATTACCAAGATATTTGATGTCTTGGGCTGCACGGAGGAACAAAAGGTTCCATTCGCCACCTTTATGTTCCGTGGTGAGGCAGATTACTGGTGAGAATCTGTGAAGTGTACCCAGCCTGCCGCACTCAGCATGTTTTGGGAAATGTTTCAGAAGCTGTTCAATGATAAGTACTTTCCTGAAAGTATTCATCATATGAAGGAGGTAGAGTTTATCAGACTAGAACAAAACAACATGACTGTGTCTCAGTATGAGGCGAAGTTCGCAGAGTTATCCAGGTTTGCACCTCATTTGGTAGAGAATGAGGAACAAATGACACGGATGTTTCTGAGAGGTCTAAAACCTGAGATTCGGCAATATCTTATCTCTCATAAAGTTTCTTTATATTCAGATGTTGTAAATAAGGCTCAATTATTAGAGCGAGATAATGAGTATGTTCAACCAAGGGACCACAACCAGGGTCATACCAGTGACAGCAGTCATTAGAGTGATGATAACTAGCGCGGAGGGAAAAATACGGACAAAAGCGGTAACCACTCGGGTGGTAATCATGGTCGTGATAACAGGAGAGGTGAGACAAGTGGAAATTTCAAAAAGAGGAGATTCAACAATGATGGGAAGACATCAGCAGCAGCACCAGCACCAACAACAAATTCTAGGGGAGGAGAACGACCGTCAGTTAGATGCTACAGATGCGGAGAGGAGGGACACATAAGTCCAAACTGTTCACAGCCTTCTAAGGTGTGTTTCAATTGTGGAAAAGACGATCATATAGCCCGATTTTGTCCGGTAACAAAGTTAAGTCCAACTGGGATGGCCGCACCAAAGGCAACTACGGACAAAACAAAGTCTGTGGTTCAAGGGAGGGCGTTTGTCGTGACTGACCAAAACGCGAGAAACCCGAACAAGGTGATCATGGGTAAGCTAATCTTGAACTCTTGCAAAGTTTATACCTTACTAGATACCGGTTCTACCCATTCTTTTATCTCTCCTGCTTTTGCTCAACGTTTAAACTTGACTCCGAAAAAATTGGACTTTGACTTATATGTGGAGACTCCGTTAGGAGAAACCTTTATCACATCCACTGTTTATAAATCTTATTTGATCCAAGTTGGCACAATCACATTACCTGTTGATCTTATCTCTTTAAAGATACTTGCATTTGATGTGATTTTTTAGGGATTGATTGGTTAACCACTCATCATGCTAAAATTGATTATTTTCGTAAGGTTGTTAGTTTTTATATTCCTAACCAACCTGTTATACGAATTCAAGCAACCAAACCATTAAAATCAATCACTGTCATATCAAGCCATAAAGCCATTCGTTTATTGAAAAACGGATGTCAAGCTTTCTTAGCCCATGTTATGGACTTGAACAAAAATACGTCAGATTTGAATAATATTTCTGCTGTTAGTGAATTTTCTGACTTCATTCCTGAAGAACTTCCTAGTCTATCTCTAGAACGTGAAGTTGAATTCTTTATTGATCTTGAACCGGGTACAAAACCCATTTCTAAAATCCCATATCGAATGGCTCCTATTGAACTTCAGGAGTTAAAGGTCCAACTACAGGAGTGGTTGGACATCGGTTTCATTCGTCCTAGTACATCTCCTTGGGGTGCTCCTGTTTTATTTGTAAAGAAGAAAGATGGGAGTATGCGACTTTGTATTGACTACCAGGAATTAAACCATGTCACCATCAAGAATAGGTATCCGCTACCTCGCATTGATGACCTATTCGACCAGTTATAAGGAGCACAATTCTTTTCAAACATCGATCTTCATTCTGGATATCATCAGCTGAAGATTAAAACTGAGGATATTCCAAAGACTGCCTTTAGAACTCGGTACGGGCATTATGAATTCTTAGTTATGTCTTTTGGATTGACTAATGCTCCTGCTGCTTTCATGGATATGATGAACCGTGTATTCAAAGAATATTTGGATCAGTTCGTTGTTGTCTTTATTGATGACATCCTCATCTATTCCAAAAGTCGTGAAGGTCATGAGCACCATTTGAAGCTGGTACTTCAAAGGCTTCGCGATAACAAGCTATATGCTAAGTTGAAGAAATGTGAGTTTTGGCTTGAGGAATTAACATTCCTTGGGCACGTGGTGTTAAAACATGGAGTATCTATTGACCCGACGAAGATTGAAGCCATACAAAGTTGGGAGCAACCGAAGTTGGTGACCGAAGTACATAGTTTTCTGGGCTTAGCTGGTTATTATCGGAGATTTATGGAAGGATTTTCTTGAATCGCTACTCCGTTAACTCAGCTAACTCGAAAAGATACAAAATTCATATGGAGCGAGGAATGCGAGAAGAGTTTCCAAGAGGTTAAGAGGAGACTCATTTCGGCACCTGTTCTGACAATACCATCTGGTTCGGATGGATTTGTTATCTACAACGATGCTTCATGCAAAGGGTTAGGATGTGTTCTTATGCAACATGGGAAAGTCATTGCCTATGCCTCGCGACAACTCAAAGAATATGAGAGAAATTATCGTACTCATGATCTGGAGTTGGCAGCAGTCATTTTTGCGTTGAAAATCTGGAGACACTACCTGTATGGGGAGAAAGTTGAGATTTATACGGATCATAAAAGTCTCAAATATTTCTTAACCCAAAAAGAACTCAACATGCGGCAACGTCGTTGGCTCGAGCTGTTAAAAGATTACGATCATACCATCCAATATCATCCTGGAAAAGCAAACGTGGTAGCTGATGCATTGAGTAGAAGATTTATGCAGGTATAAGTGCAATGTGGTTAACGCAAAGACCCATTTTGTATGATTTACAAAGGATGGAGATAGAGGTAAAGGCTCCAAGTACCCACGTGATGATATCAAATTTATGAGTAGAACCGACTTTAATCGATAAAGTTAAAGCTGCTCAATCTACGGACCTGGAGCTGATGCATATGAAGAAGAAAGTGCAAGAAGGTGCTATTCCAGAAGCGAGAATCGATGAAGAAGGAATACTTCGAGTCCACTCCAGACTTTGTGTTCCTAACGATTCTGACTTGAAGCATAGAATCATGATGGAGGCGCACAACACACCGTTTGCAATCCATCCTAGGAGTACCAAAATGTATCATGATCTTCGACATATATTTTGGTGGAGCAATATGAAGAGAGAGATCGCAGAGTTTATCTCGAGGTGTTTAACTTGTCAACGAGTAAAGGCGGAACATCAAGTGCCAAAGGGTCCATTGCAACCACTTGAGATTCTGAAATGGAAGTGGGGACACATTACCATGGATTTCGTTACGGGTCTTCCCAAAGTTTCTCACGGCATGGATGCAATTTGGGTTATTATTGATAGATTAACCAAGTCTGCTCATTTTTTGCCTATACGTGAGACATATTCTCTTGAACGTCTTGCTCATATGTATGTAAATGAGATTGTGAGATTGCATGACATGCCAGTATCTATAGTTTCGGATCGTGACCCAAGATTTACTTCACGATTTTGGGTTAGCTTGCAGAAAGCTATAGGCACAGATTTACAGTTCAGTTCGGCATACCATCCTCAAACGGACGGGCAATCGAAAATGATTATTCAAACTCTTAAAGATCTATTAAGACTCTGTGTCCTAGATTTCAAAGAAAGTTGGGATAGTACTTGCCACTGGTGGAATTCTCCTACAACAACAGTTATCAGGCAAGTATAGGTGTGGCTCCATTCGAAGCATTATATGGATGAAAGTGTCGCTCTCCAGTATGTTGGGATGAGGTGGGTGAAATAACATTGTTGAGACCAGAGTTGGTACGTATGACTACGGAAAAGATCCAAACGATTCGACAACGTATAAAAACGGCACAAGATCGACAAAAGAGTTATGCTGATCTTCATCGAAAGGACGTGAAATTTAATATTGGAGATCATGTACTGTTACGTTTTGCTCCATGGAAGGGAGTTACAAGATTTGGGAAAAGAGAAAAGCTCAATCCAAGATTTGTTGGCCCATTTGAGATTCTTGACCGAATAGGAAATGTGGCCTACAGACTCGCATTACCTCCAAACATGTCTCGTGTTCATAATGTTTTTCATATATCTATGCTTCGTAAATATGTGAAAGAACCAAACCACATTATTGCATTAGAACTAGATGAGATAGCCGAAGATTTAACGTACGAGGGGGTACTTGTAAAGATATTGGATAGGAAAGAGCATGTCCTACAAACAAAGGTTATACCACAATTCAAGGTTTTGTAGAGGAACCATGCTATTGAAGAAATGAACTGGGAGTTGGAATCGAAAATGAAAGTGAGGTACCCTCACCTTTTCGAAACACCAGGTATGTACGTCAATTTCGAGGACGAAATTTTATAAGGAGGGAAGGTTGTAAGACCCCAACTTATTATAAATAAAATTAAATTTTCTCTACTCATTATCTTGAAATAATAAGGAGTTAATTTAATATAATATTTTGGTTATGGGTGAAATGTGCAAATTTTATAAAATAAGCAAGTGGTTATAAAATATTCATTGTTGTCGGGGAATATTCGTTTGGTCGTGGAATATTCTTTTTGTCGGGAATATCTGTACGACGGCGCAGTCATTTGTGGGCCCCATAACCTGTCGGATGAAGAAAATGATAAGTTTGAGTTTTTATAAATAACGGCGTAATTGTTACCGTTAACACTATTGGAATACCCGGTGGTTAAAATACAGTAATACACGTGGTTGCACAGTAGCACACGGTATTGCACAGTATTAATGAATTATTGATCCTTACGTAAGAAGGCACTACTCAATAATTGTTACAATAATTACTGTTCAATATTTTATTTTATTAGTTCAATAGTTGTTGCGTTGATATTTTATATTATTGTTGTTTCAATAATTGTCACTGCACAGTATCTCCATTATCAGATCAATAATTTATATTATTTGAATAATATTATTAGATAGCATTATTGACAATGTCTAGAAAGTTCTGTTGAGGAGAGGTTAGATAATCTAATTACGCGCCAAAAGGGAGAAATCCTTATCGAAAAGCCCCCTCTTTCCTGAGAACGGCCTGGTTGTCATAATTGTGATTCTGTAATATTATTTGTGAATAATTAATTATTGATTTATATGATAAAAAAATATTTATTTGATGTGGATATAAATGATGAAATTATTTATGTGGTTATAAATGAAGGAATTATTGTTGAGGGGTTTTATCAGTATTTTGTCGGAATGGAGGTTTTAAAAATCAAAATAGTGTTCTTAAAGCTCTATTGCGTGAGTTATAATTTTAATCCGACCGTTGGATTGTTGTGATTTTTGGATATGTTATACATATATAAGTTGAGTATATGTCCACAAATTTTGAACCGTTAAAAATGAACGCATGATTTGTTATGAATTTTAAGAGGTGATTGATTCAGAAATTGTTGAAGTTTCTAAATTTATCATTTTGGTTGAAAATTCTAGAATTGGTGGGCCCCATTTTTGGTTGGTGAGAAATGTGCTGAAATTTTATTTTAAATGTGGTGGGTGGCAATAGTAGCAGGTAAAGCCATCAGGTTACAGGTCAGGTCAGCTTTGACGTGCTAGCATTTTTCTATAAATAGGGTGCTGAGTTAGAATTGAAAATCACACCAGAAACATAAGCTTTCTCTCTTTCTCTATCTATATTATCGAGCGTATTTTGTGAGTATTTAGATATTTTGAGAGTTGCTATTCAGTACAAGTTTTATTCAGCATCATATCTAACATTTCATTCCGAAGTACTGTTTATTTGAGGTAAGGGATGTTATTTTTTTTCATAAATGATATTATTTCTTTCAATATCATTATGCCTAAATATTGGTATGAACTTTTTATCAAATTTAGAATTTTTTGTGTCGGGATTACTATTCACGTATACAACACTATTCACGAATACGATACTATTCATCAAAAAATGAAATTTTCTCTTCTTTGTCCCAGATGTCTATTATGGTTACTATCTTTGATTGTATCCATATTTTGATCGTCATTCTTGAATTTTTCTCTATTATATTTTATTATGGAGTATTTTTAAACTTGAATTATCTAAAGTACGAATCTTTAAACTTTGTCCTTTTATCGTACGGGATTCGTTCTCTAAAATGTTTTTCATCATCCTCAGTCATTAATGGTGATACTTGATGAGTATCTTTGGCCTGTAGTGCAAAGATGAATGATTACCTAATGAATATCTTTGGCCCTTAGTGCAAAGATGAACATGTGTTGAGATGAACATGACCAACTGGTGATACAAATGAATATCTTTGGCCCATAGTGCAAAGATGAATATTTGATTCAAGATGTATATTTATTGATGTTACAGGGATAAAATATTGATGATGGACTTTTAAATTCATAGATGATAGTAGATTTCATTCTCTACTTAACTCTTCTAATGAATTATTGTTTCCTCTGCAGATGTTGATCTAAAACTTATTGTCTATTATATTCTATCAGATTTTTTCCTGTTGAAGACTATTGATAATTTGTTGTATATTATCTTAGTCATAATATTCTTTACTAGGCTAGTTGAGCTCACTCTTTTCCTTTTTGTTCCATTTTTATTCTCATGAGATGAGAATATAGCAGGAACTAGCCGGGGTATGGAGTGATGGTTCTAGAAAGTTATTTTAGCAGTCCTCACTATTTTTGTAAAATAGTGTATCAATAATTGTAATGAAGACTCCTTTTAAGTTTTAATACTGTCTATTAGACAATATTTGTGTTTAAACTCACAGTTTATGTGTTGTCGTATTTTGCACGATAGTTGTAGTAATGAAGTTGTATTTGTTTCTCTACCATGTATTTGGCGACTCAGAATCGGTGATGTATACCTATTTTGGGGGCGTCACATAGAAGGAGTCCAGAATTGCAGAGGGAAGAAACTAAGCTTCTTAGAAGGTAAATTCTTGTTTTATGTTCTTAATTCCAAACTTAGAAAATTATAGAAATTCTCACCAATTCTTGTAAACTTGATTTGGAAATTGCTACCAAGGTGTTTATGAAGTATATATGCATGTATAGAACCTCAGAGAATAAGTTTAAGCACGTTAGAATGAAGAAAAAACTGATGATTGTTTGATCTATGCCGAAGCAGAGACTTGTCTGAACTAACTAGGGCAGGGCGCAGCTGCGTGTTCCCTGCAGTTCAACATGGCGCAGCTGAGCCGTGCACCAGTTTTGATTTTGACTTTTGTTTTCAAATATGGGAAAGACTAACATGTTGTTATGACTTGAGCATGCTTACAAATAGGTTTAACATATGGATTTAGTTTCCTTGACACAATATGAATACTTTGGATTGTGTTAGTGTACATGTATTAACAGAAATTATAATTTTGAAAATAAACTTTGACTAAACTTATGCTGCCTTAGTTCTGATTTTCGTGAGCATATGGTTTAGCTATATATGAAATCTAATTCAAAGTAAGACGCATGTATTAAGATATACTTTGGTCGGGTGAAAATGACTTTTAATATCAAACTTGTATGTGTTATAAACTAATATTATGAACATGATGTTACATATATTCTGAACTTAGAGCATGTATGATTTATACTCCTTATATGACCACACTTAACACATACGTACGTCCATTTTGGTTAGACACAATGAAAGTGAGTCAAGCATGAGTTAGAGATGTTTTAAAGAAATAAATGATGCTAGTTATGCGCATATGATGAAAACCTTTGTGAGCATGCATACTAACTGATTTCATGACTATCTCATATGTGTACGTGGTGAGCATAGTAGTCCTTGTGATTCATGATCTCAATTGGCCTTAACTTATTAGAAATAACAAATAGAACCATACATTTCAAAGATGAACGTAGGATAACCTTAAGTGCATACAAGAATCTTTAATAAGTATCTAAGTATATGTTAAATGCATGCTAAAGAATGGGACAAAACCAGGAAGTGCAGAGCTCAACTCTGGTCGGGCCAGAGGACAGCGCAGTTGCGCCATCCCTAAGCCTAACCAAGGCGCAGCTGCGCCCTCCTGCAGTTTGGTCTGATTGTTTATTTTTAATTTGTAAATTGCAACTTGCATGTTATATTGCTTTCAGTCTTATTACATGATGTTAAAAGAGTTATAATACATGAAAACTATATTAAACCAAGAATCTAAGGTTTTACAAACTTTCGTATTTCTTTTATACAAGATGGTTATATAGCTATGTGGTGTGATAGCATGTTAATGCGATATTCCATTTACGTTGCTAAGATAGAAATGGTTGTGTGTCATTGAATTATATGATCAAACATGTATGAGGTTATTAACTTATAGAGTTGAGTAACTAATAAATGCGTGGTATACATAACTACGTTACAATAGGATTTCAAGTGTTGATAAGCTATAAGTTGGTAAACTACACTAAAGGCAAGTTCCCTAACTTACACAACTTTGGATTTTGTGCAAGTTCTCTAACTTCATTTGATTCTCATATTGAATGCAAGTTTCCTAAATTCTTTACACTATATATATTGTATAATCCAAATTGTTTCCATATCAACCATATTTATCTCGTGCAAATATTTATTACTATTCGAAAATCGTTTTTATATCTTGATATTCTTACAAGCATTGAACTTATCGTTCTTAAATACATTATAAAAGTTGTCTAAGCCATTGATATGACTAGACTATTATCTAATGTTAGGAAGCTATCCAAACCAATTGACTTGGTGCAGACTCTTGTAAATCTACTGAGATGAACAACCCTCATTGAAGGGGAAATTATATAATTGTCGGAGAACCAACGTGCACACATACTAGCATGTTTAAATGTTATGCATAACGTAAGGTACTTAGGCTGATCACCTTTTTTACTCGTTTTATTGAATTTTCAGTATAATACTGTTAATTCTAGTAGAAGTTCTTAGTCCTTAATGACTACTCAGTGTTCATCATTCTTGAACCTTGACATGATGTATCTTTGAATGTTGTTGATATCTTTCTGTCCATAGCGACTTTATTAAGAATTGTTGATAATTCCTGAACTACTATTCACTGTCATACCCTTGAGATTTGAACTTATAACTGTTCACCCTTATTGCGATATTACTTGCTGGGCAAATTTGTTGCTCATCCTTGCTTTCCTTAAAACTTTCAATTAAGGCAGAACGTGGTGAACCTTTAGGAAAGGATAAGGGTAAAGAGAAGGCTTCAGAGTAACTTTGTTTCTTAGTACTAGGATTGTATTATTGTTATGTTGTAGGAAGACTTATTTACTATGATGTAATAAGATATGTTTAAATTAAGTTGTAATGTTGTAGTAACAGTTGCGAAACCTTGGGAAGAGAATAATTATGCTATGACAATATAAATTATTCTATTTTTTGTTGTATGAGATTTGATTTATTATTATTGGAATTAGCACGTGACGAACTAAATTCGAGATACGAGGGTCTAAATTTAGGGGCGTCACAGATTGGTATCAAAGCATTAGGTTATAAACCTTAGGAACGAGAATCTTTAGACTATAACCTTAGAAGAACTTAGAGAGTAGAAGGAGATAAAACTCATATAGAGTTTCTCTAAAGATTTAGTGGTGTTATGAAATATATTTTCATTTCACACAATGAATTTATGTTTGATTTTGACGTTCTAATAGAGTTTGTTGTTGTTGTCTTGTGTTTGTGGTTGTAGGACGTCAGACTTGGGAGGACCTAGTAGAGTGGTAGAGGAGGAGCCACATGACATACACGTAGTGTATGAGGCACCTATAGATGACGTGGATGAGGAGGAGATGGAGATGGAGATGGAGTCAGTTGCCGTAGAGTTAAATTTTGAGGAAGATCCCATAGAGAATGAGCCCGTGGAAGATTCCGACGAGGCGACATTCGAGGATAGGATGTTGGGGGAATACGAGGAGCGGATTATTGAATTCAAGTTTCGGGTTGAGGAACTAGAGACCTAGGCTCAGGAAAGAGAAATTGATATGCAAAAGCTGAGTGAGGAAGACCATAAAAGGAAGCTAGAGATGCAGGAGTTGGAGGTAGGACTTGCATATCGCAAGGAGACAGGAGTACAAATAGGAACCCTTTTCCATCGATCGATAACCTGGAATGTTGAGTTGGTAGGCAAGCTAGAGGAGTCCGAGCAGAAGGAACTAAGCGAGAAAGCTGAGAATGAGGTTCTTCGTGCACAGCTAGAGGTGGAGATTATGGATAGGATCCACTTTGAGGAAAAGTGGATAGAGGTCAATGATAGGGTAGGAGACCTGGAAGATGAGGTGAGGTGTAAGAGGAGGAAGATGAACCAAATGAGCTACACTTTTTGCACAACTATGGAGAGGTTTATTGATGATATGTACCATTATCTGGTGGAAAAAGGACAGACCCATCACACATTGAGCAGAGAAATGATGGCTGCCATGACACAGGTCGAGTATAAGAGCGCAGTGGAGCGCGGGATGTTGGGATAATTTGTCGTTTATGTGTCTAGTAGTATAGTCTTGTTAAGTATGTTATGTAATCCCAATCTTTTGTGTGAGATATGGGATAGTTATGTAAACCCCGAGTAGGTTCATGTTAAAAAGGGGTAGTATATGAGTGTTTCCCCGTCTTTTGTGATATTAGGGGATAAATGTTGGCATTTATAGAAGTATGCTAGGAATGATCATATCAATGTAATGATTTGACATATGAATATAAATGTTCTTATTTCAGAGAATGTGTTACACAACTTTATTTCCTTTTACAATGAAGAAATACTTAAGTAAAATAATTAAGATAATAAGAATGAAATTTTGTGATGCAGAAAATGCCGCCCGGATGTAGACTAACGGCACCAGAAGAGTCGGTCAATGATGAGAGAGAGCTAGTAGACCCTATCCAAAGGCTAGTAGATTTGCTAGGAGAGGCCCTACGGGGAAGAAACAATGAACCAGTACCACCCAACCCCCAAGCGGTTCCAATTACGAACTTTAAAGACTTTAGGAGTGTAGGACCTCCAGAATTCGTGGGTACTACCGATCCTATCGTGGCACAAACATGGATCAAAGAGATGGAGAAAGCTTTCACCATTGCTCGTGTGGGTGAAGAACAGAAAACTGTGTTTGCTACGTATATAATGAGGGGTGAAGGAAACTACTAGTGGGAAGTCAATCAATAGAGAGCGGGAGAGGGGATTATAACCTGGGAAAAGTTTAAGGCTTTGTTTTACGAGAATTACTTCCCGAAAAGCATGAAGGATAGGATGGAGGTGAAGTTTTTAGAACTAAAACAAGGAGAGATGACGGTGGCAGAATATGCGGCCAAGTTTAACGAGCTCGCATGATTTGCAACGCATCAAGTCGACACGGAGGAGAGAAAAGCTAGACGCTTTGAGCTAGGACTAGAACCTTGGTTGTTTAACAAGGTATCGGTCCTTCAAATCGACTCATTCGCCACGTTGTTGGAGAAGGCGATCATTGCTAAAGGAGGTAGCGAGGCATTAAGCCAATACAATAAGGAAAAGAAGAATAAGAATACTGGGGGAGAAACTCGTGGAGGAAATAGTAGTGGTAGAGGAAGCAATCTAGGGAAAAGAAAATGGGATAAAAATAATAGAAACAACAATCACGCAAGAAGTTTTCATGGAAGGTTTAAGAAGAGAGCGGAAGGATACTCGAAATGTGGAAAGAACCACCAAGGAGAGTGCTGGAAAGGGTGCAGTGTTTGCTATAACTACGGCCAAGAATGGCACATTTCGCCAAACTGCCCAAAGTCGAAGAAGACCAAGGGATGTTTCGCTTGTGGCTCCACCGGGCACCAAATCAAGGATTGTCCCAAGAAGGGGAGTAGCGGAGGAAGCGACCATCAGGGAGGAGGCAACAAGCTTATGATCGAAAGACCGGCACAATCCAACCGACCCATTGTTAAAACCTTTAACATGACTATCCAGGACGCAGTAGCTGCGAAGGACGTGGTGTCAGGTATTATCCTAATCAATAATATAAATACCTATGCATTATTTGATTCGGGTGCTACCTGTGCATTTGTGTCTGAAGAATTTGCAAGACGACTGAACATACCCTAAGAACGCTTAAAAAATTTGATAAACATAGAGATTGCAAATAAGGAAGTAATTCCCGTAGAGTTCGTTTATCGAAACTATTATGCAAACATTAGAGGTTATAAACTAAGCGTAGATTTGATTCTTATAAGATTGGGAGAGTTTGATGTGATACTAGGAATGGATTGGTTATCCAGCCACGCTGCGATAATCGATTGTCAAAAGAAAAGTGTGAACCTTCATACTCCAAATCGGTCTAAGGTAGTATTTTATGGTAGCTCATCGCTTAAGCAATCATGTTGCCTTACGATGATGCAGGCCAATAAATTGTTAAAGAAAGGATGTATAGGTTATCTGGCCTATATAGTGGATACTCAAAAGAAGGGAGTAGAAATGAAAAATATATTGGTAGTTAGGGATTTCCAAAATGTATTTCCAGATGATTTGCCTGGTCTTCAACCAGACAGAGAAGTCAAATTCGTAATAGACTTAGCACCATGAACTGCACCAATTTTGAAAGCACCATATCGTAGGCGCTAGTAGAAATGAAGAAATTGATGTACAATTACAAGAGTTATTAGATAAGGGTTACGTTCGGCCGAGTGTGTCTCATTGGGGAGCACCAGTGTTGTTTGTAAAGAAGAAGGATGGATCGATGAGGCTCTCTGTCAACTATCGAGAGTTGAACCGAGTAACGACTAAGAATATATATCTATTGCCAAGGATATACGACCTTTTCGATCAACTGAAGGGAGCGAAGTGTTTTTACAAGATAGATTTACGAACCGGTTATCACCAGTTGAAGGTCTAAGAAGAGGACATGCCAAAGACGGCGTTCCGAACTCGCTACGGACAATTCGAATTTCTAGTGATGTCATTCGGGTTGACAAATGCTCCAGCAGCGTTTATGGACTTGATGAACCGAGTCTTTAAACCATACTTAGATAAGTTCATCGTAGTATTTATCGATGATATTTTAATTTATTCGAAAACCAAGGAAAAACATGCCGAACATCTGAAGATGGTATTAGGAGCATTGAGAAGGGAGAAGATGTACGTAAAGTTTTCAAAGTGCGAATTTTGGATGGAGAAAGTCCAATTCTTAGGGCACGTAATCAACAAGAGCGAAATTTTGGTAGACCCTGCAAAAGTGGAGGCGGTAAACAATTGGGAACAACCAAAGATGCCAACAGAAGTAAGAAGTTTCTTAGGGTTAGTTGGGTACTATCGAAGATTTATCTAAGATTTTTCCAAGATAGAGACCCCGTTAACCAATCTAACGAGGAAGACAATGAAGTTTTTTTGGACAAAGAAATGAGAAGAGAGTTTCCAAGAGTTGAAGAGGAGGTTAAGTAAGGCGCCTGTATTATCACTACCAGATAATACGGGAGGATTTGTGGTGTATAGTGATGCATCGCACAAGGAACTTGGATGTGTGCTAATACAACATGACAAAGCCATTGCGTATGCGTCACGACAATTGAATAATTATGAAAAACGATACCCTACTCATGACTTGTTGTTAGCGGCAGTAGTTTTTGTGTTAAAGATTTGGAGACACTATTTGTACGGAGAAAAATGTGAGATATACACGAACCACAAGAGTCTGAAATATATATTCACACAAAAGGAGTTGAATATGCGACAAAGGAGGTGGTTGAAATTAATCAATGACTATGACTATGAGATTCTTTATCACCCGGGAAAGGCTAACGTGGTAGCCGACGCTTTAAGTAGAAAGGGAAGGGAGAAATTGTTCAAGTTAATGACTCAAGAGGAGTTAATAAGGGACATGGAGAAATTAGAAATAGAAGTGGAGGAACCAGGAAAATCAGAGGGAAAATTATTTGTGTGAAAGCTCATCCAACATTATTGGATAGAGTAAAGGAATCACAAGAGAAAGATAAAGAATGCGAGAAGATCAGGAAGAGACTAGTAGAAAAAGAAGAAGAAAAGTTCAAGATGGATAAGGACGATATATTAAGATTTGAGGGTCGAGTATGGGTACCAGCTGTAACCGAACTGAGAGAGAAAATCTTGCACGAGGCACACAATATGACATATTCTATTCATCCAGGAGGCACGAAAATGTACCGGGATCTTCGACAACACTTCTGGTGGCCCAATCTAAAGCGAGAGGTGGCAAAATGCGTCAGTAGATGTCTTACTTGTCAAAGAGTCAAAGCAGAACACCAGAGGCCAAGTGGACTACTTCAACCGTTGGAAATACCAGAGTGGAATGGGAACATATTATGATGGATTTCGTTGTAGGACTTCCAGTCACGTAGAAAGGTTATTACGCCATTTGGGTTATCGTGGATTGACTAACAAAGTCTGCTCATTTTCTACCGATAAAGATTCATTTCAATTTGAATCAATTGGCAAAGTTGTACGTAAAGGAAATCGTTTTGCGACATGGAGTGTCGATATCGATTGTCTTTGATCGAGATCCGTGCTTCACGTCAAATTTCTAGAAAAGCTTACAAGAGAGAATGGAGACACAATTAAGATTGAGTACCGCTTATCATCCACAAACTGATGGGCAGAGTGAACGAACCATATAAATGTTAGAAGACATGGTTAGAGCTTGCGTGATGGACTTCAAGGGGAGCTGGGACGAGCACTTGCCCATAGTTGAATTTGCTTACAACAATTGTTATCATGCGAGTATCGACATGCCACCGTACGAAGCTCTTTACAGGAGAAAGTGAAAAACACCGTTGTGTTGGGATGAACTCGGAGAACGAAGGATATTAGGATTGGAATTAGTTCAACAAACAGCCGAAGTATTGACAACGATAAAAGCTAGATTGGTAGCTGCATAAGATCGCTAAAAGAAATACACGAATTTGCATCGTCAAGATCATAATTTTGAAGTTGGAAGTTTTGTGTTTTTAAAAGTATCTCCTTGGAAGGGGAAGATAAGATTCGGTAAGAAGAGAAAGTTGAGACCAAGATTCATAGGACCATTCGAACTGTTGAAGCGAGTAGGCGAGGTGGCGTAACAAGTAGCTTTACCACCCGAGCTGGAACACATCCACAATGTATTTCACATTTCTGTGTTGCGTCCGTACAAGCCTGACTATAAGCACGCGATATCTTATGAGCCTATTCAAGTAGAGAAGAACATGACTTACGAGTAAATTCCTGTCCAAGTAATAGATAAGAAAGAGCAAACTTTGAGAAATAAAACTATATCTTCTGTAAAAATAATTTGGCAAAACCACAACGCCAAGGAGGCTACGTGGGAATTAGAGGAAACAATGAGGAGGGACTATCCCCATCTATTTGTGTAACCTTGTAAAAATTCTGAGGACAATTTTTATAAGGGATGGAGGATGTAATACCCGAGAATTTCTGAATATTATATTATTAAAAGTCGAATATTTATTTGAGTATAATTAAATATTGTTGTGGCATAAGTTATCGAACCTTTATTCAATTAAGTTAAGTATTGAGAAATATATGACAGTAAGGCAATGTGATAAGACTGGTGAAGATCTCAACGTAAAGCGTATCAGAATTGCCTAGTGTGGCATAATGAAGGACTACGAGATTCACTAAGTGAATTAAGAGAGGAACAATTTAATAAGAGAAAGATTAATTAATATTTAATATGTGTAATGGTATATAATTGAATGATAAAGTAACTCCATGCATGAAAAATGAATAGGATGTTTAATTAGTAGAATTATTAATTTAAGATTAAAGTTATGCTATGTGAAACTATTATGACGGTGGAGGTTGGAACTGACATGTAGCTAAACCAGTTTGGCACTGCCAGGGACCGGCGCAGCTACTCCCTTCCTGCAGTACAAACTGGTGCAGCTGCGCCAGTGGCCAGAGTTTGAAAATTGGTTATTACTGTAGATATGGTATGGAATATGATTGTAATGTGTGACATTATTAAAATCATATGATAAGAGTAAATTTAATGGTATGAAGTACCAAGTAGCACAATAAAATCACGTGTGACAGTTTAATACAGATAGAATTAATTAACTGAGCATCTCAAGAATTCGGAAAGGAATTGAATGTTAGAAAATTAGACATTTAATATTGACTATGGTTATAATATTAAATTTATGTGTACTAATAATATTTATGGAGAATGCTCGGTTAATAATATCTAACTGCATTATTTTATCTGCATTAAATATTAAATTATGTGAACCCAATGTACATGAATTATATGATATTAGTACATATATAATCCCTAATTTTTCATTTTGTAATAACATTAGTACATTAAAATCACATGAGGGAACCAAAAGGGAATTAAATTAACCACATTCGAAACAAAATGCTGAGAATTAGAAGGCTTGTCCCAATTTAGTTGCCCAAATAGAAACCTATATCTCATTTGCGTGAACTGCCAAGCTTTGAACAATGGCTAGCTAGGGGTGGTGATGATGGCTATAAAAATGGCTGAGAAAGGGTGGTTGAGCAACTCTTCTATAACCATTTGTCTTCTTCTTCTACCCCATGAATTCAAACCTTTGTGTAAAGCAAATAATTGGTCTTGTACTCTTCTACAAAAGGCAGCTTCATTTTTCATTTTCCGTTGCTGTGAAATGTCTGTTGAATTCCAAGATTGAGAGTGTGAGTTGCTTTGATTGATTTAGAAGGAGTCACTAAGCTTCTTAGAAGGTAAACTCTTGTTTTAAGTTCTTAATTCCAAACTTAGCAAATTATAGAAATTCGCTCCAATTCTTGTAAACTTGATTTGGAAATTGCTACCAAGGTGTTTATGAAGTTTATATTCATGTATGGAACCTTAGAGAATAGGTTTAGGCATGTTAGATTGAAGAAAAAACTGATGATTGTTTGATCTCTGCCAAAGCAGAGACTTGTCTGAACTAACTAGGGTAGGGCGCAGCTGCGATGTGACGCCCCCAAAATAGGCATACGTCACCCATTCTGAGTCGCCAAATACATGGTACAGAAATAACTACAACTTTATTAATACAATTGTCGTGCAAAATACGACAACACATAAAATGTGAGTTTAAATACAAATATTGTCTTCTAGACAATATCCACACTCAAATAAGTCCTCATTACAATTATTGATACACTATTTTACAAAATAGTGAGGACTACTATAACAACTGCATTGGACCATCACTCCTTACCCTGGCTAGTACCTGCTGAATTCTCACCTTCTGAGAAGAAAAATGGAACAAAAAGAAAAAGGGTGAGCTCAACTAACCTAGTAAAGAATATTATGACTAAGATAATATACAACAAATTATCCTTAGTCTTCAACAGGAAAAAATCTGATAGAATATAATAGACAATAAGTTCTAGATTAACAACTGTAGCGGAAACAACAATTCATTAGAAGAGTTACGTAGAGAATATACTATCATCTATGAATTTAAAAGTCCATCATCAATATTTTATCCCTGTAACATCAATCAATATACACCTTGAATCAAATATTCGTCTTTGCACTACGGGCCAAAGATATTCATTTGTATCACCAGTTGGTCATGTTTATCTCAACACCTGTACATCTTTGCACTACGGGCCAAAGATATTCATCAATTAATAATTCATCTTTACATCAGAGGCTAAAGATATTCATCAAGTATCACCATTAAAGACTGAGGATGATGAAAAACTTTTTAGAGAACGAATCCAGTGAGACAAAAGGACAAAGATTAGAGATTCATACTTTAGATAATTCAAGTTTAAAAATACTCCATAATAAACCATAATGGAGTAAAATTCAAGAATGAAGATCAAAACATGAATTTAATTTTAAGATTTAAGGTCACAACAGATAACTGGGAAGGAAAGAATTTTTTTTTCTTTTGTGCACAGTAACTGTGAACAGTACCCGTGAACAGTAACTGTGAATAGTACCTAGTCATGAAAAGTTCCAAATTTGATAAAAAGTTCAGACCAATATTTCTATGAAATGATATTAGATGAAACGAAATTTCTAGTCATTTTAGGAATTATAGAAATAATACTTACCATAGTAAGTTCAATTTAGGAATGAAGTATGAAAGAAAATAATATTTCTCATGAGTATTGCAATAAAAATAATTTCCTTTACCTTAGTAGAAACTGGATTTGACTGGAATATCAGATATTATTCTGAGAAAATCTTGCAGAAAACTACACTCAAAGTATCCTTATACTCAAGAAAATACTCACAATACTATAGAATAAGAATTTCTGATTTTGAAATGGTGTTGAGGAAGGAGGGGTTACCCCCTATTTATAGCAACGGAAGGAGAAAAGAAACAGATACAGCACACCTAACATTTCTTCTTTTTCTCCTCTACCTAACATCATGCCTAACATTTCATATTTTCATATGGGTGGGGCCACCCTTTGAAAATGGTTTGCAGGAAAGTTTTGAAAAATGATTTGCAGGAAGTTTTTCCACCAACCAATTTAGAAAAGAAAACAAAGGCATACTGCTTTTGAATAATGAATACGAATACAATTTGCTCACTCCTTCTTTTTAATCACAAGCTATATATATATATATATAATAATATTATTATTATTTAATATAATATATTATTATAATATATTTAAATGAATATTTTATCGGAGAAAATAATTGCCTAACTTTCAACAAATATTTCAAACTAATTTCCTTCCTTTATATCAACATAAAATAAATATATTCTTCATTTATATCCACCTAAAATAAATATTTTCTTATCATATAAATCAATAATTAATTATTCACAAATAATATTACAGAAATACAATAATGACAACCAGGTTGTTCCCAAGAAAGAGGGAGTTTTCCGGCAAGAACTTCTCTTACTGGCGCGTAATTAGGTGACCAAACCTCTCCTTAGATAGAACTTCTTTAGACATTGCCAATAATGCTATCTAATAATATTATTCAAATAATATGAATTATTGATATGATAATGGAAAATACTGTGCAGTGACAATTATTGAAATAACAATAATATAAAATATCAACGCAGTAATTATTGAATCAATAAAACAAAATATTGAACAGTAATTATTGTAGCAATTATTGAGTAGTTGTAAGACCCCAACTTATTAATGAATAAAATCAAATTTTCTCTCAAATATTATTGTGAATAATAAGGTGTTAATTTGATATAATGCATTGGTTATGAGTGAAATGTGCAAATTTTACAAAATAAGCAAGTGAATATAAAATATTCATTTATTGTCGGGGAGTATTCATTTGGTCGCGGAATATTCTTTTTGTCGGGAAATATTTGTACGGCGGTGCAGCCTTGTGTGAGCCCCATAATGGAAAGCAATTGGATAAAGAAAACGACAAGTATAAGTTGTTTATAAATAACGGCGTAGTTGTTACCGTTAATACTGTTGAAATACCCGGTGGTTAAAATACAGTAGCACACGGTATTGTACCAATTATTGATTCTTACGTAAGAAGGCACTACTCAATAATTGTTACAGTAGTTACTGTTCAATATTTTATTTTATTGATTTAATAATTGCTGCGTTGATATTTAATATTATTGTTGTTTTAATAATTGTTCTTGTACAGTATTTTCCATTATCAGATCAATAATTCATATTATTTGAATAATATTATTAGATAACATTATTGGTAATGTTTAGAAAGTTCTGTCTAAGGAGAGGTTTGGTCATCTAATTGCGCACCAGTAAGGAGAAATCTTTATTGGAAAGCCTCCTCTTTCCTGGGAACGGCCTGATTGTCATAATTGTGATTCTGTAATATTATTTGTGAATAATTAATTATTGATTTATATGATAAGGAAATATTTATTTTATGTGGATATAATTGATGGATATATTTATTTTATGTGAAGGAATTAATGTTGAGGTGTTTTTATCAGAATGGAGGTATTAAAAATTAAATCACTATTCTTGAGATATATTGCGTGAGTTATAATTTTTAATCTGACCGTTGGATCGTTGTGATTTTTGGATATGTTATACATATATAAGTTGAGTATATGTCCACAAATTTTGAACCGTTAAAAATGAACGTATAATTTGTTATGAATTTTAAGAGGTGAATGATTCAGAAATTAGGTTTATAAATGATTTTGGTGAAAAATTATAGAATTGAGTGGGCCCCACTTTTGGTTAGTGAGAAATATATTGAAATTTTTTATTCAAATGTGGTGGGTGGGAATAGTAGTAGGTAAAGCCATCAGGTTGCAGGTCAAGTCTGTTTCGGTGTGCTAACATTTTCCTATAAATAGAGGGCTAAGTTAGAATTAAAAATCACACCAGAATTCATAAGTTTTCTCTCTTTCCCTCTCTATATTATCGAGCGTATTTTGTGAGTATTTAGATAATTTATGAGTTTTTATTTATCAGTAAAAGTTTCCTTCAGCCTTATACCGATATTCCGAACAAAAGTACTGTTATCTTGAGGTAAGGGATGTTATTTTCTTCTTAAATGATATTATTTTCTTCAATATCATTATGCCAAAATATTGGTTTGAACTTTTTATCAAATTTGGAACTTTTTGTGTCGGGGTTACTATTCACGTATACGGCACTATTCACGAATACAACACTATTCATCAAAAAATAAAATTTTTCTTTTTTATCCAAGATGTCTATTATGGTTACTATCTTTGATTGTATCCATGTTTTGATTTATTTTTGAATTCTACTTCACAATTGGTTGTTATGGAGTATTATTGCACTTGGATAAACTGTAATACGAATCCCTAATATTTGTCCTTCTGTCTCACTGGGTTCGTTTTCTTTAAAATATTTTTCATCATCCTCAGTCCTAAATGATGATATTACTGAATATCTTTGGCCTGTAGTGCAAAGATGAATGATTAACTGATGAATATCTTTGGCCGTAGTGCAAAGATGAACAGGTGTTGAGATGAACATGACTGACTGGTGATACAAATGAATATCTTTGGCCTATAGTGCAAAGATGAATATTTGATTAAAGATGATTATTGATTGTTGTTATATGGTTAAAATATTGATAATGGACTTTTAAATCTTAGAAGATAGTAGAACTCATTCTCTACTTGACTCTTCTAATGGTTTGCTGTTTCCGCTGCAGTTGTTGATTTAAAACTTGTTGTCTATTATATTTTATAAGATTTTCCCTGTTAAAGACTAATGATAAGTTGTTGCATATTATCTTAGTCTTAATATTCTTTACTGGGCTAGTTGAGCTCACCCTTTTCCTTTTTGTTCCATTTTTCTCAAGAGGCGAGAATATAGCGGGAACTAGTCGGGGTGTGGAGTGATGTTTCTAGTCAGTGGTGTTAGCAGTCCTCACTATTTTGTTAAATAATATTTTAATAATTGTAATGAGGACTTATTTGAGTGTGGATATTGTCTAGAAGATAATATTTGTATTTAAACTCACAGTATTGTGTTGTCGTATTTTGCGCGACAAGTGTTTTAATAAAGTTATATTTGTTTCCGTACCATGTATTTGGCGACTCAGAATGGGTGATGTATACCTATTTTGGGGGCGTCACAGTAGTGCCTTCTTACGTAAGATCAATAATTCAAAAATACTGTGCAATACCGTGTGCTACTGTGCAACCACGCGTATTACTGTATTTTAACCACCGGGTATTCCAACAGTGTTAACGGTAACAATTACGTCGTTATTTATAAAAACTCAAACTTGTCATTTTCTTCATCCCACCGTTTTCCGTTACGGGGCTCACAAATGACTGCCCCATCGTACGAATATTCCCCGACAGCAAGAATATTCTACGACTAAACGAATATTCCCCGACAACAATGAATATTTTATAACCATTTGCTTATTTTGCAAAATTTTCACATTTCACCCATATCCAAAGTATTATATCAAGTTAACTCCTTATTATTTCAAGATAATGAATAGAGGAAATTCAATTTTATTTATAATAAGTTGGGGTCTTACATGCGCGCTTCTTTCAGTTCAACACGGCGTAGCTGCACCGTGCACCAGTTTTGATTTTGACTTCTGTTTCAAATATGAGGAAGACTAACATGATGTTATGACCTGAGCATGCATACAAATATGTTTAACATGTGGATTTAGTTTCCTTGACACAACATGAATACTTTGGATTGTGTTAGTGTAGATGTACTAAAAGAAATTATAATTTTGAAAATGGACTTTTACTAAACTTATGATGCCTTAGTTCTGATTTTCGTGAGCATATGGTTTAGCTATGCATGAAATGTAATTCAAAGTAAGACGCATATATTAAGATATACTTTGGTTGGGTGAAAATGACTTTTAAAATTAAATTTGGATGTGTTGTAAACTAATATTATCAACATGATATTGCGTACGTTTTGAACTTAGAGCATGTATGATTTATACTCTTTATGTGACCACACTTAACATATACGTACATCCATTTTGGTTAGACACAATGAAAGTGAGTCAAGCATGAGTTAGAGATGTTTTAAAGAAATAAATGATGCTTGTTATGCGTATATAATGAAAATCTTTGTGAGCATGCATACTAACTGATTTCATGACTATCTCATATGTGTACATGGTGAGCATAGTATTCCTTGTGATTCATGATCTCAATTGGCCTTAACTTAATTGAAATCTCAAAATAGAACCATACATTTCAAAGATGAACGTAGGATAACCTTAAGAGCATGCAAGAATCTTTAATAAGTATCTAAGTATATGTTAAATGCATGCTAAAGAATGGGATAAAACTAGGAAGTGCAAAGCTCAACTCTGGTCAGGCCAGAGGATAGTGCAGCTGCGCCGTCCCTAAGCCTAACCAGGGCAAAGCTGCGCCCTCCTGAAGTTTGGTCTGATTGTTTATTTGTAATCTGTAAATTGCAACTTGCATGTTATATTGCTTTCAGTCTTATTACATGATGTTAAAAGAGTCATAATACATGAAAACTATATGAAACCAAGAATCTAAGGTTTTACAAACTTTTGTATTTCTTTTATACAAGGTGGTTATATAGCTACGTGGTGTGATAACATGTTAATGTGATATTCCATTTACGTTGCTAAGATAGAAATGGATATGTGTTATTGAATTATATGATCAAATATGTATGAGGTTATTAACTTATAGAGTTTAGTAACTAATAAATGTGTGGTATACATAACCACGTTACAATAGGATTTCAAGTGTTGATAAGCTATAAGTTGGTAAACTACGCTTAAGGCAAGTTCCCTAACTTACAGAACTTTAGATTTTGTGCAAGTTCTCTAACTTCATTTGATTCTCATATTAAATGCAAGTTTCCTAAATTCTTTACACTATATATATATATATATATATATATATATATATATATATATTGTATAATCCGAATTGTTGTCATATCAACCATATTTATCTCGAGCAAATATCTATTACTATTCAGAAATCATTTTTATATCTTGATATTGTTGCAAGCATTGAACTTATCGTTCTTAAATGCATTATAAAATTTGTCTAAGCCATTGATACAACTAGACTATTATCGTATGTTAGAAAGCTATCCAAACTAATTGACTTGGTGCGGACTCTTGTAAATCTACTGAGATGAACAACCCTCATTGAAGGGGAAATTATATAATTATCGGGGAACCGACGTGCGCACATACTAGCATGTTTAAATGTTATGTATAACATAGGGTATTTAGGCTGATCACCTGTTGTTCTCGTTTTATTGAATTTTCAGTATAATACTGTTAACTCTAGTAGAAGTTCTTAGTCCTTACTGACTGTTCAATATTCATCATTCTTGAACCTTGACATGATGTATCTTCGAACGTTGTTGATATCTTTCTGTCCATAGCGACTTTATGGGTTGTAATTAGTTTATTTAACTAAGATTGGATATGAAAATCCAAATAAATAATATGGGACTATAAACTATAGTATAAATGATTTATTGAAATAAATTAAAGTAGTTTTAAATGGATTTACCAAACAAAGCTTAAAAATATTAAGTCTTTATTTTAAAAGTGTTTTGCCAAACAAAGCCTTATGACTTTTGAATTTAAATTTGAATTAAAATAAAATAAAATAAAAATATATTAAATATTTTATAACTGATAATTAATTATTATAATTATTAGAACGTTAGTTTTAGACGTTTTGGTTTGGGTTGCGTCTGTTTTATTTTACTTTACGTAAAAGATTTGGCCTAAGCCTGAGAGAAGAAAAGAAAGGGAGTTTACATAGAAAATTTGAGAGAGAGTTTGAGAAAGGAGAGAAAGAGTCTTATGATTCCAAGTAATTCTTTGTGTTCTATCAAGAATTATCTCTAAGCAATTGAAGGTATAATATCTAAAACTTGAGTTCTACGTTTATGAAGAGTTTATGTTCTTGAGTTTCAAATTTTTTGTAAATGCATGTTTGATGAATTGTTGTTATACAAACTGATTGATTATGTTTATTAGCAAATTGTGATGTTATAACTAACATCTAGACAAGATTTTGTGTACTAATTACGTTCAAAAGAAAGAAAACCATTTACAGTGAATGTGTGTATATATGGCTTGTGAAAGTATAAAAATTGGTAGTTAGTTTGTGAACTAATCTATAAATTGAGTCTAGAATATGTTAATTCAGTAAGAAACGAAGAGAATGCAATTTGAATGAGTTAATTTGGTGTAGTATTGAGACCTCAGTGTTAATTTTTGTCAAGAATGTCAAAAATGGAGTTTTTGGTAAAAACATGGAATTCAAGGATTTAAATTGTTTGAAGTTGTTGTTTAATTGTTCTAAGTTGATATATATATATATATATATATATATATATATATATATATATATGTGTGTGTGTGTGTGTGTGTGTGTGTGTGTGTGTGTGATGAATAATGTTTATATGAGTTCTATATCATTTGGGTATGTTTAATTTGCTGTTTGGTGGATGAAATTCATGATAGTCGGGCTGAACAGAGTGTTAGAAACAGACTGCATAGTTTCTGTCTGTGCTGGTGCCAAGGTTAGAAACGGCGCAGCTGCGCTGGTACTAGGTTTAAATACAGCGCAGTTGCGCCATACCCAGATCAGAGGCAGTAATGCCTGTTGGTTATGCAGACCTTAAAAACCCATTGTAACCTAATCTAATGAAATATTAATGTGATGAACATGTAATGAAGATACTATAATAGATTTGTATCGCATGGTTGGTAATTCCAAAGTTATAAAAATTAGTAAGTTGTGAAGACGTTACGTTGTGATTTATTGAACACATGAGTTAGTTTCTAAGTGTTTCAAATCTAATACTTGTGATTTCTGAAGTGTATATGGTGTGAATTGAAACTTGTACTAAAGTAACAAGTTTAACTAAAAATGAGTTTTAATTTGGAAACTGGATGTTAGTATATCTAATAGATGTTGTGATTCTAATAATATGTGTAGGTGAACGTGAGTTATAATTTATAGCTTACGCACGAGGCAAGTTTCTTTACCCCTAAACTTTATTTGAGCAAGCTCTAACCCTAATTTTATTCGAGCAAGTTTTGAACTCTAATCGTTGTTTGATTTATCCTAACTTGTTTATAGTTAAGCAAGTTTCCCTAGTTTCATTCTATCTATAATGAATGCAAGTTCTTGAACTCTAATCTCTAACTGAATTGTCCTATTTCATTTACTTTACGCAAGTTGTAATCCTATTGTCATATTAAGCAAGATTTTGATTTCAACTTGTTATTCATTAATGCATGTTCAATAATTCAATTTTCTTATTCGACAAGATTATAGCCTTAACTTAATATTGTTCAAGTAAGGTTTATTGTATTATTCAATGCTTGTGCTTTTTAGTTTATTTCTAAGCATAACTTCGATATATATTGTTGGTTCACTTATGATTCATAAATTATTCCACATTATGTTGTTATTGATCACTCGTAGTGTTATTGAACTTTGTTGATTCAACTAATCCTTTAGTTAATGATCGTTAAACTCTAAATTACCCTTGAAGCTTATCCAAATCAAACTTTCTTTGGTACAGACTTGTACTCTAAAATTGAGAAGAACAACCCTAGTATAGGGGTACGCGATGCGTTTAGATGTTTGTGCACAATACATGGTACGAAGGGTTGATCACCCTAGGTTAGAATTGAAAATCACACAAGAAACTGAAGTTTTCTCTCTTTATATTATCGAGCATATTTTTGTGAGTATTTAGATATCTTGAGTGTTGCTATACGGTGCAAGTTCCCTTCAGCATTATATTTGATATTCCAGTCAGAAGTACTGTTCTTTTGAGGTAAGGGATGTTATTTTTTTCATAAATGATATTATTTATTTCAATATCATTATACCGAAATATTGGTATAAATTTTATTGTGAAATTTTTACCTTTTCATGTCGGGATTACTATTCATGTATACGACACTATTCACGTATACGACACTATTAACAGAAAAATTAAATTTTCTTTTTTGTGTCCAAGTTGTCTGTTATGGTTACTATCTTTTATTGTATCCATGTTTTGATCTTCATTCTTGAATTTTGCTCCACAATTGATTATTATGGAGTATTTTTGAACTTGGATAAACTAAAGTACGAATCCCTAATCTTTTTCCTTTTATCTTACTGGATTCGTTTTCTTTAAAATATTTTCATCATTCTTAGTCCTAAATGGTGATATAACTGAATATCTTTGGCCTGTAGTGCAAAGATAAACGATTATATGATGAATATCTTTGGCCCGTAGTGCAAAGATGAACAAGTGTTGAGATGAACATGACCAACTGGGGATACGAATGAATATCTTTGGCCCGTAGTGTAAAGATGAATATTTAATCCAAGATGTATATTGATTGATGTCACAGGGATAAAATATCGATGATGGACTTTTAAATCATAGAAGATAGTAGACTTCATTCTCTACTTAACTCTTCTAATGAATTGTTATTTTCGCTGCGAATATTAATCTAAAACTTGTTGTCTATTATATTCTATCAGATTTTTTCCTGTTAAAGACTAAGGATAATTTGTTATACATTATCTTAGTCATAATATTCTTTACTGGCTAGTTGAGCTCACCCTTTTCTTTTTTGTTCCATATTTCTTCTCAGGAGGCGAGAATATAGCGGGAACTAGTCGGGGTGTGGAGTGATGGTTCAAGATAGTTGTTTTAGTAGTTCTCACTATTTTATAAAATAGTATATCAATAATTGTAATGAGGACTTATTTGAGTGTGGATATTGTCTAGAAGACAATATTTGTATTTAAATTCACAGTATATGTGTTGTCGTATTTTGCACGATAATTGTAATAATGAAGTTATAGTTATTTTCTGTACCATGTGTTGTCTCCACACTTTCGATATCTTGTGGCTCATTCAATCGCAAATTTGGTTCGAGTTCTCCGTCAATTTCGTCATCCATGTCATAAAGCAAAGTGTTTGGAGAAAGGTTGCTTACGGCTTTGGTCATTTGCTCTATCTGATCCGTAAAATTTTGAATTGACCTCGCTTGATTACTCATCTTCTCCTCATTTGAAGATATGAACTTGGACAAAATTTCCTCCAGCCTTGAATTTTCTGTTTCAGTCTCGGAGGCCATGTATTGAGGACCATTGGTTGAAGTAGTGACGAGTTGTTCCATCCGGTTATTAAAATTTTAGGTTAACAGCTCTTGGCTAATCCTACACTCCTCTAGGTTTGTTATGCCATTCAATATTACATCCCTCGGATTTGGCTTTTCTTCTTGTGGCAATGGAGGTGGACATGAAAATTCCGGTGTGTATGATGGATTTGGAGCGTAGTATTGGTCTTCATATGTATAGCTCCATGATGAATCCGGGTGATACCCTTCTCGGTGGTAGTTAGGCTCATCATAGTTGTTGAGGTAATCACCACTATATGGTACCAGCTCAAAATAGACGGTGCATTGATGACTCGGATGATTTTCAGCACAATAATCACAAGTAACCGCCACACTTTGATGACGTTGTGCTGCAAAAGCGTCAAACTTCCTCGAAAGTGTCTCAATCTGTGCTGACAATGCAAAAAATGCATTGAGTCCATCAATTCCTGTGTCCCTTGGTGGAGTCATATTTGTGTATGGTCATTGATAATTGCATCCATCCATGGTACCTAAAAAGAAAGAAAAATAGGGAGAGAATTAAATAAAAAGAAAACAAAATGTTTAAATTAAGACTAATTTGATTGAAGCTAATATTGGCAAAAATATATTAAACTAATTCCCCGGCAACGGTGCCAAAAACTTGTTGGGTAAAATCGAGTTACGCACAACACGCAAGTATACGTTGTCAACAAGTAATACAATGAAAGTAGAGTATCGTTCCCATGAGGAATTGTTTAATAAAAATCACCAAGTACTAACCCGTAACCAACTCAATCTTATGTTTAAATGAATTTCAAATTATATAAATTAAATTATTTAATTACACTAATTCTAATTACCACTAATTAAAAATCAGATTACGGAGATTTAAGATCACAACTTCACTTATTGCTTCATTTAAGTTAAAACACTTCTCATCAATTATTTTCTATCTTGAATTGTTAATCAAGAACACTAAAGTAGATAAAACCACCTCTCGATGCATAATACCCATACTCACTTAAATCCACAGATGATAGAATTAAGCAAGACACCCTAATTAACTAATCCACTATATCTCTATGTGAATTACAATTAAAAAGGATTTAAAGTACAAGTTCTCTATAAGATTACATATGGCGTAAAGGCATATCTCTATCCTAAACACGAATCATGAATTCCATCTATGCAGAAATCACAAACACATGCTATCATGATCAGATCTAAATCTATACTTCATCTCTCGAGGTCATATAGATTATCACGATAATTGATGGCCAATCAATTAAACAATTAAGTCCAAATCACAATAGACAATCCTTATAATAGAATATAATAATTGATAGCGAAGCATATTAAAATAAACTACACAATAAGATCCATTATAATCTCAAACAAAGAATTAGTTCATTGAATTAAAACTAAGAATCCACAATTGAATCAATAATAAAAGACAAAGATATAAGTAGATGAGAAGATAGAATCTATTGTCTGTAGATTTGATGCTCTCTCCTTTTGCTCCTACTTTGAATCTTCAATGGTCTCCAAGTTGCTTCAATCTCTAAATCTAACAAGAACTAGTGTTTTCTCCTATTATACTCTAATATAATCTAATGAAATTCCCTAAAACTCTCTAATCTCCCTTCTAATCCTTGAGATTCTCCTCCTTTTATAAGTCTCTTTATAAGTCTTTAAGTCCTCTTGGAAGTCCTGGAGTCAATCGGATCGAAACAATCCTTTCCGAACTCAAATTTGGCCAAAATTCGCCTTTTCTGTGCGTAATACTTGTAAAGGGCCCGCTCCGGCGGGGGTCCCTACTGTTTTCCAGCTGGTAAGCCCGCCCCGACGGGGGTTTTGTGAAGGAAAAGCCCGCCCTGACGGGGGTACCTTTTCTGCTCTGACGTCCTTTGGAATAACGGTCATAACTTTTGATTCGAGAAGAGTTACGAGGCCTGCCACATATCAAATATAAGATATCGACGAACTCTATAACTTTTATTCTTTGAGAATTGATAAATTCGAATTGGATGAAGGACGAAATTGAGCTTGAAGCAGATGCTGTGTAAATTGCAAGCATGAGAACTCTTAGCTTTGATTTTCGTTGATAAAAAGGCCATAACTTTCGCATCCGAACTCCGATTGGGACGATTCAAGATGTTTTGGAAAGCTAAGAAGAAGCTCTACAGTATACTCCAAGTTCCAAGCAAAGAACATGCATCCAACTTGGTGTTAAAAGTCCTTCAATCTTTCCTTCTTGCATTTGCTTGTGTATTTTGGTCCAAAAGATGTCCGAATTGCTTTCCCTTGCTTCTTCATGCCAATGTTATGTCATAGCCTATAAAATAACATAAAATGTATGAAAAGTAACTAAGAAACATAGGTTTAAGCAACTAATTCAAGTAATAGATACTGGATAAGTAGGTATAAAATCTACTTATCAACAGTATTTGAGAATGGCAGCTGAAAATGTTAACAAGGGAGTGAATGAGACCGTTGAAACACCTCTAATCACCAACCAGGATAATTTGCAGCAGGAAGTGAATATTCCTCTTGTAAACAACCCCACCAATCAAAGATGAATGATGGGATGTTTAGAAGCTTTTTGCAGTTCATGTAAAATCAGACGAGGGAGACTAGTGTACAAAATACAGGTGGAAATGATAGCAATGAACGGCTTGTCACAGCCAAGCAGTTCAAAGAGTTGGGACCACCAGAATTTATGAGAAAGCCAGATCCGATCAAGGCGAAAACGTGGGTTAAGCAAATTACCAAGATATTTGATGTCTTGGGATGAACAGAGGAATAAAAGGTTCCATTCGCCACCTTTATGTTCTGTGGTGAGGCATATTACTGGTGAAAATTTATGAAGCGTACCCAACCTACCACACTCAATATATCTTGGGAAGCATTTCAGAAACTGTTCAATGACAAGTACTTTCCTAAAAGTATTCGTTATATGAAGGAGGTAGAGTTTATCAGACTGGAACAGAATAATATGACTGTGTCCCAGTTCGAGGCTAAGTTCGCAGAGTTATCTAGGTTTGCACCTCATTTAGTAGAGAATGAGGAACGTATGACGCAGATGTTTCTAAGAGGTTTGAAACTCGAAATTCGTCAATACCTCATTTCTCACAAATTTTTTCTATATTCAGATGTTGTGAACATAGCTCAATTATTAGAGTGAGATAATGAGTCTGTTCAACCGGGCAACCAACAACACGATAATAATTGTACCGGTGGCAACGGCCATCGGGACAATGATAATCATCGTGGAGAAAATAACCATGCCAAAAATGGTAACTACTTCGGTGGTAATCATAGCCAAGATAATAGAAAAGGTGAGTCAAGTGGAAATTTCAGAAAGAGAAGATTCAACAATGACGAGAAGACGTCGACACCAGCACTAGCAACAAATTCTAGGGGAGGAGAAAGACCGCCAGTCAGATGCTATAGATGCAGAGAGGAGGGACACATAAGTCTAAACTGTTCACAGCCTTCCAAGGTATGTTTTAGTTATGGAAAAGAAAGTCATATAGTTCGAGATTGTCTTGTAGCGAAACCAAGTCCAGCGGGGATGGTGACTCCAAAGGCTGTCCCGGATAAGTTAAAGTCAGCGGTTCCTAGAAGTGCATTTGCCGTGACTGCCCAAAACGCGAGGAACCCGAATAAAGTTATTACGGGTTAGCTAATCATAAACTCTTGCGAAGTTTATACCTTATTAGATACCGGTTCTACCCATTCTTTTATCTCTCCTACTTGTGCTCAACATTTGAACTTGACTCCTGAGAAATTAGACTTTGACTTATCTGTTGAGACTTCGTTAGGAGAAACTTTCATTACATCCACTGTTTATAAATCTTGCTTGATTCAAGTTGGAACCATCACATTACCTGCCGATCTTATTTCTTTGAAAATACTTGTATTTGATGTGATTTTAGGGATTGATTGGTTAACCAGTCATCATGCCAAAATTGATTATTTTCGTAAGGTTGTTAGTTTTCATATTTCTAACCAACCTATTGTACGAATTTAAGCAACCAAACCATTAAAGTCAATCACTGTTATATCAAGCCATAAAGCTATTCGTTTATTAAAAAATGGATGTCAAGCTTTCTTAGCCCATTTCATGGATTTAAACAAAAATACGTCAGATTCGAATGATATTTCTATTGTTAGTGAATTTCCTGACGTATTTTCTGAAGAACTTCCTGGCCTACCCCAAGAGCGTGATATTGAATTTTGTATCGACTTTGAACTCAGTACAAAACCCATTTCTAAAATCTCATATCGAATGGCTCCTATTGAACTTCAGGAGTTAAAAACCCAACTACAGGAGTTGGTACCCTAGCCTATATCTGGTGACTTCTTTTATGGAATGCACCCAGGCCAGACTCTCCGTAGGTGACGTAATATTTGTGTGGTGGTACACTGATAGGTGCCATTGTGACGTGCTATCCAATATTGAGATATGAGTCACAGTTGAGAGCAACCTAAGTCAGTAATCAAAATACATAACTTTCTAGGCTTAGCTGGTTACTATCGGAGATTTGTGGAAGGATTTTCTCGAATCACTACTCCATTAACTCAGCTGACTCGAAAAGATACAAAATTCAAACGGAGCGAGAAATGTGAGAAGGGCTTCCAAGAACTCAAGAGGAGACTCATTTCGACACCTGTTCTGACCATACCATCCTAGAAAAGCGAACGTGGTAGCTGACGTGTTGAGTAGAAGATCGTATGCGGGTACGAGTGCGATATTGTCTAACACAAAGACCCATTTTATATGACTTACAAATGATAGAGATAGAGTTAAAGACTCTAGGGACCCACGTGATGATATACGAGTAGAATCGACTTTAATCGATAAAGTTAAAACCGCTCACGCTACACATCGGAGTTGATGAATATAAAGAAGAAGGTGCAAGAATGCGTTATTCTAGAAGTAAGAGTCGATGAAGAGAAGAAATCTCAACCCTCGATATGTTGGTCCATTTGAAATTCTCGATCGAGTAGGAAATGTGGCCTATAGACTCGATTGACCGCCAAGTATGTCTCGTGTGTATAACGTTTTTCGAATATCCACGCTACGTAAATATGTGAAAGACCCGAACCACATTATTGAGTTAGAACCATACGAGATAGCCGAAGATTTAATGTACGAGGAGGTACCTGTCAAGATCTTGGATAGGAAGGAGCATGTCTTACGCACAAAGGTTATTCCACAAGTCAAAGTTTTGTGGGGGAACCATGCTATTAAAATGACGGGGGAGTTGGAAACAGAAATGAAAGCGAGGTATACTCACCTTTTTGAAACACCAGGTATGTACGTCAATTTTGAGGACAAAATTTTATAAGGAGGGGAGTTTGTAAGACCCCAACTTTTTTATAAATAAAATCAAATTTCCTCTAATTATTATTTTGAATAATAAGGTGTTAATTTGATATAATATTTTGGTTATGGGTGATATGTGCAAAATTTTCAAAATAAACAAGTGGTTATAAAATATTCATTGTTGTCAAGAAATATTTGTTGGTTGTGGAATATTCTTGCTGTCGGGGAATATTCATACGACGACGCAGCTATTTGTGGGCCCCATAATGAAAAACTGTCGAATGAAAAAAATGACAAGTATTAGTTTTTTATAAATAACGGTGGATGAAGAAAACGACTAGTATGAGTTTTTATAAATAACGGCGTAGTTGTTACCGTTAACACTGTTGGAATACCCGGTGGTTAAAAGACAGTAATACGCAGTATTGTATAGCAGCACACGGTATTGCACCAATTATTGATTCTTACGTAAGAAGTCACTACTCAATAATTGTTATAGTAATTACTGTTCAATATTTTATTGATTCAATAATTGCTAAGTTGATATTTTATATTGTTGATTCAATAATTGTCATTGCACAGTATATCAAATTATCCTATCAATAATTTATATTATTTAAATAATATTATTAGATAGCATTATTGGCAGTGTCTAAGGAAGTTATGTCTAGGAGAGGTTATTTAATTGCACGCCAGTAAGGAGAAATCCTTACTTGAAGGCCCCCTCTTTCCTAGGAACGACCTGGTTGTCATTACTGTGATTCTGTAATATTATTTATGAATAATTAATTATTGATTTATATGATAAGGAAAATATTTATTTTATGTGGATATAAATGAAGGAATTTTTAAAAAAGTGACAGTTGTTGAAAATTGATATTTTATCTTTTTTTGATAAAATAATTCATTCAAATATATTATTATATTACATTATAAATGTATAATGCGATAATATAATAATATAATAATGGTGATATTTTTACAATGAATGTGTGAAATATAAATAAATGAGGAAGAGTATTTTTGTTACAATAAATGCTAAAAACATGTTAACCATCGCCCGTATGTGGATTTCGGTCAATTTCTGTTTAGAATTTGGAAAAACTTAAAGCTACAGAGTTATAGAGAATTAAATTTTCTATGGAACATAAAATTTAAATTTTTCTGATAAAATGACTATTTATTATGAATTATTAAAGTTTCAGAATAATTAATTTTTGGAGTTTAAAATATTTATTTTAAGAAAAATGTTTTTTGTAATTGGGTGGGCCCCATATCTGTTGTAAATGTGCTGAATTCAGATTTCAAGAGGTGGGCGTGAAATTTTTTAATAAATATTATTATTTTATTAAATTTTCTATTTTGGTGTTCTAAGTATTTTCTTATAAATAAGGTGCTTAGGTTAAAATTGAAAATCACATCAGAAACTGAAGTTTTCTCTCTCTATATTATCGAGCGTATTTTTGTGAGTATTTAGATATCTTGAGTGTTGCTATATGGTGCAAGTTCCCTTCAGCGTTATATCTGATATTCCAATTAGAAGTATTATTCTTTTGAGGTAAGGGATGTTATTTTTTTCGTAAATGATATTATTTCTTTCAATACCATTATACCGAAATATTGATATAAATTTTATTATGAAATTTTTACCTTTTTATGTCAGGGTTACTATTCATGAGTTACTATTTATGAGTTACTATTCACGAGTACTATTCACGAAGTATGATTTTTCTTGTAGAATTTTTGCCTTTTCGTGTTGATATGTAGGTTTTATACCTACTTATCCGGTATCTGTTACTTGAATTAGTTGCTTAATCTCATGTTTCTTAATTACTTTTCAGGCATTTTGTGTTCGTTTTGTAGATTATATGCTTGGGAGCTGAAATCGCAAAGAATTGGTATGAAATCGCAAAAAAAAGCTATCCGGACATCGTTTGGGCTTTCATGTTTATTTCATGTTCTTAGCTTGGAACTTGGATTATATTGTAGAGCTTCTTCTTAGCTTTCCGGAACATCTTGAATCATTCTAATCGGAGTTTGGATGCAAGAGTTATGACATTTGTACCAACGGACGTTGAACTTCACTGTTTTGGGTGGTCATTTGCATAGTAGTCACTTCCAGCACAATTTCGACCTTCATACGTTCGTTATTTCCTAATTCTTAAAGAATGAAAGTTGTAGAGCTCGTCGATAGCTTCGATTTGATGGGTGGTGGGCCCCGTAACTCCTCCCGGATCAAAAGTTATGGTCGTTTTACAAGAGGACACTGCAGTAGAAAAAGCACCCCCGCCGGGGCGGGAATACAAGCTAGAAAATAGTAGGGACCCTCGCCGGGGCAGACCTATTTAGTGTATAAACCCCCGCCGGGGCAGGGGTACGCGCAGAAAAGAAATTTTTTGTCCAAATTTGAGTTCGAGAAGGATTGGTTCGATCCAATTGACTCAAGGACTTCCAAGAGGACTTAAAGACATATAAAAAGGCATATAAAATGAGGAGAATCACAAGGATTAGAGGGGGAGAGAGGATTCCATTAGATTAGATTAGATCAAAATCCTAGTTCTTGTTAGATTTGGAGATTGAAGCAACTTAGAGACTATTGAAGATTCAAAGTAGAAGCAAGGAGAGAGCATCAAATCTACAGACAATAGATTCTATCTTCTCATCTTCTTTTATCTTTGTCTTTTATTGTTTATTCAATTGTGGATTCTTAGTTTTAATTCAATAATAATGAACTAATTCTTTGTTTGAGATTACAATGGATCTTATGGTGAATTTATTTTAATATGCTTCGCTATCAATTATTATGTTCTATTGTGAGGATTGTCTATTGTGATTTGGACTTAATTGTTTAATTGATTGACCATCAATTACTGTGATAATCTATATGAACTCGAGAAATGAAGTTTAGATTTAGATCTGATCATGATAGCATGTGTTTGTGATTTCTGCATAGATGGAATTCATGATTCGTGTTTAGGATAGAAATATGCCTTTACGCCATATGTAATCTTATAGCGATATAATTATAATTCACATAGAGATATAGTGGATTAGTTAATTAGGGTGTCTTGCTTAATTCTATCATCAGTGGATTTAAGTAAGTATGGGTATTATACATCGAGAGGTGGTTTTATCTACTTTAGTATTCTTGATTAACAATTCAGGATAGAAAATAATTGATGAGAAGTGTGTTAACTTAATTGAAACAATAAGTAAAGTTGTGATCTTAAATCTCCGTAATCTGATTTTTAATTAGTGGTAATTAGAATTAGTGTAATTAAATAATTTAATTTATATAATTTGAAATTCATTCGTTTAAATAAGATTGAGTTGGTTACGGGTTAGTACTTGGTGGTTTTTATTAAATAATTCCTCGTGGGAACGATACTCTACTTTCACTGTATTACTTGTTGACCACGTATACTTGTGTGTTGTGCGTAATTAGATTTTACCCAGCAAGTTTTTGGCGCCGCTGCCGGAGAATTAATTTAATAATTATTTACCAATATTATTTTCAATCAAATTAGTCTTAATTTAAACATTTTTATTTTTATTTTTAATCCTCTTCCTATTTTTCTCTCTTTTCAGGTACCATTGATGGATGTAATTATCAATGGCCTTATTCGAATATGACTCAGCCAAGGGACACATGAATTGATGGACTCAATGCCTTTTCTGCATTATCAGCACAACTTGAGACACTTTCGAGGAGGTTGGACATTGTTTCAGCCCAACGTATTCGAAGGATAGCAGTTACGTGCAATTATTATGCTGGTAATCATCTGAGTCATCAATGCACCATCAGTCTTGGGCTGGTCCAGTATAGGGGTAATTACCTCAACCAGTATGCATATGATAATTATCATCAAGTTTGGGGGTATCACTCGAATTCTTCATGGAGCTACAACTATCAAGGCCATTACTACGCTCTAAATCCAACATACACATCGAAATTCTCATATCCACATCCATTGCGACAAGAAGAAAAGTCAAATTTGGAGGAATTATTATCAAAACTCATAGCAAACCAAGAGGAAAGGATGATGAGTCAAGAAATATCAAGCCATAATTTTCAGAACCAAATGAAACAACTCATCATTAATTCAACCCATGGTCCTCATTACATGGATTTTAAAATTGAGACAGATAATTCAAGGTTGGAGGAATTGTTGTCCAAGTTTATAGCATCAAATGAGGAGAGGAGGAAAAATCAAGAGCGGTCAATTCAGAATCAAGAGATATCAATTCAAAATCTACAGAACCGGATGGATCAAATGCTCAAAGCCTTGAACAACTGTCCTTAAAACAATTGGTGTTATGATGAGGATTCTGAGATTGATGAAGTGCCCGAGCTAAATCTACAACTGGAAGAGACACGAGATGTTGGAAAAGAGGAGACAAGTGAGGATAATGAAAATAAGGTCAGTGAAGAACTAACTATGAGTACCAATGAGGATGAGCCGATGTTATTAGTGCCCCAAGTTCCTTCTCCGCCAAAGATCAAGGGTCTAGTTAGATTTGCTAAATCGTGCCCGCTTGGTAGTCATGTCGTCGGTAAGGCTCTTTATGACATGAGAGCTAGTACAATTGTAAAGCCATGATGGGATGAGGAGGAGAAGATAGACGAAGAACCTATGGTGTGTGACAAGCTTCCATTCCCCAAAGTGATCACGTACATAATGGAGAAAACACCTATTTGTGGGACGATCTTGATTGATATCATACCAAATTAGAGCATGCTAGGTGACTTTGATGCATTGGCCATCGCCTATGGGAACCTCCAAAAGGACAATTTGTTTCCGATGGATGGAAGGTTCCTCAGCTTCCGAAGAGGAATTGGATAGCGTTTACCAGACAAAGTCTGGCTGAAGGACTATAAATCAAGCGCTTATTGGGAGGCAACCCAAGTTTAATTTTTATTTTTAGTTTTTTTTAGGTTTCATATTAGTTGATAGATTATTTTTTCATTTTTTTAGGATTTAATAAGCTTTCTTCTATCATATTCATAGGTTATGCAAGTCAAATTCAAGTGTGGGGTCCAATTAATTCCATGTGCCTAACCTATTCTCCAAACTTAGCGGACAAGAAGGAAGATTGCTATATTTTCAGGGAAGTCCTCTACTTTACTTTTTTCTATTTCAGCCATTGAGGACAATGTCTAGTTTAAGTTTGGGGGGCATTTTAGTGTCGTATTGCATATAGTTAGTTATTTACATTGTAGTTCGTATAGTTACATTTAGTTTTTGCATTCAGTCTCTTGAAATAAAAAAAATTGAAAAATTAAAAAATTAGTAGTTAGTTTACTATGTTTATATAGCATTTAGTACATCTTGCATGAGTCCAGCTGTTTGATATTTACAGTTTATTTTGGCCAATGATGAGATTGGAATTGGGTAGACAAGTACAATACTGACTATTAGAGCTTTGATGTGATTTCTTGTTCTGAATTGAGTCTTTTTCTGTATGAAACTAGTATAATAAGGATACCACAGTAAAAACAACTTGTTGATTGATTGAGTTTAAATTGATACATAATGGAATTCTAAAGGATAATGCTAGTTTGAATGAAAGAATGACAAGAATAAGTAGTTATGACTAAAGTTAGACAAGAACCTAAGTTTGGGGGAATATTTAGGGTATATAAGCTAAAAAAAAAGAAAAAAAATTATGAATAAACACCGTAGCGTGCTTGTCTAGTTTTGTGGCCTTTATTACTTGAGTAAGTAAGCCCGATGGGATTGTCTTTACACCTAGCGCCCTAAGGTCTTAATGGTCTGGGAGTCGTTGGTCGAAAGCTCGTTAAGGTAGTCTTGAAAAGTCTAAGGGAATAAGACATTGCATAGCTATGTGTGTATATATATATATATATATATATATATATATATATATATATATATATATATATAAAATGAATAAAACGAAAAATAAGAGCAAAAAGCCCTCGTAGATAAAAAATAAAGCATATGTATCCCATGTTGACCCTCGATATTGGTAATTGTTTGATTTTAGTTGGATCTAGCTTGTTTTTAGATTTCTTGAGTTTATACTGTATGATGCCTTCGAAGAGACTTGTTATGTGTTAAATTTGATATTATATCAGTTAACATTATTGTGGAGCACACACGCACTATATTAGTGATAACAGTATAAGAATTGATGATTGATTGGGAAATTAATAATTTATTTTGATATGATGTATTATCATGTTTACTTGATTTCTTTAAGGCCGATTGAATAGATTTGTTTTTGTCATTCCTGCTGAATTCGTAGGCATGTAGATTAGTTGCATTGCATTGCATATCATTATTGTTTTGTGTTTTTGCTTGAGGACAAGTAAATGTTTAAGTTTGGGGATATTTGATAAGTAGATTTTATACCTACTTATCCGGTATCTGTTACTTGAATTAGTTGCTTAATCTCATGTTTCTTAGTTACTTTTCATGCATTCTGTGTTCGTTTTGTAGATTATATGCTTGGGAGTTGAAATCGCAAAGAATTGGTATGAAATCGCAAAGAAAAGCAATCCGAACATCATTTGGGCTTTCATGTTTATTTCATGTTCTTAGCTTAGAACTTGGATTATATTGTAGAGCTTCTTCTTAGCTTTTCAGAACATCTTGAATCATTCTAATCGGAGTTCGGATGCAAGAGTTATGACATTTGTACCAACGGACGTTGAACTTCACTGTTTTGGGTGGCCATTTGCATAGCAGTCACTTCTATCCCAATTTCGACCTTCATTCGTTCGTTATTTCTCAATTCGTAAAAAATTAAAGTTGTAGAGCTCATCGATAGCTTCAATTTGATAGGTGGCAGGCCCCGTAACTCCTCTCGGATCAAAAGTTATGGCTGTTTTACCAGAGGACACTGCAGTTAAAAAAAGCACCCCCACCGGGGCGGGCTTTCCCTTCACAAAACCCCCGCCAAGGCTGGCATACAAGCTGGAAAATAGTAGGGACCCCCGCCGGGGCGGGCCTATTTAGTGTATAAACCCCCGCTGGGACGGGGGTACGCGTAGGAAAGACGTTTTTTGTCCAAATTTGAGTTCGAGAAGGATTGGTTCGATCTGATTGACTCAAGGACTTCCAAGAGGACTTAAAGACATATAAAGAGGCATATAAAAGGAGGAGAATCACAAGTATTAGAGGGGGAGATAGGATTTCATTAGATTAGATTAGAGTAGATTAGATCAAAACTCTAATTCTTGTTAGATTTGGAGATTGAAGCAACTTGGAGACCATTGAATATTCAAAGTAGGAGCAAGGAGAGATCATCAAATCTACAGACAATAGATTCTATCTTCTCATCTTCTTCTATCTTTGTCTTTTATTGTTTATTCAATTATGGATTCTTAGTTTTAATTCAATGAACTAATTCTTTGTATGAGATTACAATAGATCTTATGGTGTAGTTTATTTTAATATGCTTCGCTATCAATTATTATGTTCTATTGTGAGGATTGTCTATTATGATTTGGACTTAATTATTTAATTGACTGGCCATCAATTACCGTGATAATCTATATGAACTCGAGAGATGAAGTTTAGATTTAGATCTGATCATGATAACATGTGTTTGTGATTTCTGCATAGATGGAATTCATGATTTGTGTTTAGGATAGAAATATGCCTTTACGCCATATGTAATCTTATAGAGAACTTGTGCTTTAAATCATTTTTAATTATAATTCACATAGAGATATAATGGATTAGTTAATTAGGGTGTCTTGCTTAATTCTATCATATGTGAATTTAAGTAAGTATGAGTATTATGCATCGAGAGGTGGTTTTATCTACTTTAGTGTTCTTGATTAACAATTCATGATAGAAAATAATTGATGAGAAGTGTTAACTTAAATGAAGCAATAAGTGAAGTTGTGATCTTAAATCTCCGTAATCTGATTTTTAATTAGTGGTAATTAGAATTAATGTAATTAAATAATTTAATTTATATAATTTGAAATTCATTCATTTAAATAAGATTGAGTTGGTTACGGGTTAGTACTTGGTGATTTTTATTAAACAATTCCTCGTGGGAACGATACTCTACTTTCACTATATTACTTGTTGGCCACGTATACTTGCGTGTTGTGCGTAATTAGATTTTACCCAACACGTGTCGGGATTACTATTCACGTATACGATACTATTCACAGAAAAATTAAATTTTCATTTATGTGTCCAAGTTGTCTGTTATGGTTACTATCTTTGATTGTATCCATATTTTGATCTTCATTCTTGAATTTTGCTCCACAATTGATTATTATGGAGTATTTTTGAACTTGGATAAACTAAAGTATGAATCCATAATCTTTGTCCATCTTTGTCCTTTTATCTCACTGGATTCATTTTCTTTAAAATATTTTCATCATTCTCAGTCCTAAATGGTGATATAATTGAATATCTTTGGCCTGTAGTGCAAAGATGAACGATTACATGATGAAAATCTTTGGCTCGTAGTGCAAAGATGAACAGGTGTTGAGATGAACATGACCAACTGGGATACGAATGAATATCTTTGGCACGTAGTGCAAAGATGAATATTTGATTCAAGATGTATATTGATTGATGTTACAGGGGTAAAATATCGATGATGGACTTTTAAATCATAGAAGATAGTAGACTTCATTCTCTACTTAACTCTTTTAATGAATTGTTATTTCCGCTGCGAATATTGATCTAAAACTTGTTGCCTAGTATATTCTATCAGATTTTTTCCTGTTGAAGACCAAAGATATTTTGTTGTACATTATTTTAGTCATAATATTTTTCACTGAGCTAGTTGAGTTCACCATTTTTCTTTTTGTTCCATTTTTCTTCTCAGGAGGCGAGAATATAGCGGAAACTAGTCGGGGTGTGGAGTGATGGTTCAAGATAGTTGTTTTAGTAGTCCTCACTATTTTATAAAATAGTGTATCAATAATTATAATGAGGACTTATTTGAGTGTGTATATTGTCTAGAAGATAATATTTATATTTAAATTCACAGCATATGTGTTGTCGTATTTTGCACGACAATTGTAATAATGGAGTTGTAGTTATTTTCTGTACCATGTATTTGGTGACTTAGATTCCCTTCCTCTCGCGCTGTAGTGCCACTAACCAATAACTAATTGTCCGGGCTGGTGCTGCAGCGCCGCCTCCCTAGGCTTATCTGGTGCTGCGGTGCCAAGCATGAAACCTTAAAATTTTTCTAAGTCTTTGAACTTATTTGAGACGCTTACTTCGAAATCTCATAACTTCTTCATTATTACTTGGAACGAGGTCGTTCTAAAGCCATTCTCTCCCTTATCTTACGTACTTCAACTTCCCTTAGACATAAATTTATTCTGAATCTGTTAACATGCCATTCAATTTGCTTAAATTCTATCCTTCGTTTGTTTTACGTTATTAACATTCTTCGTCCGTTCGTCCGTTCGTCTGTTATTCGGTCATCCGAACTCAAAACTCGTTCGTTCTTGAGTCCACGACTCACGTTTTCTTTGTTCTCTTATATTCTTATGAAACCCTACTCATTCGGGTTCATTTACATACTTTTTACTTCTCGTTCGTCTTTTATGAAATTTTTGCCAAAACTTCGTTATAGCTAAGTTTAATCCGTTCTTCATGAACGTTTCTATCGTTTCTAACCAAGCAATAAGCAACTAACTTATACGCAATGGTTTTAAACTTGTCCATCAACAACAAGTTATAATACGATGGTTTTAAATTTGTCCATCAACAACGTTCTTCATTTTTTAATCGATATTTTGATTACGATTTCCCTTTTCCTTGGAATTTGATGTTATAAAACACCATTCCTTACTAATTTCATCGAATCGTTCATATGATTCATTCGGATCATTCAAATTAATTACGAATCTTATACTTCCTTAAGAAATTTATAAACTAAATTTCTAATTCTTATTTCTTGGTTTTCTCAAGATTTCAACCATATAAAATCGTTCTTAACATTCTTTACTTCTATTCTCATTAAGCTATGTTTTTAACATAGAAAACTTAAAGAAAATTTATATTAGACTAGGTTTTGGATTACCTTTCTTCTTTAATCTTCTCCCGTTGGACAAAGTTTGCACACGGGCTAACTTTTCCTCCTCATCCGACTTCTCTCTCTCTCTCTCTCTCTCTCTCAAGTGTTGGAGAATTTTTTCATTAACCAATAAATGAACTTAAGCTCTCCTTTTATAGATTTTCAAGGCTAGGGACGTTTTAGTCATTTGGCCACATCGCCTTATTATTCACACCTCCTTACTACTCCCACCTCCTTACCTTCCGTCTTGCGAAATTCGTCTGACAGTTTTAAAAGCTACGATTCTCGGAACCCAAATATTTTTGGATATTTCGTCTTTCCTCTACAGTTTAACATTTACGCATTCTTCGGAACTCAAAAAAACTGAAAAACACTTTTTGATGATAAGCGTTTTCCTTCTCATTTTCCCCTAACGTAGTTAAACGAATAAAAAGTACATTACAATACTTTTCGTCGTTTTTATTTCGTCCGATTTCTACACGTTTTTCGAGAAAAACTTTTATCGGTTTACTTAACTTTTCACAATATATTATAGTCAAATCTTTCGACGGAATGTAATTTTGACATACCGAACACTCGAAAAGGCTTAGGTTATTTAAACCCTAACCCTTAGGTTTCGTCGGGTGAAGAGTGCCTATTTCGTCTTTTTCCCCAGAAATATTTTTATTCTCGAAATTTTTTTATTTTCGTCTTGAAAATTCTTACTCGTTCAGTCTAGCTCGTAGCCAGAATCCTCCCGACTTATAATTATCCTAGGTTCTAGAACGATTAATAAACACATAACACAGAATATTAATAATAAAATTTCATTTTATTAATAACTAATTCTTTAAACTTAAATTCTGGACAATCCGATTTTACTCGAGTTGTCACAGATAACACGAATATCCTTGGCCCGTAGTGCATGGATAATTCATGGGCGTGATACTGATGAATATCCTTAGCCCGTAGTGCATGGATAATTCAGTGATGTGGATTATTTATTGAGCTGAGTCTCAGCGATAAAATTGATGATAAACTTTTTAAATCATAAAAGATAGTAGATATCATGCTCTATTTGACTCTTCTAATGGATTGCTTGTTCCGCTGCAGTAAAACTTGATGTTTATTGTATTTTATCAGTTTAACACTGTTGAAGGCGAACAATAATTTATTCTGCATTATCTTAGTCATAATATTTCTTACTGGGCAAGTTGAGCTCACCCTTTTTGCTTGCATTGTTCTCTTCAGGAAATGAGAACGTAGCCAGGACTAGTCGGAGAATGGAGTGATGGTCCAGGATGGTGACTGTAGTATGTAAGACCCCAACTTTTATGAATAAAGATTAATTTTTCTCGAAATATATTTTTGAATATTATGGTGTGGATTTGATATAATGTTATAGTTATGGGTAATATTTACAAATTTTGCAAAGTAAGCAAGTTGTTATAAAGTATTCGATTGGTCGGGAAATATTCGTTTTAACAGGGAATATTCGTACGATGACACAATCATTGGTGGACCCCACAACGAAAGTATTGTCAGAGTTAGAAAACGATAGAAATGTCTTTTTATAAAAATAATGGCGAAAGTTTTACCGTTAAACTGTTGAACTACCCGGTGGTAAAAGTACAGTAATACACGTGGTTGCATAGTAGCACACGGCATTGATTATTGATGCTTACATGAGAAGTCACTCAGTTATACTCAATTATTACTACAATAATTACTGCATAATATCTCTCATATTATTGATTTAATTATTGTCATAGTATTATCTGCATAATATTTTATATTTTTAAATCAATAATTGAGACGACAAAGTTATTCATATTAGTATTTGTAATATTGACGATGTCTAGAAAGTTTTGTCAAGGAAAGGGGTTTGGTCAACTAATTGCGCGCCAGTAGGGATAAATCCTTATCGGAAAGCCCCCTCTTTCCTGGGAATGGTTAATATTAATGATGAATAAGTTCGTATTGATTAAAGATGAAATTGTTGATAAAAAAATATTTCCATTGCGTTGAGATTATTTGTGTTAGTAGAAATCGACATTTATTTAGATAATAATTGATTTCTAGAGGGTAAATTGACCAATCGGGTAATTAATCGAATAAATAAGCAATTAATTGCTATTAGTTCACATGCATATAACTATTTATTCACATGAATGGAACTATTGGTTCACATGCATTACTATTAGGGGAGGTGGTGCAAGATTGATAATACTTGCAGGACTAAATTAAAAATGGAGAAAAAGATGAAGGTACTGTACTGTAATAATTCGAGCCCCAAAACGTGCAATAATCGAAACTATCTTTTTGTGACACCCCCAAATCTGGGTACTTCATTCCCAAAAGACTTGGTGTTCACTTTCCATACATTCATACTAACTACCCAAATATAATAGAATTTAAACCATAAATCCTCCCATTAAAAAGGGTTACATAATTAAGTTCAATAAAAATCTCCCAGGTTATCTAACCTTTAACATAAATCAAGTGCGGAAATAAAATAATTACATCACATCATTTAAATAAAGTCTAACAACATAAAAGCCAATAAATTACAAGTCTTCATCACTTGTACATTTTTCCTTTTCCTTTATTTGTGGTAGGTTCATCGACCTTCTCAACTTTAGCTGCAATAATTATATTTATGCAAGAGTGAGCAAAATAAATGCTCACTAGATATAGCAATGAACAGCAATAGAATAATAACCGTCAATGAATAAGCTTATTAGAACTGATTAATACTCTGTCAATGATAACCAAAAACTGAAATCAAAATATAAAATATCTGAGGGTCATAAGACCACGAACTATGTCCATGGTTACAAGTAATCTTTCAACTTTAACCTAAACAGTTATACTGTAGGGACTTCACGTACTTAGGGGGATCAGCCCTTCATACCATGTATTGTGCATAAACATCTAAACGCTTACATATAATAGGGTTGTTTATCTCAGTTTTAATATACGAGTCCGCACCAAAGAAAGTTTGGTTTGGATAAGCTTCAAGGTAATTTAGAGTTCAACGAATATTAACTAAGAATTAGTTGAATCAATATAGTTTAATATCACTTCAAGTGCTCGATAACAATATGATATGAAATAGTCATAAATTATAAGTGAATCAACATTATTCATCAAAAACATGATTTAGAAATGGACTAGAAAGCATATGCATTGAATATTATACCAAACCTTGCTTGAACAATAATAAGCTAAGGCTATTAATCTTACTTAATAAAAGAAGTGAGTTAATGAACGTGCATGATTAATAACAAGTTGAGGAATAAAACTTTTTCAACATAAGAATAACAGAATTTAGGAACTTGCGTAATTAGAACAACATTAAAGATATGAACTCTTCTCAAAGTAAGAGTTAGGTTGAAGAGTTTGCATGAACATAATCAAGTTAGAATAGATATATAAGTAGGTTTAGGAACTTGCTCAATACATCAATAAGGTTTAAGCACTTGCACAATCATAAAAGTAGAGTTAGAGAACTTGCCTCGTGCGTAGGTTAAACAATCACTACTCACGTTCACTACAAGTCCTACACATACCATATGTATTGACAATACACATTAGTCGCACTAATATTAGCTTCATGAGTTTCTTTCCCACTTTTAGTATAGTTCACTAACTAAGTTAAAGTTTAAACAACATCATATCTTTTCATGAGCATCACATTTTAGCTTTATTACAATTACTTAAGTGATCATGCCATTTCACCATATACACATTAATAACTTGATTTAACTTCCTATTACATATCCAACATGTTATCATTCTCTTTAGATTAGGTTATACTAACACACAAAGGACTGCATTTGCATTTGTGCATTCTGACGCCCTCCGATGGCCTCTAAATGCACAACAGTCTTAATGATAGCCATTTTAACCCCTAATAAATTCATCAAATAAAATACCTTAAAGAATAAAAGTTATAGGTCTACTCGTCCTCATTCCGGATCATCTTGAATCGCATCAATCGGAGTTCGTATGAAAACGTTAGGCTCATTTTAGTAAAACATGTTAGTTTTTTCAAAAATTTGGCTAGACTGACTACCCCCCCCCCCCCCCGCCGAGGCGGGGGTTTTTGCTCTAGGATAGCCCGCCGAGGCGGGGGTCCCCTCTGCGATTTTGTGAATTATCATATAGAACACTACAGAAAGCCAAATTAGGCCTATAAACTCCTTTCTAATAACCATACCAACCTACCCAAGGTGTAATATCTTTACAGAAACATAAACTAATGTTTCTAACACGTTTCTAACCATATAAACAACATAAACATTAAGATTACAACATTTAGTTTTCACTATTTCTCTTATTTCCTCTTCTTTTGATATTCATAGCAAAATTCTTCACTATGAATTCGTTTTACAACCAAAACAGCTATTTTCAATTTCTTTGCTTTCGTTTCTTCATATATTTTCACAAACAATAAACAATTTACACTTATACTATGAATTGAGTACCAATTTTAATTCTAATTTAAGCCATATTCAACATATGTCAATATAAACTTACTGTAATATGATTTCCTCCATAATAAAATATATTACATGAATCAATTTACTCTAAATCATCTATAAACCACATGAAAACAATTTATATAAACAATTATCATATAAAATAACATAATGAACAATTAATCCTTCACACCAATTTTACAGAGAACGTTTGAATAGAATACAACTAAAACTTTGAAAAGTAGAAAGGTAGGGTTATACCTTTGCTAGAAGATGATTACAACAACTTATTCTTCTAAATTCTCAATTCACAGAGAATCTTCTCTTCTCTCTTCTCTCTTTTTCTTTCTTTCTTTTCTCTTCTTTTTCTTCTTCTCTGTTTCTTCTCCCTTCTCTAACTTACGTACTTAGAAACATATAACGTATAATATAATAGATATACATTATATAATATAATTATATATATAACTGATATCAGTTACATCTTTTTGAAAATCAAAAGCCATAAGGCTTGTTTGGCTAAATCATTTTAAAACTTAATAACTTAAAATCCTTATGCATTGTTTGGTAAAACCTATTTAAATTAAAGACTTAACATTCATTAAGTCTTGTTTGGCAAAACTGAATTAAACTCCTTTAATTTATTTTACTAACTCATTTATAGCATAGTTTATTGTCACACTTTTATTACCAAATCAAATTAAAAACATTATAATAATCTATTTAATCCATATCAACTCTCTAACTTAATTATTAAATTAAATTAGAATATTATCTCATAATAATTAATTTCTTTAACTTATTAATTATTTATTTAACAAATAAATAATCAAATCAAATCAAATTAAACAAATATTTATTCTACAATAAACATATCAATTAAAATATTTATATAATTCAATAAATATTTGAAATTATAATTTAAAATTCTGGATTGTTACATCCTTCCCTCCTTACAAGGATTCTGTCCCTAGAATCACAACTCAAACAATACATTCGTCATAGTTTTCCCATAAATAGAAGCTCATTCTTCTTTCATTCTCACCAATTCACTAAGACTCACAAGAACAATTATAGAGAGAGAAGTTATAGAGAGAGAAGCTATAGAGAGGAAGAAGAAGAGTATTCAGCTACTTCACTATTCCAGTATCCAGTCTTCTTCTAAGATAATGGATATTATTTTTGTTCAGTATTCATAAGAAATAATATTTTCTTCCATACTCTGTAGTATGTGAGTAATATTATTTCGTCTCGTATTCCTGATTATACCCTCATTCTGTTAAAGTATTGCTTCTATACTTCGTGAAATTAGTAGAATATCCTTGATATTTGTGCTTCATCCAGTATCTTTTCATGAAAATATTATTCTGAGCATTCTTGATAATTATTGATCTTTTCATGCTGAAATACTATTCACGGGATACTATTCATAAAGTACTATTCACGGGATACTATTCTTAAAGTACTATTCACGAGTACTATTCACAAAGTACTATTCCTAAGTACTATTCACAAAGTACTATTCACGAAGTACTATTCATGGGATACTATTCACTCAGGTACTATTCAACTGGAGTACTATTCATGACAAAAAAATTGATTTCTTTTCAGTCCAAATCATTTTTGATACAATATTATTCTTGAATTTTACTCCACAAAGCAGTATCGTGTTGACAATTTGGACATTTTTGAATTCTGGATAAATTAAATTATAAATCTTTAAAAATTTATCCTATGTTTCCTTTTAATTAAATTCTTATATCATTGTCATCATCCCCACGCTTATATTGTGATGAAAGTCAACTTTGGCTTACGTGCATAGATGGACTATTGATCGGTATAAGTAAGACCAGAGATCATTTGGTATAATCATGACCCGTAATGTTATAAATGATGTGGTAAAAGTCCTCATTGACCCGTAGTGCATTGATGGACAGTTGTTGGTATGATCATGACCATTGGTGATTACACGAATATCCTTGGCCCGTAGTGCATGGATAATTCAGTGATGTGAATTATTTGTTAAGTTGAGTCTCAGCTATAAAGATTATGATAAACTTTTTAAATCATAGAAGATAGTAGATATCATGCTCTACTTGACTTGCTTGTTCCGCTGCAGTTAAACTTGTTGTTTAATGTTTAACACTGTTGAAGGCTAACGATAATATATTCTACATTATCTTAGTCATAATATTTCTTACTGGGCTAGTTAAGCTCACCCTTTTACTTTCATTGTTCTCTTCAGGAAATGAGAACGTAGTCGGGACTAGTCGGGAAATGGAGTGACGGTCCGAGATAGTAGCTGTAGTAGTCCTCACTATTTAGTGTGATAATAAATGTACTAAGGACTCCTTTGAGTTTGAATACTATCAATTCGACAATATTCGTGTAAAAACTCTCAGCTTATGTTGTATAATTAAGTTTGTATTTGTATTCAGTACCATGTATTTGGTGACTCAAGATGGGTGATGTATACCTATTTTAGGGGCGTCACATAGTAGTCCTCACTATTCTATGAAATAGTGTGATAATAAATGTAATGAGGACTCCATTTGAGTTTGGATATTGTCTAGAAGACAATATTCGTGTAAAAAATCTCAACTATATTTTGTCGTATTTTACACGACAATTGTATAATTAAGTTTGTATTTAAATTCTGTACCATGTATTTGGCGACTCAGAATGGGTGATGTATACCTATTTTGGGGGCGTCACAGTTGGTATCAAAGCTTAGAGATATGATCCCTGACTGAGATGTGAGACTAGAACTAGGAGGGGAGAGACGGGTAAATCCTTCGCTAGTATGACCTACCTAAGTTTATTTGTTATTTAATTGGTCGGTCAGAATATAGGGGTATTATGTGGCATGTCAATTAACCCTTGTTTTGTGGCATTTTTTGAAAATGGCAACGGAAAATGTTGAGTTAAGCAATGGAGCACATGAGACCGTTGAGTCACCGTTGATCAATACCCAGGATAATGTGCATCAGGAAGGCAATAATCCTTAAGTAAACAACAACACCGACCAAATGATGAACTATGGGATGTTCATAGGCTTTATGCAATTCATGCAACATCAGGAGAGAGAGACTCCTATTCAAAATACAGGTGGAAACACTGGCAACTCTCGGATGGTCACCGCTAAGCAGTTCAAGTCGCTGGGACCACCAGATTTTTTGAGAAAGCCAGAACCACTTACAGTGAAAACATGGATAAAGTAGATCACCAAGATATTTGATGTCTTGGGATGCTCCGAGGAGCAAAAGGTTCCCTTTGCCACTTTCATGTTGCGAGGAGAGGAAAATTACTGGTGAGAATCTGTAAAGCGTACTTAACCTGCCATACTGAAGATGTCTTGGGAGAAGTTCCAAGAACTTTTCAACGACAAGTACTTTATTAAAAGTCTTCGTCACATGAAGGAGGTAGAATTCATCAAGCTGGAATAAAACAATATGGCCGTATCGCAGTACAGTGCTAAATTTGCGGAGTTATCCCAGTTTGCATCCCATTTGGTAGATAATGAGGAGAGAATGACGCGAATGTTTCTGCGAGATTTGAAACCCGAAATACGTCAATACCTTATTTCTCACAAACTTTGCTTGTATTCAAATGTTGTGAATATGGCTCAGTTATTGGAGTGCGATAATTAGTCAACCCAACCAAGAGAGAGCATCCGCCAAAACGATAATACCAATGGTAGCAGTCATCAAAGCGGTGACAACAAACGTGGAGGGAATCAACAAGCCAAAAATGGTAACCACTTCAGTGGTAAACATGGCCAAGATAATAGGAGTGGAAATATCAAGAAGAGGAGGTTCAACAATGATGGAAAGGTAATATCACCAGAACCCGTTTTCAAGGAAGGAGAACGACCACCGATCGTATGCTTCAAATGCGGAGGGGAGGGACACATCAGTCCAAATTGCACGATGCAGTCCAAAGCGTGTTATAATTACGGAAGAGAAGGTCACCTAGCCCAATTTTGTCGTGCAGTGAAGTCAAGTCTAGCTGGGACGGAGGCACCAAATGTCGTCTTAGACAAGTCAAAGTCGTAGTTCAAGGGAAAGCATTTATCGTGACCTCCTAAAAAGCGAGGAACCCAAATGAGGTTATTACGGGTAAGTTAACCATAAACTCTTACGAAGTTTATACCTTATCTGATACCGGTTCTAACCATTCTTTTATTTCTTCTACTTGCGCTCAATGTTTAAATTTTACTCCAGAGAAATTAGACTTTGACTTATCTGTTGAAACTCCGTTGGGGGAAACCTTTATTACATCCACTATTTATAAATCTTATTTGATTCAAATCGGCAACCTCACATTACCTGTTGATCTTATCCCTTTGAAAATACTTGCATTTGATGTGATTTTAGGAATTGATTGGTTAACTACTCATCATGCTAAAATTGATTATTTTTGTAAGGGTGTTAGCTTTCATATTCCTAACCAACCTATTATGCGAAATCAAGCAACTAAACCACTAAAGTTAATCACTGTCATATCAAGCCATAAAGCTATTCGTTTATTAAAAAACGGATGCCAAACTTTCTTAGCCCATGTCATAGATTTAAACAAAAATATGTCAGACTTGAATGATATTTCTATTGTTAATAAATTTCCTGACGTATTCCCTGAAAAACTTCTTGGCCTACCCCTAGAGTGAGAAATTGAATTTTGTATAGACCTTGAACCCGGTGCAAAACTTATTTCCAAAGCCCCATATCGAATGACTCCTATTGAACTTCAGGAGTTAAAAACCCAACTGCAGGAGTTATTAGACATTGATTTTATTCGTCCTAGTACGTCTTCTTGGGGTGCTCCTGTTCTATTCATAAAGAAGAAAGATGGAAGTATGCGACTTTGTATTGACTATCGGGAGTTGAATCATATCACCATCAAAAATAGGTACCCGTTGCTACGTATTGATGACCTGTTTGACTAGTTGCAAGGAGCTAAATTCTTTTCAAAGATTGATCTTCGTTTCGGATATCATTAGCTAAATATTAAAATTGATGACATTCCAAAGACTGCTTTCATAACTAGGTACGGGCACTACAAATTCCTAGTCATGTCTTTTGGATTGACTAATGCTCCTGCTGCCTTCATGGAAATGATGAACCGAGTATTCAACGAATATTTAGATCATTTTGGGGTTGTCTTTATTAATGACATCCTCATATACTCCAAAAGCCGTGAAGATCATGAGAAACACTTGAGGCTGATACTCCAAAAGCTTCGTGAAAATAAGTTATATGTCAAGTTAAAGAAATGCGAGTTCTGGCTTGAGGAAGTAGCATTCCTTGGGCACGTGATATCAAATCACGGAATATTTATTGACCTAGTGAAGATTGAAGTAGTACAAAGCTGAGAGCAACCTATGTTAGTAACCGAAGTACGTAGCTTTCTGGGCTTAGCTAGTTATTATCAGATATTCGTGGAAGGGTTTTCTCGAATCGCCACTCCATTAACTCAGCTGACTCGAAAAGATACAAAATTCGGTTGGAGTGAGTAATGTGAGAAGAGTTTTCAAGAACTCAAGAGAACACTCATTTCAGTACCTGTTCTGAGAATACCATCTGGTTCGGAGGGATTTGTCATCTACAGTGATGCTTCAGGCAGAGGGTTATGATGTGTTCTCATACAACATGAGAAAGTCATAGCCTATGCCTCACGACAACTCAAAGAATATGAGATGAATTATACTACTCATGATATAAAGTTGGCAGCTGACATTTTTCACGGTTAAAATTTGAAGGCATTACCTGTATGGGGAGAAAGTGGAGATCTATACGGATCATAAAAGTCTCAAATATTTCTTCACCCAAAAGGAACTCAACATGCGGCAACGACGTTGGCTTGAGCTATTGAAAGATTACGATCATACCATTCAATACCATCCTAGAAAAGCGAACGTAGTAGATGACACGCTGAGTAGAAGATCATATGCGGGTACGAGTGTGATATTGTTAACGCAAAGACCCATTTTATATGACTTGCAAAGGATAGAAATATAGTTAAAGACTCTAGGGACCTACGTGATGATGTCAAATATACGAGTAGAACCGACTTTAATCGATAAAGTTAAAGTTGCTCAAGCTAAAGACCTGGAGCTGATGCGTATGAGGAAGAAAGTGCAAGAAGGCACTATTCCGAAACCAAGAATCGATGAAGAAGGAATACTACGAGTCAACTTTAGACTTTGTGTTCCTAACGACCCTGATTTAAAGTATAAGATCATGATGGAGGCGCACAACACACCGTTTGTAATCAATCCTAGGAGTACCAAAATGTAACATGATCTTTGAATATATATGTAATATATATATATATGATAATATGCTATCATAACATGTTTTTATCATATATGTCTGTTTTCATAACATTAATTTCATAAAAAAATGTCGTAATTAGATTTTCGAAGTTACAGAGTATAAAAATTTGGCCATATGGCCCTTACGTACAAATTTAATGTGTTAATCATATGTTGTATCATAAATTACACTTGTATATGATTATATATATTAAAACGAAGAAAACAAACTTCGAATGGACAAATTTAGTGTTATAACGAACCCGTAGTGCCAATCTTCATGTTTTGTTTTCAAAACTTTCAAGAACATCAAGAACAGTGAAATTATATAATTTGATTCAAGTAATTGTATGTTTTAACATGTTAAAATCATGCTAGGAAGGTTGAGTAATGATTATGTGTATATTATAATGTCTAGGTATGTTTAAATTCATGTATGAATAAAGAAATTGGTAGATTTTGGCTTGTTCTGCATTTTTCGCGAACTGCAGAATCTGGGTCTGCGTCGTAGCGCGGCCGCGCTGCTCCAAAGAACGAATGGAGAGCACCCACGTCGTGCAGCGCATCCGCGCCTCTTTGAAGAGCAAATGTAGCGCGCTCGCACCGTGATGCCGCGCCCGCGCCGCTTCAGAGAATAAAAGTAGCGCACCCGCGCCCTACCTGCAGAACTTCAGAAATTTTTCTAAGTGTTCAAGTTTGAAAATGTGTTTTTAAAACCTAATGAATGAACATGAAGACATGTCAAGCATAAAATAATATGTTAGTTAACTTACGTTATGTGATTAATTAATACTACTTAAAAGTCCAATAACATATTCAAAGACCAATGTTGGGATTCGATAGGTATATCGAACTATTGATTAATGGGTATTGTGAATGTATTGATATATAGGATTTAATAAAGAACGTGAATTAATTGTAGCTTGTGCAAGAGGTAAGTTTCTAAACCTTACTTTTATATTGAGCAAGTATTCTATTCCTAAATTATTATTGTTAAGCAAGTTTCCCAAATTCTAAATTACTCATTGATCAAGTCTTAGAATTGTATTTTATATCGAGTAAGCTCTTGTTCATAATTGTTCAAGTTCAAGACTTCATATTAGATGCTATAATTCTTTTAAAGCATGAATACAGTCATACAATACTTGTTCGGTTGTATACTTTTGTTAAATTTTATTCAATTGAATATCAATTATTGTTGAACCATTTAAGACTAGCTAGCGCTTATTGATTCGACTAGTCCATAGTTGATGAACGTTCTAAATTTCATAACCTTGTTGAATTTATCCAAACCAAACTTCCTTTGGTGCAGACTCTAATGTCAAATTGAGAAGAACAACCCTGTATAGGGGATTACTTATGCTTTAGCGTTAAGATATTGTGCACAATATGATACTAAGGGCTGATCCCCCTAAGTACGAGAAGAAGAGTCCATAATCTTATGACTGTTAAAGGTTTCAAGTATAAACACTTGATAACCTAGGATGTAGTTCAAGGTCTTATGACCCTTAGAAGTTCTTTTGATTCTTGTTATTCATTCTTGAATCAAAAGTTTAGTTTCTTATTCCAGAAGTCTTTGATTCACCCGCATGTTATTATATTGTTGTTATATTATTATACTTGTGGACAATCGTGCTCACTCTTGCGTAATAATAATATTGCAGTTAAGAACGAAAGATCCGACGAGCCTACTACTAGCCAAGGCAAGGACAAGATTAACATGTGATGAAGACTTGTTGTTTATGTGATTATGTTATGTATTTATGTTTCAGACTTATGTCAATGTTGTGTAAGATGATTATTTGTTTATATTTCCGCATTTAAGATTTAAGGTTAGTATGACCTGGGATTGATGTAATTATTTCAGATGATGTAACTCCTTAAGGAGAGGATTTATTTCTATCTATTTTATGGTTTCATTATTATGGGTAGATAGACATATGATGTTTGTATAGTGAACACCAAATCATGTGACAATTGAAGTACCCGAATTTGGGGGTGTCACAGAACATCTTGCTCGTATTTACATAAATGAGATTATAAGACTGCATGGTATGCCAGTATCCATAGTTTCTAATCGAGACCTAAGATTGACTTCACGATTTTGGGTTAGTTTGCAAAAACCTATGGGCACAAATTTATGATTTAGTTCGGCATATTATCCAAAAACGGACGGGCAGTTGGAGAGGACTATTCAAACTCTTGAAGATCTATTAAGACTCTGTGTCCTTGACTTCAAAGGAAGTTGGGACAAGTTCTTGCCATTGGTAGAATTCTCCTACAACAACAATTATCAAGCAAGTATTGGCATGACTCCATTCGAGGAGTTGTATGGACGCAAGTGTCATTCTTTAGTATGTTGGGATGAGGTGGGTGAAGTAACGTTGTTAGGACCGGAATTGGTACGCATGACAACGGAAAAGATTCAAATGATCCAGCAACGTATAAAAACCTCACAAGATCGACAAAAGAGTTATGCTAATCTTTATCGAAGGGAGTTACGAGATTTGGAAAGAGAGGAAAGCTCAATCCTCGATTCATTGACCCATTTGAAATCCTCGATCGAGTAGGAATTATAGCCTATAGACTCTCTTTACCGCCAAGTATGTCTCGTGTTCATAACGTTTTTCATAAATCCATGTTACTTAAATATGTGGAAGACTCGAACCACATTATTGATTTAGAACCAGACGAAATAGCGAAAAATTTAACGTATGAAGAGATACCTGTTAAAATATTGGATAAGAAGGAAATTATTCTGCGCTCTAAGGTTATACCTCAAGTCAAAGTTTTGTGGAGAAACCACGATGTTGAGGAAATGACTTGGGAGTTAGAATTTGAAATGAAATCAAGGTATCCTCACCTCTTCGACATATCAGGGACGTACACCAATTTCGAGGACGAAATTTCATAAGAATGAGAGGTTGTAAGACCCCAACTTTCATGAATAAAGATTAATTTTTTCTCAAAATATATTTTTGAATATTATGGTGTAGATTTCATATAATGTTATAGTTGTAGATAATATTTATAAATTTTACAAAGTAAGAAAGTTGTTATAAAATATTCGATTGGTCGGGGAATATTCGGTTTAACAGAAAATGTTCGTACTACGGTACAATCATTGGTGGACCCTACAACGGAATTATTGTCAGAGTTCGAAAATGACAGAAATATCTTTTTATAAAATAACGGCGAAAGTTTTACCGTTAACTATCAAAATACCCGGTGATGAAAAGTACAGTAGTACGCGTGGTTGTATAGTAGCACACTGTATTGATAATTGATGCTTACGTGAGAAGTCACTCAGTTATACTCAATTATTGCTACAGTAATTGCTGCATAATATCTCACATTATTGATTCAATTATTGTCACAGTATCATCTGCACAATATTTTATATTATAAAATCAATAATTGAGATGACAAGTTATTCATATTATTATTTGGTTTGTTGACAATGTCTAGAAAGTTCTGTCGAAGAAAGGGGTTTGGTCATATAATTGCGCGTCAGTAGGGAGAAATTCTTATCAGAAAGCCCCCTCTTTCTTGGGAATGATTTGGTTGTTAATATTGGAAGTTATATTATTGATGAATAAATATTGTTAAAAATATTGAGGGGATTTTTATGAAGTATTTGTGGCAAATTTTACTTATTATTTGAACCCCCACTTACCCATTTTTCAAAATATTCGGTAGAAAGTTATTCAGTATATATATATATATAATATGGCGGGGTCCACGTGTGGATGACATTTGGGGGGGGAACCTGATGAATGTCACGGGAGGAAGTAATTATATATATATATATATATATTATAATAAGTTTTTTTATGAAAAATAGAATATATTATATTTTATTATGCATAGTGTTTTAATAGTATTTTCATAGTGACTGGATAGTAAAATTAGAAAATTTCGTCAAACACTCGTGATTCCTTACTGTGCGTCCGTTTCTAAATAGTATCATTCCATTCTCCTATAAATAGGATGCTTAGTTTAGAATTGAAAATCACACCAGAATCAGAAAATTCTTCTTCTATAATATTGAGCGTATTTCTTTAGAGTTTAAGGAAGCTTTGAGTGCAGAAAATAGTTCATGTTTTCTTTAAGAATATCACCGCCCTACTAGTTAGAAGTACTCTCTTTTTAAGGTAAAGGGTATTATTTATTTCATATTCTCTTACGATATTATTTTTCGTATTCGTAAGGAATTTTATTTTCGTTCAATATTCATGAAAAATATTATTTTCGTTCAATATTCGTAAGGAATATTACCTTCGTTCAATATTCGTTAGAATATTATTTTCGTTTAACAGTAGTAAGGGATATTATTTTTGTTCAATATTCGTATGAAATAATATTTTCTTCCATACTCTGTAGTATGTAAGTAATATTATTTCGTTTCAGATTCTGAATTCTACATTCATTTTGTTAAAGTATGACTTCTATACTCCTTGAAATTAGTAGAATATCCTTGAAATTTGCGCTTCATCTAGTATATTTTCATGAAAATATTATTCTGAGCATTCTTGATAATTTTTGATCTTTTCATGTCGGGTACTATTAACAGGATACTATTCCCGAAGTACTATTCATGAGGTACTATTTACTAGGGTACTATTCACCCGAGGTACTATTCATGACAAAAATTGATTTCTTTTCTGTCCAAATTATTTTTGATACAATATTATTCTTGAATTTTACTCCACAAATCAGTATCATGTTGACAATTTGGACATTATATTCTGGATAAATTAAATTATAAATCTTTAAAAATTTATCCTTTGCTTTCTTTTAATTGAATTCTTATATCATTGTCATCATCCTCATGCTTATATTGTGATGAAAGTCATTTTTGGCCCGTAGTGCATAGATGGACTGTTGATTGGTTGATTATGACCAGGGATTATTCGGTATAATCATGACCTGTAATGTTACAAATGATGTGATAAAAATCCTCATTGGCCCGTAGTGCATTGATGAACAATTGTTGGCATGATTATGACCATTGGTGATAACAAGAATATCTTTAGCCCGTAGTGCATGGATACTTCATGGACGTGATTCTAATGAATATCCTTGGCCTGTAGTGCATGGATAATTCAGTGATGTGAATTATTTATTGAGCCGAGTCTCAGCGATAAAATTAATGATAAACTTTTTAAATCATAGAAGATAGTAGATATCATGCTCTACTTGACTCTTCGAATGGATTGTTTATTTCGCTGCAGTTAAACTTGATGTTTATTATATTTTATCAGTTTAACATTGTTGAAGGCTAACGATAATTTATTCTGCATTATCTTAGTCATAATATTTCTTACTGGGCTAGTTGAGCTCACCCTTTTTGCTTTCATTATTCTCTTCAGGAAATGAGAAAGTAGCCGGGACTAGTCGGGGGTGATGGTCCAGGATGGTGGCCGTAGTAGTCCTCACTATTCAATAGAATAGTGTGATAATAAATGTAATGAGGACTCCATTTGAGTTTGGATATTGTCTAGAAGACAATATTCATGTAAAATATGACGCCCCCAAAATAGGTATACACAACCCATTTTGAGTCGCCAAATACATGGTACAAAAAACAACTATAACTTAATTATTACAATTGCCGTACAAAATACGACAACACATATACTGTGAGTTTAAATACAAATATTATCTTCTAGACAATATCCACACTCAAATAAGTCCTCATTACAATTATTGATATATTATTTTATAAAATAGCGAGGACTGCTAAAACAACCGACTTGAAACATCGCTCCATGTACACCCCTACTAGTGCCCGCTATATTCTCGCCTCCTGAGAAGAAAAATGGAACAAAAAGAAAAAGGGTGAGCTCAACTAGCCCAGTAAAGAATATTATGACTAAGATAATGAACAACAATTTATGGTTAGCCTTCAACAAATCAGATAAAATATAATGGAAAATAAGTTTTAGATCAATTTTCGCAGCGGAAACAACAATTCATTAGAAGAGTTAAGTAGAGAATGAAATTTACTATCTTCTATGATTTAAAAGTCCATCATCAATATTTTATCCCTGTAATAACAATCAATATACATCTTGAATCAAATATTCATCTTTGCACTACGGGCCAAAGATATTCATTTGTATCACCAGTTGGTCATGTTCATCTCAACACCTGTCCATCTTTGCACTACGGGTCAAAGATATTCATTGGTAATCATTCATCTTTGCACTACAGGCCAAAGATATTCAGTTATATCATCATTTAGGATTGAGGATGATGAAAAATATCTTAAAAAAAATGAATTCAGTGAGATAAAAGATCAAAGATTAGGGATTCGTACTTCGGTATATTCAAGTTCAAAAATACTCCATAATAATCAATTGTGGAGCAAAATTCAAGAATGAAGATCAAAACATGGATACAATCAAAGATAGTAACCATAATAGACAACTTGGACAAAGAAAAGAAAATTTATTTTTTCTGTGAATAGTGTTGTATTCGTGAATAGTGTCGTATACATGAATAATGCCATATACGTGAATAGTAACCCTACACGAAAAGGTAGAAATTTCACAAGAAAAATCATACTTCGTGAATAGTTCTTACATGAAAATATGAAAATTCATTAAGAAAGTTCAGACCAATATTCCTGTGAAATGATATTAGATGAAGTGCAAAACTTACGAAATTTCTAATCATTTTAGGAATTATAGAAGCAATACTTACCATAGTAAGTTTAAATTTAGGAATACGAAATAAAATAATATCCCTTTGATAATATGGAGTATGAAAGAAAATAATATTTCTTACGAGTATTGAAAGTAAATAACTTTCTTCACGAATACGAAAGAAATAATACCCCTTACCTTAGTAGAAGATTGAATACTGAAGTAAGGTAGTAGCAGAATACTTCTCTTCTTTCTCTTTTATTCTCTCTATACTTTCTCTCTATATAGCTTTGTGAATTAGTGACGAAATAATGAAGGGATAAGCTTCAATTTATAGAAGAATTGAAAGTGGCTCTTGGTCTTAATGAAGGGTTAAAATGAATCCTGGTAATATTGAAGAGACATCTACTATTTACGAAGGGGCAAATAACTCTTGGAAAATTGAAGAGGCAAGTAACTCTTCGAATATCGAAGAGACAAGTAACTCTTGGAAAACTGAAGAGGCAAGTTATTATTCGCGAAAGTGACTCTTAGATGATGACCTAGGATTCCACTTACAAAATGCCACATATTACCATTATTTCCTTCGAGTATTATCAATCTTGCACCACCTCTTCTAATAGTTCATGCATGTGAATTAGTAGTTCCATACATATGAACCAACAATAATTTGCATGTGAACCAATAGCAATTAATTGCTCATTTGATCAATATAACCTCCAAAAATTAATTATTATCGAAATAAATGTTTGATTTCCACTAACACAAATAATCCCAACATAATAAAAATATCAATTTCATCTTTAATCAACACGAACTTATTCATCATTAATATTATAACTCACAATATTTAACAACCAGATCATTCCCAGGAAAGAGGGGGCTTTTTGATAAGGATTTCTCCCTATTGGTGCGCAATTAGGTGACCAAACTTTTCCTCGACAAAACTGTCTAGACATCATCAATATTACAATTAATAATATGAATAACTTTTTCATCTCAGTTATTGATTTAATAATATAAAATATTATGCAGATGATACTGTGAAAATAATTGAATCAATAATATGAGATATACTATGCAACAATTACTATAGCAATAATTGAGTATAACTGAGTGTCTTCTTACGTAAGCATTAATAATCAATACCGTGTACTACTATGCAACCACACGTATTACTGTACTTTTACCACCGGGTATTTCAATAGTGTTAACGGTTACAACTATGCTGTTATTTGTAAAAACACAAACTTATCATTTTCTTCATTCGACCATTTTCTATTATGGGGCCCACAAATAGTTGCGCCGTCGTACGAATATTCCCCGACAGCAAGAATATCCACGACCAAACGAATATTCCCCGACAACAATGAATTTTTATAACCACTTACTTATTTTACAAAATTTGCACATTTCACCCATAACTAAAGTATTATATCAAATTATCACCTTATTATTTTAAGATAATGAATAGAGGAAATTCAATTTTATTTATTAAAAAGTTGGGGTCTTACAACCTCCCCTCCTTATGAAATTTCGTCCTCGAAATTGACGTACGTACCTGGTGTTTCGAAAAGGTGAGGATACCTCACTTTTATTTCTGATTCCAACTCCCAGGTCATTTTCTCAATAGTATGGTTCCTCCACAAAACCTTGACTTGTGGTATAACCTTGGTGCGTAGGACATGCTCTTTCCTATCCAAGATCTTAATAGGTACCTCCTCGTACGTTAAATTTTCGGCTATCTAGTCTGCTTCTAACTCAATAATGTGGTTCGGGTCTTTCACATATTTTCGAAGCATAGATATGTGAAAAATATTATGAACACGAGACATGCTTGGAGGTAATGCGAGTCTATAGGCCACATTTCCTATTCGGTCAAGAATCTCAAATGGACCAATAAATCTTGGATTGAGCTTTCCTCTCTTCTCAAATCTTGTAACTCCCTTCCATGGAGCAATACGTAACAATACATGATCCCCAATATTAAATTTCACGTCCTTTCGATTAAGATCCACATAACTCTTTTGTCGATCCTGTGCCGTTTGTATACATTATCGAATCGTTTGGATCTTTTTTGTAGTTATGCGTACCAATTCTGGTCCCAACAACATCGTTTCACCCACCTCGTCCCAGCATACTAGAGAACGACATTTTCTTCCATACAATGCCTCGAATGGAGCCATGCCTATACTTGCTTAATTACTGTTGTTGTAAGAGAATTCCACATATTGTAGGTACTTATCCCAACTCCCTTTGAAATCTAGGATACAAAGTCTTAATAGATCTTTAAGAGTTTGAATAGTCCTTTCTGATTGCCCGTCTGTTTGAGGATGGTATGCCGAACTGAATCATAAATCCGTGCCCATAGCTTTCTGCAAGCTAACCCAAAATCGTGAAGTGAATCTTGGGTCACGATCCAAAACTATGGATACTGGCATGCCATGTAATCTCACAATCTCATTCACGTACATACGAGCAAGACGTTCAAGGGAATAAGTCTCCCGTATAGGTAAGAAATGAGCAGACTTGGTTAATTTATTAACAATAACCCAAATCGCATCTATGCCTTGAGAAACCTTGGGCAGACCCGTAATGAAATCCATAGTAATGTGTTCCCACTTCTATTTTGGAATCTCAAGTGGTTGCAATGGACCCTTTGGCACTTGATGCTCCGCCTTTACACGTTGACAAGTTAAACACCTCGAGATAAACTCAGCGATCTCTCTCTTCATATTCCAAAATGTATGTCGAAGATCATGATACATTTTGGTACTCTCAGGATGGATTACAAGCAGTGTGTTGTGTGCCTCCATCATGATTCTATGCTTCAAGTCAAAATCGTTAGGAACACAAAGTCTGGAGTTGACTCGAAGTATTACTTCTTCATCGATTCTTGCTTCTGGAACAACACCTTCTTGCACTTTCTTTTTCATACGCATCAGCTCCAGGTCCGTAGTTTGAGCAGCTTTAACTTTATCGATTAAAGTCGGTTCTATTTGTATATTTGACATCATCACGTGGGTCCCTGGAGTCTTTAACTCTATCTCCATCCTTTGCAAGTCTTACCAAATGGGCCTTTGCGTTGACAATATCGTACTCATTCCCATATATGATCTTCTACTCAATGCGTCAGCTACTACGTTCGCTTTTCTAGGATGGTATTGGATGGTATGATCATAATCTTTCAACAGCTCGAGCCAATGTCGTTGTCGCATATTAAGTTCCTTTTGGGTGAAGAAATATTTGAGGCTTTTATGATCTGTATAGATCTCCACTTTCTCCCTATACAGGTAGTGTCTCCAGATCTTCAATGCGAAAACGATTGCTGCCAACTCCAGATCATGAGTAAGATAATTCCTCTCATATTCTTTGAGTTGTCGCGAGACATAGGCTATGGCTTTCCCATATTACATGAGAACACATCCTAACCCTTTGCCTGAAGCATCGCTGTAGATAACAAATCCATCCGAACCAGATGGTATTGTCAGAATAGGTGCCGAAATGAGTCTCCTCTTGAGCTCCTGGAAACTCCTCTCGCGCTCTTGGAAACTCCTCTCGCATTCCTCGCTCCATATGAATTTTGTATCCTTCCAAGTTAGCTGAGTTAACGGAGTAGAAATTCGAGAAAATACTTCCACAATTCTCCGATAATAACCAGCTAAGCCTAAAAAGTTACGTACTTCAGTCATCGACTTCGGTTGCTCCCAACTTTGTACTGGATATTCGCCGGGTCAACAGATACTCCATGTTTTGACACCACGTGCCCAAGGAATGCTACTTCCTCATGCCAGAACTCACATTTCTTCAGCTTGGCATATAGCTTGTTATCACGAAGCCTTTGAAGTACCAGCTTCAAATGGCGCTCATGATCTTCATGGCTTTTGGAATATATGAGGATGTCATCAATAAAGACAACAACGAACTGATCTAAACATTCCTTGAACACACGGTTCATCATATCCATGAAAGCAACAAGAGAATTAGTCAATCCAAAAGACATAACTAAGAATTCATAATGCCCGTACCGAGTTCTGAAAGCAGTCTTCGGAATATCCTCAGTTTTAATCTTCAGCTGATGATATCCAGAACAAAAATTGATCTTTAAAAAGAATTGTGCTCCTTGCAACTGGTCTAACAGGTCATCAATGCGAGGTAGCGGATACCTATTCATGATGGTGACATGATTCAATTCCCGATAGTCAATACAAAGTCGCATACTCTCATCTTTCTTCTTTACTAATAAAATAGGAGCACCCTAAGAAGATGTACTAGGACGAATAAAATCGATGTCTAACAACTCCTGTAGTTGGACCTTTAACTCCTGAAGTTCAATAGGAGCCATTTGATATGGGGTTTTAGAAATGGGCTTTGTACCAGGTTCAAGGTCAATAAAGAATTCAACTTCACGTTCTGGGGGTAGACCGGGAAGTTCTTCAGAAAATACGTCAGGAAATTCACTAACAACAGAAATATTATTCAAATCTGACGTGTTTTTGTTCAAGTCCGTGACATGGGCTAAGAAAGCTTGACATCTATTTTTCAATAAACGAATAACTTTATGGCTTGATATGACAGTGATTGACTTTAGTGGTTTGGTTGCTTGAATTCGTATAACAGGTTGGTTAGGAATATGAAAACTAACAACCTTACGAAAACAATCAATTTTGGCATGATGAATAGTTAACCAATTAATCCCTAAAATCACATCAAATGCAAGCATTTTTAAAGAAATAAGATCGACAACTAATGTGATGGTACCAACTTGGATCGATCAAGATTTATAAACAGTAGATGTAATGAAAGTTTCTCCTAACGGAGTGTCAACAGATAAGTCAAAGTCTAATTTCTCCGGAGTCAAGTTCAAATGTTGAGCACAAGCAGGACAGATAAAATAATGGGTAGAACCGGTATCTAATAAGGTATAAACTTCGTAAGAGTTTATCAGCTTAACCCGTGATCACCTCATTTCGTTTCCTCGCGTTTTGGGCAGTCACGACAAACGCTCTTCTAGGATCCACCGACTTTGACTTGTCCGGAACAGCCTTTGGAGTCACCATCCCCGTTGGACTTGGTTTCGCTATAAGACAATCTCTAGCTATATGACCTTCTTTTCCACAGTTATAACATACCTTGGATTGTTGTGGGTAGTTTGGGCTGATGTGTCCCTCTTTCCCGTATTTATAACAAACGACCGGTGATCGTTCTCCTCCCCTAGAAACAGTTGATGCTGGTGCTGACGTCTTCACGTTATCATTGTTGTACCTTCTCTTTTTGAAATCTCCCCCCGACTCACTTCTTTGACTATCATGGCCACGATTACCACTAGAGTGGTTACTGCTTTTGTCCAAATGATTTCCTCCCCACTGGTTGTCATTGCTCCGATGACTACTGCCACGAGTATGACCCTGGTTGTGGTCCCTCAGTTGAACATACTCATTATCTCGCTTTAATAATTGAGCCCTGTTTACAACATCTGAATATAGAGGAAATTTATGAGAGATAAGATATTGTCGAATTTCAGGTTTCAGACCTCTCAAAAACATCCACGTCATACGTTCCTCATTCTCTACCAAATGAGGTGCAAACCTGGATAACTCTGCGAACTTAGCCTCGTACTGGGATACAGTCATGTTGTTCTATTCCAGTCTAATAAACTCTACCTTCTTCATATGATGAATACTTTCAGGAAAGTACTTGTCATTAAACAGTTTTTGAAACGTTTCCCAAGATATATTGAATGCGGCTAGCTGTGTACGATTCATAGACTCCCACCAATAGTCTGCCTCACCACGGAACATAAAGGTGGCGAATGGAACCTTCTGTTCCTCCATGCATCCCAAGACATCAAATATCTTAGTAATTTATTTAACCCACGTTTTTGCCTTAATCGGATCCGACTTTCCCATAAATTTTGGTGGTCCCAACTCTTTGAACTGCTTGGCCATGACAAGTTGCGTGTTGCTATCATTTCCACCCGTATTTTGTACAAGAGTCTCCCTCGTCTTATTTTGCATGAACTGCAAAAAGCTTCTAAACATTCCATCATTCATTGTTTGTTCGGTAGTATTGTTTACAGGAGGAACATTGTCGTCTTGTTGCACGTTCTCCTGGTTGGTAATTAAAGGTGTCTCCACGGTATCATACACTCCATTGTTAACATTTTCAACTGTCATTCTCAAATACTGCCACAAAACAAGGGTTAATTAAAGAAATTGACATACCACATAATACCCCTATATTATGACCGACCAACAAATAAATTTAGGTAGGACATATTAGCGAATGATTTACTCGTCTCTTCCCTCCTAGTTCTATTCCCCGATCTCCGCCAGAGACCATATCCATATGCTCTGATACCAACCGTGACGCCCCCAAAATAGGTATACACAACCCATTCTGAGTCGCCAGATATATGGTACAGAAAATAACTATAACTTCATTATTACATTTGTTGTACAAAATACGACAACACATATACTGTGAGTTTAAATACAAATATTATCTTCTAGACAATATCCACACTCAAATAAGTCCTCATTACAATTATTGATACACTATTTTATAAAATAGTGAGGACTGCTAAAACAACCGACTTGAAACATCACTCTACACCCTTACTAGTTCCCGATATATTCTCGCTTTCTGAGAAGAAAAATAGAACAAAAAGAAAAAAGGGTGAGCTCAACTAGCCCGGTAAAGAATATTATGACTAAGATAATGAACAACAATTTATCGTTAGCCTTCAACAAATCAGACAAAATATAATGGACAAGTTTTAGTTCAATATTCGTAGCGAAAATAACAATTCATTAGAAGAGTTAAGTAGAGAATGAAATCTACTATCTATTATAATTTAAAAGTCCATTATCAATATTTTATCCTTGTAACAACAATCAATATACATCTTGAATCAAATATTCATCTTTGCACTACGAGCCAAAGATATTCATTTGTATCACCAGTTGGTCATGTTCATCTCAATACCTGTCCATCTTTGCACTACGGGCCAAAGATATTCATCGGTAATCATTCATCTTTGCACTACAGGCCAAAGATATTCAGTTATATCACCATTTAAGACTGAGGATGATAAAAAATATCTTAAAAAAAATGAATCCAGTGAGATCAAAGATTAGGGATTCGTACTTCGGTTTATCCAAGTTTAAAAATACTCCATAATAATCAATTGTGGAGCAGAATTCAAGAATGAAGATTAAAACATGGATACAATCAAAGATAGTAACCATAATAGACAACTTGGACAAAGAAAAGAAAATTTAATTTTTCTGCGAATAGTGCCGTATTCGTGAATAGTGTTGTATACGTGAATAATGCCATATACGTGAATAGTAACCCTGACACGAAAAGGTAGAAATTTTACAAGAAAAATCATACTTCGTGAATAGTACTCGTGAATAGTTTTGACATAAAAATATGAAAATTCATCAAGAAAGTTCAGACCAATATTCCTGTGAAATGATATTAGATGAAGCGCAAAACTTACGAAATTTCTAATTATTTTAGGAATTATAGAAGCAATACTTACCATAGTAAGTTTAAATTTAGGAATACAAAATAAAATAATATCCCTTTCATAATATGGAGTATGAAAGAAAATAATATTTCTTACGAGTGTTGAAAGCAAATAACTCTCTTCATGAATACGAAAGAAATAATACCCCTTACCTTAGTAGAAGATTGAGTACTGAAGTAGGGTAGTAGCAGAATACTTCTTTTCTTTCTCTTTTATTCTCTCTATACTTTCTCTCTGTATAGCTTTGTGAATCGGTGAGGAAATAATGAAGGGATAAGCTTCAATTTATAGAAGAATTGAAAGTGGCTCTTGGTCTTAATGAAGGGTCAAAATGACTCCTGATAATATTGAAGAGACATCTACTATTTGCGAATAGGAAAATAACTCTTGAAAAATTGAAGAGACAAGTAACTCTTGGAAAACCGAAGAGATAAGTAACTCTTGAAAAATCGAAGAGGCAAGTTAGTATTCGCGAAAGTGACTCTTAGATGATTTCCTAGGATTCCACTTATAAAATGCCACATATTACCATTATTTCCTTCGAGTATTATCAATCTTGTACCACCTCCCCTAATAGTACATGCATGTGAATCAATAGTTCTATACATGTGAACCAACAGTAATTTGCATGTGAACTAATAGCAATTAATTGGTCATTTAATTAATATAACCTCCAAAAATTAATTATTATCGAAATAAATGTCGATTTCCACTAACACTAATAATCTTAACATAATGGAAATATCAATTTCATCTTTAATTAACACGAACTTATTTATCATTAATATTATAACTCACAATATTTAACAACCAGATCATTCTCAGGAAAGAGGGGGCTTTCCGATAAGGATTTCTCCCTATTGGCGCGCAATTAGGTGACCAAACCTTTCTTCGACAGAACTTTCTAAACATCATCAATATTACAAATAATAATATGAATAACTTTATCATCTCAATTATTAATTTAATAATATAAAATATTATGCATATGATAATGTGACAATAATTGAATCAATAATATGAGATATACTATGCAATAATTACTGTAGCAATAATTGAGTATAACTGAGTAACTTCTTACGTAAGCATTAATAATCCATACCGTGTGCTATTATGCAACCACACATATTACTGTACTTTTACCACCGGGTATTTCAACAGTGTTAACGGTAATAACTACGTATTTTTTTGTAAACACACAAACTTGTCGTTTTCTTCATCTGACTATTTTCCATTATGGGGCCCAAAAATGGCTGCGCCATCATACGAATATTCCCCGACAGCAAGAATATTCCACGACCAAACGAATATTCCCCGACAACAATGAATTTTTATAACCACTTGCTTATTTTGCAAATTTTGCACATTTCACCAATAACCAAAGCATTATATCAAATTAGCACCTAATTATTTCAAGATAATGAATAGAGGAAATTCAATTTTATTTATTAAAAAGTTGGGATCTTACATAAAAACTCGCAACTATATTTTGTCGTATTTTATATGACAGTTGTATAATTAAGTTTGTATTTGAATTATGTACCATGTATTTGGCGACTCAGAATGGGTGATGTATACCTCTTTTGGGGGCGTCACACCAGGCACTTGTAGAGAGTTATAGTGTAGTTTTTATAGCTAACTTATAATTCTGAGGTAATTCGGTATTGAATGCTGATAATTCTTCGATTTGTTCATGATCCCATTGTGATCACTCAACATGAAATCTGGAAATATCCCACTTTGTTGTTGCGGTATTATTATCTCTTGTTAATCAATCGAACATTATTAAAACTTCGAAAGAGTTTTACTCTTTCATCATTGAATTGTTGTTTAGCATGAAATTTGATAAAGTCTTGTTATTGATAAATGATTTATTCAGCTACTTCAAAATCCGTTGAATATTATTGAATTCCTACCGAATTTAGACTCTAATACTCTTGATTCATATTTCTTATTGTATGCTTTAACTTGCGGAACAAACCGGTTTTACCTATTCTTTTATTTCTCCTACTTCCGCTCAACGTTTAAATTTAACTCCGGAGAAATTAGACTTTGACTTATCTGTTGAAACTCTGTTGGGAGAAACCTTCATTACATCCAATGTTTATAAGTCTTGTTTGATTCAAATCGGCAATCGCATGTTACTTGTCGATCTTATCTATTTGAAAATACTTGCATTTGATGTGATTTTAGGGATTGATTGGTTAACTACTTATCATGCTAAAATTGATTGTTTTTGTAAGGTTATTAGCTTTCATATTCCTAACCAACCTATTATGCGAATTCAAGTAATCAAACCACTAAAGTCAATCACTATCATATCAATCCATAAAGCTATTTGTTTATTGAAAAACGGATGTCAAGCTTTCTTAGCCCATGTCACGGATTTAAATAAAAATACGTCTGATTTGAATGATATTTCTATTGTTAATAAATTTCCTAACGTATTCCCTGTAGAACTTCCTGGTCTACCCCTAGAGCGTGAAATCAAATTTTGTATCGACCTTGAACCCGGTACAAAACCCATTTCTAAATCCCCATATCGAATGGCTCCTATTGAACTTCAAGAGTTAAAAACCCAACTGCAGGAGTTATTAGACATCAGTTTCATTCGTCCTAGTATGTCTCCTTAGGGTGCTCCTATTCTATTTGTAAAGAAGAATGATGGAAGTATGCGACTTTGTATTAATTATCGGGAGTTGAATCATGTTACCATAAAAAATAGGTATCCGTTACCTCACATTGATGACCTGTTTGACCAGTTGTAAAGTGTCAAATTCTTTTCAAAGATCGATCTTCGTTTCGGATATCACCAGTTATAGATTAAAATTGATGACATTCCAAAGACTTCTTTCAGAACTCGGTACGAGTATTACTAATTCCTAGTCATGTCTTTTGGATTGACTAATGCTCCGCTGCCTTCATGGATATGATGAACCGAGTATTCAAGGAATATTTGGATCATTTTGTGGTTGTCTTTATTGATGACATCCTCATATACTCCAAAAGTCGTGAAGATCATGAGCAACACTTGAGGCTGATACTCCAAAAGCTTCATGAAAATAAGCTATACGCCAAGTTGAAGAAATGCTAGTTCTGGCTTGAGGAAGTAGCATTCCTTGGGCACGTGATATCAAATCACGAAATATCTGTTGACCTAGTGAAGATTGAAGCAATACAAAGCTGGGAGCAACCTAAGTCAGTAACTGAAGTACGTAGCTTTCAGGGTTTAGCTGGTTATTATCGGAGATTCGTGGAAGGATTTTCTTCAATCGCTACGCCATTAACTCAGCTGACTCAAAACGATACAAAATTCGGTTAGAGTGAGGAATATGAGAAGAGTTTTCAAGAACTCAAGAGGAGACTCATTTCAGCACCTGTTCTGATAATACCATATGGTTCAGAGGGATTTGTCATCTACAGCGATGCTTCAAGCAGAGGGTTAGGATGTTTTCTCATGGAACATGGGAAAGTCATAGCCTAGCCTCACGACAACTCAAAGAATATGAGAGGAATTATCCTGCTCATGATCTAGAGTTGGCAGCTATCATTTTTGCACTTAAAATATGGAGGCATTACTTGTATGGGGAGAAAGGGGAGATCTATATGGATCATAAAAGCCTCAAATATTTCTTCACCCAAAAAGAGCTCAATATACGGCAACGACGTTGGCTTGAGCTGTTGAAAGATTACAATCATACCATTCAATACCATCTTGAAAAAGTAAACGTAGTAGCTGACGCTTTGAGTAGAAAATCATATGCGGGTACGAGTGCGATATTGTCAACGCAAAGGCCCATTTTGTATGACTTATAAAGGATGGAGATAGAGTTAAAGACTCTAGGGACCCACGTGATGATGACAATTATACGAGAAGAACTGACTTTAATCGATAAAGTTAAAGCTGCTCAAACCACGGACTTGAAGCTAATACGTATGAAGAAGAAAGTGCAAGAAGGTGCTATTTCAGAAGCAAGAATTGATGAAGAAGGAATACTTCATGTCAACTCCAGACTTTGTGTTCCTAACGACCTTGATTTAAAGTATAAAATCATGATGGAGGCGTATAACACACCTTTTGAAATCCATCCTAGGAGTACCAAAATGTATCGTGATCTTCGACATACATTTTGGTGGAGCAATATGAAGAGAGAGATAGCAGAGTTTATCTCAAGATGTTTAACTTGTCAACGAGTCAAGGCGAAGCATCAAGTGCCAAAAGGTCCATTGCAACCACTTAAAATTCTAGAATGGAAGTGGGAGCACATTATCATGAATTTCGTTACAGGTCTTCCCAAGGTTTCTCTAGGAATAGATGCAATTTGGGTCATTATTGATAGATTGACCAAGTCTGCTCATTTCTTACCTATACGAGAAACTTATTCACTTGAAAGTCTTGCTCGTATATACATAAATGAGATTATAAGACTGAATGGTATGCCAGTATTCATAGTTTCTGATCGAGACCCAATATTCACTTCACGATTTTGGGTTAGTTTGCAAAAAACTATGGGCACGGATTTACGATTCAGTTCGGCATACCATCCTCAAACGGACGGGCAGTTGGAGCGGACTATTCAAACTCTTGAAGATCTATTAAGACTCTGTGTCCTTGACTCCAAAGGAAGTTGGGACAATTTCTTGCCATTGATGGAATTTTCCTACAACAACAGTTATCAAGCAAGTATTGGCATGGCTCCATTCGAGGCAGTGTATGGACGCAAGTGTCGTTCTCTAGTATGCTGGGATGAGGTGGGTGAAGCAACATTGTTGGCACCAGAATTGGTAAGCATGACAACAAAAAAGATTCAAAAGATCCGAAAATGTATAAAAACCTCACAAGATCGACAAAAGAGTTATGCTGATCTTCATCGAAGGGACGTGGAATTTAATGTTGGAGAACATGTGTTGTTATGTGTTACTCCATGGAAAGGAGTTATAAGATTTGGAAAGAGAGAAAAGTTTAATCCTTGATTCATTGGCCCATTTGAAATCCTCAATCGAGTAGGAACTGTGGCTTATAGACTTACCTTACCGCCAAGTATGTCTCGTGTTCATAACGTTTTTCACATATATATGTTACGTAAATATGTGGAAGACCCGAACCATATTATTAAATTAGAACCAGACAAAATAGCGAGAGATTTAACGTATGAACAGGTACCTGTTAAAATCTTGGATAAGAAGGATCATATTCTATGCTCCAAGGTTATACCTAAAGTTAAAGTTTTGTGGAGAAATCATGATGTTGAGGAAATGACTTGGGAGTTAGAATTTGAAATGAAATCAAGGTATTCTCACCTTTTCGACATACCAGGTACGTACCCCAATTTTGAGGATGAAATTTCATAAGAAGGGGAGGTTGTAAGACCCTAACTTTTATGAATAAAGATTTAATATCTCGAAATATATTTTTAAATATTATAGTCTGGATTTGATATAATGTTATAGTTGTGGGTAATATTTATAAATTTTACAAAGTTAGCAAGTTATTATAAAATATTCGATTAGTCGGGAAATATTCGTACGACGACACATTCATTTGTGGACCCCACAACAGAATTATTGTTGGAGTTAGAAAATGATAGAAATATCTTTTTATAAAAATAACGGCGAAAGTTTTACCGTTAAACTGTTGAAATACTCGGTGGTAAAAGTACAGTATTACACGTGGTTGCATAGTAGCACACGGTATTGATTATTGATGCTTACATGAGAAGTCACTCAGTTTTATTCAATTATTGTCACGGTAATTACTACATAGTATCTCTCATATTATTGATTCAATTATTGTTACAGTATCATCTACATAATATTTTATATTATTAAATCAATAATTGAGACAACAAAATTATTCATATTATTATTTGTATTATTGACGATGTCTAGAAAGTTCTGTCGAGAAAAGGAGTTTGGTCACCTAATTGCGCGCAAATAGGGAGAAATCCTTATCGAAAAGCCCTTTCTTTTCATGGAATGATCTGGTTGTTAAATATTGTGAGTTATAATATTAATGATGAATAAGTTAATGTTGATTAAAGATGTTTGTGCATTTAGTTTTCTTTAATTCTTTCGTGACCCATTTACCCTCAAAGGAGGTAATTATGTGATTTGCTGATTTTGTTATTATTGACCAAACGGGCAATTAATCGGATAAATGAGCAATTAATTGCTATTGATTCACATGCAAATTATTGTTGGTTCACATGTATGAAACTATTGATTCACATGCATGTACTATTAGGGGAGGTAGTGCTAGATTGATAATACTTGAATGATTAAATTAAAAATAGAGGTATAGATGAAGGTACTATACTGTAATAATTCGAGCCCCTAAACGTGCAATTATCAAAACTATATTTTTCTATAAATAGAAGCTCATTCTTCTTTCATTCTCACCGATTCATTAAGACTCACAAGAGCAATTATAGGGAGAGAAGCTATAGAGAGAAAGAAGAAGAGTATTCTGCTACTTCACTATTGCAGTATCCAGCCTTCTACTATGGTAATGGGTATTATTTTTGTTCAATATTCGTATGAAATAATATTTTCTTCTATACTCTGTAGTATGTAAGTAATATTATTTCGTTTCGTATTCCTAATTCTACACTTATTTTGTTAAAGTATTACTTCTATACTCCGTAAAATTAGTAGAATATACTTGAAATTTACGGTTCATCTAGTATCGTCTCACAAAGATATTGTTCTGAACATTCTTGTTAAATTTTAAGTTATTCATGCCAGAATACTATTCATAAAGTACTATTCACGGGGTACTATTCACAAAAAACTATTCACGGGGTACTATTACCAAAGTACTATTCACCCGGGGTACTATTCATAATAAAAATTGATTTCTTTTCTGTACAAATTATTTTTGATACAATATTATTCTTGAATTTTACTCTACAAAGCAGTATCATGTTGACAATTTGAACATTATTGAATTCTGGATAAATTAAATTATAAATCCTTAAAAATTTATCCTTTGCTTTCTTTTAATTAAATTCTTATATTATTGTCATCATCCTCATGCTTATATTGTGATGAAATTCATCTTTGGTCGTAGTGCATAGATGGATTGTTGATTGGTATGATTATGACCAGAAATTATTCAGTATAATCATGACCTGTAATGTTATAAATGATGTGGTAAATGTCCTCATTGGCTCGCAGTGCATTGATGGATAATTATTGGCATGATCATGACCATTGGTGATTACACGAATATCCTTAGCCCGTAGTGCATGGATAATTCATTGATGTGGATTATTTATTGAGCTGAATTTCAGCAATAAAGGTTATGATAAACTTTTTGAATAATAGAAGATAGTAGATATCATGTTCTACTTGACTCTTCTAATGGATTGCTTGTTCTGCTGTAGTTAAACTTGTTGATTATTATTAGTTTAACACTGTTGAAGGCTAATGATAATTTATTCTGCATTATCTTAGTCATAATATTTCTTATTGGGTTGCCTACATGTATAAATAAGAGGAGTCTTATTATGGGTAAGGGTTGATATTTTCATAAGACACGTGAATGATTTTTTCAAGAGTTGAGAGAGTATGTATTTTCTATAGAGATAGAAAAACTAGGGTTTTGCCAAACACTCATCTTCTTGAATACTTCTTCTTTCTTGGTGGATCTCCTCTAGAGGCCAAACACTTGGGTGGCTAATGTTGATCAAAGGAAGGAATCAAACCCGGTGGATTCAAGTTGAACGCAAAAAGGATTTAGAGGTGAACTTGTACCTGAGAAAGCTCGAATCTTCAAGGGTATAGTTCTTGTTCTTCATCTTTTCGTTTAATTAATAATTGTGCATAAAGGATGATCTGGGTATATGATTTGTATAATTTTAAAACTCTGATTTTCCAAGCTTCCTCTTATTTTGCAATTTGATTGTATCCATAAATCTTACAAACCTAACAATAAGTTCATTGAACGTGACTTGCTTAAAGGAACCTTAATGGAGTTTTACTTGTCTGTCAATAGGAGTTCCTATAGTGATAATAGTACAAGTGATCCTTAGACTTGACATCATCATATTATCTTATGTATATTGAGTTATACTTTGTCACATTACTTAATACTTCAGAGTCTATTATAGGGTATGTGTTGGTTTTTAATCTTTTGTGATTTTAATAATAACAATATTATTGGATTTTATATTTAGTGTAATGATTTTTATTTGGACTTTACTTAATTTGTTTAGGTTATTTAATTGTTAATTTATTTGATTTTGTATAAACTACTTAAGGGATTCTGTTTATAAAGAAATTTCTTTGTTGGCCTAGGACTGAAATTATAATTCTATTGTATTTAAGTCATTTAGGACTTCATGGAAACTTTTTTGGGGATGTTTTAAAATTCAAGACGTTATTGCTAGAAAGATATCACCAATATATCATGTTCTGACTTAAAAGGATTTTGTGCAATCATATTTGAAAAAGGAGTCCTATAAGGAAATTGGTTTTATATATACAAATTGACTAGAGTTTGTATAAAACAAATCTTTTCAAATATCTCCTTTGTTCCTTTATTTAAGCTGTTTTGGTTTGACTTGGAAACCATATCCTTGATAGCTGATCTTATATTTGTTGGTCATTATTAATTGTTGATATCTTGGGACTTTATTGCTAACAATCTCTTATAACCATTGGCTCACTGATTATATATGTGACGCACCTAAATTCAGGTACTTGAAACCCGAACTCGGTGCTTCACGATACCATTCTATGAGCGGAATATAACTAATAATAATAACAATAATATAGATTATCAAATATAATTTACATATTATCAGAGTTTTCAATCCCAAGTACGAAACCTTTAAACATTCATTACATTACATGATAATTAATATATAACATCATTATCCTAATAAAGTCTAGTTATTACAAAAGATAGCATTATCATTCATTCAGCGACCTTCCCTTTCCCTTTGTTCTTGGTAGAGCCTTCAGGTTATTCACACTTAGCTGAAAATATTTAAATTAAGCAAGGATGAGCATTTGAGTGCCCAGCAAGTAATAGCAACAGTAACAGTTAGCTGAACGAATTAAATATTTTCTTTGAACGATACTTCTATAACGAATCAACAGTTGTGAAGTAAGCTGAACCAATAATAAACAACATATCCTTTCGATTTCAAATTTTTGAAACTACGTACTGACTATAAATGAGGATCAGTTGACAGACTATGAACATTGTTTTCTATTTTCAAAAAGGTTAAACAGAACTTCATCTGTAAACCGTCATAACTTACGGGCACGGGGGTGATCAGCTCGTTAAGCCCTGTATTGATCAATACTACATTCAAGGACGATATGTAAGACCCCAACTTGATATAATACTTTGGTTATGGGTGAAATGTGCAAATTTTGCAAAATAAGCAAGTGGTTATAAAATATTCATTTTGTCGGGGAATATTCGTTTGATCGTGGAATATTCTTGCTGTCGGGGAATATTCGTACGACGGCGCAGCCTTGTGTGGGCCCCATAACGGAAAGCGATTGGATGAAGAAAACGACAAGTATAAGTTGTTTATAAATAACGGCGTAGTTGTTACCGTTAATACTGTTGGAATACCCGGTGGTTAAAATACAGTAGCACACGATATTGCACCAATTATTGATTCTTACGTAAGAAGACACTACTCAATAATTGTTACAATAGTTACTGTTCAATATTTTATTTTATTGATTCAATAATTGTTGCGTTGATATTTTATATTATTGTTGTTTCAATAATTATTGCTGCACAGTATTTTCCATTATCAGATCAATAATTCATATTATTTGAATAATATTATTAGATAACATTATTGACAATGTCTAGAAAGTTCTGTCTAAGGAGAGGTTTGGTCATCTAATTGCGCGCCAGTAAGGAAAAATCCTTATTGGAAAGCCCTCTCTTTCCTGGGAACGGCCTGGTTGTCATAAATGTGATTCTGTAATATTATTTGTGAATAATTAATTATTGATTCATATGATAAGGAAATATTTATTTTATGTGGATATAAATGAGGAATATATTTTTGTGGTTAAAAATGAAGGAGTTAATGTTGAGGTTTTTATCAGTATTTTTATCGGAATGGAGGTATTAAAAATCAGGGTTTTTGAGATATTTTGCGGGGATTATAATTTTTAATCCGATCGTTGGATCGTGATAATTTTTGGATATGTTATACATATATAAGTTAAGTATATGTCCACAAATTTTGAACCGTTAAAAATGAACGCATGATTTGTTATGAATTTTAAGAGGTGGCTGATTCAGAAATCAGGTTATAAATTATTTTTGGTAGAAAATTCTAGAATTGGTGGGCCCCACTTGTGGTTGGTGAAGAAATGTGCTGAATTATATTTCAAATGTGGTGGGTGGAAATAGTAGCAGGTAAAGCCATCAGGTTGCAGGTCAAACCTACTAAAATTTTCCTATAAATAGAGGGCTAAGTTAGAATTGAAAATCACACCAGAAACAAGTTTTCTCTCTTTCTCTCTCTAGATTATTGAGTGTATTTTGTGAGTATTTAGATACTTTGAGAGTTTCTATTTATCAGAGCAAGTTTCTTTCAGCCTTATACCGGTATTCTGACCAGAAGTACTGATATCTTGAGGTAAGGGATATTATTTTCTTCTTAAATGATATTATTTTCTTCAATATCATTATGCTGAAATATTGATATGAGTTTTTATCAAATTTGGAACTTTTTGTGTCGGGGTTACTATTCACGTATACGGTACTATTCACGTATACGGCACTATTCACGAATACGACACTATTCACCGAAAAATAAAATTTTTCCTTTTTGTCCAAGATGTCTATTATGGTTACTATCTTTGATTGTATCCATGTTTTGATTTTTATTTTTGAATTCTGCTTCACAATTGATTATTATGAAGTATTATTGATCTTGGATAAACTGTTATACGAATCCCTACTATTTGTCCTTCTGTCTCATTGGATTCGTTCTCTTTAAGATATTTTTCATCATCCTCAGTCCTAAATGATGATACTACTGAATATCTTTGGCATGTAGTGCAAAGATGTATGATTACTTGATGAATATCTTTGGCCTGTAGTGCAAAGATGAACAAGTGTTGAGATGAACATGACTGACAGGTGATACAAATGAATATCTTTGGCCTGTAGTGCAAAGATGAATATTTGGATAAAGATGATTATTAATTGATGTTACAGGGATAAAATATTGATGATGGACTTTTAAATCTTAGAAGATAGTAGAATTCTTTCTCTACTTGACTCTTCTAATGGTTTGCTGTTTCCGCTGCAGTTGTTGATCTAAAACTTGTTGTCGATTATATTCTATCAGATTTTTCCCTGTTGAAGACTAACGATAATTGGTTTGTATATTATCTTAGTCATAATATTCTTTACTGGGCTAGTTGAGCTCACCCTTTTCCTTTTTGTTCCATTTTTCTTCTCAGGAGGTGAGAACATAGCAGGATCTAGTCGGGGTATGGAATGATGGTTCTAGAAAGATGTTTTAGCAGTCCTCACTATTTCTGTAAAATAGTGTTTGAATAATTGTAATGAGGATTTATTTGAGTGTGGATATTGTCTAGAAGACAATATTTGTATTTAAACTCACAGTATGTGTTGTCGTATTTTGCACGACATTTGTATTATTGAAGTTGTAGTTTGCTTTCTGTACCATGTATTTGGCGACTCAGAATGGGTGTTGTATACCTATTTTGGGGGCGTCACACGATATTTTCATCCAGCATATCCGCCTTAGGCGCATAAAAGTTTTTCATATTTGGGATGTTCATACCAGTCTAGAATCCGAATCAAAACAATTCAGTTGGATAACAATAAAGTTCTTATCTTATTCAACATCAATTTTTAAATTTGTGTCTAGCCGGATCAAATAGCTTAGACAGCTTTTAATTCAACGTATACATACTGGACACCGATAAGTATGTGTCAACATGTGATAAAATATAATGATTATACAAGTGAGGACACTTGTATAACCATGTTTAGAAATTAACGAACAAAATATATATCTTGATCTACAATGATAGAATTAAGGAACTTGTACAATAGATTATAATTTAATAACTTATTTATATAGAATCATTACATAAGTATATATAAAGGTTGAAATATTTGAACAATAAAATGAATAGTTCAGATATTATCTTATGGATGTCCATTGCATAAGTAAATGCAAATGGTTAGATACTTGCCTTGTCTGCTGCTTACATACTTAGATTTATCTTTTATATCAAGCCCCATCATTAAATAGATCATTCGTTCGATTAGAATAATATATCATATCACATTGTACTGCTATTTACAGTTAACACATAACCTAATCACATTGTCATGTAAGTTTAACAACCATTGAATCACAAATAAACATTTATCAAGTCAATCTATCTAAGTTCAAATCAATTTCTGAAATATGTCAATGTACTGACAACTTTACCGGGTATTTTTCGAGTCTAAGACTCTATATAGTAGTTCAATATCCAATTAGATAACTTATATATCAGTTATATTATTTTTCATGACCTTATAATAAATTTTAAACATTTATTATAATTTATCATGGATTTTCAAACATCGGAATCATTATTAAATGATTTAGATATTAAACAATTCTATTATCATTAATATTTAATTAATATTAAACTATTAATGAAACCATTACCAAAATATTAAAGTTATTTATAATAACTTAGAATATTTTTAAAGTATTAATATTACCCTTAAATAATTTTTAAAATAATTAAAATTATTTTTAAATAATTACCATTAATATTTAAATATTTATGTACTATTTATCAAAATATTAAAAGTCATTAAGTATAAATTAAAATATTTTTAATTCATTTATATCCTTTTTAAATAATTTTTAAATTAATAAAACTATTTTTAAACTATTTATTTAATATAATTATTAAATAAATTTAATATTATTAATAATAAATTAATAATCATTAATATTACATTATTAATGAAATTATCCTTTAAATATTAAAAGTTATATTTTTTAACTTAAAATATCTTTAAACACTTTATTTTTATTTAAAATGATTTTCATAATATTAAAATCATTTTTAAACTAAATTACTTAATATAATTATTAAATAACTTTAATATCATTAATAATAATTAATTAATAAAATTTACCTTTAAATATTAAAAGTTATATCTTATAACTTAAAATATTTTTAAATACCTTATTATTATTTTAAATAATTTTTAATATAATAAAATCATTTCTAATTAATTTATTTAATTAATTTATTAAATAACTTAATGATCATTAATATTAATTTGTTAATGAAATTTATCACAAAATATTAAAAGTCATTAAAAATAACTTAAAATATTTTCTTATATCATAATATAATTTTAAATGAATTTTCAAGTATTAAAATTATTTTTAAATAATTTATTTAATATAAAAATTAAATAAATTAAATACCTTTAATATTCCAAAAATATTAAATATTTATGAAATATATTCAAAATAATTAAAAACTAATTTTTAGAATTTAAAATAATTTTTAATAATTTATTTTGTATTTTTAATAATTAAAAACTAATTTTCTATAATTATTTAATAAAAATATAATTTTTATAAAAATCTGTCGCTAAAGACCACCTATAGCGACAGAACCGTCGCTATAGGTGTTCTTTATGCAAACCCAGAACACCATGTCAGTTACCGAGGTGCCTTGTTTGACCAAGAATTGTGAACTGTGTAATGTGTTTCTGGGTATGTTATTGGTCAGATCTTGTAGTACTAATGTTAGACTACAAGATCCAACAACAAACATGATCAAAAATGCATCAATTGAAAGATCTAAGCCAATGAAAACACTGTCAGAGCTGTTCTTCATTTTCTGGGTTACCCAGAAATGAAGAACAGTTCTGATAGTCATATTTGGGCTTCCATAACTTGCTTTACATGAAATAGTTTTGTGATCTAAAGGTCCTAGGTTGTAGCTAGCATGCAAGAGAGTAGATCTATTACATAAAATACAAATAACATGAACAGAATCAAAAGTTAAGACCCGGTCAAACCATGTCAGTCGACATGTTCATATGTTTTCTGGGTTACCCAGAAAACAGAGAACATGGTCGACTTGCCTGGTTTGACCGTCCACTACAATCACCCAGTTTAATTAGTAGGCGATTTTAAGCCATAAACATATAGTATAACCTACATACTACAACTTAGATACATCAACAGAACCAAAACATACACACACTGACAGATCTGGTCGAATCAAAATGTTGTCAGGCCGTTTTTGGGCAGTTTTTGGGTTACCCAGAAATGCCCAGTTATGGCCGGTCAACGCCTTTTGACCTTAAATATCTTGCAATCTGGACTTGATATAAGCCTTATTCTTGATCCAGATCCAAGAGAACATAATAGACTACAACTACAAACTTTTAAAACACAAAAATCATTAAAGATCACAGAAATATAAGGCCTGACATTCGTTGTCAGACACCAAAACAAAATTTTTCCAGATTTTGTAGAATCTCAAATCCGAGCCTCTAGATGTTATTGATCTAACATCTAGCAACCCAGATCATCTTTATACATTATATCTAATATGTTTAACACAAAAAAACAACACCTAAAATTGGATCAATGGTCAGATTTCAAGCTAGGGTTTTTTACCTTCTATGAACGATTTTGATTTCTGGCTTCTGATTTGATTATGGTGTTCGTGGGGCTTTGATTGGGACTGATAAACTAGTAGAATTAGTATGTTAGAGAGAGAGAGAGAGGGACTTGATGAAGTGTTGGTGAATAAATGAGCATAATGTACACTTTCTCTCTCTCTCCAATTCTATATATACAAGTGCTAGATGCATGTAATGGCTGATATAGAGACTTGTTGCTGTGAATTTTAAGCACACGGGGTAGTTGGATTTGGTCACCAACTTCACCTATTGTCAAAACCTATACATTAGCTTCAATAATGCACAAAGGGGCAATTTGGCCATTTGTCTAACACATTTAATGGCAATCTTGTAATCCTTGCAAACCCTTAGGGTTTGACCCTTAGGGTTTAACCCTAAGGTTTAGCACAAAATAAAATTCTAAGTTTTTATTTAGGGTTTAAAAATAAAATAAAATAAAATTAGTTTCTACAATTTTGAAATTAAGGTTTCCTTAATTAAATTAGTTTTCTAATTACTTTATACAGGAACATTAGGGTTTAATATTACTAATTATAATTAACCTTACTAATTAAACAATTAGGGTTTACAATTAGTAATTAGGTTTTAAAATTACTAATTAGGGATTTTCTAAAGATTAGGGTTTTTAGATTTTTAATTAGGATTTACCTAATTAATCATTTAATACACAACATAAATCATATAACATAGTTATATAACACTCTTAAACACACAATTGATTTTCAATTTAGGGTTTCTCACAGTAAAACTAGGGTTTTTAAATACTGCACCATAATTGACCAGTCATTGTCAATACGCACATACAGTACATATTTATAGCACAAAAAAATTAAAATATAATTAATATTATATTATTATTCTCATTCCTTGATCAAAATCCAACATTAGGATTTTGGATTCCATATCTGATTTATTCTTCATAAATAATAATATTAAATAATTAACTTAATTAATCTAACATAAATTCATATAATAAAATAAATAGTTATTATAATCATTCTAAAAATCATTTCATATGTTATTTAAATAATATATGTTTATATTTTCATGAAAAATAATTAATAAAACATTTCTACTATAAAGTTAATTATTATAAGAATATACTTTATAATAATCAATAATTCTAAAATAAAATTATTTGTAAACATTTATGTAATAAATATATTTTTATTTATCCCATAATTACATATACACATTATCTTGTACAAATCCTCATTTTAAAAAAAAATAAATTTATTGTGAGGGCCCCGAATCCAGGTCCTAAATCACCTCGGATCCGGTTCGATCATTCTATCATTATTACTATATTTGTGGAAGATATAAACATAAATTGTTTATACAATAACTTATACATAATCCCCAAGGTCGAGTAACCTTAACTTAATACACATTACATAACTTAATTAACACATAACCTTAAAATACAACACTTATACAATTTAGCTGCACACATATCCTAACGCTGGAACTGTCTTTAACCTTTCCTTGTATCCGACGCATTCGTCTTAATCTGTAATGTTTTATCATGATATAGCAAGGGTGAGCATAAGGATTGCCCATCAAATTTTAGTTCAACAATATAACGATATATCATGATTGAAAGAGTCAGAATAATAAGCTGGCTATAATTCAACAATATAATTGTGAACTAGCAGGAACAAATTTATGACTGAACAAGTATTATACATGAACAAATATATCTGAACCAACTGGTAATGAAGGTGATCAGCCTTTCATACCTGACTTATACATGCAATATGTACAAAGTACAATTATACATTGCAATCAACAATGATTAACCATAAGCTTATCCGAATAAAACACTCTTACTAGAGTTAAGTAAAAACAAACTTGCCTGAACCGTTGATTACCGCTACACAATTTATATCGCTTTATCTGAAGACCTAATATTAGTAATATAGATCTCCAATATTAGAATAGTATCATCACGGTATAATATTACTATATATATAAACATAGAATAACCTAAACACATAACACATAACCCTATCAGTCTATAACACATAAGACTCGGTGTCAAGTCAAACTATTACAGTTTGAGTTGAACCCAACACAAATCTAAAATCCCGACGGTCTAGTTGGACAATTATCGAGTTTAAGTTCAATTAAACTCTGCCTAAACACTTAACAATTATCTCAGATAATTTTAATATCAGTCAAAATATTTTTCTAAGTCTCATACTAATTTTCAGATAATTATTATCATTTTTCATGATTTTTCAATAATTAAACTCGTATTTAAATGAATTAAATACCACATAATTCTTTTATCATTAATATTTATTTATTAATGAAATACACGTCATAATATTATAATATATTTATAATATCTCAAAGTATTTTAAATACTTTAATATCACATTTAAATGATTTTAAAATATTTAAAACCATTATTAAATAGCTGCCATTAATATTAAAATATTAATGTATTTTATGATAAAATATTAAAAGTTATATTTTATAACTTAAAACATTTTCTATAACCTTTAAATCATTTTTAAATGATTTTTAAAACATTAAAACTATTTTTTTTACATAATTTATTTAATATAATTATTAAATAAATTTATTATCACAATATTAATCTATACCTTCATTTAAATATTAATTAAATAGTAATTAATTAATTACCTTTAGTTATTATTTAATTAATAAATAATAGCCAATTAGTTCTAATCATTATTTAATGGTAATTAGATAATGAATAATCAAATTATTGTTTGTCTTTAATTATTATTTAATAATAATTAATTAATTTCTTATCCTTGAATAGTAAATAATTAATTTATTTTCTTCCTTAGTCTTTAATTATTCCTTCTTATTATTTAAAGAATAATTAATTAAATTTAGTCCTTATTTATTATTTAATATTAATTAAATAATAAACAATTAATTCATCTCATAAATCTTTAATTATTCTTTCTTATTACAGTTAAGAATAATCAATTATTACTTAGTCTTTATTCATTAATAAATAATTATAACCTTTAATGTTAATGTAATTAGGTAATTACATTATTATTACATAACATTACTTAAACATTCTTTAATCATCACTTAATATTAATAAAATAATAATTAATCAATTGTTAATCTCTAGTTATTATTTAATCATAATTAAATAATAACTTTATTAACACTAATCTTACTTAATTATCATTTAATATTACTTAAATAATAATTAAATAGCTAATTATATTTAATATTGTATGTAATAAATTTTCTAACCATTTAATGGTTTTAAGAATTATTTTTAATAATTATTCAATTTCACTAAATTACGAAAATGCCACTCAGGCCCAAAATTTCCATAATTGGCGTCCTTTACGGAAACGCTTGTAAAATGAAATGTACTACTCGGAATTAAGTTCCGTCGAAGGCGTTAGATTCGTATTTTCTTAAAATACATTTTTCATTTATCAAACACCAAATTTGGTTCTGTTTTGGTCACGGAAAACAGACCAGAAGTGGCTGGTCAGTTTTAGTTTTCTAGCTTGACCCTATTGTACTAAAACAACCATAACTTTTTCGTTTTAAAATGTTTTTGAGCAATTCTTGAGCCCACGCGAAGCTAACTTCAGGGACTACAACTTTTGTTCTTGGACCATCTTCAAATTCTAACCACAGAATTCCAGAAATTCCGTGTAAAGTGACTGACCTGAGTTAGTTTGACAGTTTTGACGCGACTACTTTGAAAGGTCACAACTCTTTGCTCCGAAGTCGGAATTAATCCGTTCTGGAGTCTATGGAAAGCTTATTCAGTTTACTATAACATACCAAAAGCCCATAATTTTCTGGAACATCTAACAAATCTCGAAATTCCCTTTTTGTGGCAGCAGCCTCTAGCTTTTCTAAGCTTTTAAAAAAAACAGTTTTCATTTTTCTTCTTTAAATCAAACTTTTAACACTCAAAATGGTTAGATCCATACCAAATACATTATATAACATGTAGATCTAAGATTTTTAGAGTTCAAGATCATAACTCATAATTTTGACAACAATCAAACACATAAACTAATTAGAGTTTTGAGTATAAAGATTTTTATACCTTTCTTCCTTCTAGCAAATCTTCTTTTCTTGCCAAAATAATTTAAGAACTTGGGGATGCATGAAATTTAACACTCCTTTACCACTATGGTGGCTGCCGAAAATGAGGAGAGGAGTTTTTCTCTCTCTATTCTTTGTTTGTTTAGCAAAATGGAAGCTTAGAATGAGAAATGAGAGTAGGTGTAGCTTTTTGATTATTTGCTAGCAAGTTTGTAAGTATTCAATGTACCCAATTGTCACATGTTTGCTTGCTTTACTCACCATAAGTGTTGGCTTAGCTTGCTATGTGACACTTGAAAAAGTTAGTAAGGATTTGGTAAGGTTTCTCCACAAACTTGGACAACCTTGCAAAAAAAACAAATTTTTCTTTCCCATTCTAACCCCATATGGCCGGATTTTCCATGCTCTATTTCCTTAAATTTTTGATTTTCTTTCATGCCAAATAATGCTTAATCAAATGACCACAATGCCCCTTACCAATTGGGCTAGGTTTGGGTCACTCATTTTATTCTTTTGGGCTTCCAATTTAATTATTTGGGCTTTCTATTTTAATTCCTTGGGCCAAAATAAATAACATATTCCAATACCCTAAATATTACAATTCCCTAATTATTTAATTAGGGTTCTCATTTCCTCCATTATAATATAAATTCTTACTCATGCACACTTATTTCCTTAACCAAATTAGACTTGCTATAATTAGGTTATAAAATTAATTAATTGAAATGTGTAAAATAAATCTCTTGAAATTAGTATATATTTTAAATACAAATATTCTCTCATACCATAACACTTAAGTTAAATAAATTTTTCATTCCTAATATATAATTAGGATCACCCTAGTTTCTTTTATTTGTTTATATAATAAACAAGTATAAACCATCACATAATATTCATATTCACTTACTCACATAATCTTTTAACCCTTAGGTTTTATACTTAGCATTAGGATTTTAAAGAATTCACTAGGGTTTTCTAATTGAACGTTGACGTTCAAAAATAATATATACTTAGGGTTTGTTACAGATATCGTTTATCTGGTCAACCCTTGACCCTTAACCACATACTGTACACATATACAACCATATACACAGAACATAAATGCTTATTCCCTTAATCCTGAATTATTCACTTAAATCCTTCACAGAATTTTGAAATCCTCAAAATTTCATCTTAAAAATATCAAACGCATACACTAATTTTCCGTCTAGGTTCTAATTTTGAACCTTAAATCAATTAATAAAAATTTTAAAAATATTCTAAATTCTCGGGTTGTCACATTTATACACAAATTTTTTTATTTATTTATATAGAAAATATCGGGTTGTTACAATATATGGTCTTCATCAACGACAAAAAGAGGAAGGACACGAAGCTTATTCACGTTGCTATTGAGAGATGAATATTTATTGAGAGCTTTCATTGTTTTTATTTTCAGCTATTATTTGTATTGTTATATATTCCTTGTGGCTGGAAATTAAGAAATCATTTGCAATTTCTTATATTAAATTATGAGTTCAAGCATTGTTTAGCTTGATCGATCCAGTAGTGGATAGGGTTTGTAACGACCGAGAAATTTGGATCTTATTATAAAATAATTTTATTAAATTAAATAATAATAAAATCTTATTCTATGTGTTATCAAGATGGTTGTCGTTATATAACCTATTGATGTTAGAATGTCGTAGTATTTGAGCTACGTGGATGAATTAAAGTGTTTGAATTTCCAAGACGAAAATAAAAATTTTTCGAGAAATTTTCCGAAAAAACACTATTCATCGGGTTTTGCTGGGATATAATTTTGAATTTCCGAGAAATACATAATGATGGAATAAGAAGGTAAGATGTATTATGTAATAAAAATCTAATTATGGAAAATGTAATATTTCGCTTGTGGACTTAATTTATAAACGTTAAGGAAGTCGAAATAGTAATGAATAAGTAATAATGGTATGATACTTAGGTATTATACAAAGAAATGAAAAGAGTATAATACGAAGTATTATACGAGTTAGTATGAAGAATGAATTATCGTATATAAATTCTATATGAATTGGAATACGAAAATAACATATAAATTATATGTACTAGATAATGCTAATGGATTTGGAAGATTGATTAATGCAAAGCCCAATGATTTATTTAATCCAAGCCCAAGCTAGAATCCATGAGTTGTTTGACCCATGGGGCAAACCATATTAATATGGTTAGTATGGTGACCAAGTTAATGTGGGGACCAAGACTTAGGAGTAATGGCCAAGCAAAAGATAAGAGTTGTGTTTAACAAGTAATGAATAGTAAGGAGGTGATTAAAGGAGGTGGGATGATTTAATGACTAAATTACCCTAGCCTTGTAAATTCTATAATTTGTTAGTTGTTCAAACAATCCAAACATTACAAAGTGCTTAAGTGTTAGAGAGATTAAGTTACAAATAAGTCACTTCCATAAGTAAGAAGAGGAAGAAGAAGCTACTTACCAAGACTTCAAAAGTAAGACTTCTTCTCCATTATCTTCTATCTTTACCATGATAGGTTAATAAGAAAAGTTTGGTTTAAGGAACATGAATGTTAAAAAGTAAGAAGAATGAGTAAGAAATGAACTTAAGTCACATAAGTTGGTAATAAGTCATTTAAGCTAGCATAAGTTATAAACTTATGTGAAAGTATTATGAACTTGTAATGAGTTTATTAAAGAGAAATGATAGGAATGTAAAAGAAATTGTATGATCATATGTATCATGTATACATAAGTAAAGTTATATGTTAATAACATATAAGGTATGATGATTAAGAAACTTTAATTGTTATAAGTCATGAACAATGAAATCTTAAGTAGTTTATAATTTGATAAAGTTATAAGCTCATGAAGAAATAAATCTAAAAATCCAACAATGAATATAAATTGTTGTAATAAGTATGTTAAGATGTTCACATGATGAATGGATTTCATTGGTAATGTGGAACAAATCATAAGAATGAAGATTTGCCCGAAATTGCACGATTGGACGATAATCGTCGAATTCGTGAAATTCTTGGAATAGAAGTCAAATTTTGTGTTTAAACTCGGAACCGTTGTTTTCCAATGGAGACAAGTCATATTTGGCATTTAAGAGTTGCGGACTCGAAAATGACCGGATTCCGACTTAGAACGAAGAAACGAACGTTGAACGTTCACGAACGTTTATCGTTTTCGTTAAAAATGAGTCAATAGGTAAATTTTTAGCAAACAAAGTCAAATAGATAAAATTCTTGCATGAATGCGTTGATTACGTAATTTGTGAATCGTAGACTTTTGAACGAGCCAATTCGGACTTATAACGAAGAACTTTTGCGTCCGGGAAGTTCACAAAATTTAAAAACTGAAATTGTTTTCTGGTGCACAGAGTTGGCGCCACGGTGCCAACCTTAGGCTAAATGAGTCACGCCGCAGCGCATAACAGTAGCCGAGCACACTGGAAGAGTTCACCGCAGCGCGAACCGTAGTACAATTTGTGGCGCCGCAGATCCATGTACAATAAGAAAAGTTTCTGGAGTGTGGCGCCGCAGCGCGGCCCATTAAGTAAGGACTCGCGCCGCAGCGCCAGTCTCAGACAAAGATAGTAATGAATGTTTCTAAGTACACAGAAAGGAAAGCTAATTATTTTAAAAGTAAACACAACTTAAGGAATATAACGTAACTTTGTTTAAACTTTGTTAAACCTTAAGGATGCTGTATAAAAGTTGAAATAACTTAGTCGAATATAAATGCAAGGATAATGATAAACCGAAACGAATAATAACTGAATCTAATACACAATTAGATTGAGAAGAAGGGTAAGATATAGTCATATACATACTTGATTATATGTGACATAATGTAAGGCATTATGTGATCATGTATTGTAGAGACTTGAAAGACTTAAATATAAAGTTAATTTACTGTAGCAGACGCTAAAGGTAAGTATTCTCACTCTTGTCTCAGTTCAATCTGAACAAGTTTTTGAGGTTCATGTATTCTTTCGCATGAATTAAGGTATGTTGAAGTTAAAGCCAATCCCTTGGCTAGACTTGGCAATTTATTCATCTATTATCAAATGTTGTTGTATTTTGTCAACTACTCAATATTGTTTTCAAAAGAAGACTGAAATGTTAAACAAATGTTTTGTCGATAAAACGACAGGCACGTGAGGTTGCCAAATGATTAAACGTACATACGTTTAATGGATGTAGTGTTGATCAACATAGAGTACAATAGGCTGATCACCTATAAGTGCTCGTAAGTAATATCGGGCTTACGGACTTGTTTCCGGGTTGTCCTTTTTCAATAAAGAATGAATGCTCGAGGTCTTTGACCGGAGTAAATATTTTACTAAATATTGTTATGATTGTAAAACATTTTGAAAGAAAAGATGAAGTGCTATTTTGAATTAATAATAGTACTTCATAACTTTTGTTCAGTTATTTAAGATATACGATTCATATGTGTCAAGCATGTTGTTATTGAATTGTTATACTTGCTGAGCTAGTTATGCTCACGCTTGCTTAAACCATATGAATGCATCTAAGACTGAACGTCCCGAAGGATCGAAAAAGGATAAAGGAAAAGCTAAGGCAGATTGTTAAGCTGTCTTGTAATAGAATAGGTCTAATGTTGTAATGTAACTAATATTATTACAAAGAACCTTTGTAATGGGTATAGAACCTGGGAAATGTAAATATTACTTTAAATATATAGAAGTTATGCTCGTTCTTTGAGACTTTCAATTGAATGAATGTATGAATGATTGTACAGTATAGCACCATCTGTCGGGTTGGAAGATACCCGGATTTGGGGGCGCTACAAGTTGGTATCAAAGCCTAGGTTATAAAACTTAAGGGGGAAAATAGAACCTTAAGTCATAACCTTAAGAAAGAATAAAGAAGTAAAAGATGGAAAGTAACCCTATAAAAATGCATTATATTATGTTATGTGTTTCTATTATTTTACTGACGTATACTAATCAAACTATATTATTTTATTGTAGATGTCAGGAGAAAATGATATGTATAGAGACATACATGTAGTGAGCGAGGATTCAGTTAATCGGGTAGAGATACTACCAAATCCTGTAGCCGTAGAACCAGAGGTGGTGACAATCGAGTCTGGAGACTCAGACGATTTAGACTACATGTCTATATTTGATGGCATGCTAGAGGAGGAGGTGGACGTGATGTCCTTTGATTAGGTTCCACCTACAGAGGAATTTTCTACGGGGGAATCGATGAAGGCATTGTTTATGTCAGTATTGGATAGGAATATCCATTACTGCCAAGAGGTTAAGGAGTTGAAAGAGGAACTCCAAGCTGCCGTGAGGACAAGAGTAGCATGGAGGGAATGTGGGAAGAGGAGCACGATGATAGAATTCTAGCTAAGGACAAGGTTCGAGAGCTGAAATGTGAAGTCTTTGAGCTCAAGCAGGAGCTAAAGACTAAACAGCAGAAGTTAGAGAGGATGTCCTATATACATAGGAGTTCTCATGTGGATTTCCGGCAGCAGGTAGCTGGGTATCCGGTAGAAGCAGGACATACCCGACATACTATCAATAGGGATGTTATTGCCGGTCTGGCCATCAAAGATTTTGAAAATGCCCTAAGGCAGATGTAACCTAGCAATAGCTAGAGTAGCTTAGATATGTAAATATTATGTATCTAGTAGTGACGTAAAACCCTCTTTTGTATAACAAACGGTAGTCTTTTGTAAAATCCCAATTTTTGGAAAGTAATTGCGGGATGGTAATGTAATCAGATAAGGTTGAGTAATGTAAACAATGTAGTGTTATACTATAAGTTATGAATCAATATAAGTCTTTTTATGGAATATATTGAGTAATGAGTATGAGTTATTATTTTGTTACAAATAATATCAAACCAATAAGAATAAAGTAATAATGATGTGTTGTTTTCTTAACAGCAAAATGCCGCCAAGAAGGAGACAACGAAATCAAGGCACTAATGTTAACCAATCAGAGGGTGGTCCAATTAATCCAATGCAGGAGTTCGTTAATCTTTTAACGACTGCATTTAATAGAACGGGGGCTAATGTACCTGTGATTCCGGGAGTAGTACGAGCTACTACTTTTAAGAATTTTAAAAGTGTAGGTCCGCCGGAGTTCAAAGGAACTACGGACTCTATAGAAGCCCAGACTTGGGTAAAAGAAATCGAGAAAGCATTTGTAATAACAAATGTTGAGGAGGGTCAAAAGGTTGCCTTTGCAACCTATTTGATGAAAGGAGAGGCCAACTTCTGGTGGGAGGCAAACCAGGCTAGGGCCGATATAGGAAATCTAACGTGGGAGGGGTTTAAGGAGATTTTCTTCGAGAACTATTTTCCCACGAGTATGCAAGGGAGGATGGAAATGAGGTTTCTTGAATTAAAACAAGGGGATATGACAGTTCCCCAGTATGCCGCCAAGTTTAATGAACTAGTACGATTTGCTCCACATCAAGTGGACACTGAAGTGAGAAAGGCTAGAAGGTTCGAGCAGGGCTTGAAACCCTGGCTCTATAGCCGAATTTCTGTTTTCCAAAGTACTTCCTTTGGAACCATATTAGAAAAGGCAATAATTACCGAAGGTGGGAATGAGGCTCTCAGCCAGTACCACAAGGATAAGAAAAACAAGGGCAAGGGTGATGGAGGAATCAAGACCGAGGGAGCCAGTGAAGTGGCAACGGTCAAAAGAGGAAAGGTTTTAACTCTGGGAATACTGGAGTAAAACAAGGGGATTCTAAGAGAAGGATGGACACCTGTAAAACCTGCGAAAAGACTCACTTAGGAGTCTGTCTCAAAGGAAAGGCAGTATGTTATAATTATGGACAGGAAGGGCACATTTCGCCTAACTGTCCAAATCCGAAGAAAAATCACGGATGTTTTGTATGTGGATCAACTGAACAGATAGCGAAGAACTGCCCGAAGAAGGGGACGGAAGGAAATAAGGGAACTAATAGTGGTAAGTTGGCTATTAGTGGTCCATCTCAGCCAAGTAAATCAATGGCTCGCACTTTTAATATGACGGTCCAAGATGCTGTGGTATCCGGGAATGTAGTTGCAGGTATTATTCCGATCAATAACATAAATGCATACGTGCTTTTTGATTCGGGTGCTACTTGTTCGTTTATAGCATATGATTTTGCTAGACGACTAGAATTATTTCACGAAAAATTACCTATACCTTTGAACATTAAAGTAGCAAATGAAGAGATAATTCCTGTTGAAAATATTCATAGAAGTTGTTGCGTAGATGTACGGGGTTGTAAGTTATCGGTAGATTTAATACCGATAAAGTTAGGATAATTTGACGTAATTCTCAGAATGGATTGGTTAATTAATCATGGAGCAATTATAGATTGCCAAAAGAAGTGTGTGAGCATCAAGATGTTGAAGAAACCTCCTATAGTATTTTACGGTAGTAAGTTGTCGAGACATCCGTGTTGCCTTACGATGACACAAACTAGAAAATTATTAAGAAAGGGTTGTGTAGGTTACCTATGCCATGTTGTGGATACCCAGAGAGTGGGAGTAACCATAGAACAAATACCTATAGTAAATGAGTTCATAGATGTATTTCCAAGTGAGTTACCGGGGTTACCGCCGGATAGGGAGATCGCATTTATAATAGACGTTCTGCCAGGAGCGACACCAGTCTCAAGGGCACCGTACCGTATGGCGCCTGTGGAAATGAAAGAACTAATGGTTCAGCTACAGGAACTATTGGACAGAAAGTACATTCAACCAAGTGTTTCTCCGTGGGGGGCACCAGCGTTGTTTGTTAAGAAGAAAGACGGATCGTTAAGACTTTGTATCGACTATCGGGAGTTGAACAAATTAACGATAAAGAATAAATACCCATTGCCCAGGATCGATGATCTCTTTGATCAATTGAAAGGGGCAAAGTATTTTTCTAAAATAGATTTGCGGACGGGGTATCATCAGTTGAAGGTCAGAAAGGAAGATGTACCAAAAACGATATTCAGGACTCGTTATGGTCATTACGAGTTTCTGGTAATGTCATTTGGATTGACGAATGCACCAGCTGCATTTATTGATATGATGAATAGAGTGTTCAAACCATATTTGGACAAGTTCATCGTTGTGTTTATCGATGATATTCTAGTCTATTCTAAGATGCCAGAAGATCATGCTGAACACTTAAGATTAGTGCTGGAGACACTAAGGAAAGAGAAGTTATATTCAAAATTAACTAAATGTGAATTTTGGCTGGAAAAGGTGCAGTTTTTAGGTCATGTCATTGACCAAGAGGGGATTTCAGTAGATCCAGCGAAGGTAGAAGCAGTGATGAATTGGGAATAGCCGAAAACGCCGACTGAGGTGCGGAGTTTCCTAGGGTTAGCAGGATACTATCAAAGATTTATCCAAGACTTTTAGAAGATAGCTACCCCGTTGACTAATTTAACAAGGAAGACGGTAAAATACATATGGACGGATAAATGTGAAGACAGTTTTCAAGAACTGAAGAAAAGATTAAGTGAAGCGTCTATTTTGTCATTGCCAGATGACACAGGAAATTTTGTAGTGTATAGTGATGCTTAGCATAGGGGACTTGGTTGTGTGCTTATGCAACATGGCAAAGTCATTGTGTATGCGTCACGGCAGTTGAAGGATTATAAGAAAGTTTATCCTACTCATGATCTGGAACTGGCCGCAGTAGTGTTTGCCCTAAAGATATGGAGACATTATCTTTATGGGGAAAATGTGAGATATACGGACCATAAGAGTCTAAAGTATATTTTCACTCAGAAGGAGTTGAATATGAGGCAGAGAAGATGGCTAGAGTTGATAAAGGATTATGATTGTGAAATCCTGTATCACCCTGGAAAAACTAATGTAGTTGTCGACGCCTTAAGTCGGAAGGGTCGGGAAAAGTTGTCTATGTTAACGGCTCAAGATGAGTTAATAATAGAGATGCCTAGTATGGAAATAGAAGTAAAGATGCCGAGTGATTCAGAGCAGATACTCTTTGAGACGGAGATGCAATCTACCATTGTAGAAAGAGTCAAGGAGGTACAACTCAAGACTGACGAGTGTAACCAAATGAAGAAGCGGTTATCTGAGAAGGAAGATACTAAGTATAGTCTTGATAATGAGGGATTACTAAGATTTGAAGGAAGAATTTAGGTTTCGAATGAGACGGAATTAAAGGAGCAAGTGTTACAAGAAGCTCATAGTTCGAGGTACTCGATACATCCTAGTAGCACTAAGATGTATCAAGACCTTTGACAGAGTTTTTGGTGGCCAAACATGAAGAGAGAAATAGCATAGTATGTGAGTAGGTGCTTGACTTGTCAAAAAGTTAAGGCCGAACATCAACGACCCAGTGGCTTATTACAGTCATTGTAGATTCCAGAATGGAAGTGGGAGCATATTACGATGGATTTCGTGGTGGGACTTTCGACGATAAATAAAGGGTACGATGCAATTTGGGTAATAGTGAACCAGTTGACGAAGTTGGCTCACTTTTTTCCAATCAGGGTCAAGTATAACTTAGACCAATTAGCTAAGCTTTATGTTAAGAAAATCATTTCCAGACATAGAGTATCGGTATCGATTGTGTCTGATCATGATCCACGATTCACATCGAACTTTTGGAAGAGTTTGCAAGAACAGTTGGGAACACAGCTGAAGTTAAGCACAGCGTATCATCCTCAGACTGATGGGCAGAGCGAGAGAATAATTTAGACGTTAGAAGACATTTTGAGGTCTTGCGTCATGGATTTCAAGGGTAGTTGGGATTATCATCTACCGCTAGTAGAATTTGCGTATAACAATAGTTATCATGCAAGCATAGGTATGCCGCCTTATGAAGCTCTGTATGGAAGAAAGTGCAGGACACCGTTGTGTTGGGATGAGGTGGGAGAACGCCGTATGCTAGGACCAGAATTGGTGCAGCAGACAGCAATGTGGTAAAGTTAATTCGAATGTGTCTCGTCACAGCTCAGGACAGACAGAAGAAGTATGCGGACTCACATAGACTAAGTCGAGAGTTTGAGGTGGGCTCGTATGTGTTTCTAAAGGTATCTCCTTGGAAAGGAAAGATACATTTTAGAAAAAAAGGAAAGTTAAGTCCAAGGTTTATAGGACCTTTTGAAGTATTAAAACGGGTGGGAGAGGTAGCTTATATGATATCATTACCTCCAGACCTAGAACGTATACATAACGTGTTTCACGTATCGGTATTACATCCATATAAGCTGGATTATAAGCATGTAATCGAGTATGAGCCGATTCATATTGAGAAGGACTTAACATATGAGAAATCGCTGATACAAATCATGTTAGGTTTGTAATATTCATGAACGCAATCAAATTGCATAAAATAAGCAGAAACGTGTAAAAATCAGAGTTTAAAATTTTTTACAAACCATATACCCGGATCACCCTTTATACATAATTATTAATTAAACGAAAAGATTTGAATAAGAATCATACCCTTGAAGATCCGAGCTTCCTCAGGTACAAGTTCACCTCCAATCCTTTTCGTGTTTAACTTGAATCCACCGGGTTTGGTTCCTTCCTTTGATCAACGTTAGCCACCCAAGTGTTTGGCCTCTAGAGGTGATCCACCAAGGAAGAAGAAGAATTCAAGAAGATGGGTATTTGGCAAAACCCTAGTTTTCAATCTCTTTAGAAAGGCGTACTCTCCCAACTATTAGAATTACGTATGTTGTAAAAGTCAACAACCCTCTCACCCATAATAAGACTCCTCTTATTTATAGATGTGGGCAACCCTCCTTAACAATTAAGGAATTGAGTTTTATTTTAATTAATTAAATTCTTTTAATTAATTAAGCTCCCTAATCTTATTAGGGATAATTAATTAAACTCTTTTAATTAATTTGCCTCCTAATCCTATTAGGATATTTGAGAGTACTTTTATTAATTAATTCCCAAACTCCTTTAGGAATTAAATAATAATAATAGTAATAATAATAAAAAGACTCCTCTTATTACTTTATATTTAATATTTCTAAAATATTAAATAATAAATATTAAGCTATTTAATTTATTCTATTACCATAGATTAAATTAAATATACTTAACTTATTATTACGATTATGCCATTAACTTCTTAAATAATTATTCTTCCTTTTATGGTGTGACCCTTTAGGTTCTCCATATTAAACCGGTTGTGAATAAATCAATTAGAACAATTCTAATCTTATTTAAATAAATAAATTAAACTATTAATTTATTTAAATAAATAATATTTATTCTACAATAGGGATAAGCCTCCCTAGCGATCAACGACTTTCCAGATAATATAGATTTTAACATTAATCATAAAAGAACCTTTGAGTAAATAGTTACCGTACATTTCAATCCTTCCACCATACAATGTCCCAATTAAATATAAGACATGAAATTACTGTCAAGTCTTATTTTATTTAATTATATGTATTTCGACTCTTAAATGCACAACTCCAAATAATGCAAATTAGAAACTCCTTTCTAATTTCATTCTGCCTTGGCCAAGGACTACTTGGTTGTCATTTATCGAATCACATAGGACATTTCTCTTCATTTACTAGAAGCGGTAGATTCTTTATTGATCATACATTATCTCCATGTATAACTTATTATACCCAAGCATACCCTTTGATATACCCTAAGGGTCTTGAGGAATAAGTCAAAGTATAACTCATCATACACAAGATACTATGATGATCTCAAGTCCAAGGATCACTCGTACTACTATCACTACAGGAATTCCTATTGACAGGCAAGTAAAACTCCATTAGGTATTCCTTAGCGAGCCACATTCAGTGAACTTATTCTCTAATAAGCACCTACATACTTTCTTTAGTGTCTCCACACAAATGATCATGAGATCAATCATCCTCATCCAATGAGCAAGCAACGTATGTACCAATCTATCCTGATTCACTAATCCCCAATTTAGTAATCTAACGATTGGGAACTATTTTAGTTTTAAGCTTTCTAAGAATTTAGATCTCATTAGAATGATCATCATCATTATTCTAAAATCATTGCTTAAAACTATGGGTTTATCACATATTATAAAACAACATCATGTAGATAATTAAAAGTCTTTAATAAATAAATACTTTTTATTAATAAATAAATAAGATTGTTACAAAGTATATGCTTTATCATCAAATATGATTGGCTTGTGTGCATATTACTTTCAATCTCCCACTTGCACTAAAGCCAATCGTCATGGTATCTCATACTCTTCTTCTCTAAGTGACGATTATCCTGCTGTTGGATAAGCTTTAGTTAATGGATATGTAATGTTGTTCCTGAGAGTCCACTATCTCTATAGTGATTTCCCATCTTTCAATGATTCTTTAATCAAATGAAAGTGCTGCAACACATGTTTCGATCCAAGATGAGACTTAGGAACTATTCCTAGTTCTGTAATGAACTTTTCATCCAAACAATCAACTTGTAACTTCATTTACAGCTATGTACTTTGTCTTTATCACTAAACTAATAACTCTTTGCTATTTGGAACCTTTCCAATTCACTGCACCACTACTCAAGGTAACGCTTTACCTTAAAGTGAATTTTCTATTGTCTTGGTCTGTCTGAAAAACTTGAGTCTGTTAACCCTCTAGTTTTAATTCAGACCCATCATGTATTATCACATCTTTAGTACCGGTTAAGTACTTTAAGATGTTTTCCACTGTCTCATAGTGAACTTCTCCAGAATATGACTGATCAACATCAGGTCTCGTACATTTCATTGCATACATGATAGTTACTCATGCGATCTTTCTTTTGGAGTCTATGGGGACTATTAAGAGAGATACACTCCATGTCTCAACAACATGAGACATCTGATGGAGTTTACCATGCTAAACAACTTTAGCATCAAATGAATATACGTTCCATGGGTTAAGTCGAGCATTCTTTTAAATCTATATATATAGATTTGTATCCCCAATTAAGATACTCTTCCCAAATCATTCATGGAGGAATGTTTAGACAACTTTATCTTTACTGATTGTAGCATTGGTATATCATTCCTTATTCGTAGTATATCAACATATAATACTAGGAATGTCACATCGCTCCCACTGACCCTTTTGTACACACTAGAACTCTTACCTCATCATATGTAACTCTGGATCAACATCTTCTATGATGCGTACGTCATCATCATCATCCATGATGAATCCATACCTCCTAGGTATCTTCGGTACTATTCCAGATTTACGATTCGGTTATGGTACAATAGGTCTATCTATAGGTTCCTCTTATTTGACTTATTGTGTTTTGTGGTTCTTGAACTCTTCAAGATCTATTATCCTCCCACTAGCCCCTTCAATGATAAACACCTTTATCTTAGAAGGTAGTGTGTTTCACAACAAACACCTTTTGCTAAGTAGGATTATAGAACATATACCCTAAACTTACTTTAGGACGTCCCATAAATCTACACTTATCAAATCTTGTCCCAAGCTTATCCTTTGAAACCTTTTCACATAAGTTGGACAACCCCTTATCTTAACATACTTAAGATTAGGAATCCTCCATATCCATAACTTTTATGGAGTCTTGGGGCCGGATTTTGAGGTTACATTTTTGTAGATATTCAGCCATTTCTAGGACATGACCCTAGAGGGATACTGAAATGTCGGTAAAATTATTATGAACCGCACCATGTCCAACAAGGTACGATTTTTCATTCAAATACATCAATCAATTATTGTGTATCAGGAGGCGTCCATTATGAGAAAACCATTTGAGATGATCTAGAAACTTATTGCACAAGTATTTATTCCTTGATCTAATCAAAGAATCTTAATACTTTGTCAATTTGTTTCACTTCTGAATTCTTTGAACCTTTCAAATAATTTATACTTGTATTTCAGCAAATACACACATTCAACTCTTTGAATGATCATCTCCTTTTCTTATACTAATTTGTTCAATATGCAAAATTATTTTCATGTAAGTCAAGTATACAAAATTTATTAAGTAATATTCCAGTTCTATACAAAACATTATTATTATAAATAGAACAACAATTGTTCTTAATTATAATACCAAAGATTTCATTGTTCAATAATAAAATGGAAATAATATTTTTAACAAGAACTGGAATACAATAACAACTTATTGACTTAATAGATTTGCCCGTATGCATTGCTAAACTATAAGCTTCTATGGCTAATGTGGCAACCTTTGCTACATTTCCCGTACATAGGATTACTTATATTTGTTTAGCTTTCCACTTCTACTTGGTCCCTTCATAAATCTATATTTATGATAACCAAAGTCGGTATCCAATACCCAAGTAGAACCTTGACTTAAAGCAAAATTTATTTCAATCATGAACAAATTTGTATTTATAACCGAAACTTCAATAAGCTTCTTTGGTTAGCCTCTGCAAGATTCTTCTCGCAGTTTCTTTCCAGTGTCCAGGCTTATTGCAGTGGAAGCAAACTCCTTTGCTATCCGTATCAGTTTTGTTCTTATTATCCTTAGTTTTTGCCTTTCTATTTACCTTCTTTGAATCGTTCATCTTTTCAGAAGATCCTTTGGCTCCTACCAGCAAGACAAGGTCTTTCTTGGTTGGAAAGTGACTCTTAACATTTTTCAACATGTTAAGCAAATCAGCGAGGCTGATATCTAGCTTGTTCATATAAAAAATTTACAACAATTGTGAAAGGAGTCCGGGAGTGAGTGTAAGATCAAATCTTGGCTCAACTCTCCATCCATAACAAAACTTGTCGTCCTAATTGATCAATCAAATTGATTACGTTAAGGATTTGTGTCTGTACTGTAGTGTCATCGGTTATTCTAGAATGGAAGAGCTCCTTAGATATCTGATATCTATTAGTTCTATTTTCCGCACCATCAACTACTTGACGTGCAGGAATATAATAGGAGCATCCATAGTTTCATGCTGACGCTGAAGCTCGTTACTTATGGATGCGAGCATGATACATTGAGCCAACTGTGCATCATCTTGCCACTTTCTAAAAGTAGAAATCTCTTCCTCAGAGGCATTGTCTGCAACCATTGCAGGGATAGACGTATTAAGGACATAAGATAGTTTTTCAACTGTGAGAACTATTCTCAATTTTCTTAACCAATCCGTTTAATTCGGTCCGGTTAATTTAGCATCTAATATGTTTTGCAGTGATAGTAATTTAGACATTGTAAAATTCTGTAAATGAATTTGTAATTAGCAATATTTTAACATACATTCTTTTATTAATTACCAAAATAAATTAGGTCTTGTTTTAAATTGGTATCTCCCACTATTTTCTTCAAACTATATTACCCGCAATATATATTTCGACAAAATCTAATTAAAGATTTGCTAGTGAGAATAAAGATCCCATTTTAAATATATATAGCCTTGTGGTGACACAACAAATTATATATAAATAAATAGGTAGACAACTCTTGTCAATTACATCAACTATGTAACTCCTTGTATTTTGCCTCTTAGATTATTTTGATCAAGTGGTGGCACATCCGAATCAAAATTATCCAAGTTAAGTCCAATCTAGCACTCCATATATTCAAAAAAGAAAAATATTATCCTTGTGGTGACACAACAAAATAATATTGTTCAATTTTCTTTATAAGCATCAAATGTGATAAATTAACATCTTAAATACTTAATACTTGCCTTGTGGTGACACAACAAACTTATATTAAATATTTAATACTCTATTAATTTTTATCATGCTAGAAGGCGACGTTCAATATTCCAAATATCTTTGAACGCTTAGGACTTAATATATATAAAAAATTTTTGAGGGGTTTGTTATTAAGTTGTCTCATCGTGTTTAGCGCGCATGCACATATATATATAAAATACGCGTCATATTAATTAACATGCGAAGTATGTTTGCATAATATATAATATATATAGTATACGCATGCACATATAGAATATTATATTCTACCCGGATTGATTATGGATTTTTATTCTAGTTTGGTTCACAAGAGCCACAAAGTGAACTAAAAGGTCAAACCCTAGGGGTGCAAGAATTAATATTTAAATATAACTATTACATTTAAACCCGGACTCCATTACAAACGGGTCTTCACACGCTCCTTGCTCCTTGATCTCCAATTCTTCAAAATTTAATTCTAACTATTCCTATTACAGAACTTATTTAAAATAAATAGAAACCTTGATCAGCAGTCAAGGGGAAGTACATAGGAGAGAGATAGAATTTACATTAAGAAAAAAAAATTAGAGAAGACGAGATACGCATACCCCATTTAATAAAACCCATACATTCATGCATCCAACTAAAATAAAATCCAATCACATTTGTCAATATAGTCCATAATCAATCTCATTTATTATCATACACATCACAATATGCATCAATAAATAACATTCATCTCATGAATAATAAATATTCAATATATATATTGATATCATTTAATAGGCAAATTTAGTTAGTATAAAATCTAATTTTGAATTAAAATAAACTCCTTTATTTTAATCCAAATTTAAATCAAAATAAACTTCTTTTATTTTAATTTATCCAATTTTGAATAAAATAAATTATTTTATTTTAATCAAAATTTTTAATAAAAATAAACTCCTTTATTTTAATTGATTATGTAATTCAATTCCATGTTAAAAAAAAAATTCCTTTATCAAAGGAAACACAGATTCTCTTTCCTATTCACAAATAAACTTTTTTATTTTGAATAATATGAAATCTTATTCCATATCTAAATAAACTCCTTTATTTAAGGAAACTAGGATTCTATTTCCTATTCACAAATAAACTCTTTTATTTTGAATAATATGAAATCTTATTCCATATCTAAATAAACTCCTTTATTTAAGGAAACTAGGATTCTATTTCCTATTCACAAATAAACTCTTTTATTTTGAATAATATGAAATCTTATTTCATATCTAAATAAACTCCTTTATTTAAGGAAACATGAAATCCTTTTTCAACTCCAATTAGATATTATGGAATCTAATTCCAACTCTAATTAGTTAGCATGAAATCCAATTTTAAGATTAAAATAAACTTTTTATTTTAAGATTGAAATAAACTTTTTATTTTAAAATTAAAATAAACTTTTATTTTAATTATAAAATTATTAAGAATAATATATATATATATATATATATATATATATATATATATATATATATATATATATACAATAACCGTATATATCATATATATATAGTTACGGATAATATATATATAATATATATACGAATCTCCTGTAAGCTTACATTGGGCCACGTGATAAGTCATCATGTTATAAGATTTCCTGAAGCTTACATGATATATATATATATATATATATATATATATATATATATATATATATATATATATATATATATATATATATATATATATATATATATATATATATATATATATATATACTAATACATGAATCTTCCAGGTGATTCACATGAATCAAATTACGTGAGATGGTTCGGTTATTATTAATATAATATATATATATATATATATTAACATCAACATCAAGCAATTCATTGATTAAACTGATCACATGATCCGTGAATAAAATATTAACCGAACCAGTTCCTTTTTTTTTTAATAAATTTTATATAACAAAATTATGCCCATTTAAATTGTTCTAAACACATATCAATATACATATCAAATTAAAACAATTAATAATTCGCATAAAGGTTTGGCTCTGATGCCACTGTTAGGTTTGTAATATTCATGAACGCAATCAAATTGCATAAAATAAGCGGAAACGTGTAAAAATCAGAGTTTAAAATTTTTTACAAACCATATACCCGGATCACCCTTTATACATAATTATTAATTAAACGAAAAGATATGAATAAGAATCATACCCTTGAAGATCCGAGCTTCCTCAGGTACAAGTTCACCTCCAATCCTTTTCGTGTTTAACTTGAATCCACCGGGTTTGGTTCCTTCCTTTGATCAACGTTAGCCACCCAAGTGTTTGGCCTCTAGAGGTGATCCACCAAGGAAGAAGAAGAATTCAAGAAGATGGGTATTTGGCAAAACCCTAGTTTTCAATCTCTTTAGAAAAGGCGTACTCTCCCAACTATTAGAATTACGTATGTTGTAAAAGTCAACAACCCTCTCACCCATAATAAGACTACTCTTATTTATAGATGTGGGCAACCCTCCTTAACAATTAAGGAATTGGGTTTTATTTTAATTAATTAAATTCTTTTAATTAATTAAGCTCCCTAATCTTATTAGGGATAATTAATTAAACTCTTTTAATTAATTTGCCTCCTAATCCTATTAGGATATTTGAGAGTACTTTTATTAATTAATTCCCAAACTCCTTTAGGAATTAAATAATAATAATAGTAATAATAATAATAAGACTCCTGTTATTACTTTATATTTAATATTTCTAAAATATTAAATAATAAATATTAAGCTATTTAATTTATTCTATTACCATAGATTAAATTAAATATACTTAACTTATTATTACGATTATGCCATTAACTTCTTAAATAATTATTCTTCCTTTTATGGTGTGACCCTTTAGGTTCTCCATATTAAACCGGTTGTGAATAAATCAATTAGAACAATTCTAATCTTATTTAAATAAATAAATTAAACTATTAATTTATTTAAATAAATAATATTTATTCTACAATAGGGATAAGCCTCCCTAGCGATCAACGACTTTCCAGATAATATAGATTTTAACATTAATCATAAAAGAACCTTTGAGTAAATAGTTACCGTACATTTCAATCCTTCCACCATACAATGTCCCAATTAAATATAAGACATGGAATTACTGTCAAGTCTTATTTTATTTAATTATATGTATTTCGACTCTTAAATGCACAACTCCAAATAATGTAAATTAGAAACTCCTTTCTAATTTCATTCTGCCTTGGCCAAGGACTACTTGGTTGTCATTTATCGAATCACATAGGACATTTCTCTTCATTTACTAGAAGCGGTAGATTCTTTATTGATCATACATTATCTCCATGTATAACTTATTATACCCAAGCATACCCTTTGATATACCCTAAGGGTCTTGAGGAATAAGTCAAAGTATAACTCATCATACACAAGATACTATGATAATCTAAAGTCCAAGGATCACTCGTACTACTATCACTACAGGAATTCCTATTGACAAGCAAGTAAAACTCCATTAGGTATTCCTTAGCGAGCCACATTCAGTGAACTTATTCTCTAATAAGCACCTACATACTTTCTTTAGTGTCTCCACACAAATGATCATGAGATCAATCATCCTCATCCAATGAGCAAGCAACGTATGTACCAATCTATCCGGATTCACTAATCCCCAATTTAGTAATCTAACGATTGGGAACTATTTTAGTTTTAAGCTTTCTAAGAATTTAGATCTCATTAGAATGATCATCATCATTATTCTAAAATCATTGCTTAAAACTATGGGTTTATCACATATTATAAAACAACATCATGTAGATAATTAAAAGCCTTTAATAAATAAATACTTTTTATTAATAAATAAATAAGATTGTTACAAAGTATATGCTTTATCATCAAAACGGGTGGGAGAGGTAGCTTATATGATATCATTACCTCCAGACCTAGAATGCATACATAACGTGTTTCACGTATCGGTATTACATCCATATAAGCTGGATTATAAGCATGCAATCGAGTATGAGCCGATTCATATTGAGAAGGACTTAACATATGAGAAATCGCTGATACAAATCATTGATAGAAAGGAACAAGTTCTGAGGAACAAGGTAATACCATCAGTAAATGTATTATGGAAGAACCACGATGCTGAGGAAGCAACGTGGGAGCTAGAAGAACAGATGAAGAAAAATTTTCCCCATCTATTTGGTTAGAGTAGGACGAGATTCTGAGGACAAAATCTTTATAAGGGGGAAAGAATGTAACGACCGAGAAATTCAGATCTTATTGTAAAATGATTTTATAAAATTAAATAATAATAAAATATTATTCTATGTGTTATCAAGATGATTCTCGTTATATAACCTATTGATGTTAGAATGTCGTCGTATTTGAGCTACGTGGATGAATTAAAGTGTTTGAATTTCCAAGACGAAAATAAATGTTTTTTGAGAAATTTTCTGAAAAAAACACTATTCATCGGGTTTTTCTTGGGATATAATTTTGAATTTCCGAGAAATACGTAATGATGAAATAACAAGGTAAGATGGATTATGTAATAAAAATCTAATTATGGAAAATGTAATATTTCGCTTGTGGACTTAATTTATAAACGTTAAGGAAGTCGAAATAGTAATGAATAAGTAATAATGGTGTGATATTTAGGTATTGTACAAAGAAATGAAAATAGTATAATACGAAGTATTATACGAGTTAGTATGAAGAATGAATTATCGTATATAAATTCTATATGAATTGGGATACGAAAATAATACATAAATTATATGTACTAGATAATGTTAATTAACTTGGAAGATTGATTAACAATTATTAAAGTCTAAGTAAATTAAATGTTAAGGCCCAATTATTGGTTAATAAACAAGTTAGTGTTTATTAATGCAAAGCCCAATGATTTATTTAATCCAAGCCCAAGCTAGAATCCATGAGTTGTTTGACCCATAGGGCAAACCATATTAATATGGTTAGTATGGTGACCAAGTTAATGTGGGGACCAAGACTTAGGAGTAATGGCCAAGCAAAAGATAAGAGTTGTGTTTAATAAGTGATGAATAGTAAGGAGGTGATTAAAGGAGGTGGGATGATTTAATGACTAAATTACCCTAGCCTTGTAAATTCTATAAATAGAGGAAGCTTGCAAGCCATTTGTTAGTTGTTCAAATAATCCAAACATTACAAAGTGCTTAAGTGTTAGAGAGATTAAGTTACAAATAAGTCACTTCCATAAGTAAGAAGAAGAAGAAGAAGCTACTTACCAAGACTTCAAAAGTAAGACTTCTTCTCCATTATCTTCTATCTTTACCATGATAGGTTAATAAGAAAAGTTTGGTTTAAGGAACATGAATGTTAAAAAGTAAGAAGAATGAGTAAGCAATGAACTTAAGTCACATAAGTTGGCAATAAGTCATTTAAGCTAGCATAAGTTATAAACTTATGTGAAAGTATTATGAACTTGTAATGAGTTTATTAAAGAGAAATGATAGGGATGTAAAAGAAATTATATGATCATATGTATCATGTATACATAAGTAAAGTTATATGCTAAGAACATATAAGGTATGATGATTAAGAAACTTTAATTGTCATAAGTCATGAACAATGAAATCTTAAGTAGTTTATAATTTGATAAAGTTATAAGCTCATGAAGAAATAAATCTAAAAATCCAACAATGAATATAAGTTGTTGTAATAAGTATGTTAAGATGTTCACATGATGAATGGAATTCATTGGTAATGTGGAACAAATCAGAAGAATAAAGATTTGGCGGAAATTGCACGATTGGACGATAATCGTCGAATTCGTGAAATTCTCGGAATAGAAGTCAAATTTTGTGTTTAAACTCGAAACTGTTGTTTTCTAATGGAGACAAGTCATATTTGGCATTTAAGAGTTGCAGACTCGAAAATGACCGGATTCTGATTTAGAACGAAAAAATGAACGTTAAACGTTCACGAACGTTTATCGTTTTCGTTAAAAATGAGCCAATAGGTCAATTTTTAGCAAACAATGTCAAATAGATAAAATTCTTGCACGAATGCGTAGATTACGTAATTTGTGAATCATAGGCTTTTGAACGAGCCAATTCGGACTTATAACGAAGAAGTTATCCGTCCGGGAAGTTCACAAAATTTAAAAGCTGAAATTATTTTCTGGTGCACAGAGTTGGCGCCGCGGCGCCAACCCTAGGCTAAATGAGTCGCGCCGCAGCGCCATGTACAGTAAGAAAAGTTTTTGGAGTGTGGCGCCGCAGCGCGGCCCATTAAGTAAGGACTCGTGCCGCAGCGCCAGTCTCAGAACAAAGATAGTAATGAATATTTTTAAGTACATAGAAAGGAAAGCTAATTGTTTTAAAAGTAAACACAACTTAAGGAATGTAATGTACCTTTGTTTAAACTTTTTTAAACCTTAAGGATGCTGTATAAAAGTTGAAATAACTTAGTCGAATATAAATGCAAGGATAATGATAAACCGGAACGAATAATAACTGAATCTAATACACAATTAGATTGAGAAGAAGGGTAAGATATAGTCATATACATACTTGATTATTTATGACCTAATGTAAGGCATTATGTGATCATGTATTGTAGAGACTTGAAAGACTTAAACATAAAGTCAATTTACAGTAGCATACGCTAAAGACAAGTATTCTCACTCTTGTCTCAGTTCAATCTGAACAAGTTTTTGAGGTTCATGTATTCTTTCGAATGAATTAAGGTATGTTGAAGTTAAAGCCAATCCCTTGGCTAGACTTGGTAATTTATTCATCTATTATCAAATGTTGTTGTATTTTGTCAACTACTCAATATGGTTTTCAAAAGAAAACTGAAATGTTAAACAAATGTTTTGTCGGTAAAACGACAGGCACGTGAGGTTGCCAAATGATTAAACGAACATACGTTTAATGGATGTAGTGTTGATCAACATAGAGTACAATAGGCTGATCACCTAGAAGTGCTCGTAAGTAATATCGGGCTTACGGACTTGTTTCCGGGTTGTCCTTTTTCAATAAAGAATGAATGCTCGAAGTCTTTGATCGAAGTAAATATTTTACTAAATATTGTTATGATTGTAAAACATTTTGAAAGAAAAGATGAAGTGCTATTTTGAATTAATAATAGTACTTCAAAACTATTGTTCAGTTATTTAAGATATACGATTCGTATGTGTCAAGCATGTTGTTATTGAATTGTTATACTTGCTGAGCTAGTTATGCTCACTCTTGCTTGAACTATATGAATGTAACTTAGACGGAACGTCCCGAAGGATCGAAAAATGATAAAGGAAAAGCTAAGGCAGATTGTTAAGCTGTCTTGTAATAGAATAGGTCTAATGTTATAATGTAACTAATATTATGACAAAGAACCTTTGTAATGGGTATAGAACCTGGGAAATGTAAATATTACTTTAAATATATAGAAGTTATGCTCGTTCTTTGAGACTTTCAATTGAATGAATGTATGAATGATTGTACAGTATAGCACCATCTGTCGGGTTGGAAGATACTCGGAATTGGGGGCGCTACAGGGTTTGTTCAAAGAAAGCTTTCAAGGTTGCGAAGGTGCAAAGGTCTCAGTAGTGAGAAAGGTTGCATAGGTGCAAAAGGGACAGATGTAAGACCCCGAATTTTATGAAATAAAAGTATTCAATTTTTCTTATAATTACAATTCAGTAAATGGTTAAATTGATAAAAAGTTAAAGTTATGGGTGAAATGTGAAAACTTTTCAAAATACTCAAGTGGTTATAAAATATTCATTGTTGTCGGGGAATATTCGTTTGGTCGTGAAATATTCTTTCTGTCGGGGAATATTCGTACGACGGCGCAGCTATTTATGGGTCCCATAATGAAAAACGGTCGGATGAAGATAACGACAAAAATTGAGTTTTTATAATTAACGGCGTAGTTGTTACCGTTAACACTGTTGGAATACCTGGTGGTTAAAATACAGTAATACGCGTTATTGCACAATATTTTTAAAATTATTGATCCTTACGTAAGAAGGCGCTACTCAATAATTGTTACAGTAATTACTGTTCAATATTTTATTTTATTGATTCAATAATTGCCGCGTTGATATTTTATATTGTTGTTTCAATAATTGTTACTGCACAATATTTCTCATTATCAGATCAATAATTTATATTATTTGAATAATATTATTGGCTATGTCTAGAAAGTTCTGTCTAAGGAGAGGTTTAGTCACCTAATTGCGCGCTAGTAAGGAGAAATTCTTATTGTAAAGTCCCCTCTTTCCTGGGAACGGCCTGGTTATCATAAATGTGATTCTGTAATATTATTTGTGAATAATTAATTATTGATTCATATGATAAGAAAATATTTATTTTATGTGGATATAAATGAGGGATATATTTTTGTGGTTAAAAATGAAGGAGTTAATGTTGAGGTGTTTTATCTGTATTTTTGTCGGAACGGAGGTATTGAAAATCAAATTAGGGTTTTTGAGATATATTGCGGGGGTTATAATTTTTAATCCGACCGTTGGATCATGGTAATTTTTGGATATGTTATACATATATAAGTTGAGTATATATCCACAAATTTTGAACAGTTAAAAATGAACGTATGATTTGTTATGAATTTTACGAGATGTCTGGTTCAGAAATTATTGAATTTTCGGAGTTAATCATTTTGGTGGAAAATTTTAGAATTGGTGGGCCCCACTCTTTGTTGGTGAAGAAATGTGCTGAGATTTTTATTCAAATGTGGTGGGTGGGAATAGTAGCAGGTAAAGCCATCAGGTTACAGGTTAAGTCTGCTTCGGCGTGCTAACAATTTTCTATAAATAGAGGGCTAAGTTAGAATTGAAAATCACACCAGAAATAAGTTTTTTCTCTTTCTCTCTCTAGATTATTGAGTATATTTTGTGAGTATTTTGATACTTGGTGAGTTGCTATTCATCAGTGCAAGTTTTCTTCAGCGTTATATCCGATATCCGGTCAGAAGTGCTGCTCTTTTGAGGTAAGGGATAATAAGGGATATTAAGGGATGCTATATTCTTCATAATGATGTTATTCTTTCAATATCATTATACTAAAAAGTTGGTATAGATTTTATTATGGAATTTTTACCTTTTTGAGTCGGGATTACTATTCACGTATACGGCACTATTCATGTATATGGCACTATTTACATATATGACATTATTTACGTATATGGTACTATGTACGAATACGGAATACTATTCATGAGTTACTATTCATGAGTTACTATTCACGAGTTACTATTCATGAGTTACTACTATTCACGAGTTACTATTCACGCCAAAATTAGTTTCTTTTTCTGACCAAATTATAGTTGATTTATGAATATTACTCTTGAAATTAAATCCATATTTTGATCATATTGTTGTTATTATCTTATATAACATTTTTATAACCATGATGTTGAATTTTTCTTTCACTTGAGTGTAAAGATGGGTAAATTATTGGTATGATCGTGACTGAAGAATATCTTTGGCCTGTAGTGAAAAGATGAATTGTTAACTGGTATGATCATGACCATTGAATTTATAATTGAATATCTTTAGCTTAAGTGTAAAGATGAATTGATTAACATGGTTATAATTATTGTTTATATAAATTCTGAAATGATTATATATTTCTTTGAGATATGAATATATTTGGCCTGTAGTGCAAATATGAACTGTTGAGGAATATCTTTGGCCTGTAGTGCAAAGATGAATTATTGATGAATATCTTTGGCCCGTAGTGCAAAGATGACCTGTTGTTGAATATCTTTGGCCTGTAGTGCAAAGATGGTCCGTTGATGAATATATTTGGCCGTAGTGCAAAGATGAAATTGTTAGTATGATTATAAACAGGAACTGTGATTTGGTATAACCATGATCTTTGATGTTTCAGGTAAAGACATGTGATGAAAATTATCTTCGTCCTGAATGCGAAGAGGAATTTAGAATTACAATTATGATTATGAGTTATTCATATAATTGTGGAAAGGAACTGTTGATTAATGTTACGGGGATAAAACATTGTTGGTGGATTTTTAACATGGAGAAGATAATAGACTTTATGGTCTATTTGACTCTTCTAATGGATTGCTCGTTCCGCTACAACTATGGTTGAAAATTTTTATCATCTACCATATGTTCTAAATCTCTGATTTATTACTGATGAAGATTATTGATAATTTATTTATCTTTAGTCATGATATTCTTTACTGGGCTAGTTGTGCTCACCCTTCTGTTCACAATTCCTTTCAGGTAATAAGAGTGTAGCTGGATCGAGCGGGGGTAACAAGGGAATAGAACGGTGGTCATCATTTAGGAGTTATATTTGGTGAATCATCTAGGGTGAAGTGAACCCAACGTTAGAAGGGTGTTTTGCCACTATCATACAAGATGTTTAATGACATACAACCTCGTGTCATCATAAGACAGGATTGTGCTCATCCACTTGCTGAGTATATTTACGAGCACTACCTATATAATCTTGGTGTTTGTTTGAAGTATAATTCTCAATTAGAGACATTGGAGATAATGATAAGTCAAGAGAAGACTCACCATTGGGAAGAATATGATAGTAATCTTCTCATTTTTCTTTGGAGTATATTAGGTCAACTAAGGATAATTCTGTGGCCATATGATATCTATCATAACCTAGAAGCATGGCCTCCCATATACGAAGGTTTCCTTGAGCACTTCCCAAAGATTCTAATTTCTGAAACAGTTTTTCACTATACCTTTATGTAAGGTGTCATTGTGACGTGCTTTCCACGGTTGGGACATGTGTCACATTTGGTATATATTTGTATCCAAACTTACAGTATATGTGTTGTTGTATTTTGCACGACAATTGTTGTAATAAAGTTGTAGTTGTTTTCTGTACCATGTATTTGGCGACTCAGAATAGGTTGGATGGAATGGACCTGTTTTGGGGTCGTTACAACAGAGGTATCCATCGCAGTGGAAAACTTTATTTGAACAAGGAGTTCTTTTTATTGTATTTAATTGAGTATTAAGGTTAATAAAAAGAGTCTCCAATACTAGTTGGTATTGGACGTGGATTAAGCCAGTAGATTAGAGGATATAGGCTGAACCAAGTAAAAATCTTGGCGTGATTTTTTGTTATTTTCTTTTCTTTTATCTGCTTTAGTATTCTGCATATTCAGTTTTAGTTCGTGCTTGAATATCACTAAAACAGACATGTATTAACTATCCGATTATAATAGACGAAGAACATATACTAAAATAGACAGGGGATAGCTTTCCGATTATAACAGACGAAGAACATATACTAAAACAGATAGGGTTAACCTGTTCGATTATAAGCTGTAGCTTGGATATTTAAAAATTGACCATTGTAAATCAGGTTTGGGTAGTTACACCTATTCAGCCCCCTCTAGGTATGCTAATTTGTAGAATTATAGTATGTTCGGGTATAATAAAGTATACATGGAGGTAGGTGAATGATCAACAAAAGATCTACCACTTCCAGTAAAGGGTGAGAATGTCCTATGTTATTTAATAAGTGATACTCAGAAATCCCTAGCCAAGGTTAAGTGGAAATTAGAAAGGAGTTTTTAGTTTACGATAACAAGAGTTGTGCATTTTAGAATTGAAATACATATAATCAAATAAATAAAACTTAACAGTAATTTCATGGTTTATATTTGATTGGGATATTGTGTGGTAGAATGATTGAATTGTATGGTAACTATTTACGGAATAGGTTCTTTGTGATTAAACGTTGATTTTATTATCTGGACAGTCATGATACATTATTGTAAGGTGTCACTCATAATGTAGAATAAATATTATTTATTTATATTTCAATTAAAGGAGTTTATTTCATTATAAATAATATTAGAATGATTCTAATTTATTTATTCTACTACCGACTAAATATTGAACCTAAAGGGTCATAGTAGCATTAAAAGAGAAATATAATTTTAGAAATGATTGACATAATAATAAATTAAGTGTATTTAATTTATTACTGGAATAAATTAAATGACTTAATATTCATAATTAAGTATTTGGAGAAATACAAATTATAAATTAATAAGAGGAGTTTTATTATTATTATTTAGTTCCTAATTAGATTGCGAATTAAATTAAAACTCTAAGTCCTAAAAGGTTTAGGAGGTAGGGTTAGTTTATAAATAAGAGGAGTCTTATTGTGGGATAGACTAATTCAATTACATCTTTTGCAAGTATTGTCAAAATCCTAAAGAGTTAGGAGAGAATTAGGGCTAGCCACCCAAGATCTTGGTAGAATCTAAATTTACTTCTTCAATCAATATTCTCTTAGTGGATCACCTCTAGGGTGTTGCACAATTTGAGCAGCGAACATTTGATCTGAGGAATTAGAGAAGCACGAAGTGTCGACGTCGGGAAAAATTTCCTCTTTTCTTTGGAATTCCTCTTTTTACCCTTTATGTTCTCTATGTGTTGAGTTTTGTTTGAAAAGGCGAGTTTGAAAAGCGTCCGACATAAAATGTCGACGATTTGAAAATTCAGAGTCGCCAGTTGGTAGTTTTGAAATGGTTGTACCTACTTAACCAAATTTGAAAAGGTTTACACAAAGGCCCAATTGTTGGACTCTGTTTAACAAGCGTTGAAAACCGAGATTCATAGAGTTTAGGAGTTTGATTAAGCGAAAAAAAGGTGTTAGGTACCCTTAGACTTCCGTGAAAATACGGTTACCGCGTCTTTTCAATTCCATAATTTATCTAAAGTGTAAGTGTGTCTGTGTGTGTGTGTGTGTGTGTCTGTGTTAATTGGGCCTAATTGCATTTATTTGGAAGTAGTGCTATGCCTCGTTTGCACCTATATACAAACGGTTTGATTTGCATAAAAGTTTAATTTTAAGCAATATATAGCAATGATGTTTTGAAAACAGGTTGTCAAACTCTTATGCATATATAGTAATTGAGGCATTTGATACTTCCATTATATTTCGTATTCAGCTTGATTTTATTTTATTCTCGAGATGCGAGGTATCTTCCACAAAGTAATATACATATAAGTGTTGGGCTCCTTATGGACATGAAAGCCATCAAAGGATGTCCAAACACCATAAATATGATTTACAAGCTAAGTGTATAGTTGAAAAGGGTCCATCATGGGAACCAGATCTAGATCCGTTAGCTGGATCTTAGATCTCGTGGCTCCTAGGCGCACACAAAAAAACTAGAAATAATACTAGATTTAAATAAACCTTAGCCATTCTAGCTCATCGATTCTTGTTTTGCAACTTTTGAACCGGTTAAAAGTTAGATATGGCTGTGGATGGAATCCCATATATATATATATATATATATATATATATATATATATATATTAAAGCAGTAAAAGGCCACGAATTAACAATCCAGGTCAAGCATGTAAATATAAATATATATATTTTATATATACAAAAGCAAGTAAAACCACAGATAATCGATCCAGGCTTAACGGTTCGATTTAAGTCTCTCTCTCTCTCTCTCTCTATATATATATATATATATATATATATATATATGTAAGCAGTAGAAAGCTTTAAATCTAAAAAAATCTTATAGTGTGATGCAAAAAAGCCTTCAGACCGCTTTTGGAGCTTGAAAACTCGGTTTCCATCGGTTAAAATTTGATATGTCGTAGAATATATATATACAAGTATTTAGAAAGAAGAATATTAAAGTTTGGAACAATATAGAAGAGGTTAAGAGCTGAAATGAACATAATTTTCTTCTTTTTTTTCCTTTTTTTCTTTTTCTTTTTGGCTGATGGGGGGTCTATTTATAGACCAAAGTAGCTGCGGGTCTACATGCGACTGCCCGGGTGGGCCCGTTGTAAGACCCCAACTTTCATAAATAAAGATTAATTTTTTTCGAAATATATTTTTGAATATTATGGTGTGGTTTTGATATAATGTTATAGTTGTGGGTAATATTTATAAATTTTGTAAAGTATGCAAGTTGTTATAAAATATTCGATTGGTCGGGGAATATTCGTTTTAAACAGATAATATTCGTACGACGACACAATTATTGGTGGACCCCACAACGAAATTATTGCCGGAGTTAGAAAACGACAGAAATATCTTTTTATAAAAATAACGGCGAAAGTTTTACCGTTAACTATTGAACTACCCGGTGGTAAAAGTACAGTAATACGCATGGTTGTATAGTAGCACACGGTATTGATTATTGATGCTTACGTGAGAAGTCACTCAGTTATACTCAATTATTGCTACAGTAATTGCTGCATAATATCTCTCATATTTTTTATTCAATTATTGTCACAGTATCATCTACATAATATTTTATATTATTAAATCAATAATTGAGACAATAAAGTTATTCATATTATTATTTGCAATATTGACGATGTCTAGAAAGTTCTGTCGAGCAGAGGTTTGGTCACCTAATTGCACGCCAATAGGGAGAAATCCTTATCGGAAATCCCCCTCTTTCCTGGAAATAATCTGGTTGTTAAATATTATGAGTTATAATATTAATGATGAATAATTGTTGAAGTATTAAGAATGTGTTTATTGAAGATAAGTAAATTACAAAAGTTAGAGGGGAATAATACAAACTTGAAAAACTTTATGGGTACTAAAGTGTAATAAATTAAATCAATTTGGACCATTGGTGGTGATTTTAATAGTAAATCAATCTGGACCGTCGATGGTAGTTTTAATAGTAAATCAATCTGGACCGTCGGTGGTGGTTTTAAAAGTAAATCAATCTGGACCGTCGATGGTGGTTTTAAAAGTAAATCAATCTGGACCATCGATTGTGGTTTTAATAGTAATGAATCTAGACCGTCTGTTCTAATAGTAAATCAATCTGGACCGTTCGTAAATTAGTTACTATTTAGTCATTTCTCCTATAAATAGAAGCTTAATTCTTCTTTCATTTTCACCAATTCATTGAGACTCACAAGAGAAACTATAGAGAGAGAAACTATAGAAAGCAAGAAGAAGAGTATTCTGCTACTTCACTATTGCAGTATCCAATCTTCTACTAAGGTAAGGGATATTATTTCTTTCGTATTCATAAGGAATACTATTTTTTCATATTCATCCTTTAATATGTCGGAATAACCTGTCTACGCAGATTACATACCGTATGACAAGTGAAAATCCATTTGTAGTTTCGTATGTTATTTCTTTTTGTATTCTTAAATCTAAACTTACTATGGTAAGTATTGCTTCTATAATCACTGAAATTAGTGGGATATCCTTGAAGTTTTGCGCTTCATCCAGTATCGTTTCATTGGAATATTGATATGAACTTTCTTATTAAATATCAATATTTTCACCCGAGGATTCGGGGTACTTTTCATACCGAGTTACTATTCACGGGTTACTATTCATAGGTTACTATTCACTCGGGTACTATATACTCGGGTATTAATCACTCGGGTATTCGGGACATTTTTTATGTCGGGATACTATTCACGAAGTACTATTTTCAAAATATTATTCCTGGGATACTATTCACTCGGGTACTATTCACTTAGGTACTATTCACCCGGAGTACTATTCACCCAGAGTACTATTCATGACAAAAATTAATTTTTTTTCGGTCCAAATTATTTTTGATACAATATTATTCTTGAATTTTACTCCACAAAGCAGTATCACATTGACAATTTGGACATTATTAAATTCTGGATAAATTAAATTATAAATCTTTAAAATTTATCATTTGCTTTCATTTAATTGAGTTCTTATATCATTGTCATCATCCTCATGCTTATATTGTGATGAAAGTCATCTTTGGCTTGCGTGCATAGATGGACTGTTGATTAGTATGATTATGACTAGGGATCATTCGGTATAATCATGACCCGTAATGTTATAAATGATGTGGTAAAAGTCCTCATTGGCCTGTAGTGCATTGAGGGGCAGTGGTCAGTATGATTATGACCAGGGATTATTCGGTATAATCATGACCATTGATGATTACATGAATATCCTTGGCCCATAGTGCAGGGATGATTCGATGATGTGGTTTATTTATTAAGCTGAGTCTCAGCGATAAAGTTGATGAAAACCTTTTTAAATCATAGAAGATAGTAGATATCATGCTCTACTTGACTCTTCTAATAGATTGCTTGTTCCGCTACAGCTAAACTTGTTGTCTATTATATTCTATCAGTTTAACATTGTTGAAGGCTAACAATAATTATTCTGCATTATCTTAGTCATAATATTTCTTACTGGGCTAGTTGAGCTCACCCTTTTGCTTTCATTATTCTCTTTAGGAAATGAGAACATAGCCGGGACTAGTCGGGGAATGGAGTGATGGTCCGAGATGGCTGTTTTAGTAATCCTCACTATTTATTGTCAAATAAATGTAATGAGGATTAAATTTGAGTTTAGATATTGTCTATGAGACAATATTCGTGTAAAAACTCTCAGCTCTTGTTGTATAATTAAGTTTGTATTTTTATTATGTACTATGTATTTGACGACCCAAGATGGGTGATGTATACCTATTTTTGGGGCGTCACAATTGGTATCAAAGCTTAGGGATATGATCCCTGACTGAGATGTGAAACAAGAACTAGGAGGGGAGAGACGGGGAATTCCTTCACAAGTATGACCTATCTAAGTTTATTTGGTATTTAGTTGGTTGGTTAGAGTATAGGGATAATATGTGACATGTCAATTAACCTTTGTTTTGTGGCAGTGTTTGAAAATGGCATCTGAAAATGTTGAGATCAACAATGAAGCACATGAGACCGTTGAGTCACCAACGATCAATACCCAGGATAATGTGCAACAGGAAGACAATAATCCTCAGGTAAATAACAACACCGATCAAATGATGACTGATGGGATGTTCAGAGGCTTTATGCAATTCATGCAACATCAGGCGAGAGCGGCTTGTGTTCAAAATACAGGCGGAAACACTGGAAACTCACAGATGGTCACCGCTAAGCAATTCAAGGAGTTGAGACCATCAGAGTTTTGGGGAAAGCCAGAGCCACTTAAGGTAGAGACGTGGATAAAGCAGATCACCAAGATATTTGAAGTATTGGGATGCTCTGAGGAGCAAAAGGTTCCCTTTGCCACCTTCATGTTGAGAGGAGAGGCATATTACTGGTGGGAATCAGTAAAGTGTACTTAGCCTGCCACACTCAAAATGTCTTGGGAGAAGTTTCAAGAGCTGTTCAACGACAAGTACTTTCCCGAAAGTATTCGCCACATGAAGGAGGTGGAGTTTATCAAGTTGGAGCAAAATAATATGACCGTGTCGCAGTACGAAGCTAAGTTTGCTGAGTTGTCCCGGTTTGCGCCCCACTTGGTTGATAATGAGGAGAGAATGACGCAGATGTTTCTAAGAGGTTTGAAACCCGAGATACGTCAATACCTAATTTCTCATAAATTATGTTTGTATTCAGATGTTGTAAATAGGGCACAATTATTGGAGTGCGATAATGAGTCGACCCAACCAAGAGAGAGCAGTCGACAAGTCGATAATGCCAGTGGTAGTAGTCATAGAAGCAGTGACAACAAACGTGGAGGGAATTAACATGCCAGAAATGGTAACCAATCCGGTGGTAATCATGACCAAGATAATAGAAGTGAAAATTTCAAGAAGAGGAGATTCAATAATGATGGAAAGACGTCAGCACCAGCACCTGTTGTTAAGGAATGAGAACGACTGCCAGTCGTATGTTACAAATGTGGAGGGGATGGACACATTAGTCCAAACTGTACGTAGCAGTCCAAAGCATGTTACAATTATGAAAGAGAAGGTCACCTACCCCAATTTTGTCGTGCATCAAAGTCAAGTCCAACTAGGATGGAGGCATCAAAGGCCATCCCAGACAAGACAAAATCGGTAGTTCAAGGGAGAGCGTTTGTCGTAACCTCCCAAAAAGTGAGGAATTCGAACGAGGTGATCACGGGTAAGCTAATCATAAACTCTAGCGAAGTATATACCTTATTTGATACCGGTTCTACCCATTCTTTTATTTCTCCTACTTGCGCTCAACGTTTAAATTTGACTCCGGAGAAATTAGACTTTGACTTATCGGTTGAAACTCCGTTAGGAGAAACCTTTATTACATCCACTGTTTATAAGTCTTGTTTGATTCAAATCGGTAACTGCACGTTACCTATCAATCTTATTTCCTTAAAAATACTTGCGTTTGATGTGATTTTAGGGATTGATTGGTTAACTACTCATCATGCAAAAATTGATTGTTTTCGTAAGGTTGTTAGCTTTCATATTCCTAACCAACCTATTATGAGAATTCAAGCTACCAAACCCCTATAGTCAATCACTGTCATATCAAGCCATAAAGCTATTCGTTTATTGAAAAACATATGTCAAGCTTTCTTAGCCCATGTCATAGATTTAAACAAAAATATGTTAGATTTGAATGATATTTTCATTGTTAATAAATTTCCTGATGTATTTCCAGAAGAACTTCCTGGCCTATCCCCAGAGTGTGAAATTAAATTTTGTATCGACCTTAAACCCGGTACAAAACCCATTTCCAAAGCCCCATATCGAATGGCTCCTGTTGAACTTCAGGAGTTAAAGACCTAACTACAGAAATTGTTAGACATCGACTTCATTCGTCCTAGTACGTCTCATTGGGTTGCTCCTATTCTATTCGTAAAGAAGAAAGATGGGAGTATGTGAATTTGTATTAATTATCGGGAGTTGAATCATGCCACCATCAAAAATAGATACCCATTACCACGCATTGATAACCTATTTGACCAGTTGCAAGGCGCCAAATTCTTTTTAAAGATCGATCTTCGTTCCAGATATCATCAGTTAAAAATTAAAACTGATGATATCCTAAAGACTGCTTTCAGAACTAGAACTTGGTACGTACATTATGAATTCTTAGTCATATCTTTTGGATTGACTAATGCTCCTGCTGCCTTCATGGATATGATGAACCGAGTATTCAAGGAATATTTGGATCATTTTGTAGTCATTTTTATTGATGACATCATCATATATTCCAAAACTGTGAAGATCATGAGCAACACTTGAGGCTGATACTCCAAAAGCTTCGTGAAAACAAACTTTATGTCAAGTTGAAGAAGTGCGAGTTTTAGCTTGAGGAAGTAGCATTCCTTGGGCACGTAATATCAAATCATAGAATATCTATTGACCCAACAAAGATTGAAGCAATTCAAAGCTGGAAACAACCTAAGACAGTGACTGAAGTACGTACCTTTCTCGGCTTTGCTGGTTATTATCGGAGATTCGTGGAAGGATTTTCTCGAATCGCAACTCCATTAACTCAACTGACTCGAAAAGATACAAAATTCAGTTTGGAGCGAGGAATGTGACAGGAGTTTTTAAGAACTCAAGAGGAGACTCATTTCAGCACTTGTTCTGACAATACCATCTGGTTCGGAGGGATTTGTCATCTACAGCGATGCTTCAGGCAGAGGGTTAGGATGTGTTCTCACGTAACATGGGAAAATTATAGCCTATACCTCATGACAACTCAAAGAATATGAGAGGAATTACCCTACTCATGATCTAGAGTTGGCAGCTGTCATTTTCACACTAAAGATCTGGAGGCATTACCTATATGGAGAGAAAGTGGAGATCTATGTAGATCATAAAAGCCTCAAATATTTCTTCATCCAAAAGGAACTCAACATGCGACAACGATGTTGGCTTGGGTTATTGAAAGATTACAATCATACAATTCGATACCATCCTGGAAAAACTAACGTGATAGCTGACGCATTGAGTAGAAGATCATATGCGGGTACGAGTGCGATATTGTCAACGCAAATGCCCATTTTGTATGACTTGCAAAGGATGAAGATAGAGATAAAGACTCCAGGAACCCATGTAATGATGGCAAATATACGAGTAGAACCGACTTTAATCGATAACGTTAAAGCTGCTCAAGCTACAGACCTGGACCAGATGCGTATGAAGAAGAAAGTGCAAGAAGGTGCTATTTCGGAAGCAAGAATCGATGAAGAAGGAATACTGCGAGTCAACTCCAGACTTTGTGTTCCAAACGACCCTGTTTTAACGTATAAGATCATGATGGAGGTGCACAACACACCATTTATAATCCATCCTGGGAGTACCAAAATGCATCGTGATCTTCGATATACATTTTGGTGGAGCAATATGAAGAGAGAGGTAACGGAGTTTATCTCAAGGTATCTAACTTGTTAACGAGTCAAGGCGGAGCATCAAGTGCCAAAAATCCATTGCAACCACTTGAAATTCCAGAATGAAAGTGAGAGCACATTACTATGAAAGTGGGTTCCTGGAAATAAAGACTTCAGGAACCCACGTAATGATGGCAAATATACGAGTAGAATCGACTTTAATCAATAAAGTTAAAGCTGCTCAAGTTACGGACCTGGACCAGATGCGTATGAAGAAGAAAGTGCAAGAAGGTGCTATTTCGGAAGTAAGAATCGATGAAGAAGGAATACTACGAGTCAACTCCAGACTTTGTGTTCCAAACGACCCTATTTTAACGTATAAGATCACGATGGAGGTGCAACACACCGTTTATAATCCAACTTGGGAGTACCAAAATGTATCGTGATCTTCGATATATATTTTGGTGGAGCAATATGAAGAGAGAGGTAACGGAGTTTATCTCAAGGTATCTAACTTGTTAACGAGTCAAGGCGGAGCATCAAGTGCCAAAAGGTCCATTGCAACCACTTGAAATTCCAGAATAAAAGTGGGAGCACATTACCATGAATTTCGTTACTGGTCTTCCCAAGGTTTCTCAAGGCATAGATGTGATTTGGGTCATTGTTGATAGATTGACCAAGTCTGCTCATTTCTTACCTATACGAGAAACTTATTCACTTGAACGTCTTGCTCGTATGTACATAAATGAGATTGTAAGACTATATGGCATTCCAGTATCCATAGTTTCTGATCGAGACCCGAGATTTACTTCATAATTTTGGGTTAGTTTACAAAAAGTTATGGGCACGGATTTACGATTTAGTTCGGCATATCATCCTCAAACGGACGGGCAGTCAGAGACGACTATTCAAACTCTTGAGGATTTATTAAGACTCTGTGTCCTTGACTTCAAAGGAAGTTGCGACAAGTTCTTGCCATTAGTGAAATTCTCCTACAACAATAGTTATCAAGCAAGTATTGGCATGACTCCATTTGAGGCGTTGTATGGACGCAAGTGTCACTCTCCAGTATGTTGGGACGAGGTGGGTGAAACAACGTTGTTAGGACTGGAGTTGGTATGTATGACTACAGAAAAGATTCAAATGATCCGACAACTTATAAAAACCTCACAAGATCGATGAAAGAGTTATGTTGATCTTTATCGGAAGGATGTGGAATTCAATATTGGAGAACATGTGTTATTACGTGTTGCTCCATGGAAAGGAGTTACAAGATTTGGAAAGAGAGGAAAGCACAATCCTTGATTTATTGGGCCATTCAAAATCCTTGATCGAGTAAGAATTGTGGCTTATAGACTCGCCTTACCGCCAAGTATGTCTCGTGTTCATAATATTTTTAACATATCTATGCTACGTAAATATGTGGAAGACCCGAACCATATTATTGAATTAGAACCGGACGAGATAGCGAAAGATTTAATGTATAAAGAGTTATCTATTAAAATCTTAGATAAGAAGGAGCGTATTCTACGCTCCAAGGTTATACCTCAAGTCAAAGTTTTGTGGAGAAACCACAATGTTGAGGAAATGACCTGGGAGTTAGAATCTAAAATGAAATCAAAGTATCCTCACCTCTTCGACATACCAGGTATGTACCCTAATTTTGAGGACAAAATTTTATAAGAAGAGGAGGTTGTAAGACCCCAACTTTCATAGATAAAGATTAATTTTTCTCGAAATATATTTTTAAATATTATGGTGTGGTTTTAATATAATGTTATAGTTGTGGGTAATATTTATAAATTTTACAAAGTATGCAAGTTGTTATAAAATATTTGATTGGTCGGAGAATATTCGTTTTAAACAGAAAATATTCGTACGATGACACAATCATTGGTGGACCCCACAACGAAATTATTGTCGGAGTTAGAAAATAACAGAAATATCTTTTTATAAAAATAACGGCAAAAGTTTTACCGTTAACTGTTGAACTACCTGGTGGTAAAAGTACAGTAATACGGGTGGTTGCATAGTAGCACATGGTATTGATTATTGATGCTTACGTGAGAAGTCACTCAGTTATACTCAATTATTACTACAGTAATTGCTGCATAATATCTCTCATATTTTTTATTTAATTATTGTCACAATATCATCTGCATAATATTTTATATTATTAAATTAATAATTGAGACAATAAAGTTATTTATATTATTATTTGTAATATTGGCTATGTCTAGAAAGTTCTGTCGAGGAGAGGTTTGGTCACCTAATTGCGCGTCAATAGGGAGAAATCCTTATCGGAAAGCCCTCTCTTTCTTGGAAATGATTTGGTTGTTAAATATTGTGAGTTATAATATTAATGATGAATATTTGTCGAAGTATTAAGAATGTGTTTATTTAAGATAAGTGAATTACAAAGTTAGAGGGGAATAATACAAACTTGAAAAACTTTATGGGTACTAAAGTGTAATAAGTTAAATCAATCTGGACCATTGGTGGTGGTTTTAATAGTAAATTAATCTGGATCATTGGTGGTGATTTTAATAGTAAATCAATTTAGACCGTTGATGGTGGTTTTAATAGTAAATCAATCTGGACCGTCGGTGGTGGTTTTAATAGTAAATCAATCTGGACCGTCGGTGGTGGTTTTAAAAGTAAATCAATCTGGATCGTCGATGGTGGTTTTAAAAGTAAATCAATTTGGACCGTAGATTGTGGTTTTAATAGTAATCAATCTGGACCGTCTGTTCAAATAGTAAATCAATCTGGACCGTTCGTGAATTAGTTACTATTTTGTCATTTCTCCTATAAATAGAAGCTTAATTCTTCTTTCATTATCACCAATTCACTGAGATTCACAAGAGAAACTATAGAGAGCAAGAAGAAGAGTATTCTGCTACTTCACTATTGCAGTATCCAGTCTTCTACTAAGGTAAGGGTATTATTTCTTTTGTATTCATAGGGAATACTATTTTTTCATATTCATCCTTTAATATGTCGGAATAACCTGTCTACGCGGATTACATACCGTATGACAAATGAAAATCCATTTGTAGTTTCGTATGTTATTTCTTTTCATATTCTTAAATCTAAACTTACTATGATAACTATTGCTTCTATAATCACTGAAATTAGTGGGATATCCTTGAAGTTTTGTGCTTCATTCAGTATCGTTTCATTGGAATATTGATATGAACTTTCTTATTAAATATCAATATTTTCAACCAAGGATTCGGGGTACTTTTCATACCGAGTTACTATTCACGGGTTACTATTCACTTGGGTACTATTTACTCGGGTATTCGGAGTATTTTTCATGTAGGGGTACTATTCACGAAGTACTATTCTTGAAGCAGTATTCACGGGGCACTATTCACTCGAGTACTATTCACCCAGAGTACTATTCATAATAAAAATTAATTTTTTTTCGGTCCAAATCATTTTTGATACAATATTATTCTTGAATTTTACTCCACAAAGCAGTATCACGTTGAAAATTTGGACATTATTGAATTCTGGATAAATTAAATTATAAATCTTTAAAATTTTTCCTTTGCTTTCATTTAATTGAATTCTTATATCATTGTCATCATCCTCATGCTTATATTGTGATGAAAGTCATCTTTGGCTTGCGTGCATAGATGGACTGTTGATTAGTATGATTATGACCAGGGATCATTCGGTATAATCATAACCCGCAATGTTACAAATGATGTGGTAAAAGTTCTCATTGGCCTGTAGTGCATTGAAGGACAGTGGTTGGTATAATTATGACCATGGATTATTCGGTATAATCATGATCATTGATGATTACATGAATATTCTTGGCCCGTAGTGCAGGGATGATTCAATGATGTGGTTTATTTATTAAGCTGAGTCTCAGCGATAAAGTTGATGAAAACTTTTTTAAATCATAGAAGATAATAGATATCATGCTCTACATGACTCTTCTAATGGATTGCTTGTTCCGCTGCAGTTAAACTTGTTGTCTATTATATTCTATCAGTTTAACATTGTTGAAGGCTAACGATAATTATTCTGCATTATCTTAGTCATAATATTTCTTACTAGGCTAGTTGAGCTCACCCTTTTGCTTTTATTATTCTCTTTAGGAAATGAGAACATAGCCGGGACTAGTCGGGGAACAGAGTGATGGTCTGAGATGGCTGTTTTAGTAATCCTCACTATTTAGTGTGATAATAAATGTAATGAGGATTGAATTTGAGTTTGGATATTGTCTATGAGATAATATTCGTGTAAAAACTCTCAGCTCTTGTTGTATAATTAAGTTTGTATTTGTATTCTGTACCATGTATTTGGCGACCCAAGATGGGTGATGTATACCTATTTTGGGGGTGTCACACCCGGGCCCCGTGGGTCCTGTTGTCTCGAAGTACGTGTACTCAGTCCAACACGTTGTCTTCTCAAACCTTCATAACTTTCAATCCGGGAATCCGATGGAGGCGTGCTATACCTTTCCGGAAAGCCCTTTACAAGAGCTACACAATGACATGGGATTTGACATTTTTTAAATTTAGGAAGATGGGTCCATGACCAAATATTTGAGTCTTCCCAGTCCATCTGTTGAGCTATCTTGTGTTGTTTTCACTCGGGATTGATGTTATGGTTCTGCATGGCTTCTTTTATAGTGTTTTGGGCTGAATTGACGTTGAGTAGGCAAAATTACTATTTTCCCCTCTCGAGTTAGTTTCAGGCTTGATGCTGTTGTAGCCGTCTTTTCTCAAAGGGTTGTCTTTGAGATTGGACTGATGTTGACTTTTGACAGTCCTCAGTGTTGTCTCTGAGGATGGTTTGATTTCCCGGGGTTGGCTTGATCTCCCGGGGTTATCTCCGGGGTTGGTTTGATCTCCCGGGGTTGTTGCCGGGGTTTGGACTTGATCTCCTGGGGTTGTCTCTGGGGTTTGAATTTGATCTCCCGGGGTTGTCTCCGGGGCTTGGATTTGATGATTTGACTTCCAGGGTTGTCTCTATAAGATAAAAGACGATTCTGTCCTCCTACATGATTAGTGATAGGAATGCAAAAGTTTGAGTGTCTACAAATGCCCCTCTGTATCATGTTTATGCAATGTAGTGGCATGAACATGATAAAGATTACTAGGCACTTAAAATATGATAAGATTTAAATGATGCCATGCAATGCAGCATGATGTTATGGATATTGAATGTTTTTGTTGGAATTATTTCCAACGGTATTTTATCAGTGACTGCTCCTGCCATTTCAGCTGGGGATGGAGTTGTTAATGATGGTCTCCACTGAACTGCTTTGATGTCTACTCGAATGGTAGTTTACAATGCTTTCATCACCGGATCTTTCCCGATGCTACGCTGGGGTTATCGCCAACGACATGAAATGTCCATCAGTGCTATTGAGACTGATTTGATGACAAGTTTACAAAAATGTTTCCAAGATCCTTGCTGTGGAGGTTTTCCCATGACTGAGACCATCGAATTTTGACGTTGAGGTTGTCACCAACGTTCTTTATCTTTAGATGTGCTTTCTGTCTTTATTTCCACCGAAGATATTCTTCTCTTTTGCGAGTTACTCGCTGGGGATTATTGATGTTTATCCTGATGATAGATTACCTTGGTTGCCATCATTGGATTCTTCCTGCTGTTACGCTAAGATGTCACCACCGTCCAGGTTTTCTATCAGGTTGATGCTGATAGCTTCACTTGAGATAGAATTTTTTTACTGCTTGCTTTCATAGCATCCTCACAATACTTACTCGAACGGTAGTTTTGCGAAGGTTGACCATCGCCGACTTTCCTTGGTGCCTACTTGAACAGTAGTTTACAATGGTCTAAAAATCACCGAACCTTCGTGGTGCCTCGGCTGAGGATTTATATAACAGATTCCAACATCGATCCTCCTCGAGGAAGATAGTTTTCCACGATTTTTATCATTAGATCTTTCCTGATGCTATGCTGGAGTTGTCGTCAACATTTTGCAATATCAGATACTTTGACCTTCATTCAAACAGTTTTCAATGGTTTACACCATCGGACCATTCCCGATGCTACGCTGGAGTTATCGCCAACGATTTGTAATATCAGACACTCTGATCTTTGTTAAAGTAGTTTTCAACGGCTTACATCACCGGAACATTCCCGATGCTACGCTGGAGTTGTCGCCAACGATTTGCACTATCAATCATTTTGACCTTCGTTGAAGTAGTTTTCAATGACTTACATCACCAGATCTTTCTCGATGCTATGCTGAAGTTGTTGCCAATGGTTTGCACTGTCAATCATTTTGACCTTCGTTGAAGTAGTTTTCAACGGCTTACATCACCAGACCATTTCCAATGCTACGCTGGAGTTGTCGCCAATGTTTTGCACTATCAGGCATTCTGACCTTCGTTGAAGTAGTTTTCAATGGCTTACATCACCGGACCCTTCCTGATGCTACGCTGGAGTTGTCGCCAATGGTTTACAATGTCAGTCATGCCTGATATTATCCCTAAACAAAACTTGATATTTTGATGCATTTAAGACTAATGGTTCATGGCACCAGACCTTTTTGATGTTTTGACAAGGGCAGCTTTCAATAACCTCTATCATCGACTTTTTGAGCCCCACATCCAGGTTAATTCCAATGACTTATATGTAGATCAAAAGTTTGTTATCTAAACTCAGGGTTTCAGGCCCTTTCCGCTCAATCGCGTAGCACCTTTTTCCCTGATTTGGCTTTTTAGCTTCCGGGAACTCCGTTGTAACTCAAATTTGATCGAGACGGAAGGGGTGGGGACCACCTTGGGTGGCCGCAGGTAGACCTACGGCTCCCATAGGGTATATCTACTCCATCCCTTCTCTTTTATAAGTCATTTTCAAGTTGAACCAAATAAAAAATCTAAAAATTCTTCTATAGATCTATTGAGTTCGGGCTACTTTTTGCAAAATCCATCACCATACAAACGTTCTACACTACATTGGTAATGTTTATATGTTTTCTTTTCAAGTTTTGACCGTTAGAACGTTATATTTCATATAGAATGCTTCTAAATACAATGTAGTGAATATGTATGCTCATATGACATGATAAAAATTATTCAACTTAGTAAATATTCATATTTTACCATGATGAACATATTGATGTGAAAAAAATTGACTTTTAAGACACTCATTTGGCACCCTTTTTTGCTAGTTTATTCATCCTATTTGAGGACAAATGAGTACATGTTTTCAAATAAAGCACACATGGTAATTTGGCTGTCATGGTGGATTTAATTTTAATATTTTTTTTCATGCATATGAGATGTTCATGATTTTGGGTTGGTGTGCTACTGAATGACCACCTAGTCATGCCTATGTGCATGCAGACAATCCATTTTACAAAGGAGACTCTGGCAAAAAAAATTCACGAGTATGGGCATTTAATGAACATGCAATTTTAACTCTACTTTGGATGTATGTTAAATCAATGCATATATCAGGACTTAGATTATGTATGAAGTAATGATTTAAATTTAATGAGCTTTAAGTTTAGAACTTACCCCACTCTTTCTGAGGTGATTTGGAGATTTTGTCCAAATTATGGATCCAGACTAGCTGAGTAGCTCTCGTAGGGCCACTGTAGGTATGAGGAGGAGAACTTTTGATGTTCCTTAGCCTCGTCAAGCCCGGTAACCTCACCGGCTGACTAAGTCAGTTATTCGCCCTATCCGGGTTGAGAGGCCGGATGTCGCGGATGAGGAGGAGGATGTTCTTATTGTGGATTCTACTCCTTCTTTTTCCATTCCCCGCTAGGAGCTTCCAACTATTAATGTGACGATTCCAGATCTTTTGGATGATTTGAGTCGTCATCCCTCGATCTATCTTCATGCAAACGAGGTAATAGCTATTTCCATCTTTCTTTTCCCACTTTTGGGGCAAGGGTTTTAATCTTGATTTGCGATTTGATATAGGTTCTCGACTTTACTTAGCCTAGGGGGAACTGGTTTAGCATTCACTGTTTGTACCAGACCCTCCATTCAGAGTACCGGGAGATTATCCATTCATGGGGCTTTCAATCTTTCTTTTCCATTCCTCCCCATTGCTGCCCCTAGGGGTTATCTGAGGGCTTTATCTGAGCACTGGTTCCACCAGACTCAATCTCCCCATTTGCTGGATTACAAGGTGATGATGACACCGATGGACTGACGGTTCATCACTGGGTTGGAGTTTACAGGGGCGCCAGTGCCTTTGGTGGCTGACATTTCCCTGACTACCGTTTGATCTTTATTGGGAGTTTCTACCACGGCCCTCAAGGGTCGGACTGTTCATTCTGCGTCCTTGAGTGTAGATGCCATGAGTGGGGCTCTGACTTATCCTTTGCCTGATGATCTGAGGGTTAGAGATCACATTCTTAGGCTATTGTTCTTGATCATCATTAGGGGTTATTTCCTGGCGGATAACTCCTCAACGGTCTCTTTCACTTTAGTTAGCGACACTCGTGATGTGGACCGTATTAGAGATGGGGCTCATACACCTTTGCCTACTTCCTTAGAGGGATGAGCCTATGCTTATAGGGCATGATAAAGACTTGGCTAGGCTTTTACCTATTTTTGCTAGTGAGTATTTTTCTCTTTATCTTTCATTTTCCCTCGATCGGGTTGTCAGTATTCATGACTGAAGATATTTGATCTTGGCATTTTTAGTTTTAGGCCTATGAGAGGCTTCCCTGCCTTCGTCCCATTACTACATTAGGTCTGGAGACCTATCCACGGGGACGACGATGACATTACTCCACTCTTATAGAGGTTCCTATAGCCGAGGGGTTTACCCATTCTTATTTGTAGTTGGAGCTGTTGACAGCCGATGTCATCACATGGGTTCCCTATTCTGAGGACCATTTGACAATAGGCTTTGAGGGTGGCTTTTTGACTGGTGTCGAATATGTACTATCCACCTGTCGGATTCATCTCCTGACTGATGGAGGCTAAGAGCTCTATTTAGGAGAGAGTGCTATCAGGAGCACCACAAGGGAGATTCATATTCCGTTCTTTCCTTTTGCTAGGCAACATTGGCCTTTATCTCAATCGATCACCGAGATTCCCCTGATGGGTTTAGATGGCTTCACTTTATCAGAGGGCCTTTTCACTTAGGAGGCTTTCTACCGCTGGTGGTTCCCTCACACCATCGGAGCTCAGACCCGCGTGACACAGTTTATGGGGGATATGGTTCCTGGGTCTATTATGATGACAAACTGGATTGCCAGCATCCTAGAGCCCACTCATTTGGCGTAGATTGACAGTTTTACCCAGAGGTTGGACCGAACATATTTTTTTATCCAGCATTTTCACAGAGATCCGTGAGAGGCAGATTCTTTTGATCCATCCAGCTCTGGCACTGGCCTTTCAGGTGGCCCATATTTTGATAGCTTTATGGGTGCAGATCCTCCTTTGTATCGACCTAACATCCCTTTTGGCAGAGACTCAATGAATCAGGAGGAGTTACATCAGATGAATTGATTGAATGATGTTGACATCATTAATTTCTTCTGATAAATTTCTCGTTATTTCTTTTGATTTGCCTTTGTTAGATATTGGGCGGTTGTGCCCCATTTCTCGTTATATCTTTTGATAGGCCTCTGTTAGATATCGGGCAGTTGTGCCCCATTTCCCTATATTTTTTATTTCCAGTTGTATACAGAGATGATATATTAGATGATGATGTATTTAGGAATGTATGTATAATGATTTCTATTCCCTACATCATATTGTCATTTATCATTGTTATTTACCATGATGCATGCATTATGTCATGGATATGCATTCCCAGATGTGAGTTTATCATTGACCCCTGGATGGTCTTATGAGACAATTTTACAGATGTCTTCATCCACCATTAGCCAGATTGAGCATACCCCACCCATATTGGTAGCCTCTTCTTGAGATCCTGGTATGGCAGTTTGTCTCCCTCAGATCGGGTGACAGTTAACCTGTTATTGAGATATTCTATGACCATCCTGTTGTTCCAGGTACTGTTGGGCTTTGTAGATGGCATGATATCTTGTTGGATACTAGAGAGACATGTTTTTAGATTTGATATCCATGAGTTGACTCTTATGTTGGAGGAGTTTGAGCGTCTCACTGATTTGCCCTTGGATCGGCCTTGTGCTAGGATGGTTGTCGGTGATATGAGCTATCAGTTTATGACCCTGATGGGCTTACGACGCAGAGTTACCATGGACAAAGTTACCTCAGGGCATGTGGTGTTGTTGGAATTCTTGATTGACTGATTTGGGTCACTAGACAGCTATCTACGATATTAAGAGGATTTCACCATTACTGAGGGTGAGTGGCATGTTGCCCGCGTAGATACCCTATGATGTGCATCGTGTCTTATTTGTACATGCCACTATATATGGACCATCTGGATATTGGCCTGATTACTGTAGTCCGTGCTCTCAGGGAGGGTTACACCATCTTGCCCATGATATTGGCGGAGACTTTGAGGTTGGTCACATTTTGCCATACCTATCTTGTGGGGTTTTTCAAAGGCAGTGCTGTTTTGTTGTATTTATGGTTTATGACACATTTGAGACCGATTGACATCTTTAGACGTCATGGGTACATCTTTACTTATGAGATAGCCATGTCTTATTCCTTTCAGCCAGGTGAGTGTACAGATGCAGCATCCTGGTTAGCATTTCTGACAGGGATCGAGGATCCATTTGCTATCTTTCCTTGTTCAGGACTCAACACTCTTTATAGCTTTATTACTCATGTAGTTGGCATGAACTGTCTACCCTTGGATGGTTTGAGAGAGGTGACCACGTATCATCCACTGGCTGTCATAGGATAGTCTGGTTAGTTTTAGGATATTCACCCCTTTGATGGGGCATTGGGTCAGCGACTGTCAGCTCAACTTTTGTCAGTAGAGGACTTGACCAAGATTTATGATTGTTAGACTTGTTGAGAGAGGGTTGATTTTTTGACTAGTCATCCAGGTCGCTATTCAGAGTATTATGAATGGCTGGCGGCAGATATTACATCGGCTATAGTTGTTCACTTAGAGCTGAGTATCGATTCTGATGACAAGGAGCCTATGGAGGACCCTGATTCTCCTACCGAGGATGAGCTATTTGTTGGTTTGACAGTAGTTCTGGTCTATGATTCCCCCAACATTCCCACTTCTACGGCTCCATATTTTGTAGAGTATTTGGAGCAGAGGTTACATCTGATGACATTTGAGAGGGATCAGGATAGGCCTCTGATGACAGCTCTTTCTGGTAGAGATGCTGCTTTTACTGAGAGGGTTGATGCCCAAACTAGTAGGGATGCCACATTTGTTGAGCGGGATGAGGCTCGAGCGGCTCGAGATACTGCTTTTGTTGAGCGGGATGAGGCTCGAGCTACCCGAGATGCTTCCATTATTGATAGTACTATATTTAGATCCCACATGGCTAGCATCATTGCAGATATGAGTGCATTCATATATGATCATGGTAGCACTATGCAGATGGCCATGGATCTTTTGGCTCATATGGATACCTTAGGGCAGGATCTTATAGATTTGCCTCCATCTTCTGAGAGGGACACTATGTTGAACTTGTTGGCCCGTTTATCTACAGGTTTGTAGACTAGCTTTCATTTTCCTGCATAGCCTAGGTTAGCCATTTTTGTCATGCACAAGATACATTGTATATATCAAACAGTATTATATGGTAAGGAAATATATTTTGATTCACTTCCCTTTTAGATATGTCTTGTCACTTGCTTGATAGTTGCCATTTTCTTTATGACTTACTATCTTGATGTGTCCCGAACTTCTCCTTGATGCATTGACATTGAGATGTCCTATGATCTTTTAGAATGGGTCGTTGATCTTTGGGTTTATAATTTTTTGGTGTCATGGGACTGGTCTTTGATGTGGTTAAGGTTTAAGCAAATGGTTTGACTTTTCTCTTTGAGGGTTCGAGCGCACCATAAATGGCTACCTACGTACTCCCCTGGATGAGAGATCGGGTCTTACGTAGTTCCAACTCTAGCTTGAGCTGAATGGTTTGAGAAGTGTTTGTTTCGGTTTTGAGGTTTCTTGTTTGGTTTGACCGCACCATAGATGGTTGCCTATATACTCCCATTGATGAGGTGAGATCTGGTCTTTCGTAGTTCAAGCTCTAGCTTGAAAGGTTGAAAAGTATTTATTGGAGTTTGAGTTTAGTTGAAGGTTTTTTTATTTTTGTAGGGGTTAGACCGCAATAGGGTTGGCAGCCTATGTACTCCTATTGATGAGGGGAGATCAGGTCTACATAGTTCTGGATCTAGCTTGAAAGGTTAAAACGTATTTATTGGAGTTTGAGCTTGGTTGAAGGGGTTTTTTTGGATTTTTATAGGGGTTAGACAACACCATGGTTGGCTGCCTACGTTCTCCCATTGATGAGGGGAGATCAGGTCTACGTAGTTCCGGTCTGGTTTAAAAACCTGAATTGACTTAATTTTTTTTTATTTTTGATGATGATTGATTTTTTTTTCCAGAACCAGGATGTTGGTTTGCAAGAATTTCAGACATAATACCTCTTCACGGTGTCTGAATTGATAAGATGGGAAAATTCTTCGCTGTACATTTCTTGTAATATGAGGGCTCCTTTCGTCAACACTTTATTGATAATGAAAGGGCCTTCCTAGTTCGGGGTGAACTTTTTTTTAGATTGATCTTGATTAACAAGGAATTTCATTAATAACAAGTCATTTTCTTTGAATTGTCGAAGCCGAACTTTCTTGTTGTATGACCCGAGCAATCCTCTGTTGATATAATTGACCATGAAAGATAGTTGTGGCCCTCCTCTCATCTATCAGAGATAATTGGTGGTACCGGTCTTGCAACCACTGGTCTTCCTCCACTTGAGCATCTATCAATACTCTTAATAACTCCATTTCTACTTCTATGGGGAGTATTGCTTCCATGCCATAGACTAATGAGTAGGGGGTAGCCCTAGTAGAAGTGCGCATTGACGTTCTGTAGGCTAACAAAGTCAGAGGCAATAAGTTAGGCCATCCTTTATGATTGGCAGACATCTTTTGCATGATTTTCTTATTGTTCTTATTGGCTTCTTCAACAGCTCCATTCATCTTGGGACGATAAATGATGGAGTTAAGATGTTTGATGTGGAATTTACTGCATTACTCCTCCATTATCTGGTTGTTTAGATTCTTGGCATTGTCCGATATGATTACCTCCGATTGTCCATATCGACAGATGACATTGTTTATGATGAAACCAATGATTACCTCTTTAGTGACTTTGGGAGAAGAGGTTGCTTCTACCCATTTGGTGAAGTAATCAATCATGGTGAAGATAAGCCGATGACCATTACTGGCTTTGGGCTCGATTGGCCCAATCACGTCCATTCCCCACATTGAAAAGGGCCATGGTGAACTCATATTGTGTAGTTCACTTGGAGGAGCGTGGATGGTATTTCCATGAATTTGGCATTGATAGCATCTCCTAACGTGATCGTCACAGTCTGCTTGGAGAGAAATCTAATAATGCCTCATTCTTAATATCTTCTTGGCAAGTAAAGGACCGCTCATGTGTGGGCCAAATACTCCACCATGGACTTTATCCACGAGTCTTTGGGCTTGGTCTTTATCTAGGCATCTTAGAAGGCCTGTTCCCGCATCCCTTTTGTAAAGTGCGTCTCTGCCTAGGTAGAATTTCATAGCCATTTTATTGATCTGCTTTCTTTCAGCTTGACTTACCCCAGCGGGTGTAGATTTATCTCGAAGATATTCTTTGATGTCATGATATCAGGTCTGTTTGATGGGAGGTGGTTCATCTTATACTTCTCTAATATAATTCTCATAGGTTAGTGCCTTCTGGTTTGCAAGTTTGATATCTGGGATGCCTCCCCTTTCAGATATGTTGATTAAGGAAGCTAGGGTTGCTAGTGCATCTATGAAATCATTCCTGTTCTGAGAGATGTGGATGAAGGATATTTCATCTAATTCCATAGCCATTTTGATAACTTGTTGATGGTAGGGCAGCAAATGCAATTCTTTGGTGTGATATGCCCCAGTGGTTTGCATGATAAACATCTCAAAATCTCCAAAGACAGCCAACCGTTTGACATCCATGGATGGGCCAGTTTCAATCCCATTATACAGCCTTCATACTCAGCCGTGTTGTTGGTGTTGACAAACTGCAAGTTGGTAACCACGGGATACTATTATCCCAAATTAGATACCAGAACTGACCCTGCTCCGACACCTTCCATGTTTACGGCTCCATCAAATTACAATTTCCAAGATCGGACTGTATTTTCATAATGGATTTGTTGAATTGTCATTATTCCTTCATCCGGGAAATACGTTTCTAAGGGTTCAAAATTCCCTAATGGTGCTTCGACCAATTGATCCACAATTCCTTGACCTTTGATGGACTTTTGAGTCACGTAGATGATGTTGAATTGTTGGAGGATCAATTGCCATTTGGACAGTCGGCAATTCAACATGGGTTTTTTGAATACGTACTTAAGAGGATCCATACAGGATATGAGATAGGTTGTTTGCCCATGAAGATAATGTTGTAACCTTATGGCGGTCCATGGTAGTGCACACCAGGTCTTTTCAACCAAAGTGTACTTTTGCTCGCCGCTACTGAATCTTTATTGAGGTAATAGATAGCTATTTCCTTGCCTCTATCATATTTTTGTCCCAGCATGCATCCCATAGCATTGTCATTGATTGACAGGTACATAAACATGGGAACATTGCCCCTTAGAGGTACCAAGGCGGGAGCTTTGACCAATTGCTTTTTGATGGAAAGGAAGGCTTTTTGACACTCTTCATTCCACTTCATGGAGGGATTTTTCCTTAATAACTTAAAGATGGGCTCACACTTTGCTGTGAGTTGAGAGACGAATCTGCTGATGAAATTGATTCTCCCCAAAAATCCCTGTATTTCCCTTTTTGTTCGGAGCATGGGAATTTCGGTGATTGTTTTAATTTTGGTGGGGTCTAGTTCAATGCCTCTTTGGCTTACCAGAAATCCCAGCAAATTACCAGACTTAACACCGAAGGCACACTTGGCCTGATTCAGCTTCAAGTTTTATTTGCGCAATCGGTTGAAAAGTTTTTTGAGATGGTCGATATGGTCATCTTCCTTACGAGATTTTATGATGATGCCATCCACATAAACCTCTATTTCTTTGTGCATCAAATCATGGAAAAGGGCCATCATGGCTCGCTCATAGGTGGCACTAGCCTTGATAAGGCCGCATGATAAACATCTGTCGACGTCGGGATTTTTATTTGTCCCTTTTCTATTCTTTTCTTTTGGTGTTCTCATGTTAGGTGAGATTTGTTTGAAAAAACAAGTTGTGAAAAGGTCCGACATGTATATGTCGATGATTGGACTGTAAGAGTCGCCAGTTGATTTTTTAAATGGTTGTACCAACACAACCGAGAAAAGGTTTGCACATTAACCCATTGATGTGACACTACTTAACGGGTCTGTGAAACCAAGATTCGTTAGGGACCGGGGACTTGGTTATGCGGAGGGAAGGTATTAGGCACCCCCTGACATTCGTGTTGCCACGGTGACCGCCACTTTTTAATTAAATTGTTATATGAATGCGTGTGTGTGTGTGTGGATCAATGTGTAATTATCTAGAAGTAGTGCTATGCCTCGTTCGCACCTATATACAAAGGGTTTGAATTTTGTATAAAAGTTCAGTTTTAACAAGATATAGCAATGATGTTTTGTAAAAGAGGTTTTTCAAACCCTTGTGCTCAATAGTAATTGAGGCTTGTGATACTTCTATTTTATTATGTGTTCGGCTTGATTGCTTTTATTTTTGAGATGCGAAGCATCTTCGAGAAAATAATATACATAGCAGTGCCGAACTCCTTATGGGCATGAGAGCCGTCTAAGGAAATTCAACACCATGAATAATTTACAAGCCATGCACAACTAAAAATGTCCATCACGGGAACCGAATCTAGATTCAGGAAACTGAATCTGTGATCACATGATTCCAAGGCTCACATGATGTGATAATTAATATGAAAGCTGTAAATAGTATATATATATATATATATATATATATATAAGTGGTAAATATATATATAAACAATCAACCACCATGAAGCACCTCCATGTGGGATTGAGAAAATGTAAATAAAGCTGTAAAAACGATCAACCGCCTTGAAGTAAACTCCAAGCGGGACGAAATGTTAATAAAGCAATAAAACCCAATCAACTACCACGAAGCACCTCCATGGGGGATTGAGAAAATGTAAATAAAGCTGTAAAAGCGATCAACCGCCACGAAGTAAACTCCAGGCGGGACGAAATGTAAATAAAGCAATAAAAGGCCACAAAGTAAACTCCAGGCCAGACTGAAATGTAAATATACATATATATATAAAAGCGATAAACGCAGTGGATATATATTGATCCAGGCCCGCTTCGTTAATTCGCATTCGAGGATATATATATATATATATATATATATATATATATATATATATATATATATATATATATATATATATAAGCGGCAAACGCACCGGATGTGAAATCCAGGCTCTATCAAATAGAGTTTGATGGCAACAACATATATATAAATATATAGAAATCCAGGCTCATCGAACAGAGTTCGACCACAGTTTATATATAAGTATATATATAAAAACAATAAACGCTCCGGATGTAAATCCGGGCTCAATCGAGGTATAACTAGATAATGTTAGTCCATATATATATATATATATATACAAAAAGAAATAAAAGACACGGATCGAAGTCCAGGCATACACACGTAACACTACTCTCAACGTGAAGAACTGTGTGTGCACAGTAATGGAGAAAGACTTTAGAAAGTGCAAGAAGGCATACAGTGGACTGCCAAAGAAGACTTCAATAGCTTTAAATGGATGAACACTTAGCTCCTACCGGTAAAATATAGCAATATAGAAGCTCACAATTGTTTAAAATGAGAAAGCATTTAATTTATAGTGTGTAAAGAGCAAATTGGACAGGGCTTTCTCGCCTTTTCTCTATTAAAAATGGCTTCCCCAAGCCCTCTATTTATAGAGGGGGAGCCACATGTGTACCTACGGCAGCCGCAGATGCACCTGCGGCTACTCGGGCTGCCTCGAGCTCCGCGGGTCTTGCTGTCTCGAAGTATGTGCACGTGTGCAACGTGATATTCGCTCGAACTTTCAGAACTTCAATCCGGGCATCCGATCGAGGTGTATAAGACCTTTCACGACATGCTGTTGTCGAGAGCTACACAATAGCATGGGATTAGAGGTTGTACGAAGTCAGGAAGATGGGACCATGCCCTTGGTCTTCAGGCTTCAAATTCTATCTAGTGTTCTGTCTTGTGTAGTAGTCACTCGGGATTGGAGCTCTTTGGTTCTTGTAGGATATTTTTATGTAGAATGTATGTATGAATGTTGAGACGGCACAATGTGGGATCGAGATGGCAAAATGATGATTCTGCCCCTCACCGGGGTTATCTCCGATTTGAGCTGATTTAGTAGTTGTTGCCAGGGTTATCTCTGAGATTGGACTGCTACATGTGTTGACCGTCCTCTGGGTTGTCTCTGAGGTATGCCTAACCTCCTGGGGTTATCTCCAGGCTTGGGGAATGAGTGCCTCAGGGCTATCGCCGAGTGTTGAAGCTGATTGCATGGGTTTGAAACAAGCATTTCTGGGGTTATCTCTGGAACTGTAACTGCATGCCTCGGGGTTGTCTCCAAGGTTTGAACTGCATCTCCCAGGGAGTTCTCTGGGACTGGAATTGAGCGGGGTTGTCTCCGAGATGGACCTAAAACTCCCGGGGTTATCTCCGGGACTGGGACTGAATGTCTCGGGGTTGTCTCCGTGATTGAAAAGATTGCTCCGGGTTATCTCTAGAACTGGAACTATATTCCTCGGGTTGTCTTCGAGGTTAAAATTGAGTATCCCGGGGTTGTCTCTGGGATTGAATTGAATATCTCGGGGTTGTCTCCGAGATGGAAAATTGAGTATCCCGGGGTTGTCTCCGGGATGTGCTAATTTGACTTATAAGGTTATCTTTAGAAGACGATTTTGCCCTCCTGCAATGTTAGTAACAGGAATGAAAAACTTTCGAGTGTCTACAGATGCCCCACTTTATCATATTCATGCAATGTAACAACATGGATAGGATAAAGAATACTAGACACTTAAAATATGATAAGATATTCATGATGCAATGTACTGCAGGATGATACAAATGTATTATGCATGTGGTTTGTTAGACCATTTTCCAACGGGATGTGATGACCGCTATCCCCATAACTTGTGATGGGGACTGGAGTTATCACTGATAGCCCTAATGAACTGCTTGGATGTGTACTCCAAAGTCCTTAGGAACTTTAAGAATGTTGACGTTGGGGTTATCACCGAAGTCCTTAATCCTTGGTACAGATTTTTCGCCATAGATGTTCTTCTCATGTGCAAGAGACTCTGTGGGGATGTATTTTGCCTTTTGAGGATGTGTATAACATATTCCATCATCAGTCCTCCCCGATGAGGATGTTCTTTCCTGGTTTGTATCGCCAAGTCTTTCCAGAGTTCGGTTGGGGTTATTTGCAAATAGTTTGTTTTTGTCAGGGTTACCTGATCCTCGCTAAAATGTACATCAACGGATGAAATCCCGGCTGGGGATAATATCAAGGTTGCTTGACCTTCGTTGACGTGTGCATCAACGGTTGAAATCATCGGATGGCTTCCGATGCTTCGTTGGATTTACTTGCCAACGGCTGAAGTGACGTCAAGGTTACTTGACCTTTATTGAAATGTGCTTCAACGGCTGAAATGTATGTAGTTTCCGCTGGGGAGAAGAGTTTTGGAGTCCCGACCCCAAACTGACGGCATCGGACCTTCGTGAGGTATTATCGAATGTAGTTTGCAACATATATGATCATTGATATAGTAAGCCGGTGTCTGGGCGAATACTAACGAGTGCAAAGTAGACTTGTAGATTGGTCCATGAAAACTAGGATTTCAAGCTTTTTTGCTCAATCGTGTAATATTCTTTTTCCTAATTTGGCCTTTTTAGTTTGTGGGAACTCTTTTGCAACTCAAACTGGACCAAGTTAGAGGGGTGAGCCCCACCCAGGGTAGCTACAGGTACACCTGCGGTAGCTACAGGTACACCTACAGCCAGCTGTGTGTGGCCTTTAAGGTAGCTATGTAGGAAATCTGAGAGCTCTTCTTCAGATCTCCTGAGTTCGGGCGTCTTTCTGCAAATTGTGTCACTGTACAAGTGTTCTACACTGTCCTGGTAACATATGCATGTCTTCTTTTCCAGTTTCTATCCGTTGGAAAATGACTTTTTATATGAAATGCGTCTAAACACATAGTAGTGAATATGCATGCTCATATGTCTTGATAGAAAATATTCAACATAGTAAAGGTTAGTATTAAACTATGCTGAACACAGTGATGTGAAAAACTTTGACTTTTGAAACAATCAAATTGGTACCTTTTTCTGCTATTTCTTATCCTATTTGGGGACAACTGAGCAAAGGTAGTAAGCAAAGCAATCCTGGTATTTAATCTACCGTCATGGATTGGGACTTTGACATGTTCATGCATTATAGAATGTTTATGACTGTGGGTAGGTGTGCTTCAGAATGACCACCTAGTCATGCCTATGTGCATGTGGATAATCCTATTTACAAAGGAGACTGGCAAATTTTTTTAAAAGTCTAGGCATTGGGTAGACCTACATTTTAACTCTACTATAGGCGTATGTTAAAGTAATGCATGCATGCATATAGTCATAAAAATGCATAAAAAAATGCTCCAGGTTAGAATTTGCCACACCCTTTCTGAGGTGATTTAGAGATTTGTGTCCAGATATTATGGATTTGGATCAGCCGAGTAGTTCCCGCAGGACCACTTCAGGTGTGCGGAGGAGGGCGGTGATTCGTCGTTTGGTGGAGGCGGTGATTCGTCCTATCCAGGTTAATGTACCGGATGTCGAGGATGAGGAGGAGGATGTACCGGTAGCGGCTTTAGCTCCTGCAACTAATGTTCTCCGTAGGATCTTCCAAGCATTCAGCTGGCTATTCTAGAGCTTTTGGGTGATTTGAGTCGCCACCCCTCGGTTTACTTGCATGCAAATGAGGTAAAAGCTGGGTTTGATCTTCCTTTTTCCTATTGAGGAGGAGCAAGGATTTTGACATTGATTTGCATGTGATGTAGGTTCTTGACTTTACCAGCCTCGAGGGAACTGGTTCAGCATACACTCCCTGTATCAGGTTCTGCATCCAGATTATCGAGGTTTTGTGCATGGTTGGGGCTTTGGGGCGTTCCTTTCCATCCTTTCCCGCCGTTGTCCCTGGGGTTACCTCAGGGCATTATATGAGCGCTGGTTTCACCAGACTCAGTCTCTTCATTTATTGGATTGTGAGGTGACGATGACACCGATGGATTGACAGTTTTTCACCTGTATGGAGTTTCGAGGGGCGCCAGTGCCATGTACGGCTAATATTACCCTGACTGCCGTCAGATCCTCATTGGGAGTTCCGGCTGAGGCGCTCAAGGGCAGGACCGACCGTACTGGTCCTTTGAGCATAGATGCTATGAGTGGACTGTTGAGTGAGCCCATGCCCGCTGATGTGAGAGTCATGGATCGCATTGTTCGACGATTGTTCCTGATGATTATCAAGGGTTATTTCATAGTTGATAACTCTTCCACGGTGTCATTCACTTTGATTCGCGCCACTCGGGAGGTCGACCGTATTGGAGAGTATGATTAGGGCTCCTACACCTTTGCCTAGTTCCTCAGGGGAATGCGCATGCGTTCGTAAGGCTTGACAGAGGCTTGGCTAGGATTTTACCCATTTCTGCTAGTGAGTATTTCTCTTTTAATTTCCCGTGTACAGGTTAAGAGTGTTCACTGACAGCAGATGTTCGCCTTTGTATTGGCAGTTTTGGGCCTATGAGAGGCTTCCATGTTTGCGTCCTGTGGATGTGTTAGGTTTAGAGACCTATCCACGAGGACGACGATGGCATCACTTCATTCGGACGAAGGTTCTTGTAGCTGAGGGTTTCACCCATTGTCGCTTACAGTTGGAGCTGTTGACAGCTGATGTCATCACTTGGGTTCCCTACTCTGGGGAAAATTTGACCATTGGATTTGAGGATGGATTCCCGACTGGTGTCGAGCACGTGATATCCACCCGTAGGATTCCTCTCTTCACAGATGGAGGATGGGAGCTCTATTTAGGAGAGCGTGCTATTAGGAGCACCACAAGAGAGATTCATATACCGGTCTTGCCTCCTGCTAGGCGTTATTGGCCTGTGTTGTAGTCACCCGTCGATGACATCCCATTGATGGGTATTGACGGATACACTTTGTCAGAGGGTCCACATACTCAGGATACGTTCTATCACTGGTGGTCCCCTCGTACCATCGGAGCCCAGACCTGCGCCACTCAATTTATGGGGGATATAGTTCCTGGATCCGTGATGATGACGGACTGGATGGCCTGTGTTCGAGATCCTACTCATTTGACACAGAATGACAGTTTGACCTAGTAGTTAGACCAGACACATTTTTTCATTCGACACTTGGGAAAAGATCCTTTGGAGGTAGATACTTTTGATCCTTCCAGCTCAGGCGCTAGCCCCTCAGGTGACCCATATGGCTTTGTCAGTGCAGATCCTCCTTTGTATAGGCCTGACATCCCTGTTGATAGAGATCCAGTGACTCAGGAGGAGTTACATCAGGTGCACATGATTGATGATGTAGATATTGACACCATTATCTTCTTCTGATGTGTATTCTCGTTATCTCTTTTGATAGGCCTCTGTTAGATATTGGGTGGCTGTGCCCCATTCTCGCTATATCTTTTGATAGTCCTCTGTTAGTAGTAGGGCATCTGTGCCCCATTTCCCTGTATTTTTAGCTGTACAGCGATGATATATGTAGATGATGATGTACTTAGGAATGTATGTAATGTTTTCCATTCCCTACATCATATTGTTATCTATTGATTGTCATACATTTATCATGTTATGCATATGTATGTATGTCCAGAGATATTCAGCATTGACCCTTAGATGGTCTTATGATACGGCCTACACAGATGTCTTCTTCGACAGTTAGCCGCATAGATCACACCCCACCAGTATTGGTGGTATCCCGTCTGAGAACCTGGTATGATAGTATGTCACCTCCAGATAGGGTGACCATAGATCAGATATTACAACATTTCATGACCCTCTTGATGTTTTAGGTTCCCTCGGGCTTTGTAGATGGCATGCTAGAGTATTGGGTGCCAGAGAGGTAGGTTTTCCGGTTTGGGACCCAGGAGTTGACTCCTACATTAGAGGAGTACGAGCGTTTAACGGCTTTGCCCTTAGATAGACCTTGAGCTAGGATGGCTGTCGAAGATATGCGCTGGCAGTTCATGACCCTCACCGGGTTACGGCGTAGAGTAGTAGAGGATGAGATTACATCCTGCCATGTATTATCTCAGAGTTTCTTGATAGACAGATTCGGCTCATTGGACAGCTATGCTCGGCACTCCGGGGATTTCACCACACCAAAGGATCAATGAAATTTGGCCAGAGTGGATGAACTCGTGATATGTATAGTGGCGTATGTGTACATGCCACGATATATGGATGAGCTGGACATAGGTGTCATCATGACAGTGAGAGCTCTCAGGGAGGGTCATACCATTATCCCGATGATTGTGTCAAAGACGTTGAGGTCAACCACGTTTTGTAGCACCTACCCTACAGAGGTATTTACATGCAGCTCGGTTATGTTATATGTGTGGTTTATGTCATACTTGAGACCGAATGACACTTTTCGATGACACGAGTATTGCTTTACCCATGATATAGCTATGTCTTACTCCTTTCAAACATCGGAGTGTATAGACGCTATGTCTTGGTCAGTATTTTTGGCAGGGATTGGTGATCCGTTTGGCATCCTGCCGTGTACAGGGCTCAGTTCACCCTATAGCTTCATTACTCATGCTCCAGGCATAGATTATCTCCCTCTGGCTGGTTTGAGGGGCATGACTACCTACCACCCACTGGCTGTGATGTCACAGTTTAACCAGTTCTAGGACTTCCATCCTTTTGAGGGGGCGTTAGGTCAGCATGTGGCTTCTCACCATTTATCAGTAAAGGACCGATCCCGGGTGTATGCCTGTTGGGATCAGCGTGAGAGTGCTGCATTTTTTGTTAGCCATCCGGGCTGTTCGTCAGAGTATTCTGCGTGGATGGAGACAAAGACTTCATCTGCTGCGGTAGTATCCAAAGTGTCGAGTATTGATTCAGATAGTGGAGAGCCCATAGAGGACATTGATTCTCACACCAAGGAGAAGCCATTCACTGGGTTGCCCGCAGCTCTTGTAGAATCTCCCAGTACGAGTGCTACTGTGATCCAGCATGCAGTACAGTATTTTGAGCATAGTCTTCAACTGATGACCTTCGAGAGAGATCAGGCTAGGGCATTGATGTTGAAAGCTCTTGATGGGAGAGACGCCGCTCTATTAGAGAGAGATGATGCCTTACGTGAGGCCCCCAAATCCGGTTCTCTTTCAACCCGACAGATGGTGCTCCACGGTGCTACAGTTCACACAAACATTCAATTGAAATACCTCAAAAGAACGAATATGTCTTATATATATTCCAAAACAATACTACCATTCCCCAGGTTCTTTATAACAGTTACATTTGTTCTTGTCATAATATCAAATATTATCATTACAAACCTATACTATTACATAGGTACGCTACGAGTTCACTTTAGCCTTCCCTTTATCCTTGTCGAATCCTTTGGTCATACCGTCTAAACTGCAAACATATGGTTCAAGCAAGTATGAGCATAACAAGCTCAGCAAGTACAACAAATTTATTTTAAAAGCATGCTTGAAACATAGGAATCGTATATCTTCAATAACTGAATAATAGTTATGAAGTACTATCCATAACTTAAAATAATGTTTCTTTTCCTTCAAAACATTTTGTAATAATCAATAATCTATAATTCATCAATTCTGGTTCAAGACGTGAACGTCTTATAGTATCTTTGAAAAAGGACAACCCGGCACGAAGTCCGTAAGTCCGCCATAGCTTACGAGCACTTCTGAGTGATCAGCTCATAATACTCTATGTTGATCAACACTACATCCTATAAACGTGTGTACGTTTAAGTTGTGGCAACCTCACGTGCCCATCGAATACTCGATGAAAAACATTTGTTTATACATATTCAGGCTTACCTTGAATCCGTACCAAATAGTTGGCGTATGATAGCGTTAGCAATTCTATATTGAAAGACTTGTAAACAGTTCAATCAATCTATCAAGATTAGTCTAGCCGAGCTAAAACTGGCATCGACTCTTTCTTCAAAACCATACATGCATCTCATAATTTGAATCATTTGAAAACCTGGCTAACACGAAGGTTAGACAAGCGTTTAGGAAAAACTTTCCTTCAGCGTTCGCTAAAGTACAATTACGTTTCCTTTGAGTCTTTACAGTCTCTACAATACATAATCACATAACATACCACATTAGGTCATGAACGAACATACTTGGTTCCTAAAGAATCTTACCCTTCTTCTCAATCTAATTCCTTATTAGATTTGTTATTTATGGGTTCCGGCTTTCCGTCATTCTTTTACATCATCCTTACCAACTTCGTTCTCTTATACTTAAGTGAAATTATTTCACTAATACAACTCGGTTCGAGTTAAACATCTTTCCTTACGGCTTACTAACGTTCGTATGTTATTAATCAAAACTCGATCGTCATTGATTAAGTATGCTTACTACATACCATTTGCGTTCATCTTACTTGACTTTCTTTTAACCCTAGGTGATCATACTTGGGTTTTAATTATGACTTAATAATGTTTTATTAAGTCCTTTAATTTATTGTTAGACAATTCCATTCAACTTCTACTTGCAATCTGTGACGCCCCCAAAATAGGTATACAACACCCATTCTGAGTCGCCAAATACATGGTACAGAAAGCAAACTATAACTTCAATAATACAAATGTCGTGCAAAATACGACGACACATACTGTGAGTTTAAATACAAATATTGTCTTCTAGACAATATCCACACTCAAATAAATCCTCATTACAATTATTCAAACACTATTTTACAGAAATAGTGAGGACTGCTAAAACATCTTTCTAGAACCATCACTCCATACCCCGACTAGATCCTGCTATGTTCTCACCTCCTGAGAAGAAAAATGGAACAAAAAGGAAAAGGGTGAGCTCAACTAGCCCAGTAAAGAATATTATGACTAAGATAATATACAAACAAATTATCGTTAGTCTTCAACAGGGAAAAATCTGATAGAATATAATCGACAACAAGTTTTAGATCAACAACTGCAGCGGAAACAGCAAACCATTAGAAGAGTCAAGTAGAGAAAGAATTCTACTATCTTCTAAGATTTAAAAGTCCATCATCAATATTTTATCCATGTAACATCAATTAATAATCATCTTTATCCAAATATTCATCTTTACACTACAGGCCAAAGATATTCATTTGTATCACCTGTCAGTCATGTTCATCTCAACACCTGTTCATCTTTGCACTACAGGCCAAAGATATTCATCAAGTAATCATACATCTTTGCACTACAGGCCAAAGATATTCATTAATATCATCATTTAGGACTGAGGATGATGAAAAATATCTTAAAGAGAACGAATCCAGTGAGACAGAAGGACAAATATTAGGGATTCGTATAACAGTTTATCCAAGATCAATAATACTTCATAATAATCAATTGTGAAGCAGAATTCAAAAATAAAGATCAAAACATGGATACAATCAAAGATAGTAACCATAATAGACATCTTGGACAAAAAGAAAAAATTTTATTTTTCGGTGAATAGTGCCGTATTCGTGAATAGTACCGTATACGTGAATAGTGCCGTATACGTGAATAGTAATCCCGACACAAAAAGTTCCAAATTTGATAAAAACTCATATCAATATTTCAGCATAATGATATTGAAGAAAATAATATCATTAAGAAGAAAATAATATCCCTTACCTCAAAATATCAGTACTTCTGGTCGGAATACCGGTATAAGGCTGAAAGAAACTTGCTCTGATGAATAGAAACTCTCAAAGTATCTAAATACTCACAAAATACACTCAATAATCTAGAGAGAGAAAGAGAGAAAACTTGTTTCTGGTGTGATTTTTAATTCTAACTTAGCCCTCTATTTATAGGAAAATTTTAGTAGGCTTGACCTGCAACCTGATGGCTTTACCTGCTACTATTCCCACCCACCACATTTGAAATATAATTCAGCACATTTCTTCACCAACCACAAGTGGAGCCCACCAATTCTAGAATTTTCCATCAAAATGATAAACTCCAAAAATTCAACAATTTCTGAACCAGTTATCAGGTAAAATTCATAATAAATCATACGTTCATTTTTAACGGTTCCAAATTTGTGGACATATACTCAACTTATATATGTATAACATATCCAAAAATTACCACGATCCAACGGTCGGATTAAAAATTATAACACCCGCAATATTTCTCAAAAACCCTGATTTGATTTTTAATATCTCCATTCCGATAAAAATACTGATAAAACACCTCAACATTAACTCCTTCATTTTTAACCACAAAAATATATTCCTCATTTATATCCACATAAAATAAATATTTCCTTATCATATGAATCAATAATTAATTATTCACAAATAATATTACAGAATCACATTTATGACAACCAGGCCGTTCCCAGGAAAGAGGGGGCTTTCCAATAAGGATTTCTCCTTACTGGCGCGCAATTAGATGACCAAACCTCTCCTTAGACAGAACTTTCTAGACATTGCCAATAATGTTATATAATAATATTATTCAAATAATATGAATTATTGATCTGATAATGGAAAATACTGTGCAGCAACAATTATTGAAACAACAATAATATAAAATATCAATGCAACAATTATTGAATCAATAAAATAAAATATTGAACAATAACTACTGTAACAATTATTGAGTAGTGCCTTCTTACGTAAGAATTAATAATTGGTGCAATACCGCGTGCTACTGTATTTTAATCACCGGGTATTCCAACAGTATTAACGGTAACAACTACGCCGTTATTTATAAATAACTTATACTTGTCATTTTCTTCATCCAATCGCTTTCTGTTATGGGGCCCACACAAGGCTGCGCCGTCGTACGAATATTCCCCGACAGCAAGAATATTCCACGACCAAACGAATATTCCCCGACAAAATGAATATTTTATAACTACTTGCTTATTTTGCAAAATTTGCACATTTCACCCATAACCAAAGTATTATATCAAATTAGCCCCTTATTATTCACAATAATATTTAGAGAAAATTTGATTTTATTCATTAATAAGTTGGGGTCTTACAACCTCCCCTCCTTATGAAATTTCGTCCTCGAAATTGACGTACGTACCTGATGTTTCAAAAAGGTGAGGATACCTCGCTTTCATTTCTGATTCCAACTCCCAGGTCATTTCTTCAATAGCATGGTTTCTCCACAAAACCTTAACTTGTGGTATAACCTTCGTGCGTAGGACATGCTCTTTCCTATCCAAGATCTTAACAGGTACCTCCTCGTACGTTAAATCTTTAGCTATCTCGTCTGGTTCTAACTCAATAATGTGGTTCGGGTCTTTAACATATTTACGAAGCATAGATATGTGAAAAACATTATGAACACGAGACATGTTTGGAGGTAATGCGAGTCTATATGCCACATTTCCTATTCGCTCAAGAATCTCAAATAGACCAACAAATCTTGGATTGAGCTTTCTTCCCAAATCTTGTAACTCCCTTCCATGGTGCAACACGTAACAATACATGATCCCAATATTAAATTCCACGTCCTTCCAATGAATATCCGCATAACTCTTTTGTCGATCCTGTGCCGTTTGTATACGTTGTCGAATCGTTTGGATCTTCTCTGTAGTAATGCGTACCAACTCTGGTCCCAACAATGTTGCTTCACCCATCTCGTCCCAGCATACTGGAGAATGACATTTTCTTCCATACAATGCCTCGAATGGAGCCACACCTATGCTCGCCTGATAACTGTTGTTGTAGGAGAATTCCACCAATGGTAGGTACTTATCCCAACTCTCTTTGAGATCTAGGACACAAAGTCTTAATAAATCTTCAAGAGTTTGAATAGTCCTCTCTGATTATCCGTCCGTTTGAGGATGGTATGTCGAACTGAATCGTAAATCCGTGCCCATAGTTTTCTGCAAGCTAACCCAAAATCGTGAAGTGAATCTTGGGTCACGATCCGAAATTATGGATACTGGCATGCCATGCAATCTCACAATCTCATTCACGTACATACTAGCAAGACGTTCAAGGGAATAAGTCTCACGTATCGGCAAGAAATGAGCGGACTTGGTTAATCTATCAACAATAACCCAAATCGCATCTATGCCTTGAGAAACCTTGGGAAGACCCGTAACAAAATCCATAGTAATGTGTTTCCACTTCCATTTCGAAATTTCAAGTGGTTACAATGGACCCTTTGGTACTTGATGCTCCGCTTTTACACGTTGACAAGTTAAACATCTCGAGATAAACTCCGCGATCTCTCTTTTCATATTGCTCCACCAAAATGTATGTCGAAGATCGTGATACATTTTGGTACTCCCAGGATGGATTGCAAACGGTGTGTTGTGTGCCTCCATCATTATTCTATGCTTCAAGTCAAAATCGTTAGGAACACAAAGTCTGAAGTTGACTCGAAGTATTCCTTCTTCATCGATTCTTGCTTCTGGAATAGCACCTTCTTGCACTTTCTTCTTCATAAGCATCAGCTCCATGTCCGTAGCTTGAGCAGCTTTAACTTTATCGATTAAAGTCGGTTCTACTCGTATATTTGATATCATCATGTGGGTACTTGGAGCCTTCATCTCTATCTCCATCCTTTGTAAGTCATACAAAATGGGCCTTTGTGTTAACAATATTGCACTCGTACCCGCATATGATCTTCTACTCAATGCGTCAGCTACTACGTTTGCTTTTCCAGGATGATATTGATATGATCGTAATCTTTCAACAGTTCGAGCCAACGTCGCTGCCGCATGTTGAGTTCCTTTTGGGTGAAGAAATATTTGAGGCTTTTATGATCTGTATAGATCTCCACTTTCTCCCCATACAGGTAGTGTCTCCAGATCTTCAACGCAAAAACGACTGCTGCCAACTCCAAATCATGAGTAGGATAATTCCTCTCATATTCTTTGAGTTGTCGTGAGGCATAGGCTATGACTTTCCCATGTTGCATGAGAACACATCCTAACCCTTTGCCTGAAGCATCGCTATAGATAACAAATCCATCCGAACCAGATGGTATTGTCAGAACAGGTGCCGAAATGAGTCTCCTCTTGAGTTCTTGGAAACTCTTCTCGCATTCCTCACTCCATACAAATTTTGTATCTTTCCGAGTCAGCTAAGTTAACGGAGTAGCGATTCGAGAAAATCCTTCCACGAATCTCCGATAGTAACCAGTTAAGCCTAGAAAGCTATGTATTTCGATTACTGACTTAGGTTGCTCTCAACTGTGACTCATATCCCAATCTTGGATAGCACGTCACAATGACACCTATCAGTTTACTACCGCACGAATATGGCGTCCCCTACGGAGAGTCTGGATTCAGTGCATTCCACAAAGGAAGTCACCAGATAAAGGCTCGGGTACAAACTTCTACAGTTAGGTTTTTAACTCCTGAAGTTCAATAGGAGCCATTCGATATGAGATTTTAGAAGTGAGTTTCGTACCAGATTCAAAGATGATACAAAATTCAATATCACGCGTAGGCCAAGAAATTCTTCAGAAAATACGTCAGGGATTTACTAACAATAGAAATATCATTCAAATCTGACGTATTTTTGTTCAAGTCCATAACATAGCTAAGAAAGCTTGACATCCGTTTTTTAATAAACGAATGACTTTACGGCTTGATATGAAAGAGTTTGACTTCAATGGTTTGGTTGCTTGAATTTGAATAACAGGTTGCTTAGGAATATGAAAACTAACAACCTTACGAAAGAATCAATTTTGGCATGATGAGTGGTTAACCAATCAATTCCTAAAATCACATCAAAAGTAAGTATCTTTAAAGAGATAAGATCAACAGGTAATGTGATAGTGCCAACTTGGATCATGCAAGATTTATAAATAGTGGATGTAACGAAAGTTTCTCCTAACGGAGTTTCCACAGATAAATCAAAGTCTAATTTCTCCGGAGTCAAGTTTAAACGTTGAGCACAAGTAGGAGAGATAAATGAATGGGTAGAATCGGTATCTAATAAGGTATAAACTTCGTAAGAATTTATAATTAACTAACCCGTTATACCTTCGTTCGGGTTCCTCGCGTTTTGGGCAGTCACGACAAACGCTCTTCCAGAAATCGCCGACTTTATTTTGTCCGTATCCGCCTTTGGTGTCACCGTCCCAGCTGGACTTGGTTTCGCTATAGTACAATCTCAAGCGATATGTCCTTCCTTTCCACAGTTATAACATACCTTGGATTGTTGTGGGTAGTTTGGGCTGATATGTCCCTCTTTCCCACATTTGTAACATACGACCGGTGGTCATTCTCCTCCCCTAGAAACAGTTGATGTTTGTGCTGACGTCTTCACGTTATCATTGTTGTACCTTCTCTTCTTGAAATCTCCTCCCGACTCGCTCCTTCTATTATCACGACCACGATTACCACCAGAGTGGTTACCGCTTTTGTCCGAATATTTTCCTCCCTGCTGGTTTTCATTGCTTCGATGACTGCCGCCACCGGTATGACCCTGGTTGTGGTCCCTCGGTTGCACATACTCATTATCTCGCTCTAATAATTGAGCCCTGTTTACAACATCTGAATATAAAAAAAATTTATGAGAGATAAGATATTGCCGAATCTCGGGTTTTAGACCTCTCAGAAACTTCCTTGTCATTCGTTCCTCATTGTCGACCAAATGAGGTGCAAACCTGGATAACTCTGCAAACTTCTCCTCGTACTGGGACACCGTCTTGTTGTTTTGTTCCAGTCTGATAAACTCCACCTCCTTCATATGACGAATACTTTCAGAAAAGTACTTGTCATTGAATAGTTTTTGAAATGTTTCCCAGGACATGTTGAGTGCGTCAGGCTGGGTACGCTTCACAGACTCCCACCAGTAGTCTGCCTCACCGCGGAACATAAAGGTAGCGAATGGAACCTTCTGTTCCTCCGTGCATCCCAAGACATCGAATATCTTGGTAATTTGCTTGACCCACGTTTCCGCCATGATTGGATCCGGCTTTCCCTTAAATTCTGGTGGTCCCAATTCTTTGAACTGCTTAGCTGTGACAAACCGTGCGTTGTTATCATTTTCACCCGTATTCTGCACACGAGTCTCCCTCGTCTGACTTTGCATGAACTGCAAAAAGTTCCTAAACATTCCATCATTCATCGTTTGCTCGGTAACGTTGTTTACAGGAGGAATATTGCCTTCTTGTTGCACGTTCCCCAGGGTGGTGATTAAAGGTGTCTTCACGGTCTGATTTACTCCATTATTAACGTTCTCAGCTGCCATTCTTAAATCCTGCCATAAAACAAGGGTTAATAGTCATGTCATACATTATCCCTATACTCTGACCGACCAAATAAACTTAGTCAGGTCATACTAGCGAAGGAATTCCCCGTCTCTCCCCTCCTAGTTCTTGTCTCACATCTCAGCCAGGGATCATATCCCTAAGCTCTGATACCAACTGTGACGCCCCCAAAATAGGTATACAACACCCATTCTGAGTCGCCAAATACATGGTACAAAAAGAAAACTATAACTTCAATAATACAAATGTCGTGCAAAATACGACAACACATACTGTGAGTTTAAATACAAATATTGTCTTCTAGACAATATCCACACTCAAATAAATCCTCATTACAATTATTCAAACACTATTTTACAGAAATAGTGAGGACTGCTAAAACATCTTTCTAGAACCATCACTCCATACCCCGACTAGATCCTGCTATGTTCTCACCTCCTGAGAAGAAAAATGGAACAAAAAGGAAAAGGGTGAGCTCAACTAGCCCAGTAAAGAATATTATGACTAAGATAATATACAAACAAATTATTGTTAGTCTTCAACAGGGAAAAATCTGATAGAATATAATCGACAACAAGTTTTAGATCAACAACTGCAGCGGAAACAGCAAACCATTAGAAGAGTCAAGTAGAGAAAGAATTCTACTATCTTCTAAGATTTAAAAGTCCATCATCAATATTTTATCCCTGTAACATCAATTAATAATCATCTTTATCCAAATATTCATCTTTGCACTACAGGCCAAAGATATTCATTTGTATCACCTGTCAGTCATGTTCATCTCAATACCTGTTCATCTTTGCACTACAGGCCAAAGATATTCATCAAGTAATCATACATCTTTGCACTACAGGCCAAAGATATTCATTAATATCATCATTTAGGACTGAGGATGATGAAAAATATCTTAAAGAGAACGAATCCAGTGAGACAGAAGGACAAATATTAGGGATTCGTATAACAGTTTATCCAAGATCAATAATACTTCATAATAATCAATTGTGAAGCAGAATTCAAAAATAAAGATCAAAACATGGATACAATCAAAGATAGTAACCATAATAGACATCTTGGACAAAAAGAAAAAATTTTATTTTTCGGTGAATAGTGTCGTATTCGTGAATAGTACCGTATACGTGAATAGTGCCGTATACGTGAATAGTAATCCCGACACAAAAAGTTCCAAATTTGATAAAAACTCATATCAATATTTCAGCATAATGATATTGAAGAAAATAATATCATTAAGAAGAAAATAATATCCCTTACCTCAAAATATCAGTACTTCTGGTCGGAATACCGGTATAAGGCTGAAAGAAACTTGCTCTGATGAATAGAAACTCTCAAAGTATCTAAATACTCACAAAATACACTCAATAATCTAGAGAGAGAAAGAGAGAAAACTTGTTTCTGGTGTGATTTTTAATTCTAACTTAGCCCTCTATTTATAGGAAAATTTTAGTAGGCTTGACCTGCAACCTGATGGCTTTACCTGCTACTATTTCCACCCACCACATTTGAAATATAATTCAGCACATTTCTTCACCAACCACAAGTGGGGCCCACCAATTCTAGAATTTTCCATCAAAATGATAAACTCCGAAAATTCAATAATTTCTGAACCAGTTATCAGGTAAAATTCATAATAAATCATACGTTCATTTTTAACGGTTCCAAATTTGTGGACATATACTCAACTTATATATGTATAACATATCCAAAAATTACCACGATCCAACGGTCGGATTAAAAATTATAACACCCGCAATATTTCTCAAAAACCCTGATTTGATTTTTAATATCTCCATTCCGATAAAAATACTGATAAAACACCTCAACATTAACTCCTTCATTTTTAACCACAAAAATATATTCCTCATTTATATCCACATAAAATAAATATTTCCTTATCATATGAATCAATAATTAATTATTCACAAATAATATTACAGAATCACATTTATGACAACCAGGCCGTTCCCAGGAAAGAGGGGGCTTTCCAATAAGGATTTCTCCTTACTGGCGCGCAATTAGATGACCAAACCTCTCCTTAGACAGAACTTTCTAGACATTGCCAATAATGTTATATAATAACATTATTCAAATAATATGAATTATTGATCTAATAATGGAAAATACTGTGCAGCAACAATTATTGAAACAACAATAATATAAAATATCAATGCAACAATTATTGAATCAATAAAATAAAATATTGAACAATAACTACTGTAACAATTATTGAGTAGTGCATTCTTACGTAAGAATTAATAATTGGTGCAATACCGCGTGCTACTGTATTTTAATCTCCGGGTATTCCAACAGTATTAACGGTAACAACTACGCCGTTATTTATAAATAACTTATACTTGTCATTTTCTTCATCCAATCGCTTTCTGTTATGGGGCCCACACAAGGCTGCGTCGTCGTACGAATATTCCCCGACAGCAAGAATATTTCACGACCAAACGAATATTCCCCGATAAAATGAATATTTTATAACTACTTGCTTATTTTGTAAAATTTGCACATTTCACCCATAACCAAAGTATTATATCAAATTAGCCCCTTATTATTCACAATAATATTTAGAGAAAATTTAATTTTATTCATTAATAAGTTGGGGTTTTACACAATCATTCTTTACTGTCTAGCTTTTAAGACTGGCGCAGCGGCGCCAGTGATCCTTTGCTGTGCCGCGCTGCGGCGTCGCCCATTAGGGCTTGGAGACCGGACTCGACGCTGCGGCGCGAGTCCCTTTGTTAACTGCCGCGCCGCAGCGTGACTCTCCAGTAGGTTTCAACTTTGCCCGGCCATGCTTGGCGCTGCGGCGTGACCTATTTTTCCTAGGGCTGGCGCCGCGGCGCCCGCTCTGTGCACCAGAAATTTTTAATAGTTATTCTTTTAGGTGAGATTCCTGGCTTCGTAACTTCTTCGTTATAAGTCCGAATTGGCTTGTTCAAGAGCCTACGGTTCACAAATTTCATACTTTAAGTGTTCATGCAAGAATTTTATCTATTCGTCTTCGTTTGCTAAAATTTCACCTATTAGTCCATTTTTAATGAAAACGATAAACGTTCGTGAACGTTCAACGCTCGTTTCTTTGTTCTAAGTCAGAATACGACCATTTTTGAGTCCGCAACTCTATAACACCAAATAAGACTTGTCTCCATTGAAAACAAGTATTTCCAAGCTCAAACACAAAATTTGACTTCCATTCCGAGAATTTCACGAATTCGACGATCGTCGTCTAATCGTGTGAATTCCGGCGAAACTTCGTTACTTGAGATTTTTAAACCATTTCACTTGGATTCAATCCATCATACTAACATCTTGACATACATGCTTTGTTAACTTATAAACATGATAAGTTATTACTTGTTCATTGTGAGCTTATGACTTATACAATTTCAATTACATAAATTTTCATTTCTCATAACTTATGCCTTCTTTTCTCATGATTTCTTATGGCTTCAATCTTTTAACCACCATCCTTGCTTCTTATTATCGTTTTAACTTTATTAATGTAAACATGTTACCACTTCTTCAAATTTCTTATACTTTCATTATTGTTCTTCACCAATTCGTAACTTAAATGATTACGACTTGCTTAATCATAACTTATACGGCTTATTAAGACTTAAGCCCTTTGGTTTATCATTCCAACTTCTTCTTAGCATGCTAGCTCTACCAATACCCCCTTCTCTAACAATGGAAGAGAAAGAGAAACATGGTTAAAGATTACTTACTTTTGATGAACACTTGCTAAGCCTTAATCTTCTTCTTCTTGCTTCTTGAACTTCAAAGGTTAACTTGTTAGCTTATTCTCACTTACTCTCTTCAACCAATAAGCTATAAGTTATAGGTGGAAAGGCTAACAAAGAAAGTCTAACTTTATAAGTGCTTATTCTCTTAACCAAATAAGCTCTCAACCTTAAGTTGGATGAAAATATAACAACCCACAAATGAATTACAAAGCTTGCTATTTATAAGAAATCCTAAGTTAGGGTAGTTTAGTCTTTAATCCATTCACCTCCTTACTATTCATTACCTAGGCTTTAAATAAACTTGCTCCCCACATTATTTGCTTGCTCACCACATATACTTGGCCATCACACTTACTTAATCATTAAGTCTACTTGCTTCCCACATTATTTAGCCCTTAAGTTTACTTTGTCATCACTTATAAGCACTTTGTGTGATCACCACACTTACTTAGCCTCTAAGTTTTCTTGATCATCACCTTGGATTATCCATGGGTTGCTCCATTGTTTCTACCCATTGGATACTTACTTGGGCTTAAGTTAATTAACTTACTTAAATCATTTGGGCTTGAACATTAAATTACTTTGGGCTTGTAATTAAACAATCATTGGGCTTGCTCATTAACTTATATATTAGACTTAACCAATCTTACCTTTGGGCTCACATAATACTTAACAAATCCTACCAATTCTACAAATTCAATATATTGAGCTTAAAACCTTATAATGCATAATCACGTATTCATCTCGTATTCCCCTCGTATATTTATTCAATATATACGATATACCATCATTCATACGTACTCGTATAATACCTCGTATCTTACTCGTATTCATTACTTCGTATAATACCTACGTAGTATACGATCATCATTTAATTCATTACATACATTACATTTCTTTCTCGTAAATCATTTTTTTCTAATCGTTAGGTTTTTAAGTCCGCAGGTGAAAAACTGCGTTTTTCATAACTGAAATATTATTGGATATTCCATCTCACCTCGATATTCTATCGTTACGTATTTTTCGGAAGTTCAAAAATAGTTTCTGAGCTGAAATGCGTGAATAGTGTTTTTCAAAAAATTTCTCGGAAAGCTTTTATTTTCATCTTGAAAATTCAAACACTTTAAATCTACCACGTAGCCAAAATCCTATGATGTTCTGACATTTCTAGGTCATAGAACGACGTTCGATTAGCTTACTCCATAAATAATCAATTAAATTCATTTAATAAAAATAAAAATTTAATTCTCAAAAAAATTCGATTTTCTCGGGCGTTACATTCTTCCCTCCTTATAAGGATTCTGTCCCCAAAATCTCGCTAATAATACCTACACCACAGAGGATAATTTTTCTTTATTTTAATCTTGAGTTCCCACAATGCTTCTTTGGCATTGGGGTTCTTCCATTTCACCTTCATCGAAGGTATTATCTTTTCACACATGACTTATCACTTCCTACCAATTTGAGTTGGAAGTTAAACACTTACTAACACATTTCGCTATCTTCATATCATCTCAGTTATCCTTATTAACTTAGACTTATATGGAACTCAAATTCCTCCCTCAAAATAAGACTATACTTAGTATTCTACTGATCATGCATCCTCTTCTTCATTCACTTGTACTCCTCATTACTTAATTGTACTTAATTGACTCGGTCCATTATTGCGGATTGAGTCTATGTTTTGAATAACAATTCTACCCCTTCATTTCGTAATTTAACTTCTAACTCCATGCTTGCCATCTCCGTTGTTAACTCCTGCTAAGTTGCTAATGTCGACAGCTTTTCCTTACCCCTCATACTTAACACGTCGGTTTCTACGTCTTCCTTCCTTAAATGATATAAGATATCATAGTCCTCCCCCTACTGCATATTCAACTTTTCTTGTGTGAAAATATATTTCAGACTCTTAAAGTCCGTGTATATCTCACACTTCTCCCCGTATAAATATTATCTTCAGATTCTTAATTCAAAACTACCACTGCCAATTCTAGATCATAAGTAGGATAGACCTCCTCATAATCCTCTAACTGGCGTGAGGCATACACAATGACATTGCCATGCTATAAGAGCACACAATCATGTCACCTATGCGAACATCGAGATACACTACAAAATTCCCCGTATCATCTGATAAAGATAATAGAGGTGCCTTAATCAAACTTTCTTTTAAATCCTATGACGCTAATGGTACCTTCAACCATAGCATCTCACAAGGGTACCTATCAATTTATCACCGACTTACTCGACGCTCCTTACGACAAATCTAACTTCAATACATTAGTCAACCTAAATGACATAACCAGAAACTTGTCATAACTATAACGTGTTCTGAATGTCATCTTAGGTATCTCCTCCTTCTTCCTTACTTTCAACCGCCTATACCCCATACATATATCTATCTTTATAAGAATTCTTTACCCATCTCAACTGACCAAATAGATCATCGATCCTGGGCCATGGGTATTTACTCTTAACTACTAACTTACTCCTATTACGATAGTTGATACGCAACCGTAACGACTCATCCTCTTCTTTAACATCCTACTAACTTACGTCCAGGTGAGACGACAAGACGTCTCTGTGTTTTATTATCATAAATTACTACCTTGTGTTTTCTGAAAAACTGAAGGTTCAGACTTTTCTTATAACTATTTGTTAAAGCTCTATGGTTAATCAACCCATTCATACCGAGAATTTCCTCACATTCTCTCAACATGAACAGTACTTATCTACTGATACTTACTTACTTCTATTTATCCATGAAATAATTTTCACGAATATTATTTAACGAAAGTTATTTCCTCCTTCTCTACCTTAAGGTTTTAAAGGTATTTATAATCCCTTCCAGACAGACTCCTAGATAAGTCTTTCCATCTATCTTACACACCTCGATCCTTCACTTAGGATCCCTTTGTCCCACTCCAGTATTTCTGGAGTAAAAAAAAATTTCGTCTCCTTGGCATACTGCCACTACCATTCTCTACCTTAGTTCCTCCCTCACGTACTTGTAGGGAAAATAATTCTCAAAGAAACCTTCTTGAATTGTTCCCAGGCTACCACATATGTTCAAGCATCACCCTCGTGAGTCTCCCATCAAAAGTTGGCTTCACTCTTCCTTATGCAGGTCACAAAAGAAAACTTATGCGGCTCACCTACGTTTGTAATAACAAATGCCTTCTCTATTTCTTTTACCCCGGTCTGGGCATCTATTGGGTCCGTTATTCCTTTGAAATCTGACGGACCTACGCTTTTAAACTCTTTAAAGGTAATCGTTCTAGCTACCTTAAGTTCCGTAGGTATTCTACCCCCGGTTTGGTTAATGCAGCCGCTAATAAATTAACGAACTCTTGCATAGGGTTGTTCAGGCCCCCTTCACTATCATTATGTGATTTCACTTCCTGATTACGTTATCTTTTCCTTAGCGGCATTTCTTGATTAATTAAATAAAATTTCATTATTATCTATTTACTTACTTCGTTATTAATCGCCACATGCCAAATTGCATCATAACAATTCATTTCCATGAAAACTTCATTATATACATATGCTTCTTCATAATTTGAAACTATTTACAATTTACGTTCAAAGCCAACAGCTATTACATTTTTATCCCGAACTTGAACTTCACAAAATTTGGGATTTACAAAAAGACTACCCTTTTATACAAAGGAGGGTTTTACGCCATTACACACATACATATAACTTTAGATTTCTAATAATGCATAACAGCGTCCTCGTATTTCTCATTCGCAAACTTCACTACAGTATCCCGACTAATCATATGACGGGTTTGTCCTGACTCAATGGAATAACAAGCAACTTTCAGCTCGAAATCCTTATGAGCACTCTCATGGATGTAGGACATCCGTGCTATCTTCCGGTCCTTCTCTCCCAGTTCCCTACGAAGCTCATCGGCCTCTGCCTTAAAATTCCTAGCCTGCTCTATCATAAGAACCCGCTTATCGTGCTCTGACTCAAAATCTGCTTCTGCAGACATCTTAGCTTCATGGAGATAATTAATCTCTTCGCTCTGATTCTGCACCACTGTACTCAGTTGTACATTCCTGTCAAGCACTGTCAGGTACAATGCTCTCACTGCATCTGGATCGAGGTGATGACTCTAGCGTAGGTACCACCGTAGTAACCGATGTTACCTCTCTTTCTTCCTCCACCTCATTCATCATACTAAGGTATGACGATATATCCATATCTCCCTCGAAGTAGTCTTCCTCAGAAAAGTATTCCTCTGCCTCCGACTCCTCTGGAATCACTAATGGTACCTCCGCCACCGGCATAGGTACAGGCTCTACTTGGTTCACAAGCTCTTCGGTCACCGCGTGTATATCTCTATACACCAAGCTATCGATCGACATCCTACAATAACACATATGTTGATTAGTACATAACACAGAATTGTATAAGCACAAATCACATTTAATTTATTTAGGGTTACTTTCCATCTTTTAAACCTTTTGATAATGAGTTTCCTCAATACCTTATTGGCTCATTCAACTCAAGTAAAGCTCAAGTTTACTCCCTTCGGACTTCTCTTCCTTAACGAGGTTATTAGCCTAAGGTTCTTCCCCCCTTCAGTTTTATAACCTAATGCTCTGATACCAACCTATGAGGCCCCCAAATCCGGTTCTCTTTCAACCCGACAGATGGTGCTCCACGGTGCTACAGTTCACACAAACATTCAATTGAAATACCTCAAAAGAACGAATATGTCTTATATATATTCCAAAATAATACTACCATTCCCCAGGTTCTTTATAACCGTTACATTTGTTCTTGTCATAATATCAAATATTATCATTACAAACCTATACTATTACATAGGTACGCTACGAGTTCACTTTAGCCTTCCCTTTATCCTTGTCGAATCCGTTGGTCATACCATCTAAACAACAAACATATGGTTCAAGCAAGTATGAGCATAACAAGCTCAGCAAGTACAACAAATTCATTTTAAAAGCATGCTTGAAACATAGGAATCGTATATCTTCAATAACTGAATAATAGTTATGAAGTACTATCCATAACTTAAAATAACGTTTCTTTTCCTTCAAAACATTTTGCAATAATCAATAATCTGTAATTCATCAATTCTGGTTCAAGACGTGAACGTCCTATAGTATCTTTGAAAAAGGATAACCCGGCACGAAGTCCGTAAGTCCGGCATAGCTTACGAGCACTTCTGAGTGATCAGCTCATAGTACTCTATGTTGATCAACACTACATCCATTAAACGTGTGTACGTTTAAGTTATGGCAACCTCACGCTCCCATTGAATACTCGATGAAAAACATTTGTTTATACATATTCAGGCTTACCTTGAATCCGTACCAAATAGTTGGCGTAGGATAGCGTTAGCAATTCTATATTGAAAGACTTGTAAACAGTTCAATCAATCTATCAAGATTAGTCTAGCCGAGCTAAAACTGGCATCGACTCTTTCTTCAAAACCATACATGCATCTCATAATTTGAATCATTTGAAAACCTGGCTAACACGAAGGTTAGACAAGCATTTAGGAAAAACTTGCCTTCAGTGTCCGCTATAGTACAATTACGTTTCCTTTGAATCTTTACAGTCTCTACAATACATAATCACATAACATACCATATTAGGTCATGAATGAACATACTTGGTTCCTAAAGAATCTTACCCTTCTTCTCAATCTAATCCCTTATTAGATTTGTTATTTATGGGTTCCGGCTTTCCGTCATTCTTTTACATCATCCTTACCAACTTCGTTCTCTTATACTTAAGTGAAATTATTTCACTAATACAACTCGGTTCGAGTTAAACATCTTTCCTTACGGCTTACTAACGCTCGTATGTTATTAATCAAAACTCGATCGTCATTGATTAAGTATGCTTACTACATACCATTTATGTTCATCTTACTTGACTTTCTTTTAACCCTAAGTGATCATACTTGGGTTTTAATTATGACTTAATAATGTTTTATTAAGTCCTTTAATTTATTGTTAGACAATTCCATTCAAGCTCTACTTACAATCATTCTTTAATGTCTAGCTTTTAAGACTGGCGCTGCGGCGCCGGTGATCCTTTGTTGTGCCGCGCTGCGGCGTCGCCCATTAGGGATTGGAGACCGAACTCGGCGCTGCGGCGCGAGTCCCTTTGTTAACTACCGCGCCGCAGCGTGACTCTCCAGTAGGTTTCAACTTTGCCCGACCATGCTTGGCGCTGCGGCGTGACCTATTTTGCCTTGGGCTGGAGCCGCGGCGCCAGCTTTGTGCGCCAGAAATTTTTAACCATTTTTCTTTTAGGTGAGATTCCCGGCTTCGTAACTTCTTCGTTATAAGTCTGAATTGGCTCGTTCAAGAGCCTACGGTTCACAAATTTCATACTCTAGGTGTTCATGCAAGAATTTTATCTATTCGTCTTCGTTTGCTAAAATTTCACCTATTAGTCCATTTTTAACGAAAACGATAAACGTTCGTGAACGTTCAACGCTCGTTTCTTTGTTCTAAGTCATAATCCGGCCATTTTCGAGTCTGCAACTCTATAATGCCAAATAAGACTTGTCTCCATTGAAAACCAATGTTTCCAAGCTCAAACACAAAATTTGACTTCCATTCCGAGAATTTCACGAATTCGACGATCGTCGTCTAATCGTGTGAATTCCGGCGAAACTTCGTTACTTGAGATTTTTAAACCATTTCACTTGGATTCAATCCATCATACTAACATCTTGACATACATGCTTTGTTAACTTATAAACATGATAAGTTATTACTTGTTCATTGTGAGCTTATGACTTATACAATTTCAATTACTTAAATTTTCATTTCTCATAACTTATGCCTTCTTTTCTCATGATTTCTTATGGCTTCAATCTTTTAACCACCATCCTTGCTTCTTATTATAATTCTAAATTTATTAATGTAAACATGTTACCACGTCTTATAATTTCTTATACTTTCATTATTGTTCTTCACCAATTCGTAACTTAAATGATTACGAATTGCTTAATCATAACTTAAACGGCTTATTAAGACTTAAGCCCTTTGGTTTATCATTCCAACTTCTTCTTAGCATGCTAGCTCTACCAATACCCCCTTCTCTAACAATGGAAGAGAAAGAGAAACATGGTTAAAGATTACTTACTTTTGATGAACACTTGCTAAGCCTTAATCTTCTTCTTCTTGCTTCTTGAACTTCAAAGGTTGACTTGCTAGCTTATTCTCACTTACTCTCTCCAACCAATAAGCTATAAGTTATAAGTGGAAAGGCTAACAAAGAAAGTCTAACTTTATAAGTGCTTATTCTCTTAAACAAATAAGCTCTCAACCTTAAGTTGGATGAAAATATAACAACTCACAAATGAATTACAAAGCTTGCTATTTATAAGAAATCCTAAGTTAGGGTAGTTTAGTCTTTAATCCATCCACCTCCTTACTATTCATTACCTAGGCATTAAGTAAACTTGCTCCCCACATTATTTGCTTGCTCACCACATATACTTGGCCATCATACTTACTTAATCATTAAGTCTACTTGCTTCCCACATTATTTAGCCCTTAAGTTTACTTTGTCATCACTTATAAGCACTTTGTGTGATCACCACACTTACTTAGCTTCTAAGTTTGCTTGATCATCACCTTGGATTATCCATGGGTTGCTCCATTGTTTCTACCCATTGGATACTTACTTGGGCTTAGGTTAATTAACTTACTTAAATTATTTGGGCTTGAACATTAAATTACTTTGGGCTTGTAATTAAACAATCATTGGGCTTGCTCATTAACTTATATATTAGACTTTAACCAATCTTACCTTTGGGCTCACATAATACTTAACAAATCCTACCAATTCTACAAATTCAATACATTGAGCTTAAAACCTTATAACGTATAATCACGTATTCATCTCGTATTCCCCTCGTATATTTATTTAATATATACGATATACCATCATTCATACGTACTCGTATAATACCTCGTATTATACTCGTATTCATTACTTCGTATAATACATACGTAGTATACGATCATCATTTAATTCATTACATACATTACATTTCTTTCTCGTAAATCATTTTTTTCTAATCGTTAGGTTTTTAAGTCCGCAGGCGAAAAACTGCATTTTTCATAACTGAAATATTATTGGATATTCCATCTCACCTCGATATTCTATCGTTACGTATTTTTCGAAAGTTCAAAAATAGTTTCCGAGCAGAAATGCGTGAATAGTGTTTTTTAAAAAATTTCTCGAAAAGCTTTTATTTTCGTCTTGGAAATTCAAACACTTTAAATCTACCACATAGCCAAAATCCTATGATGTTCTGACATTTCTAGGTCATAGAACGACGTTCGATTAGCTTACTCCATAAATAATCAATTAAATTCATTTAATAAAAATAAAAATTTAATTCTCAAAAAAATTCGATTTTCTCGGGCGTTACACCTTAGCTCGTATAGATATCCCTATTGTTGAGCGAGATGAGGCCAGATCAGCCAAAGATGTAGCGATAGTTGAGCGGGATAGTGCCATATCTGCCCGAGATGTAGCCGTTACAGATTGTACCACAGTGAGGTCTCTTACTACTGGCATGATTATAGAGATGAGCACGTATATTGATGAGCACAGTGCCACTATACAGATTACTATAGATTTGTTAGCTCGTGTAAAGACCCTTGTACAGGATATCACAGTGCTACCTCCTTCTTCTGAGAGGGATGCCATGTTAGACTTGATAGCCCGCATATACACTGACTTGTAGATGGGCTTGTATTTTCCTGCACAGACTAGCTTAGCCATTTTGTCATGTATAGTTTATATTGTATATATCAAACAACATTATATATAGCAGGGAAATATATTTTGATCACTCTCGTTTTAGTTATTCCTTGTTGCTTGCTTGATATTTGCCTATTTCTCCAGGGCTTGTGATCTTGATGTATTCTGAACTCCTCCTTGATGGACGGACATTGAGCTGTCTCAGGATCTTTCAGAATGGATCATTGATATGTATGTATTCCCTACTATCTTTGGTGTCTTGGGACTGATTTCTGTATGTAGATGTGGAGAGGAATGTGGCTTTCCTCTCTGAGGTTGACCGCACCACAGATGGTCTCGAGTATTCCTTTATATGGGGGAGCCCAGTTAGTTCCATCTCTTATGGATTGGTGTTTCTCTTTGAGGAATCAACCGCAGCTTAGATGGTCACCGATTCTCCCATTTACATGGGGAGGTCAAGTAGTTCCATCCCTTTGGTCTGAAGCCGATGAAATGTGGTGGATTGAAGGATGATCCCAATGCCATTGATAAGTGTTTGTGTTTTGGTAGGGGGTGAGACCGAACCATGAATGGTGCCTATGTACTCCTGTTGAAGAGGAGATCAGGTCTGCATAGTTTGAACCTGGTGTGGAGGTTCAACGCTGTATATGAAAGGGGTGTAGAGATGTGTTTGTAGAGAAGGGTGTAGAAATGTTTTTGTTATTTTTATTTTATTGGGGCCGGACCATATAAAATATGGCTGCCTACGTACTCCCGTGTATCAAGGAGATCAGGTCGGCGTAGCTCGCCCCATGTTCAGGACGGTTTGTAGCCAATAAAAAGTTTGATCCCATGTTCAGGATAAACTGTGGGGAAGAAAGTTTAATCCCATATACAGGACAAATTGCGGGTGTGAAAATTCTTATCCCTAGTTGGATAAAACTGTGGGTGTGAAAGGTTCAATCCTTGGTGGGATGACCGGAGTTGAGTCAGGTTCAAAACTAAGTTGAGAAAAGGATCTGGCGATCCGAAACCAGGCTACTGATTAAAAAGTGTGTTTGTCCATGATGAGGCAGATGAGTGTGAAGAGAAGTTGTAGGTAGTGAAGGGTTAGAAAACCTGAAATGACTGGAGATCTGGTGATCCAAAACCAGGATGTTTACTTGATGGTGACCTCAATAATAGTACCGTTTCACGGTGTTCGACTTGATAAGCTGTGAAAATTCATCGCCGTTCATTTCCTATAATCTGAGAGCACCTCCTGTCAATACCTCCTTGACAATAAACGAGCCTTTCTAGTTCAGGGCAAATTTTCCCTTAGACTGATCTTGGTTGTCAATGATCTTCTTCAATACCAAGTAGAGTTGTTGGAACTGTCGTAGCCGGACTTTTCTATTGTAGGATCTGGCGATCCTCTATTGATATAACTGACCATGGAAAATAGCATCACTTCGCCTTTCATCTATTAGAGACAATTGGTGATACCTATCTTGTACCCATCGCTCTTCATCCAGCTGAGCATCTATCAACACTCTGAGGGATTCCATTTCCACTTCTATGGGGAGCACTGCTTCCATCCCATAGGTTAATGCGTAGGGGGTTGCCACAGTACAAGTGCGCATTGATGTTTTGTAGGCTAACAGAGTCAGAGGCAACAAATCAGGCCATCCTTTGTGGTTGGCAGACATCTTTTGGGTAATCTTCTTGATATTTTTGTTAGCCGCTTCAACAGCACCATTCATCTTTGGACGGTAGATGACAGAGTTGAGGTGTTTGATGTGGAATTTACTGCATAGTTCCTCCATCATTTTGTTGTTGAGGTTCTTAGCATTGTCTGATACAATTACCTCTGGTTGTCCATATCGACAAATGACATTGTTTCTGAGGAAAGCAATGATGACTTCTTTGGTAACCATAGGGAAGGAGGCTGCTTCTACCCACTTGGTGAAGTGGTCGATCATGGTGAAGATAAACTGATGACCATTACTGGCTTTAGGCTCGATAGGCCCGATCACGGCCATTCCCTACATTGAGAAGGGCTAGGGCGAACTCATATTGTGGAGTTCCCTTGGAGGGGCCTGGATAGCATTCCCATGAATTTGGCATTGATAGTATCTCTTGACGTGATCATCACAGTCCGCTTTGAGAGAGAGCCAGTAATGCCCTATTCTTAGGATCTTCTTTACAAGTAGAGGGCCGCTCATGTGTGGGCCACATACTCCACCATAGATTTCATCCATGAGTCTTTGGGCTTGGTCCTTGTCCAGACATCTGAGGAGACCTAGTCCTGCATCTCTTTTGTAGACTGCATCTCCGCTCAGGTAGAATTTCATAGCCAGTCGATGAATCTGCCTTCTTCTGGTCAGGCTCGCCTCAGCGGGTGTAGATCCATCTTGTAAGTATTCCTTGATATGCTGATACCAAGGGTGCTGGATGGGAGGTAGCTCATTCGATACTTCTCCAATGTAATTCCCATAGGCTAGAGCCTTTTGTTGGGCAAATGTGATGGTTGGCATGTTCTCCTTGTCAAGTATGTTGATAAAGGATGCCAAGGTTGCCAGCGCATCCGATAAGTCATTCCTATTCTGAGGAATGTGGAGGAAGGATATTTCTTCAAACTCCGAGACCATCTATAGAACCTGCCGATGGTAAGGTAGTAAATGTAGACCTTTGGTGTGATAGATTCCTGTGGTTTGCATGATTACCAACTCTGAATCTCGAAAGATAGTTAACCGTTTGATGCCCATTGATTGAGCAAGTTTTAGCCCCATGATACAGCCTTCATACTCAGCTGTATTGTTGGTGTTGGCAAACTGTAATTTGACGGCGACGGGATACTGCTCCCCCGTAACGGATACTAGAACTGCTCCAGCCCCAGCACCTTCCATGTTTACAGCTCCATCAAAATACATTTTCCATACTTGGCGTGCATCGTACCAATGGTGTTACTGAACTGTCATTACCCCTTTATCGGGGAAGTACATTTCCAATGGTTTGAAATCCCCTGAAGGTGTGGCAGCCAGTTGATCCGCAATTCCTTGACCTTTAATGGATTTTTGCGTCACGTAGACGATGTCAAACTACTGTAGGATCAACTTCCATCTGGACAACCTACAATTCAACATGGGTTTACTGAACACGTACTTGAGAGGATCCACGTGGGATATGAGATGGATTGTGTGACCATGGAGGTAATGCTGTAACCTCATGGAAGCCCATGCTAAAGCACAACAAGTCTTCTCAATTAGAGTGTACTTGTGTTCACTGCTGCTGAATCTTTTGCTAAGGTAGTAGATAGCTCGCTCTTGGCCTCTATCATCTTTCTATCCCAGTATTGTAGCGCCCCCAAACCCGGGTATCTTCCAACCCGACAGATGGTGCAATACTGTACAACATTCATATATTCATTCAATTGAAAAGTCTCAAAGAAAGAATATAACTTCTATATATTAAGGTAATATTTATAATTTCCTAGGTTCTATACCCATTACAAAGGTTCTTTGTCATAATATCAGTTACATTACAATAATAGACCTATACTATTACAAGACAGCTTAACAATCTGCCTTAGCTTTTCCTTTATCTCTTTTTGATCCTTCGGGACGTTCAGTCTTAGCTGCATTCATATGGTTCAAGCAAGAGTGAGCATGGCTAGCTCATCAAGTATAACAATTCAATAACAACATGCTTGACACATACGAATCGTATATCTTCAATAACTGAACAATAGTTATGAAGTACTATTGATAATTCAAAATAGCACTTCATCTTTTCTTTCAAAATGTTTTACAATATTAACAATATTTAGTAAAACATTAACTCCGGTCAAAGACCTTGAGTGTTCATTCTTTCTTGGAAAAAAGGACAACCCGGAACGAATTCCGTAAGCCCGATATTACTTACGAGCACTTCTAGGTGATCAGCCTATTGTACTCTATGTTGATCAACACTACATCCATTAAACATATGTACGTTTAATCATTTGGTAACCTCACGTGCCTGTCGTTTTACCGACAAAACATTTGTTTAACATTTCAGTCTTCTTTTGAAAACCATATCAAGTAGTTGACAAAAGATAGCAACATTCGATAATGCAAGAGTAGATTATCAAGTCTAGCCAAAGGGGATTGGCTTTAACCTCAACATACCTCAATTCATGCGAAAGAATACATGAATCTTAAACTTGTTCAGATTGAACTGAAACAAGAGTTAGAATACTTGCCTTTAGCGTCTGCTACCGTATATTAACTTTATGTTTAAGTCTTTCAAGTCCCTACAGTACATGATCACATAATGCCTTACATTAGGTCACATATAATCAAGTATGTATATGACTATATCTTACCTTTCTTCTCAATCTAATTGTGTATTAGATTCAGTTACTATTCGTTCCGGTTTATCATTTATCCTTGTAATTACACTTGGCTAGGTTATCTCAACCTTTATACAATATCCTTAAGGTTTAACAGAGTTTAAACAATGATACATTACCTTCCTTAAGTTTGTGTTTACATTTAAATCCTTTAGGTTTTCTTTGCTTTGTACTTAGAACATTCTTGATCATCCTTGTTCTGAGACTGGCGCTGCGGCGCCGGTCCTATACTTACATCTCGCGCTGCGGCTCGAGCCTTATTCTAGCATGTCCCGGACTTGGCGCTGTGGCGCGAGTCCTTACTTAATGGGGCCGCGCTGCGGCGCCACTCTCCAGAGGTTTTTCGTACTGTGCATGGCACTGGGGCGCGGGTCTTTTGCCTTGGGTTGGCGCCGCGACGCCAACTCTGTGCACCAGAAAATAATTTCAGTTTTGCAATTTTGTGAACTTCCCGGACGCATAACTTCTTCGTTATAAGTCCGAATTGGCTCGTTCAAAAGCCTACGGTTCACAAATTATGTAATCTACATGATCATCCAAGAATTTTATCTATTTGACTTTGTTTGTTAAAAATTCACCTATTGGTTCATTTTTAACGAAAACGATAACCGTTCGTAAACGTTCAACGCTCGTTTCTTCATTCTAAGTCGAAATCCGGTGATTTTCGAGTCCGCAACTCTTAAATGCCAAATATGACTTAACTCCATTGTAAAGCTATAATTCCATGATCAAATACAAAATTTGACTTCCATTCCGAGAATTTTACGAATTCGACGATTGTCGTCCAATCGTGCAATTTCCGGCAAATCTTCATTCTTACGATTTGTTCAACATTACAAATGAACTTCATTCATCATGTGAACATCTCAACATACATAATACAACAACTTATTTTCATTGTTGGACTTTGACTCCTAATGAGCTTATAACTTATCAAATTATAAACTACCTAAGATTTGATTATTCATGACTTATGACAATTAGAGTTTCTTAATCATCATACTTTACATGTGCTACACCTATAACTTTACTTGGGTATACATGATACATATGATCATATAAATTCTTTTATCTTCATATCAATTCTCTTAATAAACTCCTTATAAGTTCATATTATCTTCACATAAGTGTATAACTTATGTTAGTTTAAATGACTTATTACCAACTTTTGTGGCTTAAGTCCATTACTTACATATTCTTCTTGCTTCTTATCATTCATGTTTCTTAATCCATCTTTTCTTATCAACCTATCATGGTAGAGATAGAAGATAATTGGAGAAGAAGTCTTACTCTTTTGAAGTCTTGGTAAGGTAGCTTTCTTCTTCTTCTTACTTATGGAATGACTTATGTGTAGCTTATTCTCTCTAACAGTTAAGCACTTTAGTAGTCTAGATTATTTGAACAACCAACAAATGGCTTGTAAGTCTTCTCTATTTATATAACTTGCAAAGTTAGGGTAGTTTGGTCTTTAAAACATCCCACCTCCTTAAGCCACCTCCTTACTATTCATTACTTGCTAACCACGCTCTTATCCTTTGCTTGATCATTACTCATTTAACTTGGTCATTACTCTTAAGTTTTGGTCATCACATTAACTTGATCACCACATATTAACCATATTGATATGGTTTGCCCCATTGGTCAACCCATTCATTGGACTCTAGCTTGGGCTTGGATTAAATTAACCTTTGGCTATTAATTAATAAACACTAATTGGTTCATTAATTAATAATTGGGCCTCTCCCTTTAATTCACTTGGACTTGTATATAATTGTTAACCAATCTTCCAAGTCCATTAACATTTCTTAATACATATACTCATAGTTTATGTATTATTTTCATATTCTAATTCCTATAGAATTTATATACGAAATTTCATCCTTCATACAACTCGTATAATACTTCATATTATACTCATTTCCATTTCTTTGTACAATACATAAGTATCATACCATTATTACATATTCATTACTATTTCGCCTTCCTTAACGTTTATAAATTAAGTCCACAAGCGAAATATCGTTTTTTCCATAACTAGATTTTTATTACATAATCCATCTCACCTTATTATTCCATCATTACGTATTTCTCGGAAATCCAAAATTATATCCCGAGCAAATATCGATGAATAGTATTTTTCGGAAAATTTCTCGAAAAACTTTTATTTTCGTCTTGGAAATTCAAACACTTTAATTCATCCACGTAGCTCAAATACTACGACATTCCAACGTCACTAGGTTATATAACGACAACCATCTTGATAACACATAGAATAAGATTTTATTATTATTTAAATTAATAAAATCATTTTACAATAAGATTCGAATTTCTCGATCGTTACATTCTTCCCCCCTTATAAAGATTATGTCCCCAAAATCTCGTCTTACTTTAATCAAATAGATGAGGAAAATTTTTCTTCATCTTTTCTTCTAGTTCCCACGTTGCTTCTTCAGCATCGTGGTTCCTCCATAATACCTTCACTGATGGTATTATCTTGTTCCTCAGAACTTGTTCCTTTTTATCAATGATTTGCATCGACAACTCCTCATACGTTAAGTCCTTCTCGATATGAATTGGCTCATACTCGATTACATGCTTATAGTCCGGCTTATATGGACGTAATACAGATACGTGAAACACGTTATGTATCCGCTCTAGGTCTGGAGGTAATGCTATCATATAAGCTACCTCTCCCACCTGTTTTAATACTTCAAAAGGTCCTATAAACCTTGGACTTAACTTTCCTTTCTTTCCAAAACGTATCTTTCCTTTCCAGGGAGATACTTTTAGAAACACATACGAACCCACTTCAAACTCTCGACTTAGTCTATGTGAGTCCGCATACTTTTTCTGTCTGTCCTTAGCTGTGACGAGCCACATCCGAATTAACTTTACCACTTCCGCTGTCTGCTGCACCAATTCTGGTCCTAGCATACGGCGTTCTCCCACCTCATCCCAACACAACGGTGTTCTGCACTTTCTTCCATACAAATCTTCGTATGGCGGCATGCCTATGCTTGCATGATAACTATTGTTATACGCAAACTCTATTAGTGGTAGGAGATCATCCCAACTACCCTTGAAATCCATGACGCAAGACCTCAACATGTCTTCTAACGTCTGAATTGTTCTCTCGCTCTGCCCATCAGTCTGAGGATGATAAGCCGTGCTTAGCTTTAGCTGTGTTCCCAACTGCTCTTGCAAACTCCTCCAAAAGTTCAATGTGAATCGTGGATCACGATCTGACACAATCGATACCGGTACTCCATGTCTAGAAATAATTTCCTTAACATAAAGTTTAGCTAATTGGTCTAAGTTATACTTGATCCTAATTGGCAAAAAGTGAGCCGACTTTGTCAACCGGTCCACTATAACCCAAATCCCATCATATCCTTTATTCGTTGTCGGAAGTCCCACCACGAAATCCATTGTAATATGCTCCCACTTCCATTCTAAAATCTCCAATGACTGTAATAAGCCATTGGGTCGTTGATGTTCGGCCTTAACTTTTTGACAAGTCAAGCACGTACTCACAAACTCTGCTATTTCTCTCTTCATGTTCGGCCACCAAAAACTTTGTCGAAGGTCTTGATACATCTTAGTGCTACCAGGATGTATCGAGTACCTAGAATTATGAGCTTCTTGTAACACTTGCTCCTTTAATTCCGTCTCATTCGGAACCCAAATTCTTCCCTCAAATCTTAATAATCCTTCATTATCAAGACTATACTTAGCATCTTCCTTCTCGGATAACCGCTTCTTCATTTGATTACACTCGTCTGTCGTGAGTTGTACTTCCTTGACTCTTTCTACGATGGTAGACTGCATCTCCGTCGCAAACAGTCTCTGCTCCGCCTCAATTGGAAACTTTACCTCTAATTCCATCCTAGCCATCTCTGTTATTAACTCATTTTGTGCCGTTAACATAGACAACTTTTTCCGACCCTTTCGACTTAAGGCGTCGGCAACTACATTGGCTTTTCCAGGGTGATACAGGATTTCACAATCATAATCCTTTATCAACTCTAGCCATCTTCTCTGCCTCATATTCAACTCCTTCTGAGTGAAGATATACTTTAGACTCTTATGGTCAGTATATATCTCACATTTTTCCCCATAAAGATTATGTCTCCATATCTTTAGGGCAAACACTACTGCGGCCAGTTCCAGATCATGAGTAGGATAAACTTTCTCATAATCCTTCAACTGCCGTGACGCATACGCAATGACTTTGCCATGCTGCATAAGCACACAACCAAGTCCTATATGTGAAGCATCACTGTACACTACGAAATTTCCTGTGTCATCAGGCAACGATAAAACAGGCGCTTCACTTAATCTTTTCTTCAGTTCTTGAAAACTGTCTTCACATTTATCCGTCCATATGTATTTCACCATCTTCCTTGTCAAATTAGTTAACGGGGTAGCTATCTTCGAAAAATCTTGAATAAATCTTCGATAGTACCCTGCTAACCCTACGAAACTCCGCACCTCAGTCGGCATTTTTGGCTGTTCCCAATTCATCACTGCTTCCACCTTCGCTGGATCTACTGAAATCCCCTCTTGGTCAATGACATGACCTAAAAACTGCACCTTTTCCAGCCAAAATTCACATTTGGTGAATTTCGCGTTAGCTTCTCCTTCCTTAGTGTTTCCAACACTAATCTTAAGTGTTCAGCATGATCTTCTGGCATCTTAGAATAGACTAGAATATCATCGATAAACACAACGACGAACTGGTCCACATATGGTTTGAACACTCTGTTCATCATATCCATAAATGCAGCAGGTGCATTCGTCAACCCAAATGACATTACCAGAAACTCGTAATGACCATAACGAGTCCTGAATGCCGTCTTTGGTACATCTTCCTTCCTAACTTTAAACTGATGATACCCCGTCCGCAAATCTATTTTAGAAAAATACTTTGCCCCATTTAATTGATCAAAGAGATCATCGATCCTGGGCAATGGGTATTTATTCTTTATCGTAAACTTGTTCAACTCCCGATAGTCGATACAAAGCCTTAACGATCCGTCTTTCTTCTTGACAAACAACACTGGTGCCCCCCACGGAGAAACACTTGGTTGAATATACTTTCTGTCCAATAGTTCCTGTAACAGAACCATTAGTTCTTTCATTTCCACAGGCGCCATACGATATGGTGCCCTTGAGACTGGTGCCGCTCCTGGCACAACGTCTATCACAAATTCGATCTCCCTATCCGGCGGTAACCCCAGTAACTCACTTGGAAATACATCCATGAACTCATTTACTATAGGTATTTGTTCTATGGTTACTGCCACTCTCTGGGTATCCACAACATGGCAAAGGTAACCCACACAACCTTTCCTTAATAATTTAATAGTTTGTGTCATTGTAAGGCAACACGGACGTCCCAACAACTTACTACCATAAAATACTACAGGAGGTTGCTTCAACGACTTGATTCTCACACATTTCTTTTGGCAATCTATAATTGCTCCATGATTAATTAACCAATCTATTCCGAGAATTACATCGAATTCTCCTAACTTTATCGGTATTAAATCTACCGATAACTTACAACCCCGTACTTCTACGCAACAACTCCTATGAATATCTTCAACATGAATTATCTCTTCGTTTGCTACCTTAATGTTCAAAGGTATAGGTAATTTTTTGGGAAATAATTCTAGTCGTCTAGCAAAATCACATGCTATAAACGAACAAGTAGCACCCGAGTCAAAAAGCACATATGCATTTATGTTATTGATCGAAATAATACCTGTAACTACCTCCCCTGATGCCACAACATCTTGGATCGTCATGTTAAAAGTGCGAGCCATTGATTTACCTGGCTGAGATGAACCACTAATAGCTAACTTACCACTATTAGTTCCCTTACTTCCTTCCGTCCCCTTCTTCGGGCAATTCTTTGCTATGTGATCAGTTGATCCACATACAAAACATCCGTGTTTTTTCTTCGAATTTGGACAGTTAGGCGAAATGTGCCCTTCCTGTCCACAATTATAACATACTGCCTTTCCTTTGAGACAGACTCCTAAGTGAGTCTTCCCACAGGTTTTACAGGCCTCCATCCTTCTCTTAGAATCCCCTTGTTTTACTCCGGTATTCCCAGCATTAAATCCCTTCCTTTTTTGACCGTTTCCACTTCCACTGGTTCCCTCGGTTTTGGTTCCTCCATCAACCTTGCCCTTATTTTTTTTATCCTTATGGTACTGGCTGAGAGCCTCATTCCCACATTCGACAATTATTGCCTTTTCTAATATGGTTCCAAAGGAAGTACTTTGAAACACTGAGATTCGGCTATAGAGCCAGGGTTTCAAGCCCTGCTCAAATCTCCTAGCCTTTCTCACTTCAGTGTCCACTTGATGTGGAGCGAATCGTGCCAGTTCATTAAACTTGGCAGCATACTGGGGAACTGTCATCTCCCCTTGTTTCAATTCAAGAAACCTCATTTCCATCCTCCCTTGCATACTCGTGGGAAAATAGTTCTCGAAAAAAATCTCCTTAAACCTCTCCCACGTTAGATTTCCTATATCGGCCCTAGCTTGGTTTGCCTCCCACCAGAAGTTGGCCTCTCCTTTCATCAAATAGGTTGCAAAGGCAACCTTTTGACCCTCCTCAACATTTGCTATTATAAATGCCTTCTCAATTTCTTTTACCCAAGTCTGGGCTTCTATAGGGTCCGTAGTTCCTTTGAACTCCGGCGGACCTACACTTTTAAAGTCCTTAAAAGTAGTAGCTCGTACTACTCCAGGAATCACGGGTACATTAGCCCCCACTCTATTAAATGCAGCCGTTAAAAGGTTAACGAACTCCTGCATTGGATTAACCGGACCACCCTCCGGTTGATTAACTTTAGCGTCTTGATTTCGTTGTCTCCTTCTTGGCGGCATTTGGCTGTTAAGAAAACAACACATCATTATTACTTTATTCTTGTTGGTTTGTTATTATTTATAATAAAACAATAACTCATACTCATTACTTAATATTTTCCAGGAAAAGACTTATATTGATTCATAACTTGTAGTATAACACTACATTGTTTACATTACTCAGCCTTAGCTGATTACATTACCATCCCGCAATTACTTTCCAAAAATTGGGATTTTACACAAGACTACCCTTTGTTTATACAAAAGAGGGTTTTACGTCACTACTAGATATATAATATTTACATATCTAAGCTACTCTAGCTATTGCTAGATTACATCTGCCGTAAGGCATTCTCAAAATCTGCTCTGGCCAAACCGGCAATCACATCTCTACTGATGGTATGACGAGTTTGTCCTGCTTCTACCAGATATCCAGCTACCTGTTGCTGGAAATCCACATGAGAACTCCTATGTATATAGGACATCCTCTCCAACTTTAGCTGTTTAGTCTTTAGCTCCTGTTTGAGCTCAAATACTTCTCCTTTCAAATCTCAGACCTTGTCCATAGCTAGGACTCTATCATCATGCTCCTCTTCCCACGTTCCTTCCATACTAGCCTTGTCCTCCCGGACAGCTTGGAGTTCCTTTTTCAACTCCTTAACCTCTTGACAGTAATGGATATTTCTATCCAATACTGACATAAACAATTCCTTCATTGATTCTCCTGTAGACAATTCCTCTGTAGGTGGAACCTGATCAAAGGACATCATGTCCACCTCCTCCTCTATCATGCCATCAAATATAGACATATAGTCTAAATCGTCTGAGTCTCCAGACTCAATTGTCACCACTTCTGGTTCTACGGCTACATGATTTGGTAGTATCTCTACCCGATTAACCGAATCCTCGCTCACTACATGTATATCTCTATACATATCATTTTCTCTTGACATCTATAATAAAACAATATAGTTTGATTAGTACACGTCAGTGAAATAATAGAAACACATAACATAATATAATGCATTTTTATAGAGTTACTTTCCATCTTTTACTTCTTTATTCTTTCTTAAGGTTATGACTTAAGGTTCTATTTTCCCCCTTAAGTTTTATAACCTAGGCTTTGATACCAACTTGTAGCGCCCCCAAATCCGGGTATCTTCCAACCCGACAGATGGTGCAATACTGTACAACATTCATATATTCATTCAATTGAAAAGTCTCAAAGAACGAATATAACTTCTATATATTAAGGTAATATTTACAATTTCCCAGGTTCTATACCCATTACAAAGGTTCTTTGTCATAATATCAGTTACATTATAACAATAGACCTATACTATTACAAGACAGCTTAACAATCTGCCTTAGCTTTTCCTTTATCTCTTTTTGATCCTTCGGGACGTTCAGTCTTAGCTGCATTCATATGGTTCAAGCAAGAGTGAGCATGGCTAGCTCAACAAGTATAACAATTCAATAACAACATGCTTGACACATACGAATCGTATATCTTCAATAACTGAACAATAGTTATGAAGTACTATTGATAATTCAAAATAACACTTCATCTTTTCTTTCAAAATGTTTTACAATATTAACAATATTTAGTAAAACATTCACTCCGGTCAAAGACCTTGAGTGTTCATTATTTCTTGGAAAAAAGGACAACCCGGAACGAATTCCGTAAGCCCGATATTACTTACGAGCACTTCTAGGTGATCAGCATATTGTACTCTATGTTGATCAACACTACATCCATTAAATATATGTACGTTTAATCATTTGGCAACCTCACGCGCCTGTCGTTTTACCGACAAAACATTTGTTTAACATTTCAGTCTTCTTTTGAAAACCATATCAAGTAGTTGACAAAAGATAGCAACATTCGATAATGCAAGAGTAGATTATCAAGTCTAGCCAAAGGGGATTGGCTTTAACCTCAACATACCTCAATTCATGCGAAAGAATACATGAATCTTAAACTTGTTCAGATTGAACTAAAACAAGAGTTAGAATACTTGCCTTTAGCGTCTGCTACCGTATATTAACTTTATGTTTAAGTCTTTCAAGTCCCTACAATACATGATCACATAATGTCTTACATTAGGTCACATATAATCAAGTATGTATATGACTATATCTTACCTTTCTTCTCAATCTAATTGTGTATTAGATTCAGTTACTATTTGTTCTGGTTTATGATTTATCCTTGTAATTAAACTTGACTAGGTTATCTCAACCTTTATACAATATCCTTAAGGTTTAACAGAGTTTAAACAATGTTATATTACCTTCCTTAAGTTTGTGTTTACTTTTAAATCCTTTAGGTTTTCTTTGCTTTGTACTTAGAACATTCTTGATCATCCTTGTTTTGAGACTGGCGCTGCGGCGCCGGTCCTATACTTACATCTCGCACGGCGGCGCGAGCCTTATTCTAGCATGTCCCGGACTTGGCGCTGGGGCGCGAGGCCTTACTTAATGGGGCCGCGCTGCGGCGCCACTCTCCAGAGGATTTTCGTACTGTGCATGGCGCTGGGGCGCGGGTCTTTTGCCTTGGGTTGGCGCCGCGGCGCCAACTCTGTGCACCAGAAAATAATTTTAGTTTTGAAATTTTGTGAACTTCCCGAACGCATAACTTCTTCGTGATAAGTCTGAATTAGCTCGTTCAAAAGCCTACGGTTCACAAATTATGTAATCTACATGATCATCTAAGAATTTTATCTATTTGACTTTGTTTGCTAAAAATTCACCTATTGGTTCATTTTTAACGAAAACGATAACCGTTCGTGAACGTTCAACGCTCGTTTCTTCGTTCTAAGTTGGAATCCGGTAATTTTCGAGTCCGCAACTCTTAAATGCCAAATATGACTTAACTCCATTGTAAAGCAATAATTCTGTGATCAAACACAAAATTTAACTTCCATTCCGAGAATTTTACGAATTCGACGATTGTCGTCCAATCGTGCAATTTCTGGCAAATCTTCATTCTTACGATTTGTTCAACATTACAAATGAACTTCATTCATCATGTGAACATCTCAACATACATAATACACCAACTTATTTTCATTGTTGGACTTTGACTCCTCATGAGCATATAACTTATCAAATTATAAACTACCTAAGATTTGATTTTTCATGACTTATGACAATTAGATTTGATTTTTCATGTGCTTATGAGGATTCATACTACTGGAACTGGTAGTATAGCCTAGTCCGGCTATCCCTGTTTGATTGGGAACTTGAATTGGATGCTTAATGCCCTGATTATCTTTGCCCAACCCTTGTCCGGGTTGGTAATCCAATGACATCATATCTTGAGTGGCCGACATTACTTTGGCAGAAATTTGGGGTATGTGAGGTGGCGCCCTAATAGGATGGTAGTGAGTGTTACTCGCCTCCAGGGCGTGAAAACTGACCGGCTCAACTTCTGAATTGAAGCTGATTAGTGGTATGTCACCTCGTTCAGGACATTCTGGCTCAACATCAACAGTGACTAGGCTATTGTTGATAATGCATTTAAGTTGCTGGTGAAGGGTGGATGGGACGACTCCGGCCATATGAATCCACGGTCTTCCCAAGACTAGGTTGTATCATGTATCTATTTTGAGCACGTGAAAAGATATGCAGAATGTATGTGGACCAATCTCCACTGGCAGTTCAATCTCTCCGACAGCATTTCGTCGGGATCCGTCGAAAGCTTTAATAATTGTATAGCTTTTTCGGATTCTGTTGAGATTGATATTCATCTTCACCAAAGTGGCATAAGGACAGATATTCAAAGATGACCCTCCATCTATCAAAACTCCTCCCACCATGTATCCGGAAGACAAAACCACTATGTGCAATGGCTTGCAATGACTGGTCCCTTCGGGTCATCGTCAGTGAAAGATATCACATTGTTGTTGAAAATGTGATCCACCAGATGCTGGAATTTCTCAACATCTATTGACTTAGGCAGTTGGGCTTCTTCCAAAACCTTGAGCAATACCTTCATGTGATCTTCGGAAGAGAAAACCAAGTCTAGTATGGAAATTTGATGTGGAGATTCTCTTAAGCTTAAAACCACCTTGGCTTCATTAAGGCCCATAGTACGGAGAAATTCTTCCACTTTTTCATGGGAATCTTCCCCTTTGTCTTAATGGTAGGCTTCATCACCCGTTGGGGAAGACACAGTGGATTATCCTTCGACACTGCAACAGTTATATGAGATGTGGATCCTTCAGCCTCTCCATAATTCCATGGAACTCTCTGTAGGCTGACAACAGGATATTGTGGTCTGAATGGCAAGATAATTGGCTTTGGCGTAGCCACTTACAAAGGATTGTCAACACCTTTGAGTTGAATTGGTTGGATTATATGTGAGGGGGTAACTGACTCTGTCTCTGATGAGTGGGTAATATACCCATAAATCGGATATACTTGGGTTTAAATTGTTGTATTTTCGAGTCATTTTGGAATATGTTTATTGGGTTTAGTGGTTGTTTTACAGATTCGGGAGCTGCAGGGACGAATTGGGAATTTGGTGCAAGAGTGGCAATATGGTAATTTCAGAGAAGTCCAGCGCCGGGGCGCTGGAAATTACACTAAGGACAGCGCCGGGGCGCTGAGCCTCGGCTGGCTTTGACTAGGACGCGCGTTGACTTTTCGGCTGACCTGATTATTGAAGGTGATTTAAAGCCTAACTGGATTGGGATTGTAAAAAGGCTATAAAAAGAGATTAAGTGCTGAAATTAGGGATCTATCTAATATTATTCATTCATTCATTGGAGGCTACACAAGGATTACTTGAAGACTAAGAATTGGCTACAGAGTTTTCTTCTTCTTCTCTTTATTTTCAATTTGTAATTCTTTAAGGATGATTTGCAAATAATTATTGGTTTTTATTTCCGCCATGAACTAATTCCTTTTATTAAGATTCCAATGGAACCTTTTATGGTTATGAATTGATTATCTAATTTATTCCAATTATTTATGTTGAAGTGAATTGTTTGTCTTGCCTTGTATTTATTGATTAATTATCTGGCCAATAATTACCGTGTTACTCTAGAAGGAATTGAGAGAAGAATTTTAGAGTTAGAACTGGGCAGGGTGACATGTGACTTAGTTATTTCCACAGTGAATAATTAGGTTTGTGAATAGAATGAGAATATCTATTTGCCGCATGTAACATAAAGGGAATTGGGTTTGTAACGAGTTTAATTCAATTGTTTTGCATAGAGATATAGCAAAATTAATCTGGGTTAAATAGAAGGCAATTGATCACTCGAGAGAGGGCTTTTGGCATTTGAGAATTACTGTTAACAATTTAGTAGATTTAATAATTGGGATAATTAGATAATTGATTTAATAATCATAATTGGAGAAACTGGAGTCTTAATTGTCATTTATCTGCATTCAAATAATTCTTGATTTATTCTTTGTTTTCTTTTAGAATAATTTCTTGCTTTATTAAAATTAGTTTTCTTAGTTTTAAGAATCACAATTTTCGGTTGTTTAAATAAAATTAAATTGATACAGTACTAGTAGTTGGAGTTTATTAATTGGAATTCTCTGAGGGATCGACACTCTAATTTATCACTATATTACTTGTTGATCGTGTATACTTGCACGTTTGCTTTGATTGTGAAATCAACCAACAAGTTTTTGGCGCCGTTGCCGGGGAATTCTTTGTTAATATTAATTCCATATTAGTTATAATCAATTCGGTCTTAATTTAAACATTACTTATTTTTCTTCTTGTCTTTGCAGGAATTCTTTGCAAGTGTATGCACACTAGATCAAAGGGGAGAAAGGAACTTTTTCCTTATACAGACGAGATTGAAAGGAAGTTCCGGAAAGCGCAATTGACTAGTGTGGAACCACCCGAGGAAGAAAAACTGGCAGAACAAGAAATTCCAGTGAACATGGCAGGGAACGATCAGAAACCACTTCGGGACTATGCCATGCCGAATGTCACGGATATTCAGTCGAGTATTAGGAGGCCGACAATCAATGCTAACACCTTTGAGATCAAACCAGCAACCATTCAAATGCTTCAGAATCAATGTCAGTTTGGGGGTAGTTCATTTGATGATCCGAATGAGCATATCTTAATTTTCTTGGAAGTTTGTGACACCTTCAAATTCAACAACGTGTTCGAAGATGCTATAAGGTTGAGAATGTTCCCATTTACCCTGAAAGATAAAGCACGAAGTTGGTTACACTCTTAGCCTTCGGACTCAATCCTTACTTGGGACGATTTAGCTCAAAAATTTCTAGCTAAATTTTTCCCACCAACAAAGTTAGCAAAACTACGGAATGATATTCATACCTTCACACAGTTTGATTCAGAATCGTTGTATGAGGCGTGGGAAAGGTTTAAGGATATGCTCCGCAAGTGCCCACACCATGGAATTCCATAGTGGATGTAATTGGGGATATTTTGTGATGGTTTACAAGCATCCACGAGGGCAAGTATTGATGCAGCAGCAGGAGGAGCGATTATGTCTAAAAATTTAGACGAGGCATATAAGTTGTTAGAAACGATGGCCACCAACAACTATCAGTGGCCCATGACAAGAAATAATCCTCCGAAAACATCGGGAAAGTATGATGTGGATGCGATAACATCATTACAAGTGTAAATGACCGCAATGGCTAAGCAGATAGAATGATTGCGTCCACAATCCACTCAGCAGGTAGCAATGCTTTGTGAAATATGTGCTGGGGGTCATACTACGGATCAATGTGCCATAAATACTGAAGCAACACAGTATGTGGGGAGTTATAATCGGTCTACTCAGCTTTATCAGAATCAAAATGCATATAATCTGGGGTGGAGAAATCATCCGGGGTTTTCATGGAGTAACAACCAAGCTGCAGAATAAGCGCCGAAACAACAAAACAATTTCGGGTTTCAAAACCAGACACAACAACCTATGGGAAAAGCAAGTTGGGAAGAAGCCTTGGAAAGATTTGTTAAAGCAACTGAAAAAAGGAGTGAGGAGAGTGACAAGAGATTCAGTCAAATGGGGCTAAGTATACAAAGTCAGAATGCGTCAATCAAAAATCTGGAAAATCAAATGGGACAAATAGCACATGTATTGAATAATCGACCACTTGGAACACTTCCGAGCGACACCGAGAAAAACCCGGGCAGAGATGAGCATTGTAAGTCGGTAACTCTACGAAGTGGAAAAGAACTACAAGAGTCAGTCAAGGATAGGGAAAAGGAGGACAAGGCATCAATTGAAATAGAAAAAGTGGCGGAGACCGAAAAGCATCAAGAGGAGACCTCACAGCAGAAAAATTCAGAACCAACCAGTACAATGCCCCCCATACCGTATCTGTAGAGATTTCAGAAATCTAAGTTAGATAAGCAGTTCTCACGATTTTTGGATATCTTCAAGAAATTGCATATCAACATCCCCTTCGCCGAAGCCTTGGAACAAATGCCGAGTTACGCGAAGTTTATGAAGGAGGTTTTGTCGAAGAAGAGGAAATTGGGTGAATTTGAAACAGTAGCATTGACAGAGGAATGCAGTGCTATCATTCAGAATAAATTACCGCCAAAGCTCAAGGATCCAGGTAGCTTTAATATTCCGTGCGAGATTAGAAATCAATTTTCGGGACGAGCTTTATGTGATTTGGGGGCCAGTATAAATCTAATGCCATTATCCGTCTACAACCAGTTCAGACTTCAGGCTCCACGCCCAACAAATATCAGTTTACAGTTAGCAGATAGATCGATTACATATCCACGAGGTATTGTTGAAGATGTGCTAGTAAAAGTGGATAAATTCATCTTCCCTACGGATTTCTTTATTCTGGATTGTGAAGTGGACAGTGAAATCCCGATCATTCTTGGGCGACCATTTTTGGCGACAGGAAGAACATCGATTGATGTTCAAAAAGGTGAATTGACAATGCGAGTTGAAGATCAACAGGTCACCTTTAACATTTTCAAGTCAATGTCGTACCCAAAAGAAAAAGGTGAATGTATGCGGGTTGATATTATGGAGGAATTGGTGAATCATAAATTCAGCACAATTTTTTCGGAGGACCCACTTGAATCTATTTTACTTGGGGCAGACGAATATGGTATTGAAGAGGATATCAAATACGTCAAATGGCTAGACACACCATCAGTTTTTCAGAAAAGCACTCAACCCTTCGACACCATAGAAAGGCCCGAAGCGGAAGCTAAAAAGTTCAAACCATCAATAGAAGAGCCACCAGTGCTAGAATTAAAGCCATTACCTCCCCATCTGTAATATGCTTACCTGGGAAAAGACGATACCCTACCAGTTATTGTTTCGACAGAATTGACTGATACACAAAAGGAGAAACTGCTACGTGTCTTGCGAGAATTCAAAACAGCAATTAGGTGGACTATAGCAGACATTCGAGGTATTAGCCCATCATTCTGTATGCATAAAATCTTAATGGAAGAGGGGGAAAAACCAACCATCGAGATGCAAAGAAGGCTAAACCCCATAATGAAGGGGGTGCTGAAAAGGGAGATTATAAAGTGGTTGGATGCTGGCATTATTTACCCGATCTCAGATAGTTTGTGGGTGAGTCCTGTACAATGCGTACCAAAGAAAGGGGGTATGACAGTGGTGAAGAATGAGGCGAATGAGCTCATCCCTACTCGAACTGTTACAGGATGGAGAGTATGCATGGACTACCGCAAGCTAAATAAAGCCACACACAAGGATCATTTCCCCTTGCCATTCATTGATCAGATGTTGGATAGGCTAGCTGGACATCAGTTCTATTGTCTCTTGGATGGTTATTCTGGATATAATCAAATTGCTATAGCACTGGAGGATCAAGAGAAAATGACATTCATATGCCCATACGGTACGTTTGCATTTCGGCGTATGTCTTTTGGTTTATGCAGTGCATGATGGCAATCTTCTCCAATATGGTTGAGAAAAATTTGGAGGTATTTATGGACGACTTTTCTGTGTTCGGTGATAGCTTTGATCTTTGCCTGAAAAATCTGATTTTAGTGTTGAAACGTTGCGTGGAAACTAATCTGGTTCTCAATTGGGAAAAATGTCAATTTATTATGAAAGAAGGGATTATTCTAGTGCATAAGGTTTCTGCAGCAGGGTTAGAGGTGGATAAGGCAAAGATAGAGACTATTGAAAAATTACCTCCTCCATTATCCGTAAAGGGAGTCCGGAGCTTCTTGGGGCATGCAGGGTTCTATAGACGCTTCATCAAAGATTTTTCACAAATTTCAAAACCTTTATGTTCCTTGTTGGAGAAAGATGTCCCTTTCAAAATGGATCAGTCATGTATTGAGGCCTTCGAGATTTTAAAGAAGAAGTTGGTATCTGCTCCGATCATTGTGGTGCCCGATTGGTCTTTACCATTCGAATTGATGTGCGACGCCAGCGATTATGCAGTGGGAGCAGTACTGGGACAACGTCACGACAAGATCTTTCACACAATTTACTACTCCAGCAAAACGTTGACAGACGCTCAGTTAAACTACACAACCACCGAAAAAGAACTACTTGCAGTTATGTTTGCCTTTGACAAATTCAGAGCATATCTCATTGGGACCGAGGTCATTGTCTACACGGATCACTCTGCAATCAAATATTTGATCGAAAAGAAGGATGCCAAACCGAGGTTAATACGGTGGGTGTTACTACTGCAAGAATTTGATTTGGAGATCTGGAATAGAAAGGGTACAGAAAACCAAGTGGTGGATCATCTTTCGCGGTTGGAAAATGCAGAGGTACAGAGCCAAGATAATACACTGATCAACGAAAAATTTCCAGACGAACAACTTCTCCGAGTAACCACAACACTGCCTTGGTATGCTGATTACGTGAACTATGTGGTTGCTAAGGTGTTACCACCAGATTTGAATTTGCAACAACGAAAGAAATTCCTCCATGACGTGAAGCAATACTATTGGGATGAATCGTTCCTGTTTAAAGCCTGCGCAGATCAAATGATTTGACGATGTGTGCCACATGAAGAGATGGACAACATATTGGGTCATTGCCACTCCTCAGACTATGGAGGTCATTATTTCAGTGATCGAACTGCGGCCAAGGTGTTACAATCAGGATTTTACTAGCCTTCGTTATTCAAGGATGCGTATCTCTATGTACTAAAGTGTGATCGATGCCAACGCGTAGGTAATATCTCCAAGCGAAATGAAATGCCACTCAACACTATATTGGAGGTAGAACTGTTTGACGTTTGGGGAATCGATTTCATGGGACCATTCCCCTCATCTTTTAATAATCAGTATATTTTGTTGGCAGTAGATTATGTTTCCAAATGGGTTGAAGCCACAGCTTTGCCCACCAATGATGCTAACGTCGTCCTTCGATTCTTAAAGAAAAATATCTTCACGCGATTTGGGACTCCATGGGCAATAATAAGTGATGAGGGAACACATTTCTGTAACAAGCAGTTCACAAAATTATTGGTGAAGTATGGGGTTCGTCAAAAAATCGCAGCTGCATATCATCCCCAAACCAATGGCCAAGCCGAGGTCCCGAATAGGGAGGTCAAGAGAATTCTGGAAAAGGTGGTCAATCCGTCACGTAAAGATTGGTCATTACGTCTTGACGATGCTCTATGGGCATATCATACAGCATACAAGAATCCGATCGGCATGTCACCTTATCGAATGGTTTACAGAAAGGCGTGCCACCTCCCAATAGAGCTAGAACATAGTGCACACTGGGCCATTCGGAAGCTCAATTTTGATGTACAAGCAGCGGGTGAGAAAAGGTTGCTGCAGCTCAACGAGATGGATGAATTCTGATTCAACGCCTATGAAAACGCAAAACTCTACAAGGAGAAAGTCAAAGCTTGGCATGATAAGAAAATTCTCAATAGGACGTTTGAACGGGGCCAACAAGTCTTGTTTTTCAATTCTCGACTGCGGTTATTCCCTGAAAAACTGAAATCTCGTTGGTCGGGACCTTTTAAAGTCGTGTCTGTTGCACCATATGGTAACATCGAGATCGAAAAACCAAATTCAAATTGCACATTCAAGGTTAACGACCAACGTCTGAAACATTATTGGAGTGGACCCATCGAACGACAAGCTACGATCATGTACTTCTCCGATCCAGCGACCAATTGAGCAACACCGAAAAGTCGGGCTGACGACTGTAAACCAAGCGCTTATTGGAAGGTAACCCATTTAGTTCTATTTTTATTCGATTTAGAATTCTTTTATTTTCTTATTTTAATCTTTTAGTATTGCTCGAATAAGATTTTGGTAGACTGATTCTTAAAATTTTTCATGTATGCAGAACCTGTACATGGCATAAAAAATTAATTCCAGGAACAGTGTGACATGCAGCGCCCCGGCGCTTGATCCCTATGCAAAACCAGCGCCCCGGCGCCTAGTACCAAGGTAAACTCAGCGCCCCGGCGCTGAGCTCAATCAGGACCTACTGACATGCAGCGCCCCGGTGCTGTCATTAAGCTGAATCCCAGCGCCCCGACGCTGAGGATGTGAAGAAGATTCCTACTTAAGCTAAAACACTCGGTTTTTATCTCCTCATCTTTTCAAATACCTCCCACACCTCCACTACTAATCTGGTAACTGCTCTGACCTTTTCATATAGTCTCCCAATTTCGAGGAAACCTCGACATATCACATTGAGATTTCCTTTTGCAAAGCAACTTTAATCTTCCACAAAGATATGTTTCTAAATTACACTTCCTAGATGGTGAATTCAACTCTTGATTATTGGGAGATGGGTAAGTTAATGTGCACCTTAGTTCATACTCTCTACATCTATATATCGATTCTCACCCTTTTCGATTTCGATTATCTCACTATCCCGAAAGGTGAGACACGTTTGATTGGGCACCAATGTTGATTGAGATACCATACATATGTGGTAATTGTGTTAGAAATTTGACTTAATAAGAAAGTAGTGTGATTCACAGTAATTTATGAGAAGACCATAAGGTGTTTGATAATTTGTTTGAGTCAATGATCATGTTCAAATTCATACATATCACCATATCCATGCACATTATTGATGGATCCTCTTGTCAACGCCATATTCCACATCTACTGTTGCCCATATTCATTACTATTGTGGGACGAATTATATTGTCTTGAGGCATACACAGGGATATGTTACTTCTTATGACAAAACTTTTGGGTAAATTATATGTGTTTCTTACCACTGGTAGAATTTGAAAAATACATGCATCTAATTGGTAAAATTGTGCGTTTTCATGCTAGTATATGGACGTCCTACCACACCCTCAACTATGTACTTAACATTTACATATATTTTGATGTTTGGGGGTAGTGTCATGGATACGTGTATCCCAACTAAATTTTTGTCAACTGCAACTAATTGTGAATTCGTATTATTGTAGAAATCTCTTAATGACTTCAAAGCGACAACATGGAGACGGTTCCGGTTCTGCCTCGGCTCCTCCGAGATTTGATAGCCGACGATTTGTCTCCGCCGAGGCACACGAACGCTATAACTGCATGGCCACTCATTCATTAGTCCCCGAACGTGGTTTGAGGCCCGATCAAACGAAGGATGGAGAGATAGCGGTCATGATAGCTGAAAGAAACTAGTTCTCTCTCACTGAACAGCTGGATCCAGCAGTAATTGCAATTGTCAAGGAATTCTACTCTAATGTTTCAGTACACGATCACTACGGAGTGTTTGTGAGGGGAAAGACAGTGGAAATTGGCGACGAAGATATCAATGGGTGCTATCAACTGAATTTGGAAGATCTTAACAACGAGTATGCCGGGCTTCTAAGCCAAGGTCCAGATTATGAGAAGATAATCCGCGAGCTGTGTCAACCGGGCACCACATAGACAGTGCATGAACGGGGTAGCATGACTTTCCCCCATTCTAACCTGAGTCTATATGGGAAGGCATGGTATGCTTTAATTTGTGCCAAACTCATGCCATGCACACATGTGAGCCATGTCACTAAAGAACGAGCGGTGCTGCTATATTCAATTATCCAAGGCTTGTAAATAGATGTCGATCACGTGATCCAGCAGTCCATTCTTCGAGCATCTCAAGGTGGAACCGCAGGAGGTTTACCACATCCGTCTCTCATCTGCGTTTTGTGTGCTAAGTTCGGAGTAAAATGGAAATCGGATGAGATGATCCAAACACCTATGCCCGTGTTGGACCATAAGTTGATCAGCAGGTATAAAGTGTGGACAGGTGGGGCAAATCACCCTAGGAGATTGGGTTTCATAATTCCCCAAGTTGCACCTACACAAGCCCCACCACCTCCGGCTCCACCTACTTATGACCCATCTACAGTAGCTCATCGTGGAGTGGTTCCCGAAGCTGTCCAGCGGGAGATAGACGGCTGGTTCTACAACACGGAGTCCCAAAATGTACGCTTGTCCTAACGTCAAGATGTGATTTTCAAATTCTTAGTTGACCAATTTGCTGCACATAATGCATTGACCATCCAATCACATCCGGGTGTTCAACTTAGCCATTTCCCAACTGCTCCTGTTCTCCCTGTATTTCCCCCTTCTGATCAAGAGATGATCGAGGATGATGATGCACCACCCGAAGAATAAGCTCGTCAGGGAAGTTCTCTGTTTTATTTTGTTATATTTTTCGCATGAGGACATTGCTCTAGATTAATTTGGGGGTAGTTAAGTTTTATTTTCAAATTTGTAGTTTGTTATTAGTTTGTGGATTTGGATTGTTATTGTTAGTTGATTATTACATTTAGGATTGCATAATAATTCTGGCGTTTGCTAGTGCGTTTATTCGGGGGCCAATGACGAAATTAGAATTGCATGAACAAGTCTAGTAAGGATTGTTGAGTCAGTGATATGATTTTCTTGACATGATTTGAATCTTTATCTGTTTGACACTGATATTATAGGATAGCACTTTGAAAAACTACCATGTTGGCTATGATAGTTTAAATGGTTAGATAATAGAGTTCTAAAGGATGATTGCTAGTGAAATGAAAAGACAATTTGAATAGCTAGTGAATACTGAATTTATACATAAACTCGAGTTTGGGGGGAAAATATTTGGAATATATAAGTAAAAAAAAACACCGTGGCGTGCTTGTCTAGTTTTGTGGCCTTTGTTATTTGAGCAAGTAAGCCCGAGGGGACTGTCTCTACACCTAGCGCCCTAAGGTCTTAATGGTTTGGGAGTCGTTGGTCGAAAGCTCGTTAAGGTAGGATTGAAAAGCCTAAGGGAATAAGACAATGCATAGTCATGAGAGAAATAATAATAATAATAATAATAATAATAATAATAATAATAATAATAATAATAATAATAATAATAATAATAATAATAATAATAATAATAATAATAATAATAATAATAAAGTGGGAAAAGTGCAAAATGCCCCCGTCTGGAAAAAATAAAATAATAAGCATAAGTATTTCATGTTGACCCCTGAATTTTGGTGATTGTTTAATTTCAGTTGAATCTAGTTTATTTGATGAACTCTTGAGTAGAACTGTATGAAGCTTTTTATAAACTTTATTATTTTTCAGCTTTTTGCTTTTCATTAGTTAGCATGGTTGTTGAACACACACTCACAATATCAGTAATAACAGATTTGGATTGGTTGATTGTTGGGATATCATTGATCTGTGTTCACATGATGTATTAGCATGCTTTTGTGATTTTTCTGAGGCCTATGGATATACGTGAGCTATTGGATGCTGGAATTACGTTCATTTAGTTAGTTGCATTTGCATGAGTTGTTGTTTTCATATTGTTAGTATTGTTTTGTGTTTGTTGCTTGAGGACATGCAACGATTTAAGTTTGGGGGTATTTTATGAGTGGGTAATATACCCATAAATCGAATATACTTTAGTTTAAATTGTTGTATTTTCGAGTCATTTTGGAATATGTTTATTGGGTTTAGTGGTTGTTTTGTAGATTCAGGAGCTGCAGGGACGAATTGGGAATTTGGAGCAAGAGTGGAAATATGGTAATTTCAGAGAAGTCCAGCGTCGGGGCGCTGGAAATTACACTAAGGACAGCACCGGGGCGCTGAGCCTCGGCTGGCTTTGACTGGGACGCGCGTTGACTTTTCGACTGACTTGATTATTGAAGGTGATTTAAAGCTATTGGGATTGTAAAAAGGCTTTAAGTGCTGAAATTAGGGATCTATCTAATATTATTCATTCATTCATTGGAGGCTACACAAGGATTACTTGAAGACTAAGAATTGTCTACAGAGTTTTCTTCTTCTTCTCTTTATTTTCAATTTGTAATTCTTTAAGGATGATTTGCAAACAATTATTGGTTTTTATTTCCGTCATGAACTAATTCCTTTTATTAAGATTCCAATGGAACCTTTTATGGTTATGAATTGATTATCTAATTTATTCCAATTATTTACGTTGAAGTGAATTGTTTGTCTTGCCTTGTATTTATTGATTAATTATCTGGCCAATAATTACCGTGTTACTCTAGAAAAAATTGAGAGAGGAATTTTAGAGTTAGAACTGGGCAGGGTGACATGTGACTTAGTTATTTGCACAGTGAATAATTAGGTTTGTGAATAGAATGAGAATATCTATTTGCCGCATGTAACATAAAGGGAATTGGGTTTGTAACGAGTTTAATTCAATTATTTTGCATAGAGATATAACAAAATTAATCTGGGATAAATAGAAGGCAATTGATCACTCGAGAGAGAGCTTTTGGCATTTGAGAATTCCTATTAACAATTAAGTAGATTTAATAATTGGGATAATTGATTTAATAATCATAATTGGGAAAATTGGAGTCTTAATTGTCATTTATCTGCATTCAAATAATTCTTGATTTATTCTTTGATTTCTTTTAGAATAATTTCTTGCTTTATTAAAATTAGTTTTCTTAGTTTTAAGAATCACAATTTTCGGTTGTTTAAATAAAATTAAATTGATACAGTACTAGTAGTTGGAGTTTATTAATTGGAATTCTCTGAGGGATCGACACTCTAATTTATCACTATATTACTTGTTGATCATGTATACTTGCACATTTGCTTTGATTGTGAAATCAACCAACAGTCTCAGAAGATATAGCTGCTACGACTTCCTTCCATTTTGTAGGAAAGGTGTCCCCACTCTCAAGTTGCACAGTGTCATCGTTTGCTAGCTGCAGGACACCGCTATTAATTAAGTTCTGAATAAGGTGGCAGAGTGTCCAACATTCTTCCATGTTGTGACCGCGAGAATGGGAGTGATACTGACATACTCCATTAGAATTGAATCGCCCTAAATGAGGGTCAATTGGAGGCAACAATGTTGTGATTCTTCCTTCATTGATCAGCATCTGAAATATTTCCTCCATTAGTTAGCCAAGGTACGTAAATTCCCTTTTGTTGGTGAAATCCTGGCGGGCCTTGGCGTCTGCTCTTTTTGCAATTTTATCCTCTAGTGTTTCACGTTCTGGAGATAATGATGGAGTATTCATAATAATAGAAAGGAGACCAGCATGCTCCTGGTTGAATAATTGGCGTGTGACTTGGTGTTGATGGACCACCAGTTCTGCCAATTATTTAACTTGCTCACAAAGAGTCTTCATTTTCTGTTCCATTATAAACTGGAACTGTGCAAAATCTCATTTGTCAGCATTATCTTTGTTAGTTTGGGAAGGTCCGACAATGGAATGGGAAGTTTTTCCACTACTCCAATTAATCATATTAACCTCCTCTTCTTTGTGTTGAGGAAGAGGGTTATCTTGCACATGGGCTTGGTCGGGTTTAGCTACCACGATCTCACAACTATCAATCGAATCCTCGATCTTGTGTTTCAAGGCCCAGCAATCTTGAGTATCATGTCCTGGAGCTCCAGCATGATAAGCACATTTCCTACTAGCATTGAAACTCTTCCCATTCGGGTTGGCTGGTGGAAAAAGATGAGTAATTTTCTTTTGAGTGATCAGAAGATTGAGAATGTTCTCGAGTGAGTCCCCTAAGGGTGTGAACACTCGAGTACGTCTAACTTCTCCACCCTTTGGCAATGAAGGGTTCGAAGACTATGCTTGAAAGGGGGAGTAATTTCTCCTCTGGATAGGCATATTCTGACTGCCTTTTTGACCTTGTAGTATCAAGGAAACATCCTCCTCTTTCTTTTTATGGACCCTCCGGGGATTGTTTCCATAATTTTCGGACTAGATGTGTTCAGCAACAGCTTTAAGGGCAGCTAGGTCTTGAATCTTTCCTAACTTCAATCCCATCTCAGCCATCTCCCCATGCTTAATCATTTCAGAGAATGGTTTGCCAATACCAGCTAAGACTCTCTCGTAGAAAAGAGCTTCTTGTATGTCTATGAAGGTCATCACTATCTCAAACTCATTCATAGAGGGAACAACTTGAGCAGCAAGGCGCCTCCACCTTTGAGCATACTCTCTGAAAGATTCATTGGTTTGTTTCCTGACTTTAGTAATTTGGTACCGGTCAGGGGCCATCTGAGACTGAAAGCTATACTGACTGAGGAAGAGATGAGCTAGTTCCTCCCAGCTATGGATCTTGGAGTTGTCTAATCTGGTATACCACGATCGGGCTTCTTTAGTTAGACTTTTCTGGATTAGCTGCATTCTGAGCTTCTCATCCTCGGCATAAGATCCGAGTTCTCTGATGAATACCTTCAAATGTGTGTAAGGATATCCTAACCCGTCATACTTTTCAAAGTCAGGTGTTTTAAACTTCTCTGGATAATGCACACCAGGGAATATACAAAGGTCAGCATATGAAACACTCCCATGTGCTCCAATCCCTTTGATAGAACGGATGGTCACTTCCATCTGTAGGACTTTTTTTCTGATATCATCGGTGTCTAGATCTTCTTTGAGATGGGTGGTATCAGGGATTTTGTTGGTTGTATCCAACTGAAGCTCAGGTACTAGAATGGCTTTATCCAGACCTTGGGTTCCTCCTTGTGCATAGGATTCTGTATGTATGGATATCCTTGTACCCTGAGTAGATTGGTGTAGTTCTTTCAGCAGAACTGCCAAATCTATAATTTGTTTACTTAATCCATCAAATTCTTCACGAGAGATAGGATTAGGATTAGTCTGATCAAATGAAGATATAATTGGTTATAGGCTCGTGGCCTTTTTGGATTTTGAACGGGCAATAGGTCCAATTGTTTCCCTGCAAAAAACTGACGTAGTTTAGTTTTAGGGAATGTATAACTGTTTACATGCTATATGATGCTATATGATGTATATGTTAGCTGTTTGTGTGATAGAATTGCATGTTAAACTCTTAAATATGCATGTACAAATATTTCCTCATATTTCTTATTACATGGAGATCAATATGGAATGAAATTACAAGCAATTGACTTTACGAGTAATTTAAAATGGGAAAGTATGAAGAAACTTCCCTTTGCGTTTGGTTTATCAGTGGCTGACCTATCTTAGGCTACTCTCAAGGCTTTTTTGCATGACGGTTCCCAAATCATCGCAATTTACTTGACGGGAAGTTAATCCGATCTTTCAACTGGAGCGAATTTGGGTGGTGCCTTTCCTGAGCCTCGTTGGAATTAGTCTCCCTACGAGTCTAGTAATCAAACACCGACAAGATAGCCTCCTGATGGAAGAACCATACAACATACATTCACATTAAACGTATCTCACCATTTATGAAAATGATGACTGTGCGAAGCACTAATATCACAAGCAGATATAGTGTAAAGCATTAAGTACAGTAAGTAAATCCATTCGTACACATCAATTAAATGTAAATGCAACATCCACACATAAGCATATAATAGTTTTGAAAAGCTTGTAATAGCGGCTTAAGTCCTCTTACTGGTGTCCCAAGCAGAGTCGCCACCTGTCGACGTCGGGATTTTTATTTGTCCCTTTTCTGTTCTTGTCCTTGGTGTTCTCATGTTAGGTGAGATTTGTTTGAAAAAACAAGTTGTGAAAAGGTCCGACATGTATATGTCGACGATTGGACTGTAAGAGTCGCCAGTTGGTTTTTTAAATGGTTGTACCAACACAACCGAGAAAAGATTTGCACATTGACCCAGTGATGTGACACTGCTTAATGGGTCTGTGAAATCGAGATTCGTTAGGGTCCAGGACTTGGTTATGCGGAGGGAAGGCGTTAGGCACCCCCCGACATCCGTGTTGCCACGGTGACCGCCACTTTTCAATTAAACTGTTATATGAATGTGTGTGTATGTGTGTGGATCAATGTGCAATTATTTGGAAGTAGTGCTATGCCTCGTTCGCACCTATATTCAAAGGGTTTGAATTTCGTATAAAAGTTCAGTTTTAACAAGATATAGCAATGATTTTTTTAAAAAGATCTTTTTCAAACCCTTGTGCTCAATAGTAATTGAGGCCTTTGATATTTCCATTTTATTATGTGTTCGGCTTGATTACTTTTATTTTCGAGGTGCAAAGCATCTTCGAGAAAATAATATACATAGCAGTGCCGAACTCCTTATGGGCATGAGAGCCATCTAAGGAAATTCAACACCGTGAATAATTTACAAGCCATGTACAACTAAAAATGTCCATCACGGGAACCGAATCTAGATTCAGGAAACTGAATCTGTGATCACATGATTCCTAGGCTCAGATGATGTGATAATTAATATGAAAGCTGTAAACAGTTATATATATATAAGCGGTAAATATATATATAAATAATCAACCACCACGAAGCACCTCCATGGGGGATTGAGAAAATGTAAATAAAGCTTTAAAAGCGATCAACCGCCACGAAGTAAACTTTAGGTGGGATGAAATATAAATAAAGCAATAAAACCCAATCAACCACCACGAAGCACCTCAATGGGGGATTGAGAAAATGTAAATAAAGCTGTAAAAGCGATCAACCGCCACGAAATAAACTCTAGGCCAGATTGAAACGTAAATGTAAATATATATATATATATATATATATATATATATATATATATATATATAAGTGGTAAACGCACCGGATGTGATATCCAGGCTAAATCAAACATAGTTTGATGGCAACAACACATATATATAAATATTTTTATATATATATAAAAGCAGTAAACGCTTCAGATGTAAATCCAGGCTCATCGAACAGAGTTCGACCACAGTTTATATATAAGTATATATATAAAAGCAATAAACGCTCCGGATGTAAATCTGGGCTCAATCGAGGCATAACTCGATAATGTTAGTATATATATATATACAAAAAAATTAAAAGCCACGGACCGAAGTTCGGGCATACACACGCAACACGACTCACAACGTGAAGAACTGTGTGTGCACAGTAGTGGAGAAAGGCTTTAGAAAGTGTAAGAAGGCTTATAGTGGACTGCCAAAGAAGACTTCAATAGCTTTAAATGGATGAACACCCAGCTCCCGCCGGTAAAATATAGCAATATAGAAGCTCACAAGTGTTTAAAATGAGAAAACACTTAGTTTATAGTGTATACAGAGCAAATTAGACAGGGCTTCCTCGCCTTTTCTCTATGCAAAATGGATGGCCCAAGCCCTCTATTTATAGAGGGGGGAGCGGCAGGTGTACCTACGGCAGCCGCATATGCACCTGTGGCTGCCCGGGCTGCCTCGAGCTCTGCCGGTCCTGCCGTCTCGAAGTACGTGCACGAGTGCAATGTGATGTCCGCTCAAACTTTCAGAACTTTAATACGGGCATCCGATCAAGGTGTATAAGACCTTTCACGGCATGTTGTTGTCGAGAGCTACACAATGACACGAGATTAGAGGTTGTACGAAGTCAGAAAGATGGGACCATGCCCTTGGTCTTCAGGCTTCAAATTCTATTCGGTGTGCCGTCTTGTGTAGTAGTCACTCGGGATTGGAGCTCTTTGGTTCTTGTAGGACATTTTTATGTAGAATGTATGTATGAATGTTGAGATGGCGCAATGTGGGATCGAGATGGCAAAATGATGATTATGCCCCTCACCGGGGTTATCTCCGGTTTGAGCTGATTTATCGATCGTTGCTCAGGGTTATCTCTGAGATTGGACTACTGCAGGTGTTGACCTTCCTCGAGGTTGTCTCTGAGGTATGCCTGACCTCTCGGGGTTATCTCTGGGCTTGGGGAATGAGTGCCTCGGGGCTATCACCTAGTGTTAAAGCTGATTGCATATGTTTGAAACAAGTATTTCCGGGGTTATCTCCGGAACTGCAACTGCATGCCTCGGGGTTGTCTCCGAGATTGAAAAGACTGCTCCGGGGTTATCTCCAGAACTGGAACTGTATTTCTCAAGGTTTCGATATTGACAGAGGTGGTTTGATAAAGGTTTGGTTTGGGTTTATCTTCCACCCATTCTTTGATCTCCTCAGGCACCTCATAGTCCTCTATTTCTTCTTGCTCAATCACCATCAAGTCAAATTCCAACTCTACATCAAAGTTGTAGTCATTGTGGAGATTTGGCATTCCATTAGCAAGGCTAGACAAATCCAACTCTGGAGTCCTAAAAACAAAATGCTTTCACTCAATATATGAGATTGTTTGATCATACAAAGTGTTAGCAAAAGCATGACAAAAGTAACTGCAAGTATTGTGCGACAAAAGTAACTGCAAGTATTTTGCAACAAAAGTAAGCAGTTCAAAATATCTACACTTTAAGGCAGATGGACTTTCTGCCCTTTTTGACAGATGCAAGGGGTCTTGCTCCAGTTGCCTAGGGTCAAGTCTTTATGGACAACTGTGATGAAGGGATAGTTGACGTCTTCCTCCTCTTTGATGATGACCATGAATGAATTCATATCAGGGTTAGTTTTTTCCTTTGACCGGTTCTCCTTAGCCCTATTTATGCGAGGGGTCTGAATTTGATCTTCTGAGTAGTTATCATCTGGGATATCCTCGTTCATACCCTCAATATGCACCAAAAAATATATCTTTGATAACTGGTTTTGTACTTCTTATTTGAGTCTCTAATTCCTTTCCTCGCTTTCTTGGTCTGGAATTAGGACTTCTTTTCCACTAGCCATCTTGGGCCTAGGAATTAGCATACCCACCATGGAAACATAAATTTTCCTCAAAGGCTTTACAAATATTGCATCTGTAAGATTAGGTAACAAAATTATAGAGGAAGGAACTGATGGATGCTTGTGCAGGTTCCGATGATCTGATCCAGAGGAATAGCCTAATCCAGCCTTCCTTGTCTGGCTAGGAATTTGAACTGAACTTCTAATTCCTTGCTGACTCTTCCCTAACCCTTGTCCTGGCTGGAAACCCAAGGATATCATTTCCTAACTTGCCGACATTACTTCGGTGGAAACTCTGGGCTTTAAAGTTGGGCCCTCGATAGGTTGATATTGAATGTTGCTCACCTCAAGGGCTTGAAAACTGACATGCTCAACTCCTTCATTGAGACTGATTATAGGCATATCACTTTGTGTATGAACAGGATATTGGTTCGGCATTGACAGTTACCAGATTACCATTGATGATGTATTTGACCTGTTGATGAAGGGTAGATGGAACTGCTGTTGCCATATGGATCTATGGCCTTCTCAACAACAAATTATATCATGTGGTGATATTTAAAACTTAAAAGGATATGTAAAAGGTATGTGGACCAATCTCCACTGGTAGTTCAATTTCTCCTACAACATTTCATCGAGATCCATCGAAGGCTCTTATGACTATGTGGAAGCTTCAGATTTGATTGAGATTGATCTTCATTCTTTCCAACGTGGCATAGGGACAGATGTTCAAGGAAGATCCTTCATCTATTAACACACCTCCGACCACATATCATGAAGACACCACTGCTATGTGCAATGGCTTGCAATAGCCCATCCCTTCGGGTGGTATGTTATCATCAGTGAAAGATATCACATTGCTATTGAAAATGTGATCTACTTAATGATGAAACTTTTCAGTGTCCACCGTCTTTGGCAGGTAAGCCTTTTCCAGTACTTTCACTAAGATCTTGCGATGGTCTTTAGAGGAGAATACTAAGTCCAGAATGGATATCTATTGGGGTGCTTCTTTCAATCTTTTCACCACTTTGGCTTCATTATGCCCCATCTTGTGGAGGAATTCTTTAATTTTCTCCTCGGGTACTTTCCCCTTAGATTTGATGACTGGCTTCATTATTCACTGAGGTAGATACAATGGGTTTTCCTTTAATATAGCATCAGTTTGATTTGAAGTTGATTACTTATCCTCCCCATAGTTCCATGAGACTCTTTTCAGGCTGATAATGGGATACTACGGCCTAAATGGAAACACCAATGGTTCTGGCGTAGCCACCTTCAAAGGGTTTTTCACTCCTTTAACCTTTATTCCTGGGATTGCAAAAGGGGTTGCAGACAAATCTCTTTTAGAGGATATGACTACTGTAACTTCCCTCTTTATCTGTGTTCCTGGAGGAAATATCTTCTCTTCCTCAGGAAGCACAATATCATTATTTGCCATTTATAGGTCACCGCTATCAATTATATTCTGGAAGAGATGACGAATTGCCCAGCAACTTTCAGTGCTATGACCCTGAGTATTGGAGTGGTATTGATAGATCCCAGTAGTATTAAATCTCTTGGAACATGGATTGATTGGGGGTAACAGTGTTATGATCTTCCTTTTAATGATCAACATCTGCAAGATTTCCTCCATTGGTTGATCCAAAGGGGTGAACTTTCTTTGGTCTGCATAGTCCCGAAGGGCCAAGGATCTTTCTTTCCTTGCAGTTTTTCCTTCCAAGGTTTCATTCTTTTGGACTTGTTGTTGATTCCTTGTGATAAGGGAGAGGAGACTTGTATACCCTGACTGATCAGCTGTCGAGTTACTTGGTGTTGATGTATATAATCCCATTTATCAAAATTATCTTTGCTGGTTTGGGGAGAATCACCTACATATTTGAGGTAATTAGAACCTTCTCCACTCCCTCTGTTGCTCATGTTGGCATTCTCTTCCTTGTGTTGAGGGAGAGGGTTATCTTGTACATGTGGTTGTTCTGGTTTTGTTACAATGATCTCATCACTGTCTATCAGATCGTGGATTTTGTGTTTGAGAGATCTTCAATCTTGGGTGTAATGCCCCAGAGCTCCATAATGATAAGCACATTTCTTGCTTGTATTAAAATTCTTTCCACTTGGATTGGCTGGAGGAAGGAGTTGAAAACTTTTCTTCTGTGCTGTCAGAAGCTTGAATATAATTTCCAATGAGTCCCCTAAGGGTGTGAAAACTTTTTGACGTATTACCTCTCCAACTTTTTGCAATAGAGGATTTGAGGGTTGTGCAGATGCTTAAAAAGGGGAATAATTTTTCCTTTAAATGGGCAAGTTTTGATTACCTCTCTGAGTTTGTCCTTGCAACACCAAGGATACATCCTCTTCTTTCTTTTTATGAACCCTTCGAGGGTTATTCCTATAATTCCCAGCTTAAATATGCTTAGCCACGGCTTCTAAAGCAGTAAGGTCTTTAATCTTCCTAGACTTTAACCCCATCGCAGTCATCTCTCCGTGTTTAATCATTTTTTAGAATGGTTTTCCTATGCCTGCTAGGACCCTCTCATAAAATGGAGCTTCTTGTATATCAATGAAGGTCATTACTATCTCAATTTTTGTCATTGATGGGATTACTTGAGCAGCCAGATGTCTCCATATTTGGGCATATTCTCTAAATGACTCTGTATTTTACTTTTTAACTTTGGTAATTTGATATCTATCTGGAGCCATTTGTGATTGAAAATTGTATTGGTTTAGGAAAGCATGAGCTAGTTCTTCCTAGATATGTATTTTGGAATTGTCCAATCTGGTATACTATGCTCTGGCCTCTCCAGTTAGACTCTTTCGAAATAACTACTTTCTTAGTTTTTCATCCTCGACATAGGATCTGAGATCTCCAATGAACACTTTTAAATGAGTGTAAGGATCTCCCAATCCGTCATATTTTTTAAAATCAGGAGTTTTGAACTTGTCTGGATAATGAACCCCAGGAAAGATGCAAAGGTCTGAATAAGTCACGCTTCCATACGCTCCAGTCCCTTTGATTGACCGGATGGTTTCTTCCATTTGTTAGACTTTCTTTCGAATATCACTAGTTTCTTGATCTTCTTTAAGATTGGTGATTTCAATGGTTTTGTTGAATTTTTTATGGATTTGAGATTCAGGTATCTGTACTTTCTTTTCCTTCTTGTCAGTACCCTGGCTTCCTCCCTGTACAGAGAATTCTATTTGAGTGGGTATTTGTTAACCCCGAGTCTATTTGTTTTGTTCTTTCAAAAAGATAGCTAATTCTGCTATCTGATTTCTTAGTCCCTCGAACTCTCCTCTCGAGAAACATGAGTAGATTCAGGTTGGGCACTTGCAGCCATGTCTGAAGGTGGGCTTAGTGCCTTTTTAAACTTTGAACGGGTAACGGGACCAATTATTTCCCTACAAAAAGACTATGTAGTTTAGTCTGGATAAACACTAATAGTCTGCATGCTATGCAATGTGTCTGTTTTAGGAGTTTTTTAATGTTTTCCTGCAAAATAGATGTCAGTCGTTTTGATGACAGGATATCATGACAGTTTTTGATAGGGAAAGGAAGGCATATTTACATCTTTCTTTATATTTACATGGAATCATAATTTACATTGAATCAAAATTTACAATGGAAATTAAAAGGGAAAGACATGAAGAGACTTCCCTTCGCGTTTGGTTTATCAGAGGCTGACCTATCTTAGGCTACTCTCGCGGATTTTCGGCATGAAGGTCCTCAGATCATTGTAATTTACTAGATGGGAAGTTAATCCGATCTTTCAATTGGAATGGATCTGAGTGGTGCCTTTCCTAAGCCTCGCGGGATTATTCTCTGTTGAGTCCAGTAATCAAACACCGACTAGTTTGCCTCCTGGTGGAGGAATCACACAACATACATTCACATGCATCGAGTCTCACCATATGAAATAATGACATTTATTCGAAGCATTAATACAACATGCAGAGATTGTGTGAGACACTAAAGTGCGGTAAATAAAACATTCATTCACATCCATTCAATGTAAAGACAACATTCATACAAAAGTAGATAAGAAAGGATTTTTGAAAAGTTTGAAATGCGGCTTAAGCCCTCTACTGTCCACAGTAGAGTCGCCACCTGCCGACGTAGGGAAAATTTCCTCTGTTCTTTGGAATTCCTTTTTTTACCCTTTATGTTCTCTATGTGTTGAGTTTTGTTTGAAAGGGCGAGTTTGAAAAGAGTCCGACATAAAATGTCGACGATTTGAAAATTCAGAATCGCTAGTTGGTAGTTTTGAAATGGTTGTACCAACTTAACCAAATTTGAAAGGTTTACACAAAGGCCCAATTGTTGGACTCTGTTTAACAGACCTTAGAAATCGAGATTCATAGAGTTTGAGGGCTTGATTAAGCGGAGGGAATGTGTTAAGCACCCCCCGACTTCCATGAAAACACGGTTACCACGTCTTTTCAATTCCTTAATTTATTTGAAGTGTATGTGTGTGTGTGTGTGTGTTAATTGGGCCTAAATGCATTTATTTGGAAGTAGTGCTATGCCTCGTTTGCACCTATATACAAAGGGTTTGATTTGCATAAAAGTTCAACTTTAAGCAATATATATAGCAATGATGTTTTGAAAAATAGGTTTTCAAACCCTTATGCTCACATAGTAATTGAGGCTTATGACACTTCCATTTTATTTCGTATTCGGCTTGATTTGATTTTATTCTCGTGATGCGAGGCATCTTTGACAAAATAATATACATATAAATGTCGGGCTCCTTATGGGCATGGAAGCCATCGAAGGATGTCTAAACACTATAAATATGATTTACAAGCTAACTGTACAGCTGAAAAGGGTCCATTATGGGAACCAGATCTAGATCCGTTAGCTGTATCTTAGATCCCGTGACTCCTAGGCTCACACAAAAAAAACTAGAAAGAAAACTAGATTTAAATAAATCTTAACCATTCTAGCTCAACGGTTCTTGTTTTGCAACTTTTGAACCGGTTAAAAGTTAGCTATGTCTAGATTTAGATAAATCTAGTCCACAGATTTAAATATTATGGATTTACATTGAATGATCAGTTAAAATAGATATTTAAACGCAGTAAACAGTTTATATATATATATATATATATATATATATATATATATATATATATATATATATATATATATATATGTATTAAAGCAGTAGAAAGCTTCAAATCTGAAAAAATCTTACAGTGTGCTGCAAAGAAAACTTCAGATCGATTTTGGAGCTTGAAAACTCGGTTTCCATCGATTAAAATTTGATATGTCGTAGAATATATGTATACAAGTGTTTAGAAAGAAGAATATTAAAGTTTGGAACACTATAGAAGGGGTTAAGAGCTGAAATGGACAAAGTTTTCTCTCTTTTTTCCTTTTTTCTTTTTCTTTTTGGTTGATGGGGGGCTCTATTTATAGACCAAAGTAGCCGCAGCTTTACCCACGACAGCCGCGAGTCTATATGCGGCTGCTCAGGTGGGCCCGGGCCCCGTCGGTCCCATTGTCTCGAAGTACGTGCACTCGGGCCAACACGTTATCCGCTTGAACCTTCATAACTTTCAATCCGGGAATCCGATGGAGGCGTGCTATATTTTTTCAGAAAGCCCTTGACGAGAGCTATACAATAACATGGGATTTGACATTTTCCGAATCTAGGAAGATGGGTCCATGACTAGATCTTCGAGTCTTTACAGTCCATCCGTTGAGCTATCTTGTGCTATTTTCACTCGGGATTGATGTTATGGTTCTGTATGACTTCTTTTATAGTGATTTGGGCTGAATTAACATTGAGTTGGAATAATTACTATTTTTTCCCTCCTGGGTTGGTTCCGGGCTTAATGCAGTTGTAGCCATCTTTTCTCAAAGGGTTGTCTCCGAGATTGGACTGCTATTAACTTTTAACAGTCCTCAGGGTTATCTCTGAGGATGGTTTGATTTCTCGGGGTTGTCACCGGGGTTAGCTTGATCTCCCAGTGTTGGTTTGATTTCCCGAGGTTGTCTTCGGGGTTGTCTTTGTGGTTGGTTTGATCTCTTGGGGTTATCGCTGGGGTTGGGACTTGATCTCTCGGGGTTATCTCCGGGGTATGAATTTGATCTCCCAGGGTTATCTCCGGGGCTTGGATTTGATCTCCCGGGGTTGTCTACAGGATTTGGACTTGATCTCTTGTGGTTATCTCCGAGGCTTGGATTTGATGATTTGACTTTCAGGGTTGTCTCTGAAATATAAAAGACGATTTTACCCTCTTGCATGGTTAGTGATAGGAATGCAAAATTTTAAGTGTTTACACGAAGGAGAAATGTACTGAAGCTTGAAGATCACATCAAGGAGTTGATCATCTTCATAAGGTATATCTTTTATCCTTCCTTAATTAATAATATTGCATAAGTTGATTCTTGGGATTGCAGAAAAAATTTAAATATGATTATGACATGCATCCTATGTTTTACAATGTTGATTGCATGTATGTCTTGTTTCTGCAAAGTAACAGTGGATACATGTGAATGTAAAGAAATGTGTGTTGATGTTTAGTACCGTGTAGCACCATATCCAGGGTCGGAAGGTACCCGAATTTGGGGGCATCACAATGACATACCGATACTTCAATCAGTAAAGATGTGGTTGTCTAAACATTCCTCCATAAAAGATTGGTAGAAGCATCATATATTTGGGGATAAAGATATATAGAGATAAATCTAAAAGGTGTTAGGTTTGTATATAGCGCGATCATGAAATCAAATTACATAAAAGGTGCGAAAGCGCGATAAAACGAATTTTAAAATTTTTCATACAAACCATCACCATGATCATACTTTGTGCATAATTATCAGTTAATAGCAAAGGGAAGGAGATCAGATTCATACCCTTGTAGAAACTAGCTTCCTCATGTACGAGTTCACCTCCAATTCCTTTCACATTCTTCTTGAATTCACCGAGTTGGATTCCTTCCTTTGATCAACGTTAGTCACCCAAATGTTTGGCCTCTAGAGGTGATCCACCAAGGAAGAACAAGTATTTAAGAAGATGGTTGTGTGGCAAAATCCTAGATTCCGTCTCTATAGAATTATGAGTACTCTCCTAACTATTAGAATTTAGTGCGTAACCCTAATCCATAATAAGACTTTCTTATTTATAGATGTAGGCAACCCTCCTAAACTATTTAGGAATAAGGTTTTGATTTAATTAATTAAACTCCTTTAATTAATTATATTTCTAATTCAATTAGAAATTAATGAGAGTACTTTTATTAATTAATTCCTAAACTCCTTTAGGAATTAAATTAATAATAATAGTAATAATAATAATAAGACACTTCTTATTAATTTATATTTAATATTTCCAAAATATTAAATAATAAATATTAAGTTATTTAATTTATCCTATCATCATAGATTAAATTAAATAAACTTAACTTATTATTACAACTATGTCATTTACTTCTTAAATAAATATTCTTCCTTTTATGGTGTGACCGTTTAGGTTCTCCATATTAACCGGTTGCGAATAAATCAATTAGAACAATTCTAATCTTATTTAAATAAATAAATTAACTATTTAATTTATTTAAATAGATAATATTTATTCTACAATAAGGGTAAGCCCCCTTAGCGATCAATGACTTTGTAGATAATAAAAATTTCAACATTAATCATAAAAGAACCTTTGATTAAATAATTACTGTACAATTCAATCCTTCCACCATACACTGTCCCAATTAAATATAAGACATAAAATTACTGTCAAGTCTTATTTTATTTAATTATATGTATTTCGATTTCTCAAATGCAAAACTCCAAATAATGCAAATTAGAAACTTATTTCTAATTTCATTCTCCTTTGGCCAAGGACTGCTGGGTTGTCATTTTATCGAATCACATAGGACATTCTCTTCTTTTACTAGAAACAATAGATTCTTTATTGATTAGTCATTATCTCCATACACAACTTATTATACCCTAGCATACCATTTGGTATACCCTAAGGGTCTTAAGGAATAAATCAAAACATAACTCATCATACACAAGATACTATGATAATCTCAAATTCAAGGATCACTTGTACTACTATCACTACAGTAATTCCTATTGACAGACAAGTAAAACTACATTAGGTATTCCTTAGCAAACCACGTTCAGTGAACGTATTCTTCAATAAGCACCTACATACTTATTTTAGTGTCTTCACACAAATGATCATGAGATCAATCATCCTCATCCAATGAGCAAGCAACATATGTACCAATCTATCCAAATTCACTAATCCCTTTTTTAGTAATCCAACGATTGGGAACAATTTTAGTTTGTGAGCTATCTAAGAATTTAGATCCCATTAATATGATCATCATCATGATTCTAAATGCAATTCTCAAAACTATGGGTACAACACCATGTAGATAAATTAAAAGTCTTTAATTAAACAATTCTTTTATTAATAAATAAATAAGATTGTTACAAAGTATATGCTTTATCATCAAACATGATTGTCTTGTGTGCATACTACTTTCAAAAGGATACTTGGCTTGACCCAATAAGCATACATTTATTTGATGTTAAAGGGGTTTAGCATAACCAACTCCAAGAGATGACTCGTGATGATGAGTCAGGGAGTACGTCTCTCTAAGAAATTATCCCTAAAGACACCAAAAGGAGAGATTGCATGAAGACCTATCATGTATGGGATGATATGTACGAGACCTAATGTTGCTTATGCAATAAACGTGAAAAGCAAAAATTAGTCAAATCCTGGAGAAGATCATTGTATGACAATATGAACTGATGTAGGAGGATCCGAGTCTAATTATGCTGAGATGTCGGAAAAAATGTTGTTGTTATTAAAGTACCATGAATTGGAGGATCGACGCTGGAGATGTGACGACCCAAAATTAGGTCTATCTTCACACCCGGATTCCGTACATCGCGAGTGCTTACCATTCATTCCATACATCATTATAACATTAAATATAACGACATATCTCTTTAAATCCCAGATTCTATTGCCTTAAAATCTCGTTCATTATAAATAATGATAAATACATTATTCTTTACATATTACAAGAGTGACTTTTATCCGCCACAAAATATACATAACAGTTCATTAAACTAATCTATAGTATAATTATCTATTCTAAATTACTAGTCTTGGCTTGATCTTCACACTCATTCATATAATGAATAAGGCTTGAGGTATTTTTAACCATGGCAATACACAATGGCACCCATCAGCTGGATCTTTACCGGATCCTTTAGTATATTCTACCGTCGTTAACTGAAAATGTTTTTATTTAAAGCAAGTGTAAGCATTCAATTACTCAGCAAGTTATAGCAGTTGAATAACAACAATACAAGAATCACATATTCTTTTATAACTTTGATAAGTGAACAAAGGTTATGAAGCAACTCAAATAATAGGAATAAATCTGATTCTTATCATTTTAAAACATTAATCACATTCACTTGGACATACTTTCATTCTTTTACTCTTTTAATAGCATTCTTTCTGGCTAGAATCATTAGTACAGACTTAACAATAACAGTTCATGAATAAACAGAACTCTTTTTACATTGATCTATTCAATCACAGAACAGTTCATTTCATAGAAACACCTAAGTGTTAAAGTTATTGCACAAGGCCTCATACATAAACACCTTACACAAATATGATACATTTACACATAGGTAAAACTTCTCAAGTTCAACATCTAAGAAAGTTTAAGAAACTAGCATTACTTTAAAATATGAATGAAGTTAGAAAACTTGCCTTAAGCATAACTACAACTTATAGTTTACGCTGAACTGTTTACCTCAATCCCTATATATCACATGAGGAATATCACATACCTATTAGTCATATACTTGACTTACGCATTGGTTTAAACTTTAAGTCTTATGGTTTGCGTTCTTGTAATCTAATTTTACACGACTAAACTTTTTTTATCGTTGTCGACGGCGGGATATTTATTTTGTCCATTTTATGTTCTTATCTTTTGGTGTTATCATGTTAAGTGAGATTTGTTTGAAAAAATAAGTTGTGAAAAGGTCCGACATGTATATGTTGACGATTGGACTATAAGAGTCGCTAGTTAGTTTTTTAAATGGTTGTACCAATACAACCGAGAAAAGATTTGTACATTGACCTAGTGATGTGACACTACTCAACGGGTCTATGAAACCGAGAGTTGTTAAGGTTCGGGGACTTGGTTATGCGCAGGGAAGGTGTTAGGCACCCCCCGACGTCCGTGTTGCCACGATGATCGCCGCTTTTTAATTAAACTTTTATATGAATATGTGTGTGTGTGTGTGTGTGAATCAATGTGTAATTATTTGGAAGTAGTGCTATGCCTCGTTCGCACCTATATACAAAGGGTTTGAATTTTGAATAAAATTCAGTTTTAACAAGATATAGCAGTGATGTTTTGTAAAAAGAGATTTTTTAAACCCTTGTTCTCAATAGTAATTGAGGCCTTTTATGCTTCCATTTAATTATGTGCTCGGCTTGATTGCTTTTATTTTTGAAATGCGAAGCATCTTCGAGAAAATAATATACATAGCAGTGTTGAACTCCTTGTGGGCATGAGAGCCATCTAAGGAAATTCAACACCGTGAATAATTTACAAGCCGTGTATAGCTGAAAATGTCCATCACGAGAACCGAATCTAGATTCAGTAGACTGAATCTAAGATCACATGATTCCTAGGCTCACATGATGTAACAATTTATATGAAAGATGTGAACAATTAAATATATAAAAGTAGTATATATATATATATATATGTGTGTGCAGACAATCAACCATCACGAAGCACCTCTATGGGGGATTGCAAATGTAAATAAAGCAATAAAAAACCAATCAACCACCATGAAGCACCTCCGTGGGGGATTGAGAAAATATCAATAAAGCAATAAAGCGATCAACTGCCTTGAAGTAAACTCCAGGCGAGACAAAATATAAATAAAGCTGTAAAAGGCCACGAAGTAAACTCCAGGCCTGATAAAAAATGTATATATATATATATACAAAAAGAAATAAAAGCCACGGACCGAAGTCCGGGCATACACACGCTACACGACTCTGAACGTGAAGAACTGTGTGTGCACAATAGTCGAGAAAGGCTTTAAAATGTGTAAGAATGCTTACAGTGAACTGCCAAAGAAGATTTCAATAGTTTTAAATGGATGAACACTCGGCTCCCGCCAGGAAAAATATAGCCAAATATAAGCTCACAAATGTTTGAAATGAGAAAACACTCAGTGTAGGGCATTTACAGAGCAATTTGGACAGGGTTTCCTCGCCTTTTCTTTATGCAAAATGGCTACCCCAAGCCCTCTATTTATAGAGGGGGGAGCCACAGGTGTACCTGCGGTAGCCGCAGATGCACCTGCGGCTGCCTGGGGTGCCCCGAGCTCCGTGGGTCCCGCCGTCTCGAAGTACGTGCGCGTGCAACGTGATGTTCGCTTGAACTTTTAGAACTTTAATTCGGGCATTTGATCGAGGTGTATAAGACCTTTTTTGGCATGCTGTTGTCCAGAGCTAGACAATGACATGGGATTAGAGGTTGTACAAAGTCAAAAAGATGGGATCATGCCCTTGGTTTTCAAGCTTCAAATTCTATCTGGTGTGCTATCTTGTGCAGTAGTTAATCGGGATTGGAGCTCTTTCGTTCTTGTAGAACATTTCTATGTAGAATGTATGTTTAAATGTTGTTTAGAAGGCGCAATATGGGATTGAGATGGCAAATGACGGTTTTGCTCCTCACCTAGGTTATCTCCTGTTTGAGCTGGTTTAGTGGTCGTTGCTCAAGGTTATCTCTGAGATTGGACTGCTACAAGTGTTGACCGTCCTCATGGTTGTCTCTGAGTAGTGCTTGACCTCCCGGGGTTATCTCTGGGCTTGGGGAATGAGTGCCTCGGGGCTATCACCGAGTGTTGAAGCTGACTGCTAGGAATGGAAAAGCACATTTCTGGGGTCATCTGCAAAACTGCAACTGCATCCCTCGTGGTTGTCTTTGAGGTTGGATTGAAGATCCCGGGGTTATCTCCAGGATTGGGACTGAAAATCTCGGGGTTGTCTCCGAGATGGCAAATTTCTCCGGTGTTGTCTCCAGAACTGGAACTGTATTCCTCGGGGTTATCTCTAAGGTTGAAACTGAGTATCCCAGAGTTATCTCCGAGATTGCAACTGTATATCGCGGGGTCGTCTCCGAGACGGTCAACTGTCCATCCCTGGATTGTCTCCGGGACTGTGCTAATTTGACTTCCAGGGTTATCTATGGAAGATAATTTTGCCCTCCTACAAGGTTAGTAACAGGAATGCAAAATTTTGTGTGTCTACAGATGCCCCTCATTATCATATTCATGCAGTGTAATGGCATGGATAGGATAAAGAATACTAGACACTTGAAATGCAATAAGATATTCATGATGTAATGTATTGTAACATGATGCAAATGTATGATGCATGTTTGTTTGGACCGTTTTCCAACGGGATGTGATGACCGTTACCCTCATAACTTGTGATGGGGACTGGAATTATCACAGATAACCCTGACAAACTGCTTGGATGTGTGCTCCAAAGTTCTTAGGAACTTCAAGGATGTTGACGTCGGGCTCATCACCGAAGTCCTTAATCCTTGGTACAGATTTTCCACCATAGATGTTCTTCTCATGTGCAAGAGACTCTATAGGGATGTACTTTGCCTTTTGAGGATGTGTATAACATATTTCATCATCGGTCCTCCTCAATGAGGGTGTTCATCCTTGGTTTGTATTACCAAGTCCTTCCAGTGTTTTGTTGGAGTTACTGCCAACAGTTTGTGTTTGTAAGGATTGCCTGACCCTCGCTGAAATGTACATCAACAGATGAAATCCCTGCTGTGGATAATATCAGGGTTGCTTGACCTTTGTTGACGCGTGCATCAATTGCTAAAATCATTGGACGGCTTTCGATGCTTCATTGGATTTACTTGCTAATGGCTAAAGTGACGTCAAGGTTGCATGACCTTCGTTGAAATGTGCTTCAACGGCTGAAATGCGTGGCACCCCCGCCGGGGAGAAGCGCTTTGGAGTTGCGACCCCAAACTGATAGCATCGGACCTTAGTGAGGTATTGCCAGATGTATTTTGCAACAGTTGTGCTCATTGGTATAGTAAACCTGTGTCCGGGCGAATACTAATGAATGACATGTAGACCTGTAGTTTGGTTCATGAAAACCAGGATTTCAAGTTAATCCGCTCAATCGCGTAGCATCTTTTTTCCTGATTTGGCCTTTTTCAGCTTGTGAGAACTCCTTTGCAACTCGAATTGGACCGAGCCAGAGGAGTGGGCCTCACCCAGGGGAGCCTCTGTTAGTTGTTGGGCGGATATGCCCCATTTCAATGTATTTTTTAGCTGTACAGAGATGATGTATTTAGATGATGATGTACTTAGGAATGTATCTATTGTTTTCCATTTCCTACATCATATTGTCATCTATTAGTTGTCATGCATGTATCATGATATGAATATGTATGTATGTCCAGAGATATTCAGCATTAACCCCTGGATGGTCTTATGATACGGCCCACACGGATGTCTTCTTCGACAGTCAGCCGCATAGATCACACCCCACCACTATTAATAGCCTCCCGTCTGAGGTCGTGGTATGATAGTATGTCACCTACAAATAAAATGACTGTAGATTAGCTATTACAACATTCTATGACCCTCTTGCTGTTTCAGGTTCCCGCATGCTTTGTAGAGGGTATGTTGGAGCATTGGATACCGGAGAGACAAGTTTTCCAATTTGGTACCCAAGAGTTGACTCCTACAATAGAGGAGTACGAGTGGTTGACGGCTTTGCCCTTAGACAGACCTTGCGCTCGTATGGCCGTTGGAGATATGCGGCGGTAGTTCATGACCCTCACCGGGTTACGGCGTAGAGTACTAGAGGATGAGATTACATCTGGCCATGTATTATCCCAACATTTTCTGATAGACAGATTTGGCTCAGTGGACAGCTATGCGCGGCACTCCAGGGATTTTACCACACCAGAGGATCAGTGGTATGTGGCCAGAGTGGATGTACTCGTGATGTACGTAGTGGCGTATGTGTACATGCCACGGTATATGGATGAGCTGGACATAGGTGTCATCATGGCAGTGAGAGCTCTTAGGGATGGTCATACCATCATCCGGATGATCGTGGTTGAAACGTTAAGGTCGGCCACGTTCTGCAGCACCTACCCTGCAGGGGTATTTACAGGCAGTTCAGTCATGTTATACGTGTGGTTTATGTCACACTTGAGACCGATCGGCACTTTTTGATGACATGGGTATTGGTTTACCCATGATATAGCTATGTCTTAATCCTTTCAGCCATCAAAGTGTACAGACACTATGTCTTGGTCGGTATTCTTGGCAGGGATCAGAGATCCATTTGGTATCCTGCCATGTTCAGGGTTCAGCTCACCCTACAGCTTCATTACTCATGCTCCGAACATGGATTATCTCCCTCTGGCTGGTTTGAGGGGCATGACTACCTACCACCCACTAGCTGTGATGTCATAGTTTGACCAATTTTAGGACTTCTATCCTTTTGAGGGGGCGTTAGGTCAGCGTATGGCTTATCGCCATTTATCAGCAGAGGTCCGATCCCGGGTGTATACCTATTGGGATCAGCGTGAGAGTGCTGCATTTTCTGTTAGCCATCCGGGCTGTTCTCCAGAGTATTCTGTGTGGATGGAGACAGAGACTTCATCGGCTGCAGCAGTATCCACAGTGCCAGGTATTAATTCTGACGATGGGGAGCCTATAGAGGTCATTACTTCTCACACCGAGGAGGAGCCATTCACTGGGTTGCCAACAGCTCTTGTAGATTCTCCCAGTACTAGTACTGTCGTGATCCAGCATTCATCACAGTATTTTGAGCAGAGTCTCCATCTGATGACTTTCGAGAGAGATCAGGCTAGAGCCTTGATGTTGACAGCTCTTGATGGGAGAGATGCCGCTCTATTAGAGAGAGACGAGGCATTATCACATAGAGATGCCACTATTAAGGAGCAAGATGAGGCCAGATCAGTCAGAGATGTCGTGATAGTTAAGCGGGATGGCGCTATATCTGCCCGGGATATAGCCGTTACAGATAGTACCACAGTGAGGTCCCTTACTACTGACATGATTACAGAGATGAGCACGTATATTGATGAGCATAGTGTCATCATGAAGATTGCTATAGATCTGTTAGCTCGTATGGATACCCTTGTTCAGGAGACCACTGTGTTACCTCCTTCTTCTGAGAGAGATGCCATGTTGGGCATGATAGCTCGCATATACACTGATTTGTAGATGGGCTTGTATTTTCCTGCACAGAGTAGCTTAGCCATTTTGTCATGTACAGTTCATATTGTATATATCAAACAACATTATATATAGCAGAGAAATATATTTTTGATCACTTCCCTTTTAGTTATGCCTTATTGCTTGCTTGATATTTGCCTGTTTCTTTAGGGCTTGTGATCTTGATGTATTCTAAAATTCTCCTTGATGGATGGACATTGAGTTGTTATAGGATATTTCAGAATGGATCATTGATCTGTATGTATTCCTACCATCTTTGGTGTCTTAGGACTGGTTTCTGTATGTAAATATGGAGAGGAGTGTGGCTTTCCTCTCTGAGGTTGACTGCACCACAGATGGTCGTCAGTACTCCTTTGTATGGGGGAGCTCAGTTAGTTCCATCTCTTATAGATTGATGTTTCTCTTTGAGGATCAACCGCAGCTTAGATGGTCGCCGACTTTCCCATTTACATGGGGAGGTGAGGTAGTTCCATCCCTTTGGTCTGAAGCCGATGAAATATGGTGGATTGAAGGATGGTCCCAGTACCGTTGACAAGTGTTTATGTTTTGGTAGGGGGTGAGATCGAACCATGAATGGCTGCTTACGTACTCCTATTGAAGAGGATATCAGGTCTGCATAGTTCAAACCTGGTGCGAAGGTTCAACGTTGTATGTGGCAAAAAGGTGTAGAGATGTGCTTAAAAGGAAGGGTGTAGAAATGTTTTTATTGTTTTTGTTTTTATTGCGACCGGACCATATAAAATATGGCTGCCTACGTACTCCCGTGTATCAAGGAGATCAGGTGTAGCTCGCCCCATGTTCAGGACGATTTATAGCAAATGAAAAGTTTGATCCCATGTTCAGGACAAACTGCGGGGGAGAAAGTTTAATCCCATGTACAGGACAAACTGCAGGTGTGAAAAGTCTTATCCCTAGTGGGGTAAAACTGCGAGTGTGAAAGGTTTAATCCCTGGTGAGATAATCGAAGTTGAGTAAGGGTTCAAAACCAAGTAGAGAGAAAAGGATCTACTGATCCGAAACCAGGCTACTGGTTAGAAAAGTGTGTTTGTCCCTAATGGGGCGGATGAGTGTGAAGAGAAGTTGTATGTAGTGGAGGGTTAGAAAACCTGAAATGACTGGGGGGATCTGATGATCCAAAACTAGGATGTCTGCTTGATGGTGACCTCAGACATAGTACCGTTTCACGATGTCCGCGTTGATAAGCTATGGAAACTCATCGCCATCTATTTCCTGTAATCTGAGAGCACCTCCTGTCAATACCTTCTTGACAATATACGGGCCTTCCCAATTCGAGGAAAATTTTTCCTTAGACCGATCTTGGTTGTCAATGATCTGCTTCAAAACCAAGTCGTATTGTTTGAATTATCGTAGCCAGACTTTTCTGTTGTAGGACCTAGCGATCCTTTGTTGATATAACTGACTGTGGAAGATAGTAGCGGCACGCCTTTCGTCTATTAGAGACAATTGGTGATACCTATCTTGTACCCATTGGTCTTCATCCAGCTGAGCGTCTATTAACACTCTGAGGGATTCTATTTCCACTTCTATGGGGAGCACTGCTTCCATCCCATAGGTTAATGTGTAGGGGGTTGCCCCAGTGGAAGTACGCATTGATGTTCTGTAGGCTAATAGAGTCAGAGGCAATAAGTCAGGCCATCATTTATGGTTAGCGGACATCTTTTGCATGATCTTCTTGATGTTTTTGTTAGCCGCTTCAACAACACCATTCATCTTGGGACGGTAGATTACAGAGTTGAAATGTTTGATGTGGAATTTACTGCACAACTCCTCCATCATTCTATTGTTGTGGTTCTTAGCATTGTCTGATACAATTACCTCTAGTTATCCATATCGATAAATGACATTGTTTCTGATGAAAGCAATGATAACTTCTTTGGTAACCCTGGGGAAGGAGGCTGCTTCTACCCACTTGGTGAAGTAGTTGATCATGGTGAGGATAAACCGATGCCCATTACTGGCTTTGGGCTCGATGGGCCTGATCACATCCATTCCCCACATTGAGAAGGGCCAAGGCGAACTAATATTGTGGAGCTCCCTCGGAGGGGCATGGATAGCATTCCCATGAATTTGGCATTGATAACATCTCCTGACGTGATCCTCACAGTCAGCCTTGAGAGAGAGCCAGCAATGCCCTGTTATGAGGATTTTCTTAACAAGTAGGGGGCCACTCATGAGTGGGCCACATACTCCACCATGGATTTCATCCATGAGCCTCTGAGCTTGGTCCTTGTCCAAACATCTGAGGAGACCTAATCCTACATCTCTTTTATAGAGTGCATCTCCGCTCAGGTAGAATTTCGTAGCCAGTCGACGGATTCGCCTTCTTTCAGTTGGGCTCGCCTCAACGGGTGTAGATCCATCTTGTAATTACTTCTTGATATGCTGATACCAAGGGTGTTGGATGGGAGGTAGCTCATCCGATACTTCTCCAATGTAATTCCCATAGGGTGGAGCCTTTTGTTGGGCAAATGTGAGGGTTGGCATGTCTTCATTGTCATGTATGTTGATCAAGGAGGCCAAGGTTGCTAGCGCATCCGCAAAATCATTCCTATTCCAAGGAATGTGGAGGAAGGATATTTCTTCAAACTCTGATAGAGTCCTGTGGAACCTGCAGATGGTAAGGCAGCAAGTGTAGACCTTTGGTGTGATAGAGTCCTGTGGTTTGTCTGACTACCAACTCAGAATCTCCAAAGACAGTTAACCGTTTGATACCCATTGATTGGGCAAGTTTTAGCCACATGATACAACCTTCATACTCAGTTGTGTTGTTGGTGTTGGCAAACTGTAATTTGACGGCGACGGGATGCTGCTCCCCCCATAACAGATACTAGAACTGCTCCGGCCCCAGAACCTTCCATATTTACTGCTCCATCGAAATACATTTTCCATGTTTGGAGTGCATCGCACCGATAGTGTTACTGAATTACTATTACTCCTTTATCGGGGAAGTATGTTTCCAAGGGTTTGAAATCCCCTGAAGGTGCGGCGACCAGTTAATTCGCAATGTCTTGACCTTTAATGGACTTTTGCGTCACGTAGACGATGTCAAATTGTTGTAGGATCAACTGTCATCTGGACAGTCAGTAGTTCAACATGGGTTTACTGAACACGTACTTGAGAGGATCTACGCGGGATATTAGATGGGTTGTGTGACCATAGAGGTAATGCTGTAACCATATGGAAGCCCATGCTAAAGCACAACAAGTCTTCTCAATCAGAGTGTACTTGTGTTCACTACTGCTGAATCTTTTGCTAAGGTAATAGATAGCTCGCTATTGGCCTCTATCATCTTTCTGTCTGTTGGGTAAATTCTAATTACGCACAACACACAAGTATACATGGTCAACAAGTAATAAAGTGATAAGTTGAGTATCGTTCTCACAGAGAATTATTTAATAAAAATCACTAAGTACTAACCCGTAACCAACTCAATCTTATTTAAACGGATGAATTTAATGTTATAAATTAAATTATTTAACTAAACTAATTCTAATTACCACTAATTAAAAATCAGATTATAGAGATTTAAGATCACAATTTCACTTATTTCTTTATTTAAGTTAACACACTTCTCATCAATTATTTTCTATCTTGAATTGTTGATCAAGAACACTAAAGTAGATAAAACCACCTCTCGATACATAATACCCATACTCACTTAAATCCACAGATGATAGAATTAAACAAGACACCCTAATTAACTAATCCACTATATCTCTATGTGAATTACAATTAAAAAGAATTTAAAGCACAAGTTCTATATAAGATTACATATGGCGTAAAGGCATATCTCTATCCTAAACACGAATCATGAATTCCATCTATGCAGAAATCACAAACACATGTTATCATGATTAGATCTAAATCTATACTTCATCTCTCGAGTTCATATAGATTATCACGGTAATTGATGGCCAATCAATTAAATAATTAAGTCCAAATCACAATAGACAATCCTCACAATAGAACATAATAATTGATAGCGAAGCATATTAAAATAAACTACACAATAAGATTCATTGTAATCTCAAATAAAGAATTAGTTCATGATTATTGAATTAAAACTAAGAATCCACACTTGAATAAACAATAAAAGACAAAGATAGAAGAAGATGAAGGTAGAATCTATTGTCTATAGATTTGATGCTCTCTCCTTGCTCCTACTTTGAATCTTCAATGGTCTCCAAGTTGCTTCAATCTTCAAATCTAATAAGAACTAGGGTTTTGATCTAATCTACTCTAATGGAATCTAATGGAATCCTCTTTCTAATCTAATCTATCTTCAAAAAAACTAGCCTCTAATCCTTGTGATTCTCCTCCTTTTATAAGTCTCTTTACATGTCATTAAGTCCTCTTGGAAGTCCTTGAGTCAATCGGATCGAACCAATCCTTCTTGGACTCAAATTTGGACAAAAATCGAGTTTTCTATGTGTACCCCCACCTCGACGGGGGGTATAAGGCATAAAGGGCCCACCCCAGTGGGGGTCCCTACTGTTTTACAGCTGGTATGCCCGCCCCGACGGGGGTTTTGTGAAGGGAAAGCCCGCCCCGGCAGGGGTCTTGTTTCTGCTCTAACATCCTTTGGAAAAACGGCCATAACTTTTGATCCGGGAAGAGTTACAAGGCCTGCCACCTATCAAATCGAAGATATCAACGAGCTCTACAACTTTTATTCTTTGAGAATTGAGAAATAATGGACGAATGAAGGTCGAAATTGGGCTGAAATGACTGTTATGCAAATGGCCACCCAAAACAGTGAAGTTCGACGTCCGTTGGTACAAAGATCATAACTCTTGCATCCGAACTCCGATTGGAATGATTCAAGATGTTTCGGAAAGCTAAAAAGAAGCTCTACAGTATATTACAAGTTTCAAGCCAAGAACATTAAATAAACATGAAAGCCCAAATAATGTCCAGATTGCTTTTCTTTGTGATTTCATACCAATTATTTGCGATTTCAGCTCCCAAGCATATAATCTACAAAACGAACACAAAATGCATAAAAAGTAACTAAGAAACATGAGATTAAGTAATTAATTCAAGTAAAAGATATTTGATAAGTAGGTATAAAACCTACTTATCACTATCCCAGCATGCTGCCCATGGTATTGTCATTAATGGACAGGTACATGAATAGGGGAACATCATCTCTGGGAGGTACCAAAATAGGAGGTTTGATTAGTAGCTTTTTCATTGTAAGGAAGGCCTTCTAGCACTCGTCATTCTACTTCATGGAGGAGTTCTTCCTTAACAATTTGAAAATAGGCTCACAGGTTGCTGTGAGTTGGGAAATAAACTTGCTGATGAAGTTGATTCTTCCTAAAAATCCCTGTATCTCCTTCTTTGTTTGAGGATCAGGCATTTTCGTGATGGCCTGAATTTTGGTGGGATCCAGCTCAATCCCCTTGTGGCTGACTAGGAATCCTAACAACTTACCTGATTTAACGCCAAAGGCGCACTTGGCTGGATTCAACTTCAAGTTGTACTTACGCAACTTGTTGAAGAGCTTTTTGAGATGGTCTAAGTGGTCTTCCTCCATCCAGGACTTAACAATGATGTCATCCACGTAGATCTCTATCTCCTTATGTATTAAATCGTGAAAAAGAGCCATTATGGCTCGCTGGTAGATAGCTCTGGCATTGATGAGGCTGAATGACAACTGTCTATAGCAAAAGGTTTCCCAAGGAGTGATGAATGTAGTTTTCTCACGATCCTCTTCAGCAACCATAATCTGATGGTACCCCGCGAAGCAATTAACAAAGGTGTACATGTCGTATTGAGCAGTATTGTCAATGAGAATGTGGATAAATGGCATGGGAAAGCTATCTTTAAGGCAATCTTTATTCAGATCCCGGTAATCTATGCAAACTTGCATCTTTCCTTCTGGCTTAGGCACGGGGACTATGTTTTATAGCTATGCATGTTATGTAGACACCATGATGATGCCTGCTTAAAATTATTTCACAATTTCTTCTTTAACTTTTAAACTCCACCTAGGTTTCAATCGCCTAAGCTTCTGTCTGACTGGCTTAAATTCCTCTTTGATGGGGAGGCGATGGATGACAATGTCAGTGGACAAACCCACCATGTCTTCATGAGACCATGCAAACACATCCTGGAATTGGGTTAATAGCGTAACCATGTCATTCCTTTGGTTTGGAGTGAGGTATGTACCAATTTGGATTAGTTTAGGGCTTTCTAAGGTTCCAAGATTGAACGAAGTGGTCGGATCAAGGTTTGGTTTAGGTTTGTCTTCGACCCATTCTTTGATCTTCTGAGGTATCTTAATGTCCTCTTGTATTTCCATAAAGTCTGAGTCCAACTTTTCATAAAAGTTACAATCCTTGTGGAGAAAAGGCACCTCATCAGCAAGTATAGGCACATCTAACTTTAGAGTCCTAAAACAAAATGCTTTCACTTGTTATATATGAAACTATTTAATTATACAAAGTGTTAGCATATACTGACAAAATAACTACTAATACTATACATAAAAGTAACTAGTTATTATTATCTATAGGGCAGAAGGAGTTTCTGCTCGTTTTACCCTTGTCGACCAATAAAAGTAGTGCTGCTCCAATTGTCAAGGGTGAAATCCTGATGGTCTGCAATGATGGAGGGGCTGTCATCATCCTCCTTCTCCCGAATGATGACCATTACGTCTGGACAATCATCGTTTGGGGTGTATCTATTTGTGTGATCGGCATGGACAATGATGCGTTTGTTTGACATCATCCTGACGATGTCTTGTTTACGTCTCCATTCCTATTCTTCCACTTTGGGATCTGGAACCAGGACTTCTTTACCCTTTACCAGTATCGGTTTAGGAAATAATATAGCCATTCTATGGGCAAGCACCTTTACCGGAGATTATACAGGCTCAGGAACTGTAGGTGGAGATAATAGCCGTGTGACTGAAGCTGAAGGAATCTGTTTGTGTTTATGAGGATTCCTACGACTGGAACTAGCAGTATAGCCTAGTCTGGCTATCCCTGTTTGACTGGGAACTTGAATGGGGTGCTTGATGCCCTGATGATCTTTGTCCAACCCTTATCCAGGTTGATAACCCAATGACATCATTTCTTGAGTGGCCGACATTACTTCGACAGAAATCTGGGGTATGAGAGGTGGCGTCCCAACAGGAAGGTAGTGAGTGTTGCTCACTCCAGGGCATAAAAAGTAAACGTCTCAACTTCTGAATTGAAGTTGATGAGTGGCATGTCACCTTGTTCAAGACATTCAGGCTCAGCATCGACAGTGACTAGGCTATTATTGATAATGTATTTAAGTTACCGATGAAGGGTGGATGAGACAGCTCCAGCCATATGAATCCACGGTCTCCCTAAGAGCAAGTTGTATTCTGTATCTATTTTGAGCACGTGAAAAGATATGCAGAATATATGTGGACCAATCTCCACTGGCAGTTCAATCTCTCGGACAGCGTTTCGTTGGGATCCGTCGAAAGCTTTAACGATTGTGTGGCTTCTTTAGATTATGTTGAGATTGATATTCATCTTCACCAAAGTGGCATAAGGACAGATATTTAAAGATGACCCTCCGTCTATCAAAACTCCACCCACCATGTATCTAGATAGATATTCAAAGATTCATTGGTTTGTTTCCTAACTTTAGTAATTTGGTACTGATCAGGGGCCATCTGAGACTGGAAGCTGTATTGAGTGAGGAAGGCATAGCTAGATCTTCCCAGCTATAGATCTTGGAGTTGTCTAATCTGGTATACCACGATCAGGCTTCTCCAGTTAGACTTTTCCGAAACAGCTGCATCCTGAGCTTTTCATCCTCGGCATAAGATCCGAGTTCTCCAATGAATACCTTCAAATGTGTGTAAGGATCTCTTAACCCGTCACATTTTTCAAAGTCAGGAGTCTTGAACTTCTCAGGATAATGCACACCAGGAAATATACAAAGGTCAGCATATGAAACACTCCCATGTGCTCCAATTCCTTTGATAACACAGATGGTCTCTTCCATTTGAACGACTTTCTTTCTGATATCACCGGTGTCTAGATCTTCTTTGGGATGGGTGGGATCATAAATTTTATTGGTTGTATCCAACTGAAGATCAGGTACTGGAATGGCTTTATCCGAACCTTGGGTTCCTCCATGTGAAGAGGATTCTGTATGTATGAGTATCCTTGGACCCTGAGTAGATTGGTGTAGTTCTTTAAGCAGAACATCCAAATCTGTGATTTGTTTACTTAATCCATCAAATTCTTCATGAGAGATAGGATTAGGATTTGTCTGGTCAGATGAAGACATAATTGGTTGTAGGCTCGTGGCCTTTTTGGACTTTAACTAGGTAATGGGTCCGATTGTTTCCTAGTAAAAAAATTGACGTAGTTTAGTTGTAGGGAATGTATAAATGTTGACATGCTATATGATGTATCCATTTTAGGAGTATTATCCTGCAAAACGGATGTTAGCTGTTTGTAATACAGGATAGCATGTTAATATTTGTAAATATGCGTGTACACATATTTCTTCATATTTCTCATTACATGGAGATCAATATGGAATGAAATTACAAGTAATTGAAATTACGAGTAACTTGAAATGGGAAAGTATGAAGAGACTTTCCTCCGCATTTTGTTTATCAGAGGCTGACCTATCTTAGGCTACTCTCGCGACTTTTTGGCATGAAGGTTCCCAAATCATCGCAATTTACTCGACGAGAAATTAATCCGGTCTTTCAACTGGAGCGAATTTGGGTGGTTCCTTTCCTGAGCCTCGTTGGAATTAGTCTCCCTATGAGTCCAGTAATCAAACACTGACAGGATAGCCTCCTGATGAAGGAACCATACAACATACATTCACATAAAACGTGTCTCACCGTTTATGAAAATGATGACATGTGCGAAGCACTAATCTCACAGTCAAATATAGTGTAAAGCATTAAGTACCATAAGTAAATGCATTTGTACACATCCATCAAATGTAAATGCAACATCCACACACAAGAATTAACAGTTTTGAAAAGCTTGTAATAGCGGCTTAAGTCCTTTTACGGGATGTCCCCAGCAGAGTCGACACCTGTCGACATCGGGATTTTTTTTTGTCCCTTTTCTGTTCTTGTCTTTTAGTGTTCTCATGTTAGGTGAGATTTGTTTGAAAAAACAAGTTGTGAAAAGGTCCGACATATATATGTCGACGATTGGACTATAAGAGTCACAAGTTAGTTTTTTAAATGGTTATACCAACACAACCGAGAAAAGATTTGCACATTGACCCAGTGATGTGACACTGCTTAATGGGTATGTGAAACTGAGATTTGTTAGGGTCCGGGGACTTGGTTATGCGGAGGGAAGGTGTTAGGCACCCCCCGACATCCGTGTAGCCACGGTGACCGCCACTTTTCAATCAAACTGTTATATGAATGTGTGTGTGTGTGTGTGTGTGAATCAATGTGCAATTATTTGGAAGTAGTGCTATGCCTCGTTCGCACCTATATACAAGGGTTTGCATTTTGTATAAAATTTAGTTTTAACAAGATATAGCAGTGATGTTTTGTAAAAAGCGGTTTTTCAAACCCTTGTGCTTAAAAGTAATTGAGGCCTTTGATACTTCCATTTTATTATGTGTTCGGCTTAATTGCTTTTATTTTCGAGATGCGAAGCATCATCGAGAAAATAATATACATAGCAGTGCTAAACTCCTTGTGGGCATAAGAGCCATCTAAGAAAATTCAACACCATGAATAATTTACAAGCTGTGTACAGCTGAAAATGTCCATCACGGAAATCAAATCTAGATTCAGTAGACTGAATTTGTGATTACATGATTCCTAGGCTCACATGATGTAGCAATTTCTATGAAAGTTGTAAACAGTTATATATATAAAAGCAGTAAATATATATATGTGTGCAGACAATTAACCACCACGAAGCACCTCCATGGGGGATTGAGAAAATATCAATAAAGCAATAAAGCGATCAACCACCTCGAAGTAAACTCTAGGCAGGACAAAATGTAAATAAAGCTATAAAAGGCCACGAAGTAAACTCCAGGCCTTACAGAAAATGTATATATATATATATAAGCGATAAACGCACCGTATTTGAAATCCAGGCTCAATCAAATAGAGTTTGATAGCAACAACATATATATAAGTATTTATATATATATATATATATATATATATATATATATATATATATAGCATTAAACGCTCCGGATGTAAATCCAAGCTCATCGAACAAAGTTCAACAACAGTTTATATATATATATATATATATATATATATATATATATATAAGCAAATAAACGCTCCGGACGTGAGTTCAGGCTCAATCGAGGCATAACTCGATAATGTTAGCCCATATATATAATATATATATATATATATATATATATATATATATATATATATATATATATATATAATATAAATATATAAAAAGAAATAAAAGCCACGGACCGAAGTCCGGGCATACACATGCTACACGACTCTCAACGTGAAAAACTGCATGTGCATAATAGTGCAGAAAGACTTTAAAACGTGTAAGAAGGCTTACAGTGGACTGCCAAAGAAGATTTCAATAGTTTTAAATGGATGAACACTCGGCTCCCGTCGATAAAAACATAGCCAAATATAAGCTCACAAGTGTTTGAAATGAGAAAGTACTCAGTTTAGGGTGTGTACAGAGCAAATTGGACAGGGCTTCCTCACCTTTTCTCTATGCAAAATGGCTGCCTCAAGCCCTCTATTTATAGAGGGGGAAGCCGTAGGTGTACCTGCGGCAGCCGCAAATGCACCTGCGGCTGCCCAGGGTGCCCAGGCTCTACGGGTCCCGTCATCTAGAAGTACGTGCACGCGTGCAACGTGATATCTACTCGAACTTTTAGAACTTCAATCCGGGCATCCGATCGAGGTGTATAAGACCTTTTTCGGCATACTATTGTCGAAAGCTACACAATGACATGGGATTAGAGGTTGTATGAAGTCAAGAAGATGGGACCATGCCTTTGGTCTTCAAGCTTCAAATTCTATCTGGTGTGCTGTCTTGTGCAGTAGTCACTCGGGATTGGAGCTCTTTAGTTCATATAGAACATTTCTATATAGAATGTATGTTTAAATGTTGTTGAATTGGCGCAATGTGGGATTGAGATAGCAAATGATGGTTTTACCCCTCACAGGGGTTATCTCCGATTTAAGCTGTTTTAGCGATAGTTGCTCAGGGTAATCTCTGAGATTAGACTGCTACAAGTGTTGACCGTCCTAATGGTTGTCTTTGAGGTGTGCCTGACCTCCCAGGGTTATCTCCGGGCATGGGAATTGAGTGCCTCGGGGCTATCACCGAGTGTTGAAGCTGACTGCTGGGAATGGAAAAGAGCATTTTCGGGGTCATCTCCGAAATTGCAACTGCATCCCTCGGGGTTGTCTCTGAGGTTGGATTAAAGATCCTGGGGTTGTCTCCAGGATTGGGACTGAACAACTCGGGGTTATCTCCGAGATGGCAAATTTCTCTGGTGTTGTCTCCAGAGCTGTAATTGCATTTCTCGGGGTTATCTCCGAGGTTGAAACTGAGTATCCTGGGGTTATCTTTGGGATTACAATTGTATATCTCAGGGTAGTCTCTAAGATGGCCAACTGAGCATCCCAGGGTTGTCTCTAGGACTGTACTGATTTGATTTCCAGGGTTATCTCTGGAAGATGATTTTGCCTTCCTGCAAGGTTAGTAACATGAATGCAAAATTTCTAGTGTCTACAACCGTTTTACGACATTACGACATACGAAGATGCCTTACTTCATACAATCATCATCTTTGTTGATCTTACATTACCTTTCCCTTCTTTCTAGCTCAACTTGTCCGAATCATTACAACTGTAATGTTCGTTAAGTCAATTATCCAACCATTTGACTTTCTGACAAATAAATGTCATACCTCATGATTATTCCTTATTTTCTAAGTTATACAATCATTTGTATGCTAAGAGCGATTATTCAATGTTAAGACTATGCATTCATAACTTTTAAACATTTTACATTACTCCACCTTTATATCTTACAACGTCCATTTAATTTAATTCGAAACGTTATCCAAGTTACTATCACTAACTCGACTTGTTCAACATTTATATGTTATTCATTACCTTTCACTATTTCACGTTCAACCCATACACGGTGTGTAGGTTCAACACATTTTACTTATGCGTACACTCAACAACATTACGTTAGTTTAAATGTTCTAACACTTACATTTTAGTCTATCATTCTCTAATCGATTCTCTATACTTAGAACAATCGCTCAACATGAATACTGTTTATTGCATATTGAAATATAGGGTCCCGTATTCGATTACGTGCCTTATGTTCTTATTTCATTATACTATTTAACTTCCATTATGGTTTTATAAAACTTCCATGTTATAAGTTACCATCCTCGTACAACATCTAGGTATTACAACCTATATAAACCCAAGATGTTCGTCTGAAGCGAATACGATTCACAAAGATCGTTTATGTAATCTGTGTTCACATTGTTCATCTTTTAAACCTCCATTCAAACTTTAATTAAGGTTTTAATCACTTTCAATATTGATTTAATACATGAACATCAAGTTCATCATCGTATCTTAGTGTCTAAGTCATACGGTTCGTTATACGCCAAGACTGATCGTCCTTTGCAAACACTTTGTGTTTACAGCGCTCACTTTTATATATTTTATGATTTTGATCTAAACATTATTTATTAAACCTAATAACTTCATTTTATAGGTCTACTCGTCCTCTTTCTGGATCATCTTGAATCATCAAAAATGGAGTTCGTATGACCAAATTATGATCATTTTCGTAAAGGATGTCGAATCTAAGAAATCACCCTGACATGCGTCTCGCCTACACCGCCCGGCGTGCCCCAATGCACCAGCACCTGAGTCCTTGCCCAGCTTGCGTCCGCGCCACCTGGCCGTGCGGCCGTTAGCGTAGAATTTTTTTTCTTTTTGATACACAACTTCGCGACGTAATAACTTCTTCTTTCGATATTGGAATGGGTCCGTTTCAGAGGCTTGGAAAACCTTGCAACACCCTTTACACATCCCTATAGGTAAAATTAATTGTTCAAGTTTCTAACCAACCTTAAAATTGGCTCAAAAGTCCTACCTCGCTTAGTTTGATAAATTCAATCTCCTTCATGTGACGAATACTTTCTGGAAAGTACTTGTCGTTGAATAATTCTTGAAACTTCTCCCCAGACATCTTAAGTGCGGACGGATGGGTATGTTTTAGAGATTCCCACCAGTAATTTGCCTCTCCACACAATATGAAGGTGGCGAAGGGAACCTTCTGCTCTTCAGTACATCCTAAGACATCAAATATCTTGGTAATCTGCTTAATCCATGCCTCTGCCTTAAGTGACTCAGGCTTTCCAAAAAACTCCGGCGGTCCCAACTCCTTGAATTGCTTGGCAGTGACAAGCTGTGAGTTACCATTGTTTTCACCTGTATTTTAAACAGGAGTCTCTCTCATCTGGTTTTGCATGAATTGTAGAAAGCTCCTAAACATCCCATCATTCATCATTTGGTTGGTGTTATTGTTTACAGGAGGATTATTGCCTTCGTGATGCACATTATCCTGGTTGTTAATTGACGGTGTCTCAACGGTCTCATGTGCTCCATTGCTCATCTCAAAATTTTCAGATGGCATTCTCAAATACTGCCACAAAACAAATGTTAATTAAAGAAATTGACATGCCACATAATATCCCTATATTCTGACCGACCAAACAAATAAGTTTAGGTAGGACACACTAGCGAAGGATTTACTCGTCTCTCCCCTCCTAGTTCTAATCCCAGATCTCCACCAGAGATCATATCCCTAAGAATACCAACTATGACGCCCCCAAAATAGGTTCACACAACCCATTCTGAGTCGTCAAATACATGGTACAGAAAATAACTATAAACTTTATTATTACAATTGTCGTGCAAAATACGACAACACATATGCTGTGAGTTTTAATACAAATATTGTCTTGTAGACAATATCTGAAATCAAATAAAGTCCTCATTATAATTATTGACACACTATTTTATAAAATAGTGAGGACTGATATAAAAACCGCCTTGAACCATCACTCCACACCCCGACTAGTCCCAACTATATTCTCGCCTCCTGAGTAGAAAAATGGAACAAAAAGGAAAAGGATGACCTCAACTAGCCCAGTAATGAATATTATGACTAAGATAATGTAGAATAAATTATCCTTAATCATCAACAGGAAAAAAATCTAATAAAATACAATAGACAACAAGTTTTAGATCAACAACTGTATCAAAAACAACAATACATTAGAAGAGTCAAGTAGAGCATGATGTCTACTATCTTCCATGATTTAAAAGTCCATTATCAATATTTTATCCATGTAACATCAATCAATATTTATTTTCAATCAACGAATTATCTATGCACTACGGGGCAAAGATAATCGTTTGTATCACCGGTGGTCATGATCATGCCAAACAGTTGTCTATCTTTGCACTACGGGCCAAAGATATTCATCAATCAACAGTTCATCTTTGCACTACGGGCCAAAGATAACTTTCAACATAATTTAAGTCTGAGAATTATGATAATGATAATAAGAATGAATCAAGTGAGACCATAACATGGATTCAATTCCAAGAATAAGGGTCACAACAGATAACTTGGAAAAAAATAATTTTTTTTTGAACAGTACCCATGAATAGTACTGTATGAATAGTACATTATTCATGAATAGTACCATATGAACAGTGCCCATGAACAGTACCCAGACATGAAAAGTTTTATATTTAATAAAAAAATTTAGACCAATATTCCAATGAAATGATATTAGATAAAGCGAAATTTCTAATCATTTCAGGAATTATAGAAGCAATACTTATCATAGTAAGTTTAAATTTAGAAATACGGGATGAAATAATATCGCATACGTAATATGGAGTATGAAGGAAAATGATATCATTTACGAATATGGAAGAAAATAATATCATTTACGAGTATTGAACGAAAATAACAACCTTTACGAAAAAAAAAAATATCATTTACCTTATTAGAAACTAGATTTGATTGGAATATAAAATATTATTCTGAGAAAATCTTGCACAAAAAGCTACACTCAAAGTATCCTTATACCCACAAGAAATACTCTCAAAATTATATAGAGAAAATTTTCTGATTCTGGTGTGAGTTTCATTGTTTAACTAAGCAGCCTATTTATAGGAAAGAGGTAGCACACCACTTCTGACAATTTCACCTACGGATGATTTTTCTTCCAGGACACCTAACTTGAAACTAAGCTTTTCAACTTGCTCACCCACCCCATTTATCACATGTTTTTGAAAATAAAAGAATTCAAATTCAATTTGAAAACTAATTCAAATTCAATTTGATCATCTTCACTCCATTTAATTCCCATGCCAAAAATATAATAATATTACCATTTAAAATACAAAAATTATATTATTATATTATCACATTATACTATTATAATGTAATATTATAATAATATAAAAATATATTATCGGAGAAGATAATTATGGTTTTATGAAAAAATAACAACTTTCGACAATTGTCGCATTCTAAAATTCCTCTATTTATATCAAAATTTAAAGAAATCCTTACTTACCATATTCATCAATTATTTACAATTCTTCAATAATTATTACTAATTAATATTATAGATTCACAATACTGATAACCAGATCGTTCCCAAGAAAGAGGGGGTTTTCCGATAAAAATTTCCTCTTATTGGCGCGCAATTATATGACCTAACCCCTTTCCTCGACAGAACTTTCTAGATATTATCAATAATGCTATCTAGTAATATCATCTCAATAATATGAGTTACTGTGTCATGACAATTATTGAATCAATAATGTAAAATACTATTCAATTATCACTGTAGCAATTATTGCACCAATAATATGAAGGACTGTGTAACTTTACTGTATCAATTATTGAGTGACTTCTTACATAAGAATCAATAATCAGAAATACTGTGTAATACTATGTGCCACTGTGCAACCACGTGTATTATTATACTTTTACCACCGGATATTTCAACAGTTTTAACGGTAAAAATTTTGCCGTTATTTTTATAAAAAGGTTATTTCTGTCGCTTTCTATATCCGACAGTTATTCCGTTATATGGTCCACCAATGATTGTACCGTCGTACGGATATTCTCGATAAAAAGAATATCTCCCGACTAAAACGAATATTCCCCGACAAAATGAATATTTTATGACCACTTGCTTACTTTGTAAAATTTGCACATTTCACTCATAACTATAACATTATATCAAATGAACACCTTATTATTCAAAAATAATATTTTAAAAAATTAAATCTTTATTCATAAAAAGTTAGGGTCTTACACTTAGAGGCTCAGAACATACCATATAAGTATGAGTCATAAACTTTTCATAAGTATGATTTTCAAGAACCCACACCTATCTTAACATTCTCTAACTATCCAATATACACATAAGAAAAGATTCACATTCTCCCCATATACATATCGATATCATGTCATTACTATTTCAATGATTATCACTGTAATAGAATGAGTGGTTGTTAAACCAAAGACAACCCTTTGCCCATAACAAAGGTTCGTACAACTCAGCTATCACATGAGTCCTTAATCGAAATCTTGTAACTTTTAACTTTTCTTTCCTTAGTACGAATTTTCTTTAATTCGTATTTCATCCTTTTTAACTCTTCTGAGTTATTCTTCCCGTACTACTTCATAGTACCATTCATTTATAATGTTTAGCTATAAATCATGCATTGTTTAACGGAACATATGTTATTCACGATTTAATGTGATCATGTGGTGATCTTCTTCCTAATCGTCTATCACAACGATTTTCTTACTCTTCTCTCTTATTATAGCCTAAGGTACTTATACCTAAGGTTTATAACCTATCAGATCTGATACCAAACTGTGATGCCTCGAAATTTGATCTATCGTTACACCCGAATTTCATACATCACGAGTACTTACCATTCATTCCATATATCATTATATCATTAAATATAATGACATATCTCTTTAATTCCCAGATTCTATTACCTTAAAATCTCGTTCATTACAAATAATGATAAATATATTATTCTTTACATATTACAAGAGTGACTTTCATCCGCCACAAAAGATACATAACAATCATTAAACTAATCTATAATTTAATTATCTAATCTAAATTACAAGTCTTGGCTTGATCCTCACATTCATTCATATAATGAATATGGCTTGAGGTATTTTCAACCATAGCACCGCACAATGACACCTATTAGCTGAAAATATTTTTATTTAAAGGAATGTGAGCATTCAATTACTCAACAAGTTCTAGCAGTTGATTAACAACAATACGTGCAAGAATTACTTATTCTTTTATAACTTTGATAACCAAACAAAGGTTATAAAGCAGCTCGAATAATAGGAATAAATCTGATTCCTATCATTTTAAAACAATAATCACATTCACTTTGACATAATTTCATTCTTCTATTCTTTCATTAACATTCTGTCTGGCAAGAATAATTAGCACAAACTTAACAATAACAGTTCATGAATAAACATAACTTTTTTTATATTGATCAATTCAATCACAGGACAGTTTATTTCACAGAAACACCAAAGTGTTAAAATTGTGGCACAACGCCTCATACATGTCCTTACACAAATATCACACATTTGCACAAAGGTAAAACTTCTCAAGTTCAACATCTGAGAAAGTTTAAGAAATTAGCATTCATTTAAAATATGAATGAAGTTAGGAAACTTGCCTTGAGCACAGCTACAGCTTATAGTTTACGTTGTACTGTTTACCGCAATCCCTATATATCACATAAGGAATAAAACATACCAATTAGTCATATATTGGACTTATGCATTTGTTTAAACTTAAATTTAAGTCTTATGGTTTGTGTTCTTGTAATCTAAGTTTACGCGACCAAATTTTCTTGACCGTTTTATGGCTTTACGACATACAGAGATGTCATACCTCGTACGATCATCATCTTTGATGATCTTACATTACCTTTCCCTTCTTTCTAGCTCAACTTGTCCGAATCATTACAACTATTATGCTAGTTAAGTCTACTACAAGAAAGAACCTTGTTTTCAACGAAATATTCCCTTAGAAATAAGACTATTCTGTCGGACCTAATGTATTTTCGACTGAATTTTCCGTCAAAAATTCGATCATATATACACACGTCAGAGATAATGTGACGTTCCCAAATTCGAGTACTAATCACCACGAACCTGGTACATCAATTCTATAACTACTGCAGAAGATATAAACATAAATTGTTTATATAATAAACTTTACACATAAACCCCAAGGTCGATCACCTTAACTTAATACACACATACATATACTACAAGACTTACAATATTATTTTCCTTCAATATTATTACAATTTTAACTATTCAATAATCCAATCTTGGAACTTATCTTTGCCTTTGTCTGTATCTGAAGTTTCGTCTTAATCTGAAATATTTATCATAATAAAACAAGGGTGAGCAACAAGTTTGTCCAGCAAGTTTAAGTTAAAAAAAATATATATCATGATTGAAAGAATAAATAATAAACTGAAAAACTTTCAACAATATAATAATTGTGAAAGAACATGAATAAATTTTCATAACTGAATGGCCGAGTCAATAATGATGAATGGCCAACAATAAACATGAACAACTATAATTGAACCAAATGGTAATGAAGGTGATCATCCTTTCATACCTGATGAACATATGCAACATGCTCAACGTGTGAATCAATAAATAATAGATGTGATATAATCAACAATGATTAACCACGAGCATGCATTGAAATAACAACTCAAGTTTGAGTTAGAGAACTTGCACAATAAAAGTATAGGAACTTGCTCAATAAAATAGTATAGTTCGAGGAACTTGCCTGCACCGTCAATTACTGTTGCACAACCTATTTTAACTTCATCTGAAAGACCTAATATTGATAATATCGATCTTCCAATTAGAATAATATCATCACATATACTACTATTAATTACAGTCATTATACAACTTAAACACTTATCACATAATCAAATATTAGATTACTCCTTAAAATATCATTATTATTATCGTCATTTGATAATTCTTTAATCACTATATCATATACATTATGATTTAATACTTTAATATGATATATTATAAGTTCTTCTTTAAAATCTAATAAGTCAAATACTAATCCAGCAACCTGAATTATCCAAACATACCAATCCAACAACCCAGAATGCAATCCAGCAAACCAGATTCCAAATCCAGCAACCAAATGGCCAATCCAACAAACCAAATTGCAATCCAGCAAACTAGATTCTAATTCTAGCAACCAGATTGCAATCCAGCAAGCTGGATTCATTAATTCTTTTCACGAAAATACCAAATCAACTTATTATTTTTTTATCCTTTGTCCAAACATATATACATATATTTCATACACAAAAAGAATTTTTTCATAATTTTTTAACTCCCTTTAGTATTTTTCAAAAGTCATTTTAGTTTGTAGCTTAAGAAATTAGCCTTATCATGCTCAACTCCAGAAATTTTCATCTCTTGACATAATCTTATACATGTTAACGTGAACCTTCATTTTAAATTTCATGGCCATTGGAGTTATAGAACTCCGGCTATAGCCGTTTTCATCAAAAAATCACAAAAATTGAAATGACCATAACTTGGTCAATTTAAGTAGGAATGAGCTCATTTTTGGACATGAGCTGCTTTATGTCATATATTTTTATGTCCCAAAAGACCAAAATTTATTTCATTAATTAAGTTTTCGAAACTGCCCTTGCAAAATTTGGAACAATATGTTTTTGGGTTTTTTAATTTTTTTCCTACTTTGCTGAAAATAGTCCATACGGAAATCTACAACTCCTTTTTATATGATTCCACTTGGAGATGTTAGAAAACTCATCATATTATCATCCCAAAGTTTTCCAAAATTTTTATATTTTAGAAAAATGATGAAACTACCCCTGGAACTGACCGGACCAAAATAGTCTGTTTTTCTTTAAAAGAAACGGAACTATTTTATCTAAAACAGCCAGTACAGATAGTGTACTCAACATTTTTGAGTGCTACCACTTGGGTTTAGTAGTTAACTTACATATCTAGCACCTCTCTTTGACGAATCGAAAAAAGAAGATGTAGATCAAAAACGGTGGAAATTCAAAGTACATAAAAATTTATGGTTTATAAACTAGAAAAATTACTTTTCTTTTCTTTTAATTTTCAAACAAATCAACACCTAAGATGGGTATATCTAAACATAAAATACTCATCAACAAGTAAATACAAAGTTTTTGAGTTTAGAAATATAGATTCAGATTTTAATTTAAAATATTCAAAATACATAAACAAAATGTATTTATACCTTTGATTCTCATACTTTTCTTCTTCCTCTTCCTAGTTTGACTATGAAACTTGGTAGCTTTGCAAAACTCTCTCCTCTTCCTTCCTTCTACCGTCCCTCTCCTCTCTCTCTAGTTTCTTAGTTTAGCTTGAGAGAAATTGATGAAAGAGACAGTAATAAGATAGCTTTATTTTATTAAACTTATTATATTATAACTATCTACTAACCTTCCTTTTCTCCTCCACAAGAACCACCGGCCATGTGGCCTTCTCTTCCTCTCTCTCAATAATCATTACATAGATTGGTGGAAGATTAGTAAACAAGGTGGCTTCATAAAAGAATTGACACCTAACTTAATATTTAAAAATCTTTGGAAACATGTGGTGTGACGCCCCCAAAATAGGTATACATCACCAATTTTGAGTCGTCAAATATATGGTACAGAATACAACTACAACTTAATTATACAACTGTCGTGCAGAATACGACAAAACGTAAGCTGTGAGTTTTAATACAAATATTATCTCCTAGACAATATCCAAACTCAAATTCAATCCTCATTACAATTATTATCACACTATTTTATAGAATAGTGAGGACTACTATGTTAACCGTCTCGGACTGTCACTCCATTCCCCGATTAGTCCCAGCTATATTCTCATTTTCTGAAGAGAACAGTGAATGAAAAGGGTGAGCTCAACTAGCCCAGTAAGAAATATTATGACTAAGATAATGCATAATAAATTATCGTTAGCCTTCAATAGTATAACAACTGATAGAATACAATAGACAATAAGTTTTAGATCAACAACTGCAGCGGAACAAGCAATCCATTAGAAGAGTCAAGCAGAGCATGATATCTACTATCTTCTATGATTTAAAAGTTTATCATCAATTTTATTGCTGAGACTCAGCTCAATAAATAATTCTCATCACTGAATTATTCAAGCATTACGAGCCAATGATATTCATTAGTATCACGTTCATGAATTATCCATGCACTACGGGCCAAAGATATTCGTGTAATCACCAATGGTCATGATCATACCAACAACTGTCTATCAATGTACTACGGTCCAATGAGGACTTTTATCACATCATTTATAACATTACAGGTTATGATTATACTGAATAATTCTTGGTCATAATCATACCAATCAATAGTCCATCTATGCACTACGGGTCAAAGATGACTTTTATCACAATATAAGCATGAGGATGATGGCAATGATATAAGAATTCAATTAAAAGAAAGCAAAGGAAAATTTTTTAAAGATTTATAATTTAATTTATCCAGAATTCATTAATGTCCAAATTGTCAACATGATACTACTTTGTGGAGTAAAATTTAAGAATAATATTGTATCTAAAATAAGTTGGACAGAAAAGAAAACAATTTTTATCATGAATAGTACCCCGGGTGAATAGTACCAGAGTGAATAATATTTTGTGAATAGTACTTCAGGAATAGTAATTTATGAATAATATCTTGTGAATAGTACCCCATAAATAGTACATTATGAATAGTATCCCGTGAATAGCACTTTGTGAATAGTACCCTATGAATAGTATTCCGACATGAAAAGCTTAAAATTTAACAAGAATGTTCAGAAAAATATCCTTGTGAATCGATACTAGATAAAGCGCAAATTTTAAGGATATTCTACTAATTTTACGGAGTATAGAAGCAATACTTTAACAAAATGAGTGTAGAATTTGGAATACGAAACGAAATAATATTACTTACATACTACAGAGTATGGAATAAAATATTATTTCATACGAATATTGAACAAAAATAATATCTCTTACCTTAGTAGAAGACTAGATACTGTAATAGTGAAGTAGTAGAATACTCTTCTTCTTCCTCTCTATAGTTTCTCTCTCTATAGTTACTCTTGTGAGTCTTAGTGAATTGGTGAGAATGAAAGAAGAATGAGATTCTATTTTTAGGAAAACATAGTTTCGATATTGCACGTTTAGGGGCTCGAATTATTACAGTATAGTACCTTCATCTATATCTCCATTTTTAATTTAGTCCTTCAAGTAATATCAATCTTGCACCACCTCCCCTAATAGTACATGCATGTGAATCAATAGTTCCATACATCTGAACCAACAGTAATTTGCATGTGAACCAATATCAATTAATTGCTCATTTATCCGATTAATTGTCCGATTAATTGTCTGTTTGGTCAATAATAACAAAACCAGCAAATCACAGAATTACCTCCTTTGAGGGTAATTGGGTCACTGAAGAATTAAAGAAAACTAAATGAAAAAACATCTTTAATCAACACAAACTTATTTATAATTAATATTATAACTCACAATATTTAACAACCAGATCACTCCCAGGAAAGAGGGGGCTTTCAGATAAGGATTTCTCCCTATTGGAGCGCAATTAAGTGACCAATCCTCTTTTCTCGACAGAACTTTCTAGACATCGTCAATAATGCAAATAATAATATGAATAACTTTGTCGTCTTAATTATTGATTTAATAATATAAAATATTATGCTGATAATATTGTGACAATAATTGAATCATTAATATGAGAGATACTATGCATCAATTACTGTAGCAATAATTGAGTATAACTGAGTGACTTCTCACGCAAGCATGAATAATCAAAGATATTGTACAATACTGTGTACTACTATATAACCACGCGTATTACTGTACTTTTACCACTGGGTATTTAAACAGCTTAACGGTAAAACGTTCGCCGTTATTTTTATAAAAAGATATTTCTATCATTTTCTAACTCCGACAATACTTTCGTTGTGGGGTCCACTAATGATTGTGTCGTCGTACGGATATTCTCCGATAAAAAGAATATTCCCCGACCAAACAAATGTTTTATGACAACTTGCTTACTTTGTAAAATTTTCACATATACCCTTAACTTTAGCCCTTTATCAATTTAACCATTTACTAAATAGAATAATAATTATAAGAAAATTGAATACTTTCGTTTCATAAAATTCAGGGTCTTACAATCTCACCTCCTTATGAAATTTCGCCCTCTAAATTTAAGTACGTACCTGGTATGTCGAAGAGGTGAGGATACCTCGTCAGATTCTAACTCTTGAGGTATAACCTTTGAGCGTAAAATATGTTTCTTCTTATCCAAGATTTTAACAGGTATCTCCTCATACGTTAAATCTTCTGTTATTTCGTCTAGTTCTAATTCAATAATGTGGTTCGGGTCCTCCATATATTTACGTAACATCGATACGTGAAAAATGTTATGAATACGCGACATACTTGGCGGTAAAGCGAGTTTATAGGCCACAGTTCCTACTCGATCGAGGATTTCAAATAGACCAATAAAATTGAGGGTTGAGATTTCCTCTCTTCGTCAATTCTTGCTTTTAGAATAACGCCTTCTTACACCTTCTTTTTCACATTCATCAAATCTGAGTCTGTAGCTTGAGCGGCTTTAACTTTATTGATTAAAGTCAATTTTAATCGTATATTCGCTATCTTCACGTAGGTTCTTGGAGTCTTTAACTCTATCTCCATCTTTTGTAAGTCCTACGAAATGGATCTTTGTGTTAACAATATCGCTCTCATAAACGCATACGATCTTCCACTCAACACGTCAGCTACCACGTTCGCTTTTCTAAGATGGCATTGAATGGTATGATCGTAATCTTTCAACAGCTCGAGCGAACGTGTTTGGCGCATGTTACATTCATTCTGGGTGAAGAAATTTTTGAGGGTTTTATACCGGGTTCAAGGTCGATACAAAATTTGATTTCACGCTCTGGGAGTAGGCTGGGAAGTTCTTCGGGGAATATGTCTAGAAATTTATTAACATTAGAAATATCATTCAAATCTGACGTATTTTTGTTTAAATCTATGATATGAGCTAAGAAAGCTTGACATTCGTTTTTTAATAAACGAATGGCTTTATGGCTTGATATGACAGTGATTGACTTTAGTGGTTTGGTTGCTTGAATTCACATAATAGGTTGGTTAGGAATATGAAAGCTAACAACCTTACGAAAATAATCAATTCTAGCATGATGAGTAGTTAACCAGTTGATTCCTAAAATCACATCAAATGCAAGTATTTTTAAAGAGATAAAATCGACAGGTAATGTAAGGGTGCCGATTTGAATCAAACAAGATTTATAAACAGTGGATGTAATAAAGGTTTCTCCCAATAGAGTTTCAACAGATAAGTCAAAGTCTAATTTCTCCGGAGTTAAATTTAAACGTTGAGCGCGAGTAGGAGAAATAAAAGAATGGGTAGAACCAGGATCAAATAAGGTATAGACTTCGTAAGAGTTTATTATTAGCTTACTCGTGATACCTCGTTCGGGTTCCTAAGTTTTTGGGAGGTCACGATAACGCTCTCCCTTGAAATACCAGTTTTAACTTGCCTAGGACGGCCTTTAGTGCCTCCATCCCAGCTGAACTTGACTTCGCTGCACAATAAAATTGAGTTAAGTGACCTTCTCTTCCATAATTGAAACACGCTTTGGACTACATCGTGCAGTTTGGACTGATGTGTTCCTCCCCTCCGCATTTGAAGCATACTATCAGTGGTCGTTCTCCTTCCTTGAAAATAGGTGATGTTTTATTTCCATCATTGTTGAACATTCCCTTCTTAAAATTTTCACTTCTATTGTCTTGGCATGATTACCACTGAAGTGGTTACCATTTCTGGCATGTTGATTTCCTTCACGTTTGTTGTCACCTCTTCGATGACTGCTACAACTAGTATTATCGATTTGTCGGCTGCTCTCTCTTGGTTGGGTTGACTCATTATCGCGTTCCAATAACTGAGTCCTATTCACAACATCTGAAAACAAGTAAAGTTTGTGAGAAATGAGGTATTGACATATTTCCGGTTTTAAACCTCGCAAAACATTCGCGTCATTCCTCCTCATTATCTACCAAATGGGATACAAACCGGGATAACTCTGCAAATTTAGCCTTGTACTGCGATATGATCATATTATTTTACTCCAGGTTGATGAACTCCACATCCTTCATGTGACGAATACTTTTGAGAAAATACTTGTCGTTGAACAGTTCTTGGAACTTCTCCCAAGATATTTTTAGTGCCGCAGGATGAGTATGTTTTACTGATTCCCACAAGTAATATGCCTCTACTCTCAACATGAAGGTGGCAAAGGAACCTTTTGCTCCTCGGAGCATTCCAAGACATCAAATATCTTGGTGATCTGCTTTATCCACGTCTCTTCCTTAAGTGGTTCTGGCTTTTCCAAAAACTCCGGTGGTCCCAGCTCCTTGAACTGCTTAGCAGTGACCATCCAAGAGTTGCCAGCGTTTCCACCTGTATTTTGAACATGAGTCTCTCTTACCTGATTTTGCATGAATTGAATAAAGCCTCTGAACATCCCATCATTCATCATTTAGTCAGTGTTGTTGTTTACACGAGGATTGTTACCTTCTTGATGCACATTATCTTGGTTATTGATCTGTGGTGACTCAACGGTCTCCTGTGCTCCATTCCTTATCTCAACATTTTCAGATGTCATTTTCAAACACTGCCACAAAATAAAAATTAATTGACATGCCATATATTATCCCTATACTCTGACCGACCAATTAAATAACAAAAAAAAACTTAGGTAGGTTATACTAGCGAATGATTTACCCGTCTATTCCCTCCTAGTTATAGTCTTAAATCTCAGCCAGGGATCATTTTCCTAAGCTTTGATACTAACTGTGACGCCCCCAAAATATGTATACATCACCCATTCTGAGTCGCCAAATACATGGTACAGAATACAACTACAACTTAATTATACATTTGTAGGGCAGAATACGACAAAACATAAGCTGTGAGTTTTAATACAAATATTGTCTCCTAGACAATATTCAAACTCAAATTCAATCCTCATTACAATTATTATCACACTATTTTATAGAATAGTGAGGACTACTATGGCAACCGTCTCGGACCATCACTCCATTCCCCGATTAGTCCCAGCTATATTCTCATTTCCTGAAGAGAACATTGAAAGAAAATGGTAAGCTCAACTAGCCCAGTAAGAAATATTATGACTAAGATAATGTAGAATAAATTATCGTTAGCCTTCAATAGTATAACAACTGATAGAATATAATAGACAACAAGTTTTAGATCAATAACTGCAGCGAAATAAATAATCCATTTGAAGAGTCTAGCAGAGCATGATATCTACTATCTTCTAAGATTTAAAAGTTTATCATCAATTTTATTGCTGAAACTCAGCTCAATAAATAATCCACATCACTGAATTATCCATGCACTACGGGCCAAGGATATTCATTAGTATCACGTCCACGAATTATCCATGTACTACGGGCCAAGGATATTCGTGTAATTACCAATGGTCATGATCATGCCAACAACTGTCCATCAATGCACTACGGGCCAATGAGGACTTTTATCACATCATTTGTAACATTACAGGTCATGATTATACCGAATAATCCCTGGTCATAATCATACCAATCAATAGTCCATCTATACACTACGGGCCAAAGATGACTTTTATCACAATATAAGCATGAGATGATGACAATGATATAAGAATTCAATTAAAAGAAAGCATATGATAAATTTTTAAAGATTTATAATTTAATTTATCCAGAATTCAATAATATCCAAATTGTCAACATGATAATGTTTTGTGGAGTAAAACTCAAGAATAATATTGTATCAAAAATGATTTGGACCCAAAAGAAATCATTTTTTGTCATGAATAGTATCCCGGGTGAATAGTACATGAGTGAATAGTACCCCGTGAATAGTACCCCGTGAATAGTACCCCATGAATAGTATCTTGTGAATAGTATCCCGTGAATAGTACTTTATGAATAGTACCACATGAATAGTACTTTGTGAATAGTAACCCGTGAATAGTATTTCGGCATGAAAATCTTAAAATTTAACAAGAATATTCAGAAAAATATCATTGTGAAACGATACTAGATGAAGCGCAAATTTTAAGGATATTCTACTAATTTCACGGAGTATAGAAGCAATACTTTAACAAAATGAGTGTAGAATTTGGAATACGAAACGAAATAATATTACTTACATACTACAGAGTATGAAAGAAAATATTATTTCATACGAATATTAAACAAAAATAATATCTCTTACCTTAGTAGAAGACTTGATACTGTAATAGTGAAGTAGTAGAATACTCTTCTTCTTCCTCTCTATAGTTTCTCTCTCTATAGTTACTCTTGTGAGTCTTAGTGAATTGGTGAGAATGAAAGAAGAATGAGATTCTATTTTTAGGAAAACATAGTTTCGATAATTGCACGTTTAGGGGCTCGAATTATTACAGTATAGTACCTTCGTCTATACCTCTATTTTTAATTTAGTCATTCAAATATTATCAATCTTGCACCACCTCCCCTAATAGTACATGCATGTGAATCAATAGTTCCATACATGTGAACCGACAATAATTTGCATGTGAACCAATAGCAAGTAATTGCTCATTTATCCGATTAATTGCTCGTTTGGTCAATAATAACAAAACCACCAAATCACAGAATTACCTCCTTTGAGGGTAATTGGGTCCCGAAAGAATTAAAGAAAATTAAATAAACAAACATCTTTAATCAATACGAACTTATTTATCATTAATATTATAACTCACAATATTGAACAACTAGATCATTCCCATGGAAGAGGGGGCTTTCCGATAAGGATTTCTCCCTATTGGCGCGCAATTAGGTGACCAAACCTCTTTCCTCGACAGAACTTTCTAGACATCGTCAATAATGCAAATAATAATACGAATAACTTTGTCGTCTCAATTATTGATTTAATAATATAAAATATTGTGTAGATGATACTGTGACAATAATTGAATCAATAATATGAGAGATACTATGCAACAATTACTATAGCAATAATTGAGTATAACTGAGTGACTTCTCACGTAAGCATCAATAATCAAAGATACTGTACAATATCGTGTGCTACTATGCAACCACGTATATTACTGTATTTTTACCACCGGGTATTTAAATAGTTTAATGGTAAAACTTCCACCGTTATTTTTATAAAAAGATATTTCTGTCATTTTCTAACTTTGACAATACTTGCGTTGTGGGGTCCACCAATGATTGTATCGTCGTACGGATATTCTCTGACAAAAAGAATAATTCCCGACCAAACGAATATTTTATGACAACTTGCTTATTTTGCAAAATTTTCATATATCACCCTAAATTTAACACTTTATCAATTTAACCATTTACTAAATAGAATAATAATTATAAAAAAATTAAATACTTTCATTTCATAAAATTCGGGGTCTTACATGTTGTGCTTGTAAAGTGATGGTGTGCATCCATTTTTCCTCTCATATTCTCTCCCTACATAACCAGCTAAGTGGCCGTCTATTAGCCCACGTCTCTTTTTATATATATATGCTTTTGTTAATGTCCAAAATGCCCTCATTCATTTGGGCTAAACTTGGGCCACCATATTTAATCTCTTTGGTTTTTAATTTAATTCTTTGGGCTATGGAAAATTATCATGGTCCAACACTTTTATTTTTATCCTACTCTAATCATTTAATTAGGGTTTCCATTCACTCAATTGTAATTTAATTCCTTACTTACATGCCCTTAATTTCTTAATCCAATTAGACTTGCTATAATTAGTTTATAAAATTAATTAATTGAGATCTATAAAATAAATCTCTTAAAATTAGTATATATTTTAAATACTACTATTCTCACATACCATAACCATTAAGTTATTAAATTTTTTATTCCTAATATATAATTAGGTTACTTTAGTTTCTTTTTTGTTTATATAATAAACAAATAAAAACAAACACATAATATTCATATTCATTTACTCACATAACTTTTAACCCTTAGGATTTTATACCTAGCATTAGGGTTCCCAAATTAGGGTTTCTAACCAATCATTAGGGTTTCTTAACTGAACATCGAAGTTCTTATTATAACATTAGGGTTTACCAATGTTACAGCTTTACCTGATTCATACTTGACCCTTAACCACAAACTGTACATACATATAATCACAATACAAAATACCACATAAGTCCATAAAATTTTTAAATCCATACCTATTTCCAATCTAGGTCTTATTATTCAACCTTTATTCAATTATTTAAGATTTTATTATTCGTCTAAATTCTCGGGTTGTCAGATTCACCCCTTCGTCTAAAAATTTCGTCCCCGAAATTACAGCCTACTACACTCTACTCCTTTCGTTCACCAGAACTAGGTTTTCAATATAACCTTTATTCAATTATATCAGATTCTACCAGTAAGTAACGAGTTCATACTATTTTATACCCATCATCTCATACTACCCAAAAACATCATTCCAAAGAGTAAAAAATTTCAAATTATGCTGAGGAGTCATATAGACTATGAACTTTTTTCAATTTTTGAAAAGGTTTATACAAAAATTCATTTGCAAACCGTCATGACTTACGGACACGGAGGGTGATTAGCCTATTATGCCCTATACTGATCAGGTACTACATGCTGGAACGATATTTACGTTCATCATATTCGCCTTAGGTGCACAAAAGTTTCTCAATTTTGGGATGTTCACCTTAGTCTTATCATAAGATTCCGCACCAAAACAATCTTGTTCGGGATATATTTTCAAAGAATACTTTGAATTTTCATAAATGTCTAGCCGGATCAAATAGCTTAGAATTATACCAATAATTCAATTTCAATCGAAACATGTATGGCCAAAACTCGTTGGCAATAATTTATCTTTAAAATTCTGAAAATAATTTTTATGACGTCATGATACCGCACTGTATTTACAGCACGTTTGAGGATTCTGTCATTGTGTGACTTTGTCATAATACATCATACTATAGTGGACTGACGATCTTTCGATCACATCCAACACTAAGTAATTCTGCATTTATAACTCCATCAATTTTTATCATCTTTGCACCAGATTATATGATGCATTAATGATATAAAATACATTTTGATATTTTCAAATTATTTTTGTCTAGCCTAAACAATTAGCATAGACTATTCTTTAAACAGTTCAAAACCATTGAAAATTAGTTTTAGTGTTATCATACCTCAACAGGTAACGATGTGTCAGGGTCCCGAAGTCCACACATACACACTGGTCACCATGCGTTGAGAATAACAAAATTCATTTTTTAAAGGCACATCAGTGCGAATTTAGCTTGATGTTAAATTTTTTGAAATTTAGCATAGCTAGAAGATTTAGAATACCTATGCTTCCACTATCAAGTCCATTTTCTATTAATGATCCATTGCTTAATAAGTCTATCTATTCCTATCATCCTCAATTCTCCATTCATAACTTATCTATACCTCAGTTCATCAAATTCACAACTTATGAGTTCATGAACTTTCCACAATAATATGAGTTTAAGAACTTATCCTACCAATACGTAGTTCAAGAACCAATCAAGAACTGTCCATACGCTTAAGGGTTCAAAAACATACCATACGATTATGAGTCACAAACTTACCATAAGTATGAGTGTTAAGAACTCGTACCTAACCTTATATTCTCTACCTATTTGTTATACACATGAGACAAGAATCACCTTCTCAACATGTATATAGCAAATAGCGCGACACAAATATTTCAATGATTATCAGTGTAAGAAACTAAGTGGTTGTTACACCAAGTACAATTTCACGCCCATACAAAGAATCATACAACTTAGTTGCTGACATGAGTCATCAATTGAAATCCCACATAATCCTAGCTTTCCCTTACTCCATACGAATTTTATTTAATCTATATTGCATCATCCATAACTCTTTTTTGAGTGTGCATAGTACTATTTCATAGTACAACTTACATACAACAATTTTGCTATAAGATTTTCAATTATTTGATTGATCCTCTTTCTTGCTATGACCTTATCAGATCACGTGGTGATCTCATATTATAATCGTATTATATTACGATTCTTTTCTATGTTATGATTGTTTTGTTTTACGATCTTCTTTCCCTGTATACTTTTAGTCTTTTTAATATTACCCATTAAATCACATCATTACATATTTAAAATTCTCATTTATTATTTATCAGATAAATAAACCTCTAATTAATTAGAGCAATATTAAAATTATTTGACAATTCATTTATTTAATTATCATAATTAAATTCTCACTTTGATCAATAAAATTATTCCACATTAATTTAATCAATGCGACACACTTAATTAAATTAATCTACCACAATTCCAAAAATGTTTATTTAACTTCATAAATAAACCAACAAATATTTATTTAATTCAATAAATATTTAAAAATTAAATACAAAAAATCTCGTTCATCACAACCATTATCTGGTGGAGCAAGGATAGGCCCGTCACACATTAAGCAGAGAAATGAAGGCTCACATGACAAGGTCGAGTACAAGAGCGCAGTGGAGCGCAGGATGTTGGGATAGTTTGTTGTTTAGGTGTCCAGTAGTATAGTCTTGTTGTGTATGTTATGTAATCCCAATCTATTGTGTGAGATATGGGATAGTTATGAAAACCCCGAGTAGATTCATGATTAAAAGGTGTAGTATATGAGTGTTTCCCCGTCTTTTGTGATATTAGAGGATGGATGTTAATATTTATAGAAGTATGCTAGGAATGATCATATCGATGTAATGATTTGGCATATAAATATAAATGTTCTTATTTCAGAAAATATGCTATGAAGACTTTGTTTCCTTCCTACATCGAAGAAAAAAAAATACTTAAGTAAAATAATTAAGATAATAAGAATGAAATTTTGTGATGCAGAAAATGCCGCCCAGACGTAGACTAACGTCACCGGAAGAATCGGTTAATGACGAGAGAGAGCAAGTAGACCCTATCTAAAGGCTAGTAGATTTGCTAGGAGAGGCCCTACGGGGAAGAAATAATGAGCCAGCAACACCCAACCCTCAAGCGGTTCCAATTATGAACTTTAAAGACTTTAGGAGTGTAGGACCTCCGAAATTCATAGGTACTATCGATTCTATCGTGGCACAGACGTTGATCAAAGAGATGGAGAAAGCTTTCGCCATTGCTTGTGTGGGTGAAGAGCAGAAAATCGTGTTCACTACGTATATTATGAGGGGTGAAGCAAACTACTGGTGGGAAGCTAATCAACAGAGAGCAGGAGAGGGGATTATAACCTGGGAAAGGTTTAAGGCTTTGTTTTTCGAGAATTACTTCCCGAAAACCATGAAGGATAGGATGGAGGTGAAGTTTCTAGAACTACAACAAGGAGAGATGACGGTGGCGCAGTATGTGGCCAAGTTTAACGAGCTTGCACGATTTTCAACGCATCAAGTCGACACAGAGGAGAGAAAAGCTAGACTCTTTGAGCTAGGACTAAAACGTTGGTTATTTAACAAGGTATCGACCCTTTAAATCGACTCGTTCGCCACATTATTAGAGAAGGGATCATTGCTGAAGGAGGTAGCGAGGCATTAAGTCAATACAACAAGGAAAAGAAGAATAAGAATGTTGGGGGAAAACTCGTGGAGGAAATAGTAGTAGTGGAGGAAGTAATCTAGGGAAAAGAAAATGGGATAACAACAACAAAAACAACAATCAGGCATGAAGTTTTCATGGAGGATTTAAGAAGAGAGCGGAGGGATGCTCGAAATGTGGAAAGAACCACCAAGGAGAGTGTTGGAAGGGGCACAATGTTTATTACAACTGCGGCCCAGAAGGGCACATTTCACCAAACTACCCAAAACTGAAGAAGATCAAGGGATGTTTCACGTGTGGCTTAACTGAGCAACTGATCAAGGATTGTCTCAAGAAAGGGAGCAGCAGAGGAAGCGGCCATCAGGAAGGAGGCATCAAGCTTATGATTGGCGGACTGACACAATCCAACCGACCAACTGCCAGAATGTTTAACATGACTGTTTAGGACGCAGTAGCTACGAAAGACGTGGTGTTAGGTATTAACCCGATCAATAAATAAATGCTTATGTATTATTTGATTCGGGTGCTACCTGTTCATTTGTGTCTGAAGAATTTCCTAGTCGGCTAAACATACCTAAAGAATGGTTAGGAAATCCTTTAAACATAGAAGTTGTGAATAAGAAAGTAATCCTAGTAGAATTTATTTATCGAAACTGTTGTGCAAACATTATAGGTCACGAACTAAGCATAGATTTGATTCCTATATGATTGGGAGAGTTTGATGTGATACTAGGAATGGATTGGTTATCCAGCCACGCTGCAATAAACAATTATCAAAAGTAAAGTGTGAACCTTCAGAGTCCAAATCGATCTAAGGTAGTATTTTATGGTAGCTCATCGCTTAAGCAATCATGTTACCTTACGATGATGCAGGCTAAGAAATTGTTAAGGAAAGGATGCATAGGTTATTTAGCCTATATAGTGGATACTAAAAAGAAGAGAGTAAAAATGAAAAATATATCGGTAGTCAGAGATTTCCAAGATGTATTCCCAGATGATCTGCATGGTCTTCCATCAGACAGAGAAGTTGAGTTCATAATAGACTTAGCACCGGGAATAACACCAATCTTGAAAGCACCATATCGTATGGTGCCAGTAGAAATGAAAGAATTGATGATACAATTGCAAGAGTTGCTAGATAAGGGTTACATTCAGCTAAGTGTGTCTCCTATGGGAGCACCAGTGTTGTTTGTAAAGAAGAATGATGGATTAATGAGGCTCTATATCGACTATCGAGAGTTAAAATGAGTAATAATTAAGAATAGATATCTGTTGCCAATAATAGACGACCTTTTCGATCAACTGAAGGGAGCGAAGTGTTTTTCCGAGATAGATCTATGAATCGGTTATCACCAGTTGAAGGTACAAGAAGAGGACATACCAAAGATAGCATTTTGAACTCGCTACGGACATTTCAAATTTCTAGTGATGTCATTCGGGTTGACAAATGCTCCAGCAGCGTTTACGGACTTGATGAACCAAGTCTTCAAACCATACTTAGATAAGTTCGTCATAGTATTTATCGATGATATTTTAATTTACTTGAAAACCAAGGAAGAACACGCCGAACATCTGAAGATGGTATTAGAAGCATTGAGAAGGGAGAAGATGTACACGAAGTTTTCAAAGTGCAAATTTTGGATGGAAAAAGTCCAATTCTTAGGGTACATAATAGACAAGAGCGGAATTTCGGTAGACCCTTCAAAAGTGGAGGCGATAAACAACTAGGAACAACCAAAGACACCAACAGGAGTAAGAAGTTTATTAGGGTTAGTTGGGTACTATCGAAGATTCATCCAAGATTTTTCCAAGATAGCGACCCCATTAACAAACCTAATGAGGAAGACATTGAAGTTTATTTGGACGGAGAAATGCGAAGAGAGGAGGATAAGTGAGGCGTCTGTATTATCACTACCAGATGATATGGGAGGATTTGTGGTGTATAGTGATGCATCGCACAAGGGACTTGGATGTGTGCTAATGCAATATGGCAAGGTCATTGTGTATGCGTCATAACAATTAAAGGATAATGAAAAATGATACCCTACTCGTGACTTGGAGTTAACGGCAGTAGTTTTTGCGTTTAAGATTTGGAGACATTATTTATACAAAGAAAAATATGAGATATACACAGACCATATGAGTCTGAAATATATCTTCACACAGAAGGAGTTAAACATGCGACAAAGGAGGTGGTTGGAATGAATCAAGGACTATGACTGCGAGATTCTTTATCACCCGGGAAATGCTAACGTGGTAGCCAATGCTTTAAGCAGAAAGGGAAGGGAGAATTTGTTCAAGTTAACAACTCAGGAGGAGTTAATAAGAGACATGGAGAAATTGGAAATAGAAGTGGAGGAACCAGGAAAAGTGGAGGGAAAATTGATTGTGATGGAGGCTCACCCAACATTGTTGGATAAAGTAAAGAAATCACAAGAAAGAGATGAAGAATGCGAGAAGATAAGGAAGAGAATAGTAGAAAATGAAGAAGAAAAGTTCAAGATGGATAAGGATGGTATTATAAGATTTGAGGGTCGAGTGTTGGTGCCAGCTGTAACCGAACTGAGATAAGAGATATTGCACGAAGCACACAATACGACGTATTCTATTCATCCATGAGGCACAAAGATGTACTGAGATCTTTGACAATACTTTTGGTGGCCCAATTTAAAGCGAGAAGTTATGGAGTGCGTTAGTAGATATCTTACTTATCAACGAGTCAAAGCAGAGCACCAGCGGTCGAGTGGTCTACTTCAACCATTAGAAATACTGGAGTGGAAGTGGGAGCATATTACGATGGATTTGTACGATGGATTTCGTGGTAGGACTTCTAGTCACATAGAAAGGTTATGATGACATTTGGGTTATCGTGGATCGACTAATGAAGATAGCTCATTTTCTACCGATAAAGATTCGTTTCGATTTGAATCAATTGGCAAAGGTGTGCGTAAAGGAGATTGTTTCGCGACATGGGGTACCGATAGCGATTGTCTCTGATCGAGATCCGTGCTTCACGTCAAATTTCAAGAAAAGCTTGCAAGAGAAAATGGAGACGCAATTAAGATTGAGTACCGCTTATCATCCACAAACCGATGGGCAGAGTGAGCGAACCATACAAACTTTATAAGACATGCTTAGAGCTTAAGTGATGGACTTCAAGGGGAGCTGGGACGACCACTTGCCCTTAGTTGAATTTGCTTACAACAATAGTTATCATGCGAGTATCGGCATGCCACCGTACGAAGCTCTTTACGGGAGAAAATGCAGAACACCGTTGTGTTGGGATGAAGTCAGAGAACGAAGAATATTAGGATCAAAATTAGTTCAACAGACAGACGATGTAGTGATAACGATAAGAGCTAAATTAGTAGCTGCACAAGATCGCCAGAAGAAATACGCAGATTTGCATCGTCAAGACCGCGACTTTGAAGTCGGAAGTAACGTGCTTTTGAAAGTATCCCCTTGAAAGGTTAAGATAAGATTCGGTAAGAAATGAAAATTGAGTCCAAGATTCATAGGACCATTCGAAGTGTTGAAGCGAGTAGGAGAGGTGGTGTACCAAGTAGCTTTACCACCCGAGCTGGAACACATCCACAATGTGTTTCACATTTTTGTGTTGCGTCCATACAAGCCTGAGTGCAAGCACATGATATCCTATGAACCTATACAAGTATAGAAGAATCTGACGTATGAGGAAATTCATGTCCAAGTAATAGATAAGAAAGAGCAAACTTTGAGAAATAAAACTATATCTTCTGTAAAAGTAATATGGCGAAACCACAATGCCAAGGAGGCTACGTGAGAGTTAGAGGATAAAATGAGGAGGGACTATCCCCATTTATTTGTGTAACTTTGTACTAATTCTGAGGACGTAATTTTTATAAGGGGGATGATGTAATACCCAAGAATTTCTTGAATATTATTAATAATTATAATAATAAAAGCCGAATATTTATTTGAAAATAAATAAATGTTGTGTGTCACAGGATACAGTAATTAAGTATGTGACAATTATGTGCTATGGTGGATTTGGTAAAAAGCTTAATGTAAGGCTCATAATAATTGTCTGGTGTGGCAAGATAATGAAAATAGGTGTTCTATCAATTAAATGAAGAGAATAATTAATTTAGGATATGAACTAATTTCAGTAGTAACTAAGTCTGAGAATTTTACAGAGTGGCGCAGCTACGCCACTTTTGTATTGTAAACCAGCGCAGCTGTGCCGATAGCAAGATTTGGAAAATGATTTCAACTGTGTGCATGAGATATTAAATGAGGTTTGGCACTTAATTGTGAATAGTGCTATACAAAACTGTATAGTAAAAGTAAGTAAATCATAAAGTTGATTTAAATGAGTTTTTATTACTTCATCATGTGTGGTGGGGCAATTAAACGTGTATTCTAATATATGGTAGTGAATAAATATGTACTATTAAAATATTTATTTCAATATTGATGTGTAATTAAATAATGAAGTTTTAAGGAGATAATGGATTATTAGTAACTAATTAAATTGTGTCCATATATGTTATAAATATTAATTGGACTAGACTAATGTATATGTATTATATAATTATAGGTATAAATATATACCCTAACTTATCACAATGTAGTAATATTACCTCATTAAAATTGTATTGTATACCCAAAAGGAATTAAGTTATTAACCACTGTTCAATTACTGAGACCTTATCCCAATATAACAGTCACTTTTCTTCCTCACGTGTTTAGGCCAATGGCCTCTAAGCCTATTACTTGCAAACATCAAACTTCAGATTTATAGCTAATGATGGAGGGGGAGTGGTCTTCACAGTGGCTGGCACTGTGCTACCAAACTTTAAATGTCCATCATCTTCTTCTTTCTTCCATCAGTTTTGATTGTTAGGCAAAGCCTTTGCTCGGTTAATAACTTTCCTATAAATTGTCTTCACTTCACAAAACGTGATTACACAAATTCTCTGTTGAGAGCAATTAGAATATAAGTATAATAGCATTGGAGAAGCATTAAGCAGCAAGCTTAGAATTCAATTTCACTGAGGTATAATCCTTAGAACTATGTTCCTGATATTAATTTCTAAGAATACTAGAATTCCTTGAATACTTGTTAATTAAGTTGGATATGGAATATCATTGAGTTATATGAGCTTACATGTGTCCATGGTAGCAATATGGCTGATTTTAAACCTTTTACGTAAGAAATTTTAAGTATGGATTGGTGTTCTTCCGAAGCCTCCTTCTGGGTTGTTCAGGGTAGGGCGCAGATGCGCGCTCCCTATAGTTCATAATGGCGCAGCTGCGCTGTGCACCAGTCAGGAAATTTGATTTCTGTCGAGGAATTGATACCTCTTAGCAGGTTAGTTTGATTTAGATATGCATAAATATATGTCTGACCTACAGTCTTAAGCCCTTGGTTTATATCCAACTTGTTTGGTGTTGTGATAGATGATTTTCTAAAGGAAATCTTGACATACTTAAGACTAATATTCATGAATGCCATGTGGAGTGTATTCTAACTTTACAGACTTGAAGATATGCTCTAAGAATGCATGAGAGGTAATTTTAATAAATCTTGGTATAACTAAAATGCATGGCTTAAGTTTAACAAGATGAACTTGGACATTTTGCAAGCTAAGTATTATGAACGTTGTCTTGGTCAGGTTCTGAATGTTTAGAATTGCATCTTAATACCCTAATCATGGTCTATATGTGCATCCATCTAGTATGACATGATGTAAGATCCTTCAAGCATGATATTTTACAAGTTTTCAGAGGATGGATAAACACTAAATATATGTATACGATGAAAACCTTTGTGAGCATACCTACTAATTGATTTCATGACTTCCTTATATGAATACATGGTGAACATAGTAGTCCTCATGATTTCATAACCTTATGTAACGACCCGAGAATTTAGATAATTTATTAAAATCTTAATTGATTAAATTAAGGTTCAATAATAAGACCTAGACAGGAGATAAGATATGGATTTCGAAATTCTGTGAAGAATTTGTGTGAATTTAAAATTTTTGGTGAAGGACTTATAGGGTTAAGTGTATGAGTGTATATGATTCTGTGTATAGTGATGGTGTATGTACAGTATGTGGTTAAAGATTGAGGATTGATTAGATAAGTTATAACATTAGCAAACCCTAATGTTATGCTAAGAACATCAACGTTCAGTTAAGAAACCCTAATGATTTGTTAGAAACCCTAATATCGGCTCTGGAAACCTTAGTTTTAGTTTCGTGAATTCGAAACCCTAACCGGGATTTAGGGAAAACCTAATTGTTAATTTAGAAAGTTTAATGTTAATTAGGAAACCTTAAACCTAATTGGCAAGCCTGAATGTAATTAGGAAACCCTAATTTAATTAGGAAATCCTAATTTATAATTTAGAAAGCTTAATTTTCTATTTTAAACCCTAATTAGAAAATCCTAGAAATTAATTTGCAAAACCTAAGGGTTAGGTCAAATTTCAAAATTGCCATTAAAATTTGTAAGCTAAATGATCAAAATGCCCTTTTTGTAATTCTTTATTATGTTGGAGCGCAAATCTTGCCATGATATTAGTTGTTCACCAACCCTAAGATATCATATGTACTCATATATCTCAGCTATATCTGATATTTGTTGCCACCTTGCAACATTAGATGCAATGAATCAAAATAAAGTGATTAAAGAGAGAGAAAATTCATAAACCAAGCTCATTTGTACTCATACACTCAACCAAGCAATTCTCTCTCTAAAGCCACGAAATCCATAAGTTGATCAGTCCCTAGAATGGTCCTTAGCTTGCTAAGAACAGATCATGATGATCAAAGGTCAACATTAAAGTTTTAAATGTATAAAACCCTAGCCTTACTAAATAATTAAGATTCATGTTAATGTTGTGATTTGTTATTTAGATATGTGTTAAGGGATATTATTTAGTGATCTATGATGTTACATCATAGATCTATAACATCTAGATGCAAGAAAATGGGATTTTATGAACTGACTTAGAACCCTAAAAATATGGCCTGACAGCCTAATGTCAGGGCTCATAGATCTGTGTGTGTTAGATGTCATGTGTGTTAGATGTTATAGACTTGTTCTCTGCCATAAGGAGAGTAGACTGGAAGTGGAATCAAATCCATACCATGTCTAGATCTCAAGTTATGAGTGGTCAAACATGGTTGACCGAGCATAAAGTTGATTTCTGGGCAACCCAGATTTCCCAGAAAGTCTGACAACCATTTTGCAGGTTTCTGATCTTGCAAGTGTTAATGATTTAGGCCATGTAAATGTTTGGGATTTGTAGACTGACATGTGGACTACCAATCCATGCCATTAGAACACCCAGATCTTGCATATGATCAAAGTTATGGACGGTCAAACAAGGGTTAACCAACTGTCCGGATGAATTTCTGGAAAACCCAGAATTCGTCAAGAACAGCTTTCTCATAAGCATTTGACCGGCTTAGATCTTTCACGTGTGATGTTGTAATGCTATAAAAGTGAAATACTTTTGTTCTTTGACATCTCTACTATAGGATTGAATCATTTAAACACACTGAGCAAGCTTAGACATCCAAGATTTAAAGGCTCAAAATTGGACCCTTGCATTGTTCTTCATTTCTGGGTAACCCAAAAATGAAGAACAACATCTGACAAGATTTGAATGGCTTATATCTTGCGGATGAGAGGTTGTTTGGCCATGAAACTTGATTGTGATTGTAGTATTACATTAATACTACAACACTATTACATTAAACAGCCCAGAAACTCTAAGATCTAAGATCTACATGCGGTCAAACATGGTACCCTGCACACTGACTTTGAATGTTTTTGGTTGCTCAAGAACACCTATAGCGACAGTTTTGTCGCTATAAACCCCTTTAGTGACAGTTATTTATAAAATGAATTATTTTATTAAATAATTAGAATACATTGATTATTAATTATGAAAAATACATGATTAATTTGTAAAAAAATATTTTAAGTCATAAAAATTGATTTTTAATAATTTGTAATATATTGTATTAATATTTTAATATTTTTAAATATTTAATTTTTATATTAAATAAATTACTTAAAAATATTTTTCATATTTTAAAAATCATTTGAAATTATATTAAAGTGTTAGAAAATATTTGAAGTTATTTTGAATGACTTTTAATATTTTGGGATGAATTTCATTAATAATTAATATTAATAATAATTAATTTATTTAATAAATGTATTATATAAATTGTGGAAAAATAGTTTTAATGATTTAAAAATCATATAAAAATAATTTAAAGGTTATAAAAATGTTTTAAGTTATAAAACATAACTTTTAATATTTTTTCATGAAATACATTAATATTTTAATATTAATGGCAGTTATTTAATAATGATTTTAAATATTTTAAAATCATTTAAATGTGATATTAAGGTATTAAAAATACTTTGAGATATTATAAATAACTTATAATAATATGACATGTATTTCATTAATATTTGAAATTTAATAAATATTAATGATAATGGAATATTGTGATATTTAAATCATATAAATATGATATTAATGATTGAAAAATCATTATAAATGGCAATAATTATTTAAAAATTATTATGAGCTTTTGAAAAATATTTTGACTGAATAATAAATTATCTAAGATAATATTAAAGCGTTTAGGTAGAGTCTTATTGATATTAGGCTTGATAATTATCCGATTATAGACTAAAATAGTTTGACTTGATACCGGGTCTTAAGTGTTTTATTGATTGATAGGCTTATGTGATAATATGTTTGGGTTATTTTATAGCTGTAATTAGCAATAGTTATTATGATGATATTACTCTAATATGGAGATCGATATTATTAATATTAGGTCTTCATATGAAGCTAAATAGATTGTGTAGCAGTATTCGGTGATAAAGGCAAGTTCCTTGAACTAATCTTTTAAAATAGTGGGTAATCATTGCTGATTACATCATGTCTATGATTTATTGATTTGCACGTTGTGCATGTTGCATATGTTCATCAAGTATGAAAGGTTGATCACCTTCATTACCATTTGGCCAAGTCAATTTATTCATGTTCATTATTGGTCATTCAATTTTATTGTCTCAGTCATTCAGATATAAAAATTGATTCATGCTATTTCACAATTATTATATTGTTAAAAGTCAGCCAGCTTATTGTTCATTCTTTTGAATCATGATATATCCTTTATATTGAACTTAAACTTGCTGGGTAAACTTGTTGCTCACCCTTGCTATATCATGATAAACATTGCAGATTAGGACGAATACGTCGGATACAGGCAAAGTCAAAGACAGTTCCAGCATTGGTTTATCATACAGATAAAACTTATAATAATATTGTATGTTAATGACATTGTATGTCGAGTAGGATATGAATTCAGGTAATAAGTTAAGGTTATCGACCTTGGGGATTATGTGTAAAGTTTAATGTATAAACCATTTATGTTTATATCTTCCGCAATAGTTATAGAATTAGTGTACCAGATTCGTGGTGATTAGTACCCGGATTTGGGGACGTTACAGTTGGTATCAAAGCTGTAGGTTAGGAACCTTAGGTAGGGTTACCTTAGGCAAATAACCGCAGGGATGAGAATAAGGACTAACTCAAATAAAGTTAGTGTGTCGATAAGATTCAAAGACAAATCTCGACAAGTTACAAAAGATCCAGAGTTACCTAACCCTGATAATAAAGATGAATAGTAGTAATTAATAGATAGAGTCTAAAAGACTAAAAGTATATAGGGAAAGGAGATCGTAAAACAAAATGATCATAGCATGGAAATGAATCATAAATTAATACGATGAGATGAGATCACACCCTGATCTGATAAGGTCATAGCAGGGAGGAGGATCAATCGAATGATTGAACATTGTACGACAAAATTGTTGTGTGTCAGTTATACTATGAATTGGTACTGTGCCAACTCAGAAAAAGGGTTGGAGGTGATGCAATACGGATTAAACAAAATTCGTATAGAGTAAGTATGGAGCTAGGATTAAGTGGGATTTAAATGGTGGGATTTTAATTGAGGACTCGTGTCAGCAGCTGAGTTGTATGATTCCTTATATGGGCAGGGAATTTGTACTTTGTTTTAGATGAACCACTTAGCTTCCTACTCGATATAGTGGTTAAGTTAAACAATTCTTTGTATGGGCAGGGAATTGTCCTTGGTGTAACAACCGCTTAGCTTCCTATATTGATTAGTGGCTGAGTTGACCAATTCTTTGTATGGGTAGGGAATTGTATTTGGTTCAACAATCACTTAGCTTCTAGTACCGCTAATCATTAAAATATTTATGTCGCGCTATTTTCTACATACATTTTGAGAAGGTGATTCTTTTCTCATGTATTTAACAGATAAGTAGAGCTTATAAGATTAGGTGCGAGTTCTTAAAACTCATATTTATGGTAAGTTCGTGATTTATAATAGTATGGTATGTTTTTGAACCCCTCAGCAAATGGACACCTATGATCTGACTAGGATAAGTTCTTAAACACATATTATTATGGAAAGTTTCTGAACTCATAACGTGTGGTAAGTTTGATGAACTGGGGAATAGATAAGTGTGAATGGAGCGTTGAGGATAATAGAAATACATAGAATTATTAAGCAATGGATCATTAGTGGAAGCTTAGGAATTCCAAATCTTCTAGCTATGCTAGACTTCAAAATTTTTGACATCAAGCTAAATACGCACTGTGTACCTTTTAAAAAAATGAATTTTTATTCTCAACTCCTAGTTACAATTGTGTATGTGTGGACTTCGGGACATTGACACATCATTACCTGTTGAGATGATAAAACCAATTTGAAATGATTTTTAAACTGTTTAATGTATAGTCTATGCTACTTATTTCGGCTAGACGACAATGATTTGAAAATATCAAAATGAATTTTATTTATCATTAATGCATCATGTAACCTGATGCAGAGATGATAAAAAATAGAGTTGTAAATACAGGAATACTTAGTGTTGAATTCGATCTAAAAATCGTTGTGCCACTATTGTATAATGTGTTATAACAAAGTCACATAATGACGGAATCCTCAAACGGGCTGTTAACACAGTACGGTATCATGATGTCATTTTTAAAATATTTTTAGATAATTAATTGCCAACGGGGTTTTGGCCAAACATAAATGTTTCGATTGAAAATTAAATTATTGGTATGAGTCTAAGCTATTTGATTCAGCTAGACCAACGTTTATGAAATTCAAAGCGTTTTTTGAAAAATTTTCTGAACCGAATTATTTTGGTGGGGAATACTATAAAGACTGAGGTAAACATCCCAAAATTGGGAAATTTTTGCTCCCAAGGCGATTATGATGAACGGAAAAATCATTCTAACAAGTAGTACTTGATCAGTACAGGGCATAACGAGCTAATCAGCCTCTGTGTCTGTAAGACATAACGGTTTGCGGATAAATTTCTGTATAAACCTTTTTAAAAATGAAAGCTCATGGTCTATATGACTCCTCAGCACGATTTGAAAATTTTAACTCTTATGAGTGATGTTTTGGGTAGCATGTGATGCTGTATATGAATGTTGTATGGTGTAGTAGGCTGTAATTTCTGGTGAATTTCGAGAACGAAATTCTTAAAAGAAGGGATGAATGTGACGACCCGAGAATTTAGACAATTTATTAAAATCTTAATTGATTAAATTAAGGTTCAATAATAAGACCTAGACAGGAGATAAGATATGGATTTCGAAATTTTGTGAATTTAAAATTTTTGGTGAAGGACTTGTAGGGTTAAGTGTATGAGTGTATATGATTATGTGTATAGTGATGGTGTATGTACAGTATGTGTTTAAAGATTGAGGATTGATCAGATAAGTTATAACATTAGTAAACCCTAATGTTATGTTAAGAACATCAACGTTCAATTAAGAAATCCTAACGATTTGTTAGAAACCCTAATATCGGCTTTGGAAGCCCTAATTTTAGTTCTGGAAATTCGAAACACTAATCGGGAAATAGGGAAAACCTAATTGTTAATTTAGAAAGTTTAATGTTAATTAGGAAACCTTAAACCTAATTGGCAAGTCTGAATGTAATTAGGAAACCCTAATTTAATTAGGAAATCCTAATTTCTAATTTAGAAAGCTTAATTTTCTATTTTAAACCCTAATTAGAAAATCTTAGAAATTAATTTGCAAAACCTAAGGGGTCAAATTCCAAGATTGCCATTAAAATTGTAAGCTAAATGACCAAAATGCTCTTTTTGTAATTCTTTATTATGTTGGAGTGCAAATCTTGCCACGATATTGGTTGTTCACCAACCCTAAGATATCCCATGTGCTCATATATCTCAGCTATATCTGATATTTTTTGCCACCTTGTAACATTACATGCATTGAATCAAAATAAAGTGATTAAAGAGAGAGAAAGTTTACAAACCAAGCTCATTTGTACTCATACACTACCAATCTATTCTCTCTAAAGCCATGAAATCCATAAGTGGATCAGTCCCTAGAATGGTCCTTAGCTTGCCAAGAACAGATCATGATGATCAAAAGTCAAGATTAAAGCTTTAGAGGTATAAAACCCTAACCTTACTAAATCATTAAGATTCATGTTAATGTTATGATTTGTTGTTTAGATATGTGTTAAGGGATGTTATTTAGTGATCTATGATGTTACATCATAGATTCATAACATCTAGATACAAGAAAATGGGATTTTATGAACTGACTTAGAACCTTAAAAATATGGCCTGACAGCCTAATGTCAGGAGGGCTCATAGATCTGTGTGTGTTAGATGTCATGTGTGTTAGATGTTATAGACTTGTTCTCTGCCATAAGAAGAGTAGATTGGAAGTGGAATCAAGTCCATACCATGTCTAGATCTCAAGTTATGAGTGGTCAAACATTGTTGACCGAGCACAAAGTTGATTTCTGGGCAACCTAGAAATTTCCCAGATTTCCCAAAAAGTCTGACAACCATTTTGCAGGTTTCTGATCTTGCAAGTGTTAATGATTTAGGCCATGTTAATGTTTGTGATTTGTAGACTGACATGTGGACTACCAATCCATGCCAATAGAACACCCAGATCTTGCATAGGATCAAATTATGGACGGTCAAACAAAGGTTGACCAACTTTCCGGATGAATTTCTGGAAAACCCAGAATTCGTTAAGAACAGCTTTCTCACAAGCATTTGACCGGCTTAGATCTTTCATGTGTGATGTTGTAATGCTATAAAAGTGAAATACTTTTGTTCTTTGACATCTCTACTATAGGATTGAACCATTTAAACACACTGAGCAAGCTTAGACATCCAAGATTTAAAGGCTCAAAATTGGACCCTTGCACTGTTCTTCATTTCTGGGTTACCCATAAATGAAGAACACCCTCTGACAAGATTTGAATGGCTTATATCTTGCTGATGAGAGGTTGTTTGGCCGTGAAACTTGATTGTGATTGTAGTGTTACATCAATACTACAACACGATTACATTAAACAGCCCAAAAACTCTAAGATCTACATGTGGCCAAACATGGTACCCTGCACACTGACTTTGAATGTTCTTGGTTGCACAAGAACACCTATAGCGACAGTTTTGTCACTATAGACCCCTTTAGCGATAGTTATTTATAAATTAAATATTTTATTAAATAATTAGAATAAATTGATTATTAATTATGAAAAATACATAATTAATTTGTGAAAATTATTTTAAGTCATAAAAATAGATTTTTAATAATTTGTAATATATTTCATTAATATTTTAATATTTTTAATTATTAATGATAGTTAATTTATTTAATTATTATATTAATTAAATTACTTAAAAATGATTTTAATACTTTAAAAATCATTTGAAATTATATTAAATTGTTAGAAAATATTTTAAGTTATTTTGAATGACTTTTAATAATTTGGGATGAATTTTATTAATAATTAATATTAATGATAATTAATTTATTTAATAAATGTATTAAATAAATTGTGAAAAAATAGTTTTAATGATTTAAAAATCATATAAAAATGATTTAAAAGTTATAAAAATATTTTAAGTTATAAAGCATAACTTTTAATATTTTTTCATAAAATACATTATATTTTAATATTAATGGCAGTTATTTAATAATGATTTTAAATATTTTAAAATCATGTAAATGTGATATTAAGGTATTAAAGATGCTTTGAGATATTATAAATAACTTATAATATTATCTCATGTATTTCATTAATATTTGAAATTAAATAAATATTAATGATAATGGAATATTGTGATATTTAAATCATATAAATATGATATTAATGATTGAAAAATTATTATAAATGGTAATAATTATTTGAAAATTATTATGAACTTTTGAAAAATATTTTGACTGAATAATATATTATCTAAGATAATATTAAAGCGTTTAGGCAGCGTCCTATTGATATTAGGCTCGATAATTATCTGATTATGCAATCAGAATGTCAAAATAGTACCAACTCAACTCAAACTGAAATAGTTTGAGTTGATACCAGGTCTTAAGTGTTTTATTGACTGGTAGGCTTATGTGATAATGTGTTTAAGTTATTTTGTAACTGTAATTAGCAATAGTTATTGTGATGACATTATTCTAACTTAGAGATCGATTTTATTAATATTAGGTCTTTAGATGAAACTAAATAGATTACGTAGCTGTAGTCGGCGATAAAGGCAAGTTTCCTTGAGCTAATCTTTTAAAATAGTGGTTAATCATTGCTTATTACATCACGTCTATGATTTATTGATTCGCACGTTGTGCATGTTGCATATGTTCATCAGGTATGAAAGGCTGATCACCTTCATTACCATTTAGCCCAATCAATTTATTCATGTTCATTATTGGCCATTCATTTTTATTGTCTCGGTCATTCAGATATGAAAATTGATTCATGCTATTTCACAATTGTTATATTGTTTAAAGTCAGCTAGATTATTGTTCATTCTTTTCAATCATGACATATCATTTATATTGAACTTAAACTTGCTGGGTAAATTTGTTGCTCACCCTTGCTATATCATGATAAACATTGCATATTAGGACGAATACGTTGGATACAGGCAAAGTCAAAGACAGTTCCAGCATTGGTTTATCGTACAAATAAAACTTGTAATAATATTGCATGTTAATGACATTGTATGTCGAGTAGGATATGAATTCAAGTAATAAGTTAAGGTTATCAATCTTGGGGATTATGTGTAAAGTTTAATGTATAAACAATTTATGTTTATATCTTCTGTAATAGTTATAGAATTAGTGTACCAGATTTGTGGTGATTAGTTCCTGGATTTGGGGATGTTACACCTTAAATGGCCTCAATTCGTTAGAAATACTAGTTTAAGAGTATAACATGTAAACTCAAATTTAAATGTATCATAAAAGCATGCATGATTCTTTAACATGTGTATACGCTTTGCGTCGAGATCTATGTATGCATAGAATTAGACAGACCCAGGAAGAGCAAAGCTCAACTCTAGTCTGGCCAAAGGATAGCGCAGTTGCGCCATCCCTAAGCCTGACCAGGGTGCAGCTGCGCCCTCCTGCAGTTGGTTTGATGGCCTGATTGTAATCTGTAAACTTGTAGCATGTATTCTATACTACTTTCAGTCCTAATACATGATTATCATGATGTTTAAAGAGTTCTAACATCTAATAGCTAGGAGAAACCAAGAATCTAAAGGTTTTATAAACTTTCTTAGTCGTTTCTATGAGCTAAGTAAATGTTGATTAAAGAGTTAAGTGGTTTGATAGCATGCTAATATGGCATTCCATTTAACTTGCTAAGATGATAATAAGTGTGTGTGAATGAATTCTATGATCAAACATATATAAGATTATTGACTTATAGAATTGTGTAACTAATAGAGATGTTGTATACATAACTGCGTTACAATAGGATTACAATTGTTGATAAGTTATAAGTTGGTAAACTACGCTTGAGGCAGGTTTCCTAACTTACACAACTTTGGATATTGTGCTAGTATCTAAACCTTATCTCGTTTGTGCAAGTTCTCTAACTTTATTTGATTCTCATATTGAATGCAAGTTCCCAAATTCTTTACACTGTATATATTATATAATCTGAATTGTTACCATATCAACCATATTTATCTCGAGCAAATATCTATTACTATTCAAAAATCATTTGTATATCTTGATGTTGGTGCAAGCATTGAACTTATCATTCTTAAATGCATTATAAAAGTTTTCTAAGCCATTGATTCAGCTAGACTGTTATCGTATGTTAGAAAGCTATCCAAACCAAATTGACTTAGTGCGGACTCTTAAATATGCTCAGATGAACAACCCTCATTGAAGGGGAAATTTTATAATTGTCGAGGAACCGACGTGCGCACATACTAGCATGTTTAAATGTTATGTATAACGTTGGGTACTTAGGGCTGATCACCTGTTGTACTCATTTTATTGAATTTTCAGTGTTATGTTGTTAATTCTAGTAGAAGTTCTTAGTCTTTAGTGACTGCACAATATTCATAAATCTTGAACTTTGATATGATTAACTCTTTGAATCTTGTTGATATCTTTTAGTTCATAGCGACTTAATTAAGAATTTTTTATAATTCCTGAACTACTATTCACTGTCATACCCTTGAGATTTGAACTTATAAATGTTCACCCTTATTGCGATATTACTTGTTGGGCAAATTTGTAAGACCCTAACTTTTTATGAATAAAAATTTAATTTCTCGAATTATTATTTTGAATAATAAGGTGTTGATTTAATATAATATTTTAGTAATGGGTGATATGTGCAAATTTTGCAAAGTAAACAAATTGTCATAAAATATTCGTTTGGTCGGGGAATATTCTTTTTATCGGGGAATATCCGTACGACTGCGCAATCATTGGTGGACCACCTAACGGAATAACTGTCGGATATAGAAAGCGACAGAAATAACCTTTTTATAAAAAATAATAGCAAAACTTTTACCGTTAACTGTTGAAATACCCGATGATAAAAGTACAGTAATACGCGTGGTTACATAGTAGCACACAGTATTGCACAGTATTTTGATTATTGATTCTTACGTAAAAAGTCACTCAGTTTCATTCAATAATTGCCACAGTAATTGTTACATAGTATCTCATATTATTGATTCAATTATTGTCACATTATCATCTGCACAATATTTTATATTATTAAATTAATAATTGACACGACACAATTATTCATATTATTAGTTAGCATTATTGGCAATGTCTAGAAAATTTTGTCGAGGAAAGGAGTTAGGTTATATAATTGCGCGTCAAAAATGATAAATCTTTATCGAAAAGCCCCCTCGTTCCTGAGAATGATCTGGTTGTTAATATTGTGAGTTTATAATATTATTTATGAATAATTATTATGTGGTGGATGTTGGTTCAATTTTGATATAAATAAAGGAATTTAGCATGAAATATTTGTTAAAAGTTTGGCAATTATCTTCTCTGATAAAATATTCATTCAAATATATTATTATAATATTACATCATAATAATGTGATAATATAATAATATAATTTTTTATAATTTAAATGGTAATATTATTATTATAATATATAATTTTTTAGCATAAAAGTGGAGTGAAGGTTATTATTTTTATTTTGAATTCCTCCGTGCACTATTCTTTTCTAATACATCTCCTGCACATTTTTTTTCAAAGAGGTGGTTGATTGATTGCCTGCAAGCTTGTTTTCTAAGTGTGGGTCCTCACCATAAGGAAATGGGAGGAATTAGGCAGAGAAAAAGAAAGGGAGTTAGGCAGGTTAAGTAGGAATTAGGCAACCTGCTTAATTTTTTTTCTCCCTCTGTTGCACTATAAAAGGGAGGTTACCCCTCCTTCCTAAACACACCATCAATATCAGAAATTCTTATTCTATAATAGTGTGAGTATTTTTTTTGAGTATAAGGATACTTTGAGTATAGCTTTTTGTGTAAGATTTTCTCAGAATAATATCTGATATTCTAGACAAATCTAGTTTCTACTAAGGTAAAAGATATTATTTTATTTCAATACTCGTAAGAAATATTATTTTCTTTCATACTCCATATTATGCAAGTGCTATTATTTCATTTCATATTCCTTAATTTAAACTCACGATGGTAAGTATTGCTTCTATAATTCTTTAAATGATTAGAAATTCCTTAAGTTTTGCGCTTCATCTAATATCATTTCGTTGGAATATTGATCTGAACATTCTTATTAAATTTTAATCTTTTCGTATTGGGGTACTATTTATGGGTACTATTCATATAGTACTATTCATACGGTACTATTCATGAATACTGTTCACAACAAAATTTAATTTTCTTTCTGTACAAATTATTTTTGATACATGAATATCATTCTTGAATTTTACTTCACAAAGAGTTATCATGTTGACAATTTGGACACTTTTGAACTCTGGATAAATTGAATTATAAATATCTAATATTTATCCTTTATCTCACTTGATTGAATCTTTATATCATTGTCATCATCCTCATGCTTATATTGTGTTGAAAGTCATTTTTGGACCGTAGTACAAAGATGGACTATTGATTGGTATTATTATGACCAGAAAATATGTATTGGTATAATCATAACCTTTAATGTTACAGATAAGGTTTGTCGTGAAAGTCCTCTTTGGCCCGTAGTGCATAGATGGATAGGTGTTTGGCATAATCATGACCACTGATGATACTAACGAATATCCTTGGCCCGTAGTGCATGGATAATTCGTTGATTCGAAATATTTATTGATTGGTGTTACAGGGATAAAATATTGATGATGGACTTTTAAATCATAGAAGATAGTAGATTTTATGCTCTACTTGACTCTTCTAATGGATTATTGTTTCCACTGCAGTTGTGATCTAAAACTTGTTGTCTATTGTATCCTATCAGATTTTTCCCTGTTGAGGACTAAGGATAATTTGTTCTACATTATCTTAGTCATAATATTCTTTACTGGGCTAGTTGAGCTCACCCTTTTCCTTTTGGTTCTATTGTTCTTCTCAGGAGGCGAGAATGTAGTTGAGACTAGTTGGGGAGTGGAGTGATGGTTCAAAATGGTTATTATAGCAGTCCTCACTATTTTGTAAAATAGCGTGACAATAATTGTAATGCGAATTTTATTTGAGTTTGGATATTGTCTACATGATAATATTTGTATTTAAACTCACAGCGTATGTTTTGTCATATTTTACACGACAATTAATATTTGTATAATTAAAGTTTATATTTGGTTTCTGTACCATATATTTGGAGACTCGGAATGGGTTGTGTGGACCTATTTTGGGGGCGTCACAAAATTTATTACTCATCCTTGCTTTCCTTATAACTTTCAATTAAGGTCGAACGTGGTGAACCCTCAGGCAAGGACAAGGGTAAAGAGAAGGCTTCGGAGTAACTTTGTTTCTTAGTATTAGGATTGTCTATTATTATGTTTTAGGAAGACTTATTTACTATGATGTACTCCCTCCATTCCAAAATAATAGACGTTCTAGAGAGTTTCACAAAGATTAAGAATAGTTATAATTTTACTATTTTACCCTTAATTAATATTTTGAATTCATTTAATTCTCCATTTACACCAAACTTCATTTCACACTTTGTCTCCTAATTAAAGATGTTTCACATCTTGATAAAAAATTTCTCTCCCTTCTCTCTCCTCTCCGCCTTGATTTGGAGAATAAAACATTTTTTTTTCTTCCTACTCTACAACCTGAGCAATATTGGCAACGACCTGAAGCGGAATCACAATCATCAAAACCTTCTTTTCCTTATCTTGTCCTTACCTCGCAGATAAGGTTTCAAAAAGGACCAACCCATCCCGATCATCACAATCAAGGAGAAGAGAGTAATTCCTTTCAAGAAACTGAATATGTAGAACAAAACATCCCAACCATGGGCGCTACCCGTTCGCTTGATGTAGGATTTATCCTCGGCCTCACAAAGGATTTATCCGTTCGTCTGATCGATCTCGGAGAACCGGATATTCTCCGATCCGCAACGGAGATCCAGTCGTTTATGTATTTTGATATATATATATGAGAGAGAAAAAGGAGATGGGATGGATTTGGTAAGTAGAGAAAAAGGAGAGAGAAAGTGAACGACAACAATAAATAGCCATTAATGGTGGTGGAGAAGGAAGGGTAGAGAAGGAAATAAAATGGTAAAATATTCTTGGTTTTGTAGAACGTCAAATATTTTGGGAAAAAAAACTCTCTAGAACGTCTATTATTTTGGGATGGAGGGAGTAATAAGTTATGTTTAAATCAAGTTTATTTTTGTAGTAACGGTTGCGAGACCTTGGGACGAGAATAATTATGTTATGACAATATAAATTATTCTATTTTTCGTTATGTGAGATTTGATTTATTATTATTAGAATTAGCACGTGATGAACCAAATACGAGATATGAGGGTCTGAATTTGGGGGCGCCACAGCGACAACTCCAGTGTAGCATCTTGGAATGGTCCGATGATGTAAGTCGTTGGAAACTACATCAATGAAGGTCAGAGTATCTAATCTTCTCCGGGGAGGATCGATGATGGAATCGGTTATATAAATCCCCAGTCGAGGCACTGCGAAGGTTCGGTGATTTCCAGACCGTTATAAACTACTATTTAAGTAAACACCTAGGAAAGTCGGTGATGGTCAACCTTCACAAAACTACCATTCGAGTAGGTATTGCGAGGATGTTGTGAAAGCAAACAGTAAAATTTATATCTCCAGTGGAGCTATCGGAATCAACCTGATAGAAAACCCGGGTGGTGGTGACAATCCTAGCGTAACGGCATGAAGAATCCAATGATGGCAACCAAAGCAAGCTATCATCAGGATAAACATCAATAATCCCCAGTGAGTCACTTGCAAAAAGAGAGGAACATCTTCAACAAAAATAAAGTCAGAAAGCACATCTAAAGATAAAGAACGTTGGTTAGAGCCTCAACGCCAAAATCCAATGGTCTTAATAGCACTGATGGACATTTCAAGCCATTGGCGACTGTAGGGTTTCGGCACAGAAACGCACAGCGGAAATTAAAATTTTAAAGCAATTTCCGAAACCCTAAAACAGGATCCATGCGAAAAATCAATTAATTAAGAGGTTTAGAGATTATACCGATTATGAAAACGAGAGTCTGAAATCGACTGCGCCTCGAATCTCCAACGCAATACAAACCGACTGCGTCTCTACGGTATCCACACGAACGCTCCGCGAATCGTCTTACGATCTGCAGAAGAAGGAATCGCGGTACTAGCCACCAAGGATGAGGATTTTCGGAACTATTTTCTCTAGTCTCTCTCTAAGAGCGGCTAGGGTTTTGTTTTGACGTAAAAACCTAAAGTCTGATATACATCATATATATAGCAGTCAGGAGGAATTAATCAAAACCTAATATTATTAAAATCCGAATTTATATATATCTTAATTAAGTCTTACTTAATTAATATGCATATATATAAATTATCCTATTAATTTAAATTCGTAATTTAAAATTATATCAATCATATTGACATATTTAAATCTTTACAATTTAAATTAATTTCCTTTTAATTACGTTCTTTGTGTGTGACCCTATAGGTTATTATTACGTTGGCAATAACCTTAAAATCATATTATAAAGTTATAAACAGTGAGCGGCATCTAGTAATGCATCACTGCTACCCAAGTAATAATAAGATCGATGATTCGATGCAACCTTTTCGTGACCAATGTTTCAATGTAATTTAATCCTTTTAACCTTAATATCCTAGATTAAACTCGAGTCATGGAATGTGTCATACTCTTCATAATTTAATCTGAGTTTTCTTGATCAACGAGTAGACTATATGAAACAAATCACTATTTGAGCATGGCCATGCATTTCATAGTCCTACTCAATCAAGAGGCCCATGGATATCACCTATAAAATATAGGATGGTTAAATTCCATCTAGATCACCCATATTACTCACACGATTCATAATGAACCCAATAATCACCTTTATAGTCCACCCTATTAAAGGTGACATTTGATGATATCAAAGTACATAAATTCTCGTGTAGTAATATAGCGGTTTCAGGTCGGAGGACCATTACATCATTGTCACTATGAGAATTACTAATGACACTTCGCATAATGCTCCATATAGAATTCTCATGGTGGGTCTGTCCAGTACATTGTTCTCTAACATGTACCTATGCATTGACTTAATATCTCATATATTTATGACCAATGAGATTTGGTCATCAGTCAATCCACATACTAGTCTCAATGCATCATTGTTGTCCCATCAACAATGATACTCGACTAGGGACATTTAAGAACAATGATACTAATTATAATTATATAATCTCATGTTCAAGTCACATACTTGAAACTATATAATTTGTATCATTATTCTAAGGAATTTTATTATGTTAACAATTATATTACGCAGTAATTAAAACCATAATAAAATCATTTATTTATTCAATCAACAATAATATCAAATGTTAAGCAATTACATCAAATAATTGGCCTCTAGGGCATAAACTCTAACAGTCTCCCACTTGCACTAGAGCCAATCACTCATGTATCTAATACCCATGGAACTAATGTGACCGTCGTGCTTCTGCTGCGACAAAGCCTTGGTCAGTGGATCTGCAACATTATCATCTGTTGGCACTCTTCCTATATGTACATCTCCTCTGTCAATGATTTCACGGATGAGATGGTACCGCCTAAGTATATGCTTGGATCGTTGGTGAGATCTGGGTTCCTTAGCCTGTGCAATGGCTCCATTATTATCACAGTATAGAGCAACCGGATCAACAATGGTTGGAACAACACCAAGTTCAGTGATGAACTTTTTAATCCATACAGCCTCCTTGGCTGCACTAGAAGCAGCAATATACTCAGCCTCTGTTGTAGAATCAGCGACTGTCTCTTGCTTTGAACTTTTCCAGCTAACAGCACCACCATTAAGGCAAAACACAAAACCTGACTGAGACTTATAGTCATCATTGTCAGTTTGGAAACTAGCATCTGTGTAACCCTTTACTGCCAGTTCGTCTTCACATCCATATACCAAGAATGAATCCTTAGTCCTTTTCAGGTACTTGAGGATATTCTTGACTGCTGTCCAGTGACCTTCACCTGGATTCGACTGGTATCTGCTCGTCATGCTCAAAGCATACGAGACATCCGGACGAGTACATATCATTGCATACATGATAGATCCAATTGCCGAAGCATAAGGGATCTTTCTCATACGCTCCTCATCATCTTGTGATTTAGGACATTGGGCCTTAGAGATCTTTATACCATGAGTCACGGGTAAATTTCCTCTTTTCGCCTCTTGCATGTTGAACCGTTTCAACACTTTATCAATATATGTACTTTGACTTAGGCCGAGCATTTTTCTCGATCTATCTCTATAGATTTTGATACCTAAAATATAGGCAACATCGCCCAAATCTTTCATGGAGAAACATTTTCCTAACCATGTTTTTACAGCCTGTAAGGAAGGAATGTCATTCCCAATAATTAATATGTCATCAACATATAATACTAGGAATACAATGTGACTCCCACTAACCTTCTTATATACACAAGGTTCATCTTCATTTTTAATAAAGCCAAATTCTTTGACTGCTTCATCAAATCGAAGATTCCAACTCCGAGAGGCTTGCTTTAATCCATAAATGGATCGCTGCAGCTTACATACCTTTCCAGCATCCTTTGGAATGACAAAACCCTCAGGTTGTGTCATATACACATCCTCAAGTAGATTTCCGTTAAGGAAAGCAGTTTTGACATCCATCTGCCAGATTTCGTAATCATAAAAAGCTGCAATAGCAAGTAAGATCCTGATGGATTTAACCATTGCCACTGGAGAAAATGTTTCATCATAGTCAACACCTTGAATTTGTTTGAAACCTTTTGCTACCAGTCGGCCTTTATAGGTTTGTACATTACCATCCATGTCGGTTTTCTTCTTGAAAACCCACTTGCACCCGATTGGTTTTACCCCTTCGGGTGGATCAACCAAGGTCCATACTTGGTTAGTATACATGGAATCCATTTCAGATCTCATGGCTTCAAGCCATCTCTCAGAATCTGGTCCATTCATAGCTTCTTGGTAGGAAGTAGGCTCATCCTGATCTATGAGCATCACATCACCGTTTTGAGTCACAAGATATCCATAATATCTCTCAGGCTCTTGGCGTGTCCTACCAGATCTACGAATTCCTTGTGTAATTTGAGCAGGTTCACTTTCCACAATTTCTTGTGGTTCCTGCTCACGTTCCAACTCAGGTTCAATGATATTTTGTGGTTCTCGAATTTCTTCGAGTTCTACTTTCCTCCCACTGTTTCCTTTAGAGACAAATTCTCTTTCTAGAAAAATACCAGTTCGAGCAACAAACACTTTATTCTCAGAAGGTTTGTAGAAATAATACCCTTTTGTTTCTTTTGGGTATCCCACAAAATTACATTTGTCAGATTTGGGTCCGAGCTTATCAGAATCTAGACGTTTTACAAACGCCTCGCATCCCCAAATCTTCATGAACGACATACTATGACGTTTCCCAGTCCACATCTCATATGGTGTCTTCTGAACCGTCTTTGTAGGAACACGGTTAAGTGTGAATGCAGCTGTCTCTAGGGCATGACCCCAGAAGCTTATTGGAAGATCTGCATGACTCATCATTGATCGTACCATGTCCAACAAGGTTCGATTCCTCCTCTCAGACACACCATTCCATTGTGGTGTTCCAGGTGGAGTGAGCTGTGATATAATACCACACTCCTTTAGAAGGTCATCAAAGTCTTGGCTTAAGTATTCACCTCCTCGATCGGATCGAAGGGCTTTTATGCTTTTGCCAAATTGGTTTTGAACTTCATTCTTGAATTCCTTAAACTTTTCAAAGGATTCGGATTTGTGTCTCATTAGATACACATATCCATATCTACTGAAGTCGTCAGTAAATGTAATGAAGTAATAAAACCTACCTCTTGCTAACGAACTCATGGGTCCACATACATCACTATGTATAAGTCCCAATATATCGCTAGCCCGTTCACTGTGTCCAGTGAAAGGGGCTTTAGTCATCTTGCCTAATAAACAAGATTCGCATTTTTCATATGATTCAAAATCAAATGAATCCAAAAATCCATCTTTATGGAGTTTTGATATGCGTTTCTCATTTATGTGGCCCAAACGACAGTGCCAGAGATATGTCGGATTTGAATCATTTGATTTAAATCGTTTTGTGTTTATGTTATAGATAGGCATTTCTAAATCAAGAATATAAAGACCGTTAAATAATTGTGCAACACCATAGCAAATATCATTTAAGTAAAACGAACAACCATTGTTCTTAATTATAAATGAAAACCCTTTCTTGTCCAAACAAGAAACAGAAATAATATTTTTGTTTATAGCAGGCACAAAATAACAATCTTCTAATTCTAAAACTAGCCCAGTGGGCAAAGATAAATGATAAGTTCCTACGGCCAGTGCAGCAACTTTTGCTCCATTCCCAACTCGTAGGTCAACCTCTCCTTTCGCCAAAGTCCTACTCCTTCGGAGTCCCTGCACATTAACACAAATGTGAGAACCACATCCAGTATCCAATACCCATGATGTAGAAGTAGACAAATTGACTTCTATAACATATATACCTGAATCAGAAGTCGTACTTCCTTTTCTTTTCTTCACTTCTTCCAAATAAGCATGACAGTTCCTTTTCCAGTGTCCAGGTTTTCCACAGAAGTGACATTCACCTTCTTTAGCCACCCCACCTTTAGGTTTTAAAGCCTGTTTGGTTTTGGAATTGGGTTTGGCAACAGACTTAGATCCTATCTTCTTTTTGCCTTTCCAATTTCCCTTAGCATTCCCCTTTTGCACCATCATTATGGGAGCGGGTCCTGCCTTTTTCATGTTGTTCTCGGCAGTTCTTAACATGCTCAACAACTCAGTAAGGGGTTTCTCAATTTCATTCATAAGATAGTTCATAACAAATTGAGAGTAGCTGCTGTTCAAAGATTGTAAAACAAGATCAGTTTGGGCTTCCGGAGTGATTGGAAAACCCAACCTATCCAGGTACTCAATATACCCAATCATTTTCAGCACATGTGGACCAACTGGATCACGTTCACCCATCTTGCAGTGATACAACGCTTTGCTTGTATCATACCTCTCCTGTCGAGCATGCCCTTCGAACAATTTCTTGAGATGCTCGATCATCTCATAAGCATCCATTAACTCATGTTGCTTCTGAAGCTCAGCGTTCATGGTTGCTAGCATGAGACAACTCACGTCCAGAGCATCATCTTGATGCTTCTTGTAAGCATTATGCTCCGCACGTGGTGCAGTGACAGCCGGTGCTGCAGGAATGGGCCCATCAAGGACATATAGCTTACGCTCTTGTTTAAGGACAATCCTCAAGTTCCTGTGCCAGTCAAGGAAATTAATCCCACTCAGCTTGTCCTTCTCAAGGACTGATCGTAGTGAAAGACTACTTGTGTTGTTGTTGTTGTTTGCCATTGATATCTACAATTTATAAGTGCCAAAATAATAAGTCAAATTGCAGAGTTGATATTATGTAATTGATAATAGTACATTCAAAATATACCTCCCACTATTTTATTCAAATTAATAGCCCTCACCATTAATTCGGAAAGCATTTTCTATTAAATCTTTCTAGTGAGCCAAGATCCATATTTCATTATGACTTAAGTTAGCTTTGGCTAATCTCTTAAAACATAATTATTTAGGTAGACAACCCTTTGTCAATTATATCATATATAACTCCTGGATAGTTTGGTAAACAACAATTGTTTTAGTCCATCTAATGGTACCTACCAAACTCTATGCCTCTAAGTCCACAATCCTATTGAGATAACTTAGTTAAGTCGGCCCCAATGATTTTAACAGTTTGGATATCACAATTATCCTATCGCATCTTACCTAGATAAATAGGGTACTTTGCTTTGGCAAACCTACATCTATTGATCAAGGTCTTGATGAGTGTTATTCATTGGAAGGCATCTGATTTAGACTTAATAATTTAATGAGGGATTAATTTAGATCTCACCAATTTTAATCTTATTAAGCATGCACATTATTTATCATATCATATCGCATACAAGCATAAATAAAGTGCAAAATTAAATGTGTCACAGTTATGGCCCAATCCACTGTCAATCTTTTCAAGCTAATGAAAGATTGAAGGTCAATCTAAGGTGGTAAAAGATCTTAAAATAAATAGCCTCCTTGGATCTTCCTCAAGCATGTGCCTCCTCTCCATCTTGACATCTTCATCAATTACAGATTATTACATGACATAAAGAAACCTCGAGTTACATTCGAGGGGATTTAGATGAGAAGAGAATATTACATCAGAATTTATAGAAAGGCACGACATGCAAGCCGTATTTCAAAACCAAAAACCACTAACCTATGGGTCAAAAGGCCATAACTGTGCACCATGCATATCACAATAAGCACATAACAATTTATATATAATTAAAGAAAACAATATATAACATATAGGGGACACGACCATCGTGCGCTACGACGGGGGGGTCCAAGGGGGGGTCTCCCCCCTGGCGGTGGTCCGGCTGACCGATCAGCCGGCGGGTGGTCTCGCTGACCGGTCAGCGAGCGGGGTCGGGGGCAGCGCCCCTGGAAAAATTTTTCGAACTACAATCTGTATTGCAGAATTTTTCCATAAAATCTCTGAAACAGTTTCAGAATCATACATTTTAATCCACCAAAACACCCATAATAACAAATCATATAATACCAGTTTCGATTTAATCATATTAAAACGAATAACAGTACACCCAGAATTTATCATATATTTCCAGTTTCGATTAATCATATTAAAACGATTCTTCATGTTTCTAATCCGATTAGAACAGTTATATTGTTATTCCATCGATTAAAGATACGATTAACATTATCATCATATATATTACCAGAATATACATACAACGGAATATCATATATTCAATTTCATATCGGTAAACATGCATCATCATATATCATATATATCGAATACAAGTAAAACACGTAATCTAAATTAATCGTTTCGCAAGTAGCTCTGATACCACTGTAGGGTTTCGGCACAGAAACGCACAGCGGAAATTAAAATTTTAAAGCAATTTCCGAAACCCTAAAACAGGATCCATGCGAAAAATCAATTAATTAAGAGGTTTAGAGATTATACCGATTATGAAAACGAGAGTCTGAAATCGACTGCGCCTCGAATCTCCAACGCAATACAAACCGACTGCGTCTCTACGGTATCCACACGAACGCTCCGCGAATCGTCTTACGATCTGCAGAAGAAGGAATCGCGGTACTAGCCACCAAGGATGAGGATTTTCGGAACTATTTTCTCTAGTCTCTCTCTAAGAGCGGCTAGGGTTTTGTTTTGACGTAAAAACCTAAAGTCTGATATACATCATATATATAGCAGTCAGGAGGAATTAATCAAAACCTAATATTATTAAAATCCGAATTTATATATATCTTAATTAAGTCTTACTTAATTAATATGCATATATATAAATTATCCTATTAATTTAAATTCGTAATTTAAAATTATATCAATCATATTGACATATTTAAATCTTTACAATTTAAATTAATTTCCTTTTAATTACGTTCTTTGTGTGTGACCCTATAGGTTATTATTACGTTGGCAATAACCTTAAAATCATATTATAAAGTTATAAACAGTGAGCGGCATCTAGTAATGCATCACTGCTACCCAAGTAATAATAAGATCGATGATTCGATGCAACCTTTTCGTGACCAATGTTTCAATGTAATTTAATCCTTTTAACCTTAATATCCTAGATTAAACTCGAGTCATGGAATGTGTCATACTCTTCATAATTTAATCTGAGTTTTCTTGATCAATGAGTAGACTATATGAAACAAATCACTATTTGAGCATGGCCATGCATTTCATAGTCCTACTCAATCAAGAGGCCCATGGATATCACCTATAAAATATAGGATGGTTAAATTCCATCTAGATCACCCATATTACTCACACGATTCATAATGAACCCAATAATCACCTTTATAGTCCACCCTATTAAAGGTGACATTTGATGATATCAAAGTACATAAATTCTCGTGTAGTAATATAGCGGTTTCAGGTCGGAGGACCATTACATCATTGTCACTATGAGAATTACTAATGACACTTCGCATAATGCTCCATATAGAATTCTCATGGTGGGTCTGTCCAGTACATTGTTCTCTAACATGTACCTATGCATTGACTTAATATCTCATATATTTATGACCAATGAGATTTGGTCATCAGTCAATCCACATACTAGTCTCAATGCATCATTGTTGTCCCATCAACAATGATACTCGACTAGGGACATTTAAGAACAATGATACTAATTATAATTATATAATCTCATGTTCAAGTCACATACTTGAAACTATATAATTTGTATCATTATTCTAAGGAATTTTATTATGTTAACAATTATATTACGCAGTAATTAAAACCATAATAAAATCATTTATTTATTCAATCAACAATAATATCAAATGTTAAGCAATTACATCAAATAATTGGCCTCTAGGGCATAAACTCTAACAGCGACAACCCCAGCGTAGCATCGGGAAAGATCCTATGATGAAATCTTTGTGAACTAACGTTTTGATAGAAATCAAGGCAGTTCAGTGGAGACCATCATTGACAACTCCATCCCCAACAGAAATGGCGAGCAGTCAGTGATAGAATACCGTTGGAAATAATTCCAACCAAAAATATTCAGCATACATAACATCATATCGTGCTGCATTGCATGGCATCATTTAATCTTGTCATATTTCAAGTGTCTAATAATCTTTATTGTGACCCCCCCCCCCCAAAATAGGCATACATCACCCATTCTGAGTCACCAAATACATGGTACAAAATTCAAATACAACTTAATTATACAACTGTCGTGTAAAATACAACAAAACATAAGCTGAGAGTTTTAATACGAATATTATCTTCTAGACAGTATTCAAACTCAAATGGAGTCCTCATTACATTTATTACCACACTATTTCACTGAATAGTGAGGACTACTAATGCAAACATCTGGACCGTCACTCCATTTCCCGACTAGTCCTAGCTATATTCTCATTTCTTGAAGAGAACAATGAAAGCAAAGGGTGAGCTCAACTAGCCCATTAAGAAATATTAGGACTAAGATAATGCAGAATAATTTATTGTTAGCCTTCAAAAGTTTTAAACTGATAAAATTTAATAAACATCACGTTTAACTGCAGCGGAACAAACAATCCATTAGAAGAGTCAAGTAGAGCATGATATCTACTATCTCTTATGATTTAAAAAGTTTATCATCAATTTTATCATTGAGACTCAGCTTAATAATTAATCCACAGTATTAAATCATCCCTACACTATGGCCAAGGATATTCATTTGTATCACGACCACGAATTATCCATGCACTACCAAGGATATTCATTAGTATCACGACCACGAATTATCCATGTACTACGGGCCAAGGATATTCGTGTTTTTATCAATGGTCATGATTATGCCATCAACTGTCCATTAATGCAATACGGGCCAATGAGGACTTTTACCACATCATTTGTAACATTACAGGTCATGATTATACCGAATGATCCCTGGTCATAATCATACCGATCAATAGTCCATCTATGCACTACGGGCCAAAGATGACATTCATAACAATATAAGCATGAGGATGATGACAATGATATAAGAATTTAATTAAATGAAAGCAAAGGAAAAATTTTAAAGATTTATAATTTAATTTATCCAGAATTCAATAATGTCCAAATTGTCAACATGATACTGCTTTGTGGAGTACAATTCAAGAATAATATTGTATCAAAAATGATTTGGACCGAAAAGAAATCAATTTTTATCATGAATAGTATCCCGGGTGAATAGTAATCCCGTGAATAGTACCCCGTGAATAGTATTCCAGCATGAAAAAGTTAAAAATTATCAAGAATGCTCAGAATAATATTTCCATGAAAAGATACTGGATGAAGCGCAAATATCAAGGATATTCTACTAATTTCATGGAGTATAAAAGCCAAAACTTAACAAAATGAGTATAGAATTTGAAATGTGAAACAAAATAATATTACTTACATACTACAGAGTATGGAAGAAAATATTATTCTTTACAAGTATTGAACAAAAATAATATCTCTTACCTTAAAAAGAAGAGTATTCCAACTGGTATAGCGGGGATATTCTTCAAGAAAATTTGAACTATTTTCTATACTCAAAGCTTTCTAAAACTCGAAAGAAATACGCTCAATATTATAGAAGAAGAATTCTCTGATTCTGGTGTGATTTTCAATTCTAAACTAAACATCCTATTTATAGGAGAATGGAAGGGGCACTGTTAAGCATTTTTTGCGGAAGAAATAATTGCAATTCACGGATGTAATACACAAGGTCACGGACTGATTTTTTTTTAATGCATCCGTCAAAAACTAAAATATATATATATATATATATATATATATATATAAATATATCCCCACCACCACTCATACTCACACACACATCACTATCACTCTTTTCCACCACCACTCATACTTACACACACATACATATGCCCTCCCAACAAAGGCATCTTCCCTCACCCCCCCCCTTTTCTTCCCACCACACACACACACACTCTACACACACATGTCAAATATATATATATATATATATATATATATATATATATATACACACACACACACACACACACACATTATAACTTCCTTTCGATTATTTGGAAAAATAAGTAAGTGAAGGTCCAAATAATACGCCAAACTTACAACAAATACTTCATAAAAATCCCATCAATATTTTTAACAACATTTATCATCATTATTATAATTCGCAATATTTAACAATCAGATCATTCCCAAGAAAGAGTGGGCTTTTCGATAAGAATTTCTCCCTATTGGTGAGCAATTAGGTGACCAAACCTCTCCTCGCTAGAACTTTCTAGACAACGTCAATATTGTAAATAATAATATGAATAACTTTGTCGTTATAATTATTGATTTAATAATATATAAAAAATATTGACAATAATTGAATCAAATAATGTGAGATACTATGCAACAATTACTGTAGCAATAATTGAATAAAACTGAGTGACTTCTCACGTAAGCATCAATAATCAATACCGTGTGCTACTATGCAAACATGCGTATTATTGTACTTTTACCACCAGATATTTCAACAGTTAAACGGTAAAACTTTTGTCGATATTTTTATAAAAAGATATTTTTGTCGTTTTCTCATTTCGACAATAATTCCGTTGTGGGGTCCACCAATGATTGTGTCGTCGTACGAATATTCCATGTTAAAGCGAATATTCTCCGACCAATCAAATATTTTATAAAAACTTGCTTACTTTGTAAAATTTATAAATATTACCTTCAACTATAACATTATATCAAATCCACACCATAATATTCAAAAATATATTTCAAGAAAAATTCATCTTTATTCATAAAAGTTGGGATCTTACAACCTCCCCTTCTTATGAAATTTCATCCTCAAAATTAGGGTGTGTACCTGGTATGTTGAAGAGGAGAGGATACCTTGACTTTATTTCAGATTCTAACTCCCATGTCATTTCCTCAACATCGTGGTTTCTCCACAAAACTTTGACTTGAGGTATAACCTTGGAGCGTCGAATATGATCCTTTTATCCAAGATTTTAACAGGTACCTCTTCATACGTTAAATCTTTCGTTATCTCATCCGATTCTAATTCAATAATGTGGTTCAAGTCTTTCACATATTTACATAATATAGATATGTGAAAAACGTTATGAACACAAGACATACTTGGCGGTAAGGCGAGTCTATAGGCCATAGTTCCTACTCGGTCAAGGATTTCAAATGGGCCAATGAATCTAGGATTGAGCTTTCCTCTTTTTCTAAATCTTGTAACACCTTTCCATGGAGCAACACGTAACAACACATGATCACAACATTGAATTCCACGTCCTTTCGATAAAGATCAACATAACTCTTTTGTCGATCTTGTGAGGTCTTTATACGTTGTCGAATCATTTGAATCTTTTCCGTTGTCATGCATACCAATTCCAGTCCCAACGACGTTACTTCACCCACCTCATCCTGGCATACTGGAGAACGACACTTGCATCCATACAACGCCTCGAATGGAGCCATGTCAATACTTTCTTAATAACTGTTGTTATAGGAAAACTCCACCAATGACAAGAACTTGTCCCAACTTCCTTTAAAGTCAAGGACACATAGTCTTAATAGATCCTCAAGAGTTTGAATAGTCCTCTCTGACTGCCCGTCCGTTTGAGGATGATATGCCGAACTAAATCGTAAATCCATGCCCATAGCTTTTTGTAAACTAACCCAAAATTGTGAAGTGAACCTTGGGTCTCTATCAGAAACTATGGATACTGGCATACCATACAGTCTTACAATCTCATTTATGTATATACGTGCAAGACGTTCAGGTGTATAAGTTTCTCGTATATGTAAGAAATGAGCAGACTTAGTCAATCTGTCAATAATTACCCAAATTGCATCTATGCCTTGAGAAACTGTGACACCCCCAAATTCGGGTACTTCATTCCCACATGATTTGGTGCTCACTATCAAAAATAATTACACCTAACTACCCATAATAAAGGATAAAGACATAAAATAACTTAAACAATAATCTTTTCCCTTAAAGGGTTACATTATCTCAAAAATAATCCCAGGTAATCTAACCTTAAATTATTACATAAGTTTGTGAAATACATCATAAAATAAAACAAGTCTTATAACATAATTCACTTAAATGAATTCTCATAAATCTTCAACACTTGGATATCTTGCCCTTTCCTTTGCTAGTAGATGGCTCATCGACCTTCTCAACTTTAGTTGCAGTGTTAAATGTAAGTGTGAGCAAACAATTGCTCACTGATATAGAGAGTAGCAATAATAATAACATGAGAGTGAACAACGAATGCTGAACGATGGTGAACTTGTTCTACGAATAAAAAATAGAAAACAAGTTCAAACTTTAATATCCGAGGGTCTTAAGACCACGAACTATGTCCCCAGTGTTTAGGTGTTATTACCCAACCTTAAAAGTCATTTTGACTATACAGGCCCTTCTTTACTTACTTAGGGGGATCAGCCCTTTGTACCATGTATTGTGCACAAACATCTAAATGTTACACGTACAAAATTCCCTATATTAGGGTTGTTCGTCTCAGTATGGATTTAGAATTTCCGCACTAAAGAAAGTTTAGTTTGGAACTAACTTGTCAGGGGTTCTAGAATTTTAAAACACTATTCAATTATAGACCAATTCAATCAATAAAAGTTTGCTTACTAGTTGAAGTTTCAATACAATAATATAGAATTGAACAAGGTTATCTAAGTCAATGATCAAATAATAGAATTGTACAATTGAGTAGACATGGTATACATGCAAAGTACTATATTCAAAAGAGTTAAAACAATCTCATTTGAATCAATGTATTAGATCAATATATACTTTGAATAACAATAACAAGACTTAGGAAAGTATAACTCGCTCGATGTAACGAACTAGATTACAAGAGCTTATACAATCATACACGAGATAGAATCAATAGGCTTGCTCAACTTTAATGTAAAATTTAGGAATAGAAAGCTTGCTGGACATAAAAGATAACATAGCTATGAAACTTGCATTCATTAATAAAAGAATGAAGTTAGGAAACTTGCCTTGTATATAAGCTACACAAGTATAATAATGTTCGCCAATTACCCTACACATATCATTGAAATCACAATAACAATTAGTTATATCATTATTAGCTTTATGGGTTTAACCCACCATTTAAGTCACACCCTTAACTTAACATCTACCCATGTAGTTTACCCATTTTAGCGAATCTGAAATTGCACTATAAACTAACATAACCCTTATCATTCATCTCTAACTTTTGTAAACATCACCTTTGTTCATTACCTAACTTATTCAAGTGAAAAATTAAAATCTCCATATTTTGGTATTACATTATACTACAAATCTGTTATTGTATGTCATGTTATGATTTTACATCCTTATCATGCATGCCAAACTAGATTAGGTTCACATACTACGGTCTACAAATAATCAGAATTCACTGTCTAGGCTCAAGGCACGAGCTGTGCGGCCCTAAGCCTTGGCACCGGTGCAGCTGCGCTGGTGCAAAAACGCAGAAGACCAACGGCGCAACTACACCATTTCTGCCTGTGGTACCGGTGCAGCTGCGCCACACCCAGGCAGAAACTGCAGCAGCTCTGTTCTGCACCAACACACCAAACTCAACCCAAATCCACAGAAATTCACAAACCCAATAACTTAAACTTTGTAATAACATCTATAAACATGATATTCATCAAACTAACAACACAAGCACTACATAAACTCAATTTTAAAGATTCAAAACCATAATTTTCCCAATTTCTTCACTTTTTACACTTTTAGTGAATTCGATCGCCACGACTTCATTTTTTAACCAATTGACACGATTCAAACTACGCCATTTTTGTTTCTTAACACACTAACACAATCTAACACCAATTTACAGATTATATCACATATTGAGCATCAAATTTTGTACTTAAACAAGTCATATTATATAAATATATCATTGTTATTCTAACTTCCTTCTTACAAACCCAATATCACGTATTTGATTTCCAACATACGATTATAGATGATAACCAACAAATTTAGCAAGAGTATACATACATATAATCAACATTTGAAACACAATTCAACAAAATACCCAATTTTAAAGATTAGAAAATTACAAAACCAAATATTAGAATTAGGGGTAGATTATACCTAAATCCTTTGATTGTATGTTAGCAAAGTTGATAGCAATCCTTTCTCAAAACCCTTCTTCTCCAACTCTCAATTCTCACTGTGTTTCTCTCTCTTCCTCTCCAAACTCTGTGTTCTCTAGCCTTAGGAATAATAGGTGTAACATATAAACTGACTCCCTCTTCCCCCACGTACGTCAGGTAAGAACCAAAAAGTCCGCGTCAGTTAAATTAGGCCAAAGGCCACAAGGCCTTGTTTGGCTAACCACAATTCCTCTTTTCCAATTTATTTTAATAAATTTATATTATATAGTTTTACTTATCACACATGAACCAATTTAAATAACTTACAATTATAATTATAATAATTATAATTTTTATTATAATTATACTTATGATTAATAAATAATTATATATCTAATTTTAATTATTAAATTAGACTTAAACATCACTTTATTTAATTTATTTATTTTCTTAAATATTAAACAATTCATTTAATTTAATGATTTTCATTAAATTAAATCTTCAAATAAAAATTACCATTATTCTATTTAATTAACATTAATTAATTTAGTTACTAAATTCTTGCATTGCATCACAATTTCATCAATTATTTATTTTCTCAATAAATAAATTTAATAAAATATTTATTCAATTCCATAAATATTTAAATTAATTATAAAATTCCTCGATCGTTACATTCTTCCCTCCTTAAAAGGATTCTGTCTCCAGAATCACGACTCTATAAATTTATTCGTTACATTCTTCCCTCCTTAACAAGATTTTGTTCCCATAATTACTATGCAAGATTAAGCAAATAACTGAGGATAATTCTTCATCATAACATCTTCAAGTTCCCACGTAGCTTCTTCAGCATTGTGGTTTCTCCGGATTATCTTTACAGAAGGTATCACTTTATTCCTTAATACTTGCTCTTTTCTGTCAATAATTTGAACATTCTTCATATGTTAAGTCTTTCTCAAACTGTAACGGCTCATATTCTATAACATGTTTATAATCAGGCTTATATGGTCTTAATACCGAGACATGAAAAATATTATGAATATGCTCCAACTCCGAAGGTAAAGCTACCTCGTAAGCCACTTCACCAACTCGTCTCAGCACTTCAAAAGGTTCTATAAACTTAGGGCTTAATTTCTCCTTTTTACCAAATCAAATTTTCCCCTTCCAGGGAGACACTTTCAAGAAAACAAAACTACCGACATCGAATTTCTAATTTTGTCGATGTTGATCGGCATATTTCTTTTGTCTATCTTGTGCAGCTATCAATCTTGCTCGAATCACCTTGATGATCTCGACAGTTTGTTGCACCAATTCTAGACTCAATAGTTGACGTTCACCTACTTCGTCCCTGCATAATGGAGTTCTGCATTTCCTGTCGTATAACGCTTCGTAAGGCGGCATGCCAATACTCGCGTGATAACTATTATTATAGGAAAATTCAACCAATGGTAGATGGCCATCCCAATTTCCCTTGAAATCCATAATACATGCTCTGAGTATATCCTCTAATGTTTGGATGGTTCTCTCACTTTTTCCGTCAGCTTGAGGATGATACGTTATGCTTATTCTCAACTGCGTTCCCAAGCATTCTTGTAGACGTTTCCAGAAATTTGATGTGCAACGCGGATCTCTATCTATGACAATAGACACCAGGACACCGTGTCTTGAAATAATTTCCTTCAAGTACAGTTTTGCCAACCGATCTAGGTTAAATCTAATCTTGATTGGCAAAAAGTGTGCTGACTTCGTCAATCGATCGACAACCACCCATATGGAGTCAAAATCTTGTTGAGTCGTAGGAAGGCCTACCACAAAATTTATTGTGATATGCTCCCATTTCCATTCTGGTATCTCCAGCGGTTGCAATGATCTACTTGGCATTTGATGCTCAGCTTTAATTTTCTGACATATTAAGCATTTCGCCACACATTTAGCCATATCCTTTTTCATATTCGGCCACCAAAAATGATGTCTAAGATGCTGGTACATCTTTGTACTTCCAGGGTGAATCGAATATCTTGAGTTATGAGCTTCACTCATAATTTCCTCTTTAACTTCCAGTACTGGTGGAACCCAAATTCTCCCTTCGAATCAAAGTAACCCTTCCGAATCAACTTTAAATTTATTTTCCTCGCCTTCAAATACTTTCTATTTTATCTTTTCACAGTCTTCATCCTAAAGTTATGCATTCTTCACCTTATCTACCAAAGTTGAACTGTTTTCCATCTGAAACAACTTTTCATTTAATTCTATCGGATATTTAATTTCCAACTCTATCTTTGCCATTTCCGATATTAGCTTCTCCTGCGCAGTCAACATCATTAACTTCTCCCGTCCCTTCCTACTTAAAGCATCAGCAACAACATTCACCTTTCCAGGATGATAGAAAATCTCGCAGTCACCATCTTCTTTGTCTCATATTCAAATCTTTTTATGTAAAGATATACTTAAGACTTTTATGGTCGGTATATATCTCACACCTCTCTCTATAATGATAATGTCTCCAAATCTTTAGGGCAAATACCACCGCAGCCAATTCTGAATCATGAGTTAGATACCCTTTCTTATAATCTTTCAATTGATGTGATGCATACGCTATAACTCTGTCGTTCTGCATAAGCACGCAGCCTAGTCCTTTATGTGATGCATCACTATACACCACAAAATTTCCTGTTTCATCAGGCAATGACAACACAGGTGCTGAACTCAATCTCTTCTTTAATTCTCGAAAACTTTCCTCACACTTCTCTGTCCAAACAAACTTTACCGCCTTCCTGGTTAAATTCGTTAACAGAGTTGCGATCTTGGAAAAGTCTTGAATAAAACGCCTGTAGTAACCTGCCAATCCTAAGAAACTCTTTACTTCTGACGGTGTCTTCGACTGATCCCAGTTTATTACAGCTTCAACCTTTGATGGATCTACTAAAATTCCGTCCTTGCCTATAACGTGCCTGAGAAACTGTACACATTTCAACCAAAACTCACATTTTGAGAATCTTGCGTACAACTTTTCTTTTCTCAATGTCTCCAATGTTACTCATAAGTGATGTTCCTCCTTGGTCTTGGAATACACCAAAATATCATCGATAAACACCACCACGAATTTGTCTAAGAATGGTTTAAGCACCATGTTCATCAAATCCATGAACGTTGCAGGTGCATTGGTTAAACCAAAAGACAAACCAGAAACTCGTAATGACCAACGCTGTTTTTGGTACATCCTCCAGCCTCACCTTCAGTTGATGATAACAACTTCTCAAGTCTATCTTTGAAAAATATTTTGCACCCTTCAGTTGATCGAATAAGTCATCGATTCTAGGTAATGGATACCTGACCTTATTCAATTCTTGGTAATCAATGCAAAGCCGCATCGATCCATCTTTCTTTTTAATAAATAACACCGGTGCTCCCCACGGCGATACGCTCGGCTGGATATACTTCTTGTCGAGCAATTCTTGCAATTGCACCATCAACTCTTTCATCTCTACTGGAGCCATTCTGTATGATGCCTTAGATATCGGGGTCGTTCCTGGTAGTAAGTCAATCACAAACCCGATTTGTCGATCCTGCGGAAGACCCAGCAAATCGTCTGGAAATACGTTTGCAAAATCTCTTATGATAGGTATCTCTTCTAACTTTGCACTCTTCTTCTGTGTATCGACTATGTAGGCTAAGTATCCTACACATCCTTATTTCAACAACTTCTTGTCCTGCATCACCGTTAAACAACTTGCTTGTCGAGGTGACTTGCTGTCATAGAACACAACCTTTGATAGAGTCATAAGGTTAACACATTTCCTTTGGTAGTCAATTACTGCTCCGTGATTGAATAACCAATCCATTCCCAGTATAACATCAAACTCACCGAGTCCAATTGGTATCAAATCTACCATCATCTCGTGATCCTTTATAACCATTCTATAATTCCTATATATGAACCTAACAAGAATCACTTCCCTATTCGCAATCTCTATTCTCAAAGGATAATCTAAGTCTTCCTGAGGCAAATCTAAGTTCTGAGCAAATTCATCATATATAAATGAACAAGTAGCACCCGAATCAAATAGCACAAAAGCATTAATACCATTAATCAGAATGATACCCGGCACCACATCCTTAGACTGTACAGCATCTTGCACGATCATATTGAAAGTCCTCGCAGTAGGTCGGCTTGACTGTGCTGGACCATTGATAGTCAATGTACCACCACCATTGTTTCCCTTTCCTCTACTTGCACTTTCTGCTGGCTTTTTAGGGTAATCACGAGCCATGTGATCCTTCGAACCGTAGGTAAAACATGCTCCTTTCTTTGGGCTAAAACAGTTTAGTGCAATGTGTCCCTCCTGACCACAGTTGAAACACACCCGCTTTCCCTTCAAACACACCCCAGTGTGGTTCTTCCCGCACGTCGCATAAGCTTCAAACTTTTTCTTTTCTTGACTTCCTTGTTGTCCTCCCGCAGTCAAATTCTCGCTCCACTTCCTCTTCTGATTGTTACTTTCAACGTTACTTCCACCAGCCTTATTTTCATTCTCATTCTTCCTCTTCTTCTGTTCTTGATTGTACTTGGTCAAGGCATCGCTTCCACCTCATGCGATAATTGCCTTTTCCAGTACAGCCGTAAATGTATTTAACTGGAAAATTGAGACCTTGCTATAAAGCCAAGGCTTCAATCCTTGTTCGAACATTCTCGCCTTACGCTCGTCGGTATTGACTTGATAAGTGGCAAACCTTGCCAACTCATTAAACTTCGTAGCATATTCTGGCACCGTCATTGTCCCTTATTTTAGCTCCAAAATTGCACCTCCAACTGATTCCGAGAACTCGCTGGAAAGTATATTTCGAAAAACATCTCCTTAAATCTATCCCACGTTATCACTCCTTGTCCCCCACGAACCTTATTTGCCTGCCTCCAGTAGCTAGCTTCAAACTTCAGCATGAACATTGCGAACGCAGTCTTTTGATCTTCGTTAACTCTAGCAACGTCGAACACCTTCTCTGTAATTCCCCAGAAAATTGAACAATTTGTAAAATAATTTTATTTGATTTAATAATGAATAAAATTATATTATATGTTATTATTATGTATTAGTAAGTTGGATGTCGTTCTATAACCTAAAAACGTTGGAAAGTCGTAGTATTTTGACTACGTGGAGGAATTAAAGTGTTTGAATTTTCAAGACAAAAATAAAAGTTTTTCGAGAAAATTTTCAAAAAATACTATTCATTGATTTCTGCTTAGGAATTATTTTTGAACTTCCGAGAAATACGTAACAATAGAATATCAAGGTGAGATGGATTATGTAATAATAATTCAAGTATGGAAAATGAAAATTTTCGCATGCGGACTTAATTTGAGAATGTTAGGGAAAATAAAGCGTTAGAAGCTAATGTGATGATCGTATGATACGTATGTATTGTACGAGATAATGAATATGAGTATGATATGAAGTATTATATGAGTATGTATGAATGATGGTATATCGTATATAATGAATTAATATACGAGTTAGAATACGAGAATAATACGTAGAGTATATGTTCTAAGGCTTTAAGCCAAATGAGATGGACTTATAGTATTGTGTAACAATTTGTGAAGTCCAATAGAAGTCAATGTGCAAGCCCATGTATGAGTAATGTTAAAGCCCAAGTGGTTATTAAAGTAAAGTCCAAAGTAAATTAATGCAAGCCCAAGAGCTTAAGTTAAGTTAATTAAACCCAAGCCCAAGATATTGATCCAATGGGTTAGGGTGACCCATGGGGCAACCCATTATCATATGGTTAATCTTGGTGACCAAGATAATAATGTGATGGCCAAGTAATTAGTGTATTGAGCAAGATAACTTAATTGCTAAGTAATGAATAGTATGGAGGTGTAATAAGGAGGTGGGATTGGCTATTGTCCATTATACTCTAACTTGTCCATTATACTCTAACTTAGGAAATCCTATAAATAGCAAGCTTAGGATTTAATTTGTTATTTCTTAATTTTCACCAACAAGTTAAGTGGTTAATTGTTAGAGAGAATAAGCAATAATAAGCTAGACTTTCATTTGTTAGAAAAGAAGAAGAAAGCTTGTTCATCAAGGGTAAGCCTCCCATGTCATTAGTCTTTCATCTCTATCATTGTAGGTTGATAAGAGAAGTGTGGATTAATAGACATGTATGCTAAGAAATGATAGGAATGAATAATCTAAAGACTTAAGTCTTAATAAGCCGTGAATAAGCACTTTGTTCATAGATAAGCTATGAACTAAGGAAGAACTTGTAAGGCTTGTAACTTGTTTACATGAATGAAGTTTATATGTTAAAAGGATGTAAGGATGTTGGTTAGAAGACTTAAATAATCATAAGTCATGAGAACTGAAAGTAGATGTAGTTTATACTTTGATAAGTTATAAACTCATGAAGAATAAGCAATAACTTATCACGTAAATAAGTTGATGTAATATGTATGTTAAGATGTTATTATGATGGATAGAATCCATTTGAAACAATGAATAAATTATAAGTAACGAAGTTATACTGGAATTCACACGATTAGACGATAATCGTCGAATTCGTGAAATTCTCGGAATGGAAGTCGAATTTTGATATTGAGCTCGAAAACGTTGGTTTTCGACGGGTATAAGTCTTATTTAGCATTATAGAGTTGTGAACTCAACCGACTTAGAACGAAGAAACGAGCATTTAACGTTCACGAACATTTATCGTTTTCGTTAAAAATGAACCAATAGGTTAATTTTGAGCTAACGAAGTCTAAAATATAAAATTCTTACATGAACAAATAGAGTATGTGATTTGTGAACTAATGGCTTTTGAACGAGCCAATTCGAACTTAAAATGATCAAATTTAGAGTCCGGGAAGTTCATTGTGTAAACAAAACTGTCAAAATTCTAGTGCACAGAGTTGGCACTGCGGCGCCAGCCCAAGGCAAATAGGTGGCGCTGCAGCGCCGAGTACTGCCGAGAAAATGCCATGACCTACTGGAGTTTGGCACTACAGCGCGACCCAATGTACTGAAGCTGGCGCCGCAGCATCGGAACAGGGGTAAACCTACTAAGGAGTCGCGCCGCGGCGTGGGTCAAGGAAGGGAAACTGGCGCCGCAGTGCCAGCCTTAGGATTTGCTCAGTAAGAAGTGTTTGTAAGTAGTGAAAGAAAGTAAACTAATTAGTAAAAAACTAAAGCTTGAATTAACATTGTTAAACCTTAAGTATGATAACTAAAGGTTGAAGATAATCAATCTAACATGAACGCAATGACAATGTAAACTATAATAGCAAGCTACAACCAATAGTAACAAATCTAATACATGATTAGATGGAGAAGAAAGGTAAGATTCATTAGGAACCATGTATGTTTATTCATGACCTAATGTATTATGTTATGTGATCATCTACTGTAGAGACCTTAAAGACTTAAAGTGAACGTGTAATAACAGTAGCAGACGCTGAAAGCAAGTGTTCTAACCCTTGTCTCAGTTCAATCTGGACAAGCTTTGTGATTTATGTATTCTTACGCATGAATTGATGTATGATAAAGTTGAAGCCAATTCTTTCGACTAGACTTACGATATGTTGGATTTCTTATAATCTATCAAAGTATTGTCAATGTTTTGCCAAATTATTTGGTGTGGTTTTCAAATGAAGACTTAGTATGCTAAACAAATGTTTTGTCATCAAACAACATGCATGTGAGGTTGTCACAACTTAAACATACATATGTTTAAAGAATGTAGTGTTGATCAACATAGAGTACTATAGTCTTATCACCTAGACGTGCTCGTAAGTAATGTCAGACTTATGGACTTAGTGTTGGGTTGTCCTTTTTTAAAGAAAGTATGAAATGTTCATGGTCTTGGACCGAAATTGATGTTTTACTAATTATTGTCATTATAAAACGTTCTGAAGGAAAAGAGAAGTGCTATTTTGAATTATCGATAGTATGTCATAACTATTGTTCAGTTATTGAAGATATATGATTTATATGATTAAAGTGTTTTATTAAATGGAATTGTTGTGCTTGCTGAGCTAGTTATGCTCACTCTTACTTGAGCCATATGAATGCAACTAAGACTGAACGGCCCGAAGGATCCGGAAAGGATAAAGGGAAGGCTAAGGCGAACCTGTAGCTTACCTATGTAATAGTATAGGTTTAATGTTGTAATGTATTTGATATTATGACAAAGAACTTATGTAATGGTTATAAAGAACCTGGGAAGGGAATATTGTTTTGGAATATATATAAGATATATTCATTCTTTTGAGGCATTTCAATTGAATGTATGTGTGAACTGTAGCACCATCTGTCGGGTTGGAAGATACCAGGATTTGGGGGCGTCACAGGTTGGTATCAAAGTATTAGGTTATAAAACTTAAGGGGAGAAATTAAAACCTTAAGTTATAACCTTAAGAGAAGTCAAAGAAGTAAAAGATGAAAATTAACCCTATAAAAATGCATTATATTTGTTATGTATTTTTATTATTCTATTGATGTGTACTAATTAAACTTTATTGCTTTGTTGTAGATGTAAGGAGGAAATGGAATGTATAGAGACGTATAGGTAGAAAGTGAAGAATCGGTTAATCAAATAGAGGTTATACCGAACCCAATAGAAGAGGAGCCAAAAGTAGTGGTGATTGAGTCGGGAGACTCAGAGAACCATGACCTAATATCGGTTTTTGATGGCATGTCGGAAGAAGAGGTGGAGGTGGTGTCCTTCAACCCGGTAGCACTTGCGGAAGAGACACCTCTGGGGGAGTCGATAATGTCATTATTTATGACAGTATTAGATAGAAACATCCATTACTGCCAGGAGGGGAAGGAGCTAAAAGCAGAACTCCATGCTGTCTTGGAGGATAAGATAGATATGGAGTCTATATGGGAACAGAAACACGATGAAAGAATTTTAGCCAAGGACAAGGTCCACGAGCTAAAACAGGAGGTCTTTGAGCTCAGGGGGGAGCTAAAGGTTAAGAAACAGAAGATAGGGAGAATGACCTATATTCATAGGAGTTCTCATAAGGATTTCCAGCAGTAGGTAGCTGGGTATCTAATAGAGGCAGGGCAGACTCGGCATACTATCAGCCGTGATGTTATCGCCGGTCTTGCCATCGCGGATTTTGATAATGCCTTGAGGCAGATGTAATCTAGTAGTAGCTAGAGTAGAATTAGATATGTAAATATTGTGTATCAAGTAGTGACGTAAAACCCTCTTTTGTATATCAAAGGGTAGTCTTTTGTAAATCTCAATTTTTAGAAAGTAATTGCGGGATAGTAATGTAAGCTGCTTAAGCTGTGTAATGTAAACGATGTAGTATTATACTACAAGGAATGAATCAATATAAGCCTTTTGTGGAACATATTGCATAATGGGTTGAAGTTATTGTTTAATCATGAATAATAACTAACTAATGAGAAGCGATTAATAATGAAATGTGTTGTTTATTATAACAGCAAAATGTCGCCGAGAAGGAGACAACGTAATCAAGAGGCTAATGAAAATCAACCAGAGGGAGGTCCGGTTAACCCGATGTAGGAATTTGTCAACTTGTCAACAGGGGCGTTTAATAGGAATGGGGCTAATATTCCCGTAAATCCTGGAGTAGTACGAGCAACTACTTTTAAGGGTTTCAAGAGTGTTGGTCTGCCGGAGTTCAAAGGAACTACGGACCCAATAAAAGCCCAAACGTGGGTGAAAGATCGAGAAGGCATTTGTTATTACAAATGTCAACGAGGGTTAGAAGGTTGTCTTTGCAACCTATATGATGAAGGGGGAGGCCAACTTTTGGTGGGAGGCTAACCAGGCTAGGGCTGGTACAAAGAATCTAACGTGGGTAAGGTTCAAGGAGATCTTCTTCGAGAAATACTTTCCCACGAGTATGCAAGGGAGGATGGAAATGCGGTTTCTTGATTTGAAACAAGGGGAATTGACGGTTCCCCAATACGCCGCCAAGTTTAATGAACTGGCAAGGTTTGCTCCACACCAAGTGGACACTAAGTTTAGGAAAGCTCGACGGTTCGAGCAGGGCTTGAAACCCTAGCTCTATAACTGTATATCTGTGTTCCAAAGTACTTCGTTTGGGATCATTTTAGAGAAGGCGATAATCGCCAAAGGTGGTAGTGAGGCTTTAAGCCAATACCACAAGGACAAAAAGAATAAGGGAAAAGTTGAGGGGAGGAGTGAAGATAGAAGGAGCCAGCGGGAGTGGCGAACTACAGAAATGGAAAGGGTTTAACTCTGGGAATACCAGAGTGAAGCAAGGAGATCTAAAGAGGAGGATGGAGGCCTGCAAGAGCTGTGGGAAGACTCACATAGGAGTCTGTCTCAAGGAGAAGGCCGTATGCTACAACTGTGGACAGGAGGGGCACATTTCGCCTAACTGTCCAAATTCGAAGAAGAACCACGGATGCTTTCTATGTGGGTCAGCTGACCACATGGCAAAGAATTGCCTGAAGAAGGGGACGGACGGGAATAAGGGCGCTAATAGCGATAAGTTAGCTATTGGTGGTCCAGCGCAGTCGGGTAGGCTGATGGCCCGTACCTTTAATATGATGGTCTAAGATGCAGTTGCATCATGGGACGTAGTCGTAGGTATTATTCTGATCAACAACATAAATGCTTACGTACTATTTGATTCGGGTGCTACTTATTTATTTATAGAATGTGATTTTGCTAGACGATTAGGATTACTTTTCGAAAAGTTGCCTATACCTTTAAATATTAAGGTAGTAAATGAAGAGATAATCCCTGTTGAAGATATTCATAGGAGTTGTTGCGTAGACATACGGGGTTGTAAATTATCGGTAGATTTAATACTGATAAAGTTGGGAGAATTCGATGTAATTCTTGGGATGGATTGGTTGTTTAACCATGGGGCAATTATAGATTGTCAAAAGAAGTGTGTAAATATTAGGACTTGAGACAACCTCCTGTAATATTCTACGGTAATAAATCGCCGGGACATTCGTGTTATCTTACGATGACACAAACTAGGAAATTATTGAGGAAGGGATGTGTAGGTTATCTGTACCATGTTGTTGATACCCAGAGAGTGGGAGCGACCATGGAACAAATACTATTATTGAAAGAATTCACAGATGTATTTCCAAGTGAATTGTCGGGTCTTCCACCAGATAGGGAGACCGAGTTTGTAATAGGCATTGTGCCAGGAGCGGCACCAGTTTCCAGGGCACCGTATCGTATAGCGTCAGTGGAAATGAAGGAGTTGATAGTACAGTTACAAGAACTGTTGGACATAAAGTACATTCAACCGAGTGTTTTGCCGTGGGGAGCACCGGTACTGTTTGTCAAGAAGAAGGACGGATCGTTAAGACTTTGTATCGACTATCGAGAGTTGAACAAGTTAACGATAAAGAATAAATACCCATTGTCCAGGATCGATGATATCTCTTTGATCAGTTAAAAGGGACAAAGTATTTTTCTAAAATAGATTTGTGGACGGGGTATCATCAACTGAAGGTTAGGAAGGAGGATGTACCAAAGACGGCATTTAGGACTCGTTATGGTCATTACGAGTTTCTGGTGATGTCATTTGGGTTTACTAATGCACCAGCTGCATTTATGGATATGATGAACAGAGTGTTCAAATAATATTTGGACAAGTTCGTCATGGTGTTTATTGATGATATTCTAGTCTATTCTAAGATGCCAGAAGATCATGCTGAACACCTAAGAATAGTGTTGGAGACACTAAGGAAGGAGAAGTTATATGCAAAATTCACTAAGTGTGAATTTTGGCTAGAAAGGGTACAGTTTTTAGGTCATGTCATTGACCATGAGGGGATTTCAATAGATCCAGCAAAGGTGGAAGCCGTGATTAATTGGGAACAACTGAAAACGCTGACTGAGGTGCAGAGTTTGCTAGGGTTAGCGGGATACTATCGGAGATTCATCCAAGATTTTTCGAAGATAGCTACTCCGTTAACTAACTTGGTAAGGAAGACGGTGAGATACGTATGGACTGAGAAGTGCGAAGACAGTTTTCAAGAACTAAAGAAAAGATTGAGTGAAGCGCCTATTTTGTCATTACCCGATAACACAGGAAATTTTATAGTTTATAGCGATGCCTCGCATAGAGGACTTGGTTGCGTGCTCATGCAGCATGACAAGGTCATTGCGTATGCATCACGACAGTTAAAGGATTATGAGAAAATTTATCCTACTCACGATCTGGAACTGGCCGTGCTAGTGTTTGCCTTAAAGATATGGCGACATTATCTTTATGGAGAAAAATGTGAGATATACACGGACCATAAGAGTCTAAAATATATCTTCACACAGAAGGAGTTGAATATGAGACAAAGGAGATGGATGGAGTTGATAAAGGATTACGACTGTGAAATCCTGTATCATCCGGGGAAAGCCAATGTAGTGGCCGACGCCTTAAGTAGGAAGGGTCGGGAAAAGTTGTCTATGTTAACGTCTCAGACTGAGTTAATAACAGAGATGGCTAGGATGGAGTTAGAGGTGAAGTTGCCGAGTAAGTCGGGGCAGAGACTGTTTACGACAGAGATTCAATCTACCATAGTAGAGAGAGTCAAGGAGGTGCAACTCCGAACGGAGGAGTGCGACCAAATGAAGAAGCGGTTAGCCGAAGAAAAAGATATTAAGTATAGTCTTGATAATTAGAGATTATTAAGATTTGAAGGAAGAACTTGGGTTCCGAATGAGACGAAATTAAAGGAGGAAGTGTTACAAAAGGCTCATAGTTCGAGGTACTCTATTCATCCTGATAGTAATAAGATGTATCAAGACCTTCGACAGAGTTTTTTGTGGCCGAACATGAAGAGAGAGATAGCCGAGTATGTGAGTAGGCGCTTGACTTGTCAGAAAGTTAAGGCCGAACTTCAACGACCAAGTGGCTTGTTACGGTCATTGAAGATTTCGAAATGGAAGCGCGAGCATATCACGATGGACTTTGTGGTGGGACTTCTGATTACTCAGAAGGGGTATGCCGCGATTTGGGTAATAGTGGACCGGTTGACAAAGTCAGCTCACTTTTTGTCAATACGGATTAAGTATAACTTAGATCATGTAACAACCCAATATTTTCTATAAAAATCAAATCATAAATTTTGCGTATAATTTTTTTTTTATTTCAAGGATGAGGATTTGTACAAGATAATGTGTATATGTAATTATGTAATAAATAAAAATATATTTATTACATAAATGTTTATAAATAATTTTATTTTAGAATTATTGATTATTATAAAGCATATTCTTATAATAATTAATTTTATAGTAGAAATATTTTTATTAATTATTTTCCATGAAAATATAATTATATATTATTTAAATAATATATGAAATGATTTTTAGAATTATTATAATAATTATTTATTTTATTATATGAATTTATGCAAGATTAATTAAGTTAATTATTTTAACTTAATTAATAATGTTATATATGAAGAATAAATCAGATATGGAATCCAAACCCTAATTTTGGATTTTTATTAATGAATAAGAATAATAATATAATAATATTATATTTTAATTTTTCAGTGTTATAAATAGGTACTGTATGCTTGTGGACTGACAATGGTTGGTCAATTATGGGGTATTATGATAAAACCCTAGTGTTACTGATAAACACTAATTTTGCAGTTAAATAAGACTTTAAAATCTGTTAAGTCACTGTGTTATATGAATAATGACATTTATTATTAGAATTTAATTTTAATTAGGAAAACCCTAATTATTATGTGGAAAACTATAATTATTAATTTAAAACTCAGGTTGAGTTTGACACTGTTATATAACTGTGTTATATGGTGCATGCATGCTATGTATTATATGACTTTTTGATTAATTAGGTATACCCTAATTAATATTTAGAAATATTAATTTCTAGAAACCCTAATATTTATTTTATAAACCCTAATTTATTTAAATTGTAAACCCTAATTGTTGATTTGGAAAGCTTAATGCTAATTAGTGTATCTAAAACCTAATTAGTAAGGTGTTAAGTAATTAAAAACCTAATTAATTAAGAAACCTTAATTTTGTATTTTAGAAACTAAAATTTATTATTTTATTTTGTTTTTACAAACCCTAAATTGGAAATTCTAGCAAATTATTTTTAAACTCTAAAATGGTCCAAACCCTAACCCAAATCCTAAACCCTAAGGGTTTGCCAAGATTACAATTTTGCCATTTAAATGATTTACCAAATGTTCAAAATGCCCTTATGTACAATTTTTATTTATTTATTAAGCTTACTTGTGTATCTTGCCAAGATTGGAGTTGTTCACCAACTCTAGATTATCCCACATGGTCATATATCTCAGCAATCAGTCACTTTGTATTACAAATACATTGTATCATTAACATATATATAGATCAAGAGAGAGAAAGTCTTCTAACTTGGCTCATTTTTTCTTACAAACACCCAACTCACTTTTCTCTCATCAAAATCCACGAAATAATGTAGTGTATCAGTCCCAAATAACAGCCCCACGATCAACCATAACAAATCATAAGCATAGAATCAAGATTTGCTCATGGAAAGGTATAAAGCTAATCTTACAATCTGATTTTGAATGATATGTTAAAAGTTATGTTTGTGTGTTGTAACATGTTCTATTTAGTGTCTATAAGTGATCTGGGTTGGCACATGTTAGATCAATAACATCAAAGTGCTCAAAATTGAAGTTTTTCAAAATCTGGAAATTTTTGTTTTTGTATCTGACAGTTAAATGTCAGTTCTCATAGATCTTTGTATGTTGTGTGTTTTTGTTATTTAAGTGTTTGATGTTGTAGTCTAGTATGAGATCTTTCATCTGGTACAAGAAGTAAAGTCAGATCCGCTGTAGATTTGAAGTTATGATCGGTCAAAACTCGTTGACCGGGCATGACCGGTCAAAATTTGGGTAAACCCAGAAAGTATAATCAGCGTCTGACAAGAACTTTGTAAGTCCGGATCTATCAGGTTTTAAGTGATTTAATGTTTCTGTTTGTTACATGTTGTAGCCGGTAATGTGGAATGTAGATTTATGTCTTAATATCCCATAAAAAATCAACAGATCAACCGTGACAAGCGGTCAAAGTAGGCCATTTACACTGAATCGACATTTCTGGGAATTTCCAGAAATCATGAAGAACAGATTTCTGACATGGTTTGACCATGCCAGATCTTACACATGTTTTGAAGATAAAATGTTTTGATGTTATGAACTTGTACCTTGACATATATTCTATAGATTTGAACCTTTAAACGACATAAATGATAAATAGAACACTTAGATTTTCGGGCATGAAAGTGGCTAGTTGAAGTTCTGGGTTTCTAAAGAAACCTAGATAATGTCTAACATGTATTTCTGCAGCTTAGATCTCCTTATTTTGAGGTTGTCTGTTCATGTTTGTGGTTGAAACTTGTAGTATTGCACGATTACTACAAGATCTGACCAAACGTATGCCCAGAATCATCACATTTTAAAACCTATTGATGGTCAAACCGGGTAGCTTAGTAACTGACATGATTTTCTGGGTTTCCATCAAGAACACCTATAGCGACGGTTCTGTCGCTATAGGGCCCTTTTAGCGACAGTTTTTTTAAGAAATTAATAAATTAATTAAATAAATAGAAATAAATGGTTTTTAATTATGAAAAATACAAAATAAATTATTTAAAATTATTTAAAATTCTGAAAATTAGTTTTTAATTATTTTTAATATATTTCATAAATATTTAATATTTTTGGAATATTAAAAGTGTTTAATTTATTTAATTATAATATTAAATAAATTATTTAAAAATGATTTTAATACATGAAAAATCATTTAAAATTATATTATGGTATAAGAAAATAATTTAAGTTATTTTTGATAACTTTTAATATTTTGTGATGAATTTCATTAATTAATTAATATTAATGGCAATTAAGTTATTTAATAAATGTATTAAATAAATTATGGAAAATAGAATTAATGATATAAAAATTATAGAAAAATGATTTAAAGGTTATTTAAGTTATAAAAAATGACTTTTGATATTTTGTCATGAAAAATATTAATATTTTAATATTAAATGATATTAAATTTATTTAATACTTATATTAAATAAATTAGTTTAAAAATGATTTTAATATTAGAAAAATCATTTTAAATGAAAATAAATAGTTTAAAAATATTTTAAGTTATAAAAAAATAACTTTCAATATTTAAAGTTAAATTTTATTAATTAATTATTATTAATGATATTAAAGTTATTTAATAATTATATTAAATAAATTAGTTTAAAAATAATTTTAATATTATAAAAACCATTTAAAATGAAAATAAAGTGTTTAAAGATATTTTAAGTTATAAAATATAACTTTTAATATTTAAGGGATAATTTCATTAATAATTTAATATTAATGATATTAATTTAATAATAAAGGATATTAAGTTTATTTAATAATTATATTAAATAAATTGTTTTAAAATGGTTTTATTTATTTAAAAATCATTTAAAAAGGAAATAAATGAATTAAAAATATATTAGGTTATACTTAATGACTTTTAATATTTTGATATGTAATATATTAATACTTTAATATTAATGATAATAGAATTGTTTAATATTTAAATCATTTAAATATGATTCCGAGGTTTGAAATTTATGATAAATCATAATAAATATTTTAAAATTATTATAAATCATTTAAAAATAATATGACCGATACTTACAGATATTGAACTACAGGATAGAGTCTTAGACTCGATGATTACCCGATAAAGCTATCGGTACACCGACATGTTTCAGAAATTGATCTGGACTTAGATAATTTATTGAGATATGTGGTTATTTGTGATTCAATGGTTATTAAACCTATGTGCCAATGTGATTAGGGCATGTGTTGACTGCAATAAGCAGTGTTATGTGTTATAGTATATTGTTCTAATCGAACGAATGATCTGATTAATGATAGGTCGTGAGATAAGCGATAAATCTAAATTACAAACTGTAAGCAGCGCTTCAGGCAAATATCTTACCTTTGCATTTTCTTTATGCAATGGACATGAGTAAGAATGTTTCTAAATTATATTATTACTGTACAGATTATGAACCTTATATTATATAAGCTCATTGATTATCAATATGTTAGTATATGATAATTCAGATATATATATATATATATATATATATATATATATATATATATATATATTCTGTTCATTAATTTTTAGAAATGGTTAAACAAGTGTCCCCACTTGGATAATCATTGTATTTCATCACATGTTGATATACCTTTGTCAATTACTCGTATACATATATGTTGAATTATAGATTATTGTTGAACAAGATAAAACCTTCGATTTAGAACTCAGACAAGTATGAACATCCCTACACGGGAAAACTTTTATGCGCCCAAGGCAGAACAGAGTGAACGATCCTATCGTTCGTGTAATGTGGTATTGATCAATACAGGGCCCATGGGAAGTACAACCTAACGCCCGTAAGTTATGACGGTTTACAGATGAATTTTTGTTTAACCTTTTCAAAAATGAAAACAATGTTCATGGCATGTCACCTAAACCCTATTTATAGTCAATACGTAGTTTCAAAAATTTGAAAGAGAGTTGTTATATTATTATTATCGGTTCAGAATACTTCACAACTATTGACTTGTTGTAGAAGAATAGTACAAAGAAAATATTTAAATTCTTTCAGATTATATATATATATATATATATATATATATATATATATATATATAATTGCTATTACTTGATGGGCACTCAAATGCTCATCCTTGCTTAATTTAAATATTTTCAGCTAAGTGTAAACGATCAGAGAGCTCTGCTAAGAACAAGAAAAAGGGAAAGGTTGCTGAATGAATGAATGAACGTTATCTTATGTAATAGTTTAATGTTATTAAGACAAGTATGATATATATTATCTATCATGGTTTGTAATGAATGTTTAAAGGTTACGTACTTGGGATAAGACTGTGATAAATGTGAGTTAAGTTTGATATTTATATTATTGTTGTTATTATTAATATTATTTCGCTCATAGAAATGGTATCGTGATGAACCGAGTTCGGGTTTCAAATACCTGAGTTCGGGGTCTTCACAAGTTGGTATTAGAGCTTAGAGTTTGAAACCTTAGGTGGGTTAGACCTTAGGCTATAACCTTAGAACAGAGGGAAACGTTGAAAATTCAAATAACTCATATAGAGTTTAAAAGGAGATGAATCGGATAAGTTCAAGTAATAACCAAGAACTTCTGTGGTACATTGTAAATATATTAAATAATCTGTAATAGATTGTGAATGATTAAGTGATTATGTGGATAATATGATATAATATTAAAAAAAAAGTCTCACCAATAAGTTATATAAGTTAGTAAACTAACCTAAGTATTTTAATAATCTAGGAAATAGATTTAAGATGTTAAACCCTAAGTAAGTACTCAATAAACTTGAATAAGACAAGTCTAATTGGGTTATGTAAGTTAATTAACATTATTGATTGATGTGAATGTGTAAATATCAAAAATAATGAGTAATAGTTCATGAGATAATAGGGTTAATATTACTAAGGATGTCAAGTAGTTTAAACAAGCCCAATAATTATTTAAGCATTGGACTTGTAGATAATTTGATTGTTAAGATAGCCCAATATAAAATTTAATGGGCAAGTATGCTAGTAGCACAATTATTTAAGAGTGGAGGCCCAAGTTCATATTAATTAGTAAGTTAAACTAGTTAATTAAAAGTCCAATAGGTTATTTATGGAAAGCCCAAAACATATTTTTATGGCCCAACTTGTAGCCCAATTGATGAGGGTACTTTAGACATTTTGTATGCTAGATTTTTCCATAAAAACAAAAGCAAAGCTTGGAGACAAGAAGGCCACTTGGCCGGCCAAGTAAGGAGGAGAAAGGGGGGATGAATGTTATCATTTCAAGCTCCCAAATTTTCAAAGATAAGTGCAAGATTGGCTAGGTGTCAACTCTAGTATGGAGCCAACATATTAGTAAAGTAATCTTGTAATAATTAAGAGATATAGAGAGAGGAGATAGGCTAGTAGAAATGTATAGATATACTATTGTATCTCTAGACATTTGTCCAACATATTAAACCATATTCTCTTTCCACTTTTATTCTACTTTGTCTTATTTTCTCTTAAACTAGCTAAGCAAAAACATAAGAGAAAAAGAGAGAGAGAGAAAGAGAGAGAGAAGTTCGGTGGGGAAGAGGAGAGAAAGAGAAAGAAAATCCACCATTGATGCACCCTAAGTTCATCCTATACTTTGGAAGGGAAAGGTGTGCCCAAAAATCAAGGTGAAAACTAATCTAACTTATTCTTTTTATTTTGTTTGATTTTGGTTATCTAAGGTTTATTATCTAGAGGTCTAAAACCCTCTATCTACATGTTTTATATGGTTTCATGTATTGATCTAACATATTTGAGTGTTAGAAAGTGAATCAAAAGGATAGAAAAGAAACTAGTTTTGTTTTGTAAGAAAACTCTAGTTTTTTTCACTTCCTTTGATCGACTACCATTTTTGATCTACACCTTCTTTTTATGATCCGTCAAAGAGGGGTGCTAGATAGGTATGTTAACTACTAAAGCCAAGTGGTAGAACTCAAAAATGTTGAATACACAAGTGGTAGCAACTGTTTTAGCAAAAACAGTTTGGTCTTTTGAAAGAAAAAAAAAACTATTTTTGGACAGTCAATGCAAGGGGTATTTTCGTCATATTTCTGGTATTTAAAAATTCTAAAAAACTTTGGGAGAGTAATAGGATGAGTTATCTTTCAAACCCAAGTGGAATCACCTAAAAAGGAGTTGTAGATTTCCGTATGGACTGATTTTAGCAAAGTAGGTAAAAGCTAAAAATCTCAAAATGGAGTCTGCCCAAAATTTTGAAAGGGCAATTTCGGCCACTTAAAATATGAAATAAATTACGGCATTTTGGGACATGAAAATATATTTCATAAAGTAGCTCCTGTCCAAAAATGAGTTCATTTCGACTTAAAATGACCAAGTTATGATCATTTCAATATTTAGGTTTTTCGGACAAAAATTGTTATAACCGGAGTTCTATAACTCCGATGGCCACAAAATTTAAACTGGAGGGTCATGTTAACATGTATGAGATTACGCCAAGAGATGAGAATTTCTGGAGTTGAGCATGATGGGGCTAATTTCTTAAGCCACGCACTAAAAATAATTTTTGAAAAATAGTAAAAGAAATTGAAAAATTACAAAAAAAATACTTTTTGTGTATGAAATACATGTATATAAGTATGGCCAAAGGATAGAAAAATAATAAGTTGATTTGGTATTTTCGTAAAGGAGATATGGAATCCAGCTTGCTGGATTGGAAAAAATGTTGAATCCAGTTTGCTGTATTGAAAGATTTAGAATCCAGTTTGCTGGATTGAAGGATTTAGAATCCAGTCTTGCTGGATTGGAAGTTTGTTGAATCCAGTTTGCTGGATTAGCCAATCCAGGTGGCTGGATTGCATATTTGTATAATCTAGACTATGATGTTAGTATTCATCTTACTAGATTATAAAGAAGAGCTAATAAAAGGAATGATTAAGTATTAAATCATAAGGTATATGAAAAAGTAATTAAAATGCTATCAAAGAATGATATTAATGAGGATGTTTTTAGATAATTGATTATGTGGTTAAGTGTTAACTAAATTGCTGATAGAGTAATTGTATTATGATATAAAGTATAATATGCTGATTGTAAGATCAATCTTAACAATGATAGGTCTTTACAATAAAGAGATTAAATTAAATTGTGTAGCAGTAGATCGCAGTCAAGGCAAGTTCTCTAACTCAAACTTGAGTTATTCTTTTCAAAGCATGTTAGTGAATAATTATTGTTTATTATTCACATCAATATTGATTATTGATGTTCGCACTTAGTGCAATTAAATTCGTATTCTATTATTATTGAAGTGTGAATTGGTTAAAGTTCTTTTATTCATGAACTATTTAAGATATGGATCTATGCTCATTGTATCAGCTAGATCAAGTATGTTTAAATTTGTTTAATCAAATATGTTGTTAAAAGCTGTTCTTCACCAATTGATTCGGTAAGGACTCAAGACTGAGAAAAAGAATAATTTGATTAAAGCATTATTGAAAAACAATTATTGCTCGTACATTAAGTGTTTATAAATAATACACCGGGTATGAAAGGCTGATCCCCTTGATTACCAAAACTTATTAAATAGACCAGTTTAAATACTGACAACCTTAGCATATGTTCATGGTCATTATAACCACTCAGTATCTGTTATTCGAATATTCAGACTTAATTCATGTTCTTTCGCAATTAATTTCTATTGTTGAACATTGAACGATAAATTTCTTGCTAATCATGATATATCTTCTCTGTACTTAAACTTGCTAAGCAAATTAGTTGCTTACCCTTGCTATATCATGACATTTATTTCAGCTAAGCCAGAGAGTTCAAGTAAGAAGGACAAGGGAAAGGTCCAAGAATAGTTATTATAAATGTTTAAGTATCATGAAATACTATGTTTGATGTTTATGTAAACCTTTTGTGTTACTTTATGTAACTTAAGTAAGATATGTTTATGTTAAGGTAATAGACCTTGGGGTATTGTATAAGACTTTATTATAATGAACAACGTATGTTTATTATTCCGCAATAGTATATAGAATGCTTATGTTGATGATGGATAGTGAGCACCAAACTTGGGGTTGAGAACTCGGATTTGGGGGCGTCACAGATTGGTATCAGAGCTGTAGGTTATAAACTTTAGGATGCGAAACTTAGGTTATAACCTTAGAAGAAAACTTGTATAGAGTATGCTAAGAGGTGGATTGTGGAGATTCATCTAGTATGCAGTGTGCATAATAAAATATTGTTTCATTTTATCAATGAATATATTTTATTGTGATACTGATGTTGTGTTTGTTTGGTTATAGGATGCCTGAGGAAGGACAAGGTAGCCATACAGTCGAGCAAGAGCCGTTAGATCCGGTAGAGGATCATGCTGTTAGTAACGACCGTGATGAGGATGTGATGGAGGTTTTGTTTGAAAATAACATGGCGCTGGAGAATAGAGTGACAAAGTTAGAGCAGGAGAATGCCACTCATCAGTTTACTGAAACTCAATACAAGGAACTGTCATATCAAGCTCAAAATGATCTTGCTGAGATGAAGATACAGTTGCAGGAGCAGACGACCTTGGCTACCTATATGGTTGCCAAGAATACTGATCTGAGAGAGATATTAGAACAAGAGCATAATAACTTTGCAATATTGAGTATTGAGCATCAGGCGTTGCACCTAAGGTTTGACTTAGAGATCGCTGACAGGGTCCGAGTTGAGGATGCTTGGGTCCGAGCAGCGAGAAGAGTGGATCAGTTAGAGGTTGAAGCAGAGGCTGGACGAGTTAGGATGGAGTCCTTGGGATGGGCTTTAGATGCAGCATATATTGGTCCCCAAGTGGGAGTGAGGAGATCCTTTGAGATAGGCGAGTCGAGTCGAGCTGTTAGACGTCGACTTATGGATCGACTCTTTCCACCAGAGCAGGAGCATTCAGGCGCACCCTCTCCAGACGCGCAGTGATAGTTTAATAGCTTTCTATTGTTTATAGATGCAGTAGTACCCCTTTTGATTATTAGGGTTGTGTGTTTGATGTAAACCTCAGTAGGTGCGAGGTAGTATGTAAATATGATGTATCCCCATCTTATGTGAATAGGGGAGTATGTCTTTTGGTAGATCCCATCTTTTGATGTTTAAAAATGGGATAGTTAACATTTATAAAAATATGCCAAGTATGTGAATGTATGACTCTAAAATTTGGTATATTATAAATGCATTATGAGAAGTTGTTTGTTTGAAAAAAATCAGTAAATCGAATATGTTAATTCAGTAAGCTGAATGTGTTATTCAGCAAGCTGGATATGTTAATTCAGCAAGCTGAATGTGTTATTCAACAAGCTGGATATGTTAATACAGCAAGCTGAATGTGTAATTCAGTAAGCTGAATATGTGAATTTAGTAAGATGAATACGTTAATTCAGCAAGCTGAATTAGTCAATTTAGCAGGTTGAATTAGATAATACAACATTATGATAATATGATTGTTAGAGTTTAAATTACATGTTATATTTTAAACCCTTAGAAAATATATCATATAATTAAACTCGATGTAATAAATTAAGGTTTTGTTTAATCAGATAATGCCGCCAAGACATCAAAATCGTAACCATAGGGAGGAACGTTCTGTGAACAATGAAAGAAATCAAGATGACCCAATGCAGAACTTCGCTGATATGATAGCTCAAGCTATGCGAACTCGTACACCTGCAGTGAGGAGGCAAGCGAATAATAGATTGGCAAATTTTAAAGATTTTAAAGCTGTAGGACCACCAGAATTCAGCGGAACTACGGACCCTATAGCGGCTCAAACATGGGTGAAAGAGATGGAAAAGGCCTTTATCATTGCATGGGTAGCCGAAGAGTAAAAGATGGCTTTTGCTACCTACTTGATGAAAGGGGAGGCTAATTACTGGTGGGAGACGAATCAAGCTAGAGCCGGAACAGAGGTAGTGACATGGACCAGGTTTAAGGAGTTATTCTTAGAAAGTTATTTCTCAGAGGCCATGCAAGCCAGAATGGAAGTGCAGTTTCTTGAATTAAAGCAAGAAAACATGTCAGTTACCGAATATGCAACAAAATTTAATGAGCTAGCCAGATTCACACCTCATCAGGTGGATACAGAACTACGAAAGGCGCATAGGTTTAAAAATGGGCTGAAACCATGGATTCACAGCAAAGTTGCAGTGTTACAAATTGCTACATTCTCAACACTGTTAGAAAAAGCCATCATTGTAGAAGGTAGTAGTGAGGCGGTTTCTAGATTCAACCGAGAGAAGAATAAGAAGAAAATTGAAGGTGGTCATCAGGGTGCGAGTAGTGGTGGCAGCAACAACAAGAAGCGTAAGTGGAACAACAGTGGCAATGAATCAGGAATGCAACCAGGGAATACTCAGCAGAAGAAGACAGCGTGTTCGAAGTGTGGAAAGAATCACTCTGGAGAGTGTATGAAAGGGAAAAATGTCTGTTATAATTGTGGTCAAGAAGGACATATTTCACTAAATTGTTCTAAGCCGAAGAAAGGTGGTTGTTTTTCTTGTGGAGGAACGGGGCACCGATTCAAGGATTGTCCATTGAAGAAGAATACAGATGGAGGAAGTGGAAATAAGAGCAGTTCAACAAAGTTAACTATTGGAGGGCCAACACGACAGCCCGAACGTTCAACATGACTGTGCAAGATGCAGTTGCATCAAAAGAGGTGGTGTCAGGTATTATTCTGATCAATAATATAAATGCCTACGTATTATTTGATTCGGGAGCTACATGTTCATTTGTGTCTGATGAATTTGCTAGAAGATTAAACTTACCATTTGAAAAGTTAAAGAACCCAAAGAATATAGAAGTTGTAAATAAAGAAGTGATCCCTGTAGAGTTTATCCATAACAACTGTGGTGTGGATATAAGGGGACATAAGTTAAGCGTGAATTTAATCCCGATACGCTTAGGAGAATTTGATGTTATCTTAGGGATGGATTGGTTGTTTAACCATGAGGCAGTTATAGATTGTCAGAAGAAGAGTATACGCTTTAAGACACCGAGTAAGTCTAAGGTTGTATTTTATGGTAGCAAGTCGCCAAGGCAAACAAGTTGTCTGACGATGATGCAGGCCAGAAGAATGTTACGAAAAGGCTGTGAAGGTTATTTGGCTCATGTAGTGGATACACAGGTTGTGAATTCGGACATGGGGCATGTAAGACCCCGAATTTTATAAAATAAAAGTATTCAATTTTTCTTATAATTACTATTTAGTAAATGGTTAAATTGATAAATATTAAAGTTAAGGGTGATATATGAATTTTTTTTCAGAATACACAAGTGGTTATAAAATATTCATTGTTGTCGGGGAATATTCGCTTGGTCGTGGAATATTCTTACTGTCGGAGAATATTCGTACGACGGCGCAGTCTTTTGTGGGCCCCATAACGGAAAACGATTGGATGAAGAAAACGACAAGAGTAAGTTGTTTATAAATAACGTCGTAGTTGTTACCGTTAACACTGTTGGAATACCCGGTGGTTAAAATACAGTAATACGCATTGTTGCACAGTAGCACACGGTATTACACCAATTATTGATTTTTACGTAAGAAGGCAATACTCAATAATTATTACAGTAATTATTGTTCAGTATTTTATTTTATTGATTCAATAATTGCTGCGTTGATATTTTATATTACTGTTATTTTAATAATTATCACTACACAGTATTTTCTATTATCGGAGCAATAATTCATATTATCTGAATAATATTATTAGATAATATTATTGGCAATGTCTAGAAAGTTCTGTCTAAGGAGAGGTTTGGTCATCTAATTGCGCGCCAGTAAGGAGAGATCCTTATTGGAAAGCCCCCTCTTTCTTGGGAACGGCCTGGTTGCCAGTACTGTGGTTCTGTAATATTATTTATGTATAATTAATTATTGATTTATATGATGAGGAAAATATTGATTTTATGTGGATATAGATGGAGAAAATTTTAATGTGACAATTGTTGAAAATTAATATTTTATTTTTTTCTGATAAAATAATTCATTTAAATATATTATTTTAATAATATATTGATGGTGATATTTTTACAATGAATGTGGGATATATGAGTATATGAGGAGGAAGAGTATTTTTGTGGTATTAAATGATTAACACATGTTTTGTGTGTTGGTGGACACAATTCTTGACCGAAAATTTATTATTGACTATAAAATCGTCCTTTTATGGATTTCGGTTAATTTCTATTTGGAATTTGGAAAAACTTTCTTCTGCAAAGTTGTAGAGAATTGAATTTCCTATAAAAACTCGCGAGATTTGAATTTTTTGATGAAAGGGATATTTATTATGAATTATTGAAGTTCCGAAATTCTGAAATAATTGATTTTTAGAAGTTTTAATTATTTTTATTTAGAAAAACGTTTTTTTGTATTTTGTGGACATCATTAACATGTGTTATGGTTGAATTCATATGGTCAAGGTGGGCTAAGAAAAATTTGTTAAATATATTATTATTATATTCAATTTTCTGCTTTGGTGTTCTAAGCATTTTTCTATAAATAGGGTGCTTAGGTTAGAATTGAAAATCACACCAGAAACTGAAGTTTTCTCTCTATTTCTCTCTCTATATTATCGAGTGTATTCTTGTGAGTATTTTGATATCTTGAGTGTTGCTATACGGTGCAAGTTCGTTCAGCGTTATTCCAGTCAGGAGTACTGCTCTTTTGAGGTAAGGGATTGTAAGGGATAGTAAGGGATGTTATTTATTCGAAAATGATATTATTTCTTCAATATCATTATGCCGAAATATTGGTTGGAAATTTTTATCAAATTTTGAACTTTTCATGTCGGGGTTACTATTCATAAGTTACTATTCATGAGTTACTATTCATAAGTTACTATTCACGAGTTATTATTCATGAGTTACTATTCACGAGTTAGTATTCACGAGTTACTATTCATGAGTTACTATTCATAAGTTACTATTCACGAGTTACTATTCACGAGTTACTATTCATGAGTTACTATTCACGAGTTACTATTCACGTGTACTATTCATGACAAAATTAGTTTCTTTTTCTAACCAAATTATAGTTGATTTATGAATATTACTCTGGAGATTAAAATTATATATTGATTATATTGTTTTTATATATAACATTTTATAACCCTAATGTTGAAATTCTCTTTCACTAGAGTGTAAAGATGGGTAGATTATTGGTATGATCATGACTAGGGTTCTCTTTGGCCAGTAGTGAAAAGTTGAATTGTGACTGGTATGATCATGACCATTGAATTTATATTGAATATCTTTAGCTTAAGTGAAAATGTGAATTTATCAACATGGTTATAATTATTGTTTATATAAATTCTGAAATGATTATGTATTTCTTTGATATATGAATGTCTTTGGCCTGTAGTGCAAAGATGACCTGTTGTTGAATATCTTTTGGCCTGTAGTGCAAAGATGAACTGTTGATGAATATCTTTGGCCTGTAGTGCAAAGATGAATTTATTAGTATGATTATGAACAGGAACTGTGATTTGGTATAATCATGATCTTTGATGTTTCAGGTAAAGACAGGTGATGAAAATTATCTTCGTCCTGAATGCGAAGAGAAATTTAGAACTACAATTATGATTATGAGTTATTTATATGATTGTGGAAAGGAACTGTTGATTGATGTTACAGGGATAAAACATTATTGGTGGACTTTTAACATGGAGAAGATAATAGACTTTATGGTCTATGTGACTCTTCTAATGGATTGCTCGTTCCGCTGCAACTATGGTTGAAAAGTTTTATCATCTACCATATGTTCTAAATCTCTGATTTATTACTGATGAATGCTATTGATAATTTAATTATCTTTAGACATGATATTCTTTACTGAGCTAGTTGTGCTCACCCTTTTGCTTCACAATTCCTTTCAGGTAATAAGAGTGTAGCTGGGTCGAGCGGGGGTAACAGGGGAATAGAACGGTGGTCATCATTTAGTAGTTATATTTGGTGAATCATCTAGGGTGAAGCGAACCCAACGTTGGAAGGGTGTTTTGCCACTATCATACAAGATGTCTAACGACACACAACCTCGTGTCATCATAAGACATGGTTGTGCACATCCACTTGTCGAGTATATCTACGAGCACTACCTATATAATCTTGGTGTTTGTTTGAAGTATAATTCTCAGTTAGAGACAGTGGAGATAATGATATGTCAAGAGAAGACTCACCATTGGAAAGAATATGATAGTAATCTTCTCATTTTTCTTTGGGGTCTATTGGGTCAACCAAGGATAATTCTGTGGCCATATGATATCTATCATAACCTAGAAGCATGGTCTTCCATGTACGAGGGTTTCCTTGAGCACTTCCCAAATATTCTAATTTCTAAAACAGTTTTTGACTATACCTTTATGTAAGGTGTCATTGTGACGTGTTATCCAAGGTTGGGACATGAGTCACAGTTGGTATATATTTGTACCCAAACTCATAGCATATGTGTTGTTGTATTTTGCACAACAATTGTTGTAATAAAGTTGTAGTTGTTATCTGTACCATGTATTTGGCGACTCAGAATAGGTTGGGTGGAATGGACCTATTTTGGGGGGCGTCACAGGGCAGATACCTATAGTTAATGAGTTTGGGGATGTCTTTCCAGAAGAACTTCCGGGACTTCCTCCAGACAGAGAAATAGAGTTTGTGATTGATTTAGTACCGGGGACAGCGCCGATATCGAAAGCGCCATATCGAATGGCTCCGGTAGAAATAAAAGAGTTGATGATCCAGCTACAAAGTTGTTGGATAAGAAGTACATCCAACCTAGTGTATCTCCGTGGGGAGCACCGGTGTTGTTTGTAAAGAAAAAGGATGGTTCGATGAGGTTGTGTATGGATTATAGAGAATTGAATAAGGTGACAATCAAGAACAAATATCCGTTACCAAGAATAGACGATCTGTTTGATCAACTTAAGGGAGCGAGATGTTTTTCGAAGATTGACCTAAGAACTGGTTATCATCAGTTGAAGGTGAGAACAGAAGATGTACCAAAGACAGCATTTAGAACTCGTTACGGTCATTATGAGTTCCTAGTGATGTCGTTTGGACTGACAAATGCACCAGCTGCTTTTATGGACTTGATGAATAGAATATTTAAATCGTATTTAGATAAATTTGTGGTGGTGTTCATTGATGACATTTTGGTTTATTCGAAGACTGAAGAGGAGCATGCCGAACATCTACGAATTGTGTTGGAAACCTTAAGGAAAGGGAAGTTATATGCTAAATTTTCAAAGTGTGAGTTCTGGTTGAAGAGAGTTCAATTTCTGGGGCATGTCATCGATAACGAGGGAATTTTTGTTGATCCAGTAAAAGTAGAAGCGGTGAAAAATTGGGGACAACCGAAGACACCGACAGAGATCAGAAGTTTCTTGGGATTGGCAGGATATTACCGAAGGTTTATTCAGGATTTCTCAAAGATAGCAACACCATTAACTAATCTGATGAGGAAGACTATTAAGTATGTGTGGACAGAGAAATGTAAACAAAGTTTTCAAGAATTAAAGAAAAGATTAAGTGAAGCACCTGTTTTATCTTTACCAGATAGTACAGAGGGTTTTATAGTGTATAGTGATGCGTCACACAAGGGACTAGGTTGCGTATTAATGCAGAATGGTAAAGTCATTGCATACGCGTCACGACAGTTAAAAGACTATGAGAAGGGATACCCTACCCATGACCTTGAGTTGGCTGCGGTAATATTTGCCCTTAAGATTTGGAGACATTATCTCTATGGAGAAAAGTGTGAGATATACACAGATCACAAGAGTCTGAAGTACATCTTTACACAAAAGGAGTTAAACATGAGGCAGAGGAGATGGTTAGAATTGATTAAGGACTATGATTGTGACATTCTATATCATCCGGGCAAGGCTAATGTAGTGGCAGATGCTTTAAGCAGGAAGAGCCAAGAAAAATTATTCGTATTAACAGAACAAGAATAATTAGTAAGAGAAATGGAGAAAATGGAGTTGGAGGTGAAAAATCCAAAGGATTCAGATAAGGTAATAGAAATGGAAGCAAGTCCAACTTTATTAGACAAAGTGAAAGAATCACAAGGGAATGGTGAAGAATGCGATAACATAAAGAAGCGATTGGCTGAAGGCAAAGAGCTGAAGTATAAGATCGACGATACTGGATTGATGAGATTTGAAAGAAGAATTTGGGTACCTGCAGTACTAGAGTTACGAGAAGAGATTCTTCAAGAAGCGCACAATATGAGATACTCAATACACCCAGGAAGCACGAAGATGTATCAAGATTTGCGTCAACATTATTGGTGGCCAAACATGAAGAGAGAGGTTGTTGAATGCGTCAGCCGCTGTTTAACTTGTCAAAGAGTCGAGGCAGAGCATCAACGACCAAGTGGATTATTACAGCCGTTGGAAATTCTGGAATGGAAATGGGAGCACGTCACGATGGATTTTGTGGTAGGACTTCCAGCAACACAGAAGGGTTACGATGCTATATGGGTAATTGTCGACCGTCTTACAAAGTTAGCACACTTTTTGTCAATCAAGATTAGGTATAATTTGGATCAACTAGCAAAATTGTATATCAAGGAAATTATTTCGAGATAGAGATTCAAACTTTTGGAGAAGTCTTCAAGACAGAATGGGGACACAATTAAGGTTGAGTACTGCGTATCATCCACAGACAGATGGGCAAAGCGAGAGAACGATTCAAACCTTAGAGGATATGCTCAGAGCCTGTATGATAGATTTCAAGGGAAGCTGGGAAGATCATCTTTCGTTAGTGGAGTTTGCGTATAACAATAGTTATCATGCAAGCATTGGTATGCCACCGTATGAAGCCCTGTATGGGAGAAAGTGCAGAACGCCCTTATGTTGGGACGAGGTAGGTGAAAGAAGATTGTTGGGACCAGAATTGGTTCAGCAGACGGTGGAGATTATCAAAGTGATAAGAGCTCGACTAGTAGCAGCTCAAGATCGACAAAAGAAGTATGCAGATATTTATCGCAAGAAAAGAGATTTCGAAGTGGGAAGCTACATTCTTCTGAAGGTATCTCCTTGGAAGGGGAAGATAAGATTTGGGAAGAAAGATAAACTGAGTCCAAGGTTTATTGGACCGTTCGAAATACTAAAGAAGATAGGGGAAGTAGTGTACGAGGTAGCTTTACCTCCTGAACTGGAACATATTCACAATGTGTTTCATGTGTCAGTGTTGCGTCCGTACAAGCCGGATTACAAGCATGTGATATCATACGAGCCGATTCAAGTAGAGAAAGACTTATCGTACGAGGAGATTCCTATAGAAATTTTGGATAGGAAAGAGCAGAAATTGAGAAATAAGGTTATACATTCTGTCAAAGTGCTCTGGAGGAACCACAATGTTGAAGAAGCTACGTGGGAACTCGAGGAAAAGATGAGGAAAGAGTTTCCCAATCTTTTTGTGTAACCTTAATGAAATTTCGAGGACGGAATTCTTATAAGGAGGGGAGAATGTAATAACCAAGAACTTCTGTGGTACATTGTAAATATATTAAATAATCTATAATAGATTGTGAATGATTAAGTGATTATGTGGATAATATGATATAATATTAAAAAAAAGTCTCACCAATAAGTTATATAAGTTAGTGAACTAACCTAAGTATTTTAATAATCTAGGAAATAGATTTAAGATGTTAAACCCTAAGTAAGTACTCAATAAACTTGAATAAGACAAGTCTAATTGGGTTATGTAAGTTAATTAACATTATTGATTGATGTGAATGTGTAAATATCAAAAATAATGAGTAATAGTTTATGAGATAATAGGGTTAATATTACTAAAGATGTCAAGTAGTTTAAACAAGCCCAATAATTATTTAAGCATTGGACTTGTAGATAATTTGATTGTTAAGATAGCCCAATATAAAATTTAATGGGCAAGTATGCTAGTAGCACAATTATTTAAGGGTGGAGGCCCAAGTTCATATTAATTAGTAAGTTAAACTAGTTAATTAAAAGTCCAATAGGTTATTTATGGAAAGCCCAAAATATTTTTTTTATGGCCCAACTTGTAGCCCAATTGATGAGGGCACTTTAGACATTTTGTATGCTAGATTTTTCCATAAAAACAAAAGCAAAGCTTGGAGATAAGAAGGTCACTTGGCCGGCCAAGTAAGGAGGAGAAAGGGGGGATGAATGTTATCATTTCAAGCTCCCAAATTTTCAAAGATAAGTGCAAGATTGGCTAGGTGTCAACTCTAGTATGGAGCCAACATATTAGTAAAGTAATCTTGTAATAATTAAGAGATATGGAGAGAGGAGATAGGCTTGTAGAAATGTATAGATATATTATTGTATCTCTAGACATTTGTCCAACATATTAAACCATATTCTCTTTCCACTTTTATTCTACTTTGTCTTATTTTCTCTTAAACTAGCTAAGCAAAAACATAAGAGAAGAGAGAGAGAGAGAGAGAGAGAGAGAGAGAAGTTTGGTGGGGAAGAGGAGAGAAAGAGGAAGGAAATCCACCATTGATGCACCCTAAGTTCATCCTATACTTTGGAAGGGAAAGAAGGTGTGCCCAAAAATCAAGGTGAAAACTAATCTAACTTATTCTTTTTATTTTGTTTGATTTTGGTTATCTAAGGTTTATTATCTAGAGGTCTAAAACCCTCTATCTACATGTTTTATATGGTTTCATGTATTGATCTAACATATTTTAGTGTTAGAAAGTGAATCAAAAGGATAGAAAAGAAACTAGTTTTGTTTTGTAAGAAAACTCTAGTTTTTTTCACTTCCTTTGATCGACTACCGTTTTTGATCTACACCTTCTTTTTGTGATCCGTCAAAGAGAGGTGCTAAATAGATATGTTAACTACTAAACCCAAGTGGTAGAACTCAAAAATGTTGAATACACAAGTGGTAGCAACTGTTTTAGCAAAAATAGTTTGGTCTTTTGAAAGAAAAATAAACTATTTTTGGACAGTCAATGCAAGGGGTATTTTCGTCATATTTTTGGTATTTAAAAATTCTGGAAAAATTTGGGAGAGTAATAGGATGAGTTATCTTTCAAACCCAAGTGGAATCACCTAAAAATGAGTTGTAGATTTCCGTATGGACTGATTTTAGCAAAGTAGGTAAAAGCTAAAAATCCCAAAATGGAGTCTGCCCAAAATTTTGAAAGGGCAATTTCGGCCACTTAAAATATGAAATAAATTCCGGCCTTTTGGGACATGAAAATATATGTCATAAAGTAGCTCCTGTCCAAAAATGAGCTCATTCCGACTTAAAATGACCAAGTTATGATCATTTTAATACTTAGGTTTTTCGGACGAAAATTGTTATAACCGGAGTTCTATAACTCCGATAGCCACGAAATTTAAACTGGAGGATCACGTTAACATGTATGAGATTATGCCAAGAGATGGGAATTTTTAGAGTTGAGCATGATGGGGCTAATTTCTTAAGCCACGCATTAAAAATGATTTTTGAAAAATAGTAAAAAGAAATTGAAAAATTACAAAAAAATACTTTTTGTGTATGAAATACATGTATATAAGTATGGCCAAAGGATAGAAAAATAATAAGTTGATTTGGTATTTTCGTAAAGGAGATATGGAATCCAGCTTGTTGGATTGGAAAAAATGTTGAATCCAGTTTGCTGGATTGAAAGATTTAGAATCCAGTTTGCTGGATTGATGGATTTAGAATCCAGTCTTGCTGGATTGGAAGTTTGTTGAATCTAGTTTGCTGGATTAGCCAATCCAGGTGGCTAAATTGCATGTTTGTATAATCTAGACTATGATGTTAGTATTCATCTTACTAGATTATAAAGAAGAGCTAATAAAAGGAAAGATTAAGTATTAAATCATAAGGTATATAAAAAAGTAATTAAAATGCTATCAAAGAATGATATTAATGAGGATGTTTTTAGATAATTGATTATGTGGTTAAGTGTTAACTAAATTACTGATAGAGTAATTGTATTATGATATAAAGTATAATATGTTGATTGTAAGATCAATCTTAACAATGATAGGTCTTTATAATAAAGTGATTAAATTAAATTGTGTAGCAGTAGATCGCAGTCAAGGCAAGTTCTCTAACTCAAACTTGAGTTAATCTTTTCAAAGCATGTTAGTGAATAATTATTGTTTATTATTCACATCAATATTGATTATTGATGCTCGCACTAAGTGCAATTAAATTCATGTTCTATTATTATTGAACTGTGAATTAGTTAAAGTTCTTTTATTCATGAACTATTTAAGATATGGATCTATGCTCATTGTATTAGCTAGATCAAGTATGTTTAAATTTATTTAATCAAATATGTTGTTAAAAGTTGTTCTTCACCAATTGATTTGGTAAGGACTCAAGACTGAGAAAAAGAACAATTTGATTAAAGCATTATTGAAAAACAATTATTGCTCATACATTAAGTGTTTATGCATAATACACCGGGTATGAAAGGCTGATCCCCTTAATTACCAAAACTTATTAAAAGGACCAGTTTAAATACTGACAACCTTAGCATATGTTCATGGTCATTATGACCACTCAGTATCTGTTATTCGAATATTCAGACTTAATTTATGTTCTTTCGCAATTAATTTCTATTATTGAACATTGAACGATAAATTTCTTGCTAATCATGATATATCTTCTCTGTACTTAAACTTGCTAAGCAAATTAGTTGCTTACCCTTGCTATATCATGACATTTATTTCTGCTAAGCTAGAGAGTTCAAGTAAGAATGACAAGGGCAAGGGAAAGGTCCAAGAATAGTTATTATAAATGTTTAAGTATCATGAAATACTATGTTTGATGTTTATGTAAACCTTTTGTGCTACTTTATTTAACTTAAGTAAGATATGTTTATGTTAAGGTAATAGACCTTGGGGTATTGTATAAGACTTTATTATAATGAACAATGTATGTTTATTATTCCGCAATACTATATAGAATGCTTATGTTGATGATGAATAGTGAACACCAAACCCGGGGTTGAGAACTCGGATTTGGGGGCGTCACAGTTCATCGTCAAACAAAATAAAAGATAACTTATATAAAACTATAAATTGATGTGTGTATATATTGTATGCTAGTCTAGATAATTTTTGTGTATAGCTGTCAGATAGAAAGAATTAGAATACCCTCAAATTGTAAAGAAGAAGTCAACCGAGCCAATATCAAAGACAATAGCTGAAATAGAGGCTCACATTGAAAGCTACCTCAAAGAGGTGGTTATTTTTAAAAAGTGTAGTACCGGACCCTGAAACGATAGTATAACTAAAAGGTAAAGTATAGTTAAAGAGTATGTGGTCAATGTCGATTTCTTAAACTCATATGTTTGTGTTGAGTTCTTAAACTCGTAAAGTTCTTAAACTCATAATATATGGTAAGTTGGACGAACTAGATGTAGTTAGGTGTGAATGGATTATTGAGGATAATGGGAATATACAGATTTCTAAGCAACTGATCATTAGTGAATGCGTAAGAAATAAGTAGTACTAGTATTACTTGAATATGTATGATTCTATGTTATGTATATTATAGGTATGTTTGTATACGGTAATGTTTTTCAAATTTGAATAAGTTGTGTCAGCGATTCCCGACTTTTGAAGTCACAAAAGGGATAGCGTATGATTAAAGCAATATGTGCTATGGTATGTCAAGTGATATGAGTATGAATTGATATAGGATTAATGAAATAAGTTGGTATAAAGATAGTAGTTAATTAAATGAGTACAGGTTAATGCAGAAAACCAAATTTTCAAAATATATAATATTTTGAGTACATGATAATCAGAATATAGAATTTCGTGTGATATGATTGTACGTATACGATAAGGTTTAGAATAAAGAATAAATAATGATAATGCTGTCAAGGAGACGAAAATGAAGTACACGGACAGAAGAACCTGTCAAAAAAGTTGGAAGACAACCAGACCCGATACAGAATTTTGCGAATATGGACGATCAAGCTATGCAGAACGGAATACCAGTCGCGGGAAGATCAGTCAGATAATTGATAGACGAACGTCAAAGACTTCAAGGCCATCGTACTGCCAGGATTTAGAGGGTCAACTGACCCTGTAGCAACGTTTGTGATAGCTAAGATAATGAAGGGATAAAAGATAGTTTTGTCATCTATACGATAAAAGGAAAGGAGATAAAGGGCAAGTCTGCGTGATTTCATTGTGGATAAATGGAATATAAGGTGAAAGACTGTTCAGGAAGGAAAAAGAAGGCAAGGAATGCGAATACAGAAAAAGGCAGCAGAACATTGGCGATAACGGGACCAACATCAACAATCAAACTAACGAAATCAACCACAAGCGTCTTCAACATGACCGTTCAAGATATCGTGGCAGCTAGGGATGCAACTCCAGGTATTACTCGAACCAATTTTATTTTTATATATATATATATTATTTTCTTATATATAGTAAATTAGTGTATAAAGAAATTTTGAGGGAGAAATTTGAGTTCTTTTAGAAATCAAATTTCCATTTAATCCGAAAGATAAACTTTATGTGTATAGTTAAAGATCAGTTCGATCAATTTTGATCGAGATCTACTCGCAATGATTGTGTATGATATGTACCCTGGTATGTTTTAAACGGTGATTCCGGGGACGGAATCTTTATAAGGGAGGGTGAATGTAACAACCCAATATTTTCTATAAAAATTAAATCATAAATTTTGCGTATAAATTTTTTTTTTATTTCAAGGATGAGGATTTGTACAAGATAATGTGTATATGTAATTATGTAATAAATAAAAATATATTTATTACATAAATGTTTATAAATAATTTTATTTTAGAATTATTGATTATTATAAAGCATATTCTTATAATAATTAATTTTATAGTAGAAATATTTTTATTAATTATTTTCCATGAAAATATAATTATATATTATTTAAATAATATATGAAATGATTTTTAGAATTATTATAATAATTATTTATTTTATTATATGAATTTATGCAAGATTAATTAAGTTAATTATTTTAACTTAATTAATAATGTTATATATGAAGAATAAATCAGATATGGAATCCAAACCCTAATTTTAGATTTTTATCAACGAATAAGAATAATAATATAATAATATTATATTTTAATTTTTCAGTGTTATAAATAGGTACTGTATGCTTGTGGACTGACAATGGTTGGTCAATTATGGGGTATTATGATAAAACCCTAGTGTTACTGATAAACACTAATTTTGCAGTCAAATAAGATTTTAAAATCTGTTAAGTCACTGTGTTATATGAATAATGACATTTATTATTAGAATTTAATTTTAATTAGGAAAACCCTAATTATTATGTGGAAAACTATAATTATTAATTTAAAACTCAGGTTGAGTTTGACACTGTTATATAACTGTGTTATATGGTGCATGCATGCTATGTATTATATGACTTTTTGATTAATTAGGTATACCCTAATTAATATTTAGAAATATTAATTTCTAGAAACCCTAATATTTATTTTATAAACCCTAATTTATTTAAATTGTAAACCCTAATTGTTGATTTAGAAAGCTTAATGCTAATTAGTGTATCTTAAACCTAATTAGTAAGGTGTTAAGTAATTAAAAACCTAATTAATTAAGAAACCTTAATTTTGTATTTTAGAAACTAAAATTTATTATTTTATTTTATTTTTACAAACCCTAAATTAGAAATTCTAGCAAATTGTTTTTAAACCCTAAAATGGTCCAAACCCTAACCTAAACCCTAAACCCTAAGGGTTTGCCAAGATTACGATTTTACCATTTAAATGATTTACCAAATGTCCAAAATGCCCTTATGTACAATTTTTATTTATTTATTAAGCTTACTTGTGTATCTTGCCAAGATTGGAGTTGTTCACCAACTCTAGATTATCCCACATGGTCATATATCTCAGCAATCAGCCACTTTGTATTACAAATATATTGTATCATTAGCATATATATATAGATCAAGAGAGAGAAAGTCTTCTAACTTGGCTCATTTTTTCTTACAAACACCTAACTCACTTTTCTCTCATCAAAATCCACGAAATAATGTAGTGTATCAGTCCCAAATAACAACCCCACGATCAACCATAACAAATCATAAGCATAGAATCAAGATTTGCTCATGGAAAGGTATAAAGCTAATCTTACAATCTGATTTTGAATGATATGTTAAAAGTTATGTTTGTGTGTTGTAACATGTTCTATGTAGTGTCTATAAGTGATCTGGGTTGGCACATGTTAGATCAATAACATCAAAGTGCTCGAAATTGAAGTTTTTCAAAATCTGGAAATTTTTGTTTTTATATCTGATAGTTAAATGTCAGTCCTCATAGATCTTTGTATGTTGTGTGTTTTTGTTATTTAAGTGTTTGATGTTGTAGTCTAGTATGAGATCTTTCATCTGGTACAAGAAGTAAAGTCAGATCTGCTGTAGATTTGAAGTTATGATCGGTCAAAACCCGTTGACCGGGCATGACCGGTCGAAATCTGGGTAAACCCAGAAAGTATGATCAGCGTCTGACAAGAACTTTTCAAGTCCGGATCTGTTAGGTTTTAAGTGATTTAATGTTTCTGTTTGTTACATGTTGTAGCTGGTAATGTGGAATGTAGATTTATGTCTTAATATCCCATAAAAAATCAACAGATCAATCGTGACAAGCAGTCAAAGTAGGCCATTTACACTGAATCGACATTTCTGGGAATTTCTAGAAATCATGAAGAACAGATTTCTGACATGGTTTGACCATGCCAGATCTTACACATGTTTTGAAGATAAAATGTTTTGATGTTATGAATTTGTACCTTGACATATATTCTATAGATTTGAGCCTTTAAACGACATAAATGATAAATAGAACACTTAGATTTTCGGGCATGAAAGTGGTTAGTTGAAGTTCTGGGTTTCTAAAGAAACCCAGATAATGTCTGACATGTATTTCTGCAGCTTAGATCTCCTTATTTTGATGTTGTATGTTCATGTTTGTGGTTGAAACTTGTAGTATTGCACGATTACTACAAGATCTGACCAAACGTATGCCCAGAATCATCACATTTTAAAACCTATTGATGGTCAAACCGGGTAGCTTAGTAACTAACATGATTTTTTGGCTTTCCATCAAGAACACCAAGAACACCTATAACGACGGTTCTATCGCTATAGGGCCCTTTTAGCGACAGTTTATTTAAGAAATTAATATATTAATTAAATAAATAAAAATAAATGGTCTTTAATTATGAAAAATACAAAATAAATTATTAAAAATTATTTAAAATTCTAAAAATTAGTTTTTAATTATTTTTAATATATTTCATAAATATTTAATATTTTTGGAATATTAAAAGTATTTAATTTATTTAATTATAATATTAAATAAATTATTTAAAAATAATTTTAATACATGAAAAATCAATTAAAATTATATTATGGTATAAGAAAATAATTTAAGTTAGTTTTGATAACTTTTAATATTTTGTGATGAATTTCATTAATTAATTAATATTAATGGTAATTAAGTTATTTAATAAATGTATTAAATAAATTATGAAAAATAGAATTAATGATATAAAAATTATAGAAAAATGATTTAAAGGTTATTTAAGTTATAAAAAATGACTTTTGATATTTTGTCATGAAAAATATTAATATTTTAATATTAAATGATATTAAATTTATTTAATACTTATATTAAATAAATTAGTTTAAAAATGATTTTAATATTAGAAAAATCATTTTAAATGAAAATAAATAGTTTAAAAATATTTTAAGTTATAAAAAAATAACTTTCAATATTTAAAGTTAAATTTCATTAATTAATTATTATTAATGATATTAAAGTTATTTAATAATTATATTAAATAAATTAGTTTAAAAATAATTTTAATATTATAAAAATCATTTAAAATGAAAAGAAAGTGTTTAAAGATATTTTAAGTTATAAAATATAACTTTTAATATTTAAGGGATAATTTCATTAATAATTTAATATTAATGATATTAATCTAATAATAAAGGATATTAAGTTTATTTAATAATTATATTAAATAAATTATTTTAAAATGGTTTTATTTATTTAAAAATCATTTAAAAAAGGAATTAAATGAATTAAAAATATATTAGGTTATACTTAATGACTTTTAATATTTTGATATGTAATACATTAATACTTTAATATTAATGATAATAGAATTGTTTAATATTTAAATCATTTAAATATGATTCCGAGGTTTGAAATTTATGATAAATCATAATAAATGTTTTAAAATTACTATAAGTCATTTAAAAATAATATGACCGATACGTACAGATATTGAACTATAGGATAGAGTATTAGACTCGATGATTACCCGATAAAGCTGTCGGTACACCGACATGTTTCAGAAATTGATCTATACTTAGATAATTTATTGAGATATGTTGTTATTTGTGATTCAATGGTTATTAAACCTATGTGCCAATGTGATTAGGGTATGTGCTGACTGCAATAAGCAGTGTTATGTGTTATAGTATGTTGTTCTAATCGAACGAATGATCTGATTAATGATAGGTCGTGAGATAAGCGATAAATCTAAATTACAAACTGTAAGCAGCGCTTCAGGCAAGTATCTTACCTTTGCATTTTTTTTATGCAATGGACATTAGTAAGAATGTTTTTAAATTATATTATTACTTTACAGATTATGAACCTTATATTATATAAGCTCATTGATTATCAACATGTTATTATATGATAATTCAGATATATATATTCTGTTCGTTAATTTCTTGAAATGGTTAAACAAGTGTCCCAACTTGGATAATCATTGTATTTCATCACATGTTGATATACCTTTGTCAATTACTCGTATACATATATGTTGAATTATAGATTATTGTTGAACAAGATAAAACCTTTGATTTAGAACCCAGACAAGTATGAACATCCCTATACGGGAAAACTTTTATGCGCCAAAGGCAGAACAGAGCGAACGATCCTATCGTTCGTGTAATGTAGTATTGATCAATACAGGGCCCATGAGAAGTACAACCTAACGCCCGTAAGTTATGACGGTTTACAAATGAATTTCTGTTTAACCATTTTGAAAATAAAAACAATGTCCATGCCATGTCACCTAAACCCTATTTATAGTCAATACGTAGTTTCAAAAATTTGAAAGAGATTTGTTATATTATTATTATCGGTTCAGAATACTTCACAACTATTGACTTGTTGTAGAAGAATAGTACAAAGAAAATATTTAAATTCTTTCATATTATATATATATATATATATATATATATATATATATATATATAATTGCTATTACTTCCTGGGCACTCAAATGCTCATCCTTGCTTAATTTAAATGTTTTCAGCTAAGTGTGAACGATCAGAGAGCTCTGCTAAGAACAAGGAAAAGGGAAAGGTTGCTGAATGAATGAATGAACGTTATCTTATGTAATAGTTTAATGTTATTAAGACAAGTATGATATATATTATCTATCATGGTTTGTAATGAATGTTTAAAGGTTACGTACTTGGGATTAGACTCTGATAAATGTGATTTAAGTTTGATATTTATATTATTGTTATTATTATTAGTATTATTCCGCTCATAGAAATGGTATCGTGATGAACTGAGTTCGGGTTTCAAGTACCTGAGTTCGGGGTCTTCACAGACCAGTTAGCTAAACTTTATATTAAGAAAATTATTTCCAAACATGGAGTACCAGTCTCGATTGTGTCAGATCGTGATCCACGATTCACATTGAACTTTTGGAGAAGTCTGCAAGAACAGCTGGGAACACAGTTGAAGTTGAGTACGACTTACCATTGTGAGGACCCCAAACTCGGGTACTTGAAACCCGAACTCGGTTCTTCACGATACCATTTCTATGAGCGAAATAATACTAATAATAATAACAATAATATAAAAGTCAAACTTAATTTACATAATTATCAGAGTCTAGCTCCCAAGTACGTAACCTTTAAACATTCATTACAAACTATGATAGATAATATATATCATACTTGTCTTAATAATACCAAACTATTACATAACATAGTAATTCGTTCATTCAGCAACCTTCCCTTTCCCTTTGTTCTTAGCAGAGCTCTCTGGTCGTTTACACTTAGTTGAAAATATTTAAATTTAAGCAAAGATGAGCATTTGAGTGCCCAGCAAGAAATATCAATTATATATATATATATATATATATATATATATATATATAAGCTGAAAGGATTTAAATATTTTCTTTGTACTATTCTTCTACAACAAGTCAATAGTTGTGAAGTATTCTGAACCGATAATAATAACATAACAACTCTCTTTCAATTTTTTTGAAACTACGTAATGACTATAACTGGGGTTATGGTGACATGTCATGAACATTGTATTTATTTTTGAAGAGGTTAAACAGAAATTCATCTGTGAACCGACATAACTTACGGGCACGGGGGGGTGATCAGCCCGTTATGCCCTGTATTGATCAATACTACATTACAAGAACGATAGGATCGTTCACTCTGTTCCGCCTTGGGCGCATAAAAGTTTTCCAGTGTAGGGATGTTCAAACTTGTATGGGTTCCAAATCAAAGGTTTTGTCTTGTTTCAACAATAATCTATAATTCAACATATATATATACGGGTAATTGATAAAGGTATATCAACATGTGATTAAATACAATGATTATACAAGTGGGGACACTTGTTTAACCATTTCTAGAAATTAACGAACAGAATATATGTATCTGAGTTACCATATACTAACATGTTGATAATCAATGAGCTTATATAATATAAGGTTAATAATCTGTACAGTAATAATATAGTTTAGAAACATTCTTACTCACGTCCTTTGCATAAAGAAAATGCAAAGGTTAGATATTTGCCTGAAGCGCTACTTACAGTTTGTAATTTAGATTTATCGCTTATCTCACGACCTATCATTAATCAGATTATTCGTTTGATTAGAACAATATACTATAATACATAACACTGCTTATTACAGTCAGCACATACCCTAATCACATTGGCACATAGATTTAACAACTATTGAATCACAAATAATCACTTATCTAATCACATTATCTAAGTCTAGATCAATTTTTGAAACATGTCGGTGTACCGACAATTTTATCGGGTATTTATCGAGTCTAAGACTCTATTCTGTAACTTAATATCAGTACGCATCAGTCATATTATTTTTAAATGACTTAATATAATTTTAAAACATTTATTATAATTTATCACGAAATTGCAAACATCGGAATCACATTAAAATGATTTAAATACTAATCAATTCTATTAACATTAATATTTAATTAGTATTAAACTATTAATGAAATCATTTCTAAAATATTAAAGTTATTTATAATAACTTGAAATACTTTTAAAGTATTAAAATTACCCTTAAATGATTTTTAAAACATTTAAAATCATTTCTAAATAATTATCATTATTATCAAAGTATTAATGTTCTATTTATCAAAATATTAAAAGTCATTATTCATAACTTAAAATATTTTAATTCATTTCTATCCCTCTTAAATGATTTTTAACTTAATAAAACCATTTTTAAACTATTTATTTAATATAATTATTAAATAAATTTAATATTTATTAATAATAATTTAATAATCATGAATATTAATTCATTAATGAAATTATCCTTTAAATATTAAAAGTTATATTTTATAACTTAAAATATCTTTAAACACTTTTTTTTTATTTGAAATGATTATTATAACATTAAAATCATTTTTAAACTAAATTATTTAATATAATTATTTAATAACTTTAATATCATTAATAATAATTAATTAATGAAATTTATCCTTAAATATTAAAAGTTATATTTTATAACTTAAAATATTTTTAAATACCTTATTATTATTTAAAATAATTTTTAATATAATAAAATCATTTTTAATCAATTTATTTAATTCATTTAGTAAATAAACTATTTACCATTAATATTTAAATATTAATGAAATTTATCATAAAATATTAAAAGTCATTAAAAATAACTTAAAATATTTTTTTATATCATAATATAATTTTTAATGATTTTTTCAATATTAAAATTATTTTTAAATAATTTATTTAATATTATAATTAAATAAATTAAATACTTTTAATATTTTAAAAATATTAAATATTTATGAAATATATTTAAAATAATAGAAAACTAATTTTTGAAATTTAAAATAATTTTTAATAATTTATTTTGTATTTTTAATAATTTAAAACTAATTTTTTCTTTTTTTTTATTAATATCCGGAAAATAATAAGCTGTCTGTCGCTAAAGGCCACCTATAGTGACAAAACTGTCGCTATAGGTGTTCTTCATGTTCTTGGCCAAACCCAGAAAATGCATGGCAGTGACCGAGTAGGCATGTTTGACCAAATATAACTTAATGTGTGTTATGTTTCTGAGCATGATATTAGTCAAAGCTTGTAGTGCTAGTGTAGGACTACAAGATCCAGCAACAAACATAACCAAACATTGCATAACCCAAGAGATCTGAGCCTCCAAAAGTGTTGCCAGAGGCTGTTCTTCATTTCTGGGTTACCCAGAAATGAAGAACAGTTCGAGCCTACATTTTTGGGCTTCCACAACTTGAAATCCGTATGACGTTTTTGTGATTTAAAAGTTCTGGATTGTAGAAAACATGTACGGCAATCGATCCATTACACAAATACACTTTAACATCATAAAAATCATAAGATCCGGTCCGGTCAAACCATGTCAGAAGACATGGTCATCAGTTTTCTGGGTTGCCCAGAAAACCGATCCCATGATCTTCTACTTGGTTTGACCAATCCACTACATTTTTTCTGGTTATCAATTAAGTGGTTTACGGCCATATATATGTAGTCCACATAACATATTATGATTTCATTACAACAACAACAAGAAAACAGCAAACATAAGAAAGATCAAGGCTCGTCAATGTATTGTCAGACGTTGTTCCTACGTTCTGGGTTACCCAGAATTCTACCCGGTCGTGGTCGGTCAACGACATTTGACCATCAATAGCTTGCAATATATGCATGATCTGGTCATGATACCAGTTCTAGAACACAGATCTCACAGCATACAACAAGATAAAACACTTAAACAACAAAAAAACTTAACATCCAGAGATCTACATGGTCTGACATTTGTTGTCAGACCACCAAAACAATTTTTTTTCCAGATTTTTCAAAACACTAATTTCGTGTATTTAAATGTTATGGATCTATCAAATACTAACCCAGATCACTTAATTAGACTCCACACCACATATATAACACACACAAAAAACAACATCAAACATGGAATCATGGACAAATTTTTCTAGGGTTGGTTTATACCTTCTTGAGCGATTTTGATTTCTATCTTTCTGATTTGTTAGGGATGGACGTGGGGCTTGATTATAGGACTGATATGCTACTGAAATTCAGAGGTTTGGGGCTTGAGAGAAAAAGTTTGAGTGTTGGACAAAATGTAAGTAACAAAAATGAATTTCTCTCTCTTCAATCCTATTTATAGACCTACATGGTGCATGCATTGGCTGATTGCTGGCTTGTTTGCTGTCAATTGAAGCATGTGGAGTTGTTAAAGTGGTTCACCCACTCTTCCTATTGTCAAACTCTACTAATATAGCCAAATAATGCATTAGGGGCAAAATGGTCAATTGATAAATCATTTAATGGCAAAATTGGAACTTGACAAACCCTTAGGGTTTAACCCTAAGGTTTAGCACAAAATGAAGGATTTTCCCACTAGGGTTTACACAAAATAAAAATTAAATAAATTTTAGTTTCTAAAATTTTGAAATTAGGATTTTCTAATTATGATTAATCTTCTAATTACTTTATACATGAACATTAGGGTTTAATATCATATAATTATCAATAACATTGCTAAAATAGCAATTAAGGTTTACAATTTTGGTAATTAGAGTTACTAAAATATAATTAGGTTTTTTAATTATCAAATTAGGGTTTCCAAAATTAGCAATTGAAATTATAATACTTGCTAATTAATCACTTTAACATAATTACAACCAATCTCGAACTCTAATTTAAATTTCAAATTAGGGTTCCTTATTTCCTAAAATTATTTAGGGTTTCTAGATTATAATTAGGGTTTTCTAAAAAAATTAGGGTTTCTAGAATTTTAATTAGGGTTCACCTAATTAATACATTTAATACATGACATAAATTATATAACACACTTATAAAACAATCTTGCACTCTAATTTGGATCTCAATTTAGGGTTTAGCATTATTACTAGGGTTTGATCATAATACACCGTAATTGACCTACCATTATCAATACGGAAATACAGTACATATTCATAGCACTGAAAAATCAAAATATAATTAATATTATTTTATTATTCTCATACCTTGACAATAATCCAAAATTAGGGTTTGGATTCCATATCTGATTTATTCTTCATATTTAACCTTAATAATTAAGGTAAAATATTTACTTTAATAATCCATACTAAAATTCATATAATAAAATAATAATTATTATTATTTTAAAAAATCACGTCATATATTATTTAAATAATATATGATTATATTTTCATGAAAAATAATTAATAAAAATATTTATAATATAAAATTAATTATTATAAGAATGTACTTTATAAAATCAATAATTCTAAAATAAAATTTTTTGTAAACATTTATGTAATAAATATATTTTTATTTACCACATAAATACACACACACACACACACACACACACACACACACACACACACATATATATATATATATATATATATATATATATATATTATCTTGTACAAATTCTCATCCTTAATATATAAAAAAAAAAATTATACGCAAAATTTCTTATTTATTTATGGAGAAAATATCGCGTTGTTACATTCACCCTCCCTTATAAAGATTCTGTCCCCGAAATCACCGTTTTAAAAACCTATACATACACGGCACATAGCATACATAATCATTGCAAGCAGATCTCGATCAATTTTGATCGAACTGATCTTTAACTATTCACACAAAGCTTGTCTTTCTGATTACACGGAAAAATTTGGTTTCTAAAAGAACTCAAATTCCTCCACAAAATTTTTTTATAAAATAATTTACTATATATAGGAAAATCATGCATAAGAAAATAAAAGGCATACGAATAATACCTGGAGTTGCATTGCCAGCTGTTGCCGTGTCCTGGACTGTCATGTTGTAGACCCTTGCCGTAGATTTTATCGGCTTGCTTGACGAAGTCGGTCCCGTGATTGCTAACGTCCCACTGCCAATGCCCATGTTCACACTTCCTGTGACCCTCCTCTTCGGACAATCTTTCACCCTGTGCTCTGTCGATCCGCACATAAAACATCCACTATTCATCCTAGGATTGGGGCAGTTGGGAGAGATATGGCCCTCCTGCCCGCACTTGTAACAAACAAACTTTCCTTTCAAACACTCCCCCGAGTGATTCTTCCCACATGTCTTACATGGCACTATCTGTTTCTTAACACCTTCCTGTTTCACTTGTACACTTGAAAAACTGATCACCTTCCTCTTGCTATCTCCACTCCTGCTCCCACTATTAACTCCTACTTTTCCAGCTCCTTCGGTCTTACCCTTATTCTTCCTCTCCTTATTATAAACGCTCATGGCCTCACTTCCCTCCTCAGCTATGATCGTTTTCTCCATGAGTGCTGCAAATGTAGGAATTTGCAACACCGCCACTTTGTTGTAGAGCCAGGGTTTCAATCTCAGCTCAAACCTTCTCGCTTTCCTAGCCTCCGTATCGACTTGATGCGGGGCAAACCTAGCTAACTCATTGAATTTGGCGGCGTATTCAGACACCGTCATATTCTCTTGCTTCAACTCTAAAAATTTAACCTCCATCCTCGCCTGCATACTTGGTGAAAAATAGTTTTCGAAAAACAAAGTTTTAAATCTATCCCATGTGACTACACCTTCTCCTGCCCTAGCCTGATTTGCTTCCTACCAAAAATTTGCTTCCCCCTTCATCATGTAGGTGGCAAAAGTAGTCTTCTACCCCTCATCTACCCTAGCTACCACAAACGCTTTTTCAATTTCCTTAACCCAAGTTTGAGCTTCTACAGGGTCAGTTGTACCTTTGAATTTCGGTGGTCCTACAGCCTTAAAGTCTTTGAAGTTCGCTAAGCGGTTGTCCGGCTGGTTTCCAGCGACTGGTATTCGCCGTTGCATAGCCTGAGCTAACATGTTCGCAAATTGCTGCATTGGATCTGGTTGTTGTTCTCCCTCAACGTTGTTGACAGATTCCTCTGCCCTTTGATTGCGAGTTCGACTTCTTGGCGGTATTATCTGATTGAATAAAATCATAATTTTAATCTTACATTCTAAACCTTATCACATAAGTTTAATATTTTAAACTTATTTCATCATTTCTAAAATATAGATTCATATTCATTTAACGAATATTTTACATATCATAGCACAAAATGCTTTGAACTTCAGCTATCCCTTTATGACCACAAAAGTCGGGATTTACAGTCTTGACTTAATACAAAAGTTGGAAACATTTCATTACACAGACATACTTATCATATATATTATATTAAACACACCTACACAACAGAACCTATACTACCTATTTATTACACCTTTTCCTTGGACACTCTCTCGCCTGATGACCTTCTATACCACAGACATAACATACTCCTTTTTTATAGTTAGGACAGTATAGAGTAGTATGTCCTTCTTAACCGCACAGATAACAAATTCTTTTCCATTTCTTCTTATTGGATTTTCCTAAGTCATAGTCTTCTATCTTTCTTTTCCCCTTCTTGTCTGGAGCTGCACACGATGTGTTACTTGTGGCTCCCATTTGACTAATTTGGATTTTAAGCTTATCTTGTCCTTCCATTGTTTCTATTAACGCTTGACGCAACTAACTATTCAACAGCTTTTCTATCTCCCACAGCCTTTCCAGAGAAGAAACCTTGTTCTTCAGATTCTGCACCTCTGTTGATGCTTGATCAGCTTCAATTTTAGTGTCTAAAATGCTATCTGTCAATTCCACCATCTTCGGATCTGGTACTATGTTTTCCACAATAACCACATCTTCTGAGTTATTTTTATTGTGAGCCTCTATGTCAGCTATCGACTTCGGTATTGGCTCCTTCTTTACGATCCGTGGGTATTCTAATCCTTTTTCACCCGACATCTACACATATAAATTATCTTGATTAGTATATAGTATATACACACAGTAAACAATAGTTTTATATGAGTTATCTTTTATTTTGTTTAACGACGAATTCATTCAATTCATCTCTTTTTAAACTCTATATGAGTTATTTATATTTTCAACGTTTTCCTTTGTTCTAAGGTTATAGCCTAAGGTCTAACCCACCTAAGGTTTTTAACCCTAAGCTCTAATACCAACCTGTGAGGACCCCAAACTCGGGTACTTGAAACCCAAACTCGGTTCTTCACGATACCTTTTCTATGAGCGGAATAATACTAATAATAATAACAATAATATAAAAGTCAAACTTAATTTACATAATTATCAGAGTCTAGCTCCCAAGTACGTAACCTTTAAACATTCATTACAAACCATGATAGATAATATATATCATACTTGTCTTAATAATACCAAACTATTACATAACATAGTAATTCGTTCATTCAGCAACCTTCCCTTTCCCTTTGTTCTTAGCAGAGCTCTCTGGTCGTTCACACTTAGCTGAAAACATTTAAATTTAAGCAAGGATGAGCATTTGAGTGCCCAGCAAGCAATAGCAATTATATATATATAAGCTGAAAGGATTTAAATATTTTCTTTGTACTATTCTTCTACAACAAGTCAATAGTTGTGAAGTATTCTGAACCGATAATAATAACATAACAACTCTCTTTCAATTTTTTTGAAACTACGTAATGACTATAACTGGGGTTATGGTGACATGTCATGAACATTGTTTTCATTTTTTGAAGAGGTTAAACAGAAATTCATCTGTGAACCGACATAACTTACGGGCACGGGGGGGGGGGGGGGGTGATCAGCCCGTTATGCCCTGTATTGATCAATACTACATTACAAGAACGATAGGATCGTTCACTCTGTTCCGCCTTAGGCGCATAAAAGTTTTCCCGTGTAGGGATGTTCAAACTTGTCTGGGTTCCAAATCAAAGGTTTTGTCTTGTTTCAACAATAATCTATAATTCAACATATATATATATATATATATATATATATATATATATATATATATATATATATATATATATATATACGGGTAATTGACAAAGGTATATCAATATGTGATTAAATACAATGATTATCCAAGTGGGGACACTTGTTTAACCATTTCTAAAAATTAACGAACAGAATATATGTATCTGAGTTACCATATACTAACATGTTGATAATCAATGAGCTTATATAATATAAGGTTAATAATCTGTACAGTAATAATATAGTTTAGAAACATTCTTACTCATGTCCATTGCATAAAGAAAATGCAAAGGTTAGATACTTGCCTGAAGCGCTGCTTACAGTTTGTAATTTAGATTTATCGCTTATCTCACGACCTATCATTAATCAGATCATTCGTTCGATTAGAAAAATATACTATAATACATAACACTACTTATTACAGTCAGCACATACCCTAATCACATTGGCACATAGATTTAACAACTATTGAATCACAAATAATCACTTATCTAATCACATTATCTAAGTCCAGATCAATTTCTGAAATATGTCGGTGTACCGATAACTTTATCGGGTATTTATCGAGTCTAAGACTCTATTCTGTAATTTAGTATCAGTACGCATTAGTCATATTATTTTTAAATAACTTAATATAATTTTAAAACATTTATTATAATTTATCACGAAATTTCAAACATCGGAATCACATTAAAATGATTTAAATACTAATCAATTCTATTATCATTAATATTTAATTAGTATTAAACTATTAATAAAATCATTTCTAAAATATTAAAGTTATTTATAATAACTTGAAATACTTTTAAAGTATTAAAATTACCCTTAAATGATTTTTAAAACATTTAAAATTATTTCTAAATAATTATCATTATTATCAAAGTATTAATATTCTATTTATCAAAATATTAAAAGTCATTATTCATAACTTAAAATATTTTAATTCATTTCTATCCCTCTTAAATGATTTTTAACTTAATAAAACCATTTTTAAACTATTTATTTATTATAATTATTAAATACATTTAATATTTATTAATAATAACTTATTAATCATTAATATTAATTCATTAATGAAATTATCCTTTAAATATTAAAAGTTATATTTTATAACTTAAAATATCTTTAAACACTTTATTTTCATTTAAAATGATTATTATAACATTAAAATCATTTTTAAACTAAATTATTTAATATAATTATTAAATAACTTTAATATCATTAATAATAATTAATTAATGAAATTTATCCTTAAATATTAAAAGTTATATTTTATAACTTAAAATATTTTTAAATACCTTATTATTATTTAAAATGATTTTTAATATAATAAAATCATTTTTAATCAATTTATTTAATTCATTTAGTAAATAAATTATTTACCATTAGTATTTAAATATTAATGAAATTTATCACAAAATATTAAAAGTCATTAAAAATAACTTAAAACATTTTCTTATATCATAATATAATTTTTAATGATTTTTTCAATATTAAAATTATTTTTAAATAATTTATTTAATATTATAATTAAATAAATTAAATACTTTTAATATTTTAAAAATATTAAATATTTATGAAATATATTTAAAATAATAAAAAACTAATTTTCGAAATTTAAAATAATTTTTAATAATTTATTTTGTATTTTTAATAATTTAAAACTAATTTTTTCTATTTTTTTTTATTAATTTTCAGAAAATAATAAGCTGTGTGTCGCTAAAGGCCACCTTTAGTGACAAAACTGTCGCTATAGGTGTTCTTCATGTTCTTGGCCAAACCCAGAAAATGCATGGCAGTGACCGAGTAGGCATGTTTGACCAAATATAACTTAATGTGTGTTATGTTTCTGAGCATGATATTAGTCAAAGCTTGTAGTGCTAGTGTAGGACTACAAGATCTAGCAACAAACATAACCAAACATTGCATAACCCAAGAGATCTGAGCCTCCAAAAGTGTTGCCAGAGGCTGTTCTTCATTTCTGGGTTACCCAGAAATGAAGAACAGTTCGAGCCTACATTTTTGGGCTTCCACAACTTGAAATCCGTATGATGTTTTTGTGATTTAAAAGTTCTGGATTGTAGAAAACATGTACGACAATCGATCCATTACATAAATACACTTTAACATCATAAAAATCATAAGATCCGGTCCGGTCAAACCATGTCAGAAGACATGGTCATCAGTTTTCTGGGTTGCCCAGAAAACCGATCTCATGATCTTCTGCTTGGTTTGACCAATCCACTACATTTTTTCTAGTTATCAATTAAGTGGTTTACGGCCATATATATGTAGTCCACATAACATATTATGATTTCATTACAACAACAATAAGAAAACAGCAAACATACGAAAGATCAAGGCTCGTCAATGTATTGTCAGACGTTGTTCCTACGTTCTGGGTTACCCAGAATTCTACCCGGTCGTGGTCGGTCAACGACATTTGACCATCAATAGCTTGCAATATATGCATGATCTAGTCATGATACCAGTTCCAGAACACAGATCTCACAGTATACAACAAGATAAAACACTTAAACAACAAAAAAACTTAACATCCTGAGATCTGCATGGTCTGACATTTGTTGTCAGACCACCAAAATAATTTTTTTTCCAGATTTTTCAAAACACTAATTTTGTGTATTTAAATGTTATGGATCTATCAAATACTAACCCAGATCACTTAATTAAACTCCATACCACATATATAACACAAAAAATAACATCAAACATGGAATCATGGACAGATTTTTCTAGGGTTGGTTTATACCTTCTTGAGCGATTTTGATTTCTATGCTTTTGATTTGTTAAGGATGGACGTGGGGCTTGATTATGGGACTGATATGCTACTAAAATTCAGAGGTTTGGGGCTTGAGAGAAAAAGTTTGAGTGTTGGACAAAATGTAAGTAACAAAAATGAATTTCTCTCTCTCTTCAATCCTATTTATAGACCTACATGGTGCATGCATTGGCTGATTGCTGGCTTGTTTGCTGTCAATTGAAGCATGTGGAGTTGTTAAAGTGGTTCACCCACTCTTCCTATTGTCAAACTCTACTAATATAGCCAAATAATGCATTAGGGGCAAAATGGTCAATTGATAAATTATTTAATGGCAAAATTAGAACTTGGCAAACCCTTAGGGTTTAACCCTTAGGGTTTAACACAAAATGAAGGATTTTCCCACTAGGGTTTACACAAAATAAAAATTAAATAAATTTTAGTTTCTAAAATTTTGAAATTAGGATTTTCTAATTATGATTAATTTTCTAATTACTTTATACAGGAACATTAGTGTTTAATATCATATAATTATCATTAACATTGCTAAAATAACAATTAGGGTTTACAATTTTGGTAATTAGAGTTACTAAAATATAATTAGATTTTCTAATTATCAAATTAGGGTTTCCAAAATTAGCAATTGAAATTATAATACTTGCTAATTAATCACATTAACACAATTACAACCAATCTCGAACTCTAATTTAAATTTCAAATTAGGGTTCCTTATTTCCAAAAATTATTTAGGATTTCTAGATTATAATTAGGGTTTTCTAAAAAAATTAGGGTTTCTAGAATTTTAATTAGGGTTTACCTAATTAATACATTTAATACACGACATAAATTATATAACACACTTATAAAATAATCTTGCATTCTAATTTGGATCTCAATTTAGGGTTTAGCATTATTACTAGGTTTTGATCATAATACACCGTAATTGACCTACCATTATCAATACGAAAATACAGTACATATTCATAGCACTGAAAAATCAAAATATAATTAATATTATTTTATTATTCTCATACCTTGACAATAATCCAAAATTAGGGTTTGGATTCCATATCTAATTTATTCTTCATATTTAACCTTAATAATTAAGGTAAAATATTTACTTTAATAATCTATACTAAAATTCATATAATAAAGTAATAATTATTATTATTTTAAAAAATCACTTCATATATTATTTAAATAATATATGATTATATTTTCATGAAAAATAATTAATAAAAATATTTCTAATATAAAATTAATTATTATAAGAATGTACTTTATAAAATCAATAATTCTAAAATAAAATTATTTGTAAACATTTATGTAATAAATATATTTTTATTTACCACTTAAATACATACATATATATATATATATATATATATATATATATATATATATATATATATATATTATCTTGTACAAATCCTCATCCTTAATATATATAAAAAAAAATTATACGCAAAATTTCTTATTTATTTATGTAGAAAATATCGGGTTGTTACAACCATCCACAAATCGATGGACAGAGCTAGAGAATAATTCAGACGTTAGAAGATATGCTAAGATCTTACGTCATGGATTTCAAGGGTAGTTGGGATGATCATCTACCATTAGTAGAGTTTGCGTATAACAACAGTTATCATGCAAGCATAGGTATGGCGCCTTACGATGCTTTGTACGAAAGGAAATGCAGAACACCATTATATTGGGATGAAGTGGGAGAACGCCGAATGCTAGGACCAGAATTGGTGCAGCAGACAGCGGATGTCGTAAAGTTGATACGAATGCATCTAGTAGCAGCTCAAGATAGATAAAAGAAATTTATAGATTTGCTTCGAGTAAATAGAGAATTTGAAGTAGGCTCGTATGTATTTCTAAAGGTATCTCCCTGGAAAGGAAAGATACACTTTGGAAAGAAGGGAAAGTTAAGTCCCAGGTTTATAGGACCTTTTGAAATATTAGAAAAGGTAGGAGGGGTAGCTTACGTGTTAGCCTTACCTCCAGACCTAGAATGAATACATAGCGTGTTTCACGTATCTGTATTACGTCCTTATATGCCGAATTATAAGCACGTAATTGAGTATGAGCTTATTCATATTGAGAAGGACTTAACGTACGAAGAGATGATGATTCAAATCATTGATAGAAAAGAGCAAGTTCTGCGGAACAAAGTTATACCTTCCGTAAAGGTGTTATGGAAGAACCACGATGCTGAAGAAGCAACGTGAGAATTAGAAGAAAAGATGGAAAAGAATTACCCTCAATTGTTTGTGTAATTTTTTTTAAAGCTAGATTTTGGGGACAGAATCCTTATAAAGGGGAGAGAGTGTAACGCCCCAGAAAATCGAACAATTTGTAAAATAATTTTATTTGATTTAATAATGAAAAAAATTATATTATATGTTATTATTATGTATTAGTAAATTGGATGTCATTCTATAACCTAGAATCGTCGAAAAGTCGTAGTATTTCGACTACGTGGAGGAATACCATTAATCAGAATGATACCTGACACCACATCCTTAGACTATACAACATCTTGCACAATAATATGGAAAGTCCTCGCAGTAGGTTGGCTTGACTATGCTGGACCATTGATAGTCAATGTACCACCACCGTTGTTTCCCTTTCCTCCACATGCACTTCCCGCTGGCTTTTTAGGGCAGTCACGAGCCATGTGATCCTCCAAACCGCAGGTAAAACATGCTCCTTTTTTTAGGCTAAAATAGTTTGGTGCAATGTGTCCCTCCTGACCACAGTTGAAATACACCCGCTTTCCCTTCAAACACACCCCAGTGTGGTTCTTCCCGCACATCGCACAAGCTTCAAACTTTTTCTTTTGTTGTCCCCCCGCAGTCGAATTCTCGCTCCACTTCCTCTTCTGATTTTTACTTCCAACGTTACTTCCACCAGCCTTATTTTCATTCTCATTCTTCCTCTTCTTCTGTTCTTGATTGTACTTGGTCAAGGCATCGCTTCCACCTTATGCGATAATTGCCTTTTCCAGTACAGCCGCAAATGTATTTAACTGGAACATTAAAACCTTAGTATAAAGTCAGGGCTTCAATCCTTGTTCGAACCTTCTCGCCTTACGCTCGTCGGTATTGACTTGATAAGTGGCAAACCTTGCCAACTCATTAGACTTCGCAACATATTCTGGCACCGTCATGGTCCCTTATTTCAGCTCCAAAAATTGCAGCTCCAACTGATTCCGAGAACTCGTTGGAAAGTACATTTTGAAAAACATCTCCTTAAATCTATCCCACGTTATCACTCCTTGTCCCCCGCGAACCTTATTTACCTACCACCAGTAGCTAGCTTCAAACTTCAGCATGAATGTTGCGAACACAGTCTTCTGATCTTCGTTAACTCTGGCAACGTCGAACACCTTCTCTGTAACGCGCCAGAAAATTGAACAATTTGTAAAATAATTTTATTTGATTTAATAATGAATAAAATCATATTATGTGTTAGTAAGTTGGATGTCGTTTTATATCCTAGAAACGTCGAAAAGTCGTAGTATTTCGAGTACGTGGAGGAATTAAAGTGTTTAAATTTCTAAGACGAAAATAAAAGTTTTTCGAGAAATTTTCTGAAAACACTATTCATTAATTTCTGCTCAGGAATTATTTTTGAACTTCCGAGAAATACGTAATGATAGAATATCGAGGTGAGATGGTTATGTAATAATAATTTAAGTATGGAAAACGTATATGCGGACTTAATCTGAGAACGTTAGGGAAAATAAAGTGTTAGAAGCTAATGTGATGATCGTATGATACGTATGTATTGTACGAGGTAATGAATACGAGTATGATATGAAGTATTATACGAGTATGTATGAATGATGGTATATCGTATATTATGAATTAATATACGAGTTAGAATACGAGAATAATACGTAGAGTATACGTTCTAAGGTTTTAAGCCAAATGAGATGGACTTATAGTATTGTGTAACAATTTGTGAAGTCCAATAGAAGTTAATGTGCAAGCCCATGTGTGAGTAATGTTAAAGCCCAAGTGGTTATTAAAGTAAAGTCCAAAGTAAATTAATGCAAGCCCAAGAGCTTAAGTTAAGTTAATTAAACCTAAGCCCAAGCTATTGACCCAATAGGTTAGGGTTACCTATGGGGCAACCCATGATCATATGGTTAATCTTGGTGACCAAGATAATAATGTGATGGCCAAGTAATTAGTGTATTGAGCAAGATAACTTAATTGCTAAGTAATAAATAGTATGGAGGTGTAATAAAGAGGTGGGATTGGCTATTGTCTATTATACCCTAACTTAGGAAATCCTATAAATAGCAAGCTTAGGATTTCATTTGTTGTTTGTTAATTTTCACCAACAAGTTAAGTGCTTAATTGTTAGAGAGAATAAGCAATAATAAGCTAGACTTTCATTTGTTAGAAAAGAAGAAGAAAGCTTGTTCATCAAGGGTAAGCCTTCTATGTCATTATTCTTTCATCTCTATCATTGTAGGTTGATAAGAGAAGTGTGGATTAATAGACATGTATGCTAAGAAATGATAAGAATGAATAATCTAAAGACTTAAGTCTTAATAAGCTATGAATAAGCACTTTGTTCATAGATAAGTCGTGAATAAGCACTTTGTGCTGAGAAAATGCCATGACCTACTGGAGTTTGGCGCCGCAGAGTTTGGCCCGATGTACTGAAGTTGGCCCCGCAGCGCCGGAACAGGGGTAAACCTACTGAGGAGTCGCGCCACGGCGTGGGTCAAGGAAGGGAAGCTGGCGCCGCAGTGCTAGCCTTAGGATTTCCTCAATAAGAAGAGTTTGTAAGTAGAGAAAGAAAGTAAACTAATTAGTAATAAACTAAAGCTTGAAGTAACACTGTTTAAAACCTTGTTAAACCTTAAGTATGATAACTAAAGGTTGAAGATAATCAATCGAATATGAACGTAATGACAATGTAAACTATAACAGCAAGTCGAAACCAATAGTAACAAATCTAATACATGATTAGATGGAGAATAAGGGTAAGATTCATTAGGAACCATGTATATTTATTCATGACCTAATGTGTTATGTTATGTGATCATCTACTGTAGAGACCTTAAAGACTTAAAGTAAACGTGTAATAACAGTAGTAGACGCTGAAGGCAAGTGTTCTAACCCTTGTCTCAGTTCAATTTGGAAAACCTTTGTGATTCATGTATTCTTACGCATGAATTGATGTATGATAAAGTCGAAGCCAATTCTTTTGGCTAGACTTACGATATGTTGGATTTCTTATAATCTATCAAAGTATTGTCAATGTTTTGCCAAATTATTTGGTGTGGTTTTCAAATGAAGACTGAGTATGCTAGACAAATGTTTTGTCATCAAACGACAGATACGCGAGGTTGCCACAACTTAATCGTACATATGTTTAAAGAATGTAGTGTTGATCAACATAGAGTACTATAGGTTGATCACCTAAATGTGCTCATACGTAATGTCGAACTTATGTACTTAGTGTCGGGTTGTCCTTTTTCAAAGAAAGTATGAAATACTCATGGTCTTGGACTGGAATTGATGTTTTACCAAATATTGTCATTGTAAAATGTTTTGAAGGAAAAGAGAAGTGCTATTTTGAATTATCGATAATACTTCATAACTATTGCTCAGTTATTGAAGATATATGATTTATATGATTCAAGCATATTGTTAAATGGAATTGTTGTACTTATTGAACTAGTTGTGCTCACTCTTGCTTGAACCATATGAATGCAGCTAAGACCGAATTGTTAAATGTTAAATGGAATTGTTAAATGTTTTGAAGGAAAAGAGAAGTGCTATTTTTAATTGTTGTACTTATTGAACTAGTTGTGCTCACTAGTTGTGCTCACTGTAGCTTACCTATGTAAGAGTATAGGTTTAATGTTGTAATGTATTTGATATTATGACAAAGAACTTATATAATGGTTATAAAGAACCTGGGAAGGGAATATTATTTTGGAATATATAAAAGACATTCATTCTTTTGAGGCATTTCAATTAAATGTATGTGTGAACTATAGCACCGTGTAGCACCATCTGTCGGGTTGGAAGATACCCAGATTTGGGGGCGTCACATTCTCCATTTCCATGATCCAGGTTTGGGCTTCCACTCGATTCATAAACCCTTGAAACTCTTGCGGTCCAACCGCTTTGAATTCCTTGAAGGTCGTGACTTGAGCTTGAGGTTGATTCGCAAGTGCTCCCATTAACAAAGTTGCTAACTGCTGAACCATGTTAGCATTGGCCTTGTTATTATTGTTAGTAGACCCCTCAGGAGGTGGTTGTTGGTGTGGTTGTCTTCTTCTAGGAGGCATTTTCTGTTAAAATATACGTTCATTAGTTTATTACTCAACTTTTTGAGTATTTGAAGTTTAACTTAAATATTCTAAGATTAAAGCTATAACACATAACATTTCAAATAAATTTTGATATTTTATTCATTCATAGCGTTTTAAAAAATAATAAAGATAGCACATCTGCTATCAACATCCACTTTCCTGAACTAGACAAAGTTTTAGAATTACATATTCATACTATCCCTTTATTCATCTCAAAATAAGGGATTAAAATTTATTTATTCACATAATTAACCACATATTATTATCATTCTTATTCTTTCTATCTAGTCATATTAAGACGTCGAGAGGCTTCTCTACGCTCTTCCTCCATAATACGATACGCCATCCTACGATCCATCATGAACCACGACGAATCTTCAAGCTGAGGTGGGTAGTAAAAGACTTGATCTTGGGCCCTATCAATCGCAGAATTAAAGGCATGATCCATTTCGTTCATTTTTGCTTTCTTCGTTTGGACCTTAGCTTCAGCACGCTCTGCACAATGAGTCGCCTTCATCCAAGCGTCCTCTGCTCTTGCACGCTTAGTTGATTCCTCTTTCAAGTCATCTTTTAACTTCTCCACATCAGTCTTCATCTTCTCGTTTACTGCCAACAGATCTTCATGTTGACCCTTTGTATGAACTAGGTCCCACTCTGTGTTTCCAAGTCATGAGTCGAGTTCCTGAATCTCCACATTCTTCTGCTCTATCGTAGCGTGATACATCTCAACCAACTCCTTCAGCTCCTCAACCTTGTCCTGTAATTCTATGTTATGGTCGTACAGTGCATCATACATCTCAGCTGATATGGAGTTTGGTGGAAACTCCACATGATCCTCTTCCTCATCATCCTCTAAACTATCCTCCTCGGGATCGGTCATAGACTCATCCTCCTGGATCAACTGTTCTCGCACAACGTGGATATCCCGGGGTTCGTCATCTCTAGGTATCTGAGGTATCAATTCCCTAGCTGGACCGGATCCTCCTTTATCAGACATCCTGACAACAAAATATTTTTAAGTTTATTTATTATGACATTCTTCGATACTCGCGAGCATATAAGTTATTAACACATAGCACATAATGTATTTTATTGTTTAGCTTCAATGGATGCCTTAATCCATTCCTTAAAACTCGATAAGAGTTTGACACCACTATGTTTTCTGTCTTCCTTAAAGGTTACTTCCTAAGGTTCCCCACCTAAGGTTCATAACCTAAATCTTTGATACTAACTTGTGACACTCCCAAATCCGGATACTTCATTCCCACAGGATTTGGTGCTCACTATCAAAAATAATTACATCTAACTACCCATAATAAAGGATAAAGACATAAAATAACTTAAACAATAATTTTTTCCCTTAAAGGGTTACATCATCTCAAAAACAATCCCATGTAATTTAACCTTAAATTATTACATAAGTTTGCGGAATACATTATAGAATAAAATAAGTCTTATAACATAATTCACTTAAATGAATTCTCATAAATCTTCAACACTTGGACATCTTGCCCTTTCCTTTGCTAGTAGATGGCTCATCAACCTTCTCAACTTTAGCTGCAATGTTAAATGCAAGAGTGAGCAAACAATTGCTCACTGATATAGAGAGTAGCAACAATAATAACATGAGAGTGAACAACGAATGCTGAACAATGGTGAACTTGTTCTACGAATCAAAAATAGAAAACAAGTTTGAACTTTAATATTTGAGGGTCTTAAGACCACGAACTATGTCCCCGATTTTTAGGTGTTATTATCCAACCTTAACAATCATTTAGACTATACAGACCCTTCTTTACGTACTTAGGGGGATCAACCCTTTGTACCATGTATTGTGCATAAACATCTAAACGTTACACGTACAAAATCCCCTATGTTAGGGTTGTTCATCTCAGTTTGGATTTAGAATTTCCGCACTAAAAAACGTTTAGTTTGGAACTAGCTTATCAGTGGTTCTAGAATTTTTGAACACTATTCAATTACAGACCAATTCAATCAATAAAAGTTTGCTTACTAGTTGAAGGTTCAACACAATAATATAGAATTGAACAAGGTTATCTAAGTCAAAGATCAAATAATAGAAATGTACAATTGAGTAGACATGGTATACATGCAAAGTACTATATTCAAAAGAGTTAGAACAATCTCATTTGAATCAATGTATTAGAACAATATATACTTTGAATAACAATAACAAGACTTAGGAAAGTGGAACTCGCTCGATGTAACGAACTAGATTACAAGAGCTTATACAATCATACACGAGATAGAATCAATAGGCTTGCTCAACTTTAATGTAAAATTTAGGAATAGAAAGCTTACTGGACATAAAAGATAACATAGCTATGAAACTTGCATTCATTAATAAAAGAATGAAGTTAGGAAACTTGCCTTGTATGTAAGCTACACAAGTATAATAATGTTCTCCAATTACCCTACATATATCATTGAAATCTCAATAACAATTACTTATATCATCATTAGCTTTACAGGTTTAACCCAGCATTTAAGTCATACCCTTAACTTAACATCTAACCATGTAGGTTACCCATTTTAGTGAATCTTAAATCTCACTACAAACTAACATAACCCTTATCATTGATCTCTAACTTTTGTAAACATTACCTTTGTTCATTACCAAACTTATTCAAGTGATAAATTAAAATCTCCATATTTTGGTATTACATTATACTACAAATCTGTTATTGTATGTCATGCTATGATTTTACATCCTTATCATACATGCCAAACTAGATTAGGTTCACATACTACGGTCTACAAATAATCAGAATTCACTGTCTAGGCTCAGGGCACGGCGCAGCTGCGCTGCCCCAAGCCTTGGCACCGACGCTTCTGCGCTGGTGCAAAAATGCAGAAGACCAACGGCGCAGCTACGCCGTTTCTACCTGCGGTACTGTAGCAGCTCTGTTCTGCACCAACACACCAAACATGATATTCATCAAACTAACAACACAAACACTACATATACTCAATTTTAAAGATTCAAAACCACAATTTTCCCAATTTCTCCGCTTTTTACACTTTTAGCGAATTCGATCGCCACGACTTCATTTTTTAACCAATTGACATAATTCAAACTACGACGTTTTCATTTCTTAACATACTAACACAATCTAACACTAATTTACAGAAAATATGTAAGACCCCAAATTTTATGAAATAAAAGTATTCACTTTTTCTTATAATTACTATTCAGTAAATGGTTAAATTGAATAAAAGTTAAGTTAAAGGTGATATATGCATTGTTGTCGGGAAATATTCGTTTGGTCGTGGAATATTCTTTCTGTCGGGAAATATTCGTACGATGGAGCAGTCATTTGTGGGCCCTATAACGAAAAACGGTCGGATGAAGAAAACGATAAGTTTGAGTTTTTATAAATAACAGCGTAATGGTTACCGTTAATTCTGTTGGAATACCCGATGGTTAAAATACAGTAATACGCGTGGTTGTACAGTAGCACACGGTATTGCATAGTATTTTTGAATTATTGATTCTTACGTAAGAAGACATTACTTAATAATTGTTACAGTAATTACTGTTCAATATTTTATTTTATTGATTCAATAATTGCTACGTTGATATTTTATATTATTATTATTTCAATAATTGTAAATGTACGGTATCTCCATTATCAGATCAATAATTCATATTATTTGAATAATATTGTTAGATAATATTATTGGTAATGTCTAAGGAGAGGTTTGGTCACCTAATTGCGCGCCAGTAAGGAGAAATTCTTATCGGAAAGCCCCCTCTTTCTTGAGAACGACCTGGTAGCCATAATTGTGATTCTTTAATATTATTTGTGAATAATTAATTATTAATTTATATGATAAGGAAATATATATTTTTATATGGATATAAATGAAGGAATTAATGCTGAGGTGTTTTATCAGTATTTTGTCGAAACGAAGAATGAAATTTAGAAATTTTTAGAAAATTAGTTTATTACTTGATTTTGTAAAATCCATAACTCTTTGTGTATAATGAGTTAGGAGATGAGCTATATATCAAAAGAAAGCCCTGGAAGTAAGCAAAACACAAAAATTTGAACAACCCAAATATTATGGATTTTTCATAGGATTTTATGGCTTGAGAATCTTATATAAGGTATATGCAGATTTTTGATGAGGGTTTTGGTTATTGGTGATAAAATCTTATGAGTTTGGCATTTTTGGATGATTAAATGTATTAATTAGTAAAGTGTAAACAATTAAAATAAATTATTTATAAGTTTAAGAAATAATTAAAATATTATTGTAATATTAATAATATTAGATTATGAGATTATTAAGTGATTTATAACATTTGAATTAAGGTGTTATAAAATTATTGAATTAAAATATTATTTAATGATTAATAATATTAGTAAATAAATTTAATGTTATTATATAATGAATAATATTAAATGGAGTTTATAATATAATGAATAATGTTATTATCTTCGTTAAATATTCGTTGAAATATTATTTTCTATTCAAATCATTTTTGATATAATATTATTCTTGAATTTTACTCCACAAAGCAGTATCATGTTGACAATTTGGATATTATTAAATTATAGATAAATTAAATTGTTAAAGTCTTTAAAATATATCCTTTATGTCATGTGATTGATTCTTTATATCATTGTCATGATCCTCATGCTTATATTGTGATGAAAGTCATCCTTGGATCGTAGTGCATAGATGGACTGTTGTTTATTGGTTTTACAGTTGTATGCCTTTGGCCTGTAGTGCAAAAAAGAACTGTTGATTGATATCTTTGGCCTGTAGTGCAAAGATGACCTGTTATTGAATATCGTTAGCCTGTAGTGCAAAGATGACCTGTTGTTGAATATCTTTGGCTCGTAGTGAAAAGATGACTTGTTGTTGAATATCTTTGGCCTGTAGTGCAAAGATGACCTGTTGTTGAATATCTTTGGCTTGTAGTGCAAAGATGAATTGTTAATGAATATCTTTGGCCCGTAGTGCAAAGATGAACTTATTAGTATGATTATGAACAGGAACTATGATTTTGTATAGCCATGATCTTTGATGTTTCAGGTAAAGACATGTGATGAAAATTAACTTCGTCATGGATGAGAAGAGGAATTTAGAACCACAATTATGATTATGAGTTATTCATATAATTGTGGACCAGAACTATTGATTGATGTTACAGGGATAAAACATTGTTGATGGACTTTTAACATGGAGAAGATAACAGACTTTATGGTCTATTTAACTCTTCTAATGGATTACTTATTCCGCTACAACTATGGTTGAAAAGTTTTATCATCTACCATATGTTCTAAATCTCTGATTCATTGCTGATGAAGGCTGTTGATAATTTAATTATCTTTAGTCATGATATTCTTTGTTGGGCTAGTTATACATCATTTAGTAGTTATATTTGGTGAATCAAATAGGGTGAGGCGAACCCAACGTTGGAAGGGTGTTTTGCCACTACAAGATGTCTAACGACCTACGACTTTGTGTTATCATAAGGCAGGGTTGTGCACATCCACTTGCTGAGTATATCTACGAGCACTACCTATATAATCTTGGAGTTTGGTTGAAATATAATTCTCAATTAGAGACAATGGAGGTAATTATATGTCAAGAGAAGACTCACCATTGGAAAGAATATGATAGCAATCTTCTCATTTTTCTTTGGGGTCTATTGGGTCAACCAAGGATAATTCTCTAGTCATATGATATTTATTATAACTTAGATTCATGGTCTCCCATGTACGAAGGTTTCCTTGAACATTTTCCAAAGATTTTAATTTCTAAAACTGTTATTGACTGTACCTTTATATAAGATGTCATTGTGACGTGCTATCCAAAGTTAGAATGAGAGTCACAGTTGATATATAGTTATTTCAAAACTCACAACATACGTATCGTTGTATTTTGAATCGACAATTGTAATAATGAAGTTGTAGTTATTTTCTGTACTATGTATTTGGCGACTCAGAATAGGTGATGTATACCTATTTTGGGGGCATCACAGTTGGTATCAGAGATTAGGGATATGGTCTCTGGCGGAGATCAGGGAATAAAACTAGGAGGGGAGAGACGAGTAATATCCTTCGCTAGTGTGTGTCCTACTTAAGCTAAATTTTCTTACTTGAGTTGACAAATTGTGATATGTAAATTAAACTTTATTTTGAAGCTGTATTCTAGAATGATCTCTGAAATACAGGAGATAAGCAATGGAAAAATCATGATGACCGGGGAGATAGAATCTGAAATGAAAGCAAGGTACTCTCAACTCTTCGAAATACCAGGTATGTAAATTTCGGGGACGAAATTTCATAAGGAGGGGAGATCGTAAGACACCAAATTTTATGAAATAAAAGTATTCAATTTTTTTTTATAATTACTATTCAGTAAATGGTTAAATTGATAAAAAGTTAAGTTAATGGTGATATATAAATTTTTTTTCAAAATAAACAAGTGATTATAAAATATTCATTATTGTCGGGGAATATTCGTTTAGTCGGGAAATATTCGTACGATGGCATAGTCATTTGTGGGCCTTATAACGAAAAATGATCAGATGAAGAAAACGACAAGTTTGAGTTTTTATAAATAACGGCGTAATGGTTACCGTTAATACTGTTAGAATACCCGGTAGTTAAAATATAGTAATACGCGTAGTTGCATAGTAGCACACGATATTGCACAGTATTTTTGAATTATTGATTCTTACGTAAGAAGACATTACTCAATAATTGTTACAGTAATTACTGTTCAATATTTTATTTTATTGATTCAATAATTACTACGTTTATATTTTATATTATTGTTATTTCAATAATTGTCAATGCACGGTATCTCCATTATCAGATCAATAATTCATATTATTTGAATAATATTATTAGATAACATTATTGGCAATGTCTAAGGAGAGGTTTGGTCACCTAATTGCGCGCCAGTAAGTAGAAATCCTTATCAAAAAGCCCCATCTTTCCTAGGAACGACCTGATTGCAATAATTGTGATTCTTTAATATTATTTGTGAATAATTAATTATTAATTTATATGATAAGAAAATATATATTTTTATATAGATATAAATGAAAGAATTAATGTTGAGGTATTTTATCAGTATTTTGTCGAAATGAAGAACAAAATTTGGAAATTTTCTAAAAATTAGTTTATTACTTGATTTTGTAAAATCCATAACTCTTTGTGTATAATGAGTTAGGAGATGAGCCATATATCAAAAGAAAGCCCTGGAAGTAAGCTAAACTCAGAAATTTGAATAACCCAAATATTCTTTGTGGATTTTTCATGGTGACTGTTTGAGTGAAATTGGTACGAGGGACTTATAGTCCGAAAATCAAATCAGTGTTCTTAAAGCTCTATTGCGTGAGTTATAATTTTAATCTGACCGTTGGATCGTTGTCATTTTTGGATATGTTATACATATATAAGTTGAGTATATGTCCACAAATTTTGAACCATTAAAAATTATGATTTGTTATGAATTTTAAGATGTGACTGATTCGAAAATTATTTTTATAAATAATTTTGGTGGAGATTTCTAGAAGGTGGGACCCACTTTTGGTTGTTGTGGAAGTTGGCTAATTTTTGGTGGGCCCCACTTGTGGTGCCTGTGTTTTATTCAAAGATGTGTGCTTAGAAAAAACTTTTATTAATATTTTATGATTTTAGTCTCCTTTGGTGTTCTAGCATTTTCCTATAAATAGGGTGCTTAGTTAGAATTAAAAATCATACCAGAATCATAAGCTTTCTCTCGCTATATTAGCGAGCGTATTTTGTGAGTATTTAGATACTTTTAGAGTTGCTATTTAGTGCAAGTTTCCTTCAGTATTACATCCGATATTCCAGTCAGAAGTACTATTCTTTTGAGGTAAGGGATTGCAAGGGTTATTATGTTTTTCAGTTTCATAATTTTTTCGACCCTCAAAAATTCTGGAAAAATTTGAAATGATAATTTGATGAGTTTTCTAGATTGTGTCCAAAAATAGCAAATTTTAGATGTATAGATTAGGAGTTATGAATTTTATGGGAAAAGACTATTTTAAAAGTAAACCTTTATAACCCCTTGTGATTAACTCCAAAATTGGTAAAAATTTTATTGGGAGGACATGTATATAACAGCAGTATACTCTGTAAATTTTGAAATTTTTGGATAAAAGTACTTTATGATAAATGTCTAAATATTCGGCAGTTTTGGCCATATGAAAAATAGTTAATGAATTTTAAAAATTTTGAGAAAAATATATGTTCAATATGGGACTATATTCTGCTAAATCCCAGAAAAGAAAAATTTCTGGGACTGATTTGATATTTTTCATGAAAATAAACTAGTTATGAGTAAATGAATTAAATATGTTATGTGAAGTAAGAAAATTGGAAAGTAGGATTTTATGGCTTGAGAATCCTATATAAGGTTTATGCAGATTTTTTATGAGGTTTTTGGTTATTGGTGATGAAATCTTATGAGTTTGGCATTTTAGGATGATTAAATGCATTAATAAGTAAAGTGTAAACAATTAAAATAAATTGTTTATAAGTTTAAGAAATGATTAAAATATTATTGTAATATTAATAATATTAGATTAAGGTATTATTAAGTGATTTATAACATTTGGATTAAGGTGTTATGAAATCATTGATTTAAAATATTATTTAATGATTAATAATATTAGTAAATGAATTTAATGTTATTATATAATGAATAATATTAAATGGAGTTTATAATAAAATGAATAATGTTATTATCTTCGTTAAATATTCGTTGAAATATTATTTTCTGTTCAAATCATTTTTAATATAATATTATTCTTGAATTTTACTCCATAAAGCAGTATCATGTTGACAATTTGGATATTATTGAATTATGGATAAATTCAATTGTTAAAGTCTTTAAAATTTATCATTTATCTCATGTGATTGATTCTTTATATCATTGTCATGATCCTTATGCTTATATTGCGATGAAAGTCATCTTTGGCCCGTAGTGCATAGATAGACTGTTGTTTATTATTTTTACAGTTGTGTGCCTTTGGCCTGTAGTGCAAAGAAAAATTGTTGATTGATATCTTTGGCATGTAGTGCAAAGATGACCTGTTGTTGAATATCTTTGGCTCGTTGTGCAAAGATGACATGTTGCTGAATATCTTTGGCCTGTAGTGGAAAGATAACCTGTTGCTGAATATCTTTGGCCTGTAGTGCAAAGATGAATTGTTAATGAATATCTTTGGTCCGTAGTGCAAAATCGAACTTATTAGTATGATTATGAACAGAACTGTGATTTGGTATAACCATGATCTTTGATTTTTCAGGTAAAGACAGGTGATAAAAATTATCTTCGTCCTGGATGAGAAGAGGAATTTAAAACCACAGTTATGATTATGAGTTATTCATATAATTGTGGACCAGAACTATTGATTGATGTTACATGGATAAAACATTGTTGGTGAACTTTTAAAATGGAGAAGATAATAGACTTTATGTTCTATTTGACTCTTCTAATGGATTGCTCATTCCGCTGCAACTATGGTTGAAAAGTTTTATCATCTACCATATGTTCTAAATCTCTGATTCATTGCTGATGAAGGCTATTGATAATTTAATTATCTTTAGTCATAATATTCTTTACTGGGCTGGTTGTGCTCACCCTTCTGCTTCACAATTCCTTTCAGGTAATAAGAGTGTAGCTGGGTCGAGTGGAGATAACAGGGGAATAGAACGGTGGTCTCTAGCTGTGGAGGTTCTCCCTAAACAGTATGTAAATAATTTTACTGAGAACTTTAGAATAGTGTGTTGTATTTTATATATCATTTAGTAGTTATATTTGGTGAATCAAATAGGGTGAGGCGAACCCAACGTTGGAAGGGTGTTTTGCCACTATCATACAAGATGTCTAATGACCTACGACTTCGTGTTATCATAAAGCAGGGTTGTGCACATCCACTTGCTGAGTATATCTACGAGCACTACCTATATAATCTTGGAGTTTGGTTAAAATATAATTCTCAATTGGAGATAATGGATATAATTATATGTCAAGAGAAGACTCACCATTGGAAAGAACATGATAGCAATCTTTTCATTTTTCTTTGGGGTCTATTGGGTCAACCAAGGATAATTCTCTAGTCATATGATATTTATTATAACTTAGATGCATGGCCTCCCATGTACAAAGGTTTCCTTGAACATTTTCCAAATATTTTAATTTCTGAAATAGTTATTGACTGTACCTTTATGTAAGATGTCATTGTGATGTGTTATTCAAGGTTAGGATGAGAGTCACAGTTGATATATAGTTGTATCAAAACTAACAACATATGTGTCGTTGTATTTTGCACGACAATTGTAATAATGAAGTTGTAGTTATTTTCTGTACCATGTATTTGGCGACTCAGAATAGGTGATGTATACCTATTTTGGGGGCGTCACATTATATCACATATTGAGCATCAAATTTTGTACTTAAAAAAGTCATATTATATAAATATATCACTGTTATTCTAACTTTGTTCTTATAAACCCAATATCACGTATTTGATTTCCAACATACGATTATAGATGATAACCAACAAATTTAGCAAGAGTATACATACATAATCAACATTTGAAACAACAATTCAACAAAATACCCAATTTCAGATAATAGAAAATTACAAAACCAAATATTAGAATTAGGGGTAGATTATACCTAAATCCTTTGATTGTATGTTAGCAAAGTTGATAGCAATCCTTTCTCAAAACCCTTCTTCTCCAACTCTCAATTATCACTGTGTTTCTCTCTCTTCCTGTCCAAACTCTGTGTTCTCTAGCCTTAGGAATAATAGGCATAACATATAAACTGACTCCCTCTTCCCCCACGTACGTCAGATAAGAACCAAAAAGTCCGCGTTAGTTAAATTAGGCCAAAGGCCACAAGGCCTTATTTAGCTAACCACAATTCCCCTCTTCCAATTTATTTTAATAAATTTATATTATATAGTTTTACTTGTCATACATAAACCAATTTAAATAACTTACAATTATAATTTTTATTATAATTATACTTATGATTTATAAATAATTATATATCTAATTTTAATTATTAAATTAGACTGAAACATCACTTTATTTATTTTATTTATTTTCATAAATATTAAACAATTCATTTAATTTAATTATTTTCATTAAATTAAATCTTCAAATAAAATTTACCATTATTCAATTTAATTAACATTAATCAATTTAGTTACTAAATTCTTGCATTGCATCACAATTTCATCAATTATTTATTTTCTTAATAAATAAATTTAATAAAATATTTATTCAATTCCATAAATATTTAAATTAATTACAAAATTTCTCGATCGTTACAAAAACCTTGGGAAGACAAGTAACGAAATCTATGGTAATGTGCTCTCACTTCCATTTTAGAATTTTAAGTGGTTGCAATGGACCTTTTCGGCACTTGATGCTCCGCCTTGACTCGTTGACAAGTTAGACACCTTGAGATAAACTCCGTTATCTCTCTCTTCATATTACTCTACCAAAATGTATGTCAAAGATCACGATACATTTTGGTACTCCTAGGATGGATTGCAAACGGTGTGTTGTGTGCCTCCATCATGATTTTATACTTCAAGTCAGAATCATTAGGAACACAAAGTCTGGAGTTGACTCGAAGTATTCCTTCTTCATCTATTCTTGCTTCCGGGATAGCACTTTTTTGTACTTTCTTCTTCATACGCATCAGCTCCTGGTCTGTAGCTTGATCAGCAGCTTTAACTTTATCGTTTAAAGTCGGTTCTACTCATATATTTGTCATCATCATGTTAGTCCCTGAAGTCTTTAACTTATCTCCATCCTTTGTAAGTCATATAAAATGGGCCTTTACGTTGACAATATCGCACTTGTACCCGCATATGATCTTCTACTCAATGCATCAGCTACCACGTCTGCTTTATCAGGATGGTATTGGATGGTATAATCGTAATCTTTCAATAGCTCAAGCCAACATCGTTGCCGCATGTTGAGTTCCTTTTGGGTGAAAAAATACTTAAGGCTTTTATGATCCGTATAGATCTCCGCTTTCTCCCCATACAGGTAATACCTCCAGATTTTAAGTGTGAAAATGACAGCTGCCAACTCTAGATCATGAGTAGGATAATTCCTCTCATATTCTTTGAGTTGTCGTGAGGCATAGGCTATGACTTTCCCATGTTGCATGAGAACACATCCTAAACCTTTGCCGGAAGCATCGCTGTATATGACAAATCCCTCCGAACCAGATGGTATTGTCAGAACATGTGCTGAAATAAGTCTCCTATTGAGTTCTTGAAAACTCTTCTCACATTCCTCGTTATCGACATCGGGATTTTTATTTGTCCCTTTTTTGTTCTTATTCTTTTGTGTTCTCATGTTAGGTGAGATTTGTTTGAAAAAATAAGTGAAAAAGGTCCGACATTTATATGTCGACGATTTGACTGTAAGAGACGTCAGTTAGTTTTTTAACTGGTTGTACCAACACAACCGAGAAAAGGTTTGCACATTGACCCAGTGATTTGACACTGCTAAACGGGTCTGTGAAACCGAGATTCATTAGGGTCCGGGAACTTACTTATGCGGAAGGAAGGTGTTAGGCACCCCCCGACCTCCGTGTTACCACGGTGACCGCCACTTTTCAAGAAACTGTTATATGAATGTGTGTATGTGTGGGTCAATGTGCAATTATTTGGAAGTAGTGTTATGCCTCATTCGCACCTATATACACAGGGTTTGAATTTATGTAAAAATTCAGTTTTAAACAAGATATAGCAGTGATATTTTATAAAAGAGATTTTTCAAATCCTTGTGCTCAATAATAATTGAGGCCTTTGATACTTCCATTTTATTAAATGTTCGGCTTGATTGCTTTTATTTTTGAGATGCGAAGCATCTTAGAGAAAATAATGTACAAAGCAGTGCCAAATTCCTCATAGGTATGAAAACCATCTGAGGAAATCCAAACACCGTGAATAAATTTACAAGTTGCTTACAGCTGAAAATGTCCATCACGAGAACCGAATCTAGATTTAGTAAACTGAATCTGTGATCACATGATTCCTAGGCTCACATGATGTCGTGATTTATACAAAGGCAGTAAGAAGTATATATATATATATATAAGCTGTAGCCCTTGCAATGGGGTTCGTAGTTATGGCTCCCAAAAGAGCTAAGGACTCGTCAAGGTGAAGCTTTCTGAGTTCTATCTATTTCCAGTCTGGAATAACAACAGACTGAACACAAAGCAGCCAATCGAAACCAACCTTCGAAGGGACACGAATCACATACCTTTCTGACAAACCGAATTAATTAGGAAGGGCTAGATCGACATCTCAACTAGGGCAGGGCATTCATGGATGGGCCGACAAAGCAGCTTTTCCGTGGGGTGTCAATCGATCCTACTAACTCCTAAACGGCTCCCTAATTCCTCACCTCAAACATCCCGTAGGCGACAAAGAAAAGAAAACGATGAACAGAGAAAGAATATAGAAGGACGGATCCCTCTTATCTAGGGTATTCTGAGAGATCTTGGTCTCTAGTCTTGAAAGAGAATCTCCTTTCTCTTCTTAGATAAGAATCTGACTAGTCTTGGTATTCGAATAGCTAGAGAGCTCATAGGGAGAAGAAAGGGCTAATCCAACTAAGAAGAGGGCGTCAAGAAGAGGTCAAGCAATCATGAATTAGGATCCTTTCAATCGAACAAGCCTAAAGCTTGAATGAGACACCGGGCATCTATCTTCTTTTCTTTCACATTTCCCAAAACTCATTCGATTGCTCGTGACGGGATGGAGAAAGATGGGGGTAGGGACTCTTGATGTAAGGTAAGATGCTAGCGGTCTAACTTGGGTAAACAGATGAGCCGGTTATAGTAGGTAGGCTTCTATCCGACAGGGTTTGATGGCTGATATCGGATAGAAAGAGAGAGATGACATTTCTAGTGAACCCAAGAAAGGAATGTCATCGAAGAGGCCAGCGTAAAGGCACAAAAAGGGAAGCGTCCACAAGCTTGATGTTCAAATAGTGGTCTTTTTTCCTAGTAGCTAGTTTTGAGTTCCCCTAGTTCAGCTACTCAAGAGCAAATCAATGTTCATAAGGCACGGAGAGATGTTAGGCGAGAAAGAGTCTCAAGTAAGGTTTTCAATCTGATCTGTGGGATGTTTCTAGTTCATAAGTGAAGGAAGAAAGCTAGGCTTCGTCTCTGTCTAAGGCAGGCAGGTGAATCCGTTACTTCAAATAGAATAGAGGTAGCTCACTTCTGTGTTAAAGTGAAAGAAAGAAAGGTTGAGACATCCCTACATACGATCCCTATCTTTTATGCCCGATCATTGTGTGTCCTTTTAGCAGCCTTTTTTTTATACGATACCAGCATCCACCTCTTCAACTCGAGCAATCACATCGGTTCTTCCTTCAACGGCAGCTGAAATAGCAGGGGATCTTGCTAACTGTGCTTATTCTGCTTCCTATAAAAGAGAATCTCTCTGTCAACAAAAGCCATTCTTGGCTTGGTCACACTCATTCAACCAGAAACCATTTCACCCGGGATGGGCTCCTACCTTCTTTCTTTTCATGTAGTGGGACTCCTTCTTCGTCAGTCAGAGACAGCAGCAGATAAGACAAGAGCGAGAATCGCCAATGGTTCTGTTATACGAAAATTTACCCCGGGGTGTTTCGGGATGGAATAACCCTGAGGCGGGTTGGTAAGCCAAGAGTGATGCTATCGAAGAGCGTAGTAGAGTGAGTACGTACTTTCATACTCATGTTATCTTCCTGTTGTCTTCTGGTTATAAGAGATTAAGACAGATAAGACTAGAATAGCTCTTGTTCTTGGATGTTTGATAGGGCGCAAGGGGTGGTTCTGGAGACAACTGAGGCATGTTGCTAACTAAATCTGTCTGCTAGACGACGATCGTAGAAAAAGATGTTTCCACCATTTTTCCCTAAGCTCTTAGGATTTCTCCGATTCCATCGAATTTAATCTTTTTGATTTGGTACACTTCAGACCAATCATCTAGATATTTCTTTGGTTACTCAACTCGTAGTCGATCTTCCAACCGAAAAAAGCTAGGATCTAGCTAAAGGTCTTATTACTGGCTAGCTAAACTAAGGAGAAGAAACTTTAGAAGAAAAAGAGCCAGTCCACTTATAAAGAGTTAGATTAGGTGAGCTGCTTTCGCTGCTGACAACCTTGTTTAGAACTTGGATGGCAAAGCAGAGCGTAAAAAGCCCTCAGTCTTCGTAAAGGGCCTCGATTCCCTAGAGGTCGACTCTTGCCATAAGGAATGTCATCGCTTTTTGGCCGTTCTACGATATTCCTTGCAGGATGGAACTTTTCTGTTGACCTAACTTTCTAGTGAGCGGACCTACTCGAAGGATGGACAAAGAAGGGGGTTGGGGGTGCTTCTATCTTATCTCTAATCCGAGTCTTACCCCTGCTGCTACAAATGGATTGGATGCACGGAACTCACCTAAAAACCCAAACTCGTAACCCAGCCACTCAGCTTGACGAGCGAATCATTATCCTTCATCGGAGAATGCGAGATGAGCGCTCCCACTGATTGGAGTCTTCCCGCCATGACTAATATACAAGTAGGTCAATAACACGAAGTCAGAACTTTCAGAACTTGTAGGCCTTTTATTGTATACATCTATAGGCAAACTCGCCAAACAGATCAATGACTCCAGTTCCAAGCCGAAAGGACTTGTGAAGCTACTACACTCATCAAAGATTTCGAAACTCCAGCACCTCTATGGGGGATCAGAAATGTAAGTAAAGCTGTGAAAGCAATCAACCGCCACAAAGTAAACTCCAGGCGGGACGAAATATAAATAAATCTATAAAAGTAATCAACCGCCACGAAGTAAACTCCAGGCTGGACGAAACGTATATATATATATATATATATATATATATATATATATATATATATATATATATATATATATATATATATACACACACACACACACACACACACAAAAGCAATTAAACGCTCCAGACATAAGTCTAGGCTCAATCGAGGCATAACTCGATAATGTTAGTCCATATATATATATATATATATATATATATATATATATATATATATATATACAAACTGAAATGAAACCACGGACTGAAGTCTAGGCATACACACACAACACGACTCTCAACGTGAAGAATAGTGTGTGCAAAGATAAAGAGAAAAGCTTTAAAATGTGTTAGAAGGCTTACAATGGGTTGCCAAAGAAGAATTCTATAACTTTAAGTGGACGAACACTCGGTTCCCACCGGTACAATAGTAGCTATATGTGAGCTCACAAGTGTTTCAAATGAGAAAGCACTCAGTTTAGGGGGTGTACAGAGCAAATTGGACAGGGCTTTCTCGCCTTTTTCTCTTACAAAATGGCCACCCCAAGCCCTCTATTTATAAAGGGGGGAGCCGCAGGTGTACCTACGACTAGCCGCAGGTGTACCCGCGGTTGCCCGGGGTGCCCTGGGCTCCGCGGGTCCCGTCGTCTCGAAGTACGTGCACGCATGCAACGTGATGTTCGCTCAAACTTTTAGAACTTCAATTCGGGCATCCGATTGAGGTGTATAAGACCTATTTCGGACCGTCGTTGTTGAGAGTTACGCAAGGACATGGGATTAGAGGTTGTACGAAGTCAGAAAGATGGGACCATGCCCTTCGGTCTTCAAGCTTCAAATTCTATCCGTTGGCCTGCATAATACTCACTCGGGATTGGACTTCCTTTGCTCTTGTAGGACATTGCTGTGTAGAAATGTATGTCTGAAATGTTGAGACGGCGCGATGTGGCAAAATGACGATCTTACCCCTCACCAGGGTTATATCCAGTTTGGGCTGATAAAGCAGACGTTGCTTAGGGTTATCTCTGAGATTGGACTACTGCAAGTACTGAAGGTCCTCAGGGTTATCTCTGAGGTGTGCCTATCTTTTTAGTGTTATCAACGGGTCTTGTACTGAGTGCCTCGGTGTGAGTGCAGAGGTTAAAGCTGATTGCATGCATTTGAAACAAGCATTTTCGGGGTTATCTCTGCAACTGCAATTACACTCCTTGGGGTTGTCTCCAAGGTTAACACTGCTATCCCCAGTGTTGGGGCTGAGATTGAATATCTCGGGGTTATCTCTGAGATGAATCGGCCTTCTCTGGTGGAATTTCTGGTATTTGAACTACATGCCTCAGAGTTATCTCCGAGGTTGGAGCTGATACTCCCGGTATGTGTTCCGGGGTTGAGACTGAACTTCTGATAGTATCAAAATTGGATATGAGTTATCTTCCAAGGTTATCTCTGAAAGACGAATCTGCCCTCTTGCAATGTCAGTAACAGGTGTGCAAAAAATTTTGAGTGTCTACAAATGCCCCTCTTTATCATATTCATGCAATGCAATGGCATGGATAGGATAAGGAATCCTAGACACTTGAAATGAAACAAGGTAAACATGATGCTATATGGAGCAACATGATGCAACTGTATGATGCATATATTTTGTTGGATTTCTCTCCAACATTGTGGGAAGATTATCGTCTCCCTGTTGCTTCTACCGGGGATGGCAACATATAAGCAGCCTGATGAACTGTCATGGACGTGGGATCCATAGCTAATAGGAATCTCTAGGATGATTGACATTGGGGTTATCACCGAAGTCCTGAATCCTTGATACAGACTTTATTTTGAAGATGTGCCTCTCGTGTACAAGAGATCTGTGGGGATAAAGCTTTGTCTGCTTTGAGGATGTGTATAACATATTCCATCATCGATCCTCCCCGATGATGTTGATCCCTCTTGGTTTGTATCGCCAGGACATATCAATGTTCTGTTGGATTTACTGCCAATAGTATGTGTTATCAGGGCTGCCTGACATTCGCTGACATGTGAACCAATGGATGTCCACACGTTGTAACCCCCGCCGGGGATCTACTTGATCTTCGTTGACGTATGCATCAATGGATAAAATCCCTGATGGGGATAAATGCCAAGGTTGCTTAACCTTTGTTGATGTGTGTATCAACTGATGCAATCATCGGATGGCTTCCGTCGCGTTGTTGGGTTTACTTGCCAACGGTTGAACTGATGTCAAGGTTGCTTGACCTTCATTGATATGTGCAACAAAGGATGCAAATGCGTGTTACCCACGTCGAGGATATGTACTTTGGCAGATGAAAATATGTGATACCCCCGCTGGGGATCTGTACTTCGACAGATGAAAATGCGTGAGGAAACTGCTTGAGAATGCGTGCTACCCCCGCCAGGGATGTGTAGTGTAGAATGCGTAATGCCCCCGCCGGGGATGTGTAAAACCCCAACTTTCATAAATAAAGATTAATTTTTCTCGAAATATATTTTTGAATATTATGGTGTGGTTTTGATATAATGTTATAGTTGTGGGTAATATTTATAAATTTTACAAAGTATGTAAGTTGTTATAAAATATTCGATTGGTCGGAGAATATTCGTTTTAAATAGAAAATATTCGTACGACGGCACAATCATTGATGGACCCCACAACGAAATTATTATCGGAGTTAGAAAACTACAGAAATATCTTTTTATAAAAATAACGGCGAAAGTTTTACCGTTAACTGTTGAACTACCCGGTAGTAAAAGTACAGTAATACTCGTGGTTGCATAATAGCACACGGTATTGATTATTGATGCTTACGTAAAAAGTCACTCAGTTATACTCAATTATTGCTACAGTAATTGCTGCATAATATCTCTCATATTTTTTATTCAATTATTGTCATAGTATCATCTACATAATATTTTATATTATTAAATCAATAATTGAGACAATAAAGTTATTCATATTATTATTTATAATATTGACGATATCTAGAAAGTTATGTCGAGGAGAGGTTTGGTCACCTAATTGCGCGCTAATAGGGAGAAATCCTTATCGGAAAGCCCCCTATTTCCTGAGAATGATCTGGTTGTTAAATATTGTGAGTTATAATATTAATGATGAATAATTATTGAAGTATTAAGAATGTGTTTATTGAAGATAAGTGAATTCCAAAAGTTAGAGAGGAATAATGAAAACTTGGAAAACTTTATGGGTACTAAAGTGTAATAAGTTAAATCTGTTAGGTTTTGTGAAAATCAAAGTAGTAATCAAATTGCAAAAATAAGCGGAAGCATAATAAAATCAGATTTTAAAATTTTTCACAAACCAATTACCCGGATCATCCTTTATGCATATTATTAATTAAATGAAGAATAAGAAATTATGAAATCATACCCTTGTAGAAACGAGCTTCCTCATGTACGAGTTCACCTCCTACTTCTCCGCGATCTCCTTGAATCTCCAGGTAGATTCCTTCCTTTGATCAATGTAAGCCACCCAAGTGTATAGCCTCTCGAGGTGATCCACCAAGGAAGAAGATTTTTCAAGAAGAATGGTGTATGGGCTCAAACCATAGTTTTTTCTATCTCTATAGAAAAAGGGGCGTACTCTCCAATAACTTAGAATTGCGTATCTTTTGATATCTGATATAAGACTCCTCTTATAAAGATATCAGGTAACCTTATTTAATTAAAATAAGGTATTATTTATTTAATTAAACTCTTTTAATTAAATGGGTTCCGTAATTTTATTAGGGATAATTAATTAAACCCCTTTAACTAATTTTTTCTCCTAATCCTATTAAGAATATATGAGAGTACTTATATTAAATTAATTTCTAAACTCTTTTAGAAATTAAAATAATAATAATTGTAATAATATTAATAAGGCTCCTCTTATTAATTTATATTTAACATTTCTAAAATATTAAATAATAAATGTTAAGCTATTTAATTTATTCTATCACCATAGATTAAATTAAATATAATTAACATATTATTGCGATTATACCATTAACTTCTTAAATAATTATTCTTCCTTTTATAGTGTGACCCTTTAGGTTCTCCATATTAAACCGGTTGTGAATAAATCAATTAGAACAATTCTAACCTTATTTAAATAAATAAATTAAACGATTAATTTATTTAAATAAATAATATTTATTCTACAATAGGGATAAGCCTCCCTAGCGATCAACGACTTTCCAGATAATATAAATTTTAACATTAATCATAAAAGAACATTTGAGTTAATAGTTACCATACAATTCAATCATTCCACTATACAATGTCCCAATTAAATATAAGACATAGGATTATTGTAACGACCCCAAAATTCTAACAATTAAATTCTTGATTTCAGTCGTTAATAATATATTTAACCTCAAATTTTATATCATTAAATAATAATACAACCATCAAAATTTTACATCATTAAACGATAATACAACCATCGAAATTTTGCGAAATAATTAAAATTGTCTATTACAATCTATTTTCGTTCCCAAAATCTTCAACATTTACATCTAAATAACTCATAATCATTTTCATACTACAATAGATTACATTGCGAAATTATATTACAACTCAACATTAATACATCATTCGGAACCTTAAACATGGTTCAAATACTAATAACACAACTAATGTGTATAAATCCTCAAGTATCACATCTGATTCATGTCTTTCAAGTAACACATAACTTTACCTTAAATCTTGAACCTGCAAAAGTAGTTATTTGCAAGGTTGAGCTCGACAGCCCAGCAAAATCTAACAGTTTTCATGCATCACATAGCATATAATAACATGCTCAACATACATGTCATAATAATTAAAGTAACATGGCATACATGCTTTAATTCACATAGCAAATATAAAGATTGAGTTCCTTACTCAATCATCATTATTTAACCAAAACAATGTAGTCATAAATTGACTTTAACATTTCATGATTTCAACGTGTATAGCATATCATGCTCGCTTACAACACATAAAACATATCATGCAATTTAAAACAGTTCATCAAGTCCACGTAGAAAATAGGAACCGAAAGACTTACCTTGATTGTTGTTTACCAATAACAGTTTAACAACTTACAATTATCTGCACTTCACGTGCCCTACACAATTATATAATCATACACATCAACTATTAGTCACATAACAACACATAGTAATTGTAATGTAAACTCTACTCCACATCTCATAATCTTTCCTATTAATTAGCACACAATATTCAATTAGATTGTGTTAACTTTTTGACTTATGTAATATTCGAAATTCATATAACTGTTTACGTCTTGCTAGGAATACTTATGAGTTTTTTATTAAACACATTCCATATCTTATAATATTTATTTTATTTGACTTAAAACCCTTTTTACGTTCAATAACACTTATCACGGCGTTTCGACGTTTATTCGTCACACGCCCGATTTGCCTCTCTTATGTATGCTTACTATGCTTCTATAACTTATCTAATACATCATTATATTAATGTTAAGCATCATTATATATACTAACATTTATGTTTTATAATTTATAACAACATCTTTTATCGTCAAGAGCACTACACTAGCATATGTACATGCCCGACGCCCTCCAGTTGCCTCCGAAAACATAACAGTCCTAAAGATGACAATTGTGTCCCCTGTTCCCGACTTCAAATTGAAAAAATTATAGAATAAAAGTTGTAGTTCTACTCGTCCTCGTTCTGGATCATCTTGAATCACCTCAATCGGAGTTCTTATGAAAAAGTTATGTTCATTTTAGTAAAACATGTCCGGTTAGTTTTTTTTTCCAAAAATTTGGTTAGGCAGCTTACACCCCCCCCCCCGGTCGGGGCAGGGGTTTTTACACTAGGGGGGCTCGTCGGAGCAGGGGTCTCTTCTGTGATTGTGCGATTTCAGCTCTAGAACACTACGAAAAGCCAAATTAGGCCTCCAAACTCCTTTCTAACAACCATACTAACCTACCCAAGGTGTAATAGGTTTATAGAAACATAATTTAATGTTTTCTAACGCGTTTCTAGCCATCTAAACAACATAACCATCCAAATTACAACTATTAATTTTCATTATTTTTGCTAAAGCTTCACTTTATGAAAGTTTCAGTGAAAAAATCATCTCTGTGATTTTGTTCTCAACCAAAACAGTTAATTCAACATACTATGCTTATGTTTATTCATCCTCTTTTAAATTCAATAGTCAATTTATAAATTAAACGACTAATTAAACCTTAATTTTACTTTAAACTAATTCGTATTCATATATATTCATATAAACTCACTATAATATGGTTTTCTTCACAAATCACATACATAACATAAATTCATTGACTATACTCATATGTAAAGTTATGAAAACAGTTTCACAACAACTAATTTATCATATAAACTATATATAACAATCAATTCAACCTCTACAAAGAATTTTACAGAGAATTTTGGAAGAGAAGATAACCACAACTTTTTGAATTTTAAAAGGGTAAGAGGATACCTTGTATGCTAGAAGGTAATAACTTTGTTTAAGAAGATGATAACAAGACTTCTTTTCCCTCAATTCTTCTCACAAATTCTCTAGGATTCTCTCAATTTTTCACTATATTCTTCTTCTTCTCATCTATTCTTCTTCTGTGTCTTTCTCCTAACTCTATTCTAACTTACGTACTAACAAAAAGATATAACGTATACTAATAATAATATAGGTATTAAGTATATAATATTAATATATGTATAACTGACATCAGTTATCTAACTTTTAAAAAAAATCAAAAGCCCTAAGGCTTGTTTGGCTAAAATAACTCATTAACTCTTACACCTTGTTTGGTAACCCTAATTAAAATAAATCAATTAATCCTTATACCTTGTTTAGTAAAACACCATTAAATTAAATATTTAATATGCATTAAGACTTATTTGGCCAAAACTAAATTAAACTCCTTTAATTTATTTTAATAACCACTTATAATATAGTTATTTGTCACATTTCTATTAAATTAAGTTTTCATACTTAATTAATTAATTCTAATAATAGTTTATCAATTAAATCATTTAATCACAAAATTCAATACAAATAATTACCCATCAAAAATGAAATATCAATATAATAATTCATTTAATCATTATAAACTCTCTAACTTAATAGTTAAATTAAATTAGAACATTATCCCATAATTATTAATTTTCTTAACTCATTAATTATTTATTAAACAAATAATTAACCAAATCAAATCAAATCAATTAAACAAATATTTATTCAACGTTTAAACACATCTATTAAATATTTATATAATTTAATAAATACTTAAAAATTATAATTAAAATTCTGAAAATTCTAGATTGTTACATCTTTCCCTCTTTACAAGGATTCTGTCCCCAGAATCACAACTCAAATAATTCATTCATCACATTAATTCTTAAAACTCCGGGATGTCACATCATTTCCTCCTTATAAGGATTCCGTCCTCGGAATCAACGAAACCTCCTATACTCGATTTTCACCAAATCTCTATTCAAAATTTATCGTTGAATATCTTCAACACATTACCTTAATATAGGTTTTATATTTCCTACTACATTCATCACTTCAACAAATTTTAGGTTTTATTTCATAACTTTCACTTGAACTCAATTATATTTTGAGTATTATATATTCTTTAACCTATTCATTTTCTTTTCTAAAGATTGCTATCATAAACACTCGGGATATTACATTCATATATTCTTCTAAGAATTTCGTCCTCGAAATTTTATCTATTAATCTTTATTCATTCAATCTACAAAAATAGATTTTACGTTAATACTTTATTCATTCATTGGGTTCTATAACCAAATTCTTTCTCTAAGGATCTTTCTACAATTATTAACTTTTCTATTAAAAGTTTTACATTATTTTTTTTGATAACTCATCTCCTTCTCATTTCAAATTTTCTTTTCTCACTTAATCAATATATTCATCATTTAGTGTCGCATTTTACGACTTACTTCCTTCTAAGGAAGATCATCCTTACCATATTCGCCTTTTAGAATAACAAGAATCTTCCACAATTGCTCAATAATTGAGAAGCAATATGAATAACTCAGGAATTTAAAAGATTCCAAATCACGCTGAGGGGTCGTAAGACCTTGAACTACGTCCCCAGGTTATCAAGTATCTCGACTTGAACCTTTAACAGTCATAAGACTATATGGACCTCCCGTACTTAGGGTGTTAAGCCCTTCGTACGATGTATTGTGCACAAACATTTAAACGTTATGCATATGTCCATAGTTATAAGTAATCTTTTAACTTAAACTTTAACAGTCATAAGACTATAGGGACTCCTCGTACTTAGGAGAATCAACCCTTCGTACAATGTATTATGCACAAACATCTTAACGCTTTCGCATAATCCCCTATAAAAGGGTTGTTCATCTCAGTTTTTCAACATCTGAATCCGCACCAAAACAATTTGGTTTGGCATAACGTCTCAAGAAATGCTTGAATTTCATAAACATTTGGCTAGCTGAATCAAATAGCTTAGATTCATACCAATAATTCAAATATCAATCGAAACATATCTGGCCAAATTCAATTGGCAATAATTTGCCTTTAAAATTCTGAAAATCATTTTATGACGTCATGATACCGTACTGTATTTACAATCCGTTTGAGGATTCCGTCATTTTGTGACTTTGTCATACTACATCATACCATAGTGGGTTGATGATCCTTAGATCACCTCCAACACTAAGAAATACTGCATTGATGACTCCATCGTTTTTATCTTCTCTGCACCAGGTTCCATGATGCATTGATGATATAAAAATATATTTTGATATATTTCAAATCATTTTTGTCTAGCCGAAGCAATTAGCATAGACATAAGAATAATAGCACTGTTTTAAAAATTCTTTGGTTCACTAGTGTGATCCAATATTTTTCAAAAATTAAAAGTACAACCATCGGCACGAAGTCAATAAATTTCAAAAATCTAGCGAAGCTAGAAGATTTGGAAAAAACCTATGCCTCCACTTTCTATACTGATCCATTGCTTAATAGGTCTATCTATTCCTATCATCCTTAATACTCCATTCATACTTAATTATACCCCTGTTCATCAAACTTACCGCACATTGGAAGTTTAGGACTTGTCACAATAATATGAGTTTAAGAACTTATCCTAGTCAGACCATAGGCGTCCATTCGCTGAGGGGTTCAAAATATACCATATTACTATGAGTCACGAACATACCATATGCATTAGTTTTAAGAACCGCACCTAATCCTAATATTATCTGACTAATCTTACTAGTTTCTAACTATCAACATACACATGAGAAAAAAATCACCTTTTCGCCACATATACATTGATAGCGCGACACCAACATTCCAATGATTATCAATATGATAAACTGAGTGCAAGAACAAAACCCTCGCCCATACAAAGATTTGTTACATTCAGCCATCACATGAGTCCTCAATTGGAATCCCACCTAACTCTATCTTACTCTTAACTTGCTCTTTGCTCGATACGACTTCCTCGTATCACATTTTCTATAACTCCTCGTGAGTTATCTCGTACTATTTTATAGTACATCACCTTCATAGCATCAAGCTATAATTATTCAAACATTACAAACCATCTTCCTTTTATAACTTAAACAGATCACGTCGTGATCTTCTTCTATAATCATATCTCTTAAGATTTTTTTCTTAACTCGTGATCGTTTTGTTTTACAATCCTCTTACTTTTCCTTTTTCATCATTTACGACATTATTCGTTATCTTGGCTATTGCCATTTCTTATCTTTATATCTCTTCAAGATTCTTCTTTGAATTTTCTTGTTTATATAACAATTCTTCCTTTAAGAATTTCTAACTTCATTTACATTGCTCAACATTTCATTCAAGTTCTATATTTTCATCACACGTATCAACTTTCTAGACTTGGTACACATCGAGTCACTAACAGTTTCAATATGGTACGCTGAGTGGTTTCCCACAAACAACCAACAAACTAGATTTCGAGTTGCTAGTTCGTATATACCTCCGCTCTATAAAGGAATCGTTTAGCCCAGACACCATACATCAACTACTAAAGAGTACAACTGTACCATACTTAAATATAACTTCTATTCTTAACTTTTTTATCATTCTCTTTTTATAGATATTGTCTATTTATTATCACCTTACATCCTTATTATTGGAGTTGAGTAACCCTACATTCATATTCCTTATAACTTTGCGAGATTCTTCTTTGAATCCTCTTACGCATGTTTTAATCCCTTCTTTATAATTTCTTAAATCACTTTTTATTATTCAAATTCTATTTGAGCTTATTCTTTCATTATTTTCACCTTCATTCTCTAAGATTATAGCCTAAGGAAATCCTACATAAGGTTTATAACCTACAGCTCTGATACCAACTGTAACGACCCCAAAATTCTCACAATTAAATTCTCGATTTCAGTCGTTAATAATACATTCAACCTCAAATTTTACATCATTAAATGCTAATACAACCATCGAAATTTTATATCATTAAATGATAATACAACCATTGAAATTTTGTGGAATAATTAAAATTGTCTATTACAATCTATTTTCGTTCCCAAAATCTTCAACCTTTACATCTAAATAACTCATAATCATTTTCATACTACAATAGATTACATTGCGAAATTATATTACAACTCAACATTAATACATCATTCGGAACCTTAAACATGGTTTAAATACTAATAACACAACTAATGTGTATAAATCCTCAAGTATCACATCTGATTCATGTCTTTTAAGTAACATATAACTTTACCTTGAATCTTGAACCTGCAAAAGTAGTTATTTGCAAGGTTGAGCTCGACAGCCCAGTAAAATCTAACAATTTTCATGCATCACATAGTATATAATAACATGCTCAACATACATGTCATAATAATTAAGGTAACATGACATACATGCTTTAATTCACATAGCAAATATAAAGATTGAGTTCCTTACTCAATCATCACTATTTAACCAAAACAATGTAGTCATAAATTGACTTTAACATTTCATGATTTCAACGTGTATAGCATATCATGCTCGCTTACAACACATATAACATATCATGCAATTTAAAACAGTTCATCAAGTCCACGTAGAAAATAGGAACCGAAAGACTTGCCTTGATCGTTGTTTACCAATAACAGTTTAACAGCTTACAATTATCTGCACTTCACGTGCCCTACACAATTATATAATCATACACATCAACTATTAGTCACATAACAACACATAGTAATTGTAATGTAAACTCTACTCCACATCTCATAATCTTTCCTATTAATTAGCACACAATGTTCAATTAGATTGTGTTAACTTTTCGACTTATGTAATATTCGAAATTCATATAACTGTTTAAATCTTGCTAGGAATACTTATGAGTTTTATATTAAAATCATTCCATATCTTATAATATTCATTTCATTTGACTTAAAACACTTTTTACGTTCAATAACACTTATCACGGCGTTTCGACGTTTATTCGTCACACGCCCGATTTGCCTCTCTTATGTATGCTTACTACGCTTCTATAACTTATCTAATACATCATTATATTAATGTTAAGCATCATTATATATACTAACATTTATGTTTTATAACTTAGAACAATATATTTTATCGTCAAGAGCACTACACTAGCATATGTGCATGCCCGACACCCTCTTGTTGCCTCTAAAAATACAACAGTCCTAAAGATGACAATTTTGTCCCCTGTTCCCGACCTCAAACTGAAAAACATAAAGAATAAAAGTTGTAGTTCTACTCGTCCTCGTTCCGGATCATCTTGAATCACCTCAATCGGAGTTCGTATGAAAAGGTTATGTTCATTTTAGTAAAACATGTCCGGTCAGTTTTTTTTTCTAAAAATTCGGTTAGGCATCCTACCCCCCTGCTAGGGCAGGGGTTTTTACACTGGGGGGGGGCGCCGAGGTGGGGGTCTCTTCTGGGATTGTGCAATTTCAGCTCTATAACACTATGGAAAGCCAAATTAGGCCTCCGAACTCTTTTCTAACAACTATACTAACCTACCCAAGGTGTAATAGATTTACAGAAACATAATTTAATGTTTTCTAACGCGTTTCTAGCCATCTAAACAATATAAACATCCAAATTACAACCATTAATTTTTATTATTTTTGCTAAAGCTTCACTTTATGAAAGTTTCAGTGAAAAAATCATCTTTGTGATTTTGTTCTCAACCAAAACAGTTAATTCAACATACTATGCTTGTGTTTATTAATCCTCTTTCAAATTCAATAGTTAATTTATAAATTAAACGACTAATTAAACCTTAATTTTACTTTAAACTAAGTCATATTCATATATATTCATATAAACTCACTATAATATGGTTTTCTTCACAAATCACATACATAACATGAATTCATTTACTATACTCATATGTAAAGTTATGAAAACAGTTTCACAACAACTAATTTATCATATAAACTATATATAACAATCAATTCAACCTCTACAAAGAATTTTACAGAGAATTTTGGAAGAGAAGACAACCACAACTTTTAGAATTTTAAAAGGGTAAGAGGATACCTTGTATGCTAGAAGATGATAACTTTGTTTAAGAAGATGATAACAATACTTCTTTTTCCTCAATTCTTCTCCCAAATTCTCTATGATTCTCTCAATTTTTCACTGTATTCTTCTTCTGAGTCTTTCTCCTAACTCTATTCTAACTTACGTACTAACAAAAAGATATAACGTATACTAATAATAATATAGGTATTAAGTATATAATATTAATATATGTATAACTGACATCAATTATCTAACTTTTAAAAAAAATCAAAAGCCCTAAGGCTTGTTTGGCTAAAATAACTCATTAACTCTTACACCTTGTTTGGTAAACCTAATTAAAACAAATCAATTAATCCTTATACCTTGTTTGGTAAAACACCATTTAATTAAAGACTTAATATGCATTAAGACTTGTTTGGCCAAAACTAAATTAAACTCATTTAATTTATTTTAATAACCACTTATAATATAGTTATTTGTCACATTTTTATTAAATTAAGTTTTCATACTTAATTAATTAATTCTAATAATAACTTATCAATTAAATCATTTAATCACAAAACTCAATACAAATAATTACCCATCAAAAATGAAATATCAATATAATAATTTATTTAATCATTATAAACTCTCTAACATAATTGTTAAATTAAATTAGAACATTATCCCATAATTATTAATTTTCTTAACTCATTAATTATTTATTAAACAAATAATTAACCAAATCAAATCAATTAAACAAATATTTATTTAACGTTTAAAAACATCTATTAAATATTTATATAATTCAATAAATATTTAAAAATTATAATTAAAATTCTGAAAATTCTGGATTGTTACAATTACTGTCAAGTCTTATTTTATTTAATTATATGTATTTCGATTCCTAAATGCACAACTCCTAATGAATGCAAATTAGAAACAACTTTCTAATTTCATTCTACCTTGGCCAAGGATTCCTAGGTTGTCATTTATCGAATCACATATGACATTTCTCTTCTTTTACTAGAAGTGATAAATTCTTTATTGATCATTCATTATCTTCACATATAACTTATTACACCCAAGCATACCCTTTGATATACTCTAAGAGTCTTAAGGAATAAGTCAAAGTGTAATTCATTAAATATAAGATATTATGATGATCTCAAGTCTAAGGATCATTTGTACTACTATTACTACAGGAATTCCTATTGACAGACAAGTAAAACTCCATTAGGTATTCCTTAGCGAGTCACGTTCAGTGAAATTATTCTCTAATAAGCACCTACATACTTGCTTTAGTGTCTCCACACAAATAATCATGAGATCAATCATCCTCATCCAATGAGCAAGCAACGTATGTACTAATCTATCCAGATTTACTAATCCCCTTTTTAGTAATCCATTGATTGGGAACATTTTAGTTTTAAGCTATCTAAGAATTTAGATCTCATTAGCATGATCTCATCACGATTCTAAATGCATTGCTTAAAACTATGAATTTATCACATATTATTAAAACAGCACTATGTAGATAATAAATGCCTTTAATAAATAATTCTCTTATTAATAAATAAATAAGATTGATTACAAAGTATATGCTTTATCATCATACATGATTGATTTGTATGCATACTACTTTCAAAATCAATCTGCACCATTGGTGGTGGATTTAATAGTAAATTCATCTGGACCATTGATAGTGGTTTTAATAGTAAATCAATCTGGACCGTCGATGATGATTTTAATAGTAAATCAATCTGGACCGTCGGTGGTGGTTTTAAAAGTAAATCAATCTGGACAGTCGATGGTGGTTTTAAAAGTAAATTAATCTGGACCATCGATTGTGGTTTTAATAGTAATCAATTTGGACCGTCCGTTCTAATAGTAAATCAATCTGGACCGTTCACGAATTAGTTACTATTTAGTCATATTTCCTATAAATAGAAGCTTAATTCTTCTTTCATTCTCACCAATTCACTGACACTCGCAAGAGAAACTATAGAGAGAGAAACTATAGAGAGTAAGAAGAAGAGTATTCTGCTACTTCACTATTACAGTATCCAGTCTTCTACTAAGGTAAGGGGTATTATTTCTTTCGTATTCATAAGGAATACTATTTTTTCGTATTCATCCTTTAATATGTCGGAATAACCTGTCTACGCGGATTACATACCGTATGACAGGTGAAAAAATATTTACAGTTTCGTATGTTATTTCTTTTCATATTCTTAAATTTAAACTTACTATGGTAAGTGTTGCTTCTATAATCCCTGAAATTAGTGGGATATCCTTGAAGTTTTGCGCTTCATCCAGTATCGTTTCATTGGAATATTGATATGAACTTTGTAATTAAATATCAATAATTTCACTTGATGTACTATTCACAAGTTACTATTCATGGGTTACTATTCACCTTGTTACTATTCACTAGAATATTATTTACTCGGGTATTCGGAACACTTTTCATGCTAGGGTATTCACGAGTTACTATTCATAGGTTACTATTCACCCGATTACTATTCACTAGAATATTATTAACTCGGGTATTCGGGACACTTTTCATGCTGGAGTACTATTTATGAGTTACTATTCACGAGTTACTATTTATCTAATTACTATTCAGTAGAATATTATTCACTCGGGTATTCGGAACACTTTTCATGCTGGGGTACTATTCACGGGGTACTATTCCCGAAGTACTATTCACAGGGTACTATTCACCAAAATATTTATTTTTTTCTGTCCAAATTATTATTTTTGATACATGGATATTATTCTTAAATTTTACTCAACAAAGCAGTATCATGTTGACAATTTGGACATTATGGAATTCTGAATAAATTAAATTATAAATCTTTAAAATTTATCATTTGCTTTTATTTAATTGAATTCTTATATCATTGTCATCATCATCATGCTTATATTGTGGTGAAAGTCATCTTTGGCTTACGTACGTAGATGGACTATTGATTAGTATGATTATGACCAGGGATCATTCAGTATAATCATGACCCGTAATGTTACAAATGATGTGATAAAAGTCCTCATTGGCCTGTAGTTCATTGAGGGACAGTGGTTGGTATGATTATGATCAGGGATTATTCGGTATAATCATGATCATTGATGATTATATAAATATCCTTGGCCCGTAGTGCAGGGATGATTCGATGATGTGGTTTATTTATTAAGCTGAGTCTCAGCAATAAAGTTGATGAAAACCTTTTTAAATCATAGATGATAGTAGATATCATGCTCTACTTGACTCTTCTAATGGATTACTTGTTCTGCTGCAGTTAAACTTGTTGTCTATTATATTCTATCAGTTTAACATTGTTGTAGGCTAACGATAACTTATTCTGCATTATCTTAGTCATAATATTTCTTACTAGGCTAGTTGAGCTCACCCTTTTGCTTTCATTATTCTCTTCAGGAAATGAGAACATAGCCGGGACTAGTCGGGGAACGGAGTGATGGTCCGAGATGGCTGTTTTACTAATCTTCATTATTTAGTGTTATAATAAATGTAATGAGGATTTAATTTGAGCTTGAATATTGTCTATGAGATAATATTCGTGTAAAAACTCTCAGCTCTTGTTGTATAATTAAGTTTGTATTTGTATTCTGTACCATGTATTTGGCGGCCCAAGATGGGTGATGTATACCTATTTTGGGGGCGTCACAGTTGGTATCAGAGCTTTGGGATATGATCCCTGGCTAAGATGTGAGACAAGAACTAGGAGAGGAGAGACGGAGAATTCCTTCGCTAGTATGACCTACCTAAGTTTATTTAGTATTTAGTTGGTTGGTCAGAGTATAGGGATAATATGTGGCATGTCAATTAACCCTTGTTTTGTGACAGTGTTGAAAAATGGCATCTGAAAATGTTGAGATCAACAATGAAGCACATGAGACCGTTGAGTCACCAACTATCAATACCCAGGATAATGTGCAACAGGAAGATAATAATCCTCAAGTAAACAACAACACCGATCAAATGATGAACGATGGGATGTTCATAGGCTTTATGCAATTCATGCAACATCAGGCGAGAGCGGCTCGTGTTTAAAATACAGGTGGAAACACTGGAAACTCACAGATGGTCATTGCTAAGCAATTCAAGGAGCTGGGACCATCGGAGTTTTGGAGAAAGCCAGAACCACTTAAGGCAGAGACATGAATAAAGCAGATCACCAAGATATTCGAAGTCTTAGGATGCTCTGAGGAGAAAAAGGTTCCCTTTGCCACCTTCATGTTGAGAGGAGAGGCAGATTACTTGTGGGAATTAGTAAAGCATACTCAGCCTGCCGCATTCAAAATGTCTTGGGAGAAGTTTCAAGAGCTGTTTAATGACAAATACTTTTCCAAAAGTATTCGTCACATGAAGGAGGTGGAGTTTATCAAGTTAGAGCAAAATAATATGACCGTGCCGCAGTATGAAGCTAAGTTTGCTGAGTTGTCCCGGTTTGTACCCCACTTGGTTGATAATGAGGAGAGAATGATGCGAATGTTTCTAAGAGGTTTGAAACCCGAGATACGTCAATACCTAATTTCTCATAAACTGTGTTTGTATTCAGATGTTGTAAATAGGGCTCAGTTATTGGAGCGCAATAATGAATCGACCCAACCAAGAGAGAGCAGTCGGTAAGTCGATAATATCAGTGGTAGCAGTCATAGAAGCAGTGGCAACAAACGTGGAGGGAATCAACATGCCAAAAATGGTAACCACTCCGGTGGTAATCATGGCCAAGATAATAGAAGTGAAAATTTTAAGAAGAGGAGATTCAATAATGATGGAAAGACGTCAGCACCGGCACCTGTTGTTAAGGAAGGAGAACGACCGTCGGTTGTATGTTACAAATGCGGAGGGGAGGGACACATCAGTCCAAACTATACGCAGCAGTCCAAAGCATGTTACAATTGTGGAAGAGAAGGTCACCTAGCCCGATTTTGTCATGCACTAAAGTCAAGTCCAGCTGGGATGGAGGTATCAAAGGTCGAACCAGACAAGACAAAACCTGTAGTTCAAAGGAGAGCGTTTGTCGTAACCTCCCAAAAAGCGAGGAATCCGAACGAGGTGATCACGGGTAAGCTAATCATAAACTCTAACAAAGTCTATAGCTTATTAAATACCAGTTTTACTCATTCTTTTATTTCTCCTACTTGCGCTTAACGTTTAAATTTGACTCCAGAGAAATTAGACTTTGACTTATCGGTTGAAACTCCATTAGGAGAAACCTTTATTACATCCACTGTTTATAAGTTTTATTTGATTCAAATCGGTAACCGCACGTTACCTGTCAATCTTATTTCCTTAAAAATACTTGTATTTGATGTGATTTTAGGGATTGATTGGTTAACTACTCATCATGTAAAAATTGATTGTTTTCGTAAGGTTGTTAGCTTTCATATTCCTAACTAACCTATTATGAGAATTCAAGTGACCAAACCACTAAAGTCAATCACTGTCATATTAAGCCATAAAGCTATTCGTTTATTGAAAAATGGATGTCAAGCTTTCTTAGCCCATGTCACAGATTTAAACAAAAATACGTCTGATTTGAATGATATTTCCATTGTTAATAAATTTCTTGACGTATTCCCTGAAGAACTTCCTGGCCTACCCCCAGAGCGTGAAATTGAATTTTGTATCGACCTTGAACCTGGTATAAAACTCATTTCTAAAGCCCCATATCGAATGGCTCCTGTTGAACTTCAGGAGTTAAAGACCCAACTACAGGAATTCTTAGACATCGGCTTCATTCGTCCTAGTACGTCTCCTTGGGGTGCTCTTATTCTATTCGTAAAGAAGAAATATGAGAGTATACGACTTTGTATTGATTATCAGGAGTTGAATCATGTCACCATCAAAAATAGGTACCCATTACCACGCATTGATGACCTATTTGACCAGTTGCAAGGCGCCAAATTCTTTTCAAAGATCGATCTTCGTTCTGGATATCATCAGTTAAAAATTAAAATCGATGATATCCCAAAGACTACTTTCAGAACTCGGTACATGCATTATGAATTCCTAGTCATGTCTTTTAGATTGACTAATGCTCCTGCTGCCTTCATGGATATGATGAACTGAGTATTCAAGAAATATTTAGAACATTTTGTAGTCGTCCTTATTGATGATATTCTCATATATTCCAAAAGCCGGGAAGATCACAAACAACACTTGAGGCTGATACTCCAAAAGCTTCATCAAAACAAACTTTATGCCAAGTTGAAGAATTGCTAGTTTTGGCTTGAGAAAGTAGAATTCCTTGGGCACGCAATATCAAATTATGGATTATCTGTTGACCCGACAAAGATTGAAGCAATTCAAAGCTGGGAACAACCTAAGACAGTGACTGAAGTACATAGCTTTCTCGGCTTAGCTGGTTATTATCGAAGATTCGTGGAAGGATTTTCTCGAATCGCAACTCCATTAACTCAGCTGACTCGAAAAGATATAAAATTCAGTTGGAGCGAGAAATGTGATAAGAGTTTTCAAGAACTCAAGAGAAGACTCATTTCAACACCTGTTCTGATAACAACATCTGGTTCGGAGGGATTTGTCATCTACGGCGATGCTTCAGGTAGAGGGTTAGGATGTGCTCTCATGCAACATGGGAAACTTATAGTCCATGCCTCATGACAACTCAAAAAATATAAGAGGGATTATCCTACTCATGATCTAGAGTTGGTAGCTGTCGTTTTCGCACTAAAGATCTGGAGGCATTACCTGTATGGAGAGAAAGTGGAGATCTATACGGATCATAAAAGCCTCAAATATTTCTTCACCCAAAAGGAACTCAGCATGCGACAACGATGTTGGCTTGAGTTGTTGAAAGATTACGATCATACAATTTAATACCATCCTGTAAAAGCTAATGTGGTAGCTGACGTATTGAGTAGAAGATCATATGCGGGTACGAGTGTGATATTGTCAACGTAAAGGCCCATTTTGTATGACTTGCAAAGGATGGAGATAGAGATAAAGACTCTAGGAACCCATGTAATGATGGCAAATATACGAGTAGAACTGACTTTAATCGATAAAGTTAAAGCTGCTCAAGCTACGGTCCTGGAGCTGATGCGTATGAAGAAGAAAGTGCAAGAAGGTGCTATTTCGGAAGCAAGAATCGATGAATAAGGAATACTACGAGTCAACTCCAGACTTTGTGTTTCAAACGACCCTATTTTAAAGTATAAGATCATGATAGAGGCGCATAACACACCGTTTACAATCCATCCTTGGAGTACCAAAATGTATCATGATCTTCGACATACATTTTGGTGGAGCAATATGAAGAGAGAGGTAGCGGAGTTTATCTCAAGGTGTCTAACTTGTCAACGAGTCAAGGTGGAGCATCAAGTGCCAAAAGGTCCATTGCAACCACTTAAAATTTCAGAATGGAAGTGAGAGCACATTACCATAAATTTCGTTACTAGTCTTCCCAAGGTTTCTCAAGGCATAGATCCGATTTGGGTCATTATTGATAGATTGTCCAAGTCTACTCATTTCTTACCTATACGAGAAATTTATTCACTTGAACGTCTTGCTCGTATGTACATAAATGAGATTGTAAGACTATATGGCATGCTAGTATCCATAGTTTTTGATCAAGACCCAAGATTCACTTCACGATTTTGGGTTAGTTTACAAAAACTATGGGCAAAGATTTACGATTTAGTTCAGTATATCATCCTCAAACGGATAGGCAGTCGGAGAAGACTATTTAAACTCTTGAGAATTTATTAAGACTCTGTGTCCTTGACTTCAAAGGAAGTTGGGACAAGTTCTTACCATTAGTGGAATTCTCCTACAACAACAGTTATCAAGCAAGTATTGGCATGACTCCATTTAAGGCGTTGTATGGATGTAAGTGTCGTTCTCTAGTATATTAGGACGAGGTGGGTGAAGCAACGTTGTTAGGACCAGAGTTGGTACGTATGACTACAGAAAAGATTTAAATGATCCGACAACATATAAAAACATCCCAAGATCGACAAAAGAGTTATGTTGATCTTCATCGGAAGGATGTGAAATTTAATGTTGGAGAACATGTGTTGTTGTTGCTCTATGGAAAGGAGTTACAAGATTTGGAAAGAGAGGAAAGCTCAATCCTTGATTCATTGGGCCATTCGATATCCTCGATCGAGTAGGAACGGTGGCTTATAGACTCGCCTCACTGCCAAGTATGTCTCGTGTTCATAATATTTTTCGCATATCTATGTTACATAAATATGTGGAAGACCCGAACCATATTATTGAATTAGAACTAGACGAGATAGCGGAAGATTTAACGTATGAAGAGGTACCTGTTAAAATCATGGATAAGAAGGAGCATATTCTACGCTCCAAGGTTATACCTCAAGTCAAAGTTTTGTGGAGAAACCACGATGTTGAGGAAATGACCTGGGAGTTAGAATCTGAAATAAAATCAAAGTATCCTCACCTCTTCGACATACCAGGCATGTATCCTAATTTCGAGGACGAAATTTCATAAGAAGTTCATAAAAAAAGATTAATTTTTCTCGAAATATATTTTTGAATATTATGGTGTGCTTTTGATATAATGTTATAGTTGTGAGTAATATTTATAAATTTTGAAAAGTATGCAAGTTGTTATAAAATATTCGATGGGTTGGGGAATACTCATTTTAAATAAAAAATATTCGTATGACGGCACAATCATTGGTGGACCCCACAACGAAATTATTGTCGGAGTTAGAAAACGACAGAAATATCTTTTTATAAAAATAACGGCAAAAGTTTTACCATTAACTGTTTAACTACCTGGTGGTAAAAGTACAGTAATATGCATGATTGTATAGTAGCACACGGTATTGATTATTGATGCTTACGTGAGAAGTTACTCAGTTATACTCAATTATTGCTACAGTAATTGCTGCATAATATCTCTCATATTTTTTATTCAATTATTGTCACAGTATCATCTGTATAATATTTTATATTATTAAATCAATAATTGAGACAATAAAATTATTCATATTATTATTTGTAATATTGACGATGTCTAGAAAGTTCTGTCGAGGATAGGTTTGGTCACCTAATTGTGCGCCAATAGGGAGAAATCCTTATCAGAAAGCCCCCTCTTTTCTGGGAATGATCTGGTTGTTAAAAATTGTGAGTTATAATATTAATGATGAATAATTGTTGAAGTATTAAGAATGTGTTTATTGAAGATAAGTGAATTACAAAAGTTAAAGGGGAATAATAAAAACTTGGAAAACTTTATGGGTACTAAAGTGTAATAAGTTAAATCAATCTGAACCATTGGTGGTGGTTTTAATAGTAAATTAATCTGGACCATTGGTGGTGGTTTTAATAGTAAATCAATCTGGACAGTCGATGGTGATTTTAATAGTAAATCAATATAGACCGTCGGTGGTGGTTTTAATAGTAAATCAATCTGGGCCGTTGGTGGTGGTTTTAAAGTAAATCAATCTGGACCGTCGATGGTGGTTTTAAAAGTAAATCAATCTGGACCGTCGATTGTGGTTTTAATAGTAATCAATCTGGACCGTCCGTTCTAATAGTAAATCAATATGAACCGTTCATGAATTAGTTACTATTTAGTCATTTCTCCTATAAATAGAAGCTTAATTCTTCTTTCATTCTCACCAATTTACTGAGACTCATAAGAGAAACTATAGAGAGCAAGAAGAAGAGTATTCTGCTACTTCACTATTATAGTATCTAGGCTTCTACTAAGGTAAGGGGTATTATTTCTTTCGTATTCATCAGGAATACTATTTTTTCATATTCATCCTTTAATATGTCGGAATAACCTGTCTACGTGGATTACATACCGCATGACAGGTGAAAATCTATTTGTAGTTTCGTATGTTATTTCTTTTCATATTCTTAAATCTAAACTTACGATGGTAAGTATTGCTTCTATAATCCCTGAAATTAGTGGGATATCCTTGAAGTTTTGCGCTTCATCCAGTATCGTTTCATTGGAATATTGATATGAACTTTCTTATTAAATATCAATATTTTCACCCGGGGTGCTATTCACGAGTTACTATTCACAGGTTACTATTCACCCGATTAATATTCACTAGAATATTATTCACTCGGGTATTCGAGACACTTTTCATGCTGGGGTACTATTCACGAGTTACTATTTATCCGATTACTATTCACTAAAATATTATTCACTCGGGTATTCTGGACACTTTTCATGTTGGGATACTATTCACAAGTTACTATTCACGGGTAAATATTTACCTAGTTACTATTCACTAGAATATTATTCACTCAGATATTCGGGACACTTTTCATGTCGGGGTACTATTCACGGGATACTATTCCTAAAGTACTATTCACCAAAAAATTATTTTTTTTCTGTCCAAATTATTTTTGATACATGGATATTATTCTTGAATTTTACTCCACAAAGCAGTATCACGTTGACAATTTGGACATTATTGAATTCTGGATAAATTAAATTATAAATCTTTAAAATTTATTATTTGCTTTCATTTAATTGAATTCTTATATCATTGTCATCATCCTCATGCTTATATTGTGATGAAAATCATCTTTGGCTTATGTGCATAGATGAACTGTTGATTAGTATGATTATGACCAGGGATCATTCGGTATAATCATGACCCGTAATGTTACAAATGATGTGGTAAAAGTCCTCATTGGCCTGTAGTGCATTGAGGGACAGTGGTTGGTATGATTATGACCAGGGATTATTCGGTATAATCATGACCATTGATGTTTACATGAATATCCTTGGCCCGTAGTGCAGGGATGATTCGATGATATGGTTTATTTATTAAGCTGAGTCTCAGCGATAAAGTTGATGAAAACCTTTTTAAATCATAGAAGATAGTAGATATCATGCTCTACTTGACTCTTCTAATGGATTGCTTGTTCCGCTGCAGTTAAACTTGTTATCTATTATGTTCTATCAGTTTAACATTGTTGAAGGCTAACGATAACTTATTTTGTATAATCTTAGTCATAATATTTCTTACTGGGCTAGTTGAGCTCACCCTTTTACTTTTATTATTCTCTTCAGGAAATGAGAACATAGCCGGGACTAGTCGGGGAACGGAGTGATGGTCCGAGATGGTTGTTTTAGTAATCCTCACTATTTATTGTGATAATAAATGTAATGAGGATTGAATTTGAGTTTGGATATTGTCTATGAGACAATATTCGTGAAAAAACTCTCAGATCTTGTTGTATAATTAAGTTTGTATTTGTATCCTGTACCGTGTATTTGGCGACCCAAGATGGGTGATGTATACCTATTTTGGGGGCGTCACAGGATGTGTAGCGTAGAATGCGTGATGCCCCCGTTGGGAAAAGTACTGTAGAATGCGTGATGCCCCCGCCCGGGATATGTACTTCGACATATAAAACGCGTGATGCCCCCGCCGAGGAAACTTGAAAGGATTAGGGTGACGATCCTGATTTGGCGGCATTTGAACTGCGTAAGGTATTGCCGAGGGTGACTTGTAATAGCTGAGATCATCGGCATAGTGTACCCTGTGTTAGGGCAAATACCAATGATTGATATGAAAGCCACAGTCGGGCCTAGGAAAACCAGGGTTTCAGGCTGTTCTGCTCAATCGCGTAGCGTTTTTATCCCTGATTTGGCCTTTTCAGCTTGTGAAAACTCCTTTACAACTCGAACTGGATCAAGCTGGAGGGGTGGGACCCATGTAAGGGTGCCGCAGGTACACCTGCAGTAGCCGCAGGTGGACCTGCGGCCAGCCGTGGCTATTAAATGCCTACAAGTTATTTTTATAAGTCATTTTAAAGTTGCGTCGCGAAGGATATCCGAGAGCTCTTCTTCAGATCTGCTGAGTTCGGGCGACTTTTTGCAAATTCTGTTACCGTACAAGTGTTCTACACTGTCCTGATAACGTATGCATGTCTTCTTTTCCAATTTTTATCCGTTGGAAAATGACTTATCACATGAAATGCATCTAAACACATAGTAGTGAATATGCATGCTCAAATGACTTGATAAAAAATATTCAACATAGTAAATGTTAGTATTAAACCATGCTGAACATAATGATGTGAAAAAATTTGACTTTTGAAATAGTCAAATTGGCACCTTTTTCTGCTATTTCTTATTCTATTTGAGGACAAATAAGCAAAAAGGTAACAATGCAAAGTAATCCTGGTAATTAGGCTACCCTTATGGATTGATGACTTTGACATTTAGATGCATATAGGATGTATATGACTGTGGGTAGGTGTGCTACTGAATGGCCACCTAGTAATGCCTATGTGCATGTGGATAGTCCTATTTATAGAGGAAACTATGGCAAAAAATTTCAAAAATGTAGGCATTGAGTAGTCATGTATTTTTAACTCTACTGTAGACGTATGTTAAAGTAATGCATGCATGCATGTGGTCATAAAATGCATTTTGAAAAGAAAGCTCTAGGTTTCAGAATTACCACATCCTTTCTGAGGTGATTTGGAGACTTGTTGTCCAGATATTATGGATCTGGATCAGCCCAGTAGTTCCCGCAGGACCACTTCTGGTGTACGGAGGAGGGCTTCTGAAGTGCCTCGATCCCGTTCTGTTAGATAACTTCGTCGTCTGGTGGAGGCGGTGATACGTCCAGTCCAGGTTGATGTGTAGGACGTCGAGGACGAGGAGGAGAATGCTACAATTACGGATCCCACTCCTACTAAACATGTTCCCCGTAGGGATCTCCCTAGTATTCAGGTGGTAAACCAAGAGCTTCTGGGTGACTTGAGTCGACATCCCTCGATGTACTTGCATGCTAACGAGGTATTAAGTTAGATCTTAATCTTCCTTCTTTCCTATTGATGAGGAGTAAAGGATTTTGATGTCGATCTATATTTTATGTAGGTTCCCGGCTTTACACAGCCTCGAGGGAACTGGTTCAGCATTCACTCCATGTACCAGGCTCTGCATCCTGACTATAGAGCGATTGTGCATGACTGGGGATTTGGGGCGTTCTTTTCCATTCTTCCCCGTCGTTGTCCTTGGGGTTACCTCAGGGTATTGTCTGAGCGCTGATTTCACCAGACTCAGTCACTCTATTTACTGGACTGTGAGGTGATGATGATGTCGATGGATTGGCGATTTATCACAGGTATGGAGTTTGGCGAGGCACCAGTGGCTTGTACGGCGAATATTACCCCAACTACCGTCAGATCCTTGTTAGGAGTTCCGGCAGAGGCGCTCAAGGGCAGGAATGTACGTACGGGTCTTTTGAGTGTAGATCCTATGAGTGGGCTATTGAGTGAGCCCATACCAGCTGATGTCAGAGTTAGGGATCGTATTCTTCGGCGATTGTTCCTAATGATCATTAGGGGCTGCTTTATAGTAGATAACTCTTCTACGGTGTCGTTCGCTTTGATCAGCGCCACGCGACATGTGCACCGTATTGGAAAGTATGATTGGGGTTCCTACACCTTTTCCTATTTCCTCAGGGGCATGCGTATGCACTCGCACGGGTTGACCGAGGGTTAGTCAATATTCTACCCATTTCTGCTGGTGAGTATTTCTCTTGTAATTTACCATGTATAGGTTAAGAGTGTTAATTGACAGCAGATGTTTGCCTTTGTGTTGGCAGTTTTGGGCCTATGAGAGGCTCCCATGCTTACGTCCTGTCAGTGTACTAGGGTTGGATACCTATCCACGAGGACGGCGATGGAATCATTCCATACTGGCGGAGGTCCCTGTAGCTGAGGGTTTTACTCATTGTTGCCTACAGCTGGAGTTGTTGACAGCTGATGTCATCACATGGATTCCATATTCTGGGGAGAACTTGGCCACTGGTTTTAAGGATGGGTACCCGACTGGTGTCGAGTACGTGATTTCCACCCGTAGAGTTCCTCTCTTCACAGATGGAGGATGGGAGCTCTATTTAGGAGAGCGTACTATTAGGAGCACCACATGAGAGATCTGTATACCGATCTTTCCTCCTGCCAGGCGTTATTGGCCTGTGTCGCAATCACCCGTCACTGATATCCCATTGTTGGGTGTTGACGGTTTTGCATTATCAGAGGGTCCATTCATTTAGGATGTATTCCAGCATTGGTAGTCCCCTTGTACCATTGGAGCCCAGACCTGCGCCACTCAGTTCATGGGGGATATCGTTCCAGGATCCGTGATGATGACGGATTGGCTAGCCTGTGTCTGAGATCCGACTCATGTGACATAGATTGACAGTTTGACCCAGCGATTAGACCGAGCACATTTCTTTATCTTGCATTTGGGCAGAGATCCGGCAGAGGCAGATTCGTTTGATCCTTCCAGCGCATGAGATGGCCCCTCAGATGACCATTTGGCTTTACCAGCGCAGATCCTCCTTTGTATAGGCCTGACATCCCTGTTGATAGAGATCCAGTGACTCAGGAGGACTTACATCAGGTGGACAGGATTGATGATGTAGATATTGACACCATTGTCTTCTTCTAACGTGTATTCTCGTTATCTCTTTTGATAGGCCTCTTGTTAGATATTGGGTGGCTGTGCCTCATTCTCGCTATATCTTTTGATAGGCCTCTGTTAGTAGTAGGGCATTTGTGCCTCATTTTCCTGTATTTTTAGCTGTACAAAGATGATGTATATAGATGATGATGTATTTAGGAATGTATGTACTATCTTCTATTTTCTACATCATATTGCCATGTATTATCTATTATGCATGTATCATGTTATGCATATGTATGTATGTTCAGAGATATTCAGCATTGACCCCTGGATGGTATTATGATACGGCCCACATAGATGTCTTCTTCGACAGTCAGCCCATAGATCACACCCCGCCATTATTAACGGCATCCCGTCTGAGATCCTGGTATGATAGTATGTCACCCCCAGATAAGGTGACCGTAGATCAGCTGTTGCAGCATATTATGACCCTCTTGATGTTTCAAGTTCCCACAGGATTTGTGGAGGGCATTCTGGAGCACTGGGTATCAGAGAGGCAGGTTTTCCAGCTTGGGACACATGAATTGACTCCTACTCTAGAGGAGTATGCACGTTTGACGATGCTGCCACTTGACAGACCTTGTGTGTATATGGCCATTAGTGACATGAGCCGATAGTTTATGACTCTCACCGGGCTGAGGCAGAGAGTTGTGTAGGATGAGATCACATCTGGCCACGTGATATCCCAGCGTTTTCTGATTGACATATTTGGCTATGAGGATAGCTATGCTCAGCATTCTGGGGATTTCACCATACCAAAGGACCAGTGGCATTTGACTAGAGTGGATGCATTCTTGATGTGTATAGTGGCGTATGTGTACATGCCACGATATATGGTTGAGCTGGATATCTATGTTATCATGCCAGTGAGAGCTCTCAGGGAGGGTCATATCATTATTCTGATGATTATGGCAGAGACGCTGAGGTCAGCCATATATTGCAATACTTACCATGCAGGGGTATTCACAGGCAATTCGGTCATGCTCTACGTGTGGTTTATGTCACATCTGAGACCGATTGACACATTCAAATGACACGGGTATTTTTTCACCCATGAGATAGCTATGTCGTATTCCTTCCAGCCTACAGAGTGTACAGATCCTTCAACTTGGTCCGTTTTCCTAGCTGGGATCGGAGATCCATTTGCTATCTTGCTGTGAACAAGGCTCAGTTCGCCCTACAGTTTCATTACTCATGCTCCGGGCATGGATTATCTCCCTCTAGCTGGTTTGAGGGGCATGACTACTTACCACCCACTAGCTGTGATGTCACAGTTTGACCAGTTCCAGGATTTCCATCCTTTTGATGGGGCGTTAGGTCAGCGTTTAGCTTCTCACCATCTATCAGCAGATGATCGATCCAGGGTGTATGCCTGTTGGGATCAGCGAGAGAGTGTTGAGTTTTCTGTTAGCCATCCGGGCTGTTCGTCAGAGTATTTTGCGTGGATGGATACAGAGACTTCATCGACTACGGTAGTATCCACAGTGCTGAGTAGTGATTCAGATGATGAAGAGCCCCTAGAGGACATTGATTCCCACATCGAGGATGAGCCATTTACTGGGTTACCAATAGCTATCTTAGATTCTCCCAATACTAGCACTGTCGTGTTCCAGTATTCAGCATAGTACTTTGAGCAGAGTCTTCATCTGATGACCTTTGAGAGAGATCAGGCTAGAGTCCTGATGTTGACAGCTCTTGATGGGAGAGACGCAGCTCTGTTAGAGAGAGACGAGGCATTAGCTCGTAGAGACGTCGCTGTTGTTGAGCGAGATGAGGCCAGATCAGCTAGAGATGTCGTGATAGTTAAGAGGGATAGCGTTATATCTGCTAGGGATGTAGCCGTCACAGATAGTACCACAGTGAGATCCCTAACCACTAGTATACTTGTCGAGATGAGTGCATATATTGATGAGCACCGCGTCACCATGTAGATGGCCTCAGACTTGCTGGCTCGTGTGGATACCCTTGTACAGGAGACCACAGCATTACCTCCTTCTTTGGAGAGAGATGCTAAGTTAGATCTGCTAGCCCGCATGCATACCGATCTGTAGATAGCCTTGTATTTTCCTGCACAGACTAGCTTAGCCATTTTGTCATGTATAGTTTACATTGTGTATATCAAACAATATTATATATAGCAGGGAAATATATTTTTGGTCAATTCCCTTTTAGATATGCATGACTACTTGCTTGATATTTGCCTGCTTCTTCAGGGCTTGTGATCTTGATGCCTTTTGAACTCATCCTTAATATATGGACATTGAGACGTCATAGGATCTTTAAGAATGGATCACTGATCTGTGTGTATCCCTACCATCTTTGGTGTCTTGGGACTGGTTTCTGTATGGAAATATGGAGAAAAGTATGGCTTTCCTCTCCAAGATTGACCGCACCACATATGGTCGCCAGTACTCCTATTTAGGAGGAGCCTAGTTATTTCCATCTCTTATGGATTGGTATTGCTCTTCAAGGTACAACCGCAGCTTAGATGGTCACCAAGTCTCCCATTTACATGGGGAGGTCAGGTAATTCCATCCCTTTATTCTGAAGCCAATAAAATATGGTGGATTGAAGTTTAATCTCAGTACCACTGACAAGTGTTTGTGTTTAGGTAGGGGGTTAGACCAAACCATAAATGGCAGCCTACGTACTCATATTAAAGAGGAGATCAGGTCTATATAGTTCGAACCTGGTGTAAGAGGTTCAACGCTGTATTTGGAAGAAAGGGTGTAGGAATATTTTTGTTTTTATTTTTGTAATGAGAAGGGTGTAGAAATGTTTTTGTTGTTTTTTTTATTGCGACCGGCCATATAAAATGGTTACCTATGTACTTTCGTGTATCAAGGAGATCAGGTCGACGTAGTTCACCCCTCAGGGTGATTTTTAGCCAACGAAAAGTTTGATCCTATGTGGAGGACAAACGGGGGGGGAGAAAGTTTAATCCTAAGTTCACGATAAACTGCAGGTGTGAAAAGTTTAATCCCATGTTTGGGGACAAACTGCAAGTGTGAAAGGTTTAATCCCTAATGGGATAACCGAAGTTGAGTAAGGGTTAAAAAACCAAGTGGAGAAAAAAGGATCTGGCGATCTGAAAACCAGGCTGCTGGCTTGAAAAGTTTATTTCCCTGAGGGGTGCAGTGTAGAAAAGAGTTGTATGTAGTGAAGGGTTAAAGAATCGGAATGACTGGTGATCTGATAATCCAACACCAGGATGTTTGCTTGATGGTAACTTCAGATATAGTACCGTTTCACGGTGTCCGAATTGATGAGTTGCGAAAATTTATCTCCGTCCATTTCCTGCAATCTGAGAGCACCTCTTGCCAATGCCTCCTTGACAATAAACAGGCCTTCCCAGTTAGGGGCAAATTTTCCCTTAGAATGATCTTGATTGTCGATGATCTACAAAACCAAGTAATGTTGTTTAAACTACCATAGCCGGATTTTTCTGTTGTAGGATTGGGCGATCCTTTATTGATATAACTGACTATGGAAGATAGACGCGGTTCGCCTTTTATCTATTAGAGACAATTGGTGATACCTGTCTTGTACCAATTGGTCTTCATCTAGCTGAGCGTCTATCAACACTCTGAGGGATTCCATTTCTACTTCTATGGGGAGCACTACTTCCATCCCATAGATTAATGTGTAGGGGGTTGCCCCAGTGGAAGTGCACATTGATGTTCTGTAGGCTAACAGAGTAAGAGGCATTATGTCAGGCCATCCTTTATGATTGGCAGACATCTTTTGCATAATCTTCTTAATATTTTTGTTAGCCGTTTCAACAACACCATTCATCTTTGGACTGTAGATGACGGAGTTAAGATGTTTGATGTGAAATTTACTGCATAACTCCTCCATCATTTTGTTGTTGAGATTCTTAGCATTGTCTGATACAATTACCTCTGGTTGTCCATATCGACAAATGATATTGTTTCTAATGAAAGAAATGATGACTTCTTTGGTAACCTTGGGGAAGGAGGCTGCTTCTACCCACTTGGTGAAGTAGTCGATCATAGTGAAGATAAAGCGATGTTCGTTACTGGCTTTAGGCTCGATGGGCCCGATCACGTCCATTCCCCATATGGAGAAGGGCCAAGGCGAACTCATATTGTGGAGCTCCCTAGGAGGGGTGTGGATAGCATTCCCATGAATTTGGCATTGATAGCATCTCCTGACGTGGTCATTGCAGTCAGCCTTGAGAGAGAGCCAGTAATATCCTATTCTGAGGATCTTCTTTACAAGTAGAGGGTTGCTCATGTGCGGGCCACAGACTCCACCATGGACCTCATCCATGAGCCTCTGAGCTTGGTCCTTGTCCAGACATCTGAGGAGACCTAATCCTGCATCTCTTTTATAGAGTGCATCTCCGCTCAGGTAAAATTTCATAGCAAGTCGATGGATCCGCCTTTTCTCAGTCGGGCTCGCCTCAGCGGGTGTAGATCCATCCCGTAAGTACTCCTTGATATGCCGATACCAAGGTTGTTGGATGGGAGGTAGCTCATTCGATACTTCTCCAACATAGTTCCCATAGGCTGGTGCCTTTTGCAGGGCAAATGTGACGCTTGAAATGTGTTCCTTGTCAGGTATGTGAATCAAGGAGGCCAAAGTTGCTAGCGCGTTTGCGAAGTCATTCCTATTACGAGGAATGTGTAGAAAGGAGATCTCTTCGAACTCCAAAGCCATCTGTAAAACTTACTGATGGTAAGGCAGTAAATGTAGCTCTTTGGTTTGATAGATTCCCATGGATTGTTTGACTACCAACTCTGAATCCCCAAAGACAGTTAATCGCCTGATGCCCATTAAACGGGCAAGTTTTAGCCCCATGATACAGCCTTCATTCTCAGCTGTGTTATTGGTGCTGACAAACTACAATTTAACGGCGACGGGATACTGCTCCCCCGTACTGGATACTAGAACTGCTCCAGCTCCAGAACCTTCTATAGTAACATCTCCATTAAAATACATGTTCCATGTTTGGCGTGTATCGTACTGATGATGTTGCTGAATTGCCATTACCCCTTCATCGGGGAAGTACATTTCCAAGGGTTTGAAATCCCCTGAAGGTGCGGCTGCCAGTTGATCCGTGATTCCTTGACCTTTAACGGACATCTGCGTTACGTAAACAATGTCAAATTGTTATAGGATCAACTGCCATATGGACAGTCAGTAGTTTAGCATGGGTTTACTGAACACGTACTTAAGAGGATCCACGCGGGATATAAGATAGGTTGTGTGAACATGGAGGTAATGTTGTAACCTCATCGCAGCCCATGCTAAAGCACAACAAGTGCTCTCAATCAGAGTGTACTTGTGTTCACTGCTGCTGAATCTTTTACTGAGATAGTAGATAGCTCGCTCTTGGCCTCTATCATCTTTTTGTCCCAGCATGCAGCCCATGGCATTGTCACTTATGGATAGGTACATGAACATGAGAATATCATCCCTGGGTGGTACCAAGACAAGAACTTTGACTAGCTGCTCTTTGATTGTAAGGAAGGCCTTCTGGCACTCATCATTCCATTTCATGGAGGAGTTCTTCCTTAACAACTTGAAGATAGGCTCACAGGTTGCTGTGAGTTGAGATATGAACCTGCTAATGAAGTTGACTCTTCCAAAAAATCTTCGTATTTCCTTCTCTATCTGAGGAATGGGCATTTTCGTGATGGCCTGGATTTTGCTGGAATCCAGCTCAATCCCTTTGTGGCTGACTAGGAACCCTAGCAACTTGCCTGATTTAACGCCAAAGGCGCACTTGGCTAGATTCAACTTCAAGTTATACTTATGTAACCTGTTGAAGAGCTTTCTGAGATGGTCTAAATGGTCTTCCTCCCTTCGGGACTTAACAATGATGTCATCCACATAGATCTCTATCTCCTTATGCATTAAATCGTGGAAAAGAGCCATCATAGCTCGCTAATAGGTAGCTCCGGCATTGATGAGGCCGAAAGACAATCGTCTGTAGCAAAAGGTTCCCCAAGGCGTGATGAAAGCAGTTTTCTCACGATCCTCTTCAGCAACCATGATCTGATGGTACCCTGCAAAGCAACCATCAAAGGAGTACATGTCATATTGAGCAGTATTGTCAATGAGAATGTGGATAAATGGCATGGGAAAGCTATCCTTAAGGCAAGCTTTATTCAGATCCCGATAATCCACGCAAACGCGCACCTTTCCTCCAGGTTTAGGCACATGAATGATGTTGGATGTCCATTCAGGATATGTGGACACCATGATGATACCAGCTTGAAATTATTTTATAATTTCTTCTTTCACCTTTAAACTTCACTCAGGTTTCAATCGCCTGAGCTTCTGCTTGACTAGCTTGAATCCCTCTTTAATGGGTAGGTGATGAAGGACAATGTCAGTGGACAAACCCACCATGTCTTCATGAGACCATGCAAACACATCCTGGAATTGGGCTAATAGTGTAACCATGTCATTCCTCTGGTTTGGAGTAAGGTCTGAACCAACCTGGATTAACTTAGGGCTTTCTAAGGTTTCGAGATTGAAGGAGGTGGTTTGATTAAGGTTGGGTTTAGGTTTGTCTTCGACCCATTCTTTGATCTCCTGAGGCATCTCAATGCCCTCTTGTATTTCCATCAAGTTTGAGTCCAACTTTTTATCAAAGTTACAATCCTTGTGGAGAAGAGGCATCTTATCAGCAAGTACATGCTCATCTAAGTTCAGAGTCCTAAAATAAAATATGCTTTCACTTAATATATATGAAACTATTTAATCATACAAAGTGTTAGCATGTATTGACAAAATAACTGCTAATACTATACAGAAAAGTAAGCAGTTATGATATCTACAGTGCAAAAAGAAGTCCTGCCCATTTTACCCTTGTCGACCAATGCAAGGAGTGCTACTCCAATTGGCAAGGGCAAAGTCCTGGTGGACTGCTATGATGGAGGGGCTGTCATCGTCCTCCATCTCCCGAATGATGACCATTATGTCTGGGCAATCATCGTGGACAATAATGCGTATGTCTGACATCATTCGGACGATGTCTTGTTTAATTCTTTTTTCCTCTTCTTCCCCTTTGGGATCTGGAATAAAGACTTCCTTCTTCTTTACCGGTATCGGTTTGGGAAATAATATAGCCATTACATTGGTTGGCACCTTTACCGAAGATTGTGACTCTGGATTTACAGGTGGAGATAATCGCCATGTAGTTGAAACTGAAGGAATCTGCTTATGCTTATACGGATTCCTGTGATTGGAACTGGCAGAATATCCTAATTCGGCTGTCCCAATTTGACTGGACACTTGAATCGGGTGCTTAATACCCTGATGACTTTTACCCAGCCCTTATCCCGGCTGATGACCCAATGACATCATTTCTTGAGTAGCTGCCATCACTTCGGTAGAAATCTTGGGTACAGGAAATGGCATCCCAATGGAATGGTATTGAGTGTTTCTCACTTCCAAGGCATGAAAACTGACCGGCTCAACTTCAAAATTGAGGTTGATGAGTGGCATGTCACCATGTTGAGAACATTCCGCTTCAGCGTTGACTGTGACTAAGCTATTGTTGATAATGTATTTAAGTTATTGATGAAGAGTGGAGGGGACTACCCCGGCCATGTGAATCCACGGTCTCCCCAGAAGCAGGTTGTATCCTGTATCTATTTTGAGAACGTGAAAAGATACACAGAATGTATGGGAACCAATCTCAATTGGCAGCTCAATCTCTCCGACTGAATTTCGGCGAGATCCATCAAAAGCTTTAATAACCGTATGGCTGCTTCGGATCCATTTGAGGTTGACGTTCATCTTCACCAACGTAGCGTACGGACAGATATTCAGAGACGAACCTCTATCGACCAAGACTCCAGCTAGCATGTATCCAGAGGACAAAACCGTAATGTATAACGGCTTGCAATGACCGGTCCCTTCAGGATGTATGTCATCATCAGTGAAAGATATTACATTATTGTTGAAAATGTGATCAGCCAGATGTTGAAATTTTTTCACATCCACTGATTTAGGCAAGTATGCTTCTTCCAAAACCTTCAGTAGAATCTTTTTGTGATCCTCGGAAGAGAAAACCAAGTCCAATATTGAAATTTGATATGGAGCTTCTCTTAAGCTTAAAACCACCTTGGCTTCATTATGACCCATAGTACGGAGGAATTTTTCAATCTTCTCCATGGGAATTTTCCCCTTTGATTTGATGGTGGGGCTTCATCACCCGTTGGGGAAGATACAATGGATTTTCCTTCGACATTACAGCAGTTGTATGAGAGGTGGATCCTTCAGCTTCTCCATAATTCTAGGGCACTTTTTGTAAGCTGATAACAGGATATTGTAATTTGTATGGTAAATTGATTGGCTCTTGAGCAACCACTTTTAAAGGATTGTTAACTCCTTTGAGTTGATATGCTTGTATTGTGAATGGTTTGACAATCCCATCGGTCACAGCAGATATAACTGCTACCAGTCCCTTCCATTTAGTAGGATAAGTATTTTAACTCTCAAATAGCACAGTATCGTTGTCTGCCAGTTACAGGACAACGCTATCAATTAGATTCTAAATAAGGTGGCGGAGTGCCCAGCATTCTTCCGTGCTGTGACTGTGAGAATGGGAGTGATACTGACATACTCTTTCAGAATTAAACCGTCCTGAAGAGGAATTAATTGGAGGTAGAAGGGAAGTGATCCTTCCTTCATTGATCAGCATCTGAAGTATCTCCTCCATAGGTTGGCCTAGGTATGTAAATTCCCTTCTATTGGCAAAATCCCGACGGGCTTTGGCAGTCGCTCTCTTCGTCACTTTGTCATCCCATGTTTCATTTCTTGAAGGTGACGAGGGAGTATTAATAACCAAGGGGAGGAGACTAGCATGCTCCTGACTGACTAATTGGGGTGTGACTTGATGCTGATAGGTCATCAGTTCTGCCAATTGCTTAATCTGCTTGCACAGAGCTTTCATCTTTCATTCCATCATAAACTAGAACTTTGCATAATCACATTTGTCAACACCGTCTTTGATGGTCTGGGATGATTCACAGTTAAAATTGGAACTTTGTCCACTGCTCTAATTAATCATATTGACCTCTTCCTCATTGTGTTGAGGAAGAGGGTTATCTTGTACGTGAGGTTGATCTGGTTTGGTGACCACGATCTCACTGTTGTCTATCAAATCTTGAATCTTGTGTTTCAAGGCCCAACAATCTTGAGTATCATATCAAGGTACCCTGACATGATAAGCACATTTCTGAGCAGCATTAAAACCCTTCCCATTAGGGTTGGCTGGTGGAAGAAGATGCGTAATTTTCTTCTGAGTGGTCAGAAGATTGAGAATGTTCTCGAGTGAGTCCCCTAGGGGTGTGAAAACTCGAGGGCGTTTAACTTCTCCACCTTTAGGCTATGGAGGGTTGGAAGATTGAGCTTAAAAATGAGTGTAATTTCTCCTTTGAATAGACATATTTTGATTGCCCTTTTGACCTTGTAGTATTAAGGAAACATCATCCTCTTTCTTTTTATGCACCCTCTGGGGGTTGTTTCCATAAGTTTCGGACTTGATGTGTTTAGCAACAGCTTTAAGAGCGGCTAGGTCTTGAATATTTCTTGACTTCAACCCCATTTCAGCCATCTCTCCATGTTTGACCATTTCAGAACCAGCTAAAACTCTCTCATAGAAAAGAGCTTCTTGTATGTCTATGAAGGTCATGACCATTTCTGACTCAGTCATAGAAGGAATAACTTGAGCAGTAAAGCACCTTCACCTTTGAGCATACTCTCTGAAAGACTCATTGGATTGTTTCTTGGCTTTGGTTGTAAAGCCCCCAAATCTGGGTACTTGAAACCCGAACTCGGTGTTTCACGATACCATTTATATGAGCGAAATAATACTAATAATAATAACAATAATATAGATACCAACTTAATTTACATATTTATCAGAGTCTAAATCTCAGGTACGAGATCTTTAAACATTCATTACATAACATGATAGATAATATATCTCATTGTCTTAATAATATCAAACTATTACATAAACTACCACAAATCTTATTTGGTTAGCTTTCCTTTTCCTTTGTTTCTCCATGAGCCTTCTGGTTCTTCACACTTAGCTGAAAATATTTAAATTAAGCAAGGATGAGCATTTGAGTGCCCAGCAAGTATTAACAATTATATATATATAAACTGAAAGAATTTAAAATTTTCTTTATACTACCCTTCTACAACAAATCAATAGTTGTGAAGTAATCTGTACCGATAATAATAACATAACAACCCTCTTTCAAAATTTTAAAACTACGTACTGACTATAAATAGGGTTAAGGTAACATACTATGAACATTGTTTTCAATTTTTGAATAGGTTAAACAGAACTTCATCTGTAAACCATCATAACTTACGGGCACGGGGGTGATCAGCATGTTGTACCCTGTATTGATCAATACTACATGCAAGAATGATGTTATCGTTCATTCTATCCACCTTGGGTGCATAGAAAGTTTTTCCGTGTACGGGATGTTCATACTTGTCGGGGTTCCAAACCAAAGGTTTTATCTTGTTCAACAATAATCTATAATTCATATATATATATATATATATATATATATATATACGGGTAATTAACAAAGGTGTATCAACATGTGATTAAATACAATGATTATCCAAGTGGGGACACTTGTATAACCATTTATAGAAATTAACGAACGGAATATATATCTGAATTACCATATACTAACATGTTGATAATCAATGAACGTATATAATATATATAACAATAGGATTAATAATCTGTACAGTAATAATATAATTTTGAAACATTCTTACTCATGTCCATTGCATAAAGAAAATACAAAGGTAAGATACTTGCCTGATTTGCTGCTTACAATTCGCAACTTAGTTTTATCTTTTATATCACAACCTATCATTAATCAGATCATTCGTTCGATTAGAACAATATACTATAACACATAGTACTGCATTTCGCAGTCAGCACATAACCTAATCACATTATCACACATGTTCAACAGTCATTGAATCACAAACAAACATTAATACAATCAAAATATCCAAGTCTAGATCAATTTCTGAAACATGTCGGTGTACCGACAACTTTATCCGGTAATTATCGAGTTTAAGACTCTATTCCGAAGTTTAATATCCGTAAGTATCAGTCATATGACTCATAATAATTTATAAACATTTATTATAATTTATCACGAATTTTTAAACACCAAAATCATTATTAAATGATTCAAAGATCAAATAATTCTATTATCATTAATATTTAATTAATATTAAACTATTAATGAAACCATTGCCAAAATATCAAAGTTATTTATAATAAACCAAAATACTTTTAAAGTATTAATATTACCCTTAAATAATTTTTAAAATATTTAAAATTATTTTTAAATAATTATCATTAATATTAAAATATTAACATACTATTTCTCAAAATATTAAAAGTCATTAAGTATAACTTAAAATATTTTTAATTTATTTATATCTTTTTTAAATGATTTTTAAATTAATAAAATTATTTTTAAACCATTTATTTAATATAATTATTAAATAAATTTAATATCATTAATATTAAATAAATATCATTAATATTAAATTATTAATGAAATTATCCTTTAAATGTTAAAAGTTATATTTTATAACTTAAAATATATTTAAACACTTTATTTTTATTTAAAATAATTTTTATAATAATAAAATCATTTTTAAACTAAATTATTTAATATAATTATTAAATAACTTTAATATCATTAATAATAATTAATTAATGAAATTTACCTTTAAATATTAAAAGTTATATTTTATAACTTAAAATATTTTTAAATACATTATTATTAAATAAAATGATTTTTAATATAATAAAATTATTTTTAAATTATTTATTTAATTCATTTATTAAATAACTAAATTATCATTAATATTAATTAATTAATAAAATTCATCACAAAATATTAAAAGTCATTAAAAATAACTTAAAATATTTTCCTATACCATAATATAATTTTAAATGATTTTTCAAGTATTAAAATTATTTTTAAATAATTTATTTAATATAATAATTAAATAAATTAATTACCTTTAAAATTCCAAAAATATTAAATATTTATGAAATATATTCAAAATAATTAAAAACTAATTTTTGGACTTTAAAATAATTTTTAATAATTTATTATGTATTTTTAATAATTAAAAACTACTTTTCTATAATTATTTAATAAAAATATAATTTTTATAAATAAACTGTCACTAAAGGCCACCTATAGCGACAGAACCGTCGCTATAGGTGTTCTTCATGTTCTTGAGCATTCATAAGGCAGTTTCGACTTGCCTCCTTTAACCAAGTGTAAATCAGTGTGTGTTGTGTTTCTAGGCATGTTGTTGAGCAGATCGTATAAAGTTAATGCAAGACTACAATATACAACAACAAGCAAGTTCATAAAACATATAACCAAGGAGATCTGAGCCTCCAAAAGTGTTGTCAGGACTGTTCTTCATTTCTAGGTAACCCAGAAATGAAGAACAAATCAGGTAGAAATGCGCATTGACGTTCTGTAGGCTAGCAGATTCAGGGGCAACAAGTCAGGCCATCCTTTGTGATTGGCGGACATCTTTTTCATGATCTTTTTGATGTTCTTATTAGTCTCTTCAACAGCATAATTCATCTTTGGACGATAAATGACGGAGTTGAGATGCTTGATGTGGAATTTGCTGCATAATTCCTCCATCATTTAGTTGTTTAGATTTTTGGCATTGTCCTATACGATCACCTCCGGTTGTCCATATCGACAGATGACATTGTTTATGATGAATCTGTTGGGTAAAATCTAGTTACGCACAACACACAAGTATACGTGGTCAATAAGTAATAAAGTGAAAGTAGAGTATCATTCCCACGAGGAATTGTTTAATAAAAATCATCAAGTACTAACCCGTAACCAACTCAATTTTATTTAAACGAATGAATTTCAAATTATATAACTAAACTACTATTAAATTCCACTAGTTAAATTAAGATTACGGAGATTTAAAATCACAACTTCACTTATTGCTTCATTTAAGTTAACACACTTCTCATCAATTATTCTCTATTCTGAATTGTTAATCAAGAACACTAAAGCAGATAAAACCACCTCTCGATGCATAATACCCATACTCACTTAAATCCACAGATGATAGAATTAAGCAAGACACCCTAATTAACTAATCCACTATATCTCTATGTGAATTACAATTAAAAAGGATTTAAAGCACATGTTCTCTATAAGATTACATATGGCGTAAAGACATATCTCTATCCTAAACACGAATCATGAATTCCATCTATGCAAAAATCACAAACACATGCTATCATGATCAGATCTAAATCTAAACTTCATCTCTCGAGTTCATATAGATTATAACGGCAATTATGGCCAATCAATTAAACAATTAAGTCCAAATCACAATAGACAATCCTCACAATAGAACATAATAATTGATAGCGAAGCATATTAAAATAAACTACACAATAAGATCCATTGTAATCTCAAACAAAGAATTAGTTCATGATTATTGAATTAAAACAAAGAATCCATAGTTGAATAATCATTAAAAGATAAATATAGAAGAAGATAAGAAGATAGAATCTGTTGTCTGCAGATTTGAAGCTCCCTCTTTGCTCCTACTTTGAATCTTCAATGGTCTCCAAGTTGCTTCAATCTCCAAATCTAATAAGAACTAGGGTTTTGATCTAATCTACTCTACTCTAATCTAATGGAATCCTCTCTCTCCCCTCTAATCCTTGTGATTCTCCTCCTTTTATATGTCTCTTTATATGTCTTTAAGTCCTCTTGGAAGTCCTCGAGTCAATCGGATCGAACCAATCTTTCTCGAACTCAGATTCGGACAAAAAACAACTTTTCTGCGCGTACCCCCGCCCCGGCGTGGGGTATTATGGCTTAAAGGGCCCGCCCCGGCTGGCATACCCACTGTTTTGCATCTTGTACCCCCGCCCCGACGGGGGTTTTGTATAGTAAAAGCCCGCCTCGGCGGGCATCCTTTTTCTGCTGCAGTGTCCTCTGGTAAAATGGCCATAACTTTTGATCCAGGAATAGTTATGAGGCCCGCCACCTATCAAATTGAAGATATCGACGAGCTCTACAACTTTTATTATTTAAGAATTGAGAAATAATGGACAGATGAAGATCGAAATTAGGCTGGAAGTTACTACTATGCAAATGGCCACCCAAAACAGTGAAGTTCAACGTCTATTGGTACAAAGATCATAACTCTTGCATCCGAACTCCGATTAGAATGATTCAAGATGTACCGAAAAGCTAAGAAGAAGCTCTACAATATAATCTAAGTTCCAAGCCAAGAACATGAAATAAACATGAAAGCCCAAACGTTGTCCGAATTGCTTTTATTTACGATTTCATACCAATTCTTTGCGAATTCATACCAATAGTCACTCACACAGCTCCCAAGCATATAATCTACAAAATGAACACAAAATGCATGAAAAGTAACTAAGAAACATGAGTTTAAGCAACTAATTCATGTAACAGATACCGGATAAGTATGTATAAAATCTACTTATCAGAATCCAATGATTACCTCTTTGGTGACTTTGGGAAAAGAGGCTGCTTCTACCCACTTGGTGAAGTAATAGATCATGCTAAAGATAAACCAATGACCATTGCTGGCTTTGGGCTCGATTGCCCCAATCACATCCATTCCCCACATTGAAAAGGGCCATGGTAAACTCATATCGTGGAGTTCACTTAGAGGAGCGTGGAAAACATTTCCATAAATTTGGCATTGATAGCATCTCCTGACGTGATCAACACAGTCATATTTGAGAGAGATTCAATAATACCCTGTTCTTAATATCTTCTTGGAAAGTAAATGACGGCTCATGTGTGGGCCACATACTCCACCATGGACTTCATCCATGAGTATTTGGGCTTGGTCTTTGCCTATGCATCTTAGAAGGCCTATTCTCACATCCTTTTTGTAGAGTGTGTCTCCGCTTAGATAGAATTTTATGGCCATTTTATGGATCCCCTTTCTTTCAGCTTGACTTTCCCCAGTGGGCGTAGATCTATCTCGCAGATACTCTTTGATGGAATGGTACCAAGGGTGTTAGATGGGAGGTAGTTCATCCAGTACTTCTCCAATATAATTTCCATAGGCTGGTGCCTTCTGGCTTATAAGTTTGATATTGGGGATGCCTCCCCTTTCAGATATGTTGATCAAGGAGGCCAGGGTTGCTAGTGCATCTGCAAAATCATTCATTCTCCGAGGAATGTGGAGGAAGGATATTTTTTTAAACTCCGTAGCCATCTTGATAACTTGTCGATGGTAAGGCAACAAATGCAATTCTTTGGTGTGATAAGCCCCAGTGGTTTGTTTGATGACCAGCTCAGAATCCCCAAAGACAATTAACTATTTGACACCCATGGATTGGACCAGTTTTAGTCCCATTATACAGCCTTCGTACTCAGCTGTGTTGTTGGTGTTGACAAACTACAACTTGATAGCAACGGGATACTGTTCTCCCAATGTAGATACCAGAACTGCCCCTGCTCCGGCACCTTCCTTGTTTACGGGTCCATCAAAGTACAATTTCCACAATCGGACTGTATTCTTCTGATGGCTTTGTTGAATTGTCATTACCCTTTCATTGGGGAAATACGTTTCCAAGGGTTTGAAATCCCTTATGGTGCTGCAGCCAGTTGATCAGCAATTCCTTGACCTTTGATAGACTTTTGAGTCACGTAGATGATGTCGAATTGTTGGAGGATCAATTTCCATTTGGAAGTCGATAATTCAACATGGGTTTGCTCAATACGTATTTTAGAGGATCCATGCGCGATATGAGATGAGTTGTGTGACCATGGAAATAATGTTGTAATCTCATGGAGGCCCATGCTAATGCGCAACAAGTCTTTTCAATTAAAGTATACTTTTGCTCGCTGCTGTTGAATCTTTTGCTGAGGTAATAGATAGCTCTTCCCTTGCCTCTATTGTATTTTTATCCCAACATGCAGCCCATAGCATTGTCATTGACTAACATGTACGTAAATATGAGAATGTTGTCTCTTGGAGGTACCAAGACAGGAGCTTTGACCAATTACTTTTTAATGGAAAGGAAGGCTTTTTGACACTCTTCATTCCACTTCATGGAGGAGTTTTTCCTTAACAGCTTGAAGATGGGCTCACAAATTGTTGTGAGTAGGGAGATGAATCTACTAATGAAATTGATTCTCCCTAGAAATTCCCGTATTTCCCTCTCTGTTCGGGCCACGAGAATCTCAGCGATGGCTTGAATTTTGGTAAGATCCAGTTTAATGCCTTTGTGGCTTACTAGAAATCCCAGCAACTTTCCTGACTTGACACCAAAGGCACACTTGGCCGGATTTAACTTCAAGTTGTATTTACGTAACCGGTTGAAAAGATTTTTGAGATGGTCTATATGGTCCTCTTTCCTCCGGGATTTGATGATGATGTCATCCACATAGATCTTTATTTCTTTGTGCATTAAATTATAGAAAAGAGCCATCATGGCTCTCTGATAGGTAGCACCAACATTGATAAGGACAAATGATAAGCGTCTATAATAGAAGGTTCCCCAGGGTGTGATGAAGGCTATCTTCTCCCGGTCCTCTTCAACAACCATGATCTGGTGGTATCCAGTAAACCAGTCAACAAAAGAGTACATGTCATACTGAGCCATGTTGTTTATGAGTATGTGGATAAAAGGTACTGGGAAATTGTCTTCAAGACAAGCTTTATTCAAATCCCTGTAATCCACGCATACTCGTACCTTCCCTCCAGGCTTAGGTACGGGGACTATGTTGGATAACCAATCAGGCTAGGTTGATAGCACGATGATACTGACTTTGAATTGTTTAACAATTTCTTCTTTAACTTTTAAACTCCACTCAGGTTTCCATTGCCTGAGCTTCTATTTGATTGACTTGAATCCTTCTTTAATGGGAAGACGATGAACGACAATATTAGTATACAAACCGATCATGTCTTCATATAACCATGAAAACATATCTTGGAACTAGGTTAGTACATCAACCAGGTCTTTTCTTTTGGCTTGGGGTAAGATCCATGCCAATCTGGATTTGTTTAGTGTTTTTTGAGTTTTTGATGTTGACTGAGGTGGTTTGATCAAGGTTTGGTTTGGGTTTATCTTCGACCCATTCTTTGATCTCCTCAGGCACCTCATAGTTCTCTTGATCAATCTCTATCAAGTCGAAGTCCAACTTTACATCAAAGTTGCAGTCATTGTGGAGATTTGACATTCCATCAGTAATGCTAGACAAACCTAACTATGGAGTCCTGAAAATAAAAAGCTTTCACTCAATATATGAGATTGTTTGATCATACAAAGTGTTAGTAAAAGCATGGCAAAAATAACTGCTAGTACTATTCAACAAAAGTAAGCAGTTAATGATATCTACATAGCAGTGCAGAGAGATTTTCTGCCCTTTTTATCCTTTTCGACAAATGCAAGGAGTGTTGCTCCAATTGCCTAGGGTCAAGTCCTGGTAGACAGTTGTAATGAAGGGGTGGTTGTCATCCTCCTCCTCTTTGACGATGACCATGACTTAGTTCGTATAAGGGACAATATTTTCCTTTAACCGGTTCTCCTTAGCCCTATTGATGCGAGGGGTCAGGATCTGATCTTCTGAGTAGTCATTATATGAGATATCCTCATTCATACCCTCGGTATGCATTAGGAAGTACATATTTGATAACCATATCTTCACTTCTTGTTTGAGTCTCTAATTCCTTTCCTCAATGTCTGGGTCTGGAATTAGGACTTCTTTCTCACTAGCCGATCTGGGCTTAGGAATCAGTGTACCTGCCATGAAAACAGGAACTTTCTCAAAGGCCTTACATCTTGCATATATAAGATTAGGTAGCAAAATTAAAGAAGAAGGAACCGATGTATACTTGTGCGGGTTCCGATGATTTGATACAGAGGAATGGCCTATTCCAGCCTTCCTTGTCTGGTTGGGAATTTGAATTAGACTTTTGATTCCTTGCTGATTTTTCCCTAACCCTTATCCAGGATGGAAACCCAAGGATATCATTTCCTGACTGGCCGATATTACTTCAACAGAAACTCTGGGCTTTAGAGCTGGAGCCCCGATAGGTTGATATTGAGTGTTGCTCACCTCGAGGGCTTGGAAACTAGCAGGCTCAACTCCTTCATTGAGACTAATTAGAGGCATATCACATTGAATATGGACATGATATTCTGGTTCAGCATTGACAGTTACTAGATTACCGTTGATGATGTATTTGACCTGATGGCTTTACCTGCTACTATTCATGCCCACCACTTTTGAAATAAAATTTTAACACATTTCTCACCAACCAAAAGTGGGGCCCACCCATTCTAGAAAATTTCTAAAATATTTTAAATTTAAACAATAATTAGCAACTTCAATAATTCATAATAAATAGCTCTTTATCAGAAAAATTCGAGTCTTATGTCTATTCCATAGGAAATTTAATTCTCTACAACTTTGTAGAAGAAAGTTTTTTGAAATTCCAATCAAAAAATGTCCGAAATCCACATACGGATGATTTTTAATACCTTCATTTCGACAAAATACTGATAAAACACCTCAACATTAATTCCTTCATTTATATCCACACAAAATAAATATTTTTCTATCCATCCACATAGAATAAATATTTCCTTATCATATAAATCAATAATTAATTATTCATAAATAATATTATAGAATCACAATTATGACAACCAGGTCGTTCCCAGGAAAGAGGGGGTTTTCCGATAAGGATTTCTCCTTACTGGCGCGCAATTAGGTGACCAAACCTCTCCTTAGACAGAACTTCCTTAGACATTGCCAATAATGCTATCTAATAATATTATTCAAATAATATGAATTATTGATCTGATAATGTGAAATACTATCTAGTGATAATTATTGAAACAACTATAATATAAAATATCAACGTAGCAATTATTGAATCAATAAAATAAAATTTTGAACAGTAATTACTGTAACAATTATTGAATAGTGCCTTCTTACGTAAGAATCAGTAATCCAACAATACTGTGCAATACCTTGTGCAACTGTGCAACCACGCGTATTACTGTACTTTAACCATCGGGTATTTCAACAGTGTTAACGGTAACAAATACGTCGTTATTTTAAAAACTCAAACTTGTCGTTTTCTTCATTCGACCGTTTTCCATTATGGGCCCACAAATGGCTACACCATTGTACGAATATTCCCCGACAGTAAGAATATTCCATGACCAAACAAATATTCCCTGACAATAATGAATATTTTATAACCACTTGCTTATTTTGCAAAATTTGCACATTTCACCCGTAACCAAAGCATTATATCAAATTAACACCTTATTATTCAAAATAATAATTAGAGGAAATTCGATTTTATTTATAAAAAAATTTGGGTCTTACAAGGCATCCCTCTCAGAAGATGGAGGTGAATCTATGAGTTCCTGCCCTAGGGTATCCATGTGTGCTAGAAGATCTATGGCCATCTGAATAGTGCTACCATTTTCATCTATAAATGCACTCATATCTGCAACAATGCTAGCAGTATGAGATCTAAGTGCAGTACTATCTGTAGTGGCAACGTCCTAGGTGTCTCGAGCCTCATCCTGCTTAACAGAAGTTGCATCTAAAGTCACTTGAACCTCATCTCGCTCAACAAAAGCAGTATCCCTGCTAGCTCTGGCATCATCCCTCTCAATAAAAGTAGCATCTTTACCAGAAAGAGCTGTCAACATCAAGGCCCTAGCCTGATCCATCTCAAATGTCAACAGATGCAACGTCTGGTCTAAATACTCTACAGAAGGTGGAGCTATAGTAGCGGGAATACTGGGGGAATCAACCAAAGCTAGTATCAAAACCAGTAAATAGCTCATCCTCGATTGGAGAACCAAGGTCCTCCATAGGCTCCTCGTCATCATAATCAATACTCGGCTCTGAGGAAATAACCCTAGCCGATGCAATATCTGCCTCCAGCCATGCAAAATACTCTTAAGAGTGACCTGGATGACTAGTCGAAAAGTTATCCCTCTCGACGAGTTCAACAGTCATAAATCATGGTCAATTCCTCTATTGACAAAAGCTGAGATTGCCTCGACAAAGGGATGAATATCCTGAAACTGATCAAACTGTCCCATGATAGCCAGTGAATGATATGTGGTCACCCTTCTCAAACCAGCCAAGAGAAGATAGTCCATGTCGACTACATGAGTAATAAAGCTATAGGGAGAGCTGAGTCCTGAACAAGGCAAAATACAAAATTAATCCTCAATCCCTGACAAAAAAGCCAACCAGGATGCTGCGTCAGTACACTCCATCGGCTGAAAGGAATAAGACATGACTATCTTATGAGTAAAGAAACACCCATAACGTTTGAATGTGCCAATCGGTCTCAAGTGTGTCATAAACCACACGTACAACAAGACGACACTGCCTCTGAAAAACCCCACAAAATGGGTATGGCAAATTTTGGTCGACCTCAAGGTCTTCACCAATATCATCGTCAAGATGGTATAACCCTCCCTGAGAGCACGGACTACAGTATTCAGTGTCGACGTCGGGATTTTTAATTGTCCCTTTCCATTACTTGTTCTTTGGTGTTCTCATTTTAGGTGAGATTTGTTTGAAAAAACAAGTGAAAAAGGTTCGACATGTATAATGTCGACGATTGGACTATAAGAGTCGCCAGTTAGTTTTTTAAATGGTTGTACCAACACAACCGAGAAAAGGTTTGCACATTGACCCAGTGATGTGACACTGCTAAACGGGTAGGTGAAACCGAGATTCATTAGGGTCCGGGGACTTGGTTATGCGGAGGGAAGGTGTTAGGCACCCCTCGACATCCGTGTTACCACAGTGACCACCTCTTTTCAAGAAACTGTTATCTGAATATGTGTGTGTGGGTCAATGTGCTGTTATTTGGAAGTAGTGCGAGTCCTCGTTTGCACCTATATACACAGGGTTTCAATTTTATGTAAAAATTCAATTTTAAGCAAGATATGACAGTGATGTTTTATAAAAGAGGTTTTTCAAACCCTGATGCTCAATAGTAATTGAGACCTTTTACACTCCCATTTTATTCTGTATTCAGCTGGACTAATTTTATTTGACAGATGCGAAGCATCCATACGAAAATACTTTACAAAAAGGTGCTAAATTCCTCGTGGGTATGAAAACCATCTGAGGGAATCTAAACATCACAGATATATTTACAAGTTGCTTACAGCTGAAAAGGTCCATCACGGGAACCGAATCTAGATTTAGGGGACTAAATCTGTGATCACATGATTCCTAGGCTCACATGATGCCGCAATTAATATAAATGCAGTAAGCAGGTATATATATAAAAGCTGTAAATATATATATACATACATGATCACCAACCACGAAGCACCTCCATGGGGGATCAGAAATATAAATAAAGCTGTAAAAGCTATCAACCGCCACGGAGGAAACTCCGGGCGGGACGAAATATAAAGAAAGCTGTAAAAATGATCAACCACCACGAAGTAAACTCCAGGTGGGACGAAATATACAGAAAGCTGTAAAAACGGTCAACCACCACGAAGTAAACCCCAGGTGGAACGAAATATAAAGATATATATATATAGATTTATATATATATATATATATATATATATATATATATATATATATATATATATATAAAAGCATATAAACACACCGGATGTAAAATCCAGGCTCATCGAACAGAGTTCGACCACAGTTTATATATATATATATATATATATATATATATATATATATATATATATATATATATATATATATTAAAGCAGGTAAACGCTCCGGATGTAAAATTCAGGCTCATCGAACAGAGTTCGACCATAGATAATATATATAAGTATATATATACTAAAGAAGGTAAACGCTCCAGACCAAAGTCTAGGCTCATCGAACAGAGTTCGACACGCAGTTTATATATATATATATATATATATATATATATATATATATATATATATATATATATATATATATAGAAAAGTAAATAAACGCTCCAGACCGAAGTCTAGGCTCAATCGAGGCATAACTCGATAATGTTAGTCAATATATATATATATATATATATATATATATATATATATATATATATATATATATACAGACTGGAATGAAACCACGGACCGAAGTCTGGGCAAAAGCAAGCAACACGACTCTCAACGTACGGAAGGGTGTGTGCAAAGATGAAGAGAAGTACTCTAAAGTGTGTGAGAAGGCTTACAGTGGGCTGCCAAAGAAGACTTCTATATCTTTAGAGTGGGTAAACACAAACTTTTGTAGGTACAAAATGGCTACATATGAGCTCACAGGTGTTTAAAAGGGGAAAGTACACTGCCTGGGATGAGTACAGAGCAAATTGGGCAGGGTTTTCTCGCCGTTTTCTCTTCCAAAATGGCCATCCCAAGCCCTCTATTTATAGAGGGTGGAGCCGTAGGTGTACCTGCGGCTCAGCCGCAGGTGTACCAGAGGTAACCCGGGTGGGCCAGGGTTTTTCAGCTAGAGTCATCTCGAAGTACGTGCACTCGGGCCCGTAATGTCCACTCGAACTTTTAGAAGTACAATTCAGGCATCCGTTTGAGGTATATAGGACCTATTTCGGACCGTCGTTGTCGAGAGTTGTACGATGGCATGGGATTAGAGTTTGTGCAAAGTCATTGAAGATGGGACGGTGCCCTCCGGTCTTCAAGCTTCAACTTGCATCTGTTACCCCGTATAATAGTCACTCGGGATTGATTAGTCTTGTGGGGCATTGTTGCGTAGATATGTTGAAACGACGTGGCGTGGCATCGTGTTGGTCAGATGACGATGTTGCCCCTCACCGGTGTTATCGCCGGATTGGGCTGATAAAGCAGACGTTGCTCAGCTTCGCTGAGATTGGACTGCTTTAATTTGTTGAAGGTCCTCATTGTCATCCTTGAGGTGTGCCTGTCTTCCCGATGTTATCGCCGGGCTGGTACAGTTTATCTCATTGTGAGCGCCGAGATTGAAGCTGGTCGTACTTGTAACAAGCATTTCCGGGGTTATCGCCGAAATTGCGTTCCTTGGGGTTATCACCAAGGTTGGTGGCTATTCCCATGGTTGGGACTGAGACTGGATACCTCGGGGTTATCTCCAAGATTAATCGGTCTTCTCCGGTGTGTGTTCCGGCATTGATCTGTATGCTTCGGGGTTATCTCCGAGATTGGAATTGTTACTCCCAGATTGCGATTCGGGGTTGATGTTGAACTTCTGGTAGTATCCGGCATGGATATGGATTGCCTTTCTGGGTTCCCTCTTAAAAGACGAATCTGTCCTCCTGCAATGTTAGTGACAGGTGTACAGAAAATTTTGAGTGTCTACAGATGTCCCTCTTTATCATACTTATGCATGGCGATGCATGGGTAGGATAAAGAATCCTAGACACTTGAAACGTAACAAGACGAATATGGTACTATGAATAGCAACATGATGCAAATGTACGATGCATGTATACGGGGTTATAGCCCAACACGCTAGGGAAGATTGCTGGCTCCCTGTTGCTTCAACTGGGAATTGGCAATGATGACTAAATTTGATGTGTAATCTGAATTTGGTAAGATGTTGATGTTGGAGTTATCACCACTTTCCTGGATAATGACTTGATCTTGCAGATGTACCTCTTATGTGTAAGAGATCTGTGGGGATAAAGATTGATCTGTTTGAGGATGTGTATAATATATTCCATCATCTATCCTCTTTGATGACATTGACCTCTCCTAGTTAGTATTTCCAGAATATGCCAAGATTCTATTGGGTTTACTTCCAACAGCAAATGCTGTCAGGGATGCCTGACCTTCGTTGACGTGTACTTCACCAACATGTGAATCAACGATTGAAAAATTCTACGGGATATACTGTCAAGTCTGCTTGACCTTCGTCGACGTGTGAATCAACAGAACATTACGTTGTGACCCCCGCCGGGGATCTGAGCGGTCGGGTGTGAAAACCTCGAATAGCTTCAGAGCTCTGATAAGTTTAAATCGTTATCGGCTGTAATAATGTCAAGGCTACTTGACCTTCATTGATTTGTGTGTCAACAGATAAGCATACGTTGTAACCCCCGTCGGGCATTTCACGTTGTAACCCCCGTCGGGGATTAGCATGTGTGAAAAAATTTGGGTGACAACCTTACGCTGACGGTATCGGACCTCTGTACGGTATTATCGAATGTGGTATGCACAGACTTAAATCATCGATATAGTAAACCCTATGTTCGGGCGAATACCAATGGATGAAAAGGAAGCCACAGTTGGATCCAGAAACTAGAGTTTTAGGCTATTCTGCTCAATCGCGTAGCGTTTTTATCCCTGATTTGGCCTTTTCAGCTTGTAAGAACTCCTTTACAACTCGAACTGGACCGAGCCGGAGGGATGGGATGATAGAGCATTGGCTACCGAATAGGCAGGTATTCCGATTCGACACCCATGAGTTGACTCCTACTTTGGAGGAGTATGCACGTTTGACGATGCTGCCTTTAGACAGACCTTGCGTGCATCTGGCTTTGGGAGACATGAGTAGACAATTCATGACTCTCATAGGATTGAGGCGCAGAGTGGTACAGGATGAGTTGACATCTGGCCACGTAATATCCCAACATTTTCTGTACGACAGATTTGGCTCGGAGGATAGCTATTCACGACATTCCGGGGATTTCACCGCATCGGAGGATTATTGGCGTTTGGCCAGAGTTGACGTACTAATGCTATGTGTATTGTCATATGTGTATATGCCGCGATATATGGATGAGATAGATATAGGAGTTGTCATGGCCGTGAGAGCTCTCAGGGAGGGTCGTACCATTGTACCTATGATTGTAGCAAAGACCTTGCAGTCGGCATCCTACTGCTGTACTTAATCGACAGGAGTGTTCACTTGGAGTTCAGTCGTGCTATATGTGTGGTTCATGTCACACTTGAGACCGATTGGCACTCTTAAATGGCATGGGTACTGCTTCACCCATGATGTAGCTATGTCATACTCTTTTCAGCCATCAGAGTGTATAGATGCTCTGTCCTGGTCCATATTCTTGGTAGATATCAGAGATCCATTCAGTATATTGTCATGTTCGGGGCTTAGCTCACCATACAGCTTCATTACTCATGCTCTGGGCATGGACTATCTTCCTCTGGCTGGTTTGAGGGGAGTGACCACTTATCACCCATTGGCCGTGATGTCGCAGTTCGACCAGTTCTAGGATTTTCATCCTTTTGAGGGGGCGACAGGTCAGCGTTCAGCTTCTCGATACCTCTCAGTAGAGGACCGATCTCGGGTATAAGCCTGCTGGGATCAGCGCGAAATAGTGGCTTTTTCTGTCAGTTATCCTGGTTATTCTGCAGACTATTCCGCGTGGATGGAGACAAAGATTTTATCAGCTGCAGCAGTATTTACAATACCGGAGCACGAGTTAGATGATGTAAAGCCCATGGAGGACATTGATACCTACATCATGGAGGAATCCACTGCTGGGTTGCCAGCATTTCTTTCGAATTCTCCTAGTACCAGTACTGTTGTGATTCAGCACTCGGCACAGTACTTAGAGCAGAGTCTTCATCTGATGACCTTTGAGAGAGATCAGATTCAATCTATGATGTCGACTGCTCTTGATGGGAGGGAGGCCGCTCTATTGGAGAGAGATGAGGCATTGGCTCGTAGGAATGCCGCCGTCGTTGAGCGGGATGAGGCTATATCAGCCAGAGATGCAGTGATAGTTGAGCAGGATATCTCCATATCTGCCCGGGATACAGCCGTCACAGATAGCACTGCAGTGAGGTCCCTTACCACTGGCATGATCGCAGAGTTGAGCATATAAATTGATGATCATATGGTCACCATGTAGATGGCTGCAGATCTGTTGGGTCGTGTGGATATTCTCATACAGGAGACCACAGCTTTACCTCCATCTTCTGAGAGGGACGCCATGTTGGGCTTGTTAACTCGCATATACCCTGACTTGTAGGTGATCTTGTATTTTCCTGCACAGACTAGCTTAGCCATTTTGTCCTGTACAGTTTACATTGTGTATATCAAACAGCATTATATATATGACAGGGAAATATATTTTTGGATCACTTCCCTTTTAGATCGCTTTGCTACTTGCTTGATATTTTGCCTGCTACTTCAGGGCTTGTGATCTTGATGTATTCTGAATTATTCCTGGGTGGATGGACATTGAGTTGTCTCTGGATAGTTCAGAATAGATCATAGATCTGTACGTATCCCTACCATCTTTCGGTGTCTTGGGACTAGTTTCTGTATGGAAATGAGGAGAGGAGTGTGGCTTTCCTCTCTGAGATTGACCGCACCACAGATGGTCGTCAGTACTTCTATTTAGGAGAAGCCTAGTTAATTCCATCTCTTATGGATTGGTGTTGCTCTTCAAGGTATGACCGCAGCTTAGATGGTCGCCGAATCTCCTATTTGGGAGGAGTTCAGGTAATTCCATCCCTTTGGTCTGAAGCCAAATGAAATGTAGTGGATTGAAGGATGATCCCAGTACCAACTGACAAGGGTTTGTGTTTTGGTAGGGGGTGAGACCGCACCATGAATGGCTACCTACGTACTCCTATTGAAGAGGAGATCAGGTCTGCGTAGTTCGAATCTGGTGTAAGAGGTTCAATGCTGTATGTGTCAGGAATGGTGTAGGAATGTTTTTGTTTTGTTTTGTTTTGTTTTATTACGACCGGGCCATATGAAATGGTTGCCTACGTACTCCTATTGAAGAGGAGCTCAGGTCGACGTAGTTCACCCCTCAAGGCGAGATGAAAAGCATAATCCCATGTGCAGGTCAGAGTGTGGGGAGGAGAAAGTTTAATCCTAGGTTGAGGATAAACTGTAGGTGAAAAGTTTGATCCCATGAATGGGTAGCAAAACTATATACGGAAGAGGTTCAATCCACGGTGGGATGACCTAAGTTGTAGGAACGTAAAGGAGAAAGCCAGGCTGCTGGCTTGAAAGGTATGTTTCCCTGAGGGGCAAAGTGTAGCAAAGTTGTTTGTGGTAAAGGTTTAAAGAACTGGAATGACTGGTGACCTGATGGTCTACCACCAGGATGTTTATTTGATGGTAACTTCAGACATAGTATCGTTTCACGGCGTCTGAGTTGATGAGTTGCAAAAATTCATCGTCGTCCATTTCTTACAACCTGAGAGCGTCTCCTGTCAATACTTCCATGACAATAAACGGACCTTCCCGGTTAGGAGCGAATTTTCCCTTAGACTGATCTTGGTTGTCCAGTATTTTCTTCAAAACCAAGTCATGTTGTCTGAATTGCCGTAGCCGGACTTTTTGTTGTAGGATCGGGCGATCCTTTGCTGATATAACTGACCATGGAAGATAGCCGCGGTTCGCCTTTCGTCTATTAGAGACAATTGGTGATACCTATCTTGTACCCATTGGTCTTCATCCAACTGAGCGTCTATCAATACTCTGAGGGATTTCATCTCAACTTCTATGGGGAGCACTGCTTCCATCCCATAGGTTAATGCGTAGGGGGTTGCCCCAGTGGAAGTGCGCATTGAGGTTCTGTAGGCTAACAGAGTTAGAGGAAATAGGTCAGGCCAATTTTTGTGATTGGTGGACATCTTTTGCATAATCTTCTTGATGTTCTTGTTAGCCGCTTCAACAGCACCATTCATCTTCGAACGATAGATGACTGAGTTGAGGTGTTTGATGTGGAATTTACTGCATAATTCCCCCATCATTTTATTGTTGAGGTTCTTGGCATTGTCGGACACAATCACCTCTGGTTGTCCATATCGACAAATAACATTGTTTCTGATGAAAACAATGATGACTTCTTTAGTAACCCTGGGGAAGGAGGCTGCTTCTACCCACTTGGTGAAGTAATCGATCATGGTAAAGATAAGTCGATGACCATTACTGGCTTTAGGTTCAATGGGTCCGATAACGTCCATTCCCCATATTGAGAAGGGCCAAGGTGAACTCATATTGTGAAGTTCCCGTGGAGGGGCGTGTATAGCATTCCCATGAATCTGGCACTGATAACATCTCCTGACGTGGTCATTGCAATCAGCTTTGAGAGATAGCCAATAATGTCCCATCCTGAGGACTTTCTTGACAAGGAGGGGGCCACTCATATGGGGGCCACAGACTCCGCCATGGATTTCATCCATAAGCCTTTGGGCTTGATCATTGTCTAAACATCTGAGGAGACCTAATCCTACATCTCTTTTGTAGAGAGCATCTCCACTCAGGTAGAATTTCATAGCAAATCGATGGATCCGCCTTTTCTCAGTCGGGCTCGCCTCAGCGGGTGTAGATCCATCTCGCATATATTCCTTGATATGCTGATACCAAGGATGTTGGATGGGAGGTAGCTCATCCGATACTTCTCCAACGTAATTCCCATAGGCTGGGGCCTTGTGCAGGGAAATTGTGACGCTTGTCAAGTGTTTCTTGTCTGATATGCGAATCAAGGAGACTAAAGTTGCTAATGCATCCGCGAAATCATTCCTATTACGAGGAATGTGTAGAAAGGATATTTCTTCGAACCCCAAAGCCATCTTTTAAACCTGTCGATGGTAAGGCAGCAAATGTAGTTCCTTGGTTTGATAGATTCTGGTGGATTGTCTGATTACCAACTCCGAATCTCCAAGGACAGTTAACCGTCTGATGCCCATTGAATGGGCAAGTTTTAGCCCCATAAGACAGCCTTCATACTCAGCCGTATTATTGGTGCTGACAAACTGTAATTTGACGGCAACGGGATACTGCTCCCCCATATCAGATACTAGAACTGCTCCAGCTCCAGAACCTTACATATTAACAGCTCCATCAAAATACATCTTCCACGTTTGGCGTGTGTCGTACTGATGGTGTTGCTGAACTGTGATTACTCCTTCATCAGGGAAATATGTCTCTAAGGGTTTGAAATCCCCTGATGGTGCGGCGGCCAGTTGATCCGCAATTCCTTGACCTTTGATGGACTTTTGAGTCACATATACGATGTCAAATTGTTGTAGGATCAACTGCCATCTGGACAGTCGATAATTCAGTATGGGTTTACTAAACACGTACTTGAGAGGATCCACGCAGGATATGAGATGGGTTGTGTGACCATGAAGATAATGCTGTAACCTCATGGCAGCCCATGCTAAAGCACAACACATCTTTTCGATCAGAGTGTATTTGTGTTCACTGCTGCTGAATCTTTTGTTGAGGTAATAGATAGCTCGTTCTAGGCCTCTATCGTCATTCTGTCCCAGCATGCAGCCCATGGCATTGTCACTTATGGACAGATACATAAATAGGGGAACATCATCCCTGGGTGGTACCAAGATGGGAGCTTTAATTAGCTGTTTCTTGATTGTAAGGAAGGCATTTTGGCACTCCTCATTCCATTTCATGGAGGAGTTCTTCCTTAATAGCTTGAAGATTGGCTCACAAGTTGCTGTGAGCTGAGAGATAAATCTGCTAATGAAGTTGATTCTTCCCAAAAATCCCCGTATTTCCTTTTCTGTCTGAGGAATGGGCATTTCAGTGATGGCTTGGATTTTGGCATGATCCAGTTCTATCCCTTTGTGGCTGACTAGAAATCCTAGCAACTTGCTTGATTTAACGCCAAAGGCGCACTTAGCTGGATTCAACTTCAAGTTTTACTTACGCAACCTGTTGAACAACTTCCTGAGATGGTCTATATGGTCATCCTCCTTCCAGGACTTGACAATAATGTCATCCACGTAGATCTCTATCTCTTTATGCATTAGGTCGTGGAAAAGAGCCATCATAGCTCGTTGATAGATAGCTCCAGCATTGATGACGCCGAATGACAACCGGTTATAGCAAAAAGTTTCCCAAGGAGTGATAAAAGCAGTTTTTTCATGATCTTCCTCGGCAACCATGATCTGATGATACCCCGCAAAGCAATCTGCAAAGGAGTACATGTCGTATTACGTAGTATTGTCAATGAGAATGTGGATAAATGGCACGGGAAAGCTATCTTTTAAGCAAGCTTTGTTCATGTCCCGGTAATCCACCCAAACTCGCACCTTCCCTCCAGGTTTAGGTATGGGCACGATGTTGGATATCCACTCAGGATATGTTGACACCATTATGATGTCGGCTTGAAACTGTTTCACAATTTCTTCTTTCACCTTTAAACTCCATTCAGGTTTCAATCGTCGAAGCTTTTGCTTGACTGGCTTAAATCCCTCTTTAATGAGAAGGCGATGAAGGACAATGTCAGTGAAAAAACCCACCATATCCTCATGAGACCATGCAAACACATCCTGGAACTGGGTTAGTAGCGTAACCATGTCATTCTGTTGGTTTGGGGTAAGGTCTGAACCAATCTGGATTAACTTAGGGTTTTCTAAGGTTCCGAGATTGAAAGGAGTGGTTTGATCAAGGTTGGGTTTGGGTTTGTCTTTGACCCATTCTTAAATTTCTGGAGGCACCTCAATGTCAGCCGGTATATCCACCAAAGCTGAATTCATCTCTACATCAAAGGTACAATCCTTGTGGAGAAGAGGCACCGTATCAGCAAGTACCGGCACATCTAAATTCAGAGTCCTGAAACAAAATATGCTTTCACTTAGTATATAACACTGTTTAATCACGCAAAGTGTTATCCTATAATGACAAAAGTAACTGCTAATACTGTACAAAAAAAGTAAGCAGTTATTGCTATCTACAAGGTAGAGAGAGTTTCTTCCCTTTTTACCCTCGTCGGCAAATGCAAGGAGTGGTACTCCAATTGTCGAGGGCAAAGTCTTGGTGGTCTGCAGTGATGGAGGGGCTATCATCAACCTCCTTCTCCTGAATGATGACCATTACGTCTGGGCCATCATCGTCTGGGGTGTATTTGTTGGTATGCTCATCATGAACGATGATGCGTATGATGGACATCATCCTAATGACGTCTTGCTTGATTCTTCGTTCCTCTTCCTCCACTACGGGATCTAGAACAAAGATTTCTTTCTCCTTCACCAGTACCAGCTTGGGAAATAACATCGTCATTATATTGGCTGGCACCTTTACGGGAGGTTGTGCGGACTCAAAGCTTGAAGGCGAAGCTAAACGCCGCATGGTTGAAGCTGCAGGAATCTGCTAATGCTTATGAGGATTCCTGTTACTAGAGCTGGCAGAATAGCCTAGTCCAGCTATCCCAATTTACTGGGTTAAGCGAATAGGATACTTGACACCCTGGCAATCTTTACCCAACCCTTGTCCCGGTTTATGACCCAACGACATCATTTGTTGCGTTACCGACATTACCTCGGCAAAAATCTGGGGTTCGGGCAGTGGCGTTCCAATAGCATGGTATTGGGTATTGCTTATTTCCAAAGCATGAAAACTAATTGGCTCAACATCCTTATTGGCATTGATGAGCGGCATGTCCCCGTGCTGAGGAATCTCCGGTTCAGCGTTGACTGTGACCAGGCTATTGTTGATGATATATTTCAACTGTTGGTGAAGAGTGGAGGGGACTGCCCCTGCCATGTGAATCCGTGGTCGTCCCAAGAGCAGGTTGTATCCCGAATCTATCTTGAGAACATGGAAGGATACGCAGAATGTATGAGGACCAATCTCAATTGGCAGCTCAACTACTCCGATCGAGTTACGGCGGGCTCCATCAAAAGCTTTGACAATGGTATGGCTACTCTGAATTCGATTGGGATTGATATTCATCTTCACTAAGGTAGCGTATGGGCAGATATTCAGAGAGGAACCTCCATCTATTAAAACTTCAGCCACCATATATCCGGAGGACAAGACCGCAATGTGTAACGGTTTACAATGACCGGTCCCTTCGGGCGGTATGTCATCATCAGTGAAGGATATCATATTGTTGTTGAAAATGTGATCAACCAGATGTTGAAACTTTTCTGTATCAACTGATGTCAGTAGATAGGCTTCTTCTAAAACCTTTAACAAGACCTTCCCGTGATTCTCGAAAGTCAGGACCAAGTCCAAGATTGATATCTGTTGTGGAGCTTCTTTCAAGCTTAAAACCACCTTGGCTTTGTTATGACCCATAGTGCGGAGGAAATTTTCAATCTTCTCAATGGGTACTTTCCCCTTAGACTTGATGACAGGCTTCATTACCCGTTGGGGAAGATACAGTGGATTTTCCTTCGACACTGCAGCAGTTATATACGAGGTGGATCCTTCACCTTCTCCATAATTCTATGGAACTGCGTGCAAGCTAACAATAGGATATTGTGCTCTGCACGGCAAGTTAATTGGCTCGGGAGCAGCCACTTTCAAAGGATTGTTGATTCCCTTGAGTTGAATTACTGGCATGACAAGTGATTTGCTAACTCCATCATTTTCAGCGGATATGACTGCTACTACACTCTTCCACTTAGTAGGACACGAATCCTCACTTGCCCGTAACACAGTGTCGTTATCTGCCAGACGCAGTACGCCACTGTCGATTAAATTTTAAATAAGGTGACGGAGTGCCCAGCATTCTTCTGTACTATGACCGCGAGATTGAGAATGATACTAACATACTCCCTCACAGTTGTATCGTCCTGAACGGGGGTTAATTGGAGGAAGAAGGGAACTAATCCTTACTTTATTGATTAACATATGAAGGATTTCCTCCATAGGTTGGCCTAAATATGTGAATTCTCTTTTGTTGGCAAAATCCCGACGGGCCTTAGCATTCACTCTCTTCGTCACTTTGTCTTCCAGTATTTCATTTTCTGAAAGTGAAGAGGGAATATTCATGACAATAGGTAGGAGACTGGCATGCTCCTAGCTAATTAGCTGACAAGTCACTTGATGCTGATAAGTCACCAGTTCCGCCAATTGCTCAATTTGTTTACAGAGAGCTTTCATCTTTCGTTCCATTATGAATTGGAACTTGGCATAATCCCATCTGTCATCACCATCTTTGGGGGTCTGGGAGGATTCACAGCTGAAATTGGAACTTTGTCCACTACTCCAATTGATCATGTTGACCTCTTCTTCCTTGTGTTGAGGAAGAGGGTTGTCTTGAACGTGAGGTTGATCGGGTTTGGTGACCATGATTTCACCATTGTTTATCAGGTCTTGGATTTTGTGTTTCAAGGCCCAACAATCCTGAGTATCATATCCAGGTGCCCCGGCATGATAAGCACATTTCCGAGCAGCATTAAAACCTCGTCCATTAGGGCTGGCTGGTGGAAGAAGATGCGTGATTTTCTTCTGTGTTGTTAGAAGATTGAGAATGTTCTCGAGGGTGTCCCCTAAGGGTGTGAATACTCGAGGTCGTTTGACTTCTCCACCTTTTGGTGCTAGAGGGTTCGCAGACTGTGATTGAAAGGGAGTGTGATTTCTCCGTTGAATAGGCATATTTTGACTGCCTTTTTGACCTTGTAGTATCAGGGAAACATCCTCTTCTTTCTTTTTATGGACCCTCCGGGGGTTGTTCCCATAATTTCCAGATTGGATGTGATCAGTAACTGCTTTGAGTGCAGCTAGGTCTTGAATCTTTTCGAATTTCAATCCCATTTCAGCCATCTCCCCATGTTTGACCATTTCAGAAAATGGTTTGCCGATGCCGGCTAAAACTCTTTCATAGAAAGGCGCTTCTTGTATATCTCTGAAAGTCATGATCATCTCTGATTCTGTCATGGAAGGACTAACTTGGGTAGCAAGACGTCTCCACCTCTGAGCATACTCTCTAAAAGACTCATTAGACTGTTTCTTGATCTTGGTAATTTGATACCGATCAGGAGCCATTTGAGATTGAAAGTTGTATTGGGTGAGGAAAGCGTGTGCTAGCTCTTCCCAACTATGGATCTTTGAATTGTCTAATCTTGTGTACCAAGAACGGGCTTCTCCAGTTAGACTTTTTTGGAACAGTTGCATTCTGAGTTTTTCATCCTCTGCATAAGATCCCAGTTCTCCAATAAACACCTTTAGATGTGTATAAGGATCTCCTAACCCGTCATATTTTTCAAAGTCAGGAGTCTTAAATTTTTCTGGATAATGACTACCAGGGAAAATACACAAATCAACATATGAAACACTTCAGTGTGTTCCAATTCCTTTGATAGTGTGAAGAGTCTCTTCCATTTGGAGGACTTTCTTTTTGATGTCACCAGTGTCTGGATCTCCAGTGGGATGGGCAGCATCATGAGTTTTGTTGGTTGGATCCAACTGCAGTTCAGGTATTGTAACGACCTTGGTTCCTCCTTGTGTGGAGGATTCAGCATGTACGGGTATTTTCTGACCCTATGTAGACTGGTGTAATTCTTTTAGTAGAACAGCCAAATCTGTAATCTGTTTGCTTAATCCGTCGAATTCTTTGCGAGAAACTGGATTAAGTTCGGTCTGGTCGGATGACGACAAGATTGACTGTAGGCCTGTTGCCTTTTTGGACTTTGAACGGGTGGTAGGTCCGATTGATTCCCTACAAAAGACTTGCATAGTTTAGTCTTTAGGGAAGGTGGATAATAACATGCTATACGATGCGTCCAGTTTAGGAATTTTATCCTGCAAAACAGATGTCAGCAGTTTGTAGCATGTATGTGTACACATTTCTTCTTATTTCTCATTACATGGAGATAGATATGGAAGATAATTACAAGTAATTGTGCTTTACAAGTAATTTGAAATGAGAGCATGAAGAGACTTTCCTCCGTTTTGGGTTTATCAGAGGCTGTCCTATCTTAGGTTACTCTCACGGATATTTGGCATGAAGGTTCCCAAATCATCGCAATCTACTTAACGGGAAGTTAATCCGGTCTTTCAACTGGAGCGAATTTGGGTGGTGTCTTTCCTGAGCCTCGGAGAATTAGTCTTCTCACGAGTCCAGTAATCAAACACCGACGGGATAGCCTCCTGGTGGAGGGACCACACAACCTACATTCACATACATCGCGTCTTGCCATATGAAAATGATGACATGTGCGAAGCACTAATATCACAAGCAGATATGGTGCGAAGCACTAATTTCACAAGCAATTTTATAGTGCGAAGCACTAATATCACAGGCAGTTTATAGTGTGAAGCACTAATATCACAAGCAGTTTTATAGTGCGAAGCACTAAGTAAGGAAATGCATTTGTACACATTCATCACAAAATGTAAATGCAACATCCACATACAAGCAGATAACAATTTTGAAAAAATTGTAATAGCGGCTTAAGTCCTCTTACTGGAATCCCGAGCAGAGTCGCCACCTATCGACGTCGGGATTTTTAATTGTCCCTTTCCGTTACTTGTTCTTTGGTGTTCTCATTTTAGGTGAGATTTGTTTGAAAAAATAAGTGAAAAAGGTCCGATATATATAATGTCGACGATTGGACTATAAGAGCCGCCAGTTGGTTTTTTAAATGGTTGTACCAATACAACCGAGAAAAGGTTTGCACATTGACCCAGTGATGTGACACTGCTAAACGGGTCAGTGAAACTGAGATTCATTAGGGTCCGGAGACTTGGTTATGCGGAGGGAATGTGTTAGGCACCCCCGACATCCGTGTTACCACGATGACCGCCTCTTTTCAAGAAAATATTATCTGAATGTATGTGTGTGGGTTAATGTGTTGTTACTTGGAAATAGTGCGAGGCCTCGTTCGCACATATATACACAGAGTTTGAATTTTATGTAAAAATTCAATTTTAAGCAATATATGGCAGTGATGTTTTATAAAAGAGGTTTTTCAAACCCTGATGCTCAATAGTAATTGAGACCTTTTACACTCCCATTTTATTCCGTATTCGGCTGGATTGATTTTATTTCACAGATGCGAAGCATCCGTATGAAAATACTTTACAAAAAGGTGTTGAATTCCTCGTGGGTATGAAAACCATCTGAGGGAATCCAAACATCACAGATATATTTACAAGCTGCTTATAGCTGAAAAGGTCCATCACGGGAACCGAATCTAGATTCAGGGGACTGAATCTGTGATCACATGATTCCTAGGCTCACATGATCCCGCAATTGATATAAACGCAGTAAGCAGGTATATATATAAAAGTTGTAAATATATATATATACATGATCACCAACCACGAAGCACCTCCATGAGAGATCAGAAATATAAATAAAGCTGTAAAAGCTATCAACCGCCACGGAGGAAACTCCAAGCGGGACAAAATGTAAAGAAAGCTGTAAAAACGATCAACCACCATGAAGTAAACTCCAGGTGGGACGAAATATATAGAAAGCTGTAAAACGGTCAACCACCATGAAGTAAACTCCAGGTGGGACGAAATGTAAAGATATATATATATATATATATATATATATATATATATATATATATATTAAAGTAGGTAAACGCTCCGGATGTAAAATCCAGGCTCATCGAACAGAGTTCGACACGCAGTTCATATATATAAAACGTTCTAGACCGAAGTCTAGGCTCAATCGAGGCATAACTCGATAATGTTAGTCAATATAAATAAATAAATAAATATATATATATATATATATATATATATATACAGACTGGAATGAAACCACGGACCGAAGTCTGGGCAAAAGCAAGCAACACGACTCTCAACGTGTAGAAGGGTGTGTGCAAAGATGAAGAGAAGGACTCTAAAGTGTGTGAAAAGGCTTACAGTGGGCAACCAAAGAAGACTTTTATATCTTTAGAGTGGGTAAACACAGACTTTTGCAGGTACAAAAGGGCTATATATGAGCTCACAGGTGTTTAAAAAGGGAAAGTACACTGCCTGAGATGAGTGCAGAGCAAATTGGGCAGGGCTTCCTCGTCGTTTTCTCTTCCAAAATGGCCACCCCAAGCCCTCTATTTATAGAGGGTGGAGCCGCAGGTGCCTGCGGCTCAGCCGCAGGTGTACCAGAGGCAACCCGGGTGGGCCCAGGTTTTTTGGCTCGGGTCGTCTCGAAGTACGTGCACTCGGGCACTGTAATGTCCACTTGAACTTTCAGAAGTGCAATCCGGGCATACGTTTGAGGTATACAGGACCTATTTCGGATCGCCGTTGTCGAGAGTTGTACGATGGCATGGGATTAGAGTTTGTGCAAAGTCATTGAAGATGGGACGGTGCCCTCCGGTCTTCAAGCTTCAACTTTCATCCGTTACCCCGTACAATAGTCACTCGGGATTGATTAGTCTTGTGGGACATTGTTGCGTAGATATGTTGAAATGACATGGCGTGTCATCGTGTTGGTCAGATGACGATGTTTCCCCTCACCGGTGTTATCGCCGGATTGGGCTGATAAAGCAGACGTTGCTCAGCTTCGCTGAGATTGGACTGCTGCAATTTATTGAAGGTCCTCATTGTCATCCTTGAGGTGTTCCTGTCTTCCTGATGTTATCGCCGAGCTGGTATAGTGTATCTCGTTGTGAGCGCCGAGATTGAAGCTGGTCGCACTTGTAACAAGCATTTCTGGGGCTATCGCCGAAATTGCGTTCCTTGGGGTTATCACCAAGGTTGGTGGCTATTCCCATGGTTGGGACTGAGACTAGATACCTCGGGGTTATCTCCGAGATTAATCGATCTTCTCCGGTGTGTGTTCCGGTATTGATCTGCATGCCTCGGGGTTATCTCCGAGATTGGAATTGTTACTCCCAGATTGCAATCCGGGGTTGATGTTAAACTTCCAGTAGTATCCGGCATGGATATGGATTGTCTTCCAGGGTTCCCTCTTAAAAGACGAATATGTCCTCCTGCAATGTTACTGACAGGTGTACAGAAAATTTCGAGTGTCTACAATCAGGACAATATCCAGATGGTCCATGTACAACGGCATGTACTGATAGGCCACAATGCGCATCAAGAAAATATCTACGCGGGCAGCATGCCACTCACCCTTAGTAATGGTGAAATCCCCAAAATATCATAGATAACTGTCTAGTGACCCAAATCGGTCGATCAAGAAATCCATGGACACCACATGCCCTGAGGTAATCTCATTTAGGTCAACTCTGGGCCTCAAGCCTGTCAAGGTCATAAACTGCCGGCTCATATCACCGACAGCCATCCTAGCGCAATGTCGATCCAAAGGCAAATCTAAAAGATGCTCATACTCCTCCAATGTTAGAGTTAACTCATGGATATCAATCTAAACATATGTCTCTCTGGTATCCAACAAGATATCATGCCCTCTACAAAGCCCAACGGTACCTGAAACGTCAAGAGTGTCAAGGAGTGCCTCAATAACTGATCAACTGTCACCAAATCTGGGGAAGATAAACTGCCATACCAGGATCTCAAAGAAGAGGCAACCAACATGGGTAGGGTATGCTCAATTTGGCTAACAGTGGATGAAGACATCTGTAGAGCCGTATCATAAGACCATCCAGGGGTCAATGCTAAACTCGCCTCTGGGAATGCATATCCATAACATAATGCATGCGTCATGATAAATGATAAATGATAAATGACAATATGATGTAGGGAATAGAAAGAATTATGCATACATTCCTAAATACATCATCATCTAATACATCATCTCTGTATACAACTGAAAATAAAAAGTATAGGGAAATGGGGCACAACTTCCCGATATCTAACAGAGGCCTATTAAAAGATATAACGTGAAATACATCAGAAGAAATTAATGATGTTCACATCATCTAATCTATCCATCTGATGTAACCCCTCCTGAGTCACTGAGTCTCTTCCAAAAGAGATATCAGGCTGATATAATGGAGATCCTTGCCGGTAAAGCTATCAGAATATGGGACACCTGAAGCGCCAGTGCCAGAGCTGGAAGGATCAAAAGAATCTACCTCTGATGGATCTATGCCCAAATACCGGATGAAAAAATGTGTCCAGTCCAACTTCTAGGTCAAACTCTCAATCTGCGTCAAATTAATGGGCTCTCGGATGCAAGTAATCCAATCTGTCATCATGACGGAGCCAGGAACTATATCCCCCATAAATTGTATGGTGCGGGTCTTAGTTCCAATGGTGCGAGGGAACCACCAGTTGTAAAAAGCCTCCTTAGTGAAGGGACCCTCTGACAAAGCAAAGACATCTATTCCCATCAATGGAATCTCGGTGATCGGCTGAGATAAAGGCCAATGTTGCCTAGCAGGAGGAAAGAACTAAATATGTATCTCCCCTATGGTGCTCCTGATAGCACGCTCTCCTAAATAAAGCTCCCAGCCTCCGTCGGTCAAGAGAAAAATCCAACGTGTGGATAACACATAATCGACACCAGTCGGGAAGCCACCCTCAAAGCCTATTGTCAAATGGTCCTCAGAATAGGAAACCCATGTAATGACATCGGGTGTCAACAACTCCAAGTGTAAGCGAGAATGGGTGAAACCCTCAACTACAGGAACCTCCGCCAGAGTGGAGTAATGCCATCGCCGTCCCCATGGATAGGTCTCCAGACCTAACGTGCTAACGGGACGAAGACATGGGAGCCTTTTGTAGGCCCAAAACTACAAATGCAAAGATCAAATATATTTAGTTAGGTAAACTGGCAACCTGAACGAGGGGAAATCAAAAGTCAAGAGAAACTTGGCAATCTCAAATTTTCTGTATGGCTTCAACTTGAAAATGACTTGTGAAAGAGATAGGAGGGTCCATATATACCCACGGGTGACCGCGGGTCAACCCACGGCAGTCATGGGTCTATCTACGGCTACCCAGGGTGGTCCCCACCCCTCTAACTCCATTAAATTTGAGTTGTAACAGAGGTTCCAGAAGCTAAAAAGTTAAATCAGGGAAAAAAGTTATTACGCGATTAAGCGAAAAAGGCCTAAAATTCTAAATTTAGAGATTAAATTGCGGGTCTACATGTAAGTCATTGGTATTCACCCGGATACAAGGTTCAGAAAGCCGATGATATAAGTTATTAAAAGTGGCCCTTGTCAAAGCAACGCGGAGGTCCGATGCCATGAACCGGGGGTCATGATTGTAATCAAAGCATCCAAATTCGTTCAGGGGTGTAATTCATAGGAAAGATATCCCCAGTAGAGATATCAGACATCCCTGACACTGCAAACCGTTGGTGACAACTTCAGCATAGCATCGAAGATGGTCTGATGATGTAAGCCGTTGAAGGCTACTTCAATGAAGGTTAGACATCCCTGACACTGTAAACCATTGGCGACAACTCCAGCGTGGCATCGGGAATGTTCTGGTGATGTAAGCCGTTGAAAGCTACTTCAATGAAGATCAGAGTATCTGATATTGCAAGCCGTTGGCGATAACTCCAGCGAAGCATCAAAGAAGTCTGATGATGTAAACCATGGAAAACCATCTTCATCGGGGAGGATTGATGACGAAATCTGTTATACAGATCCTCGGGTAAGATACTGTGAAGGCTCGGTGATTTCCAGACCGTTGTAAACTACTGTGCAAGTAGGCACCGAGGAAAGTCGGTGATGGTCAACCTTCATAACACTACCGTTCGACTGAGTATTGTGAAGATGTTATGAAAGCAAGCAGTCAGAATACTATCCCTAATGGAGTTATCAGCATCAACATGGTAGAAAACCAGGGCAGTGGTGATAATGTCAGCGTAATGGCAATAAAATCCAATGATGGCAACCAAGCTAAGCTATCAACAGGATAAAACATCAATAATCCTCGAAAGTCACTCGTAGAAGAAAAAAACATTTTCGGTGGAAATCACATCCAAGAGATCAAGAACATTGGTGAAAACCCCAATGTCAAAATTCGATGGTCTCAACCATTGGAAAACCTCCACAGTAGGGATCTTGAAAACATCTCTACAACTTGGCGTCGAATCAGGCTCAAATAGTAATTATGGACATTTTAAATCGTTGGCGACAACCCCAGTGTAGCATCGGGAGATTCGGTGATAAAACCTTTGTAAACTATTATTCAAGTAGACATCAAAGCAGTTCAAGAGAAGCCATCATTGACAACTCCATCCAAACAGAAGTGATGGGAGTAGGCAGTTATAAAATCCTGTTGGAAATAATTCCAACAACAAGAGCATCCAGTATTCATAACATCACATCATGCTGCATTGTATCATCTCATATTTCAAGTGTCTAGGAGTTTTTATCATGTCCATGTCATTACATTGCATAAACATGATAAAGAGGGGAATTTGTAGACACTCAAAATTTTGCATTTCTGTTACTAACTATGCAGGATGGTAGAATCATCTTCCAAAGATAACCCTGGAAGTCACATCAATATAGCCCCGAAGATAACCCCGGGATATCAAATCCAGCCCCTAAGATAACCCCGGGAGATCAAATCTAGCCTCGGAGATAACCCTGGAAGATCTAATCTAGCCCTAGAGATAACCCTGGGAGATCAAATCCAGTCTCGGAGATAACCCCAGGAGATCTAATCCAGTCCTGGAGATAACCCTGAGAGATCCAATCCAGCCCCAAAGATAACCATGGAAGATCCAATCCAGCCCCAGAGATAACCCCGGGAGATCCAATCCAGCCATGAAGATAACCCCGGGAGATTCAATCCAGCCCTGGAGATAACCCCGGGAGATCAAATCTAGCCCCGGAGATAACCCCGAGAGATCAAAGCCAGTCCTAGAGATAACCCCAGGAGATCCAATCCAGCCCCAGAGATAACCCCGAGAGATCCAATCCAACCTCAGAGATAACCCTGGGAGATTAAGTTCCAACCCCGGAGATAACCCCGGGAGATCAAGTTCCAACCCTGGAGATAACCCTAGGGGATCAAGTTCAAAGCCCGGAGTCAACCCTGGAGGTTAAACCAACCTCAGAGACAACCCTGAGGACTTTCAAAATCAACAGCAGTCTAATCTCGGAGATAACCTTGAGAAAAGATTGTTACAACTACATCGAAGCCGGAGACAACCCCGGAAGGGGAAAAATGGTCATTTTGCCAACTCAACATCATTTCAACTCAAACTGCTTCAAAAGAAGTCCTACAAGAAATATAGCTTCAATCCCGAGTGAAAACAGCACACGACAGCTTAATAATTAGACTGCGAAGACTTGGAGATCTGGTCATGGACCCATCATCCCGAATTTGAAAAATGCCTAATCCCATGTCATTGTGTAGCTCTCGTCAATGATTTTCTGGAAAGGTACAACACGCCTCCATCGGATTCCTAAATTGAAAGTTATAAAGGTTCGAGCGAACAGCGCATTGTCCGAGTGCACGTACTATGAAACAACAGGACCCGCGAGGTCGGGGAAACCTGGGCAACCGCAGGTAGACAAACAGCTATCGCGGGTTGACCCACGACCAATTTAGTCTATAAATAAACCCCCCACCAGCTCATTTGAAAAAAAAAAGAGAAAAGAAGAAAATAGAGAAAATTATGTCCATTTCAGCCCTTAACCTCTTCTAGAGTGCTCCAAACTTTGTGATTCTTCTTTCTAAACACTTGTAAGCTCATATTCTACAACATATCAAAATTTAACCGGTAGAAACCGAGTTTTCAAGCTCCAAAAACAATCTGAAGTCTTTTTGGCAGCTTATGTAAGATTTTTTAGATTTTTAAGTTTTCTACTGCTTTATATATATATATATATATATATATATATATATATATATATATATATATGTATCGAGATTCTTACCGATTAGTTATGCCCGAATTATCGATCCGTAGCTTTTTCCTTCTATTATATATATATATATATAACTATATATATAAACTTAACTCGAACAGTTGAGCCTGGATCAAATATATGTGGCTTTTATTTGCTTATATATATATATATATATATATATATATATATATATATATATATATATATATATATATATATATATTAATTGTGTACTGTGTTTAAATATCAGTTTTAACTGTTCATTCAATGTAAATCCATAATATTTAAATATGTGGACTAGATTTATCTAAATCTAGCCATATCTAACTTTTAACCGGTTTAAAAGTTGCAAAAGTGGAACCGTTGAGCTAGAATGGCTAAGATTTATTTAAATCTAGTTTTCTTTCTAGTTTTGTAAATATTAAGCAACCACATGACCCTAGATCTGTATCTAGAGGGAACGAAAAGCTTGGTTATGCGCGGGCAGAGATTTAACTGATGAATCCTTTGTTTTGCGTCGTTTAGATTAAATATCTATTTTATTTCAGTATCATCGTTATGCAGGCTATTCATATGATATTATGTGAGCCTAGGATGTAAGGCCCAAACTTTTTATAAATGAAGATTTAATTTTCTCTAATTATTTTTTTGAAATAGTAAGGGGTTGATTTGATTAATGTGGTTAGTTATGGGTAAAATGCGCAAATATTTTTAAATAAGCAAGTGGTTATAAAATACTCATTGTTGTCGGAGAATATTCGTTTGGTCGTGGAATATTCTTGTTGTCGGGGAATATTCGTACGACGACGCAGCCTTTTGTGGGCTCCATAACGGAAAGCGATTGGATGAAGAAAACGACAAGTATGAGTTGTTTATAAATAACGGCGTAGTTGTTACCGTTAACACTGTTTGAATACCCGATGGTTAAAATACAGAAATACGCGTTGTTGCACAGTAGCACACGGTATTGCACCAATTATTGATTCTTACGTAAGAAGGCACTACTCAATAATTGTTACAGTAATTACTGTTCAGTATTTTATTTTATTGATTCAGTAATTACTGTGTTGATATTTTATATTATTGTTGTTTCAATAATTGTCACTACACAGTATTTTCTATTATCGGAGCAATAATTCATATTATCTGAATAATATTATTAGATAACATTATTAGCAATGTCTAGAAAGTTCTGTCTAAGGAGAGGTTTGGTCACCTAATTGCGCGCCAATAAGGAGAAATCCTTATTGGAAAGCCCCCTCTTTCTTGGGAACTGCCTGGTTGTCAGTATTATAATTCTGTAATATTATTTGTGAATAATTAATTATTGATTTATATGATGAGGAAAATATTCATTTTATGTGAATATAGATGGAGAAAATTTTTAATGTGACAATTGTTGAAAATTAATATTTTATCTTTTTCTGATAAAATAATTCATTTAAATATATTATTATATTTTAATAATATAATAATGGTGATATTTTTACAATGAATGTGAGATATATGAGTATATGAGGAGGAAGAGTATTTTTGTTACATTAAATGATTAACACATGTTTTGTGTGTCGGTGGACCCCATTTCTTGACTGAAATTTGATTATAGCATGTAAAATCGTCCGTTTGTGGATTTCGGTCAATTTTTGTTTAGAATTTAGAAAAACTTTCTTCTACAAAGTTGTAGAGAATTAAATTTCCTATAAAAAAATGTGAGATTCGAATTTTCTGATAAAAGGGCTATTTATTATGAATTATTGAAGTTCCGGATTATTTGATTATTATTTTTTTTGGAGTTTTAAATAACTTTTATATGAAAAATGTTTTTGGCAAGTTTGGCACATGTGTGGCTGATATTTTGGATCAATGAAGGTGTGCGTAAGAATTTATAATATATATATTATTATTATATTAAATTTTCTGCTTTGGTGTTCTAAGCAATTTTCTATAAATAGGGTGCTTAGGTTAGAATTGAAAATCACACCAAAAACTGAAATCTTCTTTCTCTTTCTCCCTCTGTATTATCGAGCGTATTCTTGTGAGTATTTTGATACTTTGAGTGTTGCTATACGGTGCAAGTTCCCTTCAGCACTATATCCAGTATTTCAGTCAGAAGTACTGTCTTTTCGAGGGTTACTATTCATGAGTTACTATTCACGAGTTACTATTCATGAGTTACTATTCATGAGTTACTATTTATGAGTTACTATTCATGAGTACTATTCACGAAGCGTGATGATATTTTTTGTGAAATTTCTATCTTTTAGTGTCGGAGTTACTATTCATGTATACAGCACTATTCACGTATACGACACTATTCACGAATATGACACTATTCACAGAAAAATTAAATATTTTTTTCCGTGTCCAAGATATCTATTATGGATACTAGCATTGATTGTATCCATGTTTTGATCATTCTTGAATTTTACTTCGCTATGATTATTTATGAAGTATTTTTGAACTCGGATTGTTTGAAATACGAATCCTTAAAATTTATTCTTTTGTTTCACTTGATTCATTTTCTTTAAAAGATTTTTTATCATCCTCAGTCCTAAATGATGATATAACTGAATATCTTTGGCCTGTAGTGTAAAGATTAATGATTTTATGATGAATATCTTTGGCCCGTAATGCAAAGATGAACAGGCGTTGAGATGAATATGACCAACTGATGAATATCTTTGGCCTGTAGTGCAAAGATGAATATTTAATTCAAGATATTTATTGATTGATGTTACAGGGAAAAAATATTGATGATGGACTTTTAAATTCATTGATGATAGTAGATTTCATTATCTACTTAACTCTTCTAATGAATTATTATTTTCGCTGCGAATATTGATTTAAAACTTATTGTCTATTGTATTCTATCAGATTTTTCCCTGTTGAAGACTAACGATAATTTGTTCTATATTATCTTAGTCATAATATTCTTTACTGTGCTAGTTGAGCTCACCCTTTTCCTTTTTGTTCCATTTTTCTTCTCAGGAGGCGAGAATGTAGCGATTACTAGTCGGGGTATGGAATGATGGTTCTAGAAGTTGTTTTAGTAGTGCTCACCATTTTTATAAAATTATGTATCAATAATTATAATGAGGACTTATTTGGGTGTGGATATTGTCTAGAAGATAATATTTGTATTTAAACTCACAGTTTAAGTGTTGTCATATTTTGCACGACAATTGTATTAATAAAGTTGTAGTTGTTTCTGTACCATGTATTTGACGACTCAGAATAGGTTGGGTGGATTGAACCTATTTTGGGGGCGTCGCAGTTGGTATCAGAGCTTAGGGATATGGTCTCTGGCGGAGATCGGGGAATAGAATTAGGAGGGGAGAGACAAATAATCATTCGCTAGTGTGTCCTACCTAAACTTATTTATTGGTCGGTCATAATATAGGGGTATTATGTGATTTGTTAATTTGTTAAATTAACCCTTGTTTTATGGCAGTAATTGAGAATGGCAACTGAGAATGTTAACAGTGGAGTAAATGAGACCGTGGAGACACCTTTGCTCACCAATGAGGAGAACGTGCAACAGGCCGATAATGTTCCACTTGTGAACAACACCACTGATCAGACGATGAACGATGGGATGTTTAGAAGCTTTTTGCAGTTCATGCAAAACCAGACGAGGGAGACTCGTGTACAAAATACCGGTGAAAATGATAGCAACGCACGGTTTGTCACAACCAAACAGTTCAAAGAGTTGGGACTACCAGAATTCTGGGGAAAGCCGGATCCGATTAAGGCGGAGACGTGGGTCAAGCAAATTACCAAGATATTCGATGTCTTGGGATGCACGGAGGAACAGAAGGTTCCATTCGCCACTTTTATGTTTCGTAACGAGGCAGATTATTGGTGAGAATCTGTGAAGCGTACCCAGCCAGCCGCACTCAGCATGTCTTGGGAGACATTTCAGAAACTGTTCAATGACAAGTACTTTCCTAAAAGTATTCGTCATATGAAGGAGGTAGAGTTTATTAGACTGGAGCAGAATAACATAACGGTGTCCCGGTACGAGGCGAAGTTCGCGGAGTTATCCAGGTTTGCATCTCATTTGGTGGAAAATGAGGAACGTATGGCGCGGATGTTTTTGAGAGGTTTGAAACCCGACATACGTCAATATCTCATTTCTCATAAAAAAATTTCTATATTCAGATGTTGTGAATAGGGCTCAGTTATTGGAGCGCGATAATGAGTTAGCTCAGTCAAAGAATAAAGACCTATAACTCGATGATAATCGTACCGATGGCAACGGTCATCAGAACAAGGATAACCATCGTGGAGAAAATTATCGTGCCAGAAATGGTAACCACTTCGGTGGTAATCATGGCCAAGATAATAGAAGAAATAACTCAAGTGGAAATTTCAAGAAGAGAAGATTTAACGATGACGGGAAGATGTCGGCAGTAGCACCAGCAACAGCAACAAATTCTAGGGGAGGAGAACGACATCCAGTTAGATGCTACAAATGCGGAGAGGAAGGTCATATAAGTCCAAACTGTTCATAGCCTTCCAAGGTATGTTATAGTTGTGGAAAATAAGGTCATATTGCTCTAGATTGTACGGTAGCGAAACCCAATCTAGCGGGAATGGTAACTCAAAAGGTTGTCCCATAAAAGTTAAAGTCAACAGTTCCTGGAAGAGCGTTTGTCGTGACAGGTCAGAATGCGAGGAACCCGAACGAAGTTAGCACGGGTTAGTTAATTATAAATTCTTACGAAGATTATACCTTATTAGATACTTGTTCTACCCATTCATTTATCTCTCCTGCTTATACTCAACGTTTAAACTTGACTCCAGAGAAAATTAGACTTTGACTTATCTGTTGAAACTCTGTTAGGAGAAACTTTTGTTACATCCACTGTTTATAAATCTTGTTTGATCCAAGTTGGCACCATCACATTACCTGTTGACCTTATTTCTTTAAAGATACTTGCTTTTGATGTGATTTTAGGGATTGATTGATTAACTACTCATCATGCCAAAATTGATTGTTTTCGTAAAGTTGTTAGTTTTCATATTCCTAAGCAACCTATTATTCGAATTCAAGCAACCAAACCATTGAAGTTAAACTCTTTCATATCAAGCCATAAAGTCATTCGTTTATTGAAAAACGGATGTCAAGTTTTCTTAGCCCATGATATGGACTTGAACAAAAATATGTCAGATTTGAATGATATTTCTATTGTTAGTAAATTTCCTGATGTATTTCCTGAAGAATTTCTTGGCTTACTCCCAAGTGTGATATTGAATTTTGTATCGACTTTGAACCCGGTATAAAACCCATTTCTAAAATCTCATATCGAATGGCTCCTATTGAACTTCAGGAGTTAAAAATTCAACTATAGAATTTGATACCCGAGCCTCTATCTGGTGACTTCCTTTGTGGAATACACTGAAGCCAGACTCTCTGTAGGGGACACCATATTTGTGTGGTAGTAAACTGATAGATGTCATTGTGACGTGCTATCCAAGATTGGGATATGAGCCACAGTTGAGAGCAACCTAAGTCAGTAATCGAAATACGTAGCTTTCTATGCTTAGCTGGTTATTATCGAAGATTTTGTGGAAAGATTTTCCTAAATTGCTACTCCATTAACTCAGTTGACTCATAGAGATAAAAAATTCGAATGGAGCAGGGAATGTGGGAAGATCTTCGAAGAACTCAAGGGGAGACTCATTTTGGTACATGTTCTGACCACACCATCCTGGAAAAACAAACGTGATAGCTGACGTGTTGAGTAGAAAATCGTATGTGGTTACGAGTGCGATGTTTTTAACAAAAAGACCCATTTCGTACGACTTACAGAAGATGGAGATAGAGTTAAAGATTCCAAGAATCTGCGTGAAGATAACGAATATACGATCAGAATCGACTTTAATCGATAAAGTTAAAACCGCTCAAGCTACACACCGGAGCTGATGAATATAAAGAAGAAGGTACAAGAATACGTTATTCTAGAAGTAAGAGTCAATGAAGAGAAGAAAGCTCAAGCCTTCGATTTATTTGAAATCCTCGATCGAGTAGGAACTGTGGCCTATAGACTCGCCTTAACGCTAAGTATGTCGCGTGTTCATAAAGTTTTTCATGTATCGATGTTACGTAAATATGTGGACGACCCAAACCACATTATTACATTACAACCAGACGAGATAGCCGAAGATTTAACGTACGAGAAGGTACCTGTCAAGATCTTGGATGGGAAGGAGCATGTACTACGCATGTCAATTTCGAGGACGAAATTTCATAAGGAGGGGAGGTTGTAAGGCCCCAACTTTTTATAAATGAAGATTTAATTTTTTCTAATTATTATTTTGAAATAGTAAGGGGTTGATTTGATTAATGTAGTTAGTTATGGGTAAAATGCGCAAATATTTTTAAATAAACAAGTGGTTATAAAATACTCATTGTTGTCAGAGAATATTCTTTTGGTCGTAGAATATTCTTGTTGTCGGGAAATATTCGTACGACGGCACAGCCTTTTGTGGGCTCCATAACGAAAAGCGATTGGATGAAGAAAACGACAAGTATGAGTTATTTATAAATAACGGCGTAGTTGTTACCGTTAATACTGTTGGAATACCCGATGGTTAAAACACAGTAATACGCATTGTTGCACAGTAGCACACGGTATTGCACCAATTATTGATTCTTACGTAAGAAGGCACTACTCAATAATTGTTACAGTAATTACTGTTCAGTATTTTATTTTATTGATTCAATAATTGTTGCGTTGATATTTTATATTACTATTGTTTCAATAATTGTCACTACACAGTATTTTCTATTATCGGAGCAATAATTCATATTATCTAAATAATATTATTAGATAACATTATTGGCAATGTCTAGAAAGTTCTGTCTAAGGAGAGGTTTGGTCACCTAATTGCGCGCCAATAAGGAGAAATCCTTATTGGAAAGCCACATCTTTTCTGGGAACTGCCTGGTTGTCAGTATTGTAATTCTGTAATATTATTTGTGAATAATTAATTATTGATTTATATGATGAGAAAAATATTTATTTTATGTGAATATAGATGGAAAAAAATTTTAATGTGACAATTGTTGAAAATTAATATTTTATCTTTTTCTGATAAAATAATTCATTTAAATATATTATTATATTTTAATAATATAATAATGGTGATATTTTTACAATGAATGTGAGATATATGAGTATATGAGGAGGAAGAGTATTTTTGTTGCATTAAATGATTAACACATATTTTGTGTGTTGGTGGACCCCATTTCTTGACTGAAATTTGATTATAGCCTGTAAAATCGTCCGTTTGTGGATTTCGGTCAATTTTTGTTTAGAATTTGTAAAAACTTTCTTCTACAAAGTTGTAGAGAATTGAATTTCCTATAAACAATCGTAAGATTCGAATTTTCTGATAAAAGGACTATTTGTTATGAATTATTGAAGTTCCGGATTAATTGATTATTATTTTTTTTAGAGTTTTAAATAACTTTTATATGAAAAACTTTTTTGGCAAGTTTGGCACATGTGTGGATGATATTTTGGATCAATGAAGGTGTGCGTAAGAATTTATAATATATATATTATTATTATATTAAATTTTCTACTTTGGTGTTCTCAGCAATTTTCTATAAATAGGGTGCTTAGGTTAGAATTGAAAATCACACCAGAAACTGAAATCTTCTTTCTCTTTCTCCCTCTGTATTATCGAGCATATTCTTGTGAGTATTTTGATACTTTGAGTGTTGTTATACGGTGCAAGTTCCCTTCAGCACTATATCCAGTATTCCAGTCAGAAGTACTGTCTTTTCGAGGGTTGCTATTCACGAGTTACTATTCACGAGTTACTATTCACGATTACTATTCACGAAGCGTGATGATGTTTTTTGTGAAATTTCTATCTTTTTGTGTCGGAGTTACTATTCACTTATACGGCACTATTCATGTATACGACACTATTCACGAATATGATACTATTCACAGAAAAATTAAATTTTCTTTTTGTGTCCAAGATATCTATTATGGATACTAGCTTTGATTGTATCCATGTTTTGATCATTCTTGAATTTTACTTCGCTATGATTATTTATGAAGTATTTTTGAACTCGGATTGTTTGAAATACGAATCCTTAAAACTTATTCTTTTGTTTCACTGGCTTCGTTTTCTTTAAAAGATTTTTCATCATCCTCAGTCCTAAATGATGATATAACTGAATATCTTTTGCCTGTAGTGCAAAGATTAATGATTTTATGATGAATATCTTTGGCCCGTAGTACAAAGATGAACAGGTGTTGAGATGAATATGACGAACTGATGAATATCTTTGGCCTGTAGTGCAAAGATGAATATTTAATTCAAGATGTTTATTGATTGATGTTACAGGGATAAAATATTGATGACGGACTTTTAAATTCATAGATGATAGTAGATTTCATTCTCTACTTAACTCTTCTAATGAATTATTATTTCCGCTGCGAATATTGATTTAAAACTTGTTGTCTATTATATTCTATCATATTTTTTCCTGTTGAAGACTAACGATAATTTATTTTATATTATCTTAGTCATAATATTCTTTACTGGGCTAGTTGAGCTCACCCTTTTCCTTTTTGTTCCAATTTTCTTCTCAGGAGGCGAGAATGTAGCGATTGTATGGAATGATGGTTCTAGAAGTTATTTTTGTAATCCTCACCATTTTTGTAAAATTATGTATCAATAATTATAATGAGGACTTATTTGGGTGTGGATATTGTCTAGAAGACAATATTTGTATTTAAACTCACAGTTTAAGTGTTGTCATATTTTGCACGACAATTCTATTAATAAAGTTGTTGTTTCTGTACCATGTATTTGGCGACTCAGAATAGGTTGGGTGGATTGAACCTATTTTGGGGGTGTCACATAGGAGCCACGGGATCTAAGATCCAGTTGACAGATCTAGATTTGGTTCCCATGATCGACCCTATTTTTTTCACTAAGTTATGATGGACCCTTTTCAGTTGTACAGTTAGCTTGTAAATCATATTTGTTGTGTTTGGACATCTTTCGATGGCTTTCATGCCCATAAGGAGCCCGACAGTTATATATATATATATATATTATTTTGTCGAAGATGCTTCGTATCTTGAGAATAAAATCAAAACAAGCCGAATACGGAATAAAATGGAAGTATCAAAGGCCTCAATTACTATGTGAGCATAAGGTTTTGAAAACCTATTTTTAAAACATCATTTCTATATATTTTGGTTAAAATTAGATTTTTATACAAATCAAACCATTTGTATATAGGTGTAAACGAGGCATAGCACTACTTCCAAATAAAGCACTTAGGGCCAATAAACACAGACACACACACACTTCAAATAAATTAGGTAATTAAAAAGATGCGGTAACGTGTTTTCACGGAAGTCGGGGGGTGCCCAACACCTTCCTCCCGCTTAATCAAGCCCCCAAACTCTATGAATCTCGGGTTCCAAGGCATGTTAAACAGAGTCCAATAATTGGTAAAACTTTTCAAAATTCAGTTGAGTTGGTACAACCATTTCATTACTACCAACTGGTAACTCTAAATTTTCAAATCGTCGACATTTTGTGTCGGACTCTTTTCAAACTCACCCTTTCAAATAAAATTCAACACGTAGAAAACATAAAGGGTAAGAAAGATTAAAAAAGGAATTCCAAAAAAGGAAAATTTTCCCGACGTCGACAATACATACATATATATATATATACATACATACATACATATATATATATATATATATATATATATATATATATATACGGTCCGGATCTTAAGCTCACCCCTTATTCAACTCACCCAAGCTCACGCCCCTTTAGCGACGGACCCGACGACAGTTCGGTCATACAACCGTCGTCTATACTTTTAGCGACACTATATGTTGTCCGTCGCTAAAAGTATAGACGACGGTTGTATGACCGAACCGTCGTCGGGTCCGTCACTAAAGGGGGGTGAGCTCGGGTGAGTTGGATAAGGGGTAAGCTTAAGATCCGGACTATATATATATATATATATATATATATATATATATATATATATATATATATATATATATATATATATATTAGAAAGGATCAAGTACATGCCCCTTTATCCTACATACCTTGTATACCCCCTTTAGCGACGGATCGGGCGATGGTCCGATCCTTTGCTATAGGTTCAGTCCGTCGCTATATGTTGTCCGTCGCTAAAAGCTAAGACGACAGTTCTCTGATATAGCGATGGACCGAACCGTCGTCCGGTCCGTCACTAAAGGAGGTATGCAAGGTATGTTGTATAAAAGGGTATGCCCTTGAAATGGGCTGATGTATATATATACTTATATATATAATAAAGCAAGAAAAAGCCACAGATTGACAATCCAAACCCTATTACTATATATATATATATATATATATATATATATATATATATATATATATATATATAATAACACAAGAAAAATTAAAGATCGATATTTAAATCGTAAAACTACTTAATATACATATATATTACTCATATATAAAGTATATAAGCAAGAAAAAATGAAAATCTGAAGAAACCTTACGACCTTGCACGAGAATGGCAATCGAACGGCTTAAAACACCCTTAGACTCGATTTCCACCAGTGAAAACTTGATATGTTACAATAGATATGTATATGAAAGCTTACAAGTGAGGTTTACAGGTTTGGAAGCAAGATTAAAGCGATTTCTGGCGTGAATCAACTCTTTCAATCTTAGCTGCAATGTTATTATGCAAGAGTGAGCAACAATTGCGTACAAGTTTAATAATAGAATAATAATAATAACATGCGAATAAAAATTGGATACTGAACCAAAAGAAGTCTCGGCTTTTTATTCAAGATTAGAACAGGAATCAAAAGTACATCTGAGGGTCACAAGACCATGAACTATGTCTCAGGTCACCAAGTATTTCTACTTTAAACCTTTAACAGTCGTAAGACTATATGTACCTTACTTCTCGTACCTAGGGGGATCAGCCCTTAGCACCATGTATGTGCACAACATCTTAACGCTATCGCGTAATATAATTTCCTGTAGCAGGGTTGTTCGTCTCAGCTTTAACATTAGAGTCCACACCAAAGGAAGTTTGGTTTGGATTGATCTCAAGGGTAATTTAGAGTTCAATAATCATCAACTAAGGATTTGTTGAATCAATAAGAAATTACAATCTATTTGGGATTTCAATGCAATAATGAAATCAATACTCAAATCAAAGATTGAACCTCAATTCTATACAATTGAATGAACATTGTATAATGAAAAGTAATACTTCAAAAGAATTAGAACGTTTCATTTGGAATCATGAACTTGAATAATTAAGCTTGAACAGTTTGAAATAAGAATACGAAGATTACCCAACCATAATAAAGTTTAGAACTTGCTCAATAGTAATAAAGTTTAAGAACTTGCTCAATGAAGGTTTAGAATTAGAAAACTTGCTCAATCATAACTCGATATAAGATTAGGGTTTAGAAACTTGCGTAATCATAATCGAGATAGAGTAAGAAACTTGCTCAAAGAAAGTTTAGGGTTCAGAAACTTGCCTCGTGCGTAGATTACACGATTACTAATCACGTTCCTCAATTTAATCCTACATATCATTTACATTCAGAATACCAGTTAATTATAACATAATCGGCATCACCAGTACCTTCTCCTATCACTACACTCTGATTATGATTGTATTAATCAAATCACAACACTAGTTTTCACATATTATTAGATTTCACGAACGACGAGCTAACTATGTGTTCGACATATCAATTAAACATGTAAAAACATCATTGACATGTTAAGAATTTGTTTTTGTGACGAACGAGATTTTTGTAAATAATATTAAATATTTATTGAATTGATTAAATATTTTTATTAATTTAATTATTTATATATATATATATATATATATATATATATATATATATATATATATATATATATATATATTTGGTGGAATTATGGTAGATTAATTTAATTAAATGTGTTATATTAATTAAATTAATGAGGAATAATGTTATAATTCAAAGTGTGAATTTAATTGAGATTATTAAATTAAATGAGTTTTTAAATAATTTTATTATTGTTCTAATTAATTAAATAATTAATTAGTGATTTATTAAGGATATAAATTATATGCTATATTTAATAAATGAGAATTTTAATTATGTGATGATTTGATTTAATAAGTAATTTTTTCTTTTATTTATTTGAGTTTAAATAATATTATTTGATTAATTAAAATGTGACAAATAAACTATATAATAAACAAGTTAATTAAAATAAACAAAAAGGAGTTCTTAAAAGCTAAAACCAAACATGGCCTTAAGAACATGGGATCAGTTAAGCCATGATGCGCTTAACTGATACCCATTTTGTGCCAGTTACCAGTATGCGCATTATTAATCAGTCATTTTCTCTTACTTACGTACTTTATTTTATGAGACCTAAACTTTGAGAAAACAAAGAGAAAAGAGAGAGTTTGAGGGAATTGAAGAAGGAATTAGAGAATTAAGAAGTTTCTTCCACTCTCTAGCAATCTTAACAGAGAAATTAAGTGTAATTCCTTAATCTAAACTTTTAATTTACGTGCTTAGAAGCTTTTCATGAAAATTAGTTTTTAGTTTTTTGTATTTGGAATTTTTATGAGTAATTGCTGAAAAGTTGTTATAAATTGTTTATATGCATGAATAATCTAATATATGATGTTTATAAACGATTTTGGGTGAATTAATCCATGAACATTGGTGTAAAAAGAGGGTTTTTAAGTTTATAGTGATAATATATGATTTTGAAGTCAAAATCTGAGTTTGGTTAATGATTTGTTAGAATAATAGATGTTTATGTTGTTAGATAGAAATAATTTGTTATATGTGGGTTGAAAATAATTTTTGGTATGAATTGATTGTAACATTCCAAAATTTTAACTGTAATTTTAAATATTTATTGAATTATATAAATATTTAATAGATGAGTTTATCATTGAATAAATATTTGTTTAATCAATTTAATTTGATTTGGTTAATTATTTGTTTAGTAAATAATTAAGGAGTTAAGAAAATGAATAATTATGGGATCATGTTCTAATTTAATTTAACAATTAAGTTAGAGAGTTTATAATGATTAAATGAATTATTATATTTCATTTTTGATGGGTAATTATTTGTATTGAGTTTTGTGATTAAATGATTTAATTGATAAATTGTTATTAGAATTAATTAATTAAGTTTTCATACTTAATTTAATAGAAATGTGATAAATAACTATATTATAAGTGGTTATTAAAATAAATTAAAGTAGTTTTAATTGAGTTTACCCAAACAAGGCTTTAATATATTAAGTCTTTAATTTTAAATGATTTGCCAAACAAAGCCTTATGACTTTTGAATTTCTAATTTTTGAATTTAAATAAAATAAATTAAATAAATTAAATAATAAATATAATATAATTATAACTTATACGTTATTTTTTTAACTGGTATCCTAATTAGTATTAGTATTAAGGGTATATCAGTTTTCTTTTACGCATTAGATAGTCTAGTTGCCAAGTTGCTAAGCCTAAGAAGAATGCTGAGAATTCAGAGAAAGAACTTGAGAGAGATTGAGAGAATTCTTGAGTTTTCCAAAGAAAGTTCAGTAATGATAACAAGGATTTCAAGAAATTTGAAGGTATTTTATCTAAACCTATATATATATATATATATATATATATATATATATATATATATATATATATATATATATATATATATATATGTTCTACGACAACAATTTTATACTCTGTGAATTTTTATGTTTTGAATTGTTACTATACAATTAAATTATGATGATTATATGTGTTTGTGATGTTAGAACTAGTATTTAAACAAGGAAATTGCATGCTAAATTCGGATAACAATAGGAAAAAAAATTACAGTGTATGTTTTCTCATATGGCTTATAAAGTACCAATTTTAGTGTTCAATTTGTATGTTAAACTGTAAATTGAGCCTTGTATATGTTAGTTCATTAAGAAACGAGCATAACGTAGTTTGAACGAAGAGATTTGGTGAAAAATTGAGATGTCAGTGTTGATTTTGTGAAGAAGTTCAAAAAAATGGAGTTTATATGAAATATGAGAAATTTGAGAAATTAAAATAGTTAGAAGTGTTGTTAAATTGTGCTAAGTGGTTGAATATGTTAGCAATCATGTTTATAATAGTGTTATATTTATTTTGTATGTTAATTTCACTGATTTGATGATGAAATTCGTGTTTGTTGGGCTAAAGTCGGCTATTGTTCATAGTCGTCTCTGCGTCTGTCTGTGCACCGGCGCAGCTATGCCGATGCCAAGGCCAGAAATGGCACAGCTGCGCCGGTCCCAGGCTTAAGTATGGCGCAGCTACGCCATACCCTGGTCTAAGACAGTGAAGTCTGCCTATTTGTAGGACATGACTAATGGACCTAATCTAGTTTGGCAAGCATGTTAGTGATGTTTAAGACATAATGTGAACTATAATACCAGATTGTAGTATGATATAATATCAAAATATGGAGATTTTAGTTGTCACTTGAGTAAGTTATGTAATAAAACCAAATGTGATGTTTTCAAAAGTTAAAGACTAATGGTAATGTTTATGTTGGTTTATAGAAAGATATAAGTTGAAAGAACGATTTGATTGATAACTTGATTAGTTAATCTAGTATATGATAGAAGACTTAATTGTCAACAGTAAGAGAAGTGTAACGAGATATAAGGCGGAGGTTAAATAACCTAGTTGTTGTTAACAAGTGTAATACATCTAATATGTGGTAATGAAATCTATGACGACTTTAATGAACGTTAAGCGTCGGTTTCAAAAGAAGTATAAAGGAACACAAAACGAGATTATGTAATGATAAGTGTCATACGAAGAGGCGTAAACACCTAAAGATATGTGTTAAGTTTCAAAGAGACGCAAATTATAAAAGATTAGGACTAAGAGTCATTGTGGTTTCGTTATATGTGTAACTAATGCATGTGAATATGAACCTTTGAACTATTGTAGGATGTACGCAAAGCATTAAAGTTGTTTCTCGATAATTGGTAATCTACGAACCAGGCAAGTCTTTCAGTTCCTATTTGCTATGTGAATTTAACTGTTTTAAATCTTTATTGCAAAGAGCATGATGTGTTATATATATGTTGAATGTATGAAATGTTAAAGTTAACTTATGACTACGTTGATCGAGTAAAGCATGCTGATTGAGTAAGGAACTCAATCTTTATATTTGCTATGTGAATTATAGCATGTATGCCATGTTAATTTAATTATTAGAAGATGTATATTAGCATGTTATTATGTGCTATGTGATGCATGAAAACTGTTAGATTTTGATGGGTTGTCGAGCTCAACCTTACAAATAACTATTTTTGTAGGTCAAGATTTCGAGGTAAAGTTATGTGTTACTTGAAAGACATGAACCATATGTGATGCTTGAATATTCATACAATTTAGTTGTGTTAGTACTATTTGAACCATGTTTAAGGTTCTGAAGGATGTATTAGTGTTGAATTGTAATATCGTTTCGCAATGTAAACTATTGTAGTATTAAATTGATTCTGAGATATTTAGATGTAAAGGTTAAAGGTTTTGGGAACAAGCAAATTTGTAATAGAAAATTTTAATTATTTCGCTAGATTTCAATGGTTGTATTATCATTTAATGATGTAAAATTTGAGGTTGAATGTTTTATTAATGACTGAAATCGAGAATTAAATTGTATGAATTTTTGGGGTCGTTACATTGATTCATGAAACCATGTTTTACAAAAGAAGTTAGAGTTTTGTTATAAAAGTACAAAAAGGCTAATTTTAGAACCAAATTTGTGTTCAATCCATGTTGTAATCTGTAAATTGACGATTGATTGTGTTAATATGTTTAAATACAAAAACAATGCATGTTATACGAACTGATTTGATCAAGAAATGAATCCGTGGTGTGATGATTCGCTAAGAATGTCTAAAATAAAGTTTTTAGTTAAGAACATGAATTCAAAGGGGTTAGATCTGGTGAATATAGTTGTTTTATTGTTTAAAATCGATGTATACGTGCTTGGTAACAATTATATGAAGTCTATATCTTCTGGGTTTGTTAAATTTACTGATTTCAAGTATAATTCACGAATTTTGGTCTGATGAACAGTGCAGTCGCGAACTGTATAAATTGCATATGGGTGACCCCGCCCCCACGGGCGTTGCTAGACCATTTTACCCTGCCTCGGCCGGCACCCCGCCCCGGCGGGTATTCATTCAACATAAAACCCCACCTCGGCAGGGGTATCAAAGTTGGACAGTTCAGTTTTGGTCATGTGCAGTCCATTACATGTTAGTCTAACCTAGTCTAATGGACATGATATTATGTTGGACATGTAATAAGATGGCATCTCAAATTTTTTAACATACATGTGATGAAATTGTATAGTAACTTGATAAGTTGTATGCGTGCGCGAAATCTCTCTCTTTTCTCTCTTTCTCTCTTTCTTTCTCTCTTTTTTTCTTTTCTTTTTCTTCTTCTTCAACAAGCTGATGGGCAGTGTGTATATAAAGCCCCAGGCTTCCGTAGGTACACCTATGGAAGGGCCCAGTGGGTCCCGCTGCCTCAAAGTACGTGCAACTTAATCGACGAGCGGACCGTTGAAACGCTTGTAAGTTACAATTCGGGAATCTGATGGGGATCATGTGCTTGAAAGTAGTATGCATACAAGTCAATCATGTATGATGATAAGGCATATACTTTGTAATCAATCTTATTTATTTATTAATAAAAAAATTAATTATTAAAGGCATTTATTATCTACATGGCGATGTTTTAATAATATGTGATAAACACATAGTTTTAAGCAATGCTTTTAGAAACATGATGAGATCATGCTAATGAGATCTAAATTCTTAGATAGCTTAAAACTAAAATGTTCTCAATCAATGGATTACTAAATGTTAATTCTTGCACCTCTAGGGTTTGACCTCTTGGTTCACTTGGTGGCTATAGTGAACCAAACTAGAATAAAAGTCCATAATCAATCCATATAGAATATAATATTCTATGTATGCATGATAGTATTATATATATATATATATATATATATATATATATATATATATATATTATGCAAACATGCTTCGCATGTTTAATAATATAACGCGTATTTTATATATATATATGTGCATGCGCACTAAACATGATTAGACAATTAATAACAAACCCCTCAAAGATATTATATTAAATCCTAAGCGTTCAAAGATATTTAGAATATCGAACGTCGCCTTCTAGCATGATAAAATTAATAGAGTATTAAATATTTAATATGAGTTTGTTGTGTCACCACAAGGCAAGTATCTGACCTTCATTGAACTAGTTTTCAACGACTTACATTACCAGAGCATTCCCGATGCTACGTTGGAGTCGTTGCCAACGGTTTGCACTATAGACATGCCTGATATCTCTGCCGGGGATAGCTTTCTGTGGAATTATATCCCTGAACAAATCTGGACGTTTTGATTGCATTCAAGACCCACGATTTATGGCATCGAACCTTCCCGATGTTTTGACAAGGGCCGTTTTTAATAACCTCTATCATCGGCTTTCTGAACCCCACATCCGGGTTAATACCAATGACTTACATGTAGATCAGAAGTTTGGTATTTGAATTCAAGATTTCAGGCCCTTTCCGCTCAATTGCGTAGCAACTATTTCCCTGATTTGACTTTTCAACTTTCGAGAAATTCGTTGTAACTCAAATTTGATCGAGTTGGAGGGGATGGGGACCACCCTGGGTGGCCGCAGGTAGACCCGCGGCTGCCGCTAGTCGACCCGCAGCTCCCAATCGGGTATATTTGCTCCCTCCCTTCTCTTTTATAAGTCATTTTCAAGTTGAACATAATAGAAAATTCAAATTTCCTCTTCAGATCTACTGAGTTTGGGCTACTTTTTGCAAAATCCATCATCGTACAAATGTTCTGCACTATTCTGGTAATGTTTACATGTTTTCTTTTCAAGTTTTGACCGTTAGAACGTTAGATTTCATATATAATGCTTCTAAACACAATGTAGTGAATATGCATGCTCATATAACTTGATAAAAATTATTCAACTTACTAAATGCTCATATTTTACCATGCTGAGCATATTAATGTGAAAAAAATAACTTTTAAGACAGTTATTTGGCACCCTTTTTCTAGTTTATTCTCCTACTTGAGGACAAATGAGCACAGGTTTTCAAGTAAATCACACATGGTAATTTGGCTACCATGGTGGATTTAATTTTGATGTTTTTTCATGCATATGAGTTGTTCATGATTTTGGGTTTGTGTGCTACTGAATGGCCACCTAGTCACGCCTATGTGCATGTGGATAGTCCATTTTAGAAAGGAGACTCAGGCAAAAAAAATTCACAAGTTTGGGCATTTAATGAACATGCAATTTTAACTCTACTATGGATGTATGTTAAATCAATGCATGCATCAGAACTTAGATTATATATGAAGCAATGATTTAAATTTAATGAGCTTTAAGTTTAAAACTTACCCCACCCTTTCTGAGGTGATTTGGAGACTTTGTCCAGATTATGAATCCAAACCAGTCGAGCAGCTCTCGTAGGGCCTCTGCAGGTGTGAGGAGGAGAACTTCTGATGTTCCTTAGCCTCGTCCAGCCTGGAAACCTCATCGGTTGACTAAATCAGTTATTCGCCCTATCCGGGTTGAGAGGCCAGATGTCGTGGACGAGGAGGAGGATGTTCCTATTGCGGATCCTGCTCCTTCTTCTTCCACTCCCCGCCGGGAGCTTCCAGCTATTAACGTGACGATTCCAGATCTTCTGGATGATTTGAGTCGCCATCCCTCGATCTATCTCCATGCGAACGAGGTAATAACCGTTTCCATCTTTCTTTTCCCACTTTTGGGGCAAGGGTTTTGATCTTGGTTTAGAATTTGATGCAGGTTCCCGACCTTACTCAGCCTAGGGAGAACTGGTTTAGCATTCACTCTTTGTACCAGACCCTCCATTTAGAGTACCAGGAGATCGTCCATTCATGGGGCTTTCAAGATTTCTTTTCCATTCCTCCTCGTCGTTGCCCCTGGGGTTATCTAAGGGCTTTGTCTAAGCACTGGTTCCACCAGACCCAGTATTTTCATTTGCTAGATTGCGAGGTGATGATGACACCGATGGATTGGCAGTTCATCACTGGGTTGGAGTTTACAGGGGAGACAGTGCCTTTGGTGGCTGACATTTCCCTGACTGTTCGTTATGGGCCCTTGAGTGTAGATATCATGAGTGGGGCTTTGACTGAGCCTTTGCCTGATGATCTGAGGGTTAGAGATTGCATTCTTTAGTGATTGTTCCTGGTCATCATTAGAGGTTGTTTCCTAGTGGACAACTCGACAATCTCTTTCCCTTTAGTTAGCGCCACTCGTGATGTGGACCGTATCAGAGATTTTAACTAGGGCTCATACACCTTTGCCTACTTCCTTAGAGGGATGCGCCTACGCTCAGAGGGCGTGACAGAGGCTTGGCTAGGATTTTACCTTTTTTTGCTGGTGAGTTTTTTCTCTTTATCTTTCATTTTCCCTCGCTCGAGTTGTCAGTTTTCATGACTGAGGATATTTGATCTTTACATTTTCAGTTTCGAGCCTATAAAAGGCTCTCTTGTCTTCGTCTCGTTACTATATTAGGTCTGGAGACCTATCCACGGGGATGGGGATGGCATTACTCCATTCTTGTAGAGGTTTCTGTAGCCGAGGGGTTTACCCATTCTCGTTTGCAGTTGGAGATGTTGACAACCGATGTCATCACATGGGTTCCCTACTCCGAGAACCATTTGACAGTAGGCTTTAAGGGTGGCTTTCTGACTGGGTTCGAGTATCTATTATCCACCCGTCGGATTCCTCTCCTGACTGATGGAGACTGGGAGCTCTATTTAGGAGAGTGTACTATCAGGAGCACCACAGGGGAGATTCGCATTCAGTTCTTTCCTCCTACTAGGCGACGTTGGCCTTTATCTCAGCTAATCACCGAGATTCCCCTGATTGGTTTAGATGGCTTCACTTTATCAGAGGGTCCTTTCATTTAGGAGGCTTTCTACCGCTGGTGGTTCCCTCGCACCATTGGAGCTCAAACCCGCGCCACATAGTTTATAGGGGATATGGTTCCTGGGTCTGTTATGATGATAGACTGGATTGTCTGTGTCCGAGAGCCCACTCATTTGGCACAGATTGACAGTTTGACCCAGAGGTTGGACCGAGCACATTTTTTCATCCAGCATTTGGGCAGAGATCCATCAAAGGTAGATTCTTTTGATCCATCCAGCTCTGGCACTGGCCTTTCAGGTGGCCCATATTCTGATAGCTTTACTGGTGTAGATCTTTCTTTGTATCGACCTGACATCCCTTCTGGTAGAGACTCAGTGACTCAGGAGGAGTGACATCAGATGGATTGATTAGGTGATGTGGACATCATTGATTTCTTCTGATAGATTTCTCATTATTTCTTTTGATAGGTCTCCTTTAAATATTAGGCAGGTGTGCCTCATTTCTCGTTATATCTTTTGATAGGCCTTTGTTAGATATAGGGCGGTTGTACCCCATTTCTCTGTACTTTTTATTTTCAGTTGTATACAGAGATGATGTATTAGATGATGATGTATTTAGGAATATATGTATAATTCTTTCTGTTCCCTACATCATATTATCATTTATCATTGTTATTTATCATGATGCATACATTATGTCATGAATATGCATTCCTAGATATGAGTTTAGCATTGACCCCTGGATGGTCTTATGATACGATTCTACAGATGTCTGCATCCACCGTTTGCCGAATTAAGTATACCCCACCCATATTGGTAGCCTCTTCTTTGAGATCCTGGTATGGCAGTTTGTCTCCCTCGGATTGGGTAACAGTTGATCAGTTATTGAGACATTCTATGACCCTCCTGACGTTCCAAGTACCGTTGGGGTTTGTAGATGGCATGATATCTTGTTGGATACCAAAGAGACAAGTTTTTATATTCGATATCCATGAGCTGACTCCTACGTTAGAAGAGTATAAGTGTCTCACTGATTTGCCCTTGGACCGGCCTTGTTCTAGGATAGCTGTCGGTGATATGAGCCGGCAGTTTATGACCCTGACAGGCTTACGACATAGAGTTGCCATGGACGAGATTACCTCAGGGCATGTGGTGCCCATGGACTTCTTGATTGATTGATTTAGGTCACTAGACAGCCATCTACGACATTCAGGGGATTTCACAATTACTGAGGGTGAGTGGCATATTGCCCGCGTAGATATCCTATTGATGTGCATTGTGGCCTATTTGTACATGCCACTATATATGGACCATCTGGATATTGGCCTGATTACGGTAGTTCGTGCTCTAGGGAGGGTTGCACCATCTTGCCCATGATATTGGTGGAGACCTTGAGGTTGGCCACATTTTGCCATGCCCATCTTATGGGGTTTTTTAGAGGTAGTGTCGTCTTGTTGTATGTGTGGTTCATGACACATTTGAGACCGATCGTCACCTTTAGACGTCATGGGTATTGTTTTACTCATGAGATAACTATGTCTATTCCTTTCAGCCGACTGAGTGTACAGATGTAGCATCCTGGTTGGCTTTTCTAACAGGGATTGAGGATCAATTTGCTATCTTGCCTTGTTCAGGACTTAGCTCTCCCTATAGCTTTATTACTCATACAGTTAGCATGGACTATCTATCCCTGGCTGGTTTGAGAGGGGTGACCACGTATCATCCACTGGCTGTCACGGGATAGTTTAATCAGTTTCAGGATATTCACCCCTTTGACGGGGCATTGGGTCAGCAACTATTAGCTCGATTTTTATCAGTAGATGACTTGACCAGGATTTATGATTGTTGGACTCGTCAAGAGAGGGCTAATTTTTTGACTAGTCATTCGGGTCGCTCTTCAGAGTATTCTACATGGCTGGAGGCAGATATTGCATCGACTATAGTTGTTCCCTCAGAGCCGAGTATCGATTCTGATGCTAAAGATCCTATGGAGGACCCTGATTCTCCTACCGAGGATGAGCTATTTGCTGGTTTGACAGCAGCTCTAGTCTATGATTCCCTCAGCATTCCCACTGCTACGGCTCCACCTTCTATAGAGTATTTGGAGCAGAAGTTACATCTACTGACATTTGAAAGGGATCAGGCTAGGGGTCTAATGTTGACAACTCTTTCTGTTAGAGATGCTGCTTTTACTGAGAGGGATGACGCCTAAGATAGAAGGGATAAGGCTCGAGCAGCTCAGGATACTACTTTTATTAAGCAGGATGAGGCTCGAGCTACCCGAGACGCTTCCACTGCTGATAGTACTGCACTTAGATCCCACATGGCTAGCATCGTTGTAGATATGAGTGTATTCATAGATGATCATGGCAGCACTATGTGTGACGCCCCCAAAATTAGGTATACGTCACCCATCTTGGGTCGCCACTTACATGGTACAGAATACAAATACAACTTACTAATACAACTGTCGTGTACAATAAGACAAAACATAAACTGTGAGTTTGAATACAAATATTATCTTCTAGAGAGTATTCATACTCAAAAGGAGTCCTCATTACACTTATTAACACACCATTACATAGAATAGTGAGGACTACTAACTAATACTATCATTCGGACCATCACTCCATTCCCCGACTTGCCCCAGCTACGTTCTCATTTCCTGAAGAGAACAGTGAAAGAAAGGGTGAGCTCAACTAGCCCAGTAAGAAATATTATGACTAAGATAATGCAGAATAAATTATCATTAGCCTTCAACAATGTTAAACTGATAAAATATAATAGACATCAAGTTTAACTGCAGCGAAACACTATTCACAATAGAATATAATATATTCTATTTATAGAATAACTTTAATAAAGTATTCTGTTTTATATAAAAAGATGTTTCTATTTTATTACGTTAATAATACGAATAAAACAAAACTTCATTATCGCTAAATAATTCATATTATTAATTGACAATAATTGAATCAAACTGAGTGACTTCTCACATAAGCATCAATACCGTGTGCTACTATGCAACCACACGTATTACTGTACTTTTACTACCGAGTAGTTCAACAGTATCAACGGTAAAACTTCCGCCGTTATTTTTAATAAAATATTTTTGTCGTTTTCTCAATCTGACAATAATTCCGTTGTGGGGTCCACCAATGATTGTACCGTCGTACGAATATTCCCCGTAAATAGTAACTCGTAAATAGTACTTCGACACAAAAAGTGTCCCAAATACTCGAGTGAAGAATACTAGAGTGAATAGTAATTTGGGTGAATAGTAACCCGTGAATAGTAACTCGTGAATAGTAACTTTTGAATAGTAACTCCGACACAAAAAGTGTCTCAAATACTCGAGTGAATAATACTAGAGTGAATAGTAATTTAGATGAATAGTAACCCGTGAATAGTAACTCGTGAATAGTAACTCATGAATAGTAACTCCGACACAAAAAGTGTCCCAAATACTCGAGTGAATGATACTAGAGTGAATAGTAATTTGGGTGAATAGTAACCCGTGAATAGTAACTCGTGAATAGTGACCATGTATTTTATGACAACTTGTTTACTTTAAAAAAATTCACATATCACCCTTAACTTTAACCTTTTATCAATTTAACCATTTACCCAAAATAGAAAAATTGAATACTTTTATTTCATAAAATTCGGGGTCTCACAATCTCCCCTCCTTATGGAATTTCGCCCTCGAAATTAACGTACGTACATGATATTCGAAGAGATGAGAATACCTTACTTTCTTTTCGGATTGTACCTTTCCTGATAATTCCGCTCTATCATGATTTTTCCATTTCTCATCTCCTGTATTTCGAATATCATTCTAGAATATACCTTCAAAACAAAGGTTAATCGACATACCACAATTTATCCACTTATTAAGTAAATAATTTCAGCTTAGGTAAGTCACACCCTAGCGAAGTATATTACTCGTCTTCTAGACTAATATCTCCGTCAGTGACCATATCCCTGTAACATCAATCAACAATTTCTGTCCACAATCATATGAATAACTCATAATCATAATTGTGATTCTGAATTACTTTTCGCACCCAGGAAGAAGAAAATTTACATCACCTATCTTCACCTGAAACATCAAAAATCATGGTTATACCAAATCACAATTCCTGCTCATAATCCTACTAATAAATTCATCTTTGCACTACGGCTAAAGATTTACAACTGTATAACCAATAATCAACAGTTAATCTTCGCACTACAGGCCAATGATATACAACTGTAAAATCAATAATGCTGAGACTCAGCTTAATAGTATCACGACCACGAATTATCCATGCACTACGTGCCAAAGATAATCGTGTTTTCAATTACGGTCATGATTATACCAAACAATCCCTGGTCATAATCATACCAAGTCCATCTATGCACGTAAGCCACAGATGACTTTTACCACATCTATGAATTAATATTTCATTGATGAGACTCAGCTCAATAATTAATCCACATCATCGAATCATCCCTGCACTACAGGCCAAGGATATTCTTTAGTATCATGACCACAAATTATCCATGCACTACGTGCCAAAGATAATCGTGTTTTCAATTACGGTAATGATTATACCGAACAATCCCTGGTCATAATCATACCAAGTCCATCTATGCACGTAAGCCACAGATGACTTTTACCACATCTATGAATTAATATTTCACTGCTGAGACTCAGCTCAATAATTAATCCACATCATCGAATCACCCTTGCACTCCGGCTAAGGATATTCTTTAGTATCACAACCACGAATTATGCGTGCATTACGGCTAAAGATAATCGTGTTTTCATCAACGGTCCTGATCATGCCATAAAAGAATTAGTCTTTGCACTACGGCCAAAGAGAATCCATAGTCATAATCATACCAAAAACTGTCCATCAATGCATTAAGGGCCAATGAAGACTTTTTCCACATCATTTGTAACATTACGGTCATGATTATACCGAATAATCCCTGGTCATAATCATACCAAGTCCATCTGTGCACTACAGGCCACAGATGACTTTCAATAAAATATAAACATGAGAATGAGGTATTGACGTATATAGGGTTTCAAACCTCTTAGAAACTTTCGCGTCATTCGCTCCTCATTATCGACCAAATGGGATGCAAACCGGGATAACTCCGCAAACTTAACCTCGTACTGCGATATGGTCATATTATTTCGCTCCAATGCTTATCTCAACATTGTTAGATGCCATTTTCAAACACTGCCACAAAACAAGGGTTAATTAACATATCACATATTATCCCTATACTCTGACCGACCAATTAAATACCAAATAAACTTAGGTAGGTCATACTAGCGAAGGAATTTCCCGTCTCTCCCCTCCTAGTTCTTATCTTACATCTCAGCCAGGGTTCATATCCCTAAGCTCTGATACCAACTGTGATGCCCCCAAAATTAGGTATACGTCACCCATCTTGGGTCGCCACTTACATGGTACAGAATACAAATACAACTTACTAATACAACTGTCGTGTACAATAAGACAAAACATAAACTGTGAGTTTGAATACAAATATTATCTTCTAGAGAGTATTCATACTCAAAAGGAGTCCTCATTACATTTATTAGCACACCATTACATAGAATAGTGAGGACTACTAACTAATACTATCATTCGGACCATCACTCCGTTCCCCGACTTGCCCCAGCTACGTTCTCATTTCCTGAAGAGAACAGTGAAAGAAAGGGTGAGCTCAACTAGGCCAGTAAGAAATATTATGACTAAGATAATGCAGAATAAATTATCATTAGCCTTCAACAATGTTAAACTGATAAAATATAATAGACATCAAGTTTAACTGCAGCAGAACAAGCAATCCATTAAAAGAGTCAAGTAAAAAATAAACTCTACTATCTTTTATGATTTAAAAGATTTTCCAACACTGTGATCGCTGAGACTCAGCTTAATAAAATAATCCACATCATCGAATCACCCCTGCACTACGGCCAAGGATATTCGTATATTCATTAATGGTCATGATCATGCCAACAACTGTCCATCAATGCACTACGGGCCAATGAGGACTTTTACCACATCATTCGTAACATTACGGTCATGATTACACCGAATAATCCCTGGTCATAATCATACCAAGTCCATCTATGCACTACAGGCCACAGATGACTTTCAACAGAATATAAACATGAGGATGATGACAATGATATAAGAATTCAATAAAATAAGTTCAAGAATTAATTTATCCAAGAATTAACAACGTCCAAATTGTCAACATGATACTACTTTGTGGAGTAAAATTCAAGAATGATCAGGAGAATATTTTCATGAATAGATACTAGATGAAGCGCAAATGTCAAGGATATTCCACAAATTTCATGGAGTATAGAAGTCAAAACTTAACCAACTGAGTATAATAAAGAATGGTATAACAAAAGAAATCACCATGCATGCGATAGACCGCACAGACAGGTTATTCCAACAGAATAATAAATAATGGAACCAGGTCCGGCGTAAACGCACAGACAGGATATTCTGATAGAATAATAAATAATGGAACCAGGTCCGGCGTAAACGCACAGACAGGATATTCCGACAGGATAATAAATAATGGAACCAGGTCCGGTGTAAAACACACAGACAGGATATTCCGACAGAATAATAAATAATGGAACCAGGTCCGGTGTAAAACACACAGACAGGATGTTCCAACAGAATAATAATAAAAACGGATCCAGGTCCGGTGTAAAACACACAGACAGGATGTTCCAACAGAATAATAATAATAACGGAATCAGGTCCGGTGTAAAACACACAGACAGGATGTTCCAACAGAATAATAGAAGAATGTCACCAAGTATAGGGTATATCCGCGTATACAGGTTATTCCAACAGAATAATAAGAAATGGAATAACAACAGTTCTCTTCATGAATAAGAAAGAATAACACCCCTTACATTTTAAAGAAGAACTGAAATAAAGACCAAAATATCCTTTACTTAACTTTTAAGTTAAAAGAGTTATGGCCAAAATTGTTGCCACATCTCTTAAATTGTTACCATACACCTTGAATCAGCTAAGTGAAACCACATAACAACAATTCTAACCACAAGAATCAAAAGTGTGAGATTAAAGAAAGAGAAGAACCAAAAACATAAGTCATTTGTGTTTTTACACTTAGGCAAACTTTGCTCTCACCAAACCCACGAAATCCTTAAGGGATTCAGTTACTAACCAAGCCCCTAGATCATCAAGATCAGTGTAGGAGAGCAAGAATCAAATATTAAAGCATAAAAGGTATAAAACCCTAACTTTAAAAATCATGTGATTTGATGTTAATGATGTTAGTTGTTGTTTAGAAGTATGTTAGGGGATGTTATTTAGTGATTCAAGATGTTATATCAAGGATCCATAACATCTGGATGCTAGAAAATTAAGTTTTCAAAACTGACTATGAACCCTAATTTTGTGGTCTGACAGCCATATGTCAGGGCTCATAGATCCTTGTGTGTTAATGATTTGTTGTGTTTTTAAGTTATAGACTTGTAGTATACCATGTGGACTATAATTTGGAATTGGAATCATGGTCATACCATGTCTAGATTACAAGTTATTAATGGTCAAAGTCAGTTGACCGACCATGGGAATTGTTTCTGGAAAACCCAGAAAATTCCCAGATTTCCCAGGTAGCTCTGACAACAATTTTAAGGCCTCTGATCTTTCTATTGTTAAGTGATTAGGCCAAGTTTGTGTATTGATGTTGTAGTCTGTCATATGGATTACACATCCATGCCTTTAGATCACCCAGATAATTAATAGGATCAAAGATATAAGTGGTCAAAGTAGGGTTGACCGACTGCTTTTGAAGATTTCTGGAAAACCCAGAAACCTTCAAGAACCGTTTTTCTGACAAGGTTTGACTGGCTTGAATCTTGAGTTTGTGTTGTTATTAGGTTGATCTAATGTTATGTTATTGTACCCTGGCATAAAAACTACAAGTGTGAACTCTTACATCACAAAAACAAGACCCAGAATCAAAGTTACAGAGCACCAAAGTAAGTACATTGCAACTGTTCTTCATTTCTGGAAAACCCAGAAATGAAGAACAGTTCTAACATGAATTTGGAGAGCCTATATCTTACTGTTATGATGTAGGATGGACATGAAACTTGTTAATGCTTATAGTATTACATAAGTACTATAACATTGATGTACTAGACTGCCCAGAAAACATTAGCAACATAGATCTAATGATGGTCAAAGGTAGCATCTGTGAACTGACATAAAGGTTCTGGGTTTGCTCAAGAACACTCAAGAACACCTATAGCGATAGTTTTGTCATTATAGGTACCTTTAGCGACAATTATTATATAAAATTAATTATTTTATTTAATAATTAGAGAAAAATAGTTTTTAATTATTAAAATTCATAATGAATTTCTAAAGATTATTTTAAAGCCTAAAAATGGGTTTTTAATAATTTTGAATATATTTCATTAATATTTAATATTTTTAGAATATTAATGGTATTTAATTTATTTAATTATTATATTAACTAAATTACTTAAAAATGATTTTAATACTTGAAAAATTATTTGAAAATATATTAATGTGTTAGAAAATATTTTAAGTTATTTTTAATGACTTTTAATATTTTGTGATGAATTTCATTAATAAATTAATATTAATGATAATGGATTTATTTAATGAATATATTAAATAAATTGTGAAAAAATAGAATTAGTGTTTTAAAAATCATATAAAAATGATTTAAAGGTTAGAAAAATATTTTAAATTATAAAATATAACTTTTGATATTTTGTCATGAAAAATAATAATATTTAAATATTAATGGCAGTTATTTAATAATGGTTTTAATTACTTTAAAATCATTTAAAGGCAATAATAAGGTATTAAAAATACTTTGAGATATTATAAATAATTTATAATATTATGTTATGTATTTCATTAATATTTGAAATTAAATAAATATTAATGATAATGGAATATTATGGTATTTAAATCATATAAATATGATATTATTGATTGAAAAATCATGATAAATGGTAATAATTATCTGAAAATTATTACGAGCCTTTGAAAAAAAATTTGACTGAATAATAAATTATCTAAGATAATTGTGAAGCATTTAGGTAGAGTCTTATGGATATTAGGCTCGAGAATTGTCTGACTAGGTTGTCGGGATGTCAGAATTGTATCGGACTCAACTCAGACTGAAATAGTTTGACTTGATACCGAGTCTTAGGTAGTTGTGGACTAATAGGAATATGTGATTATGTGTCTAGGATATTTTATAATTGTGATTAACAGTATTATACTGTGATGATATTATTCTAATATTGGAGATCAATATTATCAATATTAGGTCTTCGGATAAAGCTATATTGACTGCGTAGCTATAGTCAGTGATTCAGGTAAGTTTTCTATAACTCGACCTCGAGTTGTTCATTCAAATATGCTTATGGTTAATTATTACTGATTACCATATTTATGAATTATTGATTCGCACTTTGTGCATATTGCATGTGTTCATTAGGTATGAAAGGTTGATCACATTCATTACCATCTGGTTCAGTTGATTTGTTCATGTTCAATGTTCCTTTAGCTATGAAAATTTGTTCATACTAGTTCATAATTTTTATAATGTTGAATGTTAGCCAGCTTATTGTTCAATTCTTTGAATCATGATATATCCTTAATTAAACTTAAACTTGATGGGTAAACTTGTTGCTCACCCTTGCTATATCATGATAAACATTACAGATTAAGACGAATACGCCGGATACAGGAGATACAAGTGACATTGTATGTTAGATAGAATATGGAATACAGGTATTACGTGAAGGTTCTCGACCTTGGGGATAGTGTGTAAGTTTAATGTATAAATAATTTATGTTTATATCTTCCGCAATAGTTATAGAATTAATATACCAGATTCGTGGTGTTTGATACTGGATTTGGGAATATTACAGTTGGTATCAAAGCCGCGGATTTCGGGGTTATTACAAATTTTTCCTTAATAGCTTAAAGATGGGCCCACGCGTTGCTGTAAGTTGAGAGATGAATTTGTTGATGAAATTGATTCTCCCCAGAAATCCCTGTATTTCCTTTTCTGTTCGGGGCACGTGTGACGCCCCCAAAATTAGGTATACATCACCCATCTTGGGTCGTCAGATACATAGTACAGAATACAAATACAACTGATTAATACATCTGTCGTGTACAATACGACAAAACATAAACTGTGAGTTTGAATACAAATATTATCTTCTAGAGAGTATTCATACTCAAAAGGAGTCCTCTTTACATTTATTAACACACCATTACATAGAATAGTGAGGACTACTAACTAATACTATCATTCGGACCATCACTCCGTACCCCGACTTGTCCCAGCTACGTTCTCATTTCCTGAAGAGAACAGTGAAAGAAAGGGTGAGCTCAACTAGCCCAGTAAGAAATATTATGACTAAGATAATGCAGAATAAATTATCATTAGCCTTCAACAATGTTAAACTGATAAAATATAATAGACATCAAGTTTAACTGTAGCGGAACAAGCAATCCATTAAAAGAGTCAAGTAGAAAATAAACTCTACTATCTTTTATGATTTAAAAAGTTTTTTAACACTGTAATCGCTGAGACTCAGCTTAATAAAATAATCCACATCATCGAATCACCCCTGCACTACGGCCAAGGATATTCGTGTATTCATTAATGGTCATGATCATGCCAACAACTGTCCATCAATGCACTACGGGCCAATGAGGACTTTTACCACATCATTTGTAACATTACGGTCATGATTATACCGAATAATCCCTGGTCATAATCATACCAAGTCCATCTATGCAATACAGGCCACAGATGACTTTCAACATTTTATAAACATGAGGATGATGACAATGATATAAGAATTCAATAAAACAAGTTCAAGAATTAATTTATCCAGGAATTAACAACGTCCAAATTGTCAACATGATACTGCATTGTGGAGTAAAATTCAAGAATGCTTAGAAGAATATTTTCTTGAAAAGATACTGGATGAAACGCAACTATCAAGGATATTCCACAAATTTCATGGAGTATAGAAGTCAAAACTTAACCAACTGAGTACAATAAAGAATGGAATAACAAAAGAAATCACCATGCATGCGATAGACCGCACAGACAGGTTATTCCAATAGAATAATAAATAATGGAACCAGGTCCGGCGTAAACGCACAGACAGGATATTCCGACAGAATAATAAATAATGGAACCAGGTCCGGTGTAAAACACACAGACAGGATATTCCAACAGAATAATAATAAAACGGAACCAGGTCCGGTGTAAAACACACAGACAGGATGTTCCAACAGAATAATAAACGGAACCAGGTCCGGTGTAAAACACACAGACAGGATGTTCCAACAGAATAATAGAAGAATGTCACCAAGTATAGGGTAGACCGCGTATACTGGTTATTCCAACAGAATAATAACGAATGGAATAACAGAAGTTCTCTTCATGAATATAAAAGAAATAATATTCCCTACCTTAAAAGAACTGGATATTGGAAAAGTGATGTAGCAGAATACTTTTATTCTCTCTCTCTTATTCTCTCTATACTTTCTCTCTCTATAGCTTGAATGAATTCGTGAAAAATAATGAAGCCCTAGGCCTCTATTTATAGAAAAACTGAGGGTGGCTCTTGGTCTTAACGAAGGGTCAAATGACTCTTGGTAATATTGAAGGGACAACTACTATTGACGAAAGTAATTACTATTGACAAGGTAAATACTATTGACGAAGGTAATTACTATTGACCAAGGTAAATACTATTGACCAAGGTAAATACTATTGACGAAGGTAATTACTATTGACCAAGGTAAATACTATTGACGAAGGTAATTACTATTGACCAAGGTAAATACTATTGACGAAGGTAATTACTATTGACTAAGGTAAATACTATTGACGACGGTAATTACTATTGACGACGGTAATTACTATTGACGACGGTAATTACTATTGACAAAGAGACTCTTAGATGATGACATATGGCCCCCCATAAAATAACCAAACTTACCACAACGTCTCAATAATATAACATATTATACAGATGATACTATGACAATAATTTAAGAGATATGATGCAGCAATTACTGTAGCAATAATTGAGTATAGCTGAGTGACTTCTCACGTAAGCATCAATAATCAATACCGTGTGCTACTATGCAACCACGCGTATTACTGTACTTTTACTACCGAGTAGTTCAACAGTTTTAACGGTTTTAACGGTAACACCTCAGCTGTTATTTTTATAGAAAGATAATTCTGTCGTTTTCTCAATCCGACAATAATTCCGTTGTGGGGTCCACCAATGATTGTGCCGTCGTACGAATATTCCCCGACAAAAAGAATATTCTCCGACCAAACGAATATTTTATAACAACTTGCTTACTTTGCAAAATTTATAAATATTACCCACAACTATAACATTATATCAAATTAACTCCATAATATTCAAAAATGATATTTATAGAAAATTCATCTTTATTTATAAAAATTGGGGTCTTACAACCTCCCCTTCTTATGAAATTTCGCCCTCGAAATTAGGGTACGTACCTGGTATGTCGAAGAGGTAAGGATACCTTGATTTCATTTCTGATTCTAACTCCCAAGTCATTTCCTCAACATCGTGGTTTCTCCACAAAACTTTAACTTGAGGTATAACCTTGGAGCGTAGAATATGTTCCTTCTTATCCAAGATTTGAACAGGAACTTCTTCATACGTCAAATCCTCCGCTATTTCGTCCGGTTCTAACTCAATAATGTGGTTCGGGTCTTCCACATATTTGCGTAACATGGATATGTGGAAAACGTTATGAACACGAGACATACTTGGCGGTAAAGCGAGTCTATAAGCCACAGTTCCTACTCGATCGAGGATTAAAAATGGACCGATGAATCGAGGATTTAGCTTTCCTCTCTTTCCAAATCTCGTAACTCCTTTCCATGGAGCAACACGTAAGAACACATGATCTCCTACATCAAATTCCACGTCCTTTCGATGAAGATCAGCATAACTCTTTTGTCGATCTTGTGAGGTTTTTATACGTTGTCGGATCGTTTGAATCTTTTCTGTAGTCATACGTACCAACTCCGGTCCCAACAACGTTGCTTCGCCCACCTCATCCCAGCATACTGGAGAACGACATTTTCTTCCATACAATGCTTCGAATGGAGCCATGCCAATACTTGCTTGATAACTGTTGTTGTAGGAAAACTCCACCAATGGTAAGAACTTGTCCCAACTTCCTTTGAAGTCAAAGACACAGAGTCTTAATAGATCTTCAAGAGTTTGAATAGTCCTCTCTGATTGTCCGTCCGTCTGAGGATGATATGCTGAACTAAATCGTAACTCCGTGCCCATAGCTTTTTGTAAACTAACCCAAAATCGTGAAGTGAATCTTGGGTCTCGGTCAGAAACTATGGATACTGGCATACCATGCAGTCTTACAATCTCGTTTATGTACATACGAGCAAGACGTTCAAGTGTATAAGTTTCTCGTATCGGTAAGAAATGAGCAGACTTGGTCAATCTATCAACAATGACCCAAATCGCATCAATACCTTGAGAAACCCTAGGAAGACCGGTAACGAAATCCATGGTAATGTGCTCCCACTTCCATTCTGGAATTTCAAGTGGTTGCAATGGACCTTTTGGTACTTGATGCTCCGCTTTGACTCGTTGACAAGTTAGACACCTTGAGATAAACAACGCTATCTCTCTCTTCATATTGCTCCACCAAAATGTATGACGAAGATCATGATACATTTTGGTACTTCCAGGATGGATTGCAAACGGTGTGTTGTGCGCCTCCATCATGATTTCATACTTTAAATCAGGGTTGTTAGGAACACAAAGTCTGGAGTTGACTCGAAGTATTCCTTCTTCATCGATTCTTGCTTCCGATATAGCACCTTCTTGCACTTTCTTCTTCATACGCATCAGCTCCAGGTCTGTAGCTTGAGCAGCTTTAACTTTATCGATTAAAGTCGGTTCTACTCGTATATTCGCCATCATCACATGGGTCCCTGGAGTCTTCAACTCTATCTCCATCCTTTGCAAGTCACACAAAATGGGCCTTTGCGTTGTTAATATTGCACTTGTACCCGCATATGATCTTCTACTCAATGCGTCAGCTACCACGTTCGCTTTTCCAGGATGGTATTGAATGGTATGATCATAATCTTTCAACAGTTCAAGCCAACGTCGTTGTCGCATGTTGAGTTCCTTTTGAGTGAAGAAATATTTGAGGCTTTTATGATCCGTAAAGATCTCCACTTTCTCCCCATACAAGTAATGCCTCCAAATTTTAAGTGCAAAGACAACAGCTGCCAACTCTAGATCATGAGTAGGATAATTCCTCTCATATTCCTTGAGTTGTCTTGATGCATAGGCTATGACTTTTCCATGTTGCATGAGAACACATCCCAACCCTTTGCTCGAAGCATCACTGTAGATGACAAATCCCTCCGAGCCAGATGGTATTGTTAGAACAGGTGCTGAAATGAGTCTCCTCTTGAGTTCTTGAAAACTCTGCTCACATTCTTCGCTCCAACCAAACTTTGTATCTTTCCGAGTCAGCTGAGTTAATGGAGTAGCGATTCGAGAAAATCCTTCCACGAATCTCCGATAATAACCAGCTAAACCAAGAAAGCTACGTACCTCGGTCACTGATTTAGGTTGCTCCCAGCTTTGAATAGCTTCAATCTTTGCCGGGTCAACCGATATTCCACGACTTGATACTACGTGCCCAAGGAATGCTACCTCCTCCAGCCAGAACTCGCATTTCTTCAACTTGGCATAAAGCTTGTATTCACGAAGCTTTTGGAGTACCAGCCTCAAGTGTTGCTCATGATCTTCACGGCTTTTGGAATAAATAAGGATGTCATCAATAAAGACGACCACAAAGTGATCCAAATATTCCTTGAATACCCGGTTCATCATATCCATGAAGGCAGCAGGAGCATTAGTCAATCCAAAGGACATGACTAGGAATTCATAATGCCCGTACCGAGTTCTAAAAGCCGTCTTTGGAATATCCTCAGTTCTAACCTTCAGCTGATGATATCCAGAACGAAGATCGATCTTTGAAAAGAATTGTGCTCCTTGCAACTGGTCAAACAGGTCATCAATACGTGGCAATGGGTACCTGTTTTTGATGGTGACATGATTCAACTCCCGATAATCAATACAAAGTCGCATACTTCCATCTTTCTTCTTCACGAATAGAACAGGAGCTCCCCAAGGAGAAGTACTAGGACGAATAAAGCCAATGTCTAACAATTCCTGCAGTTGGATCTTTAACTCCTGAAGTTCAATAGGAGCCATTCGATATGGGGCTTTGGAAATGGGTTTTGTACCGGGTTCAAGATCGATACAAAATTCAATTTTACGCTCTGGGGGTAGGCCAGGAAGTTCTTCAGGGAATACGTCAGGGAATTTATTAACAATAGAAATATCATTCAAAACTGACGTATTTTTGTTTAGATCTGTTGTTAGAGTTTATGCCCTAGAGGCCAATTATTTGATGTAATTGCTTAACATTTGATATTATTGTTGATTGAATAAATAAATGATTTTATTATGGTTTTAATTACTGCGTAATATAATTGTTAACATAATAAAATTCCTTAGAATAGTGATACAAATTATATAGTTTCAAGTATGTGACTTGAACATGAGATTATATAATTATGATTAGTATCATTGTTCTTAAATGTCCCTAGTCGAGTATCATTGTTGATGGGACAACAATGATGCATTGAGACTAGTATGTGGATTGACTGATGACCAAATCTCATTGGTCATAAATATATGAGATATTAAGTCAATGCATAGGTACATGTTAGAGAACAATGTACTGGACAGACCCACCATGAGAATTCTATATGGAGCATTATGCGAAGTGTCATTAGTAATTCTCATAGTGACAATGATGTAATGGTCCTCCGACCTGAAACCGCTATATTACTACACGAGAATTTATGTACTTTGATATCATCAAATGTCACCTTTAATAGGGTGGACTATAAAGGTGATTATTGGGTTCATTATGAATCGTGTGAGTAATATGAGTGATCTAGATGGAATTTAACCATCCTATATTTTATAGGTGATATCCATGGGCCTCTTGATTGAGTAGGACTATGAAATGCATGGCCATGCTCAAATAGTGATTTGTTTCATATAGTCTACTCATTGATCAAGAAAACTCAGATTAAATTATGAAGAGTATGACACATTCCATGACTCGAGTTTAATCTAGGATATTAAGGTTAAAAGGATTAAATTACATTGAAACATTGGTCACGAAAAGGTTGCATCGAATCATCGATCTTATTATTACTTGGGTAGCAGTGATGCATTACTAGATGCCGCTCACTGTTTATAACTTTATAATATGATTTTAAGGTTATTGCCAACGTAATAATAACCTATAGGGTCACACACAAAGAACGTAATTAAAAGGAAATTAATTTAAATTGTAAAGATTTAAATATGTCAATATGATTGATATAATTTTAAATTACGAATTTAAATTAATAGGATAATTTATATATATGCATATTAATTAAGTAAGACTTAATTAAGATATATATAAATTCGGATTTTAATAATATTAGGTTTTGATTAATTCCTCCTGACTGCTATATATATGATGTATATCAGACTTTAGGTTTTTACGTCAAAACAAAACCCTAGCCGCTCTTAGAGAGAGACTAGAGAAAATAGTTCCGAAAATCCTCATCCTTGGTGGCTAGTACCGCGATTCCTTCTTCTGCAGATCGTAAGACGATTCGCGGAGCGTTCGTGTGGATACCGTAGAGACGCAGTCGATTTGTATTGCGTTGGAGATTCGAGGCGCAGTCGATTTCAGACTCTCGTTTTCATAATCGGTATAATCTCTAAACCTCTTAATTAATTGATTTTTCGCATGGATCCTGTTTTAGGGTTTCGGAAATTGCTTTAAAATTTTAATTTCCGCTGTGCGTTTCTGTGCCGAAACCCTACAGTGGTATCAGAGCTACTTGCGAAACGATTAATTTAGATTACGTGTTTTACTTGTATTCGATATATATGATATATGATGATGCATGTTTACCGATATGAAATTGAATATATGATATTCCGTTGTATGTATATTCTGGTAATATATATGATGATAATGTTAATCGTATCTTTAATCGATGGAATAACAATATAACTGTTCTAATCGGATTAGAAACATGAAGAATCGTTTTAATATGATTAATCGAAACTGGAAATATATGATAAATTCTGGGTGTACTGTTATTCGTTTTAATATGATTAAATCGAAACTGGTATTATATGATTTGTTATTATGGGTGTTTTGGTGGATTAAAATGTATGATTCTGAAACTGTTTCAGAGATTTTATGGAAAAATTCTGCAATACAGATTGTAGTTCGAAAATTTTTTCCAGGGGCGCTGCCCCCGACCCCGCTCGCTGACCGGTCAGCGAGACCACCCGCCGGCTGATCGGTCAGCCGGACCACCGCCAGGGGGGGAGACCCCCCCTTGGACCCCCCCGTCGTAGCGCACGATGGTCGTGTCCCCTATATGTTATATATTGTTTTCTTTAATTATATATAAATTGTTATGTGCTTATTGTGATATGCATGGTGCACAGTTATGGCCTTTTGACCCATAGGTTAGTGGTTTTTGGTTTTGAAATACGGCTTGCATGTCGTGCCTTTCTATAAATTCTGATGTAATATTCTCTTCTCATCTAAATCCCCTCGAATGTAACTCGAGGTTTCTTTATGTCATGTAATAATCTGTAATAGATGAAGATGTCAAGATGGAGAGGAGGCACATGCTTGAGGAAGATCCAAGGAGGCTATTTATTTTAAGATCTTTTACCACCTTAGATTGACCTTCAATCTTTCATTAGCTTGAAAAGATTGACAGTGGATTGGGCCATAACTGTGACACATTTAATTTTGCACTTTATTTATGCTTGTATGCGATATGATATGATAAATAATGTGCATGCTTAATAAGATTAAAATTGGTGAGATCTAAATTAATCCCTCATTAAATTATTAAGTCTAAATCAGATGCCTTCCAATGAATAACACTCATCAAGACCTTGATCAATAGATGTAGGTTTGCCAAAGCAAAGTACCCTATTTATCTAGGTAAGATGCGATAGGATAATTGTGATATCCAAACTGTTAAAATCATTGGGGCCGACTTAACTAAGTTATCTCAATAGGATTGTGGACTTAGAGGCATAGAGTTTGGTAGGTACCATTAGATGGACTAAAACAATTGTTGTTTACCAAACTATCCAGGAGTTATATATGATATAATTGACAAAGGGTTGTCTACCTAAATAATTATGTTTTAAGAGATTAGCCAAAGCTAACTTAAGTCATAATGAAATATGGATCTTGGCTCACTAGAAAGATTTAATAGAAAATGCTTTCCGAATTAATGGTGAGGGCTATTAATTTGAATAAAATAGTGGGAGGTATATTTTGAATGTACTATTATCAATTACATAATATCAACTCTGCAATTTGACTTATTATTTTGGCACTTATAAATTGTAGATATCAATGGCAAACAACAACAACAACACAAGTAGTCTTTCACTACGATCAGTCCTTGAGAAGGACAAGCTGAGTGGGATTAATTTCCTTGACTGGCACAGGAACTTGAGGATTGTCCTTAAACAAGAGCGTAAGCTATATGTCCTTGATGGGCCCATTCCTGCAGCACCGGCTGTCACTGCACCACGTGCGGAGCATAATGCTTACAAGAAGCATCAAGATGATGCTCTAGACGTGAGTTGTCTCATGCTAGCAACCATGAACGCTGAGCTTCAGAAGCAACATGAGTTAATGGATGCTTATGAGATGATCGAGCATCTCAAGAAATTGTTCGAAGGGCATGCTCGACAGGAGAGGTATGATACAAGCAAAGCGTTGTATCACTGCAAGATGGGTGAACGTGATCCAGTTGGTCCACATGTGCTGAAAATGATTGGGTATATTGAGTACCTGGATAGGTTGGGTTTTCCAATCACTCCGGAAGCCCAAACTGATCTTGTTTTACAATCTTTGAACAGCAGCTACTCTCAATTTGTTATGAACTATCTTATGAATGAAATTGAGAAACCCCTTACTGAGTTGTTGAGCATGTTAAGAACTGCCGAGAACAACATGAAAAAGACAGGACCCGCTCCCATAATGATGGTGCAAAAGGGGAATGCTAAGGGAAATTGGAAAGGCAAAAAGAAGATAGGATCTAAGTCTGTTGCCAAACCCAATTCCAAAACCAAACAGGCTTTAAAACCTAAAGGTGGGGTGGCTAAAGAAGGTGAATGTCACTTCTGTGGAAAACCTGGACACTGGAAAAGGAACTGTCATGCTTATTTGGAAGAAGTGAAGAAAAGAAAAGGAAGTACGACTTCTGATTCAGGTATATATGTTATAGAAGTCAATTTGTCTACTTCTACATCATGGGTATTGGATACTGGATGTGGTTCTCACATTTGTGTTAATGTGCAGGGACTCCGAAGGAGTAGGACTTTGGCGAAAGGAGAGGTTGACCTACGAGTTGGGAATGGAGCAAAAGTTGCTGCACTGGCCGTAGGAACTTATCATTTATCTTTGCCCACTGGGCTAGTTTTAGAATTAGAAGATTGTTATTTTGTGCCTGCTATAAACAAAAATATTATTTCTGTTTCTTGTTTGGACAAGAAAGGGTTTTCATTTATAATTAAGAACAATGGTTGTTCGTTTTACTTAAATGATATTTGCTATGGTGTTGCACAATTATTTAACGGTCTTTATATTCTTGATTTAGAAATGCCTATCTATAACATAAACACAAAACGATTTAAATCAAATGATTCAAATCCGACATATCTCTGGCACTGTCGTTTGGGCCATATAAATGAGAAACGCATATCAAAACTCCATAAAGATGGATTTTTGGATTCATTTGATTTTGAATCATATGAAAAATGCGAATCTTGTTTATTAGGCAAGATGACTAAAGCCCCTTTCACTGGACACAGTGAACGGGCTAGCGATATATTGGGACTTATACATAGTGATGTATGTGGACCCATGAGTTCGTTAGCAAGAGGTAGGTTTTATTACTTCATTACATTTACTGACGACTTCAGTAGATATGGATATGTGTATCTAATGAGACACAAATCCGAATCCTTTGAAAAGTTTAAGGAATTCAAGAATGAAGTTCAAAACCAATTTGGCAAAAGCATAAAAGCCCTTCGATCCGATCGAGGAGGTGAATACTTAAGCCAAGACTTTGATGACCTTCTAAAGGAGTGTGGTATTATATCACAGCTCACTCCACCTGGAACACCACAATGGAATGGTGTGTCTGAGAGGAGGAATCGAACCTTGTTGGACATGGTACGATCAATGATGAGTCATGCAGATCTTCCAATAAGCTTCTGGGGTCATGCCCTAGAGACAGCTGCATTCACACTTAACCGTGTTCCTACAAAGACGGTTCAGAAGACACCATATGAGATGTGGACTGGGAAACGTCCTAGTATGTCGTTCATGAAGATTTGGGGATGCGAGGCGTTTGTAAAACGTCTAGATTCTGATAAGCTCGGACCCAAATCTGACAAATGTAATTTTGTGGGATACCCAAAAGAAACAAAAGGGTATTATTTCTACAAACCTTCTGAGAATAAAGTGTTTGTTGCTCGAACTGGTATTTTTCTAGAAAGAGAATTTGTCTCTAAAGGAAACAGTGGGAGGAAAGTAGAACTCGAAGAAATTCGAGAACCACAAAATATCATTGAACCTGAGTTGGAACGTGAGCAGGAACCACAAGAAATTGTGGAAAGTGAACCTGCTCAAATTACACAAGGAATTCGTAGATCTGGTAGGACACGCCAAGAGCCTGAGAGATATTATGGATATCTTGTGACTCAAAACGGTGATGTGATGCTCATAGATCAGGATGAGCCTACTTCCTACCAAGAAGCTATGAATGGACCAGATTCTGAGAGATGGCTTGAAGCCATGAGATCTGAAATGGATTCCATGTATACTAACCAAGTATGGACCTTGGTTGATCCACCCGAAGGGGTAAAACCAATCGGGTGCAAGTGGGTTTTCAAGAAGAAAACCGACATGGATGGTAATGTACAAACCTATAAAGGCCGACTGGTAGCAAAAGGTTTCAAACAAATTCAAGGTGTTGACTATGATGAAACATTTTCTCCAGTGGCAATGGTTAAATCCATCAGGATCTTACTTGCTATTGCAGCTTTTTATGATTACGAAATCTGGCAGATGGATGTCAAAACTGCTTTCCTTAACGGAAATCTACTTGAGGATGTGTATATGACACAACCTGAGGGTTTTGTCATTCCAAAGGATGCTGGAAAGGTATGTAAGCTGCAGCGATCCATTTATGGATTAAAGCAAGCCTCTCGGAGTTGGAATCTTCGATTTGATGAAGCAGTCAAAGAATTTGGCTTTATTAAAAATGAAGATGAACCTTGTGTATATAAGAAGGTTAGTGGGAGTCACATTGTATTCCTAGTATTATATGTTGATGACATATTAATTATTGGGAATGACATTCCTTCCTTACAGGCTGTAAAAACATGGTTAGGAAAATGTTTCTCCATGAAAGATTTGGGCGATGCTGCCTATATTTTAGGTATCAAAATCTATAGAGATAGATCGAGAAAAATGCTCGGCCTAAGTCAAAGTACATATATTGATAAAGTGTTGAAACGGTTCAACATGCAAGAGGCGAAAAGAGGAAATTTACCCGTGACTCATGGTATAAAGATCTCTAAGGCCCAATGTCCTAAATCACAAGATGATGAGGAGCGTATGAGAAAGATCCCTTATGCTTCGGCAATTGGATCTATCATGTATGCAATGATATGTACTCGTCCGGATGTCTCGTATGCTTTGAGCATGACGAGCAGATACCAGTCGAATCCAGGTGAAGGTCACTGGACAGCAGTCAAGAATATCCTCAAGTACCTGAAAAGGACTAAGGATTCATTCTTGGTATATGGATGTGAAGACGAACTGGCAGTAAAGGGTTACACAGATGCTAGTTTCCAAACTGACAATGATGACTATAAGTCTCAGTCAGGTTTTGTGTTTTGCCTTAATGGTGGTGCTGTTAGCTGGAAAAGTTCAAAGCAAGAGACAGTCGCTGATTCTACAACAGAGGCTGAGTATATTGCTGCTTCTAGTGCAGCCAAGGAGGCTGTATGGATTAAAAAGTTCATCACTGAACTTGGTGTTGTTCCAACCATTGTTGATCCGGTTGCTCTATACTGTGATAATAATGGAGCCATTGCACAGGCTAAGGAACCCAGATCTCACCAACGATCCAAGCATATACTTAGGCGGTACCATCTCATCCGTGAAATCATTGACAGAGGAGATGTACATATAGGAAGAGTGCCAACAGATGATAATGTTGCAGATCCACTGACCAAGGCTTTGTCGCAGCAGAAGCACGACGGTCACATTAGTTCCATTGGTATTAGATACATGAGTGATTGGCTCTAGTGCAAGTGGGAGACTGTTAGAGTTTATGCCCTAGAGGCCAATTATTTGATGTAATTGCTTAACATTTGATATTATTGTTGATTGAATAAATAAATGATTTTATTATGGTTTTAATTACTGCGTAATATAATTGTTAACATAATAAAATTCCTTAGAATAGTGATACAAATTATATAGTTTCAAGTATGTGACTTGAACATGAGATTATATAATTATGATTAGTATCATTGTTCTTAAATGTCCCTAGTCGAGTATCATTGTTGATGGGACAACAATGATGCATTGAGACTAGTATGTGGATTGACTGATGACCAAATCTCATTGGTCATAAATATATGAGATATTAAGTCAATGCATAGGTACATGTTAGAGAACAATGTACTGGACAGACCCACCATGAGAATTCTATATGGAGCATTATGCGAAGTGTCATTAGTAATTCTCATAGTGACAATGATGTAATGGTCCTCCGACCTGAAACCGCTATATTACTACACGAGAATTTATGTACTTTGATATCATCAAATGTCACCTTTAATAGGGTGGACTATAAAGGTGATTATTGGGTTCATTATGAATCGTGTGAGTAATATGAGTGATCTAGATGGAATTTAACCATCCTATATTTTATAGGTGATATCCATGGGCCTCTTGATTGAGTAGGACTATGAAATGCATGGCCATGCTCAAATAGTGATTTGTTTCATATAGTCTACTCATTGATCAAGAAAACTCAGATTAAATTATGAAGAGTATGACACATTCCATGACTCGAGTTTAATCTAGGATATTAAGGTTAAAAGGATTAAATTACATTGAAACATTGGTCACGAAAAGGTTGCATCGAATCATCGATCTTATTATTACTTGGGTAGCAGTGATGCATTACTAGATGCCGCTCACTGTTTATAACTTTATAATATGATTTTAAGGTTATTGCCAACGTAATAATAACCTATAGGGTCACACACAAAGAACGTAATTAAAAGGAAATTAATTTAAATTGTAAAGATTTAAATATGTCAATATGATTGATATAATTTTAAATTACGAATTTAAATTAATAGGATAATTTATATATATGCATATTAATTAAGTAAGACTTAATTAAGATATATATAAATTCGGATTTTAATAATATTAGGTTTTGATTAATTCCTCCTGACTGCTATATATATGATGTATATCAGACTTTAGGTTTTTACGTCAAAACAAAACCCTAGCCGCTCTTAGAGAGAGACTAGAGAAAATAGTTCCGAAAATCCTCATCCTTGGTGGCTAGTACCGCGATTCCTTCTTCTGCAGATCGTAAGACGATTCGCGGAGCGTTCGTGTGGATACCGTAGAGACGCAGTCGATTTGTATTGCGTTGGAGATTCGAGGCGCAGTCGATTTCAGACTCTCGTTTTCATAATCGGTATAATCTCTAAACCTCTTAATTAATTGATTTTTCGCATGGATCCTGTTTTAGGGTTTCGGAAATTGCTTTAAAATTTTAATTTCCGCTGTGCGTTTCTGTGCCGAAACCCTACATCTGTGACATGAGCTAAGAAAGCTTGACATCCGTTTTTCAATAAACGAATAGTTTTATGGCTTGAGATGACAGCGATTGATTTTAATGGTTTGGTTGCTTGAATTCGCATAATAGGTCGATTAGGAATATGAAAACTAACAACCTTACGAAAACAATCAATTTTTGCATAATGAGTAGTTAACCAATCAATCCCTAGAATCACGTCAAATGCAAGTATTTTTAATGAAATCAGATCGATAGGTAATGTGTGGGTACCAACTTGAACCAAACAAGACTTATAAACAGTGGAGGTAATGAAGGTTTCTCCCAACGGAGTTTCCACAGATAAGTTAAAGTCTAATTTCTCCGGAATCAAATTTAATCGATGAGCGCAAGTAGGAGAAATAAAAGAATGGGTTGAACCGGTATCAAATAAAGTATAAACTTCTTTAGAGTTTATAATAAGCTTACCCGTAATGACCTCATTCGGGTTCCTTGCTCTCTGGGAGTTCACAACAAACGCTCTCCCTTGCACAACCGGTTTTGACTTTTCTGGGACGGCTTTTGGTGCCTCCATCCTAGCTGAATTTGTCTTCGGTAAACGACAAAATCGGGCTAAATGACCTTCTCTTCCACAATTATAACATGCTTTGGACGGCATCGCGCAGTTTGGACTGATGTGCCCCTCCCCTCCGCATTTGAAACATATGATAGGTGGTCGTTCTCCTTCCTTAACGACAGGTGCTGGTGCTGACGTCTTTCCATCATTGTTGAATCTCCTCTTCTTGAAATGTCCATTCTTATTGTTTTGGCCCTGATTACCACCGAAGTGGTTACCATTTCTGGCATGTTGATTCCCTCCACGCTTGTTGTCACCGCTTCGATGACTGCTCTCACTGGTATTATCATTTTGCCGGCTGCTCTCTTTTGGTTGCGTTGTCTCGTTATCGCGCTCCACCAACTGAGCCCTATTTACAACATCTGAATACAAACACAGTTTATGAGAAACAAGATGTTGACGTATCTCCGGCTTCAAACCTCTTAAAAACATCCGCGTCATTCTTTCTTCATTATCTACCAGGTGGGACGCAAACCAGGATAACTCCGCAAATTTTGCCTCGTACTGCGACACGGTCATATTATTCTGCTCCAATTTGATGAACTCCACCTCCTTCATGTGACGAATACTCTCGGGAAAGTATTTGTCGTTAAACAGCTCTTGGAACTTCTCCCAGGACATCTTCAGTGCGGCAGGTTGAGTACGCTTTATCGATTTCCACCAGTAATCTGCCTCTCCTCGCAACATAAAGGCGGCAAAGGGAACCTTTTGCTCCTCGGAGCAACCCAAGACATCAAATATCTTGGTGATCTGCTTTATCCATGTTTCAGCTACAAGTGGTTTGGGTTCTCCCTTAAACTCCGGTGGTCCCAGCTCCTTAAACTGTTTAGCGGTGACCGCCTGAGAGTTTCCAGTATTTCCACCTACGTTGTGGACAGGAGCCGCTTTCACCTGTTGTTGCATGAATTGCATAAAGCCTCTGAACATTTGATCATTCATCATTTGGTCAGTGTTGTTGTTTGCATGAGGATGGACACATTCCTGATGCACATTATCCTGATTATTGATATGTGGTGAATCAACAGTCGTCTGTGCTCCATTGCTATTCTCAACATTCTCAGATGCCATTTTCAGATACTGCCACAAAATAAAAATTAATTGATATGTCATATATTATCCTTATATTATGACCGACCAATTAAATACCATGCAAATAAACTTAGGTATGTCATACTAGCGAAGGAATTCCCCGTCTCTCCCCTCCTAGTTCTATTCTCACATCTTAGCCAGGGATCATATCCCTAAGCTCTGATACCAACTGTGACGCCCCCAAAATTAGGTATACATCACCCATCTTGGGTCGTCAGATACATAGTACAGAATACAAATACAACTGATTAATACATCTGTCGTGTACAATACGACAAAACATAAACTGTGAGTTTGAATACAAATATTATCTTCTAGAGAGTATTCATACTCAAAAGGAGTCCTTTTTACATTTATTAACACACCATTACATAGAATAGTGAGGACTACTAACTAATACTATCATTCGGACCATCACTCCGTACCCCGACTTGTCCCAGCTACGTTCTCATTTCCTGAAGAGAACAGTGAAAGAAAGGGTGAGCTCAACTAGCCCAGTAAGAAATATTATGACTAAGATAATGCATAATAAATTATCATTAGCCTTCAACAATGTTAAACTGATAAAATATAATAGACATCAAGTTTAACTGTAGCGGAACAAGCAATCCATTAAAAGAGTCAAGTAGAAAATAAACTCTACTATCTTTTATGATTTAAAAAGTTTTTTAACACTGTAATCGCTGAGACTCAACTTAATAAAGTAATCCACATCATCGAATCACCCCTGCACTACGGCCAAGGATATTCGTGTATTCATTAATGGTCATGATCATGCCAACAACTGTCCATCAATGCACTACGGGCCAATGAGGACTTTTACCACATCATTTGTAACATTACGGTCATGATTATACCGAATAATCCCTGGTCATAATCATACCAAGTCCATCTATGCAATACAGGCCACAGATGACTTTCAACATTTTATAAACATGAGGATGATGACAATGATATAAGAATTCAATAAAACAAGTTCAAGAATTAATTTATCCAGGAATTAACAACGTCCAAATTGTCAACATGATACTGCATTGTGGAGTAAAATTCAAGAATGCTTAGAAGAATATTTTCTTGAAAAGATACTGGATGAAACGCAACTATCAAGGATATTCCACAAATTTCATGGAGTATAGAAGTCAAAACTTAACCAACTGAGTACAATAAAGAATGGAATAACAAAAGAAATCACCATGCATGCGATAGACCGCACAGACAGGTTATTCCAATAGAATAATAAATAATGGAACCAGGTCCGGCGTAAACGCACAGACAGGATATTCCGACAGAATAATAAATAATGGAACCAGGTCCGGTGTAAAACACACAGATAGGAAATTCCAACAGAATAATAATAAAACGGAACCAGGTCCGGTGTAAAACACACAGACAGGATGTTCCAACAGAATAATAAACGGAACCAGGTCCGGTGTAAAACACACAGACAGGATGTTCCAACAGAATAATAGAAGAATGTCACCAAGTATAGGGTAGACCGCGTATACTGGTTATTCCAACAGAATAATAACGAATGGAATAACAGAAGTTCTCTTCATGAATATAAAAGAAATAATATTCCCTACCTTAAAAGAACTGGATATTGGAAAAGTGATGTAGCAGAATACTTTTATTCTCTCTCTCTTATTCTCTCTATACTTTCTCTCTCTATAGCTTGAATGAATTCGTGAAAAATAATGAAGCCCTAGGCCTCTATTTATAGAAAAACTGAGGGTGGCTCTTGGTCTTAACGAAGGGTCAAATGACTCTTGGTAATATTGAAGGGACAACTACTATTGACGAAAGTAATTACTATTGACCAAGGTAAATACTATTGACGAAGGTAATTACTATTGACCAAGGTAAATACAATTGACCAAGGTAAATACTATTGACGAAGGTAATTACTATTGACCAAGGTAAATACTATTGACGAAGGTAATTACTATTGACCAAGGTAAATACTATTGACGAAGGTAATTACTATTGACTAAGGTAAATACTATTGACGACGGTAATTACTATTGACGACGGTAATTACTATTGACGACGGTAATTACTATTGACAAAGAGACTCTTAGATGATGACATATGGCCCCCCATAAAATAACCAAACTTATCACAACGTCTCAATAATATGACATATTATACAGATGATACTATGACAATAATTTAAGAGATATGATGCAGTAATTACTGTAGCAATAATTGAGTATAGCTGAGTGACTTCTCACGTAAGCATCAATAATCAATACCGTGTGCTACTATGCAACCACGCGTATTACTGTACTTTTACTACCGAGTAGTTCAACAGTTTTAACGGTTTTAACGGTAACACCTCAGCTGTTATTTTTATAGAAAGATAATTCTGTCGTTTTCTCAATCCGACAATAATTCCGTTGTGGGGTCCACCAATGATTGTGCCGTCGTACGAATATTCCCCGACAAAAAGAATATTCTCCGACCAAACGAATATTTTATAACAACTTGCTTACTTTGCAAAATTTATAAATATTACCCACAACTATAACATTATATCAAATTAACTCCATAATATTCAAAAATGATATTTATAGAAAATTCATCTTTATTTATAAAAATTGGGGTCTTACACACGGGCATCTCGGTGATTACCTCAATTTTGGCGGGATCCAGTTCAATGTCTCTATGTGTGTTAATTGGTCCTAAGTGTATTTATTTGGAAGTAGTGTTATGCCTCGTTTTCACCTATATACAAAGGGTTAGATTTGCATAAAAGTTCAATTTTAAGTAATATATATAGCAATGATGTTTTGAAAATAGGTTTTCAAACCCTTATGTTCACATAATAATTGAGACATTTGATATTTCTATTTTATTCTGTATTCGGCTTGATTTGATTTTATTCTCGAGATGCGAGGCATCTTCGACAAAATAATATACATATAAGTGTCAGGCTCCTTATGGGCATGAAAGCCATCAAAGGATGTCCAAACACCATAAATAATTTACAAGCAGAAAAAGGTCCATAATGGGAACCAGTTCTAGATTCGTTAGCTGGATCTTAGATCCCGTGGCTCCTAGGCTCACATGGTTGCTTAATATTTACAAAAAAAAAACTAGAAAGAAAACTAGATTTAAATAAATCTTAGTCATTCTAGCTCAACGATTCCAGTTTTGCAATTTTTTGAACCGGTTAAAAGTTAGATATGGCTAGATTTAGATAAATCTAGTCCACAAATTTACATATTATGGATTTACATTGAATAAGCAGTTAAAATAAATATTTAAACGCATTAAACAGTTTATATATATATATATATATATATATATATATATATATTAAAGTATTATAAAGCTTCAAGTCTGAAAAAATCTTACAGTGTGCTGCAAAGAAGGCTTCAAACCACTTTTGGAGCTTGAAAACTCGGTTTCCACCTGTTAAAATCTGATATGTTGTAGAATATGTGTATACAAGTGTTTAAAAAGAAGAATATTAATGTTTGGAACACTATCAAGTAGAGCATGATATCTACTATCTTCTATGATTTAAAAGTTTATCATCAATTTAATCGCTGAGACTCAGCTTAGTAAACAATTCACATCACTGAACTATCCATGCGCTACGAGCCAAGGATATTCATTAGTATCTCACGACCACGAATTATCCATGCACTACGGGCCAAAGGATATTCGTGTTTTCATCAATGGTCATGATCATGCCAAACAATAATTCATCTTTGCACCCTTGGCCGAAGAGAAAGCATTATCATGATCATATCAACATCTGTCCATCAATGCACTACGGGCCAATGAAGACTTTTACCATATCATTTATAACATTACAGGCCATGATTATACCGAATAATCCCTGGTCTTAATCATAACAATCAACAGTCCATCTATGCACTACGGGCCAAAGATAACTTTTATCAGCATATTAAAATAAGGATGATGACAATGATATAAGCATTAATCATACAAAATTAAGAATAAATATTAAAGACTTTAAATTTATCCAGAGTTTAAAAATGTCCAAATTGTCAATATGATACTGCTTTGTGAAGTAAAATTCAAGAATAATATTATATCAAAAAATGATTTTAACAGAAAAGAAATTAATTTTTTGTTATGAATAGTACCCCGGGTGAATAATACTCGAGTGAATAGTATCCTGTAAATAGTATTTCATGAATAGTACTCATACGTATGAATAGTACCGTATGTATGAATAGTACCGTACGTATGAATAGTGCCGTATAAATGAATAGTACTCTGGCATGAAAAGCTTAAAAATGAACAAGAATGTTCAAAAAAATATCCTTGTGAAACGATACTAAATGAAGCTCAAATTTTAAGAATATTATACTAATTTCAAGGAGTATAGAAGCAATACTTAACAAAATGAGTGTAGAATTTAGAATCTGAAACGAAATAATATTACTTACATACTACAGAGTATGGAAAAAAAATATTATTTTATACGAATATTGAACAAAAATAACAACCCTTATAACTGTTGAACGAAAATAATATTCCTTACGAATATTGAACGAAGATAATATTCCTTACGAATATTGAATGAAAATAATATTTCTTATGAATATTGAATGAAATAAAATTCCTTACGAATACGAAAAATAATATCGTAAGCGAATATGAAATAAATAATACCCCTTGCCTCAAAAGAAGAGTATTTTTGACTGGTATAACGGATATATTCTTGAAGAAAATTTGCACAGTTTTCTACACTCAAAGCTTCCTTAAACTCTAAAGAAATACGCTCGATATTATAAAAGAAGAATTTTCTGATTCTGGTGTGATTTTCATTTCTAAAATAAGCATCCTATTTATAGGAGAATGACGGGATACTATTTGAATGCACGGTAAAGAAAAATCACGGATGCACTGGGATTCACGGGCGAAATAAGAATTCGTCTGATTAATTTCATTTTTTTTACTATGTAAACACTATGCAAACACTATATAAACGCTATGCATAATAAAATATAATATATTCTATTTTTCGTACACTCTCCCGACACCCTTTTTCTCCCCCCCCCCACACCTACCCACCCACCCACCCACCCACCCACCCACTCACCCACCCCACCAAACCAAATAATTTAATATATATATATATATATAAAATTGAGATAACTTCTACCGACAGTTTTAAAAAATGGGTAAATGATGGGGGGTCCAAATAATAAGTCAAATTTACAATAAATACTTCATAAAAATTCCCTCAATATTTTTAACAACATTTATTCATCAATAATATAACTTACAATATTAACAACTAGATCATTTCCAAGAAAGAGGGGGCTTTCTGATAAAGATTTCTCCTTATTGGCTAGCAATTAGGTGACCAAACCCCTTTTCTCGACATAACTTTCTAGACATTATTAATAATACAAATAATAATATGAATAACTTGTCATCTCAATTATTGATTTAATAATATAAAATATTATGCAGATGATACTGTGACAATAATTGAATCAATAATATGAGATACTATGCAGCAATTACTGTGGTAATAATTGAATATAAATGAGTGACTTCTCACGTAAGCATCAATAATTAAAGATATGGTACAATGTCGTGTGATACTATGCAACCACGCGTATTACTGTACTTTTATCACCGGGTATTTCAACAATTAACGGTAAAACTTTAGCCGTTATTTTTATAAAAATTATTCTTGTCGTTTTCTAACTCCTACAGTAGTTCCGTAGCGGGGTCCACCAATGATTGTGTCGTCTTACGAATATTCTCCGACAAAAAGAATATTTTATAATAACTTGCTTACTTTGTAAAATTTATAAATATTACCCACAACTATAACATTATATCAAATCCATACCATAATATTCAAAATGATATTTAGAGGAAAAAAAATTCATCTTTATTAATAAAAGTTGGGGTCTTACATTATGTATACACCCCCACCCAAAAAAATATATTAGTGATTATGTATACCCCACCCCCAAAAAAATTATTATTCAATGATTATGTATACACTTCCACCAAAAAAAAATATATTTAGTGATTATATATACACCTCCACTCAAAAAAAATATTCAGTGATTATGTATACATTTTCCACCCCCTAAAAAATATTCAATGATTAATTAATTATGTATACACCCTCCGCCTCCCCACCCCCACCCCCACCCCAAAAAAAATGTTTAGTGATTATGTATATATGATATATTTAATAATAATTTATTTAATTGAATCATAATAAATTTAAGTTTAAAATTTAAAATATGGGTTGACCTATATTTTAACCATAACTATATGGTTTCAATCCACACAACCCATATTAAAAATAGTTAATATGATTTTAGTTCTTAAATGGAACCATAACCACATTTTAGAAACCAAAACCAAAACCAAAACCAACTCATAACCATATTTTGTCTGATCTAATTGGATTGGTCTATTTTGATCTCCATTATGTTTTTTTTCTAGCAAAAAGTAAATATTAGATTTCTAAGGCCTCTTACTTGATCTAATTAGATTAAATTCTAGAATCCTACTATGTATTGCGACAATTTTATGTCGAATTACAGTTGTAAGACATTAATAGATGAGATTATAAGAGTGACGACCTGTTACATATTGCTTTAAAAAGGTTATCAAGAATATTTATCCTCGTAACTGACAACCAAAAAATCGACACAAATATTTCGTAATATATATCATTTTTCTTAGATTTTAAACTACCATTTTTTTTAAATATCAAAAAATTGGGGAATTAATTTATCAGGCTCAAAACGATATAATATTTGATAATAAAATATTTATAATGTCATTAATAAAAATAATGAAAAAATAATTATATCATTAATAAAAGAATATATCTATAGCGAAACTTGATTATCACAAGTCACATATTTTCCCTATGGAAATAAATTTTTAACTCGTGTTTCCTTCAGTAACTTAAAAATCAAAACTTCTAATAATTCTTAAATTTATATTGCAAGTCACATGTCAAACAAAAAATAACTCTAAATAGGACTATATAATTTACTTTACTTTTGCAAGAGAGTGATTAAATGAATATAAAAATGTATTTAATTTAAGATAGTGGAACACAATTATCACATATCTATGAGTTGATGGTACGTTTATTTATGAGATATATTTGAAACTTAAAATGTGATTATTCTAACATTTTTTTTTATAATTAAAATCATATAATTTATGTGGAGTCTTGTTAAGTATTGTAATTTTTTTTTGTCAAATTACGATTTGACATTCATTAATTAATAAAATTAAATAAGATTATAACACAACCTACCATATATATCTAATTAAAAGAATTACTTATATCAAATTAAAAGTGTTATTCAGAAAGAATGTAACACCCCAGTCTCACATCGAAAGATAATAAAAAAATTTGTCTGCATATAAGGTAGTACCTTCAAATCATGACCTTTTGGATGAGTATGTGGTGGACTAAGATGATCGAAGAAGATACTATTGGGTCAGTGATTTGATATCTTATTTTGATGGATTTGATTCGATTCGGACTTGGAATTTGACCCGAGATTTGTTCCGAACTCGGGATTTGACCCGGGTTGTTTCATATGGTATCAGTCATGACCTTTTGGGTGAGTCTGTGGTGGGCTAAGATGATCCAAGAAGATATTATTGGGTCAGTGGTTTGAGGCCTTATTTTGATGGATTTGATTCGATTCGGACTTAGAATTTGACCCGAGATTTATTTCGGATTCGGGATTTGACCCGGGTTGTTTCAAAGAGTAACTTGCAAGGAAAATATTGAAATATAAAATTGTAAAATATGATTTTAATTATGTATAACTTTTGTAGAGTTCTTTTATGTGGACATCAAAAATTATGTATAAGTGTTTTATAATTTTATTTATCTAACAAAATACAACTAATTTTAAATTTTCTGTTCAATTTAATAAATTATCTGGACCATTCAAAATTTAAATAAATCTCACTCTCGATGTAGTACCGAAGACGCATGACACAGTTAGTCTATTTATATGTTGACTTTCAATTTAAAGGTCAAAATAGGTAAAATTATAAAATCGTTCGTGTCCAATTTTCTACATTTTTTTGATGGTTAAAAGATTTATTTAGTATTTCTTTACTTTTCCACTCATTTTAAAATGTTGAAACACAGACAAATGTTTTGTCCTCTTCTCCTCTTTTCCCCTCACTTCTCCCACTTCATCAGTCCGTCCATGTCTCTTTAACATTTATAGCCGCCAATATGGAATATGTTCAATAATAGCTCGTTTTTAGCATTGGTACATTATTTTATTTCCTCCCCTTACCAACTCCTTCACCTTTCCTTTCCCACTCCAAATGTAAACAAACTCCATTTCTTCTGCTTAATTTTTAGAGAGAGAAACACAAAAAATGGCGATACCTGTAATAGAGAGATTTATATACTCGCCACAAGAATCGTTGGTTCTTATTACGGCGGTTCTGATAAACGGTGTAGCGTTATACACGGCGGGATTTATGGAAACCAGGGGGACCCACATGCAGTATTCCAAATTCTGGAATCAAATGAAATCTAGTTCTGATAGTCAGACTCCGGCCAAAGTCTCCAGTAGGATTGGGATGCTTATTTTTTATACGCCAGCGTTTCTTGGCGGCGTTATTGGTTTGGTGCTCTTTCCCGATGAGAGTCTCAGATTTGTGCTGCTGGCGTCATGTCTGACCATTCATTTTCTCAAGAGGGACCTTGAGGTAATTTCACTCACCATTTGTTACTCATTTGGTCATTTTAGTGAAGTTAAGTGTTATTTTTAAAAGTAAAATTTTGTACAGACTCACGTATTTTTAAAAGTAAAATTTTGTACAGACTCACGTACTATACTCTGTTTGTGCACAATTGTATATATATATATATATATATATATATATATATATATATATATATATATATATATATATATGTTAACGCCAAGATCTTTGATGACGTCTCAATCACGCAAGACGCCCTAATCCTGCACAGAAAACACGATCAACACCAAAAGCTTGACGGCTGGACCGTCGGGGGATAGCTCCGGCGTGAGAGTCAATACAGGTGTTCAAGGTTTAACAATGGAGGGTGTAAAAATTTCTAGTGTGTTAAGCCCGATAGAAAGTGTATGCATACCTTTTGTTAGGAGACCCCCTTGCTAGGTTATACTCTCGTGCCCGGTTTTTTGTGCCACCAGCCATGATCTGACACCCCCTCCCAGTCACCTCTTGTCCCAGCCGACTGCATGCAGGTTATCACCTTTTTTCCATTGTTCCTGCCGCCGGCCGGATAAGATCCCATCCACATTAATGATCTGCAGGCGCTTGGTCAACTGCCCTCCTCCTTTCATCATTACCAGTCAAAGTCTTAGATATTAAAAGATCTTATGGGCCGGCCACTTGACCCAGCCCATTATTAAGGGGATACAATAAAGGTAATATAAATGTTAGGCCCAATGACTATAAGACTTAGTGATAAAGGTCCACTAGGCTAATTAAACGGATGGACCCAATTGGTCAGGCCCAATGGAAGAAATATCACGCCCCAACATTGCCCCCTAGTCTTTTATTAAACAGGATGTTTAGTGGAAGACTGACTGTAGATAGCGCGAGTCCACAGGAAGAAAGAGCCCACTGAGCGCCAGCCTACCTTGGATAACCCACCAAAACCAAAATCAGACGTTATCCTTTCCTCTCCCTCATCATTATCCCCAATTAATGCGCCGCCCTCGGCTCTCGTGCAAATTTTGAAAAAATCACTCGCTATAAAAGCCGCTGCCCATTCTCCTTGGAGGGTTCCCTGCCATTTCGAATTCATAAGAGCTTATTGTCTTCTCCTCCTCAAATTTCTTCATTTTCTCCGCAAATTCGCAACAATGGCATCCCAGAACCCCGATACAAGTTCTCCCCTTCGTGTCGCCCCCATCTCCATCGTGACCCCTCATTCAAATCCGGACAAAGAGGTTCCGGGCTCAAACCCCCAAGTTGGTGCCGCGAGTAAGGAAGCCCCGCCCATGGAACCACTCCCCAACCCATCTGATTTTTTCCAAAACGAGGAAGACTTTCCTCATGCCAACACCCCTTCCACCGTCAATGAAACTGAGCTCTGCAACATTAGAGCTCGCTATCAGATACCGGATACCCACAGGGTTCGGATAGCGGCCCCTCACGAAAGGATGTATCAGCGTCCCGACGGCTGGATCGCCGTTCCGGCAACCTTTCTGGAGAAGGGGGTGAGGTTCCCTCTTCACGCCTTCTTGATCACCCTCCTAGGGTTTGTTGGAGTGGGGTTCGCCCAATTGGTGCCGAACTCGTACATCCACATACTGGCCTACATAGCCTTCTGCTACGAGATAGGAGTTCCTCCTGTGGATTCCTTCTTTACCCTCTTCTCGGTGGGGAAATCTCGGGAGAAAGGCTTCAAAGTGCTAAGTAAGATAGCCCCCAAGCCCAATGCCAAGATCGAGAAGCGGTCTCTAATGGACACTCCTTCGAGCAACCGAGGATGGCATAATAAATGGTTCTTCGTCAGCGGGCCCGAAATCTCTTCTGTTCCTGACTGGACCACTTCTGATCGCGTCTCTGCAGACTTCGGAGACATATCCGAGGAGCGTATAAGAGAAATGACGCGCATCATAGAGAAGATACCCCTGAAGGAGTGGAGCTTCGGCCTCTTGGGCAAACAAGCCTGGTTGTATGACCACAAGTTGTCTCTCATCAAGCCGACTTCGACCGATCGGAGGGACCTGGATAGGTACCTTTCTGGCAAGCCTTCATCCCCTTCCACCGAAGTTCCCCAAGAAGAACTTCCGGCCTCGGAGGCCCAGGATGCAGAGGTCTCCCGCGGATCAGAACCTGCTGAGGAGCCTAGCCGACCTCGACAGAAGAAGAGGGCGGTTCGGAAAGTCCGGTCGAATCCTCAAGGAACTCAATCAACTTCTACAGCGAGTTTGATTGACTTGCCTGCGACCGAACGAATGCAGGCTCTCCGGGTTAAGAAAAGGAAGACCCACGTGACTCCTCTGTCTGCCGATGAGCTTCGAGTTCCTCGTCCTGCTGCAGTTGAGCCTCCCCCCGTCATCCCCGTGGAGATCCATGTTTCAGAAGATGAGCTCGAAAACCTGAATGAGTCTCCTCTTCTGTCTCGTAAAAGGAAGCAGTCTTCCGAGGATCAACCAGCACCGCCCCCTGAACCATCAGTGCCTTCTCCGCCGAGACCCTCTTCCTCCACCTTCCGGCGAGAAGCTGCGTCTTCTCCCACTGTATGGCCGGATTTTAACGAGAACTTTCCTTTTCAGCTGTTCGACTCCTTTGTTCGGGAGACCGATGACCATCGGTTCGGAAACAGTTCGATCAGGGATTTGATCGAAGAGGGCATGAGTTACCAGGCTAAGGTGAGTTGGTCCAATCGAAATATTTAGGAGTCATCTGTTTCTTCTACTAATTCACTTTAAATGTCCGCAGGCAAATGCTGTCTTCGGGAGACTTCTTCCCCGATACAGAGAGTCTGAAGCCGAAGAAGATGCGGCCAGGCGAGAGATGGCTACTATGACTTCTGCTCTGGAGAGGGAGAGAAGGGCTCATGGTATCACTATCTTCAATAAAGAAGGCCTTCAGAAGGACTTAAATAAGTTGAAAGAACAGTTGGAGACATCCGAGGCCACCCATCAGCTGACCGTTTCTACGAACATAGACCTGGTTCGTCGGAACGAGGTTCTTGTTGGGAAGAACGAGACGATGGTGAAGACCAATAAGAGCTTGGCCATACAAGTACACGACCTCGAAGCCAGGGATCTGAGACATCTGAAGGAGCGGGCAAAACTCGAAGAGGAGCTCCGCGAACTTCGGGCTCTGAGAGACTTGGGTCCTCCTCTAACCGGAGATCTTCGGAGGAAAATCCAACAAGAATACCGAAAATCTGCTGAGTTGAACGAGGAGATCATCCAGATGTTTTCGGATGGATACGACGAATGCCGAAGCAAAGACAAGGCAAGACTTGTCGCTGCCAAGGTTGAACCGACTATCCTGGACTCTTCGGAAGACGAAGCCGATCTCTGAAGATGGTTTTCTTTCCCTTAGCTGTAGGATTTTTGTAAAGCTTCTATCGCTTTGTAAACATCATTATGTAAATAAAATATCAGTGTTATCAGTACCATCCTTTATGACTTCGGTTTTTTCACTGTTTACCAACACTTCAATATGGATTTAATTTGAAAAATGTACAAGCCCTTCCGTGGGCCTAACTTTAAACTGTTAATTAACAACTAAGCAAGTCGTATAACAGATAAGACGAAGCTAAATAACATGGCCTTCCGAACTCAACACTTGGAAAGATTTAGGCAATAATAACAAAGTAAAGGAATACTTATTCGTTACCGAAGTGTGAGGTAGGTGTCGCGAGGGATCGGACGAAGTCTGAATGACGATGCTTGCCTACCCCGAAGGGCCTGATAAGGTTCTTAGGATCACCTGCCGATGAGGCTATCATCGAATGGTCGACGAGTCCGTCCGAACCTCCTAACTTTGGTGACCATTGATTTTACCACCCTTAGTAAAAAACAATATAGGATCCAGGATTTGACTACCACACGGGGTATCAAATAGATTGGCTGCCATCGAATGGCCAGCTAGTCCTACCATACCTCCTTACTTCGGTGACCATTGATTTTACCACCCTTGGTAAAAAACAATATAGGATCCAGGATTTGACTACCACACGGGGTATCAAATAGATTGGCTGCCATCGAATGGCCAGCGAGTCCTACCATACCTCCTTACTTCGGTGACCATTGATTTTACCACCCTTGGTAAAAAACAATATAGGATCCAGGATTTGACTACCGCACGGGGTATCAAATAGATTGGCTGCCATCGAATGGCCAGCGAGTCCTACCATACCTCCTTACTTCGGTGACCATTGATTTTACCACCCTTGGTAAAAAACAATATAGGATCCAGGATTTGACTACCACACGGGGTATCAAATAGATTGGCTGCCATCGAATGGCCAGCGAGTCCTACCATACCTCCTCACTTCGGTGACCATTGATTTTACCACCCTTGGTAAAAAACAATATAGGATCCAGGATTTGACTACCACACGGGGTATCAAATAGATTGGCTGCCATCGAATGGCCAGCGAGTCCTACCATACCTCCTCACTCCACTGTGACATTAGGACAAATGCGAAGATCAGTTGTGAAAAAAGTGACTTTTTATTGATGATGAACGGTTATGTACAGACTCCCAGTGGACTGACTTGGTTTCTATTGAAAGTACTTTCGGAGCCTGCCTGCGTGCCATGTGTTCCGAATTTCGGATCCATTCAAAGCCTTCAGTCGATATGTCCCGGGCTTCGGTGCTTCGGTCACTTCATACGGTCCTTCCCAGTTCGGCATCAACTTCCCAGTGTTCTGCGGTGTAGATGCTTCGGCCTCTCTGAGAACGAGGTCTCCCACCTCAAATCTTCGGAGCTTTACCCCTTTGTTGTAGTGCTTGGCGACTCTTCTCTGGTAGGCTGCTAACTTGATCATAGCCACTTCTCTGACTTCCTCTAGCAGGTCCAAGTTGGCCTTTAGTCCCTCGTCATTGTAGATCTCACTGAACTGACTAACTCGAAGACTTGGAGATCCAATCTCAACTGGGACTAAGGCATCAGTGCCGTAGGCCAATCTGAAAGGCGAGTCCCCTGTTGTTGTCCTCGGCGTAGTCCTATAAGCCCACAATACGCTGAGCAGCTCTTCCGGCCATCTTCCTTTGGCTTCGTCCAATCTGCGCTTGATCCCGTTTAGAAGTGTTCTGTTAGTCACTTCGACCTGCCCATTTGATTGCGGATGAGCCACCGAAGTCTTCCTGTGCTGGACTCCCAGTTCCTTCAGAAAGCCTTCAAATTTTGATCCCACAAACTGACGTCCGTTGTCTGATATCACCACTTGAGGGATCCCGAAGCGAAACACTACGAATTCCTTTATAAATTTCAGACACTACTGTTCCGTTATCAGCCGAAGTGGTTTCGCCTCGACCCACTTGGTCATATAATCAATGGCGACGATGACGAAGCTGACCTGCCCCTTCGCCTTCGGTAACGGACCCAGTATATCAACCCCCCAGACAGCGAAGGGTATAGGAGATAGAATCGAGTATAGCTCTTCCGGTGGCTGATGCGGGATTGGACTGTTGAGCTGGCATTTATCACATTTTTTCACGTATTCCGTGGCCTCCTTGAAGATCGTTGGCCAGTAGTACCCCTGCCGAAGAACTTTGTGTGCCAGCGACTTAGCCGCCATGTGATCACCGCAGATACCCTCATGAACTTCCCGAAGGGCGTACTCTGCTTCGGACGGGACCAGACATTTTAATAATGGTGACGAAAATGCCCTCCGATAAAGATCCCCGTCAATAAGAACGAAGTTGGCACTTTTGTATTTGACCTTTTTTGCTAACATCTGATCCGAAGGAAGGACGCCATCAGCCAAATAATTGATGTAGGGAGTCATCCAGCAGTCCGGTCGCTCGATACACATCACTGAGTCATGTTGAACACTCGGCTGCTGTAAGACCTCCAGATAGACTGATCCATTGAAAACGACATCATCTGTAGTGGCCAACTTTGATAAGGCATCGGCAATAGAATTATCGTTACGCTCTATGCCTTGAAATTCGTGAAAAGCAAAGTATCGGAGTCTGTCTTTCAACTCTGCCAAATACCTGATCATCCTCGTCCCCCGAGCTTCATATTCTCCTGACAACTGCTTGACGACCAACTGAGAGTCACTATAAATAATCAACTTCCGGACTTCTAGGCTCTTCGCCAGCCGAACCCCAGCTAGAACGGCTTCATACTCGGCCTCGTTGTTAGTCGCCTTAAACCCGAATCTAATGGCTTGTTGTACCTTGAACCCCTCCGGACTGGTCAGAATAATCCCTGCTCCACTGACATTTACTGTGGAAGACCCATCTACATACAGTGTCCATGCATTCTGACCGTGCTGAAGAAGTGTAATAGTTCGGTCAGATGCCCCCGTTTCCGGTAACTCGGCATCTGCCTCGGTGAAGGAACATTCTACCACAAAGTCGGCCAAAGCTTGTCCCTTGATAGCGGTTCGGGGATGGTATTCGAGGAAAAATTGGGACAATTCCATGGTCCATGCTGCCAATCTCCCCGAAACCTCCGGCTTACCCATTACCTTTTTTAGTGGTTGATCTGTGTAGACGATCAGGAGCCTACCCTGAAAGTATTGCCGAAGCTTTCGGCTAGCAATTACTAAAGCAAAGGCAATCTTTTCAATATTTGGATACCTGGTTTCGGCGTCTCGTAGGACGTGACTGACGTAATAGACCGGGTGCTGCTTTCCACTGATCTCCCGAATCAACACCGCTCCAACGGCTAAGGGACTCGCTGCAAGGTAGAGATATAAGGTTTCTTTCGGAGTGGGTTTTACCAATAGGGGAGCAGAGGACAGATAGGTCTTTATGCCTTGGAAGGCTTCTTCACAGGGCGAGGTCCATTGGAAAGTTTTAGCATTCTTCGGCCCCTTCAGTGTGTCGAAGAATGGTAGACACCTCTCTGCGGATTTGGACATGAACCTCCTCAGAGCTGCAATCCTGCCGGTCAGACGTTGGACGTCTTTAAATGACTGAGGAGTCTTCTTGTCAAGGACGGCTTGAATTTTCTCCGGATTAGCTTCGATGCCCCTCTGACTGACCAGATACCCCAAGAACTTTCCCGCACCGAGGCCGAAGGTACATTTTGCGGGATTAAGCCTCAATTTGTGATGTCGGACAGTCTGAAAACATTCTTCCAGATCATCCAAATGTTTCTGAACCTGCACGCTTTTAACGATCATGTCGTCCACATAAACCTCCATATTCTTTCCCAGCTGCTTGTGGAAGATAAAATTCATCATTCTTTGGTAGGTTGCCCCAGCATTTATGAGGCCAAAGGTCATCTTCTTATAGGCGTACACCGATCGGTGTGTAATGAATGCTGTCTTCGGGATATCTTCCCTACACATGGATATTTGATGATAACCTGAAAAAGCATCCATAAAGCTTAGTAGAGCATAACCTGAAGTTGCATCAATAAGTTGATCAATATGGGGTAAAAGATAAAAGTCCTTCGGGCAAGCTTTATTCAGGTCGGTGTAATCAATGCAAACTCGCCATTTCTGGTTCTGCTTCTACACCAATACTACATTGGCCATCCACTGTGGGTAGTCGATCTCAAAAATAAAATCAGCAGCCAACAGCTTGGCGATCTCTTCGTCAATTATCTTCTGTCGCTCGGGTGCGAATATCCGTCTCTTTTGCCGAACAGGCTTCTTCGAGGGATCTACCTCCAATCGGTGCTCAGCAACCTTTCTGCTAATCCCAGGCATGTCCTTTGGTTCCCATGCAAAAATGTCCGCATAGCTGCGAAGGAGTTCCATAAGATTTGTCCGTAGAGGCTCAGGTAGACCCAAACCAATTTTCACTGTCTTGTCCGCCTTCCCGAGGATCAACTCAATCTCCTCCGTCTCCCCCGCAGGTGTTACCAATGGCTCGGAACTGCTTTCAGTGAAGGGCTCAATCTCGATTGCCATGGTTTGTTTCTGTTTGCTAACCCCTACTCCGGAAGAGATGCACGCATTTCGATAACAGCGTCGGGCTAGATCCAAATCCCCAGCCACCTCTCCGACTCCGTGCGCTGTAGGGAACTTGATTTTGAAATGGGGGATGGAAGTCACGGCTTGGAGAGCCGTCAGGGTAGGTCTTCCCAGTATGGCGTTGTAAGCCGAATCTACATGCACAACATAGAATTTACACATTATTTCTGCCTGCTAAGGGGCTGTGCCGAAGACCACTGGGAGTTCGATAGTGCCTGCAACTTTGACCGGATCGTTGCTGAAACCATATAGAGGAGCCTCCTGCCCAACTTCCATCTTTCGCCCTTCAAGATGCATTCTTTGATATGCGTGGGCGTACAGAATATCCACTGAAGACCCGTTATCTATCATCATACGCTTCATGTCTACTGAGCCCACTTGCGCGGTGATCACTAACGCTCCTTCATGTGGATCAATGGGCTCCAAAGGATAGTCCGCGTCTGTAAAAGATATAATAGTTCCGGGAAATGGTCTATCCATCTTTGGAGAGGCACCTGATATGGACATAACCGAATCCAGGTACCCCCTTCTCTTTCTTCCTACCAATTTCCCCGACGTTCCCCCTGTTATCACGTCGATGACATGCCTTGGTGGCGGGTTCGGGACGGGCTGCACAGGAGGATCCGTTTGAACTGTCTGAACGGTGCGGTCGGCACCTTGGTGACTCTTTTCGGCCACATATTGGACTAACAGACCGCTCTGGATCTTTCTTTCCACAAAATCCTTCAGATTACAACACTCATTGGTGCCATGGCCTGCGGCTTGATGGTAGTTACAATATTTTCGAGGGTTGCCCTGCCCGGTCCTATAGTTGTCCCTCGGTGGCTCAAAGAACGGCTGGTTCCGGATTTGGTCTAGAATCACCGATCTGTCTGTGTTCAGTTTGGTATAAACCTTATTCACCTTCGGAGCGGAAGCAGGCGGACGAGTATCTCCTTGTCGCCACGAGTTGTTGAACTTCTTGGAACGACTCTCCGATCTATCATTGTACTCCCCAGTCTTCTTCGGATCATCCCGGGTTTTAGGGGCATCTGCCTCTTTCATCTGTTCCGTAGAGGAACGCTTCAAGCTACTCATAGCCTCTTCCACAACGATATAATCTTCTGCCTTATCGAATGCCTCTGCCAGGCTCTTCGGGTGATTGAACATCAACTTCTTCACCAGCTTCTCCGACTTTACTAGGTCCAGACCGTTCTGGAACAAACCCACGGCTTGGAGATCGTTCAAATCTGACACCTGGCCAACGGCTTCTCGGAACCTCTTCACATACTGACCCAAAGACTCATCGGTGTACTGCCTGACCTGCGCCAAAGAGCCCGTGGGCTTCCCCCTCCTTCGGTTACTCCCAAAACGAGCATGGAACTTATCGCAGAGTTCGGACCATGAGGAAATTGAATCTGCCGGTAAATTCCCCATCCACTGCCTCGCCTCCTTTCTCAACGTCGTAACAAACATATGACATTTAGCAGCGTCAGCGAAATCGTAGTAGTCCATCAACCGGTCAAATGCTTGGCTATGGTCGTAAGGATCTCCCGAACCATCGTAACTTTCCATGTGAGGCAACTTCTTAGAGGTGTCCGCCTTCTCCTTAAGAATGTCCGAGGAAAACGGGGATGCTTTCTTTCCCGGAGTATTCTTCACCTGCTGGACCTCGGCCAACTGCTTCTGAAGTGCCTTCAGTTCTTTTACGAGGTACTCTACTCCTTCCGGCTGTGACGACACTTCCTTCTCCGACGACTCTCTCTTTCTTGGAGTAGGTCGGTCGTTGATCATAATACCCCCAACCTTCGAAGGACTTTCGCGACGACGGTCTTCTGAGCGAAGTACCCGACTTTCGGGTGTACGGCCCCCAGATCTGCTTCGCCTCTGGGTCCGGTGACTGTGGTGGGAGTGTGTGACAATGAGTGCCCTTTTCATGCTCTCTGGAGTTCGTTCTCTGGATCGACCTTTCCTACCACTTCGGGTCTGCCCTGTAGGGACGTCACGACGGAGTGCTTCCTTCGATCTTCGAGGAGTAGGGCTCCTCGATCTTTCTCTCTCCCGATGTTGGCTTTGAAACCCACGTTCTGACTGAACCGGCTCCTTCCCGCTGCGATGCACACGCCTTTCAGACTGGACATAACTCGATGCTTCATCCCTCAACTCTTCCATCCGGGACATCTGCTCGGCTATATCCTGCCTCTGCTTCATGAGTGACTCCATGGCCCTATCTGCCTCTTCCGCCATCTTAGCCAATCGGGAGGTCTTCTCGTCGTGGTCTAGCTGTTTCGGCCGCGACCGGATTCTTTATCCGTCGTGAAGATTAACTTTCTCTTAGCTTTGCCCACGGCTCTTGGACGAGAGTCTCCATGTGACCGCTTGGAGGCTGTGCTAGCATGAGCACTTAGTGTGGGCCCCAAACGATCTCTGACAGAAACTCGTGGTGGCGAGTCACCAACAGTCATCGGTTGTCCTTCAGGCGTGTCTGCTCTGCTCTTCCCCATCCTGAGAGCGTGGAACAAATAAATGTTTGTGATTGAAAGCTCTGGAACACTAGAACTCAGCCCTCCTTCTAGCGCCAATGTTAACGCCAAGATCTTTGATGACGTCCCAATCACGTAAGACGCCCTAATCCTGCACAGAAAACACGATCAACACCAAAAGCTTGACGGCTGGACCGTCGGGGGATAGCTCCGGCGTGAGAGTCAATACAGGTGTTCAAGGTTTAACAATGGAGGGTGTAAAAATGTCTAGTGTGTTAAGCCCGATAGAAAGTGTATGCATACCTTTTGTTAGGAGACCCCCTTGCTAGGTTATACTCTCGTGCCTGGTTTTTTGTGCCACCAACCATGATCTGACACCCCCTCCCAGTCACCTCTTGTCCCAGCCGACTGCATGCAGGTTATCACCTTTTTTCCACTGTTCCTGCCGCCGGCCGGATAAGATCCCATCCACATTAATGATCTGCAGGCGCTTGGTCAACTGCCCTCCTCCTTTCATCATTACCAGTCAAAGTCTTAGATATTAAAAGATCTTATGGGCCGGCCACTTGACCCAGCCCATTATTAAGGGGATACAATAAAGGTAATATAAATGTTAGGCCCAATGACTATAAGACTTAGTGATAAAGGTCCACTAGGCTAATTAAACGGATGGGCCCAATTGGTCAGGCCCAATGGAAGAAATATCACGCCCCAACATATATATATATATATATATATATATATATATATATATATAACTGTTGATGTATAGTTCAGTATTCTAAAAATCACTAGTCGGTCCCAGATCGGTTGGCTACCGACTAGAGACTAGGAGATTAATCGGGATTAATCGGCTAGTCAGATTTTTAATTATTTTTTTAAAATATATATTATCCTTTCTCCTTCATAAGTTATAAATAAGTAGAATAACATAAGTAACACAAATCATCAAATAAAAACATGAAAACTATGTAAAACTAAATAGTTTGACACTCTAAGTTCAAAACCAATTAACAAAATGAAACTAAGCAACATAAAATCAATAGTCAATCACTCCTCCTCCTCCTCTTCTTCTCCATATCACTCCAAGACTTGATCTCCATCGATGGACTCAAACTCATAATCCTCATTTTCCTCTTCGTTGTCATCATCTTCCGACATAAACTCGTCTTCATCTAGTTCTCGCACATTTATACCACTTCTTCTAGGTAGAAGATCTCAGCTGCTCTCATTTTTTTCGATTTTCCCCGACTTGTTCTGATTTTTTGATTTACTCCGACTGGGCAACTTACTCGACTGGGCGACTTTCCCGACTAGTCGCCAACTAGAGCCCGACTAAGTCAGCCAGCGACTAAATCAAAGGACTAGGCCCTAGTCGACTCGTTGAGGCTCCGACCCCGATTTAGTCGCTGACTAGTCGGCCGACTAGGCCGACTTTTCGAACACTAGTATAGTTGTATACACAATTGCATTGCAAATTTTTTTAACTTACAACTAAATTCTAAAATTTAACTATTTAAGATTAAAAGTTTGTTCAGTTACTAAAGTTTGGGACGGTAGTGTTTGAACCTCCAAGCAGGCACGCTGTACCATTTTTAGTGCGTTGACGCTTGAATCTCAAACGTTGGCACGTTGCGTTTGTGTGTTGATGTTTGAATCTCAAACGTTGCGTTTATATTTAGGATGTTGCATTTTTGGTTAATAAGCTATGTTCGCAATAAGGTACTTATAGACTAATAAAGTTTTTAAATATGTTTAGACTTTTAAACAATCTTTTAAATCCTGTACCGGCCTGGTTGGTTAAACTACTGGTCCGATGATCGGTCTAGTTTGGCCCAGTTGGATCAATTTGGTCAAAACATAGATTAAACCGGTTAACCACCAGTCGAACCGGTGGTTCAACCGGTAAAACCGGTGAAGTTGACCTAATGAATCAATTTTTAATTATTTTTTACTCTCCGTCCCCAAAAGAATGACTAAATGTACAAATATTTTTGTTTCCAAAAAGATGAGATAAAGTACATAAAGTGAAAGGTAACTAAGTCATTTAGTGAGGTTTATTAATATAAAAATGAATAAAAGTACTCATCATTGTATATAATCTTGTAGGGTCATTAAGTATAAATTTAAAATTTTTCTACTCTTTTCTCTAATTTTAGTTTTCTTAATATGCGTGCAAATTGTAATTTGCTCATCCTTTTGAGAATGAAAGTAATATATTTTTGGTACCAATTTTTTTAATATCAAAATTAACCACTTTTTAGTACTATTGTAACACAAATTCATTATATTTTAGTTTATCAAAAATGAGATGTTTTAAACTTTTATTAATTATTAATAATATTTTTTTATGTATTTATGACGTCATTGGTTCAATAACACCCATCCACCCGATAATTTTTCAAGTTCGATGACCGATTCGAGTATGAAAACATTGCTTTTAAACACACTACACATTCCAAATACAACGTAACCAAACATACAAAAAGAAAATCTAACCAATCATACGGATAAATTCGTCTACCCAAATAAGCATTTGCCGGCTTTCTTATTATATTGTTGTTTTTGTGAAAATACATGGTACTAGAAAATTATGATTAAATTTAATGGTTAAAAACTCGTTCTAGTTGTCTAGGTTTTTTCTTTCCCTTCTTCTCTCTCCTGCTGGTTAGTTGATTAATTATGTGCTTGTTCATACTGCAGTATTAAATTTAACATCAGAGGAGGGTAATGTAGCAAAAAGTAATAGAGGGGAGGCAGAGCTTGACCCCAAATGATAAAAGTATGCTATAGAAATAGATAAAGTATTATAAAAGTATTCTATAGAAATAGTCTGTTATACTAAGTTGGTATAAATAGTCCATTATATATATTAACCGGTATAAATACAGTGTTCTAAAAATCTCTAGGAAGACTTATGTGGTGGTGGTGACGGTGGTGGGGTGGGGGATGGAGGGACACTTAGCGCCTAAGCCGCATAGGCGGTGTCTATGCGTTTTATTAGGCAATTACATTTATTTACTTTTATTATATATTATATATTCTTGTAATACTAGACATAATTTTTAAAAATTTACATGAAAAATTAACGAAAACAAATATAATCTTTCAAGTCTTGACAAATTCATTTCAAGTATTATAGAACTTTAAAGCCTTTATTAAATCAATGTGGTAGGGGTTTGATTTCGCACAGGCGCTTAGCCAAATTTATACTATAGAGAACCTACTAGCGCCTAGGCAATGATTAAGCAGACCTAGGTGGAAATTTTTAGAACATTGTATAAATAATTCAGTTCCATTCATAATTGATCAGTAGTTTTCTGATCAAAATCTAACATGATGAATTCTTGAATAGGTGTTATTCATTCACAAATACAGCGGCAGCATTGCAGTTGATCATTCAATTGTTATCTCTTTCCTTTATTTCATCACTACAGCAGGCATAATCTACGCTCAATACCTAAGCAGAGAATTACCTGAACCATCTGTTGATCTGAAGTATGCTGGAGTTGCCCTGTTCCTCATAGGAATTACTGGTAATTTCTACCATCATTACATCCTTTCGCAACTAAGAAAGGCGGGTGAAAAAGCCTACAAGATTCCCCGAGGCGGTCTATTCAGTCTGGTGATTTGTCCACATTATTTGTTCGAAATTTTGGGGTTTTTAGGGATCTGCTTCATTTCTCAAACGATTTACGCGTTCTTTTTTACCTTGGGAATGACTGTTTATTTGGTGGGGAGGAGCTATGCCACGAGGAAATGGTACCTGGAAAAGTTTGAAGATTTTCCGAAAGATGTAAGGGCTCTTATTCCGTATGTTTACTAGGTGATAAATCTTGTTTGGAAAGTACTGCACAACATGAGACATGTTATAGCTTTGAAATCAATTTCAAAAATAAAACTCTTTTTTTTTGTTATGGTTTTCCCCACCTATTTTGTTAATTTTGTAGGGTCATACTCTCCAAATTTTTGATTTCAAAAAGTGTCTTAAATGATGTGTCATCATATTATTGGTTGGATAAATCTCATATGATTGGCTAGACAATAAATTATTGTTAAAATATTCAATATCATGTCATTTGGGACACATTTGAGACCAAAAATTTAAGACCTCTAGCGTTACTCAATTTTGTATGTAGCTACTCCTTTGCTAGTACTTGAATTAATTTTTGCTAAGATCTAAAGTTTTTATTTTAATGTTTAACACTTTGTTTTTGAGTTTTGGAAGGAAAAAGGAAAAGGAAAGAATAGAAGACTTAAATTAGAACGGAAAAGAAAAGAATTGAAAACTTGAAGTTTCCCTTTGTGTTGTTTTTGAGTTTTTAATAAAAAATAATAAAAAATTTAAAAAATTTCTTTTATTGCGTTTTTGAGTTCCAATGAAAAAAAGAAGAAAAATATCACATTTACAAATTTATCTTTTTATTAATTATAACCATTGAACCATGAATAAAAATATGCAAGTTAAATTTAATCAAAGAAAAAAAATTCATAATCAAATATAAATATCCAAATAAATGTTAAATAAAAACTTTTCTTACAAAGTCATTGTCATACTATACCCAAAAGTCATCAGAGAATTTTTCATATTTCATATCAATGATAATTAACATGTTTAATTGCAATCTATTATTTAAGATTCAGAAAAGGGGAATCATTACACCAGTTATAACTTATACATATGAAGTTTTCACAAGAAAATTGCAACAAAAAGTCGATATTCAAGAGAGGGTAAAATAGATTAAGCAAATGCATGTACCTGAATCGTTCGCGGAAGTATGAGAACTCGTTCGGGGCAACAAAGAAGTCGTTAGCGCCAAGAAGTCTCTTTCTCTTTATCAACTTAGGTTTAATAGATAAAAATAAATTGGGAGCATGAGTTGTAATTTAAAATTTATTATATTAAAAGTTGAGGATAATATGAGAATTAAAAATATTACTTATTCTAATTTTTTTTCTCGTTTAAATCAGACCAATTTTGGACGGAGAACTTTGGCAGAAAAAGTGGTCAAGTTTCTATCCATTTTTTTCTTTTCCGTTTATTAAAAAACTCATCAACATAGGAATTGGAAAGAAAACTTAAATTTTTTATCCGTTTCTTTTTTCTTTTATATCCATTTTAAAACTCAGAAACAGAGTGTAAGACTCTGTTTTGGTTATAAACTTATGGATACATTTTGATTTTTAAAGTCAATTTGTGAAATATGTACATGCCTTCAAAATTAATAAAAAGTTATTTTGTTTAAATAGAAACAACTACATATAGCAATTGTAAACTTAATATAAAGTACAAGTTTGACTTGTGCGAGATACGGACTAGTTTATACAACTTTTTCACAAATGATAATTTTTTATTGACATATATTTATCATTTTTTATTGACATAATACAATATAATATTAAAGATAATTTGGATCTTCATATTTTATCACAATTATAGGAAATTTAATTACTTTTATTACTTGGTTATTAAAATTACAAATTAATTTTCAAGAAGGAACTTTCCATATTTCTACCTCCACAATTTGATATAAATTAAGACTAAAAGACAATTTGCACCCCAAACTTTACACCCATGTTGATTTTTACACCCCAAACTGAAAAAGGTGTCTAAGTACACCCCAAACTTCAATTAAACGTAACAGAAAGCACACTTTCGTCAGTTAACCGGTTAAAAGTGTCCGACTAAGACACGTGTGGATCTAGAGGGGTGTTTAAGTCTTTTCCTTCTTATCTTCTCCACTATTGAGTTGGAACAAGCTACTAAAGCTCAAAGTGATTCAGTAACATGCGTGCAGCTCGATTAGATTGTAAATCCAAGAAATTCGATCAAGAAAATCAAGAAAAATTAGGGCTCATGGATTGAAATTGCTGGTGCATGAAGAAATCAGAGATGAAGACGACTTGGAGAAGCTCAAACAATGCCGGTAGAAAATTCCTTGGTTGTCCAGATTGGTGTGCAGATGGGCACGGTGGTTGTAATTTCTTTGCTTAGGTTGATCCTCCAATGTGTGAGCGTTCAAGGGAAGTAATACTTGAATTAATTAGAAGATTAGAGAATTTGGATGCTGAAATCAAAGCTCTGAAAGATGAACTGAAAGAGTGCAGAATTAGGGCAAGGTTTGCAAAGGGTCTGTTGACTACAACTTGGGTTGTGATTTTCTATTTCATGTTTATCTCAACAAAGGATGAAACACCCCTCTAGACTTGAAAACAAGCAACTTGGATTGTAAACAAGCAACTTGGCTATGCATGTATTGGTAGTAGTCTGACTAAATATGGCAGCTTTTGTGGGCAATTACTGGGAATGAAATTTATGGGATTATAATTTATAGCAATATAGTGGTAGAAATTAGGAGCAATATGGAATGTAATTGCTGGGCATCTATTTTGTGGGAAGTTTATTGGTTGTAATTTATGGGCACTTTCTTTGAATGAAGATGTTGTAAACCTGTTGAATTTTTATTATTGTGCATGTGTGAATTGGTGCAAGTTTACAGTAAAATGGTTGGTGTGCAAGTTATGATATTTGTTGCACATCACTTGCACACCAACCATACTGCTATAATAGCAAGCCTTGCATTAATGCACAAAACAGAGGCATTCAATTACCAGAGGCAATTCAATTAAGCCCTACATTAATGCTGTAAGCTTCTATTGCTATTCAATTAACAAAAAGTAGAGGCAATTCAAAACTGCTGTTGCCATTCAATTAAGTATTTAATTCCTAGTACATATCACAAAGTAGAGGTAATTCAAAACAATTGACTTAACATGCCTATTAACAAAAAACACCATACACTGTAATTTATAATCCCTACCACACCTTCTTAGCCCTAGGCAACATACATACATCAAATACATTCATAACACTGCAATTTTATGTACCCAAAAAAGAACAAAAAGATTCCAAAAATCCCATCCAAACACTATTTATCTCCAGTAGACCCTCCACTGTTTGGTTTCTTAAGCTGAATTTTCTCTCTTTTAGATCTTGCTGCAACTTCTAGGTCTTTTAGTGTTGTACATTGTTTTCCCTTCCATGTGTATTCTTTGGGTTGTAATATATCATCTGAGTCATTTCTTTGACTACCCTCATAATGGATTCCACCTTGCCACTTTGTAGAACCTCCTGCTTGCTCTTGCTCAACATTCATTCCACCTGACTGCATTGTAAACTCATGTGTTGCTGTCATTGGTGGAGGTTGAGAAGCTTGAGTATGCGCCTGAGAAGTCTTTTAAACCTTTTTAGCCCTCTTAGCCTTTCGAGGAGGTTGAGATGATTGACTTTGTGGAGCCTGTGAAGATTGTGAAATCACATCTGGTTGCTTATTCAGTTTCTAAAAATAGACAAACAGAAATATATTAAACCCAATATAGGATCTTGAAGAAGCACATAAATAAAAACATACACTTAACTTACTTGAGGACACCTTCTTGAATTGTGACCCCATTCCTTGCAAAATCCATATTTCAATGATGTTCCTTTCCTCTTCAAACTTGTACCTTCTGGATTTGATTATGGAATATCATTATTTTTCCTCCTAACAACTTTAGGTCTGCCTACAGGAGTATGTTTAACTGGTGGCAAAGGTGGCTCAATCCTTGTGACGAACGAGACTTTTGTAATAAAATTAAATATTTATTGAATTGAGTAAATATTTTTATTGATTTATTTATTGAATTAAATAAATATTTGATGGATATGTGGTAGAGTAATTTAATTAAATGTGTTACATTGATTAAATTAATGTGGAATAATTTTATAGTTCAAAGTGCAAATTTCATTGAGATAATTAAATTAAATGAGTTATTAAATAATTTTAATGTTGTCCTAATTAATTAGGAATTTATTGATTCGTTATAAATAATAAATAAAAATATAAATTATGTGTTATATTTAATAAATGAGAATTTTAATTATGTGATGATTTGATTTAATAAGTAATTTTGTCTTTTATTTAATTGAGTTTAAATAATTTTATTTGATTAATTAAAGTGTGACAAATAAACTATATAATAAACAAGTTAATTAAAATAAACTAAAAGAAGTTTATAAAAGCTAAAACCAAACATGGGTTTAAGAACATGGGATCAGTTAAGGCCATGATGCGCTTAATTGATACCCATGTTGTGCCAGTTATCAGTATGCGCAATATATCTGTCTTTTTTTTACTTACGTACTTTATTTCCTAAGACCTAATCTTGAGAAAACAGAGAGAAAAAGAGTGTTTTGAGAGAATTGAGTTTGGGGAAGAAGATTTGAAGAATCATAGGAAGGCTTCTTATCATCTAAACAAGAATCAAAGGGTGAGAATTCAATTTACAATCCTTGTTTTTATGTTCTTGAGTTTCCAATGAAAATATATTTTTAGTTTTCTGTAATTGAACTTTCATGAGTAATTGTTGAAAAGTTGTTTATAAATTGTTAGTATGCATGAATAATCTAATATGTGATGTTTATAAACAATTTTTGGGTGAATTAATCCGTGAAATTTGGTTAAAAAGGGAGTTTTGAGTTTATAGTAACATATATATGATTTTGAAGTCAAAATCTGAGTTTTGGTTGATGATTTGCTAGGACAATGAATGTTTATGTTGTTAAATAGATATAATTTGTTATATGTGGGTTGAAAACGATTTTTGGTATGAATTGATTCATGAAACCATGTTTTACAAAAGAAGTTTGAGTTTTGTTATAAAAGTACAAAAGGCTGATTTTAGAACCAAAATTTGTGTTCAATCCATGTTGTAATCTGTAAATTGACGATTGATTGTGCTAATATGTTTAAATACGAAAACAATGCATGTTATACGAACTGATTTGATCAAGAAATGAATCTGTGGTGAGATGATTCGCTAGGGAGGTCTAAAATGAAGTTTTTTGTAAGAACATGAATTTAAAGGGGTTAAATATGATGAATATTGTTTTTTTGTTGTTTAAAATCGATGTATGCATGCTTGGTAACAATTATGTGAAGTCTATATCTTCTGGGTTTGTTAAATTTATTAATTTCATGTATAATTCACGAATTTTGGTCTGATGAATAGTGCAGTCGCGAACTGCAGAAACTAAACCTGGGTGACCCCGCCCGGGCGGGCGTTACTAGACCAATTTTCCCCACCCCGGCAGGCACCCCGCCCCGGCGGGCATTCCTTTAACATAAAGCTTCGCCCCGATGGGGGTATCAGAGTTGGACAGTTCAATTTTCGTCGTGTACAGTCCATTACATGCTAGTTTAACCTAGTCTAATGAGCATGATAATGTGTTGAACATGTAATAAGATGTTATCTCAGATTGTTAACATACATGTGATGAAATTGATAGTAACTTGATAAGTTTTATAAGGGCTAATATATGTCCATGAGAAGATGTAATGATGTTCAAACTTAAGACGTGAGACTTCAGTCTTGTATATGAGATTGATGGTAATGGGCAGAACTTAAACTAAGTTAACAAGTTGTATTAAAAGAGGGAACTAAACTTATAAGGTTAGTATGAATGTAACTAATGAATGTTGTGAATGCATATGATATGTGTATAGGACTTATGGTGAACGTGAGTAGTAATCGTTAGCTTATGCACGAGGCAAGTTTCTGAACCCTACTTTTATGTTAAGCAAGTTTCCAAACCCAAATTTTACATTGAGCAAAATTCTTATTCTATATCATGTTATGATTGATCAAGTTCTCTGATTCTAAATTCCATTGAGCAAGTTATTAAGCTTTATTATCATTAAACAAACTTTGTATTCATGTTTCAAATTGATCAGAACTTACTCACTCAAGTTCATGGTTCCTAATGGAATGTTCTAACTCTTTTAAAATATTATTCTTGTTATACAATGTTCATTCAATTGTATAGAGTTGAGATTCAATCTTTGATTTGAATATTGATTTTATTATTGCATTAAACCTTGAATAAATAGTGAATCCCTATTGATTCAACTAATCCTTAGTTGATGATTATTGAACTCTAAATTACCCTTGAGATCAATCCAAACCAAATTTCCTTTGGTGCGGACTCTAATGTCAAAGCTGAGTTGAACAACCCTACTACAGGGGATTATTTTACGCGTTAGCATTAAGATGTTGTGCACATACATGGTGTGACGCCCCCAAAATAGGTATACACAATCCATTCTGAGTCGCCAAATATATGGTACAAAATTCAAATACAAACTTTATTAATACAATACGACAAACGTAAGCTGAGAGTTTTAACACGAATATCGTCTCGTAGACAATATTTAAACCCAAATGGAGTCCTCATTACAATTATTATCACACTATTTTATAAAAAAAGTGAGGACTACTATAGCCACCATCTCGGACCATCACTCCGTTTTCCGACTAGTCCCAACTATATTCTCATTTCCTGAAGAGAACAATGAAAGCAAAGTGTAATACCCACAAAATAAAAAGAAGTAAATTATATTTAAAATTATATTTTAATTGGGCTTTTTCTTATATTTGGGTCAAATTATATTTAATTTGTGTGGACAATAATAAGTAAGGGATTCCATTAATTTGGGGCTTTAAAACTAATTGGGTCTAATTTATATTTGTGTAATATTAAAATTCTATTAAAGTTAGGAGTCACAATAAGATATATAAATAAACAAGTAAAACCAAACTACTTTATACTGAAAAGAGAAAAGAAAGGGGAGCAGTGGCGGCATAAAAAAAACGAAGAAGGAAATTCATCAACCTTCAAATTTTGCACTATCCAATTAGTAAGTTATTATTTTTTTTCCAAAGCTATTAGATCTATTGTGTTGGAAGTTCACTGATTCATAAGAAAGTTTAAATATATATTTTATATGTATAGTACTTTTGCAAAGATTACCGAAATTGGTTAATGTGGTTGTAGGAAGTGGGTATATATATATATATATATATATATATATATATATATATATATGTGTGTGTGTGTGTGTGTGTGTGTGTGTGTGTGTGTGTGTGTGTGTGTGTGTGTGTGTGTAGATATATTATTTTTGTTTATTAGAATATAATATGGTAAAGGAGGGGGTATATATATCAACAGAAGTTGAGTTCACACATTATAAGGACTCGGAAATTTAACAAAATTTTATAAGTTAATTATTGATAGATTTAATATTATATAACTCTTTAAATTTGTAAATTATTTGATTATTTATTTATTTATTATTTAGTTCGAACGGAAGGAGTTTAACGAATAATTTTGAATATAAATTTTGGGTATTTCGTTGCTCAATTCAAGTACGGATTCCGTACTCCACTACTTTGATTATTGTAACGTTGTATTTGTTTTTATATCTCGTTACTCGTTTCATTTTCTTATAATTCTATTGGCACTCTTAAATATAAATTTGATCTTTGATATCTTGGCTTTACTCAGTAATTTGAACTCCTTTCTTTCTTTTGAAATTTGTACATATTCTATAATTTTTCAGCATTACTTCCGTGAGACTTAATTAGTTAGCTTGGTTCCTCGTTTTGATTTTCGTTATTATTTCACATAATTGCTTCTTGTAAAATAAATATATTAGTTTCATTTTGGAGTTGATACATATGACTCGTATTTGTACTCTTTGAATTAGGTTATCATGTTTAGTACTATTTTTTTTTTTTTTAAAATTGTAGAGTTGTACATGTTGTTACCTTCTTTTTAAAATCTTGTGACTATAATTTGATTTGGTTCAACATGTACATATAGGACCCTTTTGTTGGTATTATGTCGCATGTGTTGTGACATGATATTTTTGTTAGAATATACCGTAAGGTATACCTGAGCTATAACCACTTGTGGGGGTACCACATGCATGTCGTCTTGGCACGAGAGGCATGACATTCTTCGTGGCGGTGTGATTAGTCCACGGCGTCTCCGTTTGGGGTCCGGAGGAAATGGGCCATTTGGTGTTTTGTTGTAGGAGGCGTATGGGTTAACCCTAGTTTTCTGTTCTGCGGATTGGTGATGTTGTGCCAAACACACCTATCCGATTTGCATACATTTGGATTCGCGGTCCAATGTGTGAGTGCCTGTGTGGCATTATTTTGACTTGCCTGTGTGACATCATTTGATTTGCTTGTGTGACATTATTTTGACTTGCCTGAGTGGCAAGGTATATTTCCGAGCTCAATCGGTATGAAATAACTTCAGCCATTTGTTTCAGCCTATTATTTTATTGTATTAGTTTTGTTGGTTTTTGTTCAGTTCAATTCATTGAGTTAGTTATTTCAGTTCGTTATTTCTTTATTCTTCTATTGGCTTCGTCAATTCTGTTGATTCAGATATATTCCATTCAGATCTTCGGAGATTATATTTTTGTCAGTATTTACATTTGAGGCTTTGTTCAGTATTCTGTCTCAGTTGTTTTCGTATATCAGTGGTATATCTTTTGTATATCTATATCCGTACTGGGCACTTAGCTCATGCTGTGTTTTTTTCTTCCAGCAGGTTGCAGGGGTGATTCAGGGCTAGTGTGATGAGAGAGTTGCCTTTGACCATCTAGGTTGATTCGAATTTTAAGTTTTGATTATTTTGACTCTGTTTGGAGAATTATATTTAGTACTTTATTAATGGATCGCCACTATTAATATTTTGAAGTTATTAGTGCTCTGTTTACTAATTTTGAGGTCTGTTGTACTTTGCACGTGACCTTCCTTTCCTTTTTGGGAAGGGGGTGTTATAGATATGGTATCAGAGCTTAGGTTCTTTCTTGTAGAAAACCTATTTAGGTTTGGCCTGTGAGTTGTGGGTAAACCATTGGGTAGACATAGGAGTTTGATTCGATTTTGTCCTTTGTTTGGTTGGTCTCTATCTTGACTAACTATCAATTTCTTTTCGATTTGTAGTTGATTTGAGGAAAGTGAAATAATTTATTGAGGTGATTGAGTAATGATATTAGTTAAGAATTGTGATTTAATCATTGAGGTGAAAAAAAAGTTATACTTTGTACAAATAAGAAATGATCTTATATGAGATACGATTATGATGCGAATATTTGTATCGACGAGAATTTAATTTTGGAAAATTTATTTGTTAGAGTTGTTTTTTTTTTGTGTGAATTATTATGATTTTGGAATTGAGGATTTGATTTGAGTTAGGTTTTGATTTATGTTAAGCTTGTGGATAATTTGCGGTATGTGTATCGGTGGGATAATATGATAAAGTGAAAGCTATTAAATACAAAGGATCTCTTATAATTTTGAGTTGTTGTAAAGATTCGAGGTAATTAGATTAATCTTTTGGAGTAAATGAATTTTGCGATTATTTCCTAGTAGAATATTGGAGTTATCTTATATGAAATTTTGAGTGATAGTCTGAGGAGATCTTGGAATTTGTTGGGTTAAGGTTTGCACTAAGAGAATGATTGATTTATTGAATGATTAGATATATAATAAGTAATGAATCCACTATATTTTAAGAGATTTTGAAAGCTATAGTTTGCTTATTCAGATAGTAGGATATATGATTTGGAGTTTGGTATGGTGATGAAGAGATCTTAGTAGTAGTATATTTTTGGTGTAATATTATTTGAGAACTAATTTGATTTGAGGTTATGATATTTTGAAGCTTTTGAGGACTTAGGGAGAGACGTTAGTAATATAGCTTGCATAGTTGTTTTGTTTATTTGATGTCCTTGAAGTTTTGTATGAATTTATGTAAAATAAATAAATATAAATATAAATAATTTGTTAAATCTTTGTCATGTGTGGAACATAAATGTTTTACGAATTAAAAATAATTTTAAATATTTTGGGTAATCAAATCGTATTTAGATGAAGATTTTTTTTTTGTGATTTCGAATTTTGTTCCGAAGGGTACGTTTACAATAATTAAACTCAAAGATATTAGCGATGGCCCGACCAACGGTGGATCATGTGATCTAATTTGATGCAACACGAAGAACCTTCCCAAGGCTTGACACGGTAGCTGACGAATTTTTTACAAGTACATTGATAATTACGTGGACCGATGACTTATCCGCGTTGATTGTTACAAATGGCGGCGCTACGTCTTAACTAACATTTATGAATAATTATGTAATTTAAATAAAAATATTTTTCTTTGTAAGTTATTTGAATTCCGAGGACGGAATTATTTTTAAGGGGTAAAAAATGTAATAACCCATATTTTTTTTAATAATTAACTATTAATTGATTTTATTTTATACAATTGTATTTAAATTGGAAAAGGTAAGTGACTTTTTTTTTTCTTTTCTTCCTTGTTTTGTTTGGAAAGTTAAATTGTCTTGGTAGATAATTAAATAATGGATTAAATTAAGAATGAGGAGTCCATTAGAGTTTTGGTAGCTCCTATATTGAGTTATATTTATATTTAAAGAGTGAAGTTGTAACCTTAATCCTATTCTAATTTGATTAGTTAAATTTTCGAGTAGAATACTTATACGCGCTGAAGTCCATTAGAAAAATTATAATTAATTCATCTGATGTTGGAATTGAGTGAATCCAAATCAGGTTCCTTCAGTTTTTCGTCCTCTACAATTTTGAAGAAGTAAGCAACTTGAGATAATTTTAGATTGTCAAGAGCAGGTTATGAGGAGGAAGACAATCCCATTTGTTAAAATTTTGTGGAAAAAAAATCATTTGGAGCGCGGAGCTACTTGGGAGATTGAGGAGTCTAGCTATTCGAGCGGAGTATCCGCTCCTCTTTGAAAATTAAATACATTCTATTCTTTTGAATTTCGAGGACGAAATTCTTTTTAAGGGGGAGGTAATGTAATACCCGCAAAATAAAAAGAAGTAAATTACATTTAAAATTATATTTTAATTGAGCTTTTCTTATATTTGGGTCAAATTATATTTAATTTGTGTGGACAATAATAAGTAAGGGATTCCATTAATTTGGGGCTTTAAAACTAATTGGGTCTAATTTATATTTGTGTAATATTAAAATTCTATTAAAATTAGGAGTCACAATAAGATATATAAATAAACAAGTAAAACCTAACTACTTTATACTGAAAAGAGAAAAGAAGGGGGAGCAGTGGCGGCATAAAAAAAACGAAGAAGAAAATTCATCAACATTCAAATTTTGCAATATCCAATTAGTAAGTTATTATTATTCTTTTTCAAAGCTATTAGATCTATTGTGTTGGAAGTTCACTGATTCAGAAGAAAGTTTAAATATATATTTTATATGCATAGTACTTTTGCAAAGTGATTACCGAAATTGGTTAATGTGGTTGTAGGAAGTGGGTATATATATATATAATGAACATGTCAGTTGGCCTATATATATATATATATATATATATGTGTGTGTGTGTGTGTGTGTGTGTGTGTGTGTGTGTGTGTGTAGATATATTATTTTTGTTTATTAGAATATAATATGGTAAAGGAGGGGGTATATATATCAACAGAAGTTGAGTTCACACATTATATGGACTCGAAAATTTAACAAAATTTTATAAGTTAATTATTGTTAGATTTAATATTATATAACTCTTTAAATTTGTAAATTATTTGATTATTTATTTATTTATTGTTTAGTTCGGACGGAAGGAGTTTAACGAATAATTTCGAATATAAATTTTGGGTATTTCGTTGCTCAATTCAGGTACGGATTCCGTACTCCACTACTTTGATTATTGTAACGTTGTATTTATTTTTATATCTCATTACTCGTTTCATTTTCTTATAATTCTATTGGCACTCTTAAATATAAATTTGATCTTTGATATCTTGGCTTTACTCAGTAAGTTGAACTCCTTTCTTTCTTTTGAAATTTGTACATATTCTATAATTTTTACTTCCGTGAGACTTAATTAGTTCGCTTGGTTCCTCGTTTTGATTTTCGTTATTATTTCACATAATTGCTTCTTGTGAAATAAATATATTAGTTTCATTTTAGAGTTGATACATATGACTCGTATTTGTACTCTTTGAATTAGGTTATCATGTTTAGTACTATTTATTTTTTTTTGAAAATTGTAGAGTTGTACATGTTGTTACCTTCTTTTTAAAATCTTGTGACTATAATTTGATTTGGTTCAACATGTACATATAGGACCCTTTTGTTGGTATTATGTCGCATGTGTTGTGACATGGTATTTTTGTTAGAATATACCGTAAGGTATACCTGAGCTATAACCACTTGTGGGGGTACCACATGCATGTCGTCTTGGCACGAGAGGCATGACATTCTTCGTGGCAGTGTGATTAGTCCACGGCGTCTCCGTTTGGGGTCCGGAGGAAATGGGCCATTTGGTGTTTTGTTGTAGGAGGCGTATGGGTTAACCCTAGTTTTCTGTTCTGCGGATTGGTGATGTTGTGCCAAACACACCTATCCGATTTATATACATTTGGATTCGCGGTCCAATGTGTGAGTGCCTGTGTGGCATTATTTTGACTTGCCTGTGTGACATCATTTGATTTGCCTGTGTGACATTATTTTGACTTGCCTGAGTGGCAAGGTATATTTCTGAGCTCAATCGGTATGAAATAACTTCAGCCATTTGTTTTAGCCTATTATTTTATTGTATTAGTTTTGTTGGTTTTTGTTCAGTTCAATTCATTGAGTTAGTTACTTCAGTTCATTATTTCTTTATTCTTCTATTGGTTTCGTCAATTCTGTTGATTCAGATATATTCCATTCAGATCTTCAGAGATTATATTTTCGTCAGTATTTATATTTGAGGCTTTGTTTAGTGTTTTGTCTCAGTTGTTTTCGTATATCAGTGGTATATCTTTTGTATATCTATATCCGTACTGGGCAATTAGCTCATGCTGTATTTTTTTCTTCCAGCAGGTTGCAGGAGTGATTCAGGGCTAGTGTGATGAGAGAGTTACCTTTGACCATCTAGGTTGATTCGAATTTTAAGTTTTGATTATTTTGACCCTGTTTGGAGAATTGTATTTAGTACTTTATTAATGGATCGCCACTATTAATATTTTGAAGTTATTAGTGCTCTGTTTACTAATTTTTAGGTTTGTTGTACTTTGCACGTGACCTTCCTTTTCTTTTCAGGAAGGGGGTGTTACACAAAGGGTGAACTCAACTAGCCCAGTAAAGAATATTATGACTAAGATAATGCAAAATAAATTATCGTTAGCCTTCAACAGTGTAAAACTGATTGAATATAATAGACAACAAGTTTAACTGCAGCGGAACAAACAATCCATTAAAAGAGTCAAGTAGAGCATAATATCAACTATCTTTTATAATTTAGAAGTTCATCATCAATATTTTATCGCTGTAACACAGCTCAATAAATAATCTACATCATCGAATTATCTATGCACTACGGGCAAAGGATATTCGTTAGTATCACATCCATGAATTATCCATTTACTACGGGCTAAGGATATTCATTATTATCACATCCACGAATTATCCATGTACTACGGGCCAATGATATTCGTTAGTATCACCAGTGGTCATGATCATGCCAACAACTGTCCATCAATGCACTATGGGCCAATGAGGACTTTTACCACATCATTTGTAACATTACATGTCATGATTATATCGATACATAATTCCTGATCATAATCACACCAATCAACATTCCATCTATGCACTACGGGCCAAAGATGACTTTCATAACAATATAAGCATGAGGATGATGACAATATAAGCATCAAACAAACGAAATCAAGGATAAATATTAAAGATTTTTAATTTATCCAGAGTTTAAAAATACCCAAATTGTCAACATGATAACTGCTTTGTGGAGTAAAATTTAAGAATAATATTTATGTATCAAAAATAATTTGGACAGAAAAGAAATCAATTTTTGTCGTGAATAGTGCCCCGGGTGAATAATACCCGAGTGAATAGTACTCCGTGAATTGTAATTTGTGAATAGTATCCTGTGAATAGTACCGTATGTATGAATAGTATTGTATGTATGAATAGTACCCATGAATAGTACTCCGACATGAAAAGAATAAAATTTAACAAGAATGTCCAGAAAAATATTTTAGTGAAACTGTAAGACCCCAACTTTTATGAATAAAGATTAATTTTCTCTAAATACCATTTTGAATATTATGGTGTGGATTTGTTATAATGTTATAGTTGTGGGTAATATTTATAAATTTTGTAAAGTAAGCAAGTTGTCATAAAATATTCGTTTGGTTGGAAAATATTCGTACGACGGCACAATCATTAGTGAACCCCACAACAGAATTACTGTCGGAGTTAGAAAACGACAGAAATAACTTTTTATAAAAATAATGGCAAAAGTTTTACCGTTAACTATTAAAATATCCGGTGATAAAAGTACAGTAATACGCGTGGTTGCATAGTAGCACACGATATTGTACAATATCTTTGATTATTGATGCTTAGTTTAGAATTGAAAATCACACCAGAATCAGAGAATTCTTCTTCTATAATATTGAGCGTATTTCTTTAGAGTTTAAGGAAGTTTTAAGTGTAAAAAACCGTACAAGTTTTCTTCAAGAATATCCTCGCTATACCAGTCAGAAGTACTTTCTTTTTAAGATAAGAGATATTATTTTTGTTTAATATTCGTAAGAAATAATATTTTCTTCCATACTCTGTAGTATATTAGTATTATTATTTCGTTTCAGATTCTGAATTCTACACTCATTTTGTTAAGTATTGCTTCTATACTCATTGAAATTAGTAGAATATCGTTAAAATTTACGCTTCATCTAGTATCGTTTCACAAGAATAGTTTTCTGAACATTCTTGTTAAATTTTGATCTTTTCATGCCGGGATACTATTCACGGGGTACTATTCAAGAAGTACTATTCATGGGTACTATTCACTCAGGTACTATTCACCCGGGATACTATTCATGACAGAAATTGATTTTTTTTCTGTCCAAATTATTTTTGATACAATATTATTCTTGAATTTTACTCCACAAAACAGTTATCATGTTGACAATTTGGACATTTTTAAACTCTGAATAAATTTAAAGTATTTAATATTTATCCTTGATTTCGTTTAATTGAATTCTTATATCATTGTCATCATCCTCATGCTTATATTGTGATGAAAGTCATCTTTGGCCCGTAGTGCATAGATGGACTGTTGATTAGTATGATTATGACTATGTATCGGTATAATCATAACCTGTAATGTTACAACTGATGTGGTAAAAGTCCTCATTGGCCCGTAGTGCATTGATGAACAGTTGTTGGCATGATCACGACCACTGATGATACTAACGAATATCCTTGGCCCGTAGTGCATGGATAATTCGTGGATGTGATAATAATGAATATCCTTGGCCCGTAATGCATGGATAATTCATGGATGTGATACTAACGAATATCCTTAGCCCGTAGTGCATGGATAATTTAATGATGTGGATTATTTATTGAGTTGTGTTACAACGATAAAATATTGAAGATGAACTTTTAAATCATAGAAGATAGTATATATTATGCTCTACTTGACTCTTCTAATGGATTGCTTGTTCCGTTGCAGTTAGACTTGTTGTCTATTATATTCTATCAATTTTACAGTGTTGAAGGCTAACGATAATTTATTCTGCATTATCTTAGTCATAATATTCTTTACTGGGCTAGTTGAGCTCACCCTTTTGCTTTCATTGTTCTCTTCAGGAAATAAAAATATAGCTGAGACTAGTCGGGGAATGGAGTGACGGTCCGAGATGGTGGCTATAGTAGTCCTCACTATTCTATGAAATAGTGTGATAATAAATGTAATGAGGACTTCATTTAAGTTTAGATATTGTCAACGAGACAATATTCGTGTTAAAACTCTCAGCAACGTTTTGTCGTATTGTATAAATTAAGTTTGTTTTTGATTTCTGTACCATATATTTGGCGACTCAGAATGGGTTATGTATACCTATTTTGGGGGTGTCACAGAACCGATACTAGATGAAGCACAAATTTGAAGGATATTATACTAATTTCAAGGAGTATAGAAGCAATACTTATCAAAATAAGTGTAGATGTTGAACGAAAAATAATATTCTTACGAATATTGAACGAAGATAATATTTGTGACGCCCCCAAAATGGTATACATCACCCATTCTAAGTTGCTAAATACATGGTACAGAACAACTACAACTTTATTAATACAATTGTCGTGCAAAATACGACAACACATAAACTGTGAGTTTAAAAAAATAAATATTGTCTTCTAGACAATATCCACACTCAAATAAGTTCTCATTACAATTATTGATACACTATTTACAAAATAGTGAGGACTACTATAACAACTGCCTTGGAACATCACTCCACACCCCGACTACTTCCCGCTATATTCTCGCTTCCTGAGAAGAAAAATGGAACAAAAAAGAAAAGGGGTGAGCTCAACTAGTTCAGTAAAGAATATTATGACTAAGATAATATAGAACAAATTATCGTTAGTCCTCAACAGGGAAAAATTTGATAGAATATAATAGACAATAAGTTTTAGATCAACAACTGCAGCGGAAACAACAATCCATTAGAAGAGTTAAATAGAGAATGAATTCTACTATATCTTCTAATATTTAAAAGTCCATCATTAATATTTTATCCCTGTAATATCAATCAATATACATCTTGAATCAAATATTCATCTTTGCACTACAGGCCAAAGATATTCATCAGTTGGTCATGTTCATCTAAATACTTGTACATCTTAGCACTACGGCCAAAGATATTCATCAGGAAATCATTCATCTTTGCACTAACTACAGGCCAAAGATATTCAGTAATATCATCATTTAGGACTGAAGATGATGAAAAATATTTTAAAGAAAACGAATCCAGTGAGATAAAAGAATAAGGATTAAGGATTCGTATTTTAGTTCATCCATGTTCAAAAATACTCCATAATAAACCATTGTGGAGAAAAATTTAAGAATGAGGATTAAAACACGGATACAATCAAGGCTAGTAACCATAATAAACAACTTGGACAATAAAAGAAAATTTTAATTTTTTTGTGAATGGTGTCGTATACGTGAATAGTGCCGTTTACGTGAATAGTAACCATGACACAAAAAGACAAGAATTTTATAAGAAAAATCTTACCAATATTCCTGTATAATGATATTAAAAGAAATAACATCATTTACGAAAAATATAACATCCCTTACCTCAAAAGAACAGTACTTTTGACTGGAATACCGAATATAGTGCTGAAGGAAACTTACACCGTATAACAACACTCAAAGTATCAAAATACTTACAAAAATACGCTTGATAATATAGAGAGAGAAAACTTCAGTTTCTGGTGTGATTTTCAATTCTAACCTAAGCACCCTATTTATAAGAAAATGCTTAGAACACCAAAGCAGAAAATTTAATAAAATATTAATATAATTAAAAAAATTTCACTCCCACCTTAGAGAAACTAATTTCAGCATGTTTACAATACCTGTGGGGCCCACCCAATTGCAAAAACTATTTTTATTAAAAATTATTTAAAACTTCAAAAATTAATTATTCCGGAACTTTAATAATTCATAATAAATATCCATTTTATCAGAAAAATTCAAATCTTATGTCTATTTCATAGAAAATTCAATTCTCTACAACTTTGTAAGTTTAAGTTTTTCCAAATTCTAAACAGAAATTGACTGAAATCCACATACGGACGATTTTACAGGCTATAATTAAATTTCAGTTAAAAATTGGGCCCACCGACATATTTAACATGTTTTTATCATTTATTACAATAAAAATACTGTTCCTCCTCATTTATTCATATATCACACATTCATCGTAAAAATATCTCCATTATTATATTATTGTAATATAATAATATATTTAAATGAATTATTTTATCAGAAAATATAAAATATCAATTTTCAACAATTGTCACTTTTTTAAAAATTCCTCCATTTATATCCACATAAATAAATATTTTCCTTTTTCATATAAATCAATAATTAATTATTCATAAATAATATTACAGAATCACAATAATGACATCCAGGTTGTTCCCAGGAAAGAGGGGGCCTTCCGGTAAGGATTTTTCCTTACTGGCGCACAATTAAACAACCTCTCCTAGATAGAACTTCCTTAGACATTGCCAATAATGCTATCTAATAATATTATTCAATTAATATGAATTATTGATCTGATAATGAGAAATACTGTGTAATGATAATTATTGAAACAACAATAATATAAAATATTAAACAGTAAAAACTGTAGCAATTATTGAGTAGTGCCTTCTTACGTAAGAATCAATAATTGATACAATACCGTGTGCTTCTGTGCCACACTGCGTATTACCGTATTTTAACCATCGGGTATTCCAACAGTGTTAACGGTAACAACTACGCCGTTATTTATAAAAACTCATACTTGTCATTTTCTTCATCCAATCGCTTTTCGTTATGGGCCCCACACAAGGCTGCGTCGTCGTACGAATATTCCCTGACAGCAATAATATTTCACGACCAAACGAATATTCCCCGACAATAATGAATATTTTATAACCATTTACTTATTTAAAATATTTGCGCATTTTATCCATAACTAACCACATTAATCAAATCAACCCTTACTATTTCAAAATAATTAATAGAGGAAATTTAATTTCATTTATAAAAAGTTAGGGTCTTACAACCTCCCCTCCTTATGAAATTTCATCCTCAAAATTGACGTACGTACCTGGTATTTCGAAAAGGTGAGGATACCTCGCTTTCATTTCCGTTTCTAACTCTCAGGTCATTTTCCCAATAGCATGGTTCCTCCACAAAACTTTAACTTATGGTATGACCTTTGTGCGTAGGACATGCTCCTTCCTATCCAAGATCTTGACAGGTACCTCCTCGTACGTTAAGTCTTCGGCTATCTCGTCTGGTTCTAACTCAATAATGTGGTTCGGGTCTTTCACATATTTACGAAGCACAAATATGTGAAAAACATTATGAACACGAGACATGCTTGGAGGTAACGCGATTCTATAGGCCACATTTCCTACTCAGTCAAGAATCTGAAATGGACCAATAAATCGTTAATTGAGCTTTCCTCTATTCCCAAATCTTGTAACTCCCTTCCATGGAGCAACTCGCAACAATACATGATCCCCAATACTAAATTCCACGTCCTTTCGATGAAGATCTGCATAACTCTTTTGTCGATCCTGCGCCGTTTGTATACATTGTCGGATCATTTAGATCTTTTCTGTAGTCATACGTACCAACTCTGGTTCCATCAATGTTGCTTCACCCACCTCATCCAACATACTGGAGAGCGACACTTTTGTCCATATAATACTTTGAATGGAGCCACTCCTATACTTGCCTGATAACTGTTGTTGTAGGAGAATTCCACCAATGGTAAATACTTATCCCAACTCCCTTTGAAGTCTAAAACATAGAGTCTTAATAGATCTTCAAGAGTTTGAATAGTCCTCTCTGATTGTCCGTCCGTTTGAGGATAGTATGCCGAACTGAATCGTAAATCCATGCTCATAGCTTTCAGCAAGCTAACCCAAAATCGTGAAATGAATCTTGGGTCACGATCCGAAACTATGGATACTGGCATACCATGCAATCTCACAATCTCACAATCTCATTTACGTACATACGAGCAAGACGTTCAAGGGAATAAGTCTCCTGCATCGGCAAGAAATGAGCATACTTAGTTAATCTATCAACAATAACCCAAATCGCATATATGCCTTGGGAAACCTTGGGAAGACCTGTAACGAAATCTATGGTAATGTGTTCCCACTTCTATTTCGAAATCTCTAGTGGTTGCAATGGACCCTTTGGCACTTGATGCTTCGCCTTTACACGTTGACAAGTTAAACCCCTCTAGATAAACTTCGCGATCTCTCTCTTCATATTGCTCCACCAAAATGTATGTCGAAGATCATGATACATTTTGGTACTTCCAGGATGGATTGCAAATGGTGTGTTGTGTGCCTCCATCGTGATTTTGTACCCCAAATCAGAGTCGTTAGGAACACAAAGTCTGGAGTGGACTCGAAGTATTCCTTCTTCATCGATTCTTGCTTCCGGAATATCACCTTCTTGCACTTTCTTCTTCATACACATCAGCTCCGGGTCTATGGCTTGAGCAATTTTAATTTTATCGATTAAAGTTGATTCTATGCGTATACTTGACATCATCGCATGGGTCCCCAGAGTCTTGAATTCTATCTTCATCTTTTGTAAATAACACAAAATGGGCCTTTGTGTTGACAATATCGCACTCGTTCCCGCATATGATCTTCTACTCAATGTGTTAGCTACCACGTTCGCTTTTTCAGGATGGTATTGAATGGTATAGTCATAATCTTTCAACAGCTCAAGTCAACGTCGTTGCCGTATGTTGAGTTCTTTTTGGGTGAAGAAATATTTGAGACTTTTATGATCTGAAAATATCTCCACTTTCTCTCCATATAGATAGTGCCTCCAAATTTTTAACGCGAAAATGACTGCTGCCAACTCTAGATCATGAGTAGGGTAATTTCTCTCATATTCTTTGAGTTATCGCGAAGCATAGGTTATGACTTTCCCATGTTGCATGAGAACACATCCTAACCCTTTGCCTGAAGCATCGCTGTAGATAACAAATCCATTCGAACCAGATGGTATTGTCAGAACAGGTGCCGAAATGAGTCTCCTCTTAAAGAATTCAACTTCACGTTCTATAGGTAGATCGAGAAGTTCTTTAGGAAATACGTTAGGAAATTCACTAACAACAGAAATATTATTCAAATCTGACGTGTTTTTGTTCAAGTTCATGACATGGGCTAAGAAAGCTTGACATCCATTTTTTAATAAATGAATGGCTTTATAGTTTGATATAACAGGGATTGACTTTAGTGGTTTGGTTGCTTGAATTCGCATAACAGGTTGGTTAGGAATATGAAAACTAACAACCTTACGAAAATAATCAATTTTGGTATGATGAGTAGTTAACCAATCAACCCCTAAAATCACATCAAAAGCAAGTATCTTTAAAAAGATAAGATCAACAGGTAATGTGATGGTGCCAACTTGGATCAAACAATATTTATAAACAGTGGATGTAATGAAAGTTTCTTGTAACGGAGTCTCTACAGATAAGTCAAAGTCTAATTTCTCCGGAGTTAAGTTTAAACGTTGAGCACAAGCATGAGAGATAAATGAATGGGTAGAACCGGTCTAGTAAGGTATAAAATTTGTAAGAGTTTATGATTAGTTTACCCGTGATCACCTCGTTTGGGTTCCTCGTATTTTGGCCAGTCACGACAAACGCTCTTCCAGGAACCGCTGACTTTGATTTGTCTGGGACAGCCTTTGGAGTCACAATCCCCGCTGGACTTGGTTTCACTACAGTACAATCTCAAGCGATATGTCCTTCCTTTTCACAATTATAACATGCCTTGAACTGTTGTGGACAGTTTGGGCTGATGTGTCCCTCTTTTCCACATTTATAGCATACGATCGGTGGTCGTTCTCCTCCCTTCGAAAAAGTTGATACTGGTGCTGACGTCTTCACATTGTCATTGTTGAATCTCCTCTTTTTGAAATTTTCACTTGACTCGCCTCTCCTATTATCATGGCTACGATTATCACCAGAGTGGTTACCGCTTTTGTCTGTATTTTTTTCTCCCCGTTGGTTATCATTGCTCCGATGACTGCTGTCACCGGTATGACCCTGGTTGTGGTCCCTCGGTTGAACATACTCATTATCTCGTTCTAATAATTGAGCCCTGTTGACAACATCTGAATATAGAGAAAATTTATGAGAAATGAGATATTAACGTATGTCGGGTTTCAGACCTCTCAGAAACATCCGCGTCAGACGTTCCTCATTTTCTACCAAATGAGGTGCAAACCTGGATAACTCCGCGAACTTCGCCTCGTATTGGGACACCGTCATGTTATTTTGTTCCAGTCTAATAAACTCTACCTCCTTCATATGACGAATACTTTTAGGAAAGTACTTGTCATTGAACAGTTTCTGAAATGTTTCCCAAGACATGTTGAGTGCAGCTGACTGGGTACGCTTCACAGATTTCCACCAGTAATCTGCCTCACCACGAAACATAAAGGTGGCAAATTGAACCTTCTGTTCCTTAGTGCATCCCAAGACATCGAATATCATGATAATTTGTTTGACCCACGTTTTCGCCTTAATCAGATTCGGCTTTCCCCAGAATTCTGGTGGTCCCAACTCTTTGAATTGCTTGGCTATGACAAACCGCGCGTTGCTATCATTTCCACCTGTATTTTGTACATGAGTCTCCCTCGTCTAATTTTTCATGAACTGTAAAAAGTTTCTAAACATCCCATCATTCATAGTCTGATCAGTGGTGTTGTTTACAGGAGGAACATTGTCGTCCCGTTGTACGTTTTCCTAATTGGTGATTAAAGGTGTCTCCACGGTCTCACTTACTCCATTGTTAACATTCTCAGTTGCCATTCTCAAATACTGCCATAAAACAAGGGTTAATTAAAGAAATTAACATATCACATAATATCCATATATTCTGACCAATCAACAAATAAGCTTAGGTAGGACACACTAGCGAAGGATTTACTCGTGTCTCCCCTTCTAGTTCTATTCCCCGATCTCCGCCAGAGACAATATCCCTAAGCTCTGATACCAACTGTGACGCCCCCAAAATGGTATACATCACCCATTCTGAGTAGCCAAATACATGGTACAGAACAACTACAACTTTATTAATACAATTGTCGTGCAAAATACGACAACACATAAACTGTGAGTTTAAACAAATAAATATTGTCTTCTAGATAATATCCACGCTTAAATAAGTCCTCATTATAATTATTGATACACTATTTACAAAATAGTGAGGACTACTATAACAACTTTCTTGGAACATCACTCCACACCCCGACTACTTCCCGCTATATTCTCGCTTCCTGAGAAGAAAAATAGAACAAAAAGGAAAAGGAGTGAGCTCAACTAGCCTAGTAAAGAATATTATGACTAAGATAATATAGAACAAATTATCGTTAGTCCTCAATAGGGAAAAATCTGATAGAATATAATAGACAATAAGTTTTAGATCAACAATTGCAGCAGAAACAATAATCCATTAGAAGAGTTAAATAGAGAATGAATTCTACTATCTTCTAAGATTTAAAAGTCCATCATCAATATTTTATCCCTGTAACATCAATCAATATACATCTTGAATTAAATATTCATCTTTGCACTACAGGCCAAAGATATTCATCAGTTGGTCATGTTCATCTAAACACCTGTACATCTTAGCACTACGGCCAAAGATATTCATCAGGAAATCATTCATCTTTGCACTACAGGCCAAATATATTCAGTAATATCATCATTTAGGACTGAGGATGATGAAAAATATTTTAAAGAAAATGAATCCAGTGAGATAAAAGAATAAAGATTAAAGATTCATATTTTAGTTCATCCATGTTCAAAAATACTCCATAATAAACCATTATGGAGCAAAATTTAAGAATGAGGATCAAATCATAGATATAATCAAGGCTAGTAACCATAATAAACAACTTGGACAATAAAAGAAAATTTTAATTTTTCTGTGAATTGTGTCATATACGTGAATAGTGTTGTATACGTGAATAGTGCCGTATACATGAATAGTAACCCCGACACAAAAAGACAAGAATTTCACAAGAAAAATCTTACCAATATTCCGGTATAATGATATTAAAAGAAATAACATCATTTACGAAAAAAATAACATCACTTACCTCAAAAGGACAATACTTCTGACTGGAATAACGGATATAGTGCTGAAGAAAACTTATACCGTATAGCAACACTCAAAGTATCAAAATACTCACAAAAATACGCTCGATAATATATAGAGAAAACTTCAGATTCTGGTGTGATTTTCAATTCTAACCTAAGCACCCTATTTATAGGAAAATACTTAGAACACCAAAGCAGAAAATTTAATAAAATATTAATATAATTAAAAATTTTCACGAGCACCTTAAACAAATTGATTTCAGCATGTTTACAACACTTATGGGGCCCACCCAATTGCAAAAAACATTTTTATTTAAAAAAATATTTAAAACTTTAAAAATTAATTATTCCAGAACTTCAATAATTCATAGTAAATAGTCATTTTATCAGAAAAATTTAAATCTTATGTCCATTCCATAGAAAATTCAATTCTCTACAACTTTGTAAGTTTAAGTTTTTCCTAATTCCAAACAGAAATTGACTGAAATCCACACACGGACGATTTTACAGGCTATAATCAAATTTTAGTCAAAAATTGGGCCCATCGACATGTTTAACATGTTTTTATCATTTATTGTAACAAAAATACTCTTCCTCCTCATTTATTCATATATCACACATTCATCATAAAAATATCTCCATTATTATATTATTGTAATATAATAATATATTTAAATGAATTATTTTATCAGAAAATATAAAATATTAATTTTTAATAATTGTCACTTTTTTAAAAATTCCTCCATTTATATCCACATAAATAAATATTTTTTTTCATATAAATCAATAATTAATTATTCACAAATAATATTACAGAATCACAATAATGACAACCAGGTCGTTCCCAGGAAAGAGGGGGCCTTCTGGTAAGAATTTCTCCTTACTGGCGCGCAATTAAATAACCTCTCCTAGACATAACTTCCTTAGACATTGCCAATAATGCTATCTAATAATATAATTCAATTAATATGAATTATTGATCTGATAATGAGAATTACTGTGTAATGACAATTATTAAAACAACAATAATATAAAATATTGAACAGTAAAAACTGTAGCAATTATTGAGTAATGCCTTCTTACATAAGAATCAATAATTAGTACAATACAGTGTGCTACTGTGCCATACCGCGTATTACTGTGTTTTAACCATCGGGTATTCCAACAGTGTTAACGGTAACAACTACGCCGTTATTTATAAAAACTCATACTTGGCGTTTTCTTCATCCAATCGCTTTCCGTTATGGGCCTCACACAAGGCTGCGCCGTCGTACAAATATTTACCGACATCAAGAATATTCCACGACCAAACGAATATTTTCCGATAACAATGAATATTTTATAACCACTTGCTTATTTAAAATATTTGCGCATTTTATCCATAACTAACCACATTAATCAAATCAATCCTTACTATTTCAAAATAATAAATAGAGGAAATTCAATTTTATTTATAAAAAGTTGGGGTCTTACAATATTCTTTACGAATATTGAACGAAAATAATATTCATTACGAATATTGAACGAAAATAATATTCCTTACGAATATTGAACGAAAATAAGATTCCTTACGAATACGAAAAATAATATTGTAAGCGAATATGAAATAAATAATACCCCTTACCTTAAAAGGAGAGTATTTCGACTGGTATAGTGGAAATATTCTAGAAGAAAACTTGCATTATTTTCTACACTCAAAGCTTCCTTAAACTCTAAAGAAATACACTCAATATTATAGAAGAAGAATTATCTGATTTTGGTGTGATTTTCATTTCTAAACTGAGCATCCTATTTATAGGAGAATGGCATGATACTATTTGGATTAGAAAATTATGGACCAACAGTAGGAATCACGGGGGCGAATTCACGGGCAAAAACTAAAAGAAAATTTTGATTTTACTATGCAGCACTATGCACACACTATGTAGTACTATGCAACGCTATGCAATACTATGAAAACACTATGCAATAAAATATAATATATTCAATTTTATATAAAAAACAAAACTTATATATATATATATATATATATATATATATATATTGAGATAACTTTCTATCGATAATTTTGAAAAAAAAGATAAGTGGGGGTCCATGTAATAAGCCAAATTTATAACAAATACTTCATAAAAAACTCCTCTATTTATCTCAATTCATTTGGCTTCACTAAACACATTTTTAATAATATTTATTCATCATTAATATTATAACTCATAATATTAACAACCAGACCATTCCCAGGAAAGATGAGACTTTCCGATAAGGACTTCTCCTTATTGGCGTGCAATTAGGTGACCAAACCCCTTTTCTTGACAGAACTTTCTAGACATTGTTAATAATGCAAATAATAATATGAATAACTTTGTCATCTCAATTATTGATTTAATAATATAAAATATTATGCAGATGATACTGTGATAATAATTGAATCAATAATATGAGATACTATGCATCATTACTGTTGCAATAATTGAATAAAACTGAGTGACTTCTCACGTAAGCATCAATAATCAAAGATATTGTACAATACCGTGTGATACTATGCAACCACATGTATTACTGTACTTTTTATCACCGGGTATTTTAATAGTTAAAAGTAAAGCTTTTGTCGTTATTTTTATAAAAATTATTTCTGTCAATTTCTAACTCCGATAGTAATTCCGTTGTGGGGTCCACCAATGATTGTGCCGTCGTACGAATATTTCCTGATAAAACGAATATTCCCCGAGCAAACGAATATTTTATGAAAACTTGCTTACTTCGCAAAATTTGTAAATATTACCCATAACTATAACATTATATCAAATTCACACCTTAATTTTTAAAATGATATTTAGAGAAAATTAATCTTTATTAATAAAAGCTGGGGTCTTACAACCTCCCCTTCTTATGAAATTTTATCCTCGAAATTGGTGTACGTATCTGGTATGCCGAATAGGTGAGGATACCTTGATTTTATTTCAGATTCTAACTCTTGAGATATAACCTTTGAGCATAAAATATGTTCTTTCTTATCCAAGATTTTAACAGGTATCTCTTCATACGTTAAATCTTCCATTATCTCGTCTAGTTCTAATTTAATATTGTGGTTAGGGTCTTCCACATTACGTAACATAGATATGTGAAAAATATTATGAACACGAGAAATACTTGGCGGTAAGGCGAGACTATAGGCCACAATTCTTACTCGATCAAGGATTTTAAATGGACCAATAAATCGAGGGTTAAGATTTCCTCTCTTCATCGACTTTTACTTCTGGAATAACGTCTTCTTGCACCTTATTCATATTCATCAGCTCCGGGTTTGTAGCTTGAGCAACTAACTTTATCTATTAAAATCGATTTTACTCGTATATTTGACATCATCACGTGGGTCCCTAGAGTCTTTAACTCTATCTCCATCATTTGTAAGTCATACAAAATGGGTCTTTGTGTTAACAACGTCGCACTCGTAATCGCATACGATCTTTTACTCAACGTGTCAGCTACCAAGTTTTCTTTTCTAGGATGGTATTGAATGGTATGATCATAATCTTTCAACAGCTCGAGCTAACGTCTTTGGCACATGTTATGTTCGTTTTGGGTGAAAAAAATATTTGAGAGTTTTGTATCGGGTTCAATGTCAATACAAAATTCAATTTTACGCTCTGAGGGTAGGCCAATAAGTTTTTCGTGAAATACGTCAAGAAATTTATTAAAAATAGAAATATCATTCAGATCTGACGTATTTTTATTTAAATCCGTAGCATGAGCTAAGAAAGCTTGACATCCATTTTTTAATAAATGAATGACTTTATGACTTGGTATGACAGTGATTGACTTTAGTAATTTGGTTGCTTGAATTCGCATAATAGGTTGGTTAGGAATATGTAAGTTAATAACCTTACGAAAATAATCAATTTTAGCATGATGAGTAGTTAACCAGTCGATTCCTAAATCACATCAAAGGCAAGTATTTTCAAAGAGATAAGATCGACAGGTAATGTGAGGGTGCCGATTTGAATCAAACAAGATTTATAAATAGTGGATGTAATGAAGGTTTCTCCCAACGGAGTTTTTACCGATAAGTTAAAGTCTAATTTCTCTGGAGTCAAATTTAAATGTTGAGCGCATATAGGTGAAATAAAAGAATGGATAAAACCGGTATCAAATAAAGTAAAGACTTTGCAAGAGTTTATAATTAGCTTACCAGTGATAACTTCGTTTGGGTTCCTCGTCACGAAAAATGCTCTCCCTTAAACTACCAACTTTGACTTGTCTAGGACAGCCTTTGGTGCCACCGTCCCAGCTGGACTTGAGTTTGCTGCATGACAAAATCGAGCTAAAAGACCTTCCTTTCCATAATTGAAACACACTTTGGGTTGCGGTGTAAGACCCCGAATTTTATGAAATGAAAGTATTCAATTTTCTTATAATTATTATTTTATTTCATAAATGGTTAAATTGATAAAAGGTTAAAGTTAAGGGTGATATGTGAAATTTTTTGCAAAGTATGCAAGTTGTTATAAAATATTCGTTTGGTCGGGGAATATTCTTTTGTCGGAGAATATTCGTACGATGGCACAATCATTAGTGGACCCCACAACGAAAGTATTATCGTAGTTAGAAAACGACAGAATTATCATTTTATAAAAATAACGGCGAAAGTGTTGTCGTTAAAACTGTTGAACTACCCGGTAGTAAAAGTACAGTAATACGTGTGGTTGCATAGTAACACACGGTATTGATTATTGATGCTTACGTAAGAAGTCACTTAGTTATACTCAATTATTGCTACAGTAATTGCTGCATCATATCTCTCATATTATTGATTCAATTATTGCCACAGTATCATCTACATAATATGTTATATTATTAAATCAATAATTGAGATGACAAAGTTATTCATATTATTATTTGCAATATTGACAATGTCGAGAAGTTCTGTCAAGGAGAGGTTAGATAATCTAATTGCGCGCCAATAGGAAAAAATCCTTATCGAAAAGCCCCCTCTTTCCTAGGAACGACCTGGTTGTTAAATATTATGAATTATAATATTAATGATGAATAAGTTCGTGTTGATTAAAGATGAAATTGATAGTTATATTGTGTGGAAATTATTAGTGTTAGTGGAAATCGACATTTATTTCGATAATAATTGATGTCTGGAGGTTATATTGACCAATCGGGTAATTAATCGGATAAATGAACAATTAATTGCTATTATTTCATATGCTTATAACTATGTGTTTACATGTGTGTACTATTGATTCACATTCTTGTACTATTAAGGGAGTTGGTGCAAGATTGATAATACTTGCATGACTAATTTAAAAATAGAGGTATAGATGGAGGTACTATACTATAATTAGTTTTTCCACATGCTTATACTATTGAGTCACATGAATGAACTATTAATTTACATGATTTACTATTAGGGGAGGTGGTGCAAGTTTGATAATACTTGCAGGACTAAATTAAAAATGAAGAAAAAGAGGAAGGTATTATATTATAATATTTCGAGCCCCAAAATGTGCAATTATTGAAACTATATTTTTCTATAAATAGAAGCTCATTCTTTCTTCATTTCTCACCAATTCACTAAAGCTATAGAGCAATTATTATAGAGAGAAATTATAGAGAGAAAGAAGAAGAAAAGTTGTAAAGCCCCCAAATCTGGGTACTTGAAACCCAAACTCGGTACTTCACGATACCATTTTTATGAGCGGAATAATACTAATAATAATAACAATAATATAAAGACCAACTTAATTTACATTATTATCAGAGTCTAGTTCCCAAGTATGTAACCTTTAATACATTCCTTACAACCCATAATAGATAATATATATCATTGTCTTAATAATAATATCAAACTATTACATAACTACCACAATTTTATTTGGTTAGCTTTCCTTTTTTTTTTGTTTCTGCATGAGCTTTCTGGTTCTTCACACTTGGCTGAAAAACATTTAAATTAAGCAAGGATGAGCATTTGAGTGCCCAGCAAGTAATAACATATATATATATATATATATATATATATATATATATATATATATATATATAAACTAAAAGAATTTAAATATTTTCTTTATACTACCCTTCTACAACAGATCAATAGTTGTGAAGTATCTATACCGATAATAATAACATAACAACCCTCTTTCAAATTTTTAAAACAACGTAATGACTATAACTAGGGTTAAGGTGACATACTATGAACAGTATTTTTATTTTCAAAAAGGTTAAACAGAAATTCATCTGCAAATCGTTATAACTTACGGGCACCGGGGTGATCAACCTGTTGTACCCTGCATTGATCAATACTACATGCAAGAACGAGGGTACCGTTCACTCTGTCCGCCTTGGGCGCATAAAAATTTTTCTGTGTAGAGATGTTCATACTTGTCTGGGTTCCAAATCAAAAGTTTTATCTTGTTCAACAAAAATCTATAATTCAATATATATATATATATATATATATATATATATATATATATATATATATATATACGGGTAATTAACAAAGGTGTATCAACATGTGATTAAATACAATGATTATCTAAGTGGGGACACTTGTATAACCATTTATAAAAATTAACGAACAAAATATATATCTGAATTACCATATACTAACATGTTGATAAGCAATGAGCGTATATAATATAGGATTAATAATCTGTATAATAATAATATAATTTAGAAACATTCTTACTCATGTTCATTGCATAAAGAAAATGCAAATGTAAGATACTTGCCTGATACGCTGCTTACAGTTCGTAACTTAGTTCTATCTTTTATATCACGACCTATTAATCAGATCATTCGTTCGATTAGAACAATATATCTCAACACATAATACTGCTTATTGCAGTCAGCACATTACCTAATCACATTGTCACATAAGTTTAACAACCATTGAATCACAAATAAACACATATCTAATCAAATTATCTAAGTCCAGATCAATTTCTGAAATGTGTCGGTGTACCGAAACTTTATTGGATAATTATCGAGTCTAAGACTCTATTCTGTAATTCAATATCAGTCATATTATTTTTAAATGACTTAATATAATTTTAAAATATTTATTATAATTTATCATGAATTTTCAAACATCGGAATCATTTTTAAATGATTTAAATATCAAATAATTTTATTATCATTAATATTTAATTACTATTAAACTATTAATGAAACCATTGCCAAAAATATTAAGTTATTTAAAATAACTCAAAATATTTTTAAAACATTTATATTACCCTTAAATGATTTTTAAAACCATTAAAATCATTTTTAAATAATTACCATTAATATTTAAATATTAATGTACTATTTATCCAAATATTAAAAGTCATTAATTATAACTAAAAATATTTTTAATTCAATTATATTCTTTTTAAATGATTTTTAAATTAATAAAATTATTTTTAAACTATTTATTTAATATAATTATTAAAAGAATTTAATATCATTTAATAATAAGTTAATAATCATTAATATTAATTATTAATGAAATTATCCTTTAAATATTAAAAGTGATGTTTTATAACTTAAAATATCTTTAAATACTTTATTTTCTTTAAAATGATTTTTATAATATTAAAATCATTTTTAAACTAAATTATTTAATCTAATTATTATATAACTTTAATATCATTAATAGTAAATAATTAATGACATTTGTATTAAAATATTAAAAATTATATTTTATAACTTAAAATATTTTTAAATATATTATTATCATTTAAAATGATTTTTAATATAATAAACTGATTTTTAATTAATTTATTTAATGCATTTAATAAATAAATTAATTATAAATAATATTTAAATTAATAATAATTATTATGAAAAATATTTCAAATTATTAAAAGTTAATTTTTATAACTTAAAATAATTTTTAAAATAATTTTTGTATTTTTCGAAAATTAAATACTATTTTAAAATAATTTTCAAAAATTAATTTAATTAATTTTAATAAAAATGTTGCTAAAAGCTGCCTATAGCGACAGAACCGTCGCTATAGATGTTCTTCGTGTTCTTGGCTAAACCCAGAACATTCATGCCAGCTTCGAGATGCCTCGTTTGACCGAAAATAAAATCGAACCTGTGATGTTTCTGGACATGTTGTTGATCAGATCATGTAGTACTAATGTAGGACTACATGACCCAGCAACAAACATGATCATAACATGCATAACCAAAGAGATCTGAGCCTTCAAAGGGACTGTCAGACATGTTCTTCATTTTTGGGTTACCCAGAAATGAAGAACAGTTCGACTGTCCACTTTTGGGCTTCTACAACTTGTAATACATGTAATGTTTGTGTGATATAAATGGTGCAGTATGTAGCCAACATGTAGGAAAAGAGATCTATCACATAACATCAACAAAATCACAATACACTCGTCAGATCCGGACCGGTCAAACCTTGTCAAAGATCACGCTCTTAAGTTTTCTTGGTTACCCAGAAAACCAAGTTCGTGATCTTCTGGTCTGGTTTGACCTTCCACTGATTTCGATCATTTTTAGGCTATACCAAAGTACAACAATACCTATCAATCTAGGCCTGATCATATTTAGGCTTAATCTCGTACTCCATATACCATAGTACAAATCTATTATCACAATAACAACAAAACAACATCTAGCAGCGAGATCAAGGCTCAACAACAACTTGTCAGACGCTGAAAATCCATTTCTGGGTTGCCCAGAAATGGTCTGGTCATGGTCGGTCAACGACCTTTGACCAACAATACCTATCAATCTAGGCCTGATCTGGACCTCTTATGAATTTCAAAACACAGATCTCATGACACACTACAAGATTAAACATTAAAACAACAAAATCACATATCATACCAAGATCTATGGCCACTGACATTCATTGTCAGACGACTGTTGAACCTTTTTTCAGATTTTGTAAAATGTCAAATCCGAGCCTCTAGATGTTATGGATCTAACATCTAGCAACCCATATCATCATTATACACTATATCTAACATGTTTTAACAATAAAAACTAACATCTAACAACATATTATTGGACAGATTTTCAAGTTAGGGTTTTTACCTTCTATGAAAAATCTTTGATTCTATGCTACTGATGTTGTTATGAAATTCGTGGGCCTTGATTTTTTGACTTTAAAACTTACAATTTTCGTGGGTTTGGGTTGAGAGAAAAGGTTTGAGTGTTTGGTACAAAAATGGCTAACAAATATAATCTTTTCTCTCTCAATCTATATATAGAAGTCTTGGATGCATGAATGGTTGCTCAAAATGGCTGATGGCTGTCAATTATAATCACATGGGGCTGTTGGGTTTGGTCACCAACTTCCTCTAATTGTCAAAACCTATACTAGCTTTAATAATACAAGACGGGCAAAAAGGTCATTTGGTAAATCATTTAAATGGCAAAATTATAACTTATCAAACCCTTAGGGTTTAACCCTTAGGGTTTAGCACAAATAAATTGTAGGATTTCCAATTTAGGGTTTGCACAAAAATAAAATTAAATAAATTTTAGTTTCTAAAATTTTAAAATTAGGGTTTCCTAATTATGATTAATTTTCTAATTACACTATACATGAACATTAGTGTTTTAGTGTCCACTAATTAGCATTTAGCTTACAATTAACAAATTAGGGTTACCAAATTAGCAAATTAGGATTACTAATTTAAGAATTAGGGTTTCTAGTTAATTAGGGTTTTCAAAATTTATTAGGGTTTTCCTAATTAACAATTATAATTCTAACAATTGTAAATTAATCACCTTATCACGATTACAACCAATCTCGAACTCTAATTTGAGTTTCAAATTAGGGTTTTGCATTTTAAAATTAGGGTTAATAACTTAGGGTTTTCTAAAAATTATTTAGGATTTCTAAATTTTTTAATTAGGGTTTACCTAATTAATCAAATCATTATATAATACACATCATAAATCATATACACAGTTATATAACAGTCTTAAGCTCACATTTGATTTTCAAATTAGGGTTTCCCATAGTAAAATTAGGATTTTACCAATTAATATTAGGGTTTTGAAATTGTACACCATAATTGACCAACCATTATTAATACGTACATACAGTACATATTTATAGTACTGAAAAATCAAAATATAATTAATATTATATTATTATTCTCATTCCTTGATAAAAATCCAAAATTAGGGTTTGGATTCCATATCTGATTTATTCTTCCATATTTAACCTTAATAATTAAGGTAAAATAATTAACTTAATAATCTGTACTAAAATTCATATAATAAAATAATTATTATAATTATTCTAAAAATTAATCCATATATTATTTAAATAATACATAACTATATTTTCATGGTAAATAATTAATAAAAACCTTTCTACCATAAAAATAATTATTATAAGAATATACTTTATAATAATCAATAATTCTAAAATAAAATTATTTGTGAATATTCATGTAATAAATATATTTTTATTTATCACTTAAATACATATACACAATATCTTGTACAAATCTTCATCCTTAAAAAAATTTATACGCAAAATTTCTTATTTATTTATATAGAAAACATCGGGTTGTTACAATCACCCTCCCTTATAAAGATTCCGTCCCCGGAATCACCGTTTTAAAATTTATACATACAAGGGTACATGGCACACACAATCATTGCAAGTAGATATCGATCATAATTTGATCGAACTGATATTTAACTATTCACATCAAGCTTATTTTTCTGATTAAACGAAAATTTGATTTCTAAAAGAACTCAAATTCCTCCCTCAATTTTTTTTTATAAAATAATTTACTATATATACGAAAATCATGTTTATAATAAAATAAAAGTTATACGAATAATACCTGGAGTTCCATTACCAGCTGCTGCCGTATCCTGGACAGTCATGTTGTAGACCTTTGCTGTTAATTTTGTTAGCTTGTCTGACGACGTAGGTCCCGTGGTTGCTAAAGTCCCACTACCAGTGTCCGTATTCATATTACCTGTTTTCGCCCTCCTCTTCGGACAATCCTTCACCTTGTGGTCAGTCGACCCGCATAGAAAACACCCATTGTTCATTCTTGGATTAGGACAGTTGGGAGAGATATGGCCCTCCTGCCCGCACTTACAGCATACAAATTTTTCCTTCAGACATTCTCCAGAGTGGTTCTTTTCACAATTTCCACACTGCACAGCTTGCTTCTTAACTCCTTCCTGTTTGATCTGAACATTCCCAAAGTTATTCACCTTCCTCTTTCTATCTCCACTCCTGCTCCCACTATTAATTTCTACCTTCCCAGCTCCTTCAGTCTTACCCTTATTCTTCCTCTCCTTGTTGAAGAGGCTCATGGTCTCACTTCCCTCCTCAGCTATAATCGCTTTCTCCATGAGTGCTGCAAATATAGGAATCTGCAACACTGCCACCTTGTTGTAGAGCCAGGGTTTTAATCCCAGCTCAAACTTTCTCGCTTTTCTAGCCTTCGTATCGACTTGATGCGGGGCAAACCTAGCTAACTCATTGAATTTGGCGGCGTATTCTGACACCGTCATATTCTCCTGCTTCAATTCTAAAAATTTCACCTCCATCCTAGCCTACATACTAGGTGAAAAATAGTTTTCGAAAAATAAAGTTTTAAACCTATCCCATGTAACTACACCTTCTCCTGCCCTCGCCTGATTCGCTTCCCACCAAAAATTTGCCTCACCCTTCATCATGTAGGTGGCAAAAGCGGTCTTTTGCCCTTCAGCTACCCTAGCTATCATGAATGCTTTTTCAATCTATTTGACCCAAGTTTGGGCTTCAACAGGGTCAGTTGTACCTTTGAATTCTGGCGGTCCTACAGCCTTAAAATCTTTGAAGTTTGCTAAACGGTTGTCTGGCTGGTTCCCTGCAGCTGGTATTCATTGTTGCATAGACTGAGCTATCATGTTCGTGAAATTTTGCATCGGGTCTGCTTGTTGTTGTCCCTCAACGTTGTTGACAGATTCTTCTGCCCTTTGATTTTGAGTTCGACGTCTTGGCGGCATTATCTGATTAAATAAAACCATAAATTTAACTTACATTCTAAACCTTATTGCATAAGTTTAATATACTAAACTTGTTTCATTACTCAAACTTAGATTCATATTCATTTAACGAATATTTTACATAGCATAGCACATAATGCTTTAAACATCAGCTATCCCTTTGTGACTACAAAAGTCGGGATTTACAACTTGATCATTACAAAAGTTTTAGAATATAACCTTACACAGACATACTAAGCACGCATATTACATTAAACACACCTATATCACAGAACCTATACTACCTATTCGCTACGCCTTTTCTATTGGACAACTTTTCGCCTGATGACCTTCTATCCCACAGATAAAACATGCACCTGGTTTGTAGTCGGGACAATACAGAGTAGTATGTCCTTCATAACCGCAAAGGTAACAAATTCTTTTCCCTTTCTTCTTATCAGGTTTTCCTAAGTCATGATCTTCTATCTTTCTTTTTCCCTTATTGCTCGGAGCTGCACACGATGTGTTGCTTGTGGCTCCCATCTGATTAATTTGGATTTTAAGCTTATCTTGTTCTTCCATTGTTTCTATTAATGCTTGACGCAACTGACTATTCAACCGCTTTTCTATTTCTCACAGCCTTTCCAGAGAAGAAACCTTGTTCCTCAGATCCTGCACTTTCGTTGATGCTTGATCAGCTTCAACTTTAGTGTCCGAATTACTATCTATCAGCTCCACCATTTTTGGATCTGGTACTACGTTTTCCACGATAACCACCTCATCCGAGTTGGTTTCATTGTGAGCCTCTATTTCAACTATTGGCTTCGAAATGAGCTCGGGTGTATGGATTCGATCATTCTTCATGCTATAAGCATATAACAAGCCTTTTCCACTAGACATCTACACACATAAATTATGCTGATTAGCATATAATATATACACACAGCAAATAAGAGTTTTATATAAGTTATCTTTTATTTTGTTTGACGATAAATTTATTCAATTCATCTCCTTTTTAAACTCTATATGAGTTATTTATATTTTCAACGTTTTCCTCTGTTCTAAGGTTATAGCCTAAGGTCTAGTCCACCTAAGGTTTTTAACCCTAAAGCTCTGATACCAACCTGTAAAGCCCCCAAATTCGGGTACTTGAAACCCAAACTCGGTGCTTCACGATACCATTTTTATGAGCGGAATTATACTAATAATAATAACAATAATATAAAGATCAACTTAATTTACATGATTATCAGAGTCTAGCTCCCAAGTACGTAACCTTTAATACATTCCTTACAACCCATAATAGATAATATATATCATTGTCTTAATAATAATATCAAACTATTACATAACTACCACAAATCTTATTTGGTTAGCTTTTCTTTTCCTTTGTTTCTGCATGAGCTTCCTGGCTCTTCACACTTGGCTGAAAAATATTTAAATTAAGCAAGGATGAGCATTTTAGTGTCCAGCAAGTAATAATAATTATATATATATATATATATATATATATATATATATATATATATATATATATATATATAAACTGAAAGAATTTAAATATTTTCTTTATACTACCCTTCTACAACATATCAATAGTTGGGAAGTATCTATACCGATAATAATAACATAACAACCCTCTTTCAAATTTTTAAAACTACGTAATGACTAAAACTAGGGTTAAGGTGACATACTATGACCATTATTTTTATTTTTGAAAAGGTTAAACAGAAATTCATCTGTAAACAGTCATAACTTACGGGCACGGGGGTGATAAACCCGTTGTACCCTGCATTGATCAATACTACATGCAAGAATGAGGGTATCGTTCACTTTGACCGCCTTGGGCACATAAAAGTTTTTCCGTGTAGGGATGTTCATACTTGTCAGGGTTCTAAATCAAAGGTTTTACCTTGTTCAACAAAAATCTATAATTCTATATATATATATATATATATATATATATATATATATATATATATATATATATACGGGTAATTGACAAAGGTGTATCAACATGTGATTAAATACAATGATTATCTAAGTGGGGACACTTGTATAACCATTTTTAGAAATTAACAAACAGAATATATATCTGAATTACCATATACTAACATGTTGATAAGCAATGATCGTATATAATATAGGGTTAATAATCTGTACAATAATAATATAATTTAGAAGCATTCTTACTCATGTCCATTGCATAAAGAAAATACAAAGGTAAGATATTTGCCTGATACGCTGCTTACAGTTCGTAACTTAGTTCTATCTTTTATATCACGACCTATTAGATCATTCGTTCGATTAGAACAATATATCTCAACACATAATATTGCTTATTACAGTCAGCACATTACCTAATCACAATGTCACATAAGTTTAACAACCATTGAATCACAAATAAACACATATCTAATCAAATTATCTAAGTCCAGATCAATTTTTGAAATGTGTCGGAGTACCGACAGTTTTATTGGGTAATTATCGAGTCTAAGACTCTATTCTGTAACTCAATATCAGTCATATTATTTTTAAATGACTTAATATAATTTTAAAATATTTATTATAATTTATCATGAATTTTTAAACATCGAAATCATTTTTAAATGATTTAAATATCAAACAATTCTATTATCATTAATATTTAATTATAATTAAACTATTAATGAAGCCATTACCAAAAATATTAAGTTATTTAAAATAACTCAAAATATTTTTAAAACATTTATATTACCCTTAAATGATTTTTAAAACCATTAAAATCATTTTTAAATAATTACCATTAATATTTAAATATTAATATACTATTTATCAAAATATTAAAAGTCATTAATTATAACTTAAAATATTTTTAATTCATTTATATTCTTTTTAAATAATTTTTAAATTAATAAAATTATTTTTAAACTATTTATTTAATATATTTATTAAAAAAATTTAATATCATTTAATAATAAGTTAATAATCATTAATATTAATTATTAATGAAATTATCCTTTAAATATTAAAAGTTATGTTTTATAACTTAAAATATCTTTAAACACTTTATTTTCATTTAAAATAATTTTTATAATATTAAAATCATTTTAAAACTAAATTATTTAATCTAATTATTAAATAACTTTAATATCATTAATAGTAAATAATTAATGACATTTGTATTAAAATATTAAAAGTTATATTTTATAACTTAAAATATTTTTAAATATCTTATTATCATTTAAAATGATTTTTAATATAATAAAATCATTTTTAATTAATTTATTTATTTAATGCATTTAATAAATAAATTAATTATCAATAATATTTAAATAAATAATAATATTTATGAAAAATATTTTAAATTATTAAAAGTTAATTTTTATAACTTAAAATAATTTTTAAAATAATTTTTGTATTTTTGGGAAATTAAATACTATTTTTAAATAATTTTCAAAAATTAATTTAATTAATTTTAATAAAAGTGTGGCTAAAGGCTGCCTATAGCGACAGAACCGTCGCTATAGATGTTCTTCGTGTTCTTGGCTAAACCCAGAACAGTCATGCCAGCTTCGAGATGCCTCGTTTGACCGAAAATAAAATCGAACCTGTGATGTTTCTGGACATGTTGTTGATCAAATCATGTAGTACTAATGTAGGACTACATGACCCAGCAACAAACATGATCATAACATGCATAACCAAAGAGATCTGAGCCTTCAAAGGGACTGTCAGACATGTTCTTCATTTTTGGGTTACCCAGAAATGAAGAACAGTTCGACTGTCCACTTTTGGGCTTCTACAACTTGTAATACATGTAATGTTTGTGTGATATAAATGGTGCAGTATGTAGCCAACATGTAGGAAAAGAGATCTATCACATAACATCAACAAAATCACAATACACTCGTCAGATCCGGACCAGTCAAACCTTGTCAAAGATCACGCTCTTAAGTTTTCTTGGTTACCCAGAAAACCAAGTTCATGATCTTCTGGTCTGGTTTGACCTTCCACTGATTTCGACCATATTGGTATTTAGGCTATACCAAAGCTTAATCTCGTACTCCATATACCATAGTACAAATCTATTACCACAACAACAACAAAACAACATCCAGCAGCGAGATCAAGGCTCAACAACAACTTGTCGGACACTGAAAATCCATTTCTGGGTTGCCCAGAAATGGTCTGGTCATGGTCGGTCAACGACCTTTGACCAACAATACCTATCAATCTAGGCCTGATCTGGACCTCCTATGAATTTCAGAACACTGATCTCATGACACACTACAAGATCAAACATTAAAACAACAAAATCACATATCATATTGAGATCTATGGCCACTGACATTCATTGTCAGACGATTGTTGAACCTTTTCCAGATTTTATAAAATGTCAAATCCGAGCCTCTAGATGTTATGGATCTAACATCTAGCAACCCAGATCATCATTATACACTATGTCTAACATGTTTTAACAATAAAAACTAACATCTAACAACAGATTGTTGGACAGATTTTCAAGTTAGGGTTTATACCTTCTATGAAAAATCTTTGATTCTTATGCTACTGATGTTGTTATGAAATTCGTGGGCCTTGATTTTGTGACTTTAAAACTTACAATTTTCGTTGTTTTGGGTTGAGAGAAAAGGTTAGAGTGTTTGGTACAAAAATGGCTAACAAATGCAATCTTTTCTCTCTCAATCTATATATAGAAGTCTTGGATGCATGAATGGTTGCTCAAAATGGCTGATGGTTGTCAATTATAATCACATGGGGCTGTTGGGTTTGGTCACCAACTTCTCCTAATTGTCAAAACCTATACTAGCTTTAATAATACAAGAGGGGCAAAAAGGTCATTTGGTAAATCATTTTTGTGGCAAAATTGTAACTTGTCAAACCCGTTTAGTATAAATCAATTATAGGATTTCCAATTTAGGGTTTGCACAAAAATAAAATTAAATAAATTTTAGTTTATAAAATTTTGAAATTAGGGTTTTCTAATTATGATTAATTTTCTAATTACACTATACATGAACATTAGTGTTTTAGTGTCCACTAATTTGCATTTAGCTTACAATTAACAAATTAGGGTTACCAAATTAGCAAATTAGGATTACTAATTTAAGAATTAGGGTTTCTAGTTAATTAGGATTTTCAAAATTTATTAGGATTTTCCTAATTAACAATTATAATTCTAACACTTGTAAATTAATCACCTTATCACGATTACAACCAATCTCGAACTCTAATTTGAGTTTCAAATTAGGGTTTAGCATTTTAAAATTAGGGTTAATAACTTAGGGTTTTCTAAAAATTATTTAGGGTTTCTAAATTTTTTAATTAGGGTTTACCTAATTAATCAAATCATTATATAATACATATCATAAATCATATACACAGTTATATAACAGTCTTAAGCTCGCATTTGATTTTTAAATTAGGGTTTTCCATAGTAAAACTAGGGTTTAACTAATTAATATTAGGGTTTTGAAATTATACACCATAATTGACCAACCATTATCAATACGTACATACAGTACATATTTATAGCACTGAAAAATCAAAATATAATTAATATTATATTATTATTCTCATTCCTTGATAAAAATCCAAAATTAGGGTTTGGATTCCATATCTGATTTATTCTTCTATATTTAACCTTAATAATTAAGGTAAAATAATTAACGTAATAATCTGTACTAAAATTCATATAATAAAAGAATTATTATAATTATTCTAAAAATTAATCCATATATTATTTAAATAATACATAACTATATTTTCATGGAAAATAATTAATAAAAACCTGTCTACCATAAAATTAATCATTCTAAGAATATATTTTATAATAATCAATAATTCTAAAATAAAATTATTTGTGAATATTCATGTAACATATATATATATATATATATATATATATATATATATATATATATATATATATATCACATAAATATATATACACAATATCTTGTACAAATCCTCATCCTTAAAAAAATTTATACGCAAAATTTCTTATTTATTTATATAGAAAATATCGGGTTGTTACAGAAGTCTGCTACCTCACTATTCCAATATCCAGTTTTCTTCTAAGGTAAGGGGTATTATTTCTTTCGTATTCATGAAGAGAGCTTCTGTTATTTCATTCTTTATTATTATGTTGGAATAACCTGTCTATGCGAAGTACCGCATACATGGTGAAATTCTTTTTCATTCTTTATTATTCTGTTGGAATATCCTATCTGTGCGGATTACGCATGACCTGGTTCTATTCTTTATTATTCTGTTAGAATATCCTGTCTGTGCGTATTACGCATGACCTGGTTCCATTATTTATTATTCTGTTGGGAATAACCTGTCTGTGCGGTCTATCGCATGCCTGGTGAATTCTTCTGTTATTCCATTTTTATTATTCTGTTGGGAATAACTTGTCTGTGCAGTCTATCGCATGCCTGGTGAATTCTTTTGTTATTTCATTCTTTATTATTCTGTTGGAAATGATTTGTCTACGTGGATTACCGCATGGCGGATGAAAATCTATTTGTAGTTTTGTATATTCTATTATACTCGTATGAGATATCATTTCTTTTGTACTCGTCATGGAATATCATTTTCTTTGATATTTTTCTTTTACGAGTTACTATTCACGGGTTACTATTCACCCAATTACTATTTACTCTAGTATCATTCACTCGGGTATTCGGGGTACTTTTTGTGTCGGAGTACTATTTACGAGTTACTATTCATAGGTTACTATTCACCCAAATTACTATTCACCCGAATAATATTTACTCGGGTATTTGGGGTACTTTTTATGTCGGGGTACTATTTACAAGGTACTATTCCCAAAGTACTATTTACGGGATACTATTCACGGGGTACTATTTACCCGAAAAATATATTTCTTTTCTGTCCAAATTATTTTTGGTACATGAATATTATTCTTGAATTTTACTCTACAAAGCAGTATCATGTTGACAATTTGGACGTTATTGATTTCTGGATAAATTAAATTATAAATTTTTAAAATTTATCCTTCAACTTGTTTTATTGAATTATTATGTCATTGTCATCATCCTCATGCTTATATTGTGATGAAAGTCATCTTTGGCTTACGTACAGAGATGGACTTGGTATGTTTATGACCAGAGATTATTCGGTATAATCATGACCGTAATATGACGAATGATGTGGTGAAAGTCCTCATTGGTCTGTAGTTCATTGATGGACAGTTGTTGGTATGATTATGACCAGGGATTATTCGGTATAATCATGACCATTGATGATTACATGAATATCCTTGGCCGTGATGCATGGATGATTCAATTTTATTTATTAAGCTGAGTCTCAGCGATAAAGTTGATGAAAAACTTTTTAAGTCATAGAAGATAGTAGATTTTATGCTCTACTTGACACTTCTAATGGATTGTTTATTTTCGCTGCGGTTGTTGATCTAAAACTTGTTGTCTATTGTATTCTATCAGTTGTTATACTATTGAAGGCTAAGGATAATTTATTCTGCATTATCTTAGTCATAATATTTCTTACTGGGCTAGTTGAACTCACCCTTTCTTTCACTGTTTTCTTCAGGAAATGAGAAAGTTGCCGGAACTAGTCGGGGAACGGAGTGACAGTCCAGATGATAGCATTAGTAGTCCTCATTATTCTGTTAAATAGTGTGGCAATAAATGTAATGAGGACTCTATTGAGTGTGGATATTGTCTAGATGACAATATTCTTATTAAAACTCTTAGATTATGTTTTGTCGTACTTTACACGACAGTTGTATAATTAAGTTTGTATTTGATTTATGTACCATGTATCTGGCGACCTAAGATGGGTGATGTATACCTGTTTTGGGGGCGTCACAGTTGGTATCAAAGCTTAGGGATATGATCCCTGGCTGAAATGTGAGATAAGAACTAAGAGGGTTGAGACGGGGAATTCCTTCGCTAGTATAACCTACCTAAGTTTATTTGGTATTTAATTGGTCGGTCAGAGTATAGGGATAATATGTGATATGTTAATTAACCCTTGTTTTGTGGCAGTATTTGAAAATGGCATCCGAAAATGTTGAGATAAGCAATGAAGCACATGAGACCGTTGAGTCAACACAGATTAATACCCAGGATAATGTGCAACAGGAAGATAATAATCCTCAGGTAAACAACAACGATCAAATGATGAACGATGGGACGTTCAGAGGTTTTTTGCAATTCATGCAACATCAGGCAAGAGAGACTCATGTTCAAAATGCAGGTGGAAATACTAGCAACTCTCGGATGGTCTCTGCGAAGCAGTTCAAGGAGCTGGGACCGCCGGAGTTTTTGGGAAAGCCAGAACCATTTAAGGCGAAGACGTGGTTAAAGCAGATCACCAAGATATTTGATGTCTTGGGATTCTCAAAGGAGCAAAAGGTTCCCTTCGCCACCTTTATGTTGCGTGAAGAGGCATATTATTGGTGGGAATATATAAAGCGTACCCAGCCTGACGCACTCAAGATGTCTTGGGAGAAGTTCCAAGAGTTGTTTAACAACAAGTACTTTCCCGAAAGTATTCGTCATATGAAGGAGGTGGAATTCATCAAGTTGGAGAAAAACAATATGACCGTGTTGCAATACGAGGCTAAATTTGCAGAGTTATCCCGGTTTGCATCCCATTTGGTCGATAATGAGGAGCAAATGACGCGAATGTTTCTAAGAGGTTTGAAACCCGATATACGTCAATACCTCATTTCTCACAAACTTTGTTTATATTCAGACGTTGTGAATAGGGCTCAGCTATTGGAGCGCGATAATGAGTCAGTACAGCAAAAAGGCAACGACCAACAACACGATAATAATCGTACCGGTGGCAACGACCATCGGAACAATGATAACCATCGTGGGGAAAATTATCATGCCAAGAATGGTAACCACTTCGGTGGTAATCATGGCCAATATAATAGAAGTGGAAATTTCATGAAGAGAAGGTTCAATAATGATGGAAAGACAACAGCACCAGCACCTGTTAAGGAAGGAGAATGACCGCCGATCGTATGCTTCAAATGCGGAGGGGAGGGACATATCAGTCCAAACTACACGATGCAGTCCAAAGCATGTTACAATTGTGGAAAAGAAGGTCACCTAGCACGATTTTGTCGTGCACCAAAGTCAAGTCCAGCTGGGATGGAGGCATCAAAGGGTGTCCCAGATAAGACAAAATCGGTAGTTCAAGGGAGAGCGTTTGTCGTAACTTCCTAAAAAGCGAGTAACCCGAATGAAGTTAGCACGAGTTAGTTAATTATAAATTCTTGTGAAGTCTATACCTTATTAGATACCGGTTCTACCCATTCTTTTATCTCTCTTGCTTGCGCTCAACGTTTAAATTTGACTCCGGAGAAATTAGACTCTGACTTATCGGTTGAAACTCTATTAGGAGAAACCTTCATTACATGTGCTATCCAAGTCTTGGATGAGAGTCACAGTTTTGAATGATATTTCTATTGTTAATAAATTTCCTGACATATTTTTGAAGACTTCCTAGCCTACCCTAGAGCGTGAAATCGAATTTTGTATTGACCCCAGTACAAAACCCATTTCTAAAACCCTCAAATATTTCTTTACCTAAAACGATCGTATAATGTGCCAAAGACGTTGGCTCGAGCTGTTGAAGATTACGACTATACCATGCAATATCATCGTGGAAGAGCGAACGTGGTAGCTGACGCGTTAAGTAGAAGATCGTATGTGTTTACGAGTGCGATGTTGTAACACAAAAACTCATTTTGTATAACTTACAAATGATGAAGATAGAGTTAAAGACTCTAGGGACCCAAGTGAAGATAACGAATATAGGAGTAGAATCGACTTTAATTGATAAAGTTAAAGCCACTCAAGCTACACACCCGAATCTGATGAATGTGAAAAAGAAGGTTCAAGAGGGCGTTATTCTAGAAGCATGAATCGACGAAAAGAGGAAATATCAACCCTTGATTTTATTGGTCTATTTGAAATCTTCGATCGAGTAGGAACTGTGGCCTATAGATTAGTTTTATCGCCAAGTATGTCGTGTGTTCATAAAGTTTTTTTTACGTACTGATGTTACGACGACCCGAACCACATTATTGAATTAGAACTAGATGAGATAGCAGAAGATTTAACGTATGAGAAGATACGTGTTAAAATCTTGGATAAGAAGGATTATATTCGACACTTAAAGGTTATACCTCAAGAGTTAGAATTTGAAATGAAATCAAGGTATCCTCACCTCTTCGGCATACCAGGTACGTACGTAAATTTTGAGGGCGAGATTTCATAAGGAGGGGAGATTGTAAGACCCCGAATTTTATGAAATGAAAGTATTCAATTTTCTAATAATTATTATTTTATTTCGTAATGGTTAAATTGATAAAAGGTTAAAGTTAAGGGTGATATGTGAAATTTTTTGCAAAGTATGCAAGTTATAAAATATTCGTTTGGTCGGAGAATATTCGTACGACGGCACAATCATTGGTGGACCCCACAACGAAAGTATTGTAGTAGTTAAAAAACGACAGAATTATCATTTTATAAAAATAACGACGAAAGTGTTACCGTTAAAACTGTTGAACTACCCGGTAGTAAAAGTACAGTAATATGTGTGGTTGCATAGTAGCACACGGTATTGATTATTGATGCTTACGTAAAACGTTACTTAGTTATACTCAATTATTGCTACAGTAATTGCTGCATCATATCCCTCACATTATTGATTCAATTATTGTCACAATATCATCTGCATAATATGTTATATTATTAAATCAATAATTGAGACGACAAAGTTATTCATATTATTATTTGCAATATTGACAATGTCTAGAAGTTCTGTCAAAGAGAGGTTAGATAATTTAATTGCGCGCCAATAGGGAGAAATCCTTATCAAAAAGCCCCCTCTTTCCTAGGAACGACCTGGTTGTTAAATATTATGAATTATAATATTAATGATGAATAAGTTCGTGTTGATTAAAGATGAAATTGATAGTTCTATTGTGTGGGAATTATTAGTGTTAGTGAAAATCGATATATATTTCGATAATAATTGATGTCTGGATGTTATATTGACCAATCGGATAATTAACTGGATAAATGAGCAATTAATTGCTATTATTTCACATGCTTATAACTATGTGTTCACATGTGTGTACTATTGATTCACATTCTTGTACTATTAGAGCAGTTGGTACAAGATTGATAATACTTGCATGACTATGTTAAAAATAGAGGTATAGATGGAGGTACTATACTGTAATTAGTTTTTTCACATGATTATACTATTGAGTCACATGAATGAACTATTAATTCACATGATTTACTATTAGGGGAGGTGGTGCAAGTTTGATAATACTTGCAGGACTAAATTAAAAATGAAGAAAAAGAGGAAGGTATTATACTGTAATATTTTGAGCCCCAAAATGTGCAATTATTGAAACTATATTTTCCTATAAATAGAAGCTCATTCTTTCTTCATTTCTCACCAATTCACTAAAGCTATAGAGCAATTATTATAGATAGAAATTATAGAGAGAAAGAAGAAGAGAAGTCTGCTACCTCACTATTCCAGTATCCAGTTTTCTTCTAAGGTAAGGGGTATTATTTCTTTCATATTCATGAAGAGAGCTTTTGTTATTCCGTTCTTTATTATTATGTTGGAATAACCTGTCTATGCGAAGTACCGCATACATGGTGAAATTCTTTTGTTATTCCATTCTTTATTATTATGTTGGAATAACCTGTCTATGCGAAGTACTGCATACATGGTGAGATTCTTTTGTTATTCCATTCTTTATTATTCTGTTGGAATATCTTGTCTGTGCGGATTACGCATGACCTGGTTACATTCTTTATTATTCTGTTGGAATATCCTGTCTGTGCGTATTACGAATGACCTGGTTCTATTATTTATTATTCTGTTGGGAATAACCTGTGACGCCCCCAAAATAGGTATACATCACCCATTCTGAGTCGCCAAATACATGGTACAGAAATAAATACAACTTCAGTAATACAATTATTGTGCAAAATACGATAACACATATACTGTGAGTTTGAATACAAATATAGTCTAATAGAGATTATACAAACTCAAAAGGAGCCCTCATTATAATTATTGATACACTATTTTACAAAATAGTGAGGACTACTAATACATCTATCCTGAACCATCACTCCATACCCCGGCTAGTTCCTGCTATGTTCTCACCTCCTTGAAAGAAAAATGGAACAAAAAGGAAATGGGTGAGCTCAACTAGCCCAGTAAAGAATATTATGACTAAGATAATATACAACAATTTATCATTAGTCTTCAACAGGGAAAAATCTGGTAGAATATAATAGACAACAAGTTTTAGATCAACAAATGCAGCGGAAACAACAATCCATTAGAAGAGTCACGTAGAAAATGAGTTCTACTATCTTCTAAGATTTAAAAGTTCATCATCAATATTTTATCCCTGTAACAACAATCAATATTCATCTTTGCACTACAGGCCAAAGATATTCATTTATATCACCAGTCGGTCATGTTCATCTCAACACATATTCATCTTTGCACTACGGGCCAAAGATATTCATCAGTTAATCATTCATCTTTGCACTACAGGCCAAAAATATTCATTTATATCGCCATTTAGGACCGAGGATGATGAAAAATCAAAACATGAATTAAACTTTAAGAATAAGGGTCACAACAGATAATTTGGAAGAATTTTTTTTTTTTTTTTGTAAACAGTACCCGTGAAAAGTACCCATGAACAGTACCCGTGAATAGTACCCGTGAACAGTAACTATGAACAGTGCCTGTGAACAGTAACTGTCAACAGTACCCGTGAATAGTACCCGGTCATGAAAAGTTCCAAATTTGATAAAAAGTTCAAACCAATATTCCTATGAAATGATATTAGATGAAACGAAATTTCTAACCATTTTAGGAATTATAGAAGCAATACTTACCATAGTAAGTTCAACTTTAGAGAATATGAAATGAAATAATATCCCTTCCATACTATGGAGTATGAAAGAAAATAATATTTCTTACGAGTATTGAAATAAAATAATATCCTTTACCTGTGTAGAAACTGGATTTGACTGAAATATCGGATATTATTTTGAGAAAATCTTGCAGAAAAACTTCGCTCAAAATATTCTTATACCCAAGAAAATACTCTCAATACTATAGAATAAGAATTTCTGAATTTAGAAACGGTGTGATGAGGAAGGATGGGTTACCCCCTATTTATAGCAACGGAAGGAGAAATAAACTACACTGCTGAATTTCTTTTCTGCCAACCATTCCCAACAACCAAAATAATACTAATACGAAGTATTCAAACGCATTTTAATCACATGCTAATATATTATAATAATACTATTATTAAACAATTATAATATACAATAATAATGTATATGAATGAATATTTTATTAGAGAAAAATAATTGTAATTCCACAAAAAACATGCCAAACTTTCAACAATTATTTCATGCAAAAATTCCTTCATTTATATCCACATAAAATAAATATTTCTTTATCATATAAATCAATAATTAATTATTCACAAATAATATTACGGAATCACAATTATGACAACCAGGCCATTCCCAGGAAAGAGGGGGCTTTCCAATAAAAATTTTTCCTTACTGGCGCGTAATTAGGTGACCAAACCTCTCCTTGACAGAACTTTCTAGACATTGCCAATAATGTTATCTAATAATATTATTCAAATAATATGAATTATTGATCAGATAATGAAAAATACTGTGCAGTGATAATTATTGAAACAACAATAATATAAAATATTAACGCAGCAATTATTGAATCAATAAAATAAAATATTGAACAGTAATTACTGTAACAATTATTGAGTAGTGTCTTCTTACGTACGAATCAATAATTTAACTATACTGTGCAATACCGTGTGCTACTGTGCAACTACGCGTATTACTGTATTTTAACCACCAGGTAATCTAACAGTGTTAACGGTAACAATTACGCCGTTATTTATAAAACTCAAACTTTGTCATTTTTTTCATTCGACAGTTATCCGTTATGGGGCCCACAAATGACTGCGCCGTCGTACGGATCTTCCCGAAAAAAGAATATTCCACGACCAAACGAATATTCTCCCGACAACAATGATTATTTTATAACCACTTGCTTATTTTGTAAAATTTGCACATTTCACCCATAACCAAAGTATTATATCAATTAACACCTTATTATTCACAATAATAAATAGAGGAAATTCAATTTTATTTATAATAAGTTGGGGTATTACAACCTCCCCTCCTTATGAAATTTCATCCTCGAAATTGACGTACGTACCTGGTGTTTTGAACAGGTCAGGGTACCTCACTTTCATTTCCGATTCCAACTCCCAGGTCATTTCTTCAATAGCATGGTTCCTCCATAAAACCTTAACTTGTGGTATAACCTTCATGCGTAGAACATGCTCTTTCCTATCTAAGATCTTAACAGGTACCTCTTCGTACGTTAAATCTTCGGTTATCTCATCTGGTTCTAACGCAATAATGTGGTTTAGGTCTTTAACATATTTACGAAGCATAGATATGTGAAAAATATTATGAACACGAGACATGCTTGGAGGTAATGCAAGTCTATAGGCCACATTTCCTATTCGGTCAAGAATCTCAAATGGACCAACAAATCGTGGATTGAGCTTTCCTCTCTTCCCAAATCTTGTAACTCCTTTCCATGGTGCAACACGTAACAGTACATGATCTCCAATATTAAATTCCACGTCCTTTCGATGAAGATCAGCATAACTCTTTTGTCGATCCTGTGCCGTTTGTATATGTTGTCGAATCGTTTGGATCTTCTCTGTAGTCATTCGTACCAACTCTGGTCCCAACGCCTCGAATGGAGCCATGCCTATACTTGCTTGATAACTATTATTGTAGGAGAAGTCCACCAGTGGTAGGTATTTATCCTAACTCCCTTTGAAATATAGGACACAGAGTCTTAATAGATCTTCAAGAGTTTGAATAGTCCTCTCTGATAGTCCGTCCGTTTGAGGATGGTATGCTGAACTGAATCGTAAATCCGTGCCCATAGCTTTCTGCAAGCTAACCCAAAATCTTGAAGTGAATCTTGGGTCACGATCCGAAACTATGGATACCGTCATGCCATGCAATCTCACAATCTCATTCACGTACATACGAGCAAGGCGTTCAAGGGAATAAGTCTCACGTATCGGTAAGAAATAAGAAGACTTGGTTAATCTATCAACAATAACCCAAATCGCATCTATACCTTGAGAAACTTTGATAAGACCTGTAACAAAATCTATGGTAATGTGTTCCAACTTCCATTTCGGAATCTCAAGTGATTGCAATGGACCCTTTGGCACTTGATGCTCCGCTTTTACACGTTGACAGGTTAAACATCTCGAGATAAACTCCGCGATCTCTCTCTTCATATATATTCCACCAAAATGTATGTCGAATATCATGATACATTTTGGTACTCTCAAGATGGATTACAAACGGTGTGTTGTGTGCCTCCATCATGATTCTATGCTTTAAATCAGAGTCGTTAGGAACATAAAGTCTGGAGTTAAATCTAAGTATTCCTTCTTCATCGATTCTCGCTTCTGGAATAGCTCCTTCTTACACTTTCTTCTTCATACGCATCAACCCCAGGTCCGTAGCTTGAGCAGCTTTAACTTTATCGATTAAAGTCGGTTCTACTCGTATGTTTGATATCATCACGTGGGTATTTAGAGCCTTCATCTCTATCTCCATCCATTGCAAGTCATACAAAATGGGCCTTTGCATTGACAATATCGCACTCGCATATGATCTTCTACTCAATGCGTTAGCTACTACGTTCACTTTTCCATGATGATATTGAATAGTGTGATCGTAATCTTTCAATAGTTCAAGCCAACGTCGTTGCCGCATATTGAGTTCTTTTTGGGTGAAGAAATATTTGAGGCTTTTATGGTCCGTATAAATCTCCACTTTCTCCCCATACAAGTAGTGTCTCCAAATTTTCAGTGAGAATACGACTGCTGCAAACTCCAGATCATGAGTAGGATAATTTCTCTCATATTCTTTGAGTTGTCGTGAGGCATAGGCTATGACTTTCCCATGTTACATGAGAACACATCCTAACCCTTTGCCTGAAGCATCGCTGTAGATAACAAATCCATCCGTACCAGATGGTATTGCCAGAACAGGTGCCGAAATGAGTCTCCTCTTGAGCTCTTGGAAACCCTTCTCGCATTCCTCGCTCCATACGAATTTTGTATCTTTCTGAGTCAGCTGATTTAACGGAGTAGCGATTCGAGAAAATCCTTCCACGAATCTCCGATAATAACCAGCTAAACCCAGAAAGCTACGCACTTCGGTCACCGACTTCGGTTGCTCTCAACTTTGTATGGCTTCAATCTTTGCCGGGTCAACAGATACTCCATGTTTTGATACCACGTGCCCAATGAATGCTACTTCCTCAAGCCAGAACTCGCATTTCTTCAGCTTGGCATAAAGCTTGTTTTCACGAAGCCTTTCAAGTATCAGCTTCAAATGGTGCTCATGATCTTCACGACTTTTGGAATAGATGAGGATGTCATCAATAAAGACAACAACGAACTGATCCAAATATTCCTTGAATACTCTGTTCATTATATCCATGAAAGCAGCTGGAGCATTAGTCAATCCGAAAGACATGACTAAGAATTCATAATGCCCGTACCGAGTTCTGAAGGCAGTCTTTGGAATATCCTCAATTTTAATCTTCAGCTGATGATATCCAGAACGAAGGTCGATCTTTGAAAAGAATTGTGCTCCTTGCAACTGGTCGAACTGGTCATCAATGCGAGGTAACGGATACCTATTCTTGATGGTGACATGGTTCAATTCTCGGTAGTCAATACAAAGTCGCATACTCCCGTCTTTCTTCTTTACGAATAAAACAGGAGCACCCCAAGAAGATGTACTAGGACGAATGAAACCGATGTCTAATAACTCCTGTAGTTGGACTTTTAACTCCTGAAGTTCAATAGGAGTCATTCGATATGGGGTTTTAGAAATGGGCTTTGTGCCAGGTTCAAGGTCAATAAAGAATTCAACATCACGTTCTGGGGGTATACTGGGAAGTTCTTCTGGAAATACATCAAAAAATTCTCTAACAACAGAAATATTATTCAAATCTGACTTGTCTTTGTTCAAATCCATAACATGGGCTAAGAAAGCTTGACATCCGTTTTTCAATAAACGAATAGCTTTGTAGCTTGATATGATAGTGACTGATTTTAGTGGTTTAGTAGTTTGAATTCGTATGACAGGTTGGCTAGGAATATGAAAACTAACAACCTTACGAAAACAATCAATTTTAGCATGATGAGTGGTTAACCAATCAATTCCTAAAATCACATCAAAAGCAAGTATTTTTAAAGAGATAAGATCAACAGGTAATGTAATAGTGCCAACTTGGATCATGCAAGATTTATAAACTGTAGATGTAACGAAGGTTTCATCCAATGAAGTTTCAACAGATAAGTCAAAGTCCAATTTCTCCGGAGTCAAGTTTAAACGTTGAGCACAAGCAGGAGAGATAAAAGAATGAGTAGAACCGGTATCTAGTAAGGTATAAACTTCGTAAGAGTTTATGATAAGCTTACCCGTGATCACCTCGTTTGGGTTCCTCGCGTTTTGTGCCGTCACGACAAATGTCCTTTCAGGAACCACCGATTTTGACTTGTCCGGGACAGCCTTTGGAGTCACCATCCCCGTTGAACTTGGTTTTGCTACAGAATAATCCTGAGCTATGTGGCCTTCCTTTCCACAGTTGTAACATACCTTGGATTGTTGTGGAAAGTTTGGGCTGATATGTCCCTCTTTCCCGCATTTGTAACAAACGATCGGTGCTCGTTCTCCTCCCCTAGAAACAGTTGATGTTTGTGTTGACGTCTTCACGTTATCATTGTTGTACGTTCTCTTTTTGAAATCTCATCCCGACTCGTTCCTTCTATTATCACGGCCACGATTACCACCAAAGTGGTTACCATTTTTGTCCGAATGTTTTCCTCTCTGCTGGTTTTCATTGCTCCGATGACTGCCGCCACCTGTATGACCCTAGTTGTGGTCCCTTGGTTGAATATACTCATTATCTCGCTCTAATAATTGAGCCCTGTTTACAACATCTGAATATAAAGAAAATTTATGAGAGATAAGATATTGCCGAATCTCGGGCTTTAGACCTCTCAGAAACATCCTCGTCATTCGTTCCTCATTCTCGACCAAATGAGGTGCAAACCTGGATAACTCTGCAAACTTCGCCTCATACTGGGACACCGTCATGTTGTTTTGTTCCAATCTGATAAACTCCACCTTCTTCATATGACGAATACTTTCAGGAAAGTACTTGTCATTAAATAGTTTCTGAAACGTTTCCCAAGACATGCTGAGTGCGGCCGGCTGGGTACGCTTCACAGACTCCCACCAGTTGTCTGCCTCACACCAGTAGTCTGCCTCACTACGGAACATAAAGGTGGCGAATGGAACCTTCTGTTCCTCCGTGCATCCCAAGACATCAAATATCTTGGTAATTTGCTTAACCCACGTTTCTGCCATGATCGGATCCGGCTTTTCCTTAAATTATGGTGGTCCCAACTCCTTGAACAGCTTGGCTATGACAAGCTGCGCATTGCTAGCATTTCCACCCGTATTTTGTGCATGAGTCTCCCTCGTCTTGTTTTGCATGAACTGCAAAAAGCTGCTAAACATTCCATCGTTCATCGTTTGCTCGGTAGTGTTGTTTACAGGAGGAATATTGCCATCCTGTTGCATGTTCTCCTGGTTTGTGACTAAAGGTTGTTCCACAGTCTCATATACTCCATTGTTAACGTTCTCAGCAGCCATTCTTAAATACTGCCATAAAACAAGGGTTAATTAAACAATTAACATATCACATAATATCCCTATATTATAACCGACCAACAAATAAGCTTAGGTATGACACACTAGCGAAGGATTTACTCATCTCTCCCCTCCTAGTTCTATTCCCCGATCTCCGCCAAAGACCATATCCCTAAGCTCTGATACCAACTGTGACGCCCCCAAAATAGGTATACATCACCCATTCTGAGTCGTCAAATACATGGTACAGAAATAAATACAACTTCAGTAATACAATTATTGTGCAAAATACGATAACACATATACTGTGAGTTTGAATACAAATATAGTCTAATAGAGATTATACAAACTCAAAAGGAGTCCTCATTACAATTATTGATATACTATTTTACAAAATAGTGAGGACTACTAATACATCTATCCTGAACCATCACTCCATACCCCGGCTAGTTCCTGCTATGTTCTCACCTCCTGGGAAGAAAAATGGAACAAAAAGGAAAAGAGTGAGCTCAACTAGCCCAGTAAAGAATATTATGACTAAGATAATATACAACAATTTATCATTAGTCTTCAACAGGGAAAAATCTGGTAGAATATAATAGACAACAAGTTTTAGATCAACAAATGCAGCGGAAACAACAATCCATTAGAAGAGTCACATAGAGAATGAGTTCTACTATCTTCTAAGATTTAAAAGTCCATCATCAATATTTTATCCCTGTAACAACAATCAATATTCATCTTTGCACTACAGGCCAAAGATATTCATTTATATCACCAGTCGGTCATGTTCATCTCAACACCTGTTCATCTTTGCACTACGGGCCAAAGATATTCATCAGTTAATCATTCATCTTTGCACTACAGGCCAAATATATTCATTTATATCACCATTTAGGACTGAGGATGATGAAAAATCAAAACATGAATTAAACTTTAAGAATAAGGGTAACAACAGATAATTTGGAAGAATTTTTTTATTTTTTTTTTGTGAACAATACCCGTGAACAGTACCCATGAACAGTAACTGTGAACAGTACCCGTGAATAGTACCTGTGAACAGTAACTATAAACAGTACCTGTTAATAGTATCCGATCATGAAAAGTTTCAAATTTGATAAAAAGTTCAGACCAATGTTCTTATGAAATGATATTAGATGAAACGAAATTTCTAACCATTTCAGGAATTATAGAAGCAATACTTACCATAGTAAGTTCAACTTTAGAGAATATGAAATGAAATAATATCCCTTCCATACTATGGAGTATGAAAAAAAATAATATTTCTTACGAGTATTGAAATAAAATAATATCCTTTACCTTGATAGAAACTGGATTTGACTGGAATATCGGATATTATTCTGAGAAAATCTTGCAGAAAAACTTCGCTCAAAATATTCTTATACTCAAGAAAATACTCTCAATACTATAGAATAAAAATTTCTGAATTTAGAAACGGTGTGATGAGGAAGGAGGGGTTACCCCCTATTTATAGCAACGGAAAGAGAAATAAACTACACTGCTGAATTTCTTTTCTGCCAAACTTTTGCCTAACTCATCTTATTTTTCCATAGCTTAGGACCCACTCTTTGAAATCAAGCTTTGAAAAGTCTTTGCTGGAGCATCATTACATGCCTAACTTCACAATTATCAAATAAGTGAGGGTCCACAAAAGTTAGGCAATATCCTTAACAATCAAATGCCAACCATTCCCAACAACCATAATAATACTAATACGAAGTATTCAAACGCATTTTAATCACATGCTAATATATTATAATAATACTATTATTAAACAATTATAATATACAATAATAATGTATATGAATGAATATTTTATTAGAGAAAAATAATTGTAATTCCACAGAAAACATGCCAAACTTTCAACAATTATTTCATGCAAAAATTCCTTCATTTATATCAACGTAAAATAAATATTTCTTTATCATATAAATCAATAATTAATTATTCACAAATAATATTACAGAATCACAATTATGACAACCAGACCATTTCCAGGAAAGAGTGGGCTTTCCAATAAAGATTTCTCCTTACTGGCGCGCAATTAGGTGACCAAACCTCTCATTGACAGAACTTTCTAGACATTGCCAATAATGCTATCTAATAATATTATTCAAATAATATGAATTATTGATCTGATAATGGGAAATACTGTGCAGTGATAATTATTGAAACAACAATAATATAAAATATCAACGCAACAATTATTGAATCAATAAAATAAAATATTGAACAGTAATTACTGTAACAATTATTGAGTAGTGCCTTTTTACGTACGAATCAATAATTCAACTATATTGTGCAATACCGTGTGCTACTGTGCAACTACGCGTATTACTGTATTTTAACCACCAGGTAATCTAACAGTGTTAACGGTAACAATTACGCCGTTATTTATAAAACTCAAACTTTGTCGTTTTCTTCATCCGACAGTTATCCGTTATGGGGCCCACAAATGACTGCGCCATCGTACAGATCTTCCCGACAAAAAGAATATTCCACGACCAAATGAATATTCCCCCGACAACAATGATTATTTTATAACCACTTGCTTATTTTGCAAAATTTGCACATTTCACCCATAACCAAAGTATTATATCAATTAACACCTTATTATTCACAATAATAAATAGAGGAAATTCGATTTTATTTATAATAAGTTGGGGTCTTACATAACCTGTCTGTGCGGTCTATCGCATGCCTGGTGAATTCTTCTGTTATTCCATTTTTATTATTCTGTTGGGAATAACCTGTCTGTGCGGTCTATCGCATGCCTAGTGAATTCTTTTGTTATTCTATTCTTTATTATTCTGTTGGAAATGATCTGTCTACGTGGATTACTGCATGGCGGATGAAAATCTATTTGTAGTTTTGTATATTCTATTATACTTGTTTGAGATATCATTTCTTTTGTACACGTCATAGAATATCATTTTCTTTGGTATTTTTCTTTTACGAGTTACTATTCATGGATTACTATTCACTCTAGTATTATTCACTCGGGTATTCGGGATACTTTTTATGTCGGAGTACTATTCACGAGTTACGATTCATAGGTTACTATTCACCCAAATTACTATTCACCCGAATAATATTCACTCGGGTATTTAGGATACTTTTCATGTCGGGATACTATTCACGAGGTACTATTCCCGAAGTACTATTCATGGGATACTATTCACGGGGTACTATTTACCTGGAAAATATATTTCTTTTCTGTCCAAATTATTTTTGGTACATGAATATTATCTTGAATTTTACTCTACAAAGCAGTATCATGTTGACAATTTGGACGTTATTGATTTCTTGATAAATTAAATTATAAATCTTTAAAATTTATCCTTGAACTTGTTTTATTGAATTATTATGTAATTGTCATCATCCTCATGCTTATATTGTAATGAAAGTCATCTTTGACTTACGTGCAGAGATGGACTTGGTATGATTATGACCATAGATTATTCGATATAATTATGACCGTAATGTGACGAATGATGTGGTGAAAGTCCTCATTGGTCTGTAGTTCATTGACGGACAGTTGTTGGTATGATTATGACTAGGGATTATTCCATATAATCATGACCATTGATGATTACATGAATATCCTTGGCCGTGATGTAGGGATGATTCAATTTTATTTATTAAGCTGAGTCTCAGTGATAAAGTAGATGAAAAACTTTTTAAATCATAGAAGATAGTAGATTTTATGCTCTACTTGACTTTTCTAATGGATTGCTTATTTTCGCTGCAGTTGTTGATCTAAAACTTGTTGTCTATTATATTCTATCAGTTGTTATACTGTTGAAGGCTAAGGATAATTTATTCTGCATTATCTTAGTCATAATATTTCTTACTGGGCTAGTTGAGCTCACCCTTTCTTTCACTATTCTCTTCAGGAAATGATGTGACACCCCCAAATCCGGGTACTTCGATTCCACGGGATTTGGTGTTCACCGTACAAGCATCATCTATCTATCTACCCATAAATAATATCAAACCATACAATAGATAGAAATCATAATAAAATCTCTTCCCTTAAGGGTTACATCAACTGAATCGTAAATAAATCCCAGGTCACTCTAACCTTAAAACATCTGTGCGGAATTCTAAACAAATAAGTCTTAACATCAACATAACTCAAGTCTTAAACAAATACATCAGTTAATAAATAACAGGTCTTCATCATTTGCTAACTTTGCCCTTGCCCTTACTAGTGGAGGGTTCATCGCTTCTTTCATTCTTAACTGCAATGTTATTATTAAGCAAGAGTGAGCACAAATGCCCACAAGTATAATAATGAAATAACATTATAATAACATGCGAATAAATCAAAGACATCTAAATAAAAGCTCAACTTTTGAATCGAGAATGAATAACAAGAATCAAAAGAATTCTGAGGGTCATAAGACCTTGAACTATGTCCTAGGTTAACAAGAAATATACTTGAAACCTTTAACGGTCATAAGACTATGGACCTTCTTCTCGTACTTAGGGGGATCAGCCCTTAGTACCATACTGTGCACAATATCTTAACGCTAAAGCGTAAATAAATCCCTTTGCAGGGTTGTTCATCTCAGTTTGACATTCGAGTCCGTACCAAAGGAAGTTTGGATTGGATAATTCATCAAGGGTTCTGAAATTTAGAACGCTCATCAACTAAGGACTAGTTGAATCAATAAGGTTCACTAGTCTAATAAGGTTCAACAATAATTGATATTCGATTTGAATAACAACCTCAAAAGTATACAATAGGACAATTATTGTATAACTGAATCATGCTTTGGAAAGATAATTAATCTTTAATATCATGCTTGAACTTGAATAATAACAAGGATAATTTATTCAAGGTAAATAATAAACTTGAACAATAATGACAAGTAGGGTTAGGGAAACTTGCTCAACATAAAAGTAACGTTTAAGTTTAAATAAACTTGCTCAATAGAATGGAGTTAGGGATAGGATACTTGCCTCGTGCGTAGATTACACTTTAACTAAGTACGTTCTTTGAATTAAATCCTACATACCATTCATATACACAATACCAGTTAATTATAAATTAACTAATCAATATAAACTCATTCTCGTTGTCTACTTTAATTATTGACTAAACTTAGTCAAATTATCACGTTGTCACATAATTTATACTTCATGAATTATCAAACTAATTATGTATTTAATAATTCAATTCACATATAATATTTTATTACATGTTAAACAACTATTTTATCATCTCATAATACCCCTAACATGATTACATGTTCATTACATCAATCCACTAACACTTGTTAGACTTTAACATTTTAAAAATACATTTCTGACATTTTCTGGAGAGTGGCGCTGCGGCGCCACTAATGTGCTAAGGAGCCGCGCTGCGGCGCGGTGGCGTTGTGGCCGGGCCCTTGGCGCTGCGGCGCTGTGGCGCCGTGGCTCGAGTCTTGGCGCTGCGAGCGCTGCGGCGCTGCGGTGCGAGACATCAGTTCTAGAGCTGGCGCCGCGGCGCGAGACCCCAGAAACTGATTCCCAGTTCGCGAAGAACACAGAGTACAGCGAAATCAACACATTTTTAACACTAATTTCACCAAATTACATATACCCACATGTTATAATTCATGTATAATCATAACCCAACATATATAAAGTGATTTTAACCCATTAAAACATATAATCACATATTTAAATCATAAAAAAATGGATTGTTCTTGATGTTCTTGAGGATTTTGAACAAAAACTTATAATTTAACACTACGGATTCGTTATAACACCGAATCCGTTCGTTTAAGGCTTGATCTCTTCGTATTAACATGCTCGATAATATAAGGGCGTAAAATTTTGGGATAATATATGATCAATACATCAATTATCACGTATAAGGCCATATGGCCATATCACGTACTCTGTTTATTTTGAAAAACATACGTACGACATACTTTCATGAACTTGATGATATGAAATCATGTAATGTATGTAATTAAACACAAATTGATACATATTAACACATACATAAAATTACAATCATCTCATATCTCCCAAATACAGAGATTTACAGAACAATATAAAAGCCAATTTATGAGACGTAAATGTAGAAACTGGGTTTGGGAGAATTACCCAGAGTATAGGTTAGGAGATGGTTAATGAAAGCTTTCTACAAGTACCTGTTAATTAAATACTTATAATATCTCTCACAAATTCTCACTTTCTCTCTGAACTCTCAAATGCTCTCCTTCTCTTTTACAGACTTAAACAATTAATGAATGAGAAGAAGACGTATTGTGAAAAAAAAAGAAGACGCGTTGGTGGTCAGTTACCCAGTCATGGGTAACTGCCCTCAACTCCCATAGTGCCATGTTTGGCTAGCAACTAGACACAAAACTCTTTATTTTAATAAACCTTTTATCATATAGTTTGAAAATGTCACACCCAATTCATAAAATAAACTCATATCTTATTTAATTTAATATAAATAAAATATAATAGTTTCTCATAGTTTCACATAGTCACATAATTAATTATCCCATTAATAAATAATGTCAATTTATTAAATCTCTAATTAACAATTAAATTAATTAAAGTAACATCATGCTTAATTAAATAATTCATTTAATTCAATAAGCTCACATAATCACATACTTTGAATATTAAAAATTCTCTACATTAATTCAATAAATGTAACACATATGATTAAATTAATCTTCCACAATTGCATTAATTAATTATTAAATCTAATAATTAAATCATCGAAAATATTTATTTAATTCAATAAAGATTAAAATAAATTACAGAATTCTCGTTTGTCACATCTTTCCCCCCTTAAAAGGATTCTGTCCCCAGAATCACGACTCAATAAATTCGACCCGTTACACTCTCTCCCCCTTACAAAGATTCTGTCCCCAGAATCGCATACACATAATTAAGTAAATAAATGAGGGTAATTCTTCATCATATTCTCTTCGAGTTCCCACGTAGCTTCTTCAGCGTTGTGGTTCCTCCAAATTACCTTAACAGAAGGTATAATTTTATTTCTCAGAACTTGTTCTTTTCGGTCGATAATTTGGACAGGAATTTTTTCGTAAGATAAGTCTTTCTCAAAATGCAGGGGTTCGTATTCAATTACATGCTTGTAATCAGGTTTGTAAGGTCGTAACACAGAAACATGGAAGACGTTGTGGATATTCTCGAGTGCTGGAGGTAAGGCTACCTCGTACGCGACTTCTCCAATTCTTCGCAGTACCTCAAAGGGTCCAATAAATCTTGGGCTCAATTTTCCTTTCTTTCCGAACCTGATCTTTCCCTTCCAGGGAGAGACCTTCAAGAAAACATAACTACCTGGTTCAAACTCGATATTTTTACGATGTGGATCATCGTATTTCTTCTGTCGATCTTGAGCCGCTATCAGTCGTGCTCGGATCGCTTCGACTATTTCTGCCGTCTGCTGTACCAATTCTGGCCCTAGCAATTGTCTTTCACCAACTTCATCCCAATAAAGCGGAGTTCTGCACTTTCTACCGTATAACGCTTCGTAAGGTGGCATACCAATAGTAGCGTGGTAACTGTTGTTGTAACCGAACTCTACTAACGGTAGGTGATCATCCCAATTTCCTTTGAAGTCCATTACACAGGCTCGTAACATATCTTCCAGTGTTTGAGTCGTTCGTTTGCTCTGTCCGTCTGTTTGAGGATGGTAAGCTGTACTCATTCGTAGTTGTGTACCCATGCATTCTTGAAGACGTTTCCAGAAATTTGATGTGAAGTGCGGATCCCTATCGGAAACAATAGACACCGGCACTCCGTGCCTCGAAACAATCTCTTTCACATATAATCTTGCCAACTGATCTAAGTTAAATCTGATTTTGATAGGAAGGAAGTGCGCGGATTTCGTCAGTTGGTCAACGATAACCCATACTGCGTCGTAGCCTTTCTGAGTTTTCGGAAGGCCAACCACGAAGTCCATCGTAATATGTTCCCATTTCCATTCTGGGATCTCCAACGGTTGTAGCAATCCACTCGGTCTCTGATGTTCTGCTTTAACTTTCTGACATGTCAGGCATTTGGCAACACATTCTGCAACATCACGCTTCAAATTTGGCCACCAAAAATGTTGTCTAAGATCTTGGTACAACTTGGTACTACCAGGGTGAATTGAATATCGTGAACTATGAGCCTCGCTTAAAATATCTTCCTTAATTTCTTGTACTGGTGGTACCCAAATTATACTCTCAAATCTCAGTACTCCTTCCTTATCCATCTTAAATCTCGGTTCGGTTCCTTCAGATATCTTCGTAGTTACCTTTTTGCATTCATCATCCTGAAGCTGAGCCTCCTTCACTCTATCTAGTAGAGTTGTACCAGATTGCATCTGAAATAGCTTCTCATCAATCTCCATAGGATACTTCACTTCTAACTCCAGTTTCTCCATATCTGCAATTAGCTCCTGCTGAGCAGTCAACATCATCAATTTCTCACGACCCTTTCTACTTAAGGCGTCGGCAACCACATTAGCCTTACCCGGATGGTATAAAATCTCACAGTCATAATCCTTGATTAATTCCAACCATCTTCTTTGACGCATATTCAAATCTTTCCATGTAAAAATATATTTCAGACTCTTGTGGTCCGTATATATTTCACACTTCTCCCCGTATAGATAGTGCCTCCAAATTTTCAAAGCAAAAACAACTGCAGCTAACTCCAAATCATGAGTTGGGTAACCCTTCTCGTAATCCTTCAACTGCCGTGATGCATACGCAATGACTTTGCCGTTTTGCATCAGCACACAGCCAAGTCCTTTATGCGACGCATCGCTAAAAACAACAAAATTTCCTGTATCATCCGGAAGAGATAACACATGCGTTGTACTCAACCTCTTCTTTAATTCTTGAAAACTCTCCTCACACTTCTCCGTCCAAACAAATTTCACAGCTTTTCGAGTTAAATTCGTTAACGGAGTTGCGATTTTAGAAAAATCTTGTATGAATCTTCTATAATATCCTGCTAATCCAAGAAAACTTCTTACTTCTGACGGCGTTCTCGGCTGATCCCAGTTAATCACAGCTTCTACTTTGGATGGATCTACCGAAATTCCATCTTTATCGATTACGTGACCAAGAAATTGTACTCTCTCGATCCAGAATTCGCATTTCAAAAATTTAGCATACAACTTCTCCCTTCTCAATACTTCCAATGTTAACCTCAAGTGTTCTTCATGTTCCTCTTTGGTTTTGGAATAAACCAAAATGTCGTCTATAAATACCACCACGAATTTGTCCAAATACGGCTTGAATACACCATTCATTAGTCCCATAAATGCTGCAGGAGCATTCGTAAGACCAAACGACATTACTAAAAACTCATAATGACCATATCGCGTTCGGAACACTGTCTTCGGTACATCCTCTGGCCTCACCTTCAGTTGGTGATAACCACTCCTCAAGTCAATCTTGGAAAAGTATTTTGCTCCCTTCAATTGATCAAACAGATCATCGATCCTTGGTAATGGATATCTGTTCTTAATCGTGACCTTATTTAATTCTCTGTAGTCAATGCAGAGCCTCATCGATCTGTCCTTCTTTTTCACGAACAACACCGGCGCTCCCCACGGCGATACGCTCGGTTGAATGTACTTTTTGTCCAACAATTCTTGTAGTTGTACCATTAATTCCTTCATCTCTACTGGCGCCATTCGGTAAGGTGCCTTCAATATTGGAGCAGTTTCGGGCGCCAAATCAATCACAAAGTCTACTTCTCTATCTGGAGGAAGTCCTGGCAAATCGTCTGGAAATACATCGACGAAGTCCCTCACAATTAGTATCACTTCTACCTTCGGATTCTCTTTTCGATTATCGACTATGTAAGCTAAATATCCTACACAGCCTTGTCTTAATAACTTCCTGGCCTGCAACATCGTCAGACAACTCGCTTGTCTAGGCGACTTGCTACCATAAAACACAACCTTTGACGGAGTCATAAGGTTAATACGCTTCTTTTGGCAATCAATTACAGCCCCATAATTAGATAGCCAATCCATACCCAATATAACGTCGAATTCCCCCAATCGAATAGGGATAAGATCTACGATCATGATATTACCCTTAATATCCACCCTACAGTTCTTAAACACGTACTTAACAGGGATTATTTCTCTATTCGCAATTTCTATGTTCATGGGGTAATCCAATTCATCCATAAGCAAATCTAAACTATTAACAAAGTCTTCGGATATAAAGGAACAAGTAGCACCCGAATCAAACAAAACATAAGCATTAATTTCATTGATCGGAATGATACCTGACACCACCTCACGAGACTGGATTGCATCTTGCACCGTCATATTGAAAGTTCTGGCGGTTGGTCGGTTTGTTGCAGGTGGTCCGGTGATGGTTAAGGTATTTCCACTACTATTTCCCCAGTTTTCTCCTTGTCCTAATCCTCCCGATCCCTTCTTGGGACAGTCTCTTGCTAAATGATCTTTCGAACCACAGTTGAAACAAGCACCCTTCTTTGGGTTTGGACAATTTGGTGCTATGTGGCCTTCCTGACCACAATTGTAGCACACTCTCTTTCCCTTCAAACAAACTCCTAGATGTGCCTTGCCGCAAGTCGGACATGCTTCTATCTTCTTTTTCTGCCCTCCGAGTTGACTTCCAGCTGTCGAGTTATCCGTCCACTTCCTCTTCTGATTATTATTATTCCCAGTATTACTTCCACCAGTCTTGTTATTACCTTCATTCTCACTCTTTTTCTTTTTCTGTTCTTGGTTGTACTTAGTCACTGCATCACTTCCTCCTTCCGCGAGAATGGCCTTTTCCAAAACTCCCGCAAACGTGTTAAGTTGAAACATTGATACCTTGCTGTATACCCAAGGCTTCAGTCCTTGTTCGAATCGTCTGGCTTTCCTCTCGTCAGTGTGTACTTGATACAGGGCAAACCTTGCCAACTCATCGAATTTAGCCGCGTATTCAGGCACGCTCATGTTTCCCTGTTTCAGTTCCAGAAATTGCACCTCCATCTGATTCTGCGAACTAGCTGGGAAATACATTTCGAAAAACATCTCTTTGAATCTCTCCCACGTAATTACACCTTCACCTCCTCGCATCTTGTTTGCCTGCCACCAGTAGCTAGCCTCAGACTTCAGTATAAATGTCGTAAAAACGGTCTTCTGATCTTCTCGAACCCTAGCAATGTCGAAAACCTTCTCCATTTCCATCACCCACGTTTGAGCCTCGATCGGGTTTCTGGAACCTTTGAACTCTGGCGGTCCCACCGCCTTAAAATCTTTAAACGTTGTGCTAGGTGGAGCTTGAGGTTGGTTATTCATGACTCCAGTTAGTAAATTAACTAGCTGTTGAACTAGATTAACGTTGGCATTATTGTTATTATTGGTTGACCCTTCCTGAGCCGGTTGACGTTGTTGTCCTCTCCTTGGCGGCATTTTTCTGTTAAGTAAACGTTTATTAGAACTTTATTTATATCTCTACATAGTTAAGACATTACTCAACAATTTAACATATCACTTAACACATCATCTCAAACAACTTGATATCTTTTCATTCAAATAAAAAGTTTTAACATTAAACTATAGCATACTGCTATTTACATCATCTATCCTGGAATAAAGAATCCACAGGATTTAAAACATTCAAATATTAACATATTCCTTAGTTCATAAACACATCGGAATTTACATAAAACTATATAAGTCTTTCACATAAATAAACAGATTCTATTCCTGTCTTCCAAGGTGCTCAATAGCCTTGCCACGCTCCTCATTCATGATACGAGACATCGTCCTGCGATCCAACATATACGATGGAAGTCCTTCAAACTGGATGGGGTACCTTAACACTCGCTCTTGAACCTCATCCATCGCATGATTAAGTGTGGCGTACGTGTCTTCAAGCTTTGCCTTCTTTGCACGACTATCATTTTCTGCACGATCAGCTCGATGTGATTCTCTTACCCATCCTTCCTCTGCTATTTTCAGTCTTCCGGAGGTTTCCTTCAGTTCCTTCTTCAGCTTCTCTATCTCCTCGGTCTTATCTTCGGTTTGACCCTTCTCATGAACCAGATCCCACTCCACGTTTCCTAAACGTGTATGAAGGGTCACAATCTCTCTATCCTTCTCCTCTAAAGTAGACTGCTGAACAGTCGCTCGCTCAGTCAATTCCTGAACCTCATCTTGTAACTCCACGTTACGATCATATAGTGTGTCATACATCTCAGCATCAACAGTGTACCGTGGTAGCTCCTCTTCTTCTTCCTCCTCATCAAACTCCTCCTCAGAATCAATCTCAGGTTCATGCTCCTGACCAACAACGGTGATCAATGGAGATGAAACCCTCTGAACTAACTGTTCTCTAACAACATGTATGTCTCGGGTCTCCTCCTCTGTAGGTACTATAGGTAATCGGGGTTCTTCCTCCCCAGCTTGACTAGCTTCTCCAACATTCGTCATCCTGACAACAAAATTTTAAGTTTTAGTTACTAAGTCATACTATCTAACGCATACTTAACACATAAACACATAATGTATTTTATTATCTTCAATGAATTACCAAAAATTCATTTCTTAAAACTCGATAAGAGTTTTCCTTTACTATCTTCTTTCTATAAGGTTACTACCTAAGGTTGTTCCCCCACCTAAGGTTCATAACCTACATCTCTGATACCAACTTGTGACACCCCCAAATCCGGGTACATCGATTCCACGGGATTTGGTGTTCACTGTACAAGCATCATCTATCTATCTACCCATAAATAATATAAAACCATACAATAGATAGAAATCATAATAAAATCTCTTCCCTTAAGGGTTACATCAACTGAATCGTAAATAAATCCCAGGTCACTCTAACCTTAAAACATCTGTGCGGAATTCTAAACAAATAAGTCTTAACATCAACATAACTCAAGTCCTAAACAAATACATCAGTTAATAAATAACAGGTCTTCATCATTTGCTAACTTTGCCTTTGCCCTTACTAGTGGAGGGTTCATCGCTTCTTTCATTCTTAACTGCAATGTTATTATTAAGAAAGAGTGAGCACAAATGCCCACAAGTATAATAATGAAATAACATTATAATAACATGCGAATAAATCAAAGACATCTGAATAAAAGCTCAACTTTTGAATCGAGAATGAATAACAAGAATCAAAAGAATTCTGAGGGTCATAAGACCTTGAACTATGTCCTAGGTTAACAAGAAATATACTTGAAACCTTTAACAGTCATAAGACTATGGACCTTCTTCTCGTACTTAGGGGGATCAGCCCTTAGTACCATACTGTGCACAATATCTTAACGCTAAAGCGTAAATAAATCCCTTTGCAGGGTTGTTCATCTCAGTTTGACATTCGAGTCCGTACCAAAGGAAGTTTGGATTGGATAATTCATCAAGGGTTCTGAAATTTAGAACGCTCATCAACTAAGGACTAGTTGAATCAATAAGGTTCACTAGTCTAATAAGGTTCAACAATAATTGATATTCGATTTGAATAACAACCTCAAAAGTATACAATAGGACAATTATTGTATAACTGAATCATGCTTTGGAAAGATAATTAATCTTTAATATCATGCTTGAACTTGAATAATAACAAGGATAATTTATTCAAGGTAAATAATAAACTTGAACAATAATGACAAGTAGGGTTAGGGAAACTTGCTCAACATAAAAGTAACGTTTAAGTTTAAATAAACTTTCTCAATAGAATGGAGTTAGGGATAGGATACTTGCCTCGTGCGTAGATTACACTTTAACTAAGCACGTTCTTTGAATTAAATCCTACATACCATTCATATACACAATACCAGTTAATTATAAATTAACTAATCAATAGTCGGGCCCTTGGCGCTGCGGCGCTGTGGCGCCGTGGCTCGAGTCTTGGCGCTGCGAGCGCTGCGGCTTTGCGACGCGAGACATCAGTTCTAGAGCTGGCGCCACGGCGCGAGACCCCAGAAACTGATTCCCAGTTCGCGAAGAACACAAAGTACAGCGAAATCAACACATTTTTAACACTAATTTCACCAAATTACATATACCCACATGTTATAATTCATGTATAATCATAACCCAACATATATAAAGTGATTTTAACCCATTAAAACATATAATCACATATTTAAATCATAAAAAAATGGATTGTTCTTGATGTTCTTGAGGATTTTGAACAAAAACTTATAATTTAACACTACGGATTCGTTATAACACCGAATCCGTTCGTTTAAGGCTTGATCTCTTCGTATTAACATGCTCGATAATATAAGGGCGTAAAATTTTGGGATAATATATGATCAATACATCAATTATCACGTATAAGGCCATATGGCCATATCACGTACTCTGTTTATTTTGAAAAACATACGTACGACATACTTTCATGAACTTGATGATATGAAATCATGTAATGTATGTAATTAAACACGAATTGATACATATTAACACATACATAAAATTACAATCATCTCATATCTCCCAAATACAGAGATTTACAGAACAATACAAAAGCCAATTTATGAGACGTAAATGCAGAAATTGGGTTTGGGAGAATTACCCAGAGTATAGGTTAGGAGATGGTTAATGAAAGCTTTCTACAAGTACCTGTTAATTAAATACTTATAATATCTCTCACAAATTCTCACTTTCTCTCTGAACTCTCAAATGCTCTCCTTCTCTTTTACAGACTTAGACAATTAATGAATGAGAAGAAAACGTATTGTGAAAAAAAAAAAAGACGCGTTGGTGGTCAGTTACCCAGTCATGGGTAACTGCCCTCAACTCCCATAGTGCCATGTTTGGCTAGCAACTAGACACAAAACTCTTTATTTTAATAAACCTTTTATCATATAGTTTGAAAATGTCACACCCAATTCATAAAATAAACTCATATCTTATTTAATTTAACATAAATAAAATATAATAATTTCTCATAGTTTCACATAGTCACATAATTAATTATCCCATTAATAAATAATGTCAATTTATTAAATCTCTAATTAACAATTAAATTAATTAAAGTAACATCATGCTTAATTAAATAATTCATTTAATTCAATAAGCTCACATAATCACATACTTTGAATATTAAAAATTCTCTACATTAATTCAATAAATGTAACACATATGATTAAATTAATCTACCACAATTGCATCAATTAATTATTAAATCTAATAATTAAATCATCGAAAATATTTATTTAATTCAATAAATATTAAAATAAATTACAGAATTCTCGTTTGTCACAAATGAGAACGTAGCCGGGACTAGTCGGGAAACGGAGTGACGGTCCAAATGATAGCATTAGTAGTCCTCACTATTCTGTTAAATAGTGTGACAATAAATGTAATGATGACTCCATTGAGTGTGAATATTGTCTAGATGACAATATTCTTATTAAAACTCTTAGATTATTTTTTATCGTACTTTACACGACAGTTGTATAATTAAGTTTGTATTTGATTTATGTACCATGTATCTGGCGATCCAAGATGGGTGATGTATACCTGTTTTGGTGGCATCACATGAGGCGTACAGTTTGGCCGTATGTGTCCCTCATGTCCGCATTTGTAGCATAAAATCAGTGGTCATTCTCCTTCCTTAGAAACGGGTGCTGGTGTTGCTGCCGCCGTTTTTCCGTCATTATTAAATCTTCTCTTCTTAAAGTTGTTCTCACTTAGTTCACCTTTCCTATTATCTTGGCCATGATTGCCACCGAAATGGTTACCATTTCTGGCATGATAATTTCCTCCACGATGGTTATTATTGTTCCGATGGTCGTTGCCACCGGTACAATTATCATCGTGTTGCCGGTCATTGCCTTTTGGTTGAGCTGACTCATAATCGCATTCTAATAACTGAGCCATATTCACAACATCTAAATGCAAACAAAGTTTGTGAGAAATGAGGTATTGACGTATTTCGGGTTTCAAACCTCTTAGAAACATTCGTGTCATTTGCTCCTCATTATCGACCGAATGGGATGCAAATCGGGATAACTCGGCAAACTTAGCCTCATATTGCGATACAGTCATATTATTTTGCTCCAGCTTAATGAATTCTACCTCCTTCATGTGGCGAATACTTTATGGAAAGTACTTGTCGTTAAAGAATTCTTGGAACTTCTCCCAAGACATCTTTAGTGCGGCAGGCTGAGTACATTTTACAGATTTCCACTAAAAATTTGCCTCTCCTCGCAACATGAAGGTGGTAAAGGGAACCTTTTTCTCCTTGGAGCATCCCAAGATATCAAATATCTTGGTGATCTGCTTAATCCACGTCTCTACCTTAGTTATTCTGGCTTTTCCAAAAACTCTAGTGGTCCCAGCTCCTTGAATTGCTTAGCAGTGACTAACTGTGAGTTGCCATTATTTCTACCTACATTTTGAACAGGAGTATCTCTTGCTTGATGTTGCATGAATTGCAGAAAGCTCCTAAACATCACGTCGTTCATCATTTTGTCGGTGTTGTTGTTTACCTGAGGATTATTGCCTTCTTAATGCACATTATCCTGGTTATTGATCGGTGGTGACTCAACGGTCTCATGTGCTTCATTGCTTATCTCAACATTTTCAAATACTGCCACAAAATAAGAGTTAATTGACATGCCACATATTATCCCTATATTCTGACCGACCAATTAAATAACAATAAAGCTTAGGTAGGCCATACTAGCGAAGGATTTACCCATCTCTCCCCTCCTAGTTCTAGCCTCACATCTCAGCTAGGGATCATATCCCTCAGCTTTGATACCAACTGTGACTCTCATCCAAGACTTGGATAGCACCTCACATTGATACCTATCAACTTGCCACCGTTATTCGCGGCGTCCCCTACAGAAAGTCTGGCTTCGATGCATCCCACACAAGGAAGTCACCAGCGAAAGGCTCGGGGCTCTTTACTTATAGCTTTCATACCAACTGTGACGCCCCCAAAATAAGTATACACAACCCATTCTATAATAACTCGATATTTTTTATATAATTAAATAAGAAATTTTACGTATAATTTTTTTAAAATAAAGGTGAGAATTTGTGCAAGGTAAAGTGTATGTATATATGTGATAAATAAAATTTTTTTATTACATGAATAATTTCAAATAATTTTTTTTAGGAATTATTGATCATTATAAATTATATTATTATATTCAATTAATTTTGGTAGTAGAAATATTTTTAGTATTTATTTTCCATGAAAATATGTTTATATATTACTGAAATAACATATGAAATGATTATAGAATTATTATAATAATTATTTTATTATATGAATTTATTTTAGATTAATTAAGTTAATTATTTTAACTTAATTAATAATGCTATATATGCAAGATAAATCAGATATGGAATCCAAACCCTAATTCTGGATTTTGACTAAGGAATGAGAATAATAATATTATATTAATTATATTTCAATGCTATAAATATGTACTGTATGTATAGACTGATAATGGTTGGTCAATTATGGTGTATCATGACAAACACTAGGATTACTGAGATAAACCCTAATTTAAAACTCAAACAGGAGTTTAAGATCGGTCAAAAATTGTGTTAATGTGATTAATAACAAGCATTATAATTATAATCAAAATTAGAAAACCCTAATTATTAATTAAGAACCCTAATTATTAGAAACCTTAAGGACTATAAACCTTAAATGCTCAGATAAAACATTAATCGCTAAATTATAAAGTTTAATGCTAATCAGTAGACCTTAAACCCTAATGTAATTGGATAACCTACGTTAATTAAGAAATCCTAATTTGAAATTTTAGAAACTTTAATTTTTATTTTATCCTAATTTGAAAAACCCTAGAAACTAATTATTTTTTTTAACCTTAGGGTTCAACCCTAAGGGTTAAACCTTAAGGGTCCCCTAAGGGTCAAACCCTAAGGGTTTGCCAAGTTATAAAATGGCTATTAAAATCATAAGCCAAAAGACCAAACTACCCCTCTTTTATTATTGAAGCTAACTTGTCAAATTTACCAACACTTTAGTTGGTGAACCACCCTTGACTTGCTCATGAACTGAAAATACATACAACTCAGCTATATATCATCAGCCAAGTTCATTTCTTCAATCTATAAATAGAATTGGAGAGAGAAAAGTGTACATTCATGCTCCTTTGTTCAACCAATACTCAACCAACTCTCTCTCTCTCTCTCTCTCTCTCTCTCTCCAAACCCACGACTTCTCTTAGTAAATCAGTCCCAAAAACAAGCACCACTATCACTCATAACAGATCAGAAGCTAAGAATCAAGATTTAGTAAAGAGATGTATAAATCTAATTTAGAATCTGATCCTTCTAACTATGCTAGATGTTATGATTTTGTGTTAAAACATGTTGTATAAGGTGTAAATAGATGATCTGGGTTGCTAGATGTTAGATCCATAACATCTATAAGCTCGGATTTGATGTTTTTCAAAATCTGAAAAAAAAAATTATGTTGTCTGACAACGAATGTCAGACCTCATAGATCAGTGATCGTTAATGATTTTTGTATTTTGAAAGTTTGTAGTTGTAGTATGCTATGAGATCTCTATTCTAGAACTTGAATCAAGCCCAGGGTATGTATAGACGAATTTCTGGGTTACCCAGAATTCAGCCGGTCAAGCTCGGTCAACCCACTTTGACCATGAATAACAAGAAATCTAGACATGTAATGGTTGTGATTTCACTTCTAGATTACAGTCCTTATGTCAGACAACAGATCCAAAACATCAAACAACAAAAATCATTAACACACACGAATCTGTGGCGCCTGACATTAGCTTGTCAGATCACAAATTGTGTTCTTGACAGTTTTTGAAAAACTTGATTTTAAAGCATTTTGATCCTATGGATCTATGTTATATCAACATAGATCATCATATAACACCTACTACCAACCATCTAAACACAAAAACAAAAAAAAATTCTTAGCAACTTGGATCAAAATAAAAATTTGCTTTATACCTTTTCTTGATCCAATATTGATCTTGATCTTCCTAAATGATATTGGGTGATCTAAGGACTGAATTTGGAACTGATATGCTAGCCAATTTCGGAGGTTGAGAGAGAAGTGAGAGTTGGTGAGAGCTTATGTGCAATATAAACCAAATACTAGACTTTCTCTCTCTAATTCTCTTATATAGCCTCAAGATGCAATGAATGATATGTTGTAGCTGTCAATTGAAGATTAAATGGCTGAGATATCAGTCATGCAAGTCAAAATAGTTGGTAAACAACTAAAGTTTTTGCCAATTTTGCAAGTTAACTTACTAAAATAAACAAAATGACATTTTGGTCTTTCTCTAAATATTTTTAATGGCAAATTGGACAACAACCAAACCCTTAGAGTTTAGGGTTAGGGTTAGGGTTTGAACCCTTTAGGGTTTAGAGTTTAATCCCTTTAGCTTTGCAATTTAATTTCCAAGATTTTCGAATTTCGATTTTCAAAATAGAAAATTAATATTTCAAAATTATAATTAGGATTCAATAATTATGATAATATTTCCTAATCATAAAATTCAATCTTGCTAATTAAGATTAATATTCCTAATTAAAATTGTTTAATTTAGCAATTAGGTTCAAAATGATCATTAGGGTTTATAACCCACGAATTAGAGTTTTAATAAGAAAAATAAATTTTCTAAATTACAATTAAGGTTTGTAAAATAGAAATTAAAATAATTAAAATATAATTAGGGTTTTCTAATCATATTTAAGTTTAATACACACAATAGGCTTGCCAATTAGGATTAGGGTTTCCTAATTTAGGGTTTAGGATTTCCGAATATGAAATTAGGGTTTTCCAGCGTACAATTAGGGTTTTCAACTGTACAATCGGTTTTCTAAATCTGAGATTAGGGTTTTTAATCCCTTATTAGAGTTTATTAATTTCAAACCTTATCCGATCAATCATTGATCCATAAATTTCTTCGGTACAAACACAAACTCATTAAAATAATTATTTTAATTATATTCTCTATCGAATCCCTTTCCAGAAATTAGGGTTAGGGTTTCTAAAGCTGTTAAGTACAACTCTATTATAATTTTATTAGTCAATACACAAATTAACTTTCTCGATACACGTATCACTGATACTTATCACATAAATGATAATTAATATTAATATTAATATTAATAAAAAAAAATTATTCGCAAATTTTTGATTATTCGAAATCTCGGGTTATCACAAAAACTCTATCTGCAAATCAAAAAAACATATAGACATAAATCATTCAAATTGTTATGAAATTAAAAAAGAAATGTATATAAATAAAGAAATGTTATAGCTATAACATTACTAAAAACCTTATGCTATCTTTTTAGGCCAATAAATATGGAACAATAATATTATTAGTAAATGCAATCAAGTAACTAATGTGTACTTTTATAAAAATCAATCATATCAAATAAGTAAAGAAAACATCATAGGGAAACAGATACAAAGTTGTAAATTTGCCTTCACAGACATTGCTTGAGGATGAATATTAACAGATGAGTTTGGGGAGAAACTCACCTATGAAAGCATAGCATAAATTGTCGCCAGTTTTGAAATCCCGAATTATTTCTACTCTGCCACCATTTCTCATTGCTCTCAACGAAGAAAACTGAGATTTTCTTATTGTCTTGCGTAAGATAGACCAAGAATTGGGTCAGAAAATGTTTCATTATCTTCTTTATAAATTATACAAAAGTACATATGGATGTTTGATATTTTAAAACTTTGTGATCAATAAAAGTATGAGTGCACTTTAAAGATAATACTTTTTTTATTGATAAAATTTCTGCCTTAAATGATTTTTAGTTTTAGAGAGATGAATGTAGAAAAGAAAGCAGATTTAAAGTCAGTGGGATCTCCATGTTTACAAAAAAGTTCTCATAAATTATTTCTATTAATCAGTTGTCATAAATTATTTCTATTAATCAGTTGGGGAAAAAGAGGGAGGCTTCACAGCATAACCTTAAAAGCATCAAAGTTTAAACAAGTTCATTATAGTCATTGACAACCACTCAATAAGTCAACAACAAAAATGTAAAACCCATTAAATGCCACACGCCTCAATTATTTTAAGAAACTGGCTTGAATTGAAACGCATAGAATGTGTGCCAAATTAATTCGACCATAAACAATAATATAAATAAGAACTTTTTGGAAAAAATTAGCAAAGCAACACCGCATGCATGTGAGAGACAGAGTGTGATTCTAAAGAGATAAAGGTAGCATTACTAGCCTTAATGATGAGCATATTGAATGACCAAGAGAATTCTGGGTAGAAGACCAATGAAGAATAATAGATCTTGGTAGACAAACATATTTCCTCTAGGTTATAGCTGATTCCACGATGATTATTGATCAGATAGAGAAAGAATGCTATTGTCCCTGATGAGTTAGAATTTGTTTCTATTAAGTTTGTACGGATGGAGAAAGTCCCACATCACTAAGAATGAAGAATCCCTTTCTATCCTCCTCTGTTAGAGACAGCAAGTTGAGTTTCGAAATTTTACCCAAGACAAATAAGTCCCACATCGGTTGGGAAGTTAATCTCCTTGCATATCCCCCCTATATAAAGTCTTGTTGGTCTGTCATTTTGAAGAACAAGTATAAATTTCTAAAGCTAGTTGATGCTTGCTGTAAGGTTCGTTTAAGGCCCATTTCATAAACATAGAAATTTTAACATGAACATGCAATATTCAATCTAGGCTATCCAGCTCCCTAGAAGTTATTAAGTTAAAAGACATCACAAAAGTCATTCAACTAACTGATAGACCAATTTTTCTTTTATATCTTTAGTATGAACAAGTTGCAATAGATAATCATCAAAGGGAACAATACTATGCTTGGTCACCATTTTTCTGGTTTATAAAGGATCCGCTTTCCTGATATATGTTCGAAAAGGTTGGAAGTAAAGTTTTATGTTAGCTGTAAGCCTATCAAAATTAAACTACATATAATTTTGGCCTTAGGAGTTGGGACAAACTATGTAAACTTGTAAAGAGATGAGAGCATGACAAGATTAACAAGAAATCACATACTAGGTTACTAACTCGATGTTTAGGTGATTTCAAACATAGCAGTGACCTGACATATTTATGTTCAGAATTCAAATCAAATAAGCAAAGAAAACATCATAGGGAAACAGATACAAAGTTGCAAATTTGCCTTCACGGACATTGCTTGAGGATGAATATTAACAGAAGAGTTTGGGGAGAAACTCACCTATGAAAGCATAGCATAATCTGTCGCCGGTTTTGAAATCCCAGATTATTTCTGCTCTGCCACCATTTATAAACCTTAGAAACATGTATTCAAGAAAAAAGAATAGAAAAAAAAAATTATTTAAACATATAATTTCTGCTCTGCCACCATTTTTTATTTTTAGTTTTTACTTTTTTCATATTGAGAAGGAATATAGTCGTATTTTATTAATAATTACAGGGTGAGAAGGTACTGGGGAACCCTGGGGCATGTTCTCTATGACTTGGAAGCCAAAGAAGGGAAAGAAAATTACTGGGCATGTGATCTCAAAAGGTTTCTGCTTAAGTCTAACGTTTCATTCTTTATTTTCTTATAACATATATATGGAAGAACCCATCTCATTAGTCAAAACATACTGTTATGTTCTTTGACCCAGGGATGAATCACATTTTATATTAGTTAATATAATTGGGTTGTTCCACAGATGATAATTGTTAACGCCAAGATCTTCTCCCACGTCCCAATCACGTAAGACGCTCTGATCCTGCACAGTTCAATGAGTCAACACCAAAAGCTTGACGGCCTGACCGTCGGGGGATATCTCCGGCATGAGAGTCAGTACAGGCGATCACAAGGTTAACAATGGAGGAATATAATGTCTAATGCTTGAGAGAGAATAATAATATGATTGTGTGTGGTGTAATGTTTTGTTACCTTCTTTTCATGTGTGATCCTCCCCCCATACGTACTCCAGACTCGGTTTACTATGCCACTCACTATCTCCTGACACCACCCCCACTCCCGGTTATCTCAGCCGAAAGCATATAGCTCACCTCCCTGCCTGCTACTACTGTTTGCTACCGCCGGTCACCAGAGTCACATCCTCATTAATGCCATGCAGGAAGGTGGCAGACATAACAGTCAACTATTACTTGGTGTAATGATTACCGGTCAAAGCTGGGTTAGGTAACAATTTGTATAATGGGCCGATTCAATGACTAAGCCCAAATGATGGAAGTGACCCACGCGACCGGATCCAACCGAAAGGACCCAATGGAATAGACAAATAACTGGACCCAAATTACTCGGATCAAAAGGACAAAGGTAAAATAATTCAAGGGAGAGGCCCATTAATTCTGGCCCAATAAGGAAAAGTATTATGGCCCAACATTACCCCCCAGGCTTTTATTAAACAAGGTGTTTAATGGAAGATTGTAAATAATATAGGTTTATGATATAATGAATTATGATAAGCCGCAAGGGGTCCAAAATGAAACTCACCAAGGCCTAAATAAGTCGACCCAAATGGATATCAGAGACAGAAATTAGAGGCCCAATAGACGTAGGTCCACTCCGGTTAAGATATTTAGACCCAAAACTGGACGCTACCTCTTCCAATTCACCATCATTGCTGTGAATTAAATGTGCCACCCTCGATAACTGTGTAACCGTCAATATAAAAGGTAGACTTTACCAATTTTGACAGTTTTACCTGCTCATTTGAATTTCAGACCTTTGAATTTTCTCCTTCCCTTTCGAACTTCCCTTCTCTTCTCTACAAATTGTTAACAATGGCAACCCTTAATACCAGCCAAAACTCTCCGATTCGGGAAACCCCCATCACCACCATTCCACCTAACCCCGACACTCACGAGGAAGCATCGAGCTTTAATCCTCCAGTAAAGAAATCTAGCACGGGCCCACCTCCAAAATCCCCCCTTACTTCTTCTGAATTTTTCATAAGTAAGGAACGTTTCTCGCATGCCAACACGCCGTCGATTGTCACCGAAATGGAGTTAAAGAAGATTCGGGCTCGCTGCCACATCCCAGATACCCATTTGGTGAGAGCCCCGAGATCTGAAGAGCGGATGTATCAGCGCCCCGAAGGATGGATGGCTGTTACGACGACCGTCTTGGAGAAGGGGTTTCGATTCCCTCTCCATGCCTTCATAGTGACTGTCTTAGGATTTTTGGGTGTTGGGTTTGCCCAATTAATGCTGAATTCTTACATTCATGTTCTAGCATTTATAGCCTTCTGCCACGAGCTGGGTGTCGAACCTACACTCGATTTCTTCTTTACCGTGTACAAGATTGGCCAGTCTAGAGAGAGGATTCAAGGCCATAAGCAAGCAATCTTCAAGAACAGGAGAGAAATTCGAGAGGCGTTCATTGGTAAACACTCCTTCGAGCAACAAAGGGTGGCATGAAAGGTGGTTCTTCGTCAAGGGACCCGAAATCACCTTTTTACCAAGCTGGACCATTGATGAGAATATTTCTACCGACTTCGGAGACATCTCTGAAGAACGTGAGGTCGAAATGATGGGTCTTTTTGACAATTTCCCGAGGGAGGAATGGAATTATAGGCTTCTTTCCAAACAAGCGTGGTTATATGACCACAAACGTAAGTATAGGTTTATTTGATGAATATTTGGAAATTTTATGTGATATGGATTCTAATGTTGAACTGGTATTCTTCTGTAGTTACTTTGATTAAACCGTCATCTTCGGAGGTGAAAGACTTAGAGGATTTGCTAACTGGGAAATCGGTAGAAGCCACCGCTGAATCCTCACAATAGGAAGTCCCTCCCGAAGATATCGTAGCCGGAAAATCTGCAGAGGTCGATGCTGGACCTTCAAAATCGGAAGCTTCCTCCAAACTCAAATCAGCTGCTGAGATACCAACTGCTGAACCTCCAATCCATGCACCCGAAGACGACGAACCCATTCTTGCTGAAGAAATCATTCGACCTCGCTGAAAGAAAAGAGCCACCTGAAGACCTCGCCTAATTTCCATCCCCTCAGACTCTGAAGCCTTTTCTGAATCCGAACCAACTGACAACCCAATACTTCCAGCTATCGATTCAACACCATCGACTGTCGACTCAACACTACCAGTCGTTGAGCCAACACCACCAGTTGTTGACCCCATATTGGCTCGAAAGAGTTTATTAGATCTACCTGTAAGTGATCGAAGGCAACTCCTTCGAATCAAAAAGTTGAGAACCAAAGTTATCCATTTAACCCCCGATGAGCTTAGGGTGTCTTTTTCAAATGTTCATCCTCCAACAGCCCCCACGGAGATTCAAACTGTAAATGAAGAAGAACAAACTGAACCTGCTGCAGCACCATCTCGGAAGAGAAAACAACCGTCTGACAGCCACCCAAGTTCAACTTTTGAATTTTTACCAGTTCGAGACCCTACTCCAGCTCAATCTTCTTCTACCGAAAATATATATATGGATCCTTCTCCTGTTCGTGACCAACCAATGCCTTTCCCCCAAGACCTTCATCACAAAAATTTCATGATGAGGCTACTGGAGCGCCGACCTTGTGGCCTCGGTATAACGCCAACTTTCCATTCCAGCTCTTTGATGCCTTCGTACGGGAAAGTGATGATCACCGATTTGATAACCATACGAACAGAAATTTTCTTGATGAAGGCATGAGTTATTTGGCAAAGGTAGGTGATGGTCTTCTTGGTTAAATATTTCTTTACTTGTTTGAATATTTGAAATTGATTGGATACTGTTGAATATATGCAGGCAAATGCAGTCTTTGGACGTTTACGTCCTAGACATATAAATGCCGAGTCTGATGAGGAAACTCTGAGAAGGGAGAACAACATGTTGAAGGCCACATTGGCTCGGGAGAGAGAGGAGCATGAATCCGCTCTTCACGCCAATGAGAGTCTTCAGAGAAAATTAGCCCAAAATAAAGATGATCTGAGGGAAACTCATGATGTGTTGGTCTCGGTCAGGGAAGAACTGAAGACGACAAAAGCCGATGAACAGAAATTGGCCAACATGAACGTCAGGTTTGTTGCAGAGACCGAAGCGTTAAAGAATACCAATGAGGGTCTTGCTGCAACGAATCGAAACTTGTCTGTACAACTCGACGAAGTTTATACGAAGGCTCGGAGTGATAGGAAAGTCCATAGGGCCAAAAGTCGTAAACTTCGTGGCAAGATAAGGGCACTTCAGGAACGGGATCCTCCTCTGACTGAGGAAGTGCTTAAGCAGATACGAGCTGAATATCGTTCATCTGACGAGTTAGGTGCAAAAATTTTGAAAGTCTACTATGAGGGATACGAAGATTGCAGAGGTCGGGGCAAGGAAAAGCTGACTGCAGCTCAATTAGATCCAGCCCTTTTGGACTCCGAGGATGAAGGCGCAACCTGAAGAGGGACATCTGTTCTTAATTTTTAGTGTATAGGATTTTTGTAAAAAATATTCATATTTCTGTCCTCGTAGCTAACAATATATTAATGAAATGTAGGCTTTGTTCTTTATGATTTTGGTGTTTTTACTTTTTACCAATACTTCAATATTAGTGACTTTGAAAAATGTACAAGCTTTTTTGTGAATTTTAACTTAAACTGCTAATCAACAACTAGGCAAGTCATATAACAGATAAGACGAAGTTAAAGAATAAGTCATTCCGAACTCAACACTTAAAAAAATTTAGGTAATAAAGTAAAGGGATACTTATTCGTTACCAAAGTGTGAGATAGATCTGCTTCACTGGGGATTTGTTTACCACGGAGGACCTAAAAACTTGCATAAGATGACAATCGCCTACCGTGAAGGACCTGAGGAGTCTAAAAGATGACACTTGCCTACCACGAAGGGCCTGACAAGGTCTAAAGGTCGACAATTGCCTACCACGCAGGGCCTGGCAACGTCTTAAAGATGACACTTTCCTACCACGAAGGGCCTGATAAGGTCTAAAGATCAACAATTGCCTGCCATGCAGGGCCTGACAACGTCTTAAGGATGACCCTTGCCCACCACGAAGGGCCTGACAAGGTCTAAAGGTCAACAATTGCCTACCACGCAGGGCCTGACAACGTTTTAAGGATGACACTTGCCTACCACGAAGGGCCTGACAAGGTCTAAAGGTCGATAATTGCCTACCACGCAGGGCCTGACAACGTCTTAAGGATGACCCTTGCCTACCACGAAGGGCCTGACAAGGTCATAAAGATCACCTGCCGATGAGGCTACCATCGAATGGTCAGCGAGTCCACCCGAACCTCCTTACACCGATGATGTTAATAGCAACGAATACAAGACTTGTTTGAGAAAAAGGGAACTTTTATTGATGACGACTGAAATATTTATAGACTTCCGGTGTACTGACATTGTATCTACTGAAAATATTTTCGAAGCTTGCCTGCATGCCAAGTATTTTTGATCTCTGATCCGTCTAGTGTCTTCAACCGGTAAGTTTCCGGCTTCGATACCTTAATGACTTCATAAGGTCCTTCCCAGTTCGGCATCAGCTTTCCCAGATTCTGAGGTGCAGATACTTCGACTTCTCTAAGGACAATATCTCCCACTTCGAATCTGCGAAGCTTTACCCCTTTGTTATAATGCTTAGCTACTCTTCGCTGATAGGCTGCTAGTTTGATTAAGGCTGTTTCTTTGGCTTCTTCAAGTAAATCAAGATTGGCTTTCAGCCCTTCGTCATTATATATCTCTTTGAACTGACTAACTCGAAGACTTGGAGATTCAATTTCAATTGGGACTAAGGCATCAGTACCATAGGCCCGTCTAAAAGGTGAATCCCCTGTTGTGGTCCTCGGAGTAGTCTGATAAGCCCATAACACGCTGAGCAGCTCTTCTGGCCATCTTCCTTTAGCTTCGTCCAATCTGCGCTTGATCCCATTCAGCAGCGTTCTGTTGGTTACTTTGACTTGTCCATTAGATTGAGGATGAGCTACCGAAGTCTTTCTGTGCTGGACCCCCAGTTTTTTCAAAAATGCTTCGAATTTTGATCCCACAAATTAACGTCCATTGTCCGAAATCACCACCTTAGGAATTCCGAACCGAAATACTACCGACTCCTTGATGAACTTTAAGCATTCCTATTCCGTTATTAACCTAAGTGATTTCGCTTCTACCCACTTGGTCATGTAGTCGATGGCAACTATAATGAAGCTGACCTGACCTTTTGCTTTCGGTAGTGGACCTAGTATATCAACCCCCCAGACAGCAAAGGGTATAGGAGATAAGATTGAGTATAACTCTTCTGGTGGCTGATGTGGGATCGGACTGTTGAGCTGACATTTCTTGCACTTCTTGACGTATTCAGTCGCTTCCTTGAAGATGGTAGGCCAGTAGTACCCCTGACGAAGTACTTTGTATGCTAATGAGTTAGCAGCCATATGGTCACCACAAATGCCTTTATGTACCTCTCGGAGAGCATATTCAGCTTCGGATGGAGTCAAACATTTTAACAGTGGAGACGAGAATGCCCTTCAGAACAGATCTCCATCTATCAGAACGAAATTAGCACTTTTGTACTTGATTTTCTTGGCTAACATCTAATCCGAAGGTAAGACGCCATCTGCCAGATACTCCAGATATGGAGTCAACCAGCAGTTGGTTCGATCAGCGCACATTACCAATTCATGATGAACACTAGGATGTTGCAGAATTTCCAAGTAAACCGACCCATCAAAGATGTTAACATCCGTAGTGGCTAATTTGGAGAGTGCATCAGCAATGGAATTGTCATTACGTTCCTGAAATTCATAGGACTGGAAATACTGAAGCCGTTCTTTCAATTCTGCCAAATACTTGATCATTCTATGACATCGGGCTTCGTATTCCCTGGAGACTTGTTTGACGACTAACTGAGAGTCACTGAAGATGACTATTCTTTCCACTTCGAGACTCTTAGCTAGTCGCAATCCAGCCAACACTGCCTCATACTCTGACTCATTGTTCGTTGCTTTGAACTGAAATCTGATGGCCTGTTGCACCTTGAATCCCTCCGGACTTGTCAGAATAATCCCTGCTCCTTTGACGTCCATAGTAGAAGACCCATCTGCATACGGCGTCCACGAACTCTGATTCTGCTGAAGAACTGCGACTATTCTATCAGATCCTTCGGCTTCTGCCACGACTTCATCAGCTTCAGAGAACGAACATTCGACCACAAAATTTGCCAAAGCCTGCCCTTGATGGCGGTTCAGGGATGATATTCAATAAAAAATTGGGATAACTCCATCGTCCATGCAGCTAATCTCCCCGATACCTCAGGTTTGCCCATAATTTTCTTCAAAGGCTAATCTATGTATAATATTACCAATCTACCTTGGAAGTATTGCCTAAGCTTTCGACTAGCAGTTATTAAAGCAAAAGCAAACTTTTCAATGTTTGGGTACCTTGTTTCAGCATCCCGAAGGACATGGCTTACATAGTAAATCGGGTGCTGCTTACCCCCAACTTCGCGCACCAAAACTGCTCCTACTGCCAACGAACTAGCTGCTAAGTACAAATACAGAGGCTTAGCAGGAGCGGGCTTCACCAACAAAGGCGCCGAAGATAAGTAGGACTTGATGCTCTGAAAGGTGTCTTCACATTTCGAAGTCCATTGGAACGTCTTTGCATTCTTCGGCCCCTTCAACGTATCAAAAAACGGCAAACACCTTTCTGCCGATTTAGACATGAACCTCCTCAAAGCTGCAATCCTTCTAGTCAGACGTTGAATATCTTTAAATGACTGAGGAGTCTTCATATTCAAGATCGCTTGAATCTTTTCTGGATTGGCTTCAATTCCTCTTTGGCTGACTAGATAACCCAGAAACTTGCCAGCCCCTAATCCGAAGGTGCACTTAACAAGATTCAGTCTCAATTTGTGATGACGAACTGTCTGAAAGCATTCTTCTAAGTCATCCAGATGTTTATGTACCAGCATGCTTTTAACAATCATGTCATCTACGTACACCTCCATATTCTTGCCCAACTGATATCTGAATACATAGTTCATCATCCTCTGGTAAGTGGCTCCGGCATTGATGAGGCCGAAGGTCATTTTCTTATAGGCATATACCGAACGATGCGTAATGAACGCCGTCTTCGGTATATCCTCTTTACACATGGAGATCTGATGATACCCAGAGAATGCGTCCATAAAACTTAATAAAGCATACCCCGAAGTTGCATCGATGAGCTGGTCGATGTGGGGCAACGGGTAGAAATCCTTTGGACAAGCTTTATTTAGATCTGTATAGTCGATGCAGACTCGCCATTTCCCGTTCTGCTTCTGGACCAACACCGCATTTGCCATCCACTGCGGGTAGTCGATCTCAAAGATGAAGTCAGCCGCTAACAGCTTTGCAATCTCTTCATCGATAATCCGCTGGCGCTCAGGTGCAAAGATCCTCCTCTTCTGTCGAACTGGGTTTTTTGACGGGTTCACTTCTAATCGATGCTCAACAATATCCCTACTCACTCCCGACATGTCTTGAGGTTCCCATGCGAAGATGTCAATATAGCATCACAGGAGTTCAATGAGGTTCGTCCAGAGAGGTTTCGGCAGACCTGAACCTATTTTCACTGTCTTGTTTGCCTTGCCAGGGATGAGCTCTATCTCCTCTGTTTCTTTAGCTGGCATGACCAACGGATCTGAACTGCTTTCCGTGAAGGGTTCGATCTCTATCGCCATGGTCTGCTTTTGCTTCGATACCCCCACTCCCGAAGTGATCACAACATTTCTATAACATCTTCGGGCCAGATCTAAATCTCCTTTCACTTCACCAACCCCATGAACCGTGGGAAATTTGATTTTGAAATGGGGGATTGAGGTCACAGCTTGTAGAGCAGTTAAAGTGGGCCTCCCCAAAATAGCATTATAAGCGGAATCTACATGTACAACATAAAATTTGCAAATAATTTTTACCTACTGGGGGGCCGTTCCGAAGATGACCGGCAGCTCGATGGTTCCAGCCACTTTAACTGGATCATTGCTGAAGTCGTATAAAGGGGCATGGGCTGATAAGCATGGGCATATAGGATATCCACAGAAGACCCATTATCGATCATCATTCGTTTCATATCCACCGAACCCACTTGTGCAGTCACTACCAATGATCCTTCATGTGGTTCAATGGTTTCCAAAGGGTAATCCTCATCAGTGAAGGAGATCACTGTACCCGGATAAAGTCTGTCAGTCTTCGGGAGGGTACCCACCACCGACATGACTGAATCCAGATAACTTTAACGCTTTTTTCCAACAAGTTTACCAGAAGTACCTCCGGTGATGACATATATCACTTGCCTTGCTGGTGGTTCAGGAGCTGGGAACACTTGTTGAACTGGTTGGGCTGCCTGAACAGGTCTTCTATCTTGCTGTTGATTCGTTCTGGCAGCCACATACTGAACTAAAGCCCCGCCTTGTACCTTTCTTTCAATAAAATCTTTCAAACTAGCACAGTCGTTCGTATCGTGACCCGAGGCTTGATGATAGTCACAATACTTACGAGAATTTCCTTTTTCGGGCTTAATGTTATCTCGAGGTTGCTCGAAGATAGGTTGATTCTTAATCTGATCCAAGATAATAGCCATGTCAGTGTTGAGTGCGGTATACATCCTACTTACTCTCTGGGCTGGAGCGGACGAGCGTCCTCCACCCTGTCTCCAATTATTATTGAATTTCTTTGATCCGCCATCATGGCGGTCTTTATTTCCTTCATTCTTACTCTGGTCCCCTTCTGTTCTGTCCCGATCTGTCTCCTTAAGCCGATCTGAAGAAGGACGTTTAAGGCTATTCATGGCTTCTTCTACCATGATATAACCTTCAGCTTTGTCAAAGGCTTCAGCGAGACTCTTTGGGTGATGAAACATTAACTTCTTCACCAACTTCTCTAATTTGACCAGATCTAACCCATTCTGAAACAGTCCTACAGCTTGTAGATCGTTCAGGTCTGTCACTTGGCCTACTACTTCACGGAACCGCTTTACATATTGGCCCAAAGACTCATTCGAATACTGTCGAACCTGAGCCAACGACCCAGTTGGTTTCCCCCTCCCTTTGTTGCTCCCGAAGAGAGCATGGAATTTATTGCACATGTCCGCCCAAGATGAAATTGAATCCGAAGGCAAAGTCCCCATCCACTGTCTGGCATCCTTTCGGAGTGTCGTGACAAAAGTATGACACTTAGCAGCATTGCTAAAGTCATAATAATCCATCAGTCGGTCGAACGCTTGACTGTGGTCATAGGGATCCCCCGATCCATCATAGCTTTCAACGTGGGGCAACTTCTTGGTGGGGTCAGCTTTTTCTTTTAGAATCTCCGCGGAAAAAGGGGATGCCTTCTTTTTCAAAGTATCTTTCGTTTTCTGTACCTCGGCAAGCTGCCTCCGAAGTTTCTTCAACTCTTTAACCAGATACTCCACGCCTTCTGGTTGGGATGATGCTTCTTTTTCCGTCTACTCCTCCCTCTTCTGAGTGGACTGGTCTCTTACAATAGAACCCCTAACTTTCGAGGGGCTTTTACGATGACGATGGTCCACAGAGTGGAATGCCCTCGGTGGACTTTCTGGTGTACCACCCCTAAATCTGCTTCGCCTTTGAACTCGGCTGCCGTGGTGGGAATGCGCAACAACAAGCGCCTTCTTTGTATTCTCAGGAGTGCGATCTCTGGATCGACCTCTTCGTTCGCTTCGACCCTGCTCCTTAGAACCGATAGAGTGATGTGCCCTCTTCAATCTTTGAGGAGTAGGGCTTCTGGATCTTCTTCTTTCTCGAGGTGGACCCCGAGACTCTCGCCCCGAATGAGCAGGTTCTTTCCCCCTTCGATGCCCGCGTTCTTCGGATTGAACATAGCTAGACGCTTCGTCCCTCAACTCTGCCATTCGGGACATCTGCTCAGCTATATCCTGTCGTTGCTTTACAAGTACCTCCATGGCCCTATCTGCCTCATCTGCCATCTTAGCCAGTCGAGAGGCCTTTTCGTCTTGGTCATCTCGGTATCGAGTTCTAGGCGAGGTGCCTTCTACTCGTTTTCGACCATGGCCATACCCTTTCTCTGCCGTAAAAACTAGCTTTCTCTTAGCTTTGCTCACAGCCCTCGGACGAGAATCTCCATGCAAACGTTTGGACGCTGTGCTGGCATAAACACTTAGTGCAGGTTCCAAATGATCCTTGACAGACACTCGCGGTATTGATTCACTAACAGCCATCGGCTGCCCTTCAGGCGTAGGCGTTCTACTCTTCCGCATGAATACCGGCGTAGAACGACCACAATGCGTAATTGAAAAATACTCAGGACACTAGAACTCAGCCCTCCTTCTAACGCCAATGTTAACGCCAAGATCTTCTCCCACGTCCCAATCACATAAGACGCTCTGATCCTGCACAGTTCAATGAGTCAACACCAAAAGCTTGACGGCCTGACCGTCGGGGGATAGCTCCGGCGTGAGAGTCAGTACAGGCGATCACAAGGTTAACAATGGAGGAATATAATGTTTAGTGCTTGAGATAGAATAATAATATGATTGTGTGTGGTGTAATGTTTTGTTACCTTCCTTTCATGTGTGATCCTCCCCCATACGTACTCCAGACTCAGTTTACTATGCCACCCACTATCTCCTGACACCACCCCCACTCCCGGTCATCTCAGCCGAAAGCATATAGCTCACCTCCCTGCCTGCTACTACTGTTTGCTACCGCCGGTCACCAGAGTCCTATCCTCATTAATGCCATGCAGGAAGGTGGCAGACATAACAGTCAACTATTACTTGGTGTAATGATTGCCGGTCAAAGCTGGGTTAGGTAACAATTTGTATAATGGGCCGATTCAATGACTAAGCCCAAATGATGGAAGTGACCCACGCGACCAGATCCAACCGAAAGGACCCAATGGAATAGACAAATAACTGGACCCAAATTACTCGGATCAAAAGGACAAAGGTAAAATAATCCAAGGGAGAGGCCCATTAATTCTGGCCCAATAAGGAAAAGTATTATGGCCCAACAATAATTATAAAGAAAATCAAACTAAGAAAGACCAAATAGAAAACTTGGGATTAGCTCCTAAACCCAAGGGCAGATCAGCAGATCAACTTCTCGCACTCCTCCTCCTGAACCAACAAATGCCTTGCAGCAAGTTGAGGTAGGGGGTTTATGGATCTAAGATTCTGTAAATAGAAGTGAAGACCACTTATTTCATTTCCCTAACTTAGTCTATGTTTTAATACATACTAGCTTGAAAAGGCAAAGCAAGACGATGTACTTTTAGACCTTAGCGATATCTTGCAGCAAGTTGAGGTAGGGTCATGCTAAAACAACCCTTCAACACAGGGTATAGACTTTGTTTCTACTGATTCAGAAGGTGCTTCATGTGGAAGAGAAATAGTCTACCTGAAATAGTCTGAAGTCTCCCATATATCTCTAGTAAAGTGAAGTCTAGATCTAGCTAAAGAGAAAACTTGCAATTTAGATGCCAAATGAAAGCAATTGAATTTGTGAAAGACAAGGATTATTAAAGAACTTAAGCATACCTGCAAATAGGGTAAATATCAATTTGATGAACTCCTCAATTACACCTTTGATCTGCATCATTTGTAATAGCAACATTAGCAATTTTGTACTCACATTGAAGCAAATGCATGCATCAACATTCTCTAGCTCGGTGTCTAAATAACATCCCATGTGAACATAGGTGATGAGGGAGTTAACCAGCTCAAGAGAATACAACAGCATAACAATTGACCAAAGTTAAAGCAGCAAAACAATTGACCAACATTTTAGTACTAGCACAGAGTACCTCCAAGGGAAGGGTCGCAACTAGAGGAGCACATATCTCTGGAGTCAAGAACACCCCTGTTGGAACAAATATAGTTTTAACCTAAATATAGAATAAAGGCTCACAAAAATAAAGTGACGTAATAGATCAAAAACTGCTTCTAGATTTACCAAGAGCTTTGCATTGAAATGCGAAATGTAACATTATATTTACATTCTCAGTACCTTATCCAAATTCTCTTCAATTTCAATTCCACCACAGTCTGAAAAGCTTATGCTACATCCAAGGCGCTCTGACGCCACGTACTGTAGGATATGCATTGTCACTATGACATTCGACTTTCAAAAAGATCTACGTATAATGTCTCACTATACGCATCAAGAAGTTGAAACCCATTAAAATTCCCCTTTGGTTTCAGTGTCATGTAATGAATATCTACTTCCCATGTGTGGTAGGTAGGTTACATAATCACCAGATCAATTGAGGTTATTCCAAACCCATAATAGGCATTAGCAACATGAAACCAGAAAAAGTCCATCCATTTGTGCAGGACTTGGAAATACAAAAGAATAAAAGGAAATTATCTTTTAAAGGCATGTAGAACAAGCCTCTGCCAAAACTAGAAGTGAAAACATTTAAGAATTATCTTTGACCAATATGTATGGGATGTCCAGGGAGCCAGATATTAGTCAGATAATGAAATGATTGCCAAATAACATAATTTATACCATTAAGAAGCCTTAAGTTTCCACTATAGTCCAAACGCATTTTGTAACAGAGGAATGGTTAGACTTTTTGACAGCCATATTTAAATATCATAAGTAGCAAAAAATTTAAAATTTAGGAGAGAATCTGTAATACCCGAAAAAAATAAAATAAAATAAAAAATTTAAAACATATTAATTGGACTTTGTTTTTATTTGGGTCAACTCGTATTTAATTTATGTGGGCCAATGAGTATTAATAAGTGATACAAATTAAGTTGATAAAATTTGGGCTTTTCTTATGTTGGAATCAAATTGTATTTATTTACATTAGTTTAGGTTTTTAACTAAGTGGGCCTAATTTATAATTATGTAATTTTAAAATCCTATTAAAATTTGGAGAGTTAATAAATATATTAATTAATAAAATCTATTTTTTTTAGTGAATAAATAACTAAACCTAATTTCACTTTCATTATATGAATCGGGAAGAAAAACGAAAAGAGAGAACAGAAACTGAGCGGCGGTGGAAGCACGGGAAAGAGAAAAGGAGATCAGTAGTAAGTTAGTCATGTGTGATTATTTGTTTTTATTAATTAAGTGTTGGTGTTATTGCGTGAACACATAAGACTGATATGAATTTGTTTGATTTGTAATCATGCCATGAATTTATATAGTTTTTAATTTTGGGTGAACCTCCCCATTTATGCATGATGATGATGAGGCAGGAAGTTAACATGTTAAAGGGGTTAATATACATAACAGGAAAAGAAATATTAACTTGATTTTTACAAAGGCAAAAATAAAAAGTTTCTTACTATTTCATTGAAGAATAAGCCTGTTGCATTTAAATGCCTATAAGGGGAATACGTGGTTTTTATTAAAATTTAAAATTAGTAATTACAGGATAATAATAATAATAATAATAATAATAATAATAATAATAATAATAGTGTTGGGAAAAGTAAATTTGTAATTTACAATTTGTAATTAGTAATTTAACTTACAGTTAGTAATTTATATTTATTTTTTTTGTTAATTTGTGTAATTAGTTCGGGCGAAGGAAATTTAACGAGTATTTTGGAATTTTTTGAGTTGGATTATATTTAATTTGAGGTGAATATGTTTAGATGGTGAATAACGTTTCGTATTTGATATCGTTGGCACGTGAGGGTAAGATTTTATGTAATGTGCTATAAAGGGGTTGGAAGTATCAGGTACGAATTTCGTACTCTTTCAGCGATACTTTTGTTAAATTTGATTTATTCGTTTTGTTCCTCGTTTCAAATTCTGTTATTATTTCATATAATTGTTTCTTATGAAATTCATATATTTGTTTCATTTTGGAGTTGACACATTGGACTCGTATTTGTACTCTTTGAATTAGGATATCATGTTTAGTATTTATTTTAATAATTGTAGAGCGGTACATGTTGCAACCTTCTTTTTTAGACCTTGTGACTATAATTTGATTTGGTTCAACATGTACATATAGAACCCTTTTGTTGGTATTATGTCGCATGTCTTGTGACATAGTATTTTTATTAGAATATACCGTAGGGTATACCTGAGCTATAACCACCTGTGGGGGTACCACAGGCATGTCATCTTGGCACGAGAGGAATGACACTTTCCGTGACGGTGTGATTAGTCCACGACGTCTCTGTTTTGGGCTCCGGAGGAAGTGGGCCATTTGGTGTTTTGTTGTGGGAGGCGTATGGGTTAACCCTAGTTTTCTGTTCTGCGGATTTATGATGTTGTGCCAAAAACACTTATCCGATTTGCATACATTTGGATTCGCGGTACAATGTGTGATTTACCTGTGTGGCATTATTTTGACTTGCCTGTGTGGCATTGTTTTGATGTGCCTGTGTGGCATTATTTTGGTTGCCTATGTGGCATCATTTGATTTGCCTGTGTTGCATTAGTTTGACTTTCCTGTGTGGCAATGTGTATTTCTGAGCTCATTCGGTATAAAATAACTCCATACATTTGTTTCCGCCTATTATTTTATTGGATTAGTTTTGTTGGTTTCTGTTCAGTTCAAGTCATTGGGTTAGTTACTTCAGTTCGTTATTTCTTTATTCTTTTATTGGTTTCGTCAATTACGTTGATTCAGATATATTCATTACGTTGATTCAAATATATTCCATTCAGATCTTTGGATATTATATTTTCGTTCGTATTTGCACTTAAGGCTTTGTTCAGTATTTTGTCTTAGTTGTTTTCGTATATCAGTTGTATATCTTTTGTATATCTATATCCGTATTGGGCAATTGGCTCATGCTGTGTTTTTCTTCCGGCAGGTTTGCAGGGGTGATTCAGGGCTAGTGTGATGAGATTTTTGCCTTCGACCATTTAGGTTGATTCGAATTTTAAGTTTTGATTATTTTGACTCAGTTTGGAGAATTGTACTTATTACTTTATTAATGGATCACCACTATTAATATTTTGAGGTTGTTAGTGCTCTGTTTATTTATTTTGAGGGTTGTTGTGCTTTGCACGTGACCTCCCTTTCCTTTTTGGGAAGGGGGTGTTACAGAGATGGTATCAGAGCCTAGGTTCTTTCTTGTAGAAAACCTATTTAGATTTGACTTGTGAGTTGTGGGTAAATCACTGGGTAGACGTCGTAGGAATTTTATTCGATTTTGTTCTTTGTTTGGTTGGTCTTGATTTTGATCAAGTGTCATTCTCTCCTCGAGTTGTAGTTGATTTGAGAAATGTGAGATACATTGTTAAGATTATTATTGTTATGCACTGGAGCAATAATATTAGTTAAGGATTGTGATTGGATATCATTAAGGAGAATAAATATGTTATTGTGATTGGATATTTTGTACAGTTAAGAAAGGATTATATGATTATGATGTGAGTATTTGTATAAGCGAGTTTTTGATTTTGGAAAATTATTTGTTAGAGTTGTTTTTGGTGACAATTTATTATGATCTAAGAATTGAGGATTTGATTTTGATGATGATTTTGTTTATGTTAAGCTTGTGGATAATTTGAGGTATGTGTATTGATGGGATACTATAATAAAGTGAAAATTATTAAGTATAGAGGATTTTTTGTAATTTGAGTGTTGATATTCGAGGTAATTAGATTAATCATTTATAGTTAATGATCAATTTTGTGGCTATTTTCTAGTAGGATATTGGAGTTGTGTTCTATGAATTTTTTTTTGTGATAGTATGGGGAGACATTGAAATTTATTGGATTAAGGTTTGCAATAAGGGATGATTGATTTGTTATATGATTAGATAGGAAGTGATGAAATTCAATTGATTATGAGAGATCTTGAATGGTTGTAGTTCGCTTATGCAGATGGTAGAATATGTGACTTGGAGTTTGATATGGTGATAAAGAAATCATAGTAGTATATTTTTGGTATTATAATATTTGAGAACTAATTTGATTGGAGGTTATGATATTTTGAAACTCTTAAAAACTTAGGAGAGTTGGTGATAAAGAGATATTAGTAGTATATTCTTTGGTGTAATATTATTTGGTGAATAGTTTAAATTGTGGATGAGATATTTTGAAGTTCTTGAGGACTTGGGGAGAGTTGGTAATATAGTTTGCATAGTTGTTTTATTTATCTGATGTCTTTAGAGTTTTGTATGAATTTATGTAAAATTAAATAAAAATAATTTGTTAAATCTTTGTCATGTGTGGAACATAAACATTCTACGAATTAAAAATACTTTTAAATATTTTGGGTATTCGAATCGTATTTAGATGAAAAGAAATGTTTTGTGATTTTGAATTATTTTCCGGAGAGTACGTTTACAAGAATGAAACTCAAAGATATTAGCGAAGCCCCGCACCAACGGTGGATCATGTGATTTAATTTGATGCAACGCGAAGAGCCTTATCAAGGCTTGACACAGCAGCTGACGAATCTTTTACGAGTACATGGATAATTGTGTGGACCTATGGACTTACCAGGCTTGATCGTTACAAATGGCGGCACTACGTCTTAATTAAAGTTTACGATCTATTATGTAATTTAAATAAAAACCAAAATAAAACTTAATGTAGTTTATTTGAATTCCGAGGACGGAATTATTTTTTTAAGGGGTGAAAAATGTAGTAACCCATTTTTATTTAATAATTAAATTCTTTTAGTTGATAATTAAATAACTTATTATATTAAAATTGAGAAAGATAATTCCTTTTGTTAAATTCGGAGCGGAAAGTTACTTGCGAGATAGAGGAGTCTATTCGAGTGGAGGATCCGCATATTTTGATAATTAGGTACGTTCATTCTTTTGATTCCGGGGACGAGATCCTTTTTAAGGGGTAGGTGATGTAATACCCGGAAAAAAATAAAATAAATTAAAATAAAAAATTTAAAACATATTAATTGGACTTTATTTTTATTTGGGTCAACTCGTATTTAATTTATGTGGGCTAATGAGTAATGAGTATTAATAAGTGATACAAATTAAGTTGATAAAATTTGGGCTTTTCTTATGTTGGAATCAAATTGTATTTATTTACATTAGTTTAGGTTTTTAACTAAGTGGGCCTAATTTATAATTATGTAATTTTAAAATCCTATTAAAATTTGGAGAGTTAATAAATATATTAATTAATAAAATCTATTTTTTTTAGTGAATAAATAACTAAACCTAATTTCACTTTCATTATATGAATCGGGAAGAAAAACGAAAAGAGAGAACAGAAATTGAGCGGCGGTGGAAGCACGGGAAAGAGAAAAGGAGATCAGTAGTAAGTTAGTCATGTGTGATTATTTGTTTTTATTAATTAAGTGTTGGTGTTATTGCTGAACACATAAGACTGATATGAATTTGTTTGATTTGTAATCATGCCATGAATTTATATAGTTTTTAATTTTAGGTGAACCTCCCCATTTATGCATGATGATGATGAGGCAGGAAGTTAACATGTTAAAGGGGTTAATATACATAACAGGAAAAGAAATATTAACTTGATTTTTACAAAGGCAAAAATAAAAAGTTTCTTACTATTTCATTGAAGAATAAGCCTGTTGCATTTAAATGCCTATAAGGGGAATACGTGGTTTTTATTAAAATTTAAAATTAGTAATTACAGGATAATAATAATAATAATAGTGTTGGGAAAAGTAAATTTGTAATTTACAATTTGTAATTAGTAATTTAACTTACAGTTAGTAATTTATATTTATTTTTTTTGTTAATTTGTGTAATTAGTTCGGGCGAAGGAAATTTAACGAGTATTTTGGAATTTATTAAGTTGGATTATATTTAATTTGAGGTGAATATGTTTAGGTGGTGAATAACGTTTCGTATTTGATATCGTTGGCACGTGAGGGTAAGATTTTATGTAATGTGGTATAAAGGGGTTGGAAGTATCAAGTACGAATTTCGAACTCTTTCAGTGATACTTTTGTTAAATTTGATTTATTCGTTTTGTTTTTCGTTTCAAATTCCGTTATTATTTCATATAATTGTTTCTTATGAAATTCATATATTTGTTTCATTTTAGAGTTGACACATTGGACTCGTATTTGTACTCTTTGAATTAGGATATCATGTTTAGTATTTATTTTAATAATTGTAGAGCGGTACATATTGCTACCTTCTTTTTGAGACCTTGTGACTATAATTTGATTTGGTTCAACATGTACATATAGAACCCTTTTGTTGGTATTATGTCGCATGTCTTGTGACATAGTATTTTTATTAGAATATATCGTAGGGTATACCTGAGCTATAACCACCTGTGGGGGTACCACAGGCATGTCATCTTGGCACGAGAGGAATGACACTTTCCGTGACGGTGTGATTAGTCCACGACGTCTCTGTTTTGGGCTCCGGAGGAAGTGGGCCATTTGGTGTTTTGTTGTGGGAGGCGTATGGGTTAACCCTAGTTTTCTGTTCTGCGAATTTATGATGTTGTGCCAAAAATACTTATCCGATTTGCATACATTTGGATTCGCGGTCCAATGTGTGATTTACCTGTGTGGCATTATTTTGACTTGCCTGTGTGGTATTGTTTTGATGTGCCTGTGTGGCATTATTTTGGTTACCTATGTGGCATCATTTGATTTGCCTGTGTTGCATTAGTTTGACTTGCCCGTGTGGCAATTTGTATTTCTGAGCTCATTCGGTATAAAATAACTCCAGACATTTGTTTCAGCCTATTATTTTATTGGATTAGTTTAGTTGGTTTCTGTTCAGTTCAAGTCATTGGGTTAGTTACTTCAGTTCGTTATTTCTTTATTCTTTTATTGGTTTCGTTAATTACGTTGATTCAGATATATTCATTACGTTGATTCAAATATATTCCATTCAGATCTTTGGATATTATATTTTCGTTCGTATTTGCACTTGAGGCTTTGTTCAGTATTTTGTCTCAGTTGTTTTCGTATATCAGTTGTATATATTTTGTATATCTATATCCGTATTGGGCAATTGGCTCATGCTGTGTTTTTCTTCCGGCAGGTTTGCAGGGGTGATTCAGGGCTAGTGTGATGAGATTTTTGCCTTCGACCATTTAGGTTGATTCGAATTTTAAGTTTTGATTATTTTGACTCAGTTTGGAGAATTGTACTTATTACTTTATTAATGGATCACCACTATTAATATTTTGAGGTTGTTAGTGCTCTGTTTATTTATTTTGAGAGTTGTTGTGCTTTGCACGTGACCTCCCTTTCCTTTTTGGGAAGGGGGGTGTTACAGAGATGGTATCAGAGCCTAGGTTCTTTCTTGTAGAAAACCTATTTAGATTTGACTTGTGAGTTGTGGGTAAATCACTGGGTAGACGTCGTAGGAATTTTATTCGATTTTGTTCTTTGTTTGGTTGGTCTTGATTTTGATCAAGTGTCATTCTCTCCTCGAGTTGTAGTAGATTTGAGAAATGTGAGATACATTGTTAAGATTATTATTGTTATGCACTGGAGCAATAATATTAGTTAAGGATTGTGATTGGATATCATTAAGGAGAATAAATATGTTATTGTGATTGGATATTTTGTACAGTTAAGAAAGGATTATATGATTATGATGTGAGTATTTGTATAAGCGAGTTTTTGATTTTGGAAAATTATTTGTTAGAGTTGTTTTTGGTGACAATTTATTATGATCTAAGAATTGAGAATTTGATTTTGATGATGATTTTGTTTATGTTAAGCTTGTGGATAATTTGAGGTATGTGTAATGATGGGATACTATGATAAAGTGAAAATTATTAAGTATAGAGGATTTTTTGTAATTTGAGTGTTGATATTCGAGGTAATTAGATTAATCATTTGGAGTTAATGATCAATTTTGTGGCTATTTTCTAGTAGGATATTGGAGTTGTGTTCTATGAATTTTTTTTTGTGATAGTATGGGGAGACATTGAAATTTATTGGATTAAGGTTTGCAATAAGGGATGATTGATTTGTTATATGATTAGATAGGAAGTGATGAAATTCAATTGATTATGAGAGATCTTGAATGGTTGTAGTTCGCTTATGCAGATGGTAGAATATGTGACTTGGAGTTTGATATGGTGATAAAGAAATCATAGTAGTATATTTTTGGTATTATAATATTTGAGAACTAATTTGATTGGAGGTTATGATATTTTGAAACTCTTAAAAACTTAGGAGAGTTGGTGATAAAGAGATATTAGTAGTATATTCTTTGGTGTAATATTATTTGGTGAATAGTTTAAATTGTGGATGAGATATTTTGAAGCTCTTGAGGACTTGGGGAGAGTTGGTAATATAGTTTGCATAGTTGTTTTATTTATCTGATGTCTTTAGAGTTTTGTATGAATTTATGTAAAATTAAATAAAAATAATTTGTTAAATCTTTGTCATGTGTGGAACATAAACATTCTACGAATTAAAAATACTTTTAAATATTTTAGGTATTCGAATCGTATTTAGATGAAGAGAAATGTTTTGTGATTTTGAATTATTTTCCGGAGAGTACGTTTACAAGAATGAAACTCAAAGATATTAGCGAAGCCCCTCACCAACGGTGGATCATGTGATTTAATTTGATGCAACGCGAAGAGCCTTATCAAGGCTTGACACAGCAGCTGACGAATCTTTTACGAGTACATGGATAATTGTGTGGACCTATGGACTTACCAGGCTTGATCGTTAAAAATGGCGGCGCTACGTCTTAATTAAAGTTTATGATCTATTATGTAATTTAAATAAAAACCAAAATAAAACTTAATGTAGTTTATTTGAATTCCGAGGACGGAATTATTTTTTTAAGGGGTGAAAAATGTAGTAACGCATTTTTATTTAATAATTAAATTCTTTTAGTTGATAATTAAATAACTTATTATATTAAAATTGAGAAAGATAATTCCTTTTGTTAAATTCGGAGCGGAAAGTTACTTGGGAGATAGAGGAGTCTATTCGAGTGGAGGATCCGCATCTTTTGATAATTAGGTACGTTCATTCTTTTGATTCCGGGGAAGAGATCATTTTTAAGGGGTAGGTGATGTAATACCCGGAAAAAAATAAAATAAATTAAAATAAAAAATTTAAAACATATTAATTGGACTTTATTTTTATTTGGGTCAACTCGTATTTAATTTATGTGGGCTAATGAGTAATGAGTATTAATAAGTGATACAAATTAAGTTGATAAAATTTGGGCTTTTCTTATGTTGGAATCAAATTGTATTTATTTACATTAGTTTAGGTTTTTAACTAAGTGGGCCTAATTTATAATTATGTAATTTTAAAATCCTATTAAAATTTGGAGAGTTAATAAATATATTCCGACAGAATAATAAAGAATGGAATCAGGTCCGGCGTAAACGCACAGACAGGATATTCCGACAGAATAATAAAGAATGGAACCAGGTCTAGCGTAAACGCACAGACAGGATATTCCGACAGAATAATAAATAATGAAATAACAGAAGAATTTCACCAAGTATGGGGTAGCCCGCGTATACAGGTTATTCCAACAGAATAATAAATAATGGAATAACAGAAGTTCTCTTCATGAATACAAAAGAAATAATACCCTTTACGAGTACAATAAATAATATCCCTTATCGTAAAAGAAACTGAATATAAGAGTAGGGAAGTAGCCGAATACTTTTCTATAGTTTCTCTATAATTTTCTCTCTCTAGAGTTTCAGTGAATTGGTAAGAAAATAATGAAGGAATGAGCTTTTATTTATAGAAAAATGGACTGCATAGTAACTAACTCATGAACGGTCCAGATTGATTTACTTTAATCGGACGGCTCATATTTAAAGCAAAATCTTTAAAATAAGATATATATATATATATATATATATATATATATATATATATATATATATATATATAACATTAGTCACGGGTTATGAACCCCGTGAACTTTGCCTGCCAAACCTTCAAATTATTACATATATATAACTATAATAATAATAATGATTGAACTCCCTCCTTGCCAACTTGCAAACCAATAATACATAATAATTAAAACAATCTTACTCCCTCCCAATTCAACATCCCAGCCAATTTCCATTCAAAAAATTCAAATGTGGGCCCCACCATTATATTTATATATATAAAATAAAATTATATAATACATATATTCAAAACATCACCATTACCAATTTATACACCACCCGTAACTTCACTTCTCCCACCAAAGACTTTGTTACACACGTGGGCCCCACCCCTTAAAATAACTTTCTACCGATTATTTTAAAAAAAAATGGATAAATGGGGGTCCATTAAAATAAGAAAAATTGAGCGACTTCTCACGTAAGCATCAATAATCAATACCGTGTGCTACTGTGCAACTACGCGTATTACTATACTTTTAACACCAGGTGTTTCAACAGTTAACGGTAAAACTTCCGCCGTTATTTTCATAAAAAGATATTTTTGTCATTTTCTCAATCCGACAGTAATTCCGTTGTGGGGTCCACTGTGATTGTACCGTCGTACGGATATTCCCCGACAAAAAGAATATTCCCCGACCAATCGAATATTATATAACAACTTGCTTACTTTGCAAAATTTATAAATATTAACCACAACTATAATATTACATCAAATCAACACCATAGTATTCAAAAAAAAAATTCGAGAAATTTAAACCTTTATTCATAAAATCTGGGGTCTCACATTTATGGATAAATTTTAAAGTTTAACGTAGTGTAAAGTTATTTATTTTATAGTTTATTAAAATAAATAGTTGATGTTGTAAATTACTTAAAAAATGTTATTAAAAGTAAATTTACTATAAAATAAAATTAAAGTATTTATATTACAATTCATATTCACCACAATTAATTCTAAAAAATTATTTAGAACAAAACATCGACCAATTTTATCTCTCGTAAAAAATCTCTGAACAATAATATATAGTGAGTAATAATTCCTTCATTAATATATTTTTTCTCGCAAATTTTCATCATAAATTGGCGCAAAAAAATCTTTTTATCACCCAAATTTTGCGAGAAAAAAAATATAAATTATGAAGGATGTTTCTTTCGCTAATAACTATATTGTCACTATATTTTTTTCCTCTGCTGTTCCTTATCTAAAAAACTCTTTATGTGAATGAATAAATTCATTCGCAAAATTTCATTCACTACATCCCTCATTTCTTGTAGTGAATGCATACATAACTTATAGATCAGCCTTATGAATTTAAGTCTCCTGATACGTGAAATCACTACTCTCATTTTTTTTTCAAGAAAGCAGAACCATTCTATGATGTCGATTCACTATGTGAGGACCCCAAACTTGGGTACTTGAAACCCGAACTTGGTTCTTTACGATACCATTTCTATGAGCGGAATAATACTAATAATAATAATAATAATATAAAGATCAACTTAATTTACATATCATCAGAGTCTAATCCCCCAAGTACGTAACCTTTAAACATTCATTACAACCCATGATAGATAATATATATCATAATTATCTTAATAATATCAAACTATTACATAACATAGTAATTCGTTCATTCAGCAACCTTTCCTTTTCCTTTGTTCTTAGCAGAGCTCTCTAGTCGTTCGCACTTAACTGAAAATATTTAAATTTAAGCAAGGATGAGCATTTGAGTGCCCAGCAAGTAATAACAATATATATATATATATATATATATATATATATATATATAAGCTAAAAGGATTTAAATATTTTCTTTGTACTATTCTTCTATAACAAGTCAATAGTTGTGAAGTATTCTGAACCGATAAATATAACATAACAACTCTCTTTCAAATTTTTGAAACTACATATTGACTATAACTGGGGTTATGGTGACATGCCATGAACATTGTTTTCATTTTCGAAAAGGTTAAACAGAAATTCATCTGTAAACCGACATAACTTACGGGCACGGGGGGTGATCAGTCCGTTATGCCCTGCATTGATCAATACTACATTACAAGAACGATAGGATCGTTCACTCTGTTCCGCCTTGGGCGCATAAAAGTTTTCCCGTAGAGGGATGTTCATTCTTGTCTGGGTTCCAAATCAAAGGTCTTATCTTGTTTCAACAATAATCTATAATTCAACACACACACACACATATATATATATATATATATATATATATATATATATATATATATATATATATATATATATACGGGTAATTGACAAATGTATATCAACATGTGATTAAATATAATGATTATCCAGGTGGGGACACTTGTTTAACCATTTATAGAAATTAACGAATAAAATATATATATCTGAGTTACCATATACTAACATGTTGATATTCAAGGAGCTTATATAATATAAGGTTAATAATCTGTACCATAATAATATAGTTTAAAAATATTCTTACTCACATCCATTGCATAAAGAAAATGCAAAGGTTAGATACTTGCCTGAAGCGCTGCTTACAGTTTGCAATTTAGATATATCGCTTATCTCACGACCTATCATTAATAAGATCGTTCATTCTATTAGAACAACATACTATAATACATAATACTACTTATTGCAGTCAGCACATACCTTAATCACATTGACACATAGATTTAACAACCATTGAATAACAAATAATCACTTATCTGATCACATTATCTAAGTCCAGATCAATTTTTGAAATATATCGGTCTACCGACGGCTTTATCGGATAATTATCGAGTCTAAGACTCTTTTCTGTAACTCAATATCCGTCCATATCAGTCATATATTTTTTTTAAATGACTTAATATAATTTTAAAACATTTATTATAGTTTATCACGAAATTTCAAACATCGGAATCACATTAAAATGATTTAAATACTAATCAATTCTATTATCACTAATATTTAATTAGTACTAAACTATTAATGAAATCATTTTTAAAATATTAAAGTTATTTATAATAACTCAAAATATTTTTAAAGTATTAATATTACCCTTAAATGATTTTTAAAACATTTAAAATTATTTCTAAATAATTACCATTAATAATAAGGTATTAATGTTTCATTTATCCAAATATTAAAAGTCATTTAAAATATTTTTAATTCATTTATATCCATTTTAAATGATTTTTAAATTAATAAAACTATTTATAAACTATTTATTTAATATAATTATTAAATAAATTTAATATCATTAGTAATAACTTAATAATCATCAATATTTAATTATTAATGAAATTATCCTTTAAATATTAAAAGTTATATTTTATAACTTAAAATATTTTTAAACACTTTATTTTTATTTAAAATGATTATGTTATGGATCTTGGATTCTGTTATGGATCTTGTTGATCTAAAGTCTCTAGAATGTATTACTCATGTCAAGATACAAGGGAAAAACAACAACATGGTCATAACATTAAAATACTGCAAGATTCATGGCCTGCAAAACGTTGTCAGAGCTTCTGAAAATTCTGGGTTTTCCAGATTTTCAGTTTTCGTGAATGGTCAACCATGTTTGACTGCTTATAACTTGAGATCTAGACATGGTATGGACTTGATTCAAGTTGAAGATTAAAGACCTACTGACATATTACAAGTCTATAGCTTAAAACAACACAAAACATAAACACACAAAGATCTAGAGGGCCTGACATGTGGTTGTCAGACACAAAAAAAAAATTCCAGATTTTTGAAAACTCTTATTTCGTGAATCTAGATGTTATGGATCCACTAAATACCAACCCAGATCATCATTAGACACCTCATATAACATATATAACACAAAAAAAAAACAACATCAAACAACAAAATTCGGACAGAAATAAAGCTAGGGTTTTTATACCTTCTTGATCGATTTCTGATTTTGTGTTGCTGATTTGTTTATGGTGGACGTGGGGCTGTGTTTTGGGACTTATATGCTACTGAAATTCGTTGATTAGAGAGAGAGAGAGAGCTTAGGTTGAGAGTTTGTAACAATGTAAGAAACAAATGTAATTTTTCTCTCTCCAAATCTATTTATACATGACTTGGATGCAAGAATTGGCTGATTGTTGGCTTGTTTGCTGTCAAATGGAAGCATGTGGAGTTGTTGAAGTGGTTCACCCACTCAACCTATTGTCAAACCCTACTAATTTAGCCAAATAATGCAACTAGGGGCAATATGGTCAATTGGTAAATCATTTAATGGTAAAATTTGTCTTTGGCCAAACCCTTAGGATTTAGGGTTTGGTTAGGGTTTAGGGTTTGAGCCAATTTAGCACAAATCTAGAATTTCCTAATTAGGGTTTAATCCAAAAATTAAAAGTAAATAAAAATTAAATAGAATTTAGTTTCTAAAATTTTTAGATTACGGTTTCCTAATTATGATTAATTTTTTAATTACGCTATACAGGAACATTAGGAATTAATATCATATAATTATCATTAACCTTGCTAATTTAGCAATTAGGATTTACAATTTTGGTAATTAGAGTTACTAAAATATAATTAGGTTTTCTAATTATCAAATTAGGATTTAAAATTTTAGGATTTCCAAAATTAGCAATTGAGATTATAGTACTTGCTAATTAATCACATTAACACAATTACAACCAATCTCGAATTCTAATTTAAATTTCAAATTAGGGTTCCTCATTTCTAAAAATTATTTAGGGTTTCTAGATTATAATTATGGTTTTTTAAAAATTAGGGTTTCTAGAATTCTTAATTAGGGTTCACCTAATTAATACATTTAATACACGACATAAATTATATAACACACTTATAAAACAATCTTGCACTCTAATTTGGATCTCAAATTAGGGTTTAGCATTATTACTAGGGTTTGGTCACAATACACCGAATTGACCTACCATTATCGGTCCACGTATACAGTACATATTCATAGCACTGAAAAATCAAAATATAATTAATATTATATTATTATTCTCATACCTTGACAATAATCTAAAATTAGGGTTTGGATTCCATATCTGATTTATTCTTCATATTTAACCTTAATAATTAAGGTAAAATAATTAACTTAATAACATGTACCAAAAATTCATATAATAAAATAATTATTATAATTATTCTAAAAAATCATTTCATATATTATTTAAATAATATATGACTATATATTCATGGAAAATAATTAATAAAAATATTTCTACTATAAAATTAATTATTATAAGAATGTACTTTATCAATAATTCTAAAATAAAATTATTTGTAAACATTTATGTAATAAATATATTTTTATTTACCACATAAATACTTATACGCATAATCTTGTACAAATCCTCATCCTTAATATACATAAAAAAAAAATTTATTCGCAAAATTTCTTATTTATTTATATAGAAAATATCGGGTTGTTACACACTACACTTACTAATCAAATCTATGAAGTTGCTTCGTCAAAAAATTAAACCAAATAGTGATTTAGATTATCAAAATTGTACATGATCATCAACAACAATAGCAACCATCAACAACAATGACATGAAATCATTTCAAAATCGTAGTTGTTCAATTAGAACAACTACTAATCAATTCAAATCAAAAACTAGAAACATACCTAAAATGTCAAATAATTTCTGGCTCCAAATTGGGATTACTAAAAATTGATAATGGAGGTTCTTGACTAAATGGAGGCTGCCAATGATAAAAGGAAGACCGGTGACATCGCTTGGATACAAGTTTGTTTAGAAAAAATTTTGCCTCCATATAAAAATGTGACGTCATTGCATACTTTGTCACTAAATATAAAGATTTATGACGAACTAGTGTTGTCACTTATCCACTCATCTAATTAGTGACGCACTATTATCTCGTCATATAAAATTGGTATTTGTGATAATAAAATTTACCATAATTTATTAATTTTTCGTCTTTACAAAATTTGCCTCCAAAATGTCTTAAATTTTTTTGCCTCCAAATAAAATTGTGACGATATTACGTACTTTGTCACTAAATATAAGAATATATGGCGAACCATTTTTGTCACTTATTCACGTATCTAATTAGTGATGTACTATTATCTCATCATATAAAATTGGTATTTATGACAATACAAATTGTCATAAATTATTATTTTTTTTGTCTTTAAAAAATTTCCCTCCAAAAGTTGTCAGAAAATTTTTGCCTCCAAATAAAATTGTGATGATATTATATACTTTGTCACTAAATATAAAAATTTATGACGAACCATTTTTGTCACTTATCCACGCATCTAATTAGTGACACACTATTATCTCGTCATATAAAATTGGTATTTATGGCAATACAAATTGTCATAAATTATTATTTTTTCGTCTTTAAAAAATTTCCTATCAAATTTTTTCAGATAAATTTTGCCTCCAAATAAAATTGTGACGATATTACGTACTTTGTCACTAAATATAAGAATTTATGACGAACCATTTTTGTCACTTATCCACTCATCTAATTAGTGACAAAATATTATCTCGACATATAAAATTGGTATTTATGACAATACAAATTGTCATAAATTAATATTTTTTCGTCTTTAAAAAATCTCCCTCCAAAAATAATTTTGCCTCCAAATAAAATTATGATGAATTTGTATTTGGCGTCACTAAATGTGAACATTAGTGACAAAAGCACATTGTCACTAAATTTTACAAAAGAAATATTTGGTGACAATAAATACTGTCATCAATTATTACAAAATGTCACTAAAAGGTTTCCCTCCAAAATTTTGGTGATAAATTCTATCTCCAAAATAACTTGTGACGAAATTTTCTTAATATTCATCAAATGTGTAAATTAATGACAATATAAATGATTAATAGTAACAAAATTAAAGGTTGCCACAAAAATAAAAGTTTTAGTGACGATTATGAATTTCGTAATTATTAATTAACAAATTGTGACAAAATTTTGTGCGTGGCAAAAAAATCGTCATAAAATGTGTGATTTCTTGTAGTGGAAGACATGTGATTAATTTTTTAAGTTATTGTAACCCTTTATTGGGAAGATTTCTACTTCATTTATGAGTTTATTTTATTTATGAGTAGTTAGATGTTAATTATTTTGTTGAGTGAACACCAAATCTGTAGGAATTTTGAGTACCTAAATTTGGGGGTGTCACAGACGCTGCGTCTATGCTTGTCCGAAGATTACTGTTGAACCCATTATAAAAGGAGTTCATCTACAACTACTTGGACGATCCGTGATGTTGACATTTCCTCAATAACTCTTTATACCTTTTCTAAGCTTCATACAGTGACTCCACATGCTGCTGTTCAAACGTAGTAATCTCATTCCTCAATTTTGCTGTTTTTGCCGGCGGGAAGAATTTTTCTAAGAACTTCTGAACCAGGTCATCCTAAGTAGTAATTGAATCTACTGGACTACTGGTAATGAATGTAGCCAGCTCTTCGCCTTATCTCTCAGTGTGAATGGGAACAAACAAAGTCTCACTGCATCATTTGATACCCCACTATACGTGAAGGTATCATAAATTTCTAAAAAGCTCAAAAGATGCTCATTCGGATCGTCATTAGCCAAACCCCCAAACTGCACCGAGTTCTGAATCATCTGTATCGTACCAGGTTTTATCTCAAAGTTGTTAGCAGTAATCGCAGGTCTGGTAATGCTCAATTGAATCTCGGTAACCCTTAGTGTGGTATAATCCCGCAGTGCTTTTTGATCATCCACAGTCATTGTTTCTTGTTGTTCAAAGTTCTCTCGAGTCTCTTTTATCCACTTACTCAACCTCTGAAACTTTCTCTGTAACGAATGAGAATTTTATATGTAATTTAAAAATATTTATTGGATTAAATAAATATTTTAATTAATTTATTTATTGAGATAAATAAATAATTGATGAAATTATTGTGCAATAAGTTAGTTAAAATGTGTCATACTAATTAAATTAATTTTGTGATTTAAAGATTTAATTTAATGAGATAATTAAATTAAATGAATTAAATAATTATGGTGTAGTTATAATTTGATTTAATAATTAAATTCGAGATTTATTATTTTGTTAAATAAAATTATAAATCATTATAGAAATTCCAATTATAAGGTAAATGTTAATTTAAATTATAAATTTAATTAAATTAACTAAATAATGGTGTGACAAGGAACTATATAATATAGGTATTATAAAAATAAATTAAAATATGGAGTTTTGTGTGTAGCCAAACATGGCCTTGTGGCCTTTGGCATAATATAACTGTTAGGCACTTTTTTTTTAACTGAAGAGTACGTGGGAGGCTATATACTTCAGTTTGTTCTATGCTTATTATTTCCTAAGGCTAAGAAATACAAAGAGTTTAGATATGAAGGAAAACACAGAGAAATTGAGAGAGAGCAAGAGAGGAATTGAGAGTTTGGTTGTGAGTTGGTCAGGAGCAAGAGGAAGGACTGCTAAAACCTTGTCATCATCTTTGCTAAATCAAGGATTAAAGGTATAATTTACTCCTAATTTCCAAGTTTTGGTTTTGTAAACTTATTCTCTGTAATTGGGATTTTTGTTGGATTGTTGTTTAAGATATTTATTATATGTATGTATAACCTTGTAAAATCTATTAGTTGTCATCTATAAACAATTTTTAGTGATCAAATTCATAGAAATCATGATTTAAAATGAAAAAATTGGAAATATGAGATAGTATGTATATTTTGGTTCAATTTGAGGCCAAAATTGGTGTTTAATTTTGAGTATAATTTGTAAACTTGTTGTAGATTGTGTTAATACATTTAGAAATGAAAACAACGCAATTGAAATGGTGTAATTTGGATAAGAAACAAAGATTTGGTGGTTGAGTTCGTTAAAGGTATTGAAATATGAAGAAATTAGTAAAAACATGATTTTTGATCCTTAAAAGTTGATTTTATTTAATGTTTATATTGGTAGAATCATGAAAGGCATGCGTGGTGTTGTTGTTAACAAAATTCTAGCTTTTGGTATGGGAATTTTTGTAGAAATTCAAAAATTGAAGTGTTGATTTGCAACAAGGCTAAAACTGCTGCAGTTTCTGTCTGCGTACTGGCGCAGTTGCGCCGGTACCAAAGGCAGAAACGGCGCAGCTGCGCCTGTTGGGTTTCTTAGGTAGTGCACCAGCACAGCTACGCCAGTACCAAGGCTTGTGGCAGTGCAGCTGTGCCGTACCCTGAGCAGAGACAATATGTTTTGTTAATTGCAGTCTATTATATGTTGACTCATCCTAGCCTTGTATGCATGATAAGATGTTAATCATATTATAAGATATAATAACAGATTGTAATGTAATGTAATACCAAAAATGAAGATTTGTAAGTAATTACTTAACAAGTTATATAATGATTAAAATTCGATGTTTGTAAAAGGTAGAGAGGAGAATTGAATGCTAAAGCTTTACGTTATATAATAGTGAGTTTTCATATTCGTGTTATGTGGTTACCCAATATGGTTAGACCTTAAGTTAAAGGTTATGAGAATTGAACCTATAAGGTTAATGATAGTATAGCTAATCGATGATGTAACCCTAATGGTGTATGTAGGGTGTTTGGCGAACGTTTATTAAACTTGTGTAGCTTACGTACGAGGCAAGTTTCCTAACTTCATTCTCTTTATAACTATATTTACCTTTTGTTGTCAAGTAAGTTCTATAACTCAAATATTTCGTTATGCAAGTTTATTGATTCCATCTCGTGTATCATTATGTAAGCTCTTGTATTCTAATTCTTTACATTGAGCGAGTTTCACATTCCCAACTTTTGTTTCTTGCTATCCAAAGCATAGACTGTTCAAGACCATTGACCCAATTGAGTTTTCCAACTCTTTTAGATGTAATACTTTGTGTATACCATGTCTATTCAATTGTATATTGTTAATATTCAATCTTTGACTTAAGTATCGTTGTTTAATCTTGTATTATCGTGTTGAACCTTCGTATAGCAAAGAAACATTTATTGATTGGACAAATCTATATTTGATAAGTGTTCTAAAATTCAAGAATCATTGATAAGCTAGTTCCAAACTAAATTTTCTTTAGTGCGAAAATCCTAAAGTCGAACTAAGATGAACAACCCTAATATAGGGGATTATGTACGCATTAGTGTTTAGATGTTTGTGCACAATATATGGTACGAAGGGCTGATCCCCCTAAGTACGTAAGGAAGAGCCTGTATAGTCTAAACGACTGTTATGGTTGAGGTAAAAATACCTAATTACCGGGGACATAGTTCATGGTCTTAAGACCCTCAGATATAAATCTTGAACTTGTTTTCTATTCTTGATTCGTAGAACAAGTTCTTTACTATTCAGTATTCATTGCTTACTCTTATGTTGCTACTATTATCATTCTTTATATTAGTGAGCAATTGTTTGCTCAGTCTTGCATTTAACACTACAGCTAAAATTGAGAAAGTTGATGAACCGTCTTCTAGCAAGGCAAGGGCAAGATGTCTAAATAATGAAGACCTATTTGGTTTATTTAATATAATTCTGTTATGAGATTTATTATATTTTGTGATGTATTCTGCAGACTTATGTAATAATTTAAAGTTAGATTACCTGGGAATGTTTAAAGTTGATGTAACCCTTTAATGGGAAGATTATTGTTTAAGTTAATTAAGTTATGTCTTTATCATTGATTATGGGAAGTTAGATATAAATATTATGGAAAGTGAGCACCAAATCCTATGGGAATGAAGTACCCAGATTTGGGGGTATCACATTTTCTCGATATCGTCCTCGTAAGGTTCTAAGTTTGGCTTCTTTGATCGAGTTTGCATGCACTACTCAAGAGAACCTGAAACAAGAATTAAAACAAAAATAAAAAGAAAAGTGTTTAACTAAAACTGATATAATTAAACCGATATTGAAAGTAATAAACTCAATTATCTCTCCCCGGCAACGACGCCAAAAACTTGTTGGTATAAAATCTAGTTACGCACAGCACGCAAGTATACGTGATCAACTAGTAAAAAGTGATAAGTAGAGTATCGTTCCCATAGAGAAAAATATTGAATTTTATCCTAACAATTACCAATCTTGTATTATCTCAATTTTATTAAACTAATGATTAATTGATGAAAATAAGGAAAAATTACTAAATAAAGAAAAATTAACTAACTACCACAAGCTTTAATCAGATATTGGAGAATTAAGCCTACAATTTGACTTGATGTTTCACTTTCAGTTCGTTAATCAAGAACACTAAAGCAGATATAACCATCTCTCGATGCACTATACCCATATCAACTTAAATCCACAGATGATAGAATTAAGCAGAACACCCTAATTAACTAATTTACTATATCTCTATGTGAATTACAATTAAAGAAGGTTTAATCACAAGTTCTCATAAGATTACGTGCAATATATAGGTATATCTCTATCATAGACATAAATTATGAATCCCAACAATACGCAGAAATCACAATCACACGTTACTATGATTAGGTCTAAACCCATACTTCATCTCTTGAGTTCATATAGGTTCACAAAGAATTGGTGATCAAGCAACTCATAAATTAAGCATAAACCATAATAGACGAACTGAGAATAGCATCAATGAATTAAAATATAAGCATGACAATCTTCACTATGCAAAAAGATCCATCATAGGCTTAATAAGTTAATTTAGTTCATAATGAATGAATTCAAAACTGAATTCCACAAAGAAACAAGCATCCTGAATACAAAGATGAAATTTGAAGAATAAAAATAGTAAAAAGAACCACCGCTCTTTTTCAAATACCTTTGCAATCTTCGTGCTCCAACTTCCTCGCTTCAATCCTCCAAAATCCTCCTAAGTTAGGGTTTTTTTAATTTTGATGATTGATGATGAATAATGATCAATGATAATCTTCTCTACAACTGAATAAACCTTTTATCCTATCCTAATCATGCCCTGAATCCACCAGTTTCGCAACACTAGAGTTAGAATTGCAACAGAACATTGCAAAACCTGTAGCGCACCCCCGCCCCAGCAGGCGTTTTATGCTTGAATACCCCCGCCCCGACGAGCGTTAAATATGCCTGATGACGTGGACCCCCACCCCGACGGGTATCTTCTCTTGATTTTTTTAACTTTTGTTGCTTCTGCTGCTTTAGCCAATCATTTCCTGCCTTAGCCAACTCAAACTGACCATGCAATAAAAACACAACACAATGCAATAAAATAATACTAAAACACAAGGATTATCAACTGTTTAAGTCTAAAAATTATCCAATTCATAGTTATGAAACCCACTCATCAACTTGGCATATTCTTAATCCCTTAGTAATATCTTACTCTTCAACCATTCTATCGTTCACATTTAATTTCTTTACCTTCTTTTAGATATTAAACCATATAGTTTTTTTTTCAAAAATGTTAATCATTCATCTATTTTCAAATCTAGGTTTTATTCTTTAAACCTTCATTTAATTATTCGAGATCTTATTTACAAGTAAAAAAAAATTCAGGTTATCACAGTGATCTCAAGTCTAAGGATCACTTGTACTACTATCACTACATGAATTCCTATTGATAGGCAAGTAAAACTCCATTAGGTATTCCTTAGCGAGCCACGTTCAGTGAACTTATTCTCCAATAAGCACCTACATACTTGCTTTAGTGTTTCGACACAAATGATCATGAGATCAATCATCCTCATCCAATGAGCAAACAACGTATGTACCAATCTATCCGGATTCATTAATCCCCTTTTTAGTAATCTAACGATTGGGAACAATTTTAGTTTGTGAGCTATCTAAGAATTTAGATCTGTGACACCCCCAAATTCGGGTTACCTGACCCCCGAATTTGGTGTTCACGATCCACAATATAATACCATCTAACTACCCATTCATATAGAAATAGTAATACATATCACATTAACATATGTTGTTAATACATTAGTCCTAGGTTCTCTAACCTTAACCTTACAAACATACCCTTTAGATATACAAAAAGGGTTTACAAAACAACATAATAAATATGCTAATCATAACTAATTTATCACGATGCCTTTTCCTTTATTCTTCACTGCACCTTCTGCCACTTCGTTCCTAGCTGAAAAGTTTTATATATAACAAGGGTGAGCAAAAAATTTGCCCCATAAGTTAAGACATACAATAAATGTATAAGAATCAATAAGAACAAACTATCTATTTTGATAGAATAAAACCAAAGTTCAGGAAGCTTTGAAATAGCTGAAAAAAACTTTAATAATTAACAAGTCTTCTCACAATCTATGCAACACAATAATTTGATAATGAAAGAGTACAACGCTTTCAATGTTTCTGTGACATTCTAATGAATAATCAAGAATCAATTCTATGCAATAACAAAGTGGAATATTTTCCAGATTTATGCTGAGTGATCCAATGGATCTTGAACTTCTCTTCTCGGGTATATATCAGAGTTTTACTTTGACATATACGCAGGTGTATCAGATAATCATAAAGATTAAATCATACCCCTCTGCAAGTACTTAGAGCCGGCCAACTCCTTGTACCCTATATTATGCATAATACTTAATCTCGCGTAATGGCCGAATATACGACCAATAAAATGTTCCCTTTATATGTTGTTCTTCTCAGTCTCAGAATCAAGATTTTGATTTAACAATGAAATATTATGATTTCAACATTTAGTCACTTCTCGATCTAGCCGAAATAATAGGCATCGATATGTCAATAGTAATTGAATTATCTTCTCGAACCTATCAAGTTCTAACAATTGTTCGTCTAGCTAGAATAATTAGCTCAGACATATCTCAACACAATTCGACAATAAACTGGAATTATCTGTACTGTCAATACTAGCTTCAACGGATATAAGTATCCAACAATAGTTATCCTCTAATTATATTCTCAGAATTTATTATTTCAATTTGAATTAATAAATATGCACTAACTGCGATTAATCAACAATAAATTATTGGACGTGGTCTAATTAACAATAATTAACCACCAATATAATTAAACAATTATAACTCAGGGTTGATTTAGAAAACTTGCCTCTTCCGCTGATTACAGCTACAAAAATACTTATCTACGTTCGTAAGAGCTATAATCAATAATATCGGTCTCACAATTAGCATAATAATTTATAACACATAACACTGTAGTTCACAGTCAATCTTTCTCCTAGACACATTACCACATAGCCACATCAGTGTTTATACCCTATATTAACACTTAACAAGTCTAACTAGTTCAGTCTGGTTGGGCTTCGGTCTCATCTCGGTGTTCTGGTCACCCTATCCGACAATTAACACATTTATTGTCAATTAATTTTGGTCTCTAAGCTTTAATATTATATTAGATAAGTTAAATATCATTTATAATATTTTTCGAAGCCTTTAATAATTTATAAACAATTATTATAATTTATAATAATTTTTCAAACATCAGAATCATTTTTAAATGATATAATTATCAAATAATCTTACCATCATTAATATTTAATAATATAAAAATATTAATGACATACTTGTCAAAATATTAAAGTTATTATTAATAACTTAAAATATTTTTAAATCATCAATATTCTATTTAAATAAATTTTAAATTAATTAAAATTATTTTTAAACCATCACCATTAATATTTAAATATTAATGAATTTATCATCAAAATATTAAAAGTTATTAATTATAACTTAAAATATTTTTAAATCATCTTTCTCATTTTTAAATAATTTTTAAATCAATAAAATTATTTTTAATTCATCTATTTAATATAATAATTAAATAAATCCAATATCATTAATATTAATTTATTAATGAGAATTCTTAAAAAATATTGAAAATTATATTTTATAATTCAAAATATTTTCTAACACTTTATTCTCATTTAAAATAATTTTTATAATATTAAAATCATTTTTCTCTAATTTATTTAATATAATAATTAAATAAATCCAATATCATTAATATTAAATTATTAATGAAAATTCTCTAAAAATATTAAAAGTTATTTTTTTATAACTCAAAATATTTTTAAATACTTTATTCTTATTTAAAATGACTTTTATAATATTAAAATTATTTTTCTCTAATTTATTTAATACACTAATTAAATAAATTAAATACCATTAATATTTAAAAAATTATAAATATTAATGAAAAATATGCCAAATAGTCTAAAATTATTTTTCATAATTTAAAATAATTTTTAAAACTATTTTTAATAATTTTTAGAATTTATTTATATTTTTTAAAATATTTTCTAGAAATTCGAAAAATAAAATTATTTAAAACCGTCGCTGTAGCCCTTTAGCGACACTAAGCGTCACTGTTGGTGTTCTTGAGATCAAGAACACTGATAGCCCAGCTCTCATGGGTCTCGGTTTGACCAACTGTAATTTTCAACCTAATCATGTTCTGAGCTAACTTAGGCTTTAATCTTGTAATTAACATGTAATACTACCGTTATTAATCCTCATCTTGCTCAAAACAATTCACAACAAAGAGATCTAGCCTCTTAAACATACTGTCAGACAGCTCCTGGGTTTTCTGGGTAACCCAGAAACCCAGGCAGTCATAAGTAGGCACTTTTGAGCTCAATTTAATCTAGGTTCCGATCATTATTTAAGTGATTTCTTGGTTCATTCAAGTAGTATACATGACAATGAACAACGACATATCAAAATCTCAGTCAAACTATAACACAACCACCAGATTTAATCTGGTCAAACCTTGTCAGACAGCTCGTGCCATCAGTTTCTGGAAATTCCAGAAACTTCATCCGTGATCAAATGGTCTAGTTTGACCACTTACTACACTTGATATATTGACTGCTTGTAAGATCTAAAACCATGGATCGAGAGTCCACAAATCAGACTATAATCTAGATACAAACACAACATCAAACAACACCATTACTGACAAATCAAGGCATTAGAATAACTTGTCAGACACTAAAAACGAATTTTTGGGTTACCCAGAATTCGTCTGGTCATGCCCGGTCAACGGGTTTTGACCGATTATAACTTCAAATCCAGACATCTAATGGTTATACTACCACTTTCAGATGAAAGACCTCATACCAGACTATCTATCCAACACTTAAAACATCACAAATCATAAATAGAGATGAATCTGTGGCTCCTGACATTAGCTTGTCAGACCACATTTCAAGCTCAAGAACAGTTTTTAAAAACTTGAATTTTTTCCCACTTTGATGCTATGGATCCATGATGGATCTACATAGATCATCTAAAAACATCTTATAACACTTATAAAAACATGAAAACACAAATTTTGACAAAGCATACAAGATCAAAGTGAAGTAGGGTTTTATACCTTCTAGCTTAATCTTTGATTCTTGTTCTCCTTAACTGATTTTAGTGATCTAAAGGCTGTAATTGGCACTGAGTAACTTAATAATTTCGTAGGGTTAGAGAGAACAAGAGTTGGTAAGAGCTTGAGAGCAAAATAAGCAAATACATGCACTTTCTCTCTCTCTAATCTATATATATTAATATATAACACATGGCTGATCACTTTACTTTATTTGCTGGACTTTAGAAGTCACAAGGTCAATAGTAGTAGGTTACCAACTAAAGGTGTTGGAAATTTTACAAGTTACCTAATTAAAAAATGTAAAAAGGGCATTTTGGTCTTTGAACATGAAATTTTAATGGCATACTTGACATTTTCCAAACTCTTAGGGTTTAACCCTAATGTTATAACCCTTAGGTTTTAAAATATTAATTTCTACAATTTCTAATTAGGGTTTTAATTAGAAAAAGTAAAAATTTTAAATTACAATTAGGGTTTTCTAGTTATATTTGATTTTTCTAATCATATTAACGTTTAATAAACACATTAGGCTTGCCAATTAGGATTAGGGTTTCCTAATTAGGGTTTAGGATACTCGAATTTTAAATTAGGGTTTCTTGGCATACGATTAGGGTTCCTAACTGATCGTTAGAGTTTCTAATCCTGAGATTAGGGTTTCTAATCTCTTATTAGGGTTTATTAATTTTAAACCTTATCCGATCAATCATTGATCAATATTTCTATACAGTACAAACACATACATATCAATATAATTATTTTAAATATATTTTCTATCGAATCCCTATCCAGAAATTAGGGTTAAGGTTTCTAAAGCTGTTAAGCACAACTCTACTCTAATTTTCCAGTCAATATACAAATTGACCACTTCTCAAGACTCGTATCACAGATACGCAGTGCAATATTAACAGTCAATATTAATATTAAAAAAATATATATTTGTAAAAATTTGAATTATTCAAAATCCCGGGTTATCACAAGATCTCATTAGCATGTCATCATCATGATTCTAAAAGCAATGCTCAAAACTGTGAGTTTATCACATATTATAAAATAGCACCATGTAGATAAATTAAAGGCCTTTAATTAAATAATTTTTTTTATTAATAAATGAATAAGATTGTTACAAAGTATATGCTTTATCATCAAACATGATTGGCTTATGTGCAAACTACTTTTAATCTCCCACTTGCACTAAAGTCAATCGCCATGGTATCTCATAACCTTCTTCTCTAAGTGACGATCATCCTATTGTTGGATAAGCTTCAGTCAATGGATATGTAATGTTGTTCTTGAGAGTCCACTATTGATAAGTAGGTTTTAAACTTACTTATCCAGTATTTATTACTTGAATTAGTTGCTTATACTCATGTTTTTTAGTTACTTTTCATGCATTTCGTGTTCATTTTGTAGATCTTATGCTTGGGAACGGTGTGAGCGACTATTGGTATGAAAACGCAAGGAAAAGCTTTCCGGAACATCTTGAATCATTCCAATCGGAGTTCGGATGCTAGAGTTATGACCTTTGTACCAACGAACGTCGAACTTCAATGTTTAGGGTGGCCATTTGCATAGCTGTCACTTCCAACCCAATTTCAGCCTTTTTCCGTCCATTATTTCTTAATTATCAAAGCATGAAAGTTGTATAGCTCGTCGAGAGCTTCGATTTGATAGGTGACAGGCCCCGTAACTCCTCCCGGATCAAAAGTTATGACCTTTTTACCAGAGGACACTACAACAGAAAACTAACAGCGCGGGCACACGAATTTGTAGTGTATTTCCTGCGTGGCCGCACAAGTCCCTGGACCAAAATAACATGTTCTGCTACTTTAGCGCGGGCGCGCCAAACTCCCGGCCATTCCCAGCGCGGCCGCGTCACTTCTGAAGTTGAGTAGAGCAGACTTTTTCACTAAACAGTGCAATTGAAGTGTAACTTAGAGGGGGAGGGTTCATTTAGGGCATAAAAAGCGACGTATTTTCATTATGTAAAGGGGGATTCCACCCTTGAGGGGATCAACCGACATTACATATGCCCTTTTCATTTCTTTAATTTCCTTATTCGATTAGATTAGATTAGAACCCTAGATTAGCTAAGATTAGGGGATTGAAGCAATTGAAGAACATTGGAAGTTCAGAAGTGAAAGAAGAGAAGAAACTCAGATTTGCTATTCTTAATCCCTAACTCTCTTTACTTCTATTTGTATCTTTCAATGAATATTCTATTGTGGATCATGGATTCTAATTCAACTATGAGTTAAATTCTATTTTGGGATTGCAATGGAATCTATTGCCTAGTTTATTTTGACATACTTCATTGTTAGTCTTATTGATTGTTATGAGATTGTTTATTAAGATTCATGCTTATTTGCTTAGTTGATTGGCCATCAATTACTGTGATAATCCATATGAACTTGAAAGACGGAGTATGGGTTTAGATTTGATCTTGATAGCTTGTGTTTGTATGTTCTACATGGTGATGGAATGTATGATTCGTGCTTAGGATAGACATATACCGAGGCATCGCTCGTAGTCATTTGAGAACTTGGGCTTATACCCTAATTATTTGTAAATCACATAGACATATAGTGGTTTAGGTAATGTGGGTGTTCATGTATATTCTATCAACTGTGGATTATATATGATATGGGTATAGTACACTGAGAGATGGCTATACTTTACTTTTGTGTGCTTAACTAACAATTCGATACAATTACTTTGGCTTAACATGAAGTGTGTTGATTCAAATGAGTCAATAGCTAAAATTGTTATCTCAGGTCTTCATTATCAGTCTTACACGAGGAATAGTTATGTTTATTTAATTTTCCAGTTTAAATACAAAATATTAAATCATTCGTTTAAATAAGACTGAATTGGTTATGGACTAGTGCTTGGTGAAATTTATTAGTTAATTCTCCGTGGGAACGATACTTTACTTACTATTTATTACTTGTTGACCGTGTATACTTGCACGCATATATTGATCGGTAAAATGACCAACAAGTTTTTGGCGCCATTACCGGGAAATTACCATAATAAATTTTTGCCAACATTAATTTTAATCAAATTGGTCTTAATTTAAACTTTTTTTTTGTTTTAATTATCTTCTTATATTTCTCTCTTTTCAGGTACCATGGGTGATTTTGCTTATCAATGGCCTTATGCAAATATGACTCAACCAAGGAACACAAGAATTGAAGGAGTCAATTTATTTTCTACATTATCAGAACAAATTGCAACACTTTCGGAGAGGTTGGACATTCTTGCAGCCCAACATACTCGAGAGATAAAAGTTACATGTGAATATTGTGCTGGCGAGCATCCGAGTTATCAGTGCAACATCAGTGTTGGACAAGTACAGTTTGGGGGTGATTACCTCAACAACTATGTTTATTCCAGTTATCATCAAGGTTGGGGGTATCACCCAGATTATGCATGAAATTATAACTATCAAGACCAATACTTCATCCCAAGTCCAACATATCCATCGAATTTCTCATATCCACCTCCAATGCAACAAGAGGAAAATTTAGAGTTGAAGGAATTTATGTCAAAGATCATAGCAGACCAGAAAGAGATGATAATGAGTCAGGAGTTATCAACTCAAAATCTTAACAGACAGATGGAACAACTCGTTAATCCCTCAATGAATGGTCATCAATACATGGATTTCAAAATTGAACAAGATAATTCAAGATTGGAGAATTTGTGGTTCAAATTTGTAGCATCAACTGAGGAGAAAATGATTGAACAAGAGAGGTCAATTCAAAATCTTCAGAATCAGATGGATCAAATGTTCGAAGCCTTGAACAATCGCCCTCCAAACAATTGGTGCTATGACATGGATGATGAAACTGATGGAGAGCCAGAAGTGTACATGCCACTAAATGAACTGAAAGGAGTGGACATTGAGGAGACAACTGGGGGTATGGGAAATGAAGAACATGAGCTGACTTGTATAATACCCCAAGTGCCTTCTCAGAGAAAGTTAGAAAATTTAGTGAACTTTGCACACCCATGTCCCCTTGGTAGTCACATCCAAAGCAAGAATTTCTGCGATTATGAGGCCTCTTACAAACCATGGTGGGCTGAGGAAGAGATAATAGAAGAAGAAAAGCACGTTGTATCTGTCATGCCTCAATGCAAAAATCTATTCACAGATACAACGGACGGAGCACCTAGATATGCAATTGAACTGGGGGCATCATGTACAGGAAATATGCTAGGTTATTTCAATTCGAAGACTCTCATGATGGGGAACCTACCAAAGAACATAGCGGTTCTAATGGATGGAGGGTTCCTAGCTTTTCGTAGAGGAATTGGATAGCATTGTCAAGAACAGAGTCCAGCTAACGGATTATAAACGTAGCGCTAGATAGGAGGCACCCCATCCAATCTTTCTCCCTCCTTGTTTAATTTTTATTTACATTTCCAATTACTTTTTCTTCTATGCTTAATTCTTCATGCTTTCCATATTTAGTAGATGTTTAATAGTTATAAGTCTTAATAATAGTTTGATTGTTTCTCCTCTCAGGTTCAATCCAATTGCAATAAGCATTCAGGATAAAACAAAAGTAAAAAAAAAATGAAGCTGCCAAGGTACAGGGTAACGCGGCCGTGCCCAACTACAAGCCAAACACAGCGCGGCCGCGCCATATCTCAATCATAGAAAATAAGCACTGTTCAATTTTTAGAATTTCTGACTCAAGCATTCGGACAGTTAGAAGTCCACACTCAGTTTCCAACTTTAGTTTATCTCAAACTTATGGCCTGAAATACCATCAGATCTTGAGGAGGCGAACGGAGATGACATTGTTCTTTCACGTTTAATTACAGTGAGGGCATTGTTAATTTTAAGTTTGGGGGTATTGGGTTGTAGTGAGTAGTTGTTGCATATAGTTAATTGCATGTTAGTAGTTATTAGTTTAATTTTGTAGTAATTTTTTTCTTTTCTCTTGTTTACTTAGTATGTGTTTAGCTGCATTACATAACATATTCCCATGTTTTTAGTTGGTTGAATTCCAATATGGCCATTGATGATATAGAAATTTGATAGATTTTTGAATGTGGTTGATAACTAAAGCTTAGTTATAATTTTATACATAATGTGATCTATATTTGTTGTTTAGATGCTACCGGTTAGCACGCAACATGTTTGCTTGTTGGTTAAGATTAGCTTGTTTGTTTGCTGAGAGAAAAATGTTGTTTAAAGATAGAATTGTATAGGAAGTGAGTAATGACTATGAAAACACTGAAACTCAAGCTTTGGGAACGCATGGGTATACTTGCTATTAAAAAAAGAAAAAGAAAAAGAGAAAAATATGAAAAATTACCGTGGCTAGTCTTGTTTCGGGGCCTTTGTTACTTGAACAAGTACGCCCGAGGGGATTGTCTTTACACCTAGCGCCCTAAGGTCTTTTATGGTCTGGTAGTCGTTGGTTGAAAGCTCGCTAAGGGATAGCACTGTTAGCCTAATGGAATGAGGCATTGCACAGTCATGAGAAAAAGAAAAGAAATCAATAAACACTGTGGGAAAGTGCAAAAATCGCCCTCGTGAGTAAAAATAAAGCAGAATAAACCCTTTGTTGAACCTTAGTTTGTAGTGATGTGTTGGAATAGTTGTTATTTCATTTATATGCATAGTTCTTGATTTAAACCTCAGTTTTCTTTCTCAAGCAGTATAGCATGTGAAATCTTCACCTTTGTCAAGCTTATCTGTGAACACAACACACACACACACAACATCTTTATAGCAGGTTAGGATTATCTGATTGTTTGTCATTATGCATGTAGCTTAGTTTGATGCTTTGTTCTTGAATCTTGATATTTCTCTGAGGCACATCTTATTGGAATTTATATTTGGCTGGAAATCTTGGGATTCATTTGCATAGTAGTGTAGCTTGCATAGCATGTAGATTGCATTATGTTGTGCTGCTTGGGGACAAGCAACGGTTTAAGTTTGGGGGTATTTGATAAGTAGGTTTTATACTTACTTATCCAGTATCTATTACTTGAATTAGTTGCTTATACTCATGTTTCTTAGTTACTTTTCATGCATTTCATGTTTATTTGTAGATCTTATGCTTGAGAACGGTGTGAGCGACTATTGGTATGAAAACGCAAGGAAAAGCTTTTCAGAACATCTTGAATCATTCCAATCGGAGTTCGGATGCTAGAGTTATGACCTTTGTACCAACGGACGTCGAACTTCAATGTTTTGGGTGGCCATTGCATAGCTGTCACTTACAACCCAATTTCAGCCTTCAGCCATTCATTATTTCTCAATTATCAAAGCATGAAAGTGTTAGAGCTCATCGAGAGCTTCAATTTGATAGGTGGCAGGCCCCATAACTCCCCCCCAGATAAAAAGTTATGGCCGTTTTACCAGAGGACACTGCAGTAGAAAACCAACAGCGCGGGCGCGTGAATTTGTAGTGTATTTCTTGCACGGCCGCGCAAGTCCCTGGACCAAAATAACATGTTTTTCATCTTTAGCTCGGGCACACCTAACTCCAGGCCATTCCCAGCGCAGTCGCGCCACTTCTGAAGTTAACTAGAGCTGACTTTTTCACTAAACAGTGCAATTAAAGCGTAACTTAGAGGGGGGGGGGGGGTTCATTTAGGGCTTAAAAAAAGATGTATTTTCATTATGTAAAGGGGGATTCCACCCTTGGGGGGATCAATCGACATTACATATGCCCTTTTCATTTCTTTAATTTCCTTATTCGATTAGATTTTATTAGAACCCTAGATTAGCTAAGATTTGGGGATTGAAGCAATTGAAGAACATTGGAAGTTCAGAAGTGAAAGAAGAGAAGAAACTCAGATTTTCTATTCTTAATCCCTAACTCTCTTTACTTCTATTTGTATCTTTCAATGAATATTCTATTGTGGATCATGGATTCTAATTCAACTATGAGTTAAATTCTATTTTGGGATTGCAATGGAATCTATTGCCTAGTTTATTTTGACATACTTCATTGTTAGTCTTATTGATTGTTATGATATTGTCTATTAAGATTCATGCTTATTTGCTTAGTTGATTGGCCATCAATTACTGTGATAATCCATATGAACTTGAAAGACGGAGTATGGGTTTAGATTTGATCTTGATAGCTTGTGTTTGTATGTTCTACATGGTGATGGAATGTATGATTCGTGCTTAGGATAGACATATACCGAGGCATCGCTCGTAGTCATTTGAGAACTTGGGCTTATACCCTAATTATTTGTAAATCACATAGACATATAGTGGTTTAGGTAATGTGGGTGTTCATGTGTATTCTATCAACTGTGGATTATATATGATATGGGTATAGTACATTGAGAGATGGCTATACTTTACTTTTGTGTTCTTAACTAACAATTCGATACAATTACTTTGGCTTAACATGAAGTGTGTTGATTCAAATGAGTCAATAGATGAAATTGTTATCTCAGGTCTTCATTATCTAGTCTTACTCTAGGAATAGTTAGGTTTATTTAATTTCCCAGTTTAAATATAAAATATTAAATCATTCGTTTAAATAAGACTGAATTAGTTATGGACTAGTGCTTGGTGAAATTTATTAGTTAATTCTCCGTGGGAACGATACTTTACTTACTCTTTATTACTTGTTGACCGTGTATACTTGCACACATATATTGATCGGTAAAACGACCAACAACTATCTCTATACTGACTACTCCTCTTTCAATGATTCTCTAATCAAATGAATGTGCCGCAACATATGTTAAGATTCAAGATGAGACTTAGGAACTATTCCTAGTTTTGTAATTAGCTTTTCATCCAAACAATAAATTTGCAGATTCATTTACAGTTATATGTTTTGTCTTTATCACTAAACTTGCAACTCTTTGTTGTTTGAAACTTTTCCAATTCACTGCATCACCATTCAAGGTAACGATTTCCCCTAAAGTGGATTTTATGTCATCTTGGTCAGTTTAAAAAACTTGAGTCTGTTAAGCTCTCTAGTTTTAATTCAGACCCACCAAGTATCTTAATCATTTCCTTAGTACTGGTTAAGTACTTTAAGATATTTGTCATTGTCTTATAGTGATCTTCTCCAGAATATGACTGATCAATATCAGGTCTTGTATATTTTATTGCATACATGATAGTTACTCATGCGATCTCTTTTTTCAAGATTCTATGGGAACTATTAAGAGAGATACACTCCATGACTCATCAACATGAGACATCTCTTGGAGTTTTCCATGCTAAACGACTTTAGCATCAAATGAATAAACATTCATTGGGTTAAGCCGAACATCTTTTTCAATCTATCTATATAAATTTATATCCTTAATTAAGATACTCTTCCCAAATTATTCATGAAGGAATATTTAGACAATTTTATCTTTACTGAATGTAGCATTTGTATGTCATTCCTTATCCGTAGTGTATTAACATATAATAACATGAATGCCACGACGCTCCCACTGACCCTTTTGTACACACCAGGTTCATTCTCATTTTTGATAAAATCAAACTCTTTTGATTATATCATCAAAACGAATGTTCCATTTTTGAGAAGCTTGCTTTAATCCATAAATGGATTGTTGTAGCTCATATACATGATTTGCTTCAACCATTGAAACAAATACATCTGGATATATCATACATACATTATCCTCTAATAATTTATATTTGACGAAGGGCATCTCCACGTCCATTTGCCAGATTTAGTAATAATAAGCAGCAATCGCAAGTAAAATCCAAATGAACTTGAGCATTACTACCGGTAATAAGATTTTATCACAGTTAACTCCTTGACTTTATTTGAAACCTTATTCAAACAGGTCTGGTCTTATAGATCTCCACCTTGCCATATTCTCGAAAGATCTATATTAGATTTCATGGTCATCTGTCATTTCTCTGAGTATCTACAACTGATCTTACCTAAAAAGCATAAAAATGATATGCTATAACCAGATTGAACCAAATTAATATATATAATAACTGAACCAAATTTAGATACATCAAATTCACTATAACAGAACCAAATCAGATATAATATTGCAATTAAATTGCTGACCCCAAATTATACTGCCGAATCAAGCCCAAAATTATAATATAGCAACTTTAAACCAATTCTAGATTTAAAATTAACTCAAGCATAATAATAAATTAACCCAATAACTCAATCTAAATTTCATTCAAAATTAGCATATTAAAACTCACATATATTAACCCTAGCTAAAAAAATTAGGAATTTCAGTATGTACCTTGAATTACAAGAGGAGAAATGAGGAGGGAAAGAGAGACAGTTCGTCGAAATTATAAGAGGAGAAAGGAGAATAGGAGGGGGAGCTGCTGACCGCTGGTGTTCCCTCAGGATCGTCGTCGGTGTGGTGGTGGCAGGGCAGGGGGTGAGAACGGAGGTGGCCGGGAGCGACGAGCGAGAGAGGAAGGTTCGGATGAGAGAGAGGGAGAGAGAGGATGGTTCAATCGGCTAAGAGAGAGAGAGAGAGGAAAAAGTGTGAAATGATTTTGCAAATCTGTTAGTGAAATAAGGATGGTTATTTCTGACGGAATGTTCCGTCGGACGTATACCCGTTGAGGATAAACTAATTTCGACGCACATTCTGTCGAAAATAATAGTATTTCGTCGAGAAAATAATTCGCGCTGGCGGGCTTTTTTGGCACCTTTACTAGCACTTATTTTCGACCGAATTCCATCGTAATTATTATATTTCATAGGGAATTATGTCCAGCAAAATATTCCATCGGCACTATTCTAATACCGACTGAATTGCTTCCGTCGAAAATATATCCGTCAGAATTAGCCTCTTTTTTTGTAGTGTCTTTATCGACGTCAGGATTTTTATTTGTCCCTTTTCTGTTCTTGTTCTTTGGTGTTCTCATGTTAGGTGAGATTTGTTTGAAAAAACAAGTTGTGAAAAGGTCCGACACGTATATATCGACGATTTGACTGTAAGAGTCGCCAGTTGGTTTTTTAAATGGTTGTACTAACACAACCAAGAAAAAGTTTGCACATTGACCCAGTGATGTGACACTGTTAAACTGGTCTGTGAAACTGAGATTCATTAGGGTCCGGGGGCTTGATTATGCGGAGGGAAGGTGTTAGGCACCCCCCGACATCCGTGTTACCACGGTGACCGCCACTTTTCAAGAAACTATTATATAAATGTGTGTGTGTGTTGTTATATGAAAGTATTGTGAGGCCTCATTCGCACTTATATACACAGGGTTTGAATTTATGTAAGAATTCAATTTTAAACAAGATATGACAGTGATGTTTTGTAAAAGAAATTTTTCAAACCCTTATGCTCAATAGTAATTGAGACCTTTTACACTTCCATTTTTATCAAATGTTTAGCTGGATTGCTTTTATTTTGGAGATGCGAAGCATCTTTGGAAAAATAATATACAAAAGTAGTGCCAAACTCCTCATGGGCATGAAAGCCATCTAAGGAAATTCAAACACCGTGAATAGATTTATTACAAGCTGCTTACAGCTGAAAAATGTCCATCACGGGAACCGAATCTAGATTCATTAGACTAAATCTGTGATCACATGATTCTTAGGCTCACATGATGCTGCAATTTATATGAAAAACAGTAAGCAGTTATATATATAAAAGATGTAAATATATATATACAGACATGATCAACCACCACGAAGCACCTCTATGGGGGATCAGAAATATAAATATATAAAAGCGATATATATATATATATATATATATATATATATAGAGAGAGAGAGAGAGAGAGAGAGATGATCAACCATCACGAAGCACCTCCATGGGGGATCAGAAATGTAAATAAAGCTGTAAAAGACGGTCAACCGCCACGAAGTAAACTCCAGGCGTGACTGAATGTAAAAAAAGTAATAAAAGGTCACGAAGTAAAATCCAGTGTAAGACCCCAACTTTTATAAATAAAGATGAATTTTCTATAAATATCATTTTTGAATATTATGGAGTTAATTTGATATAATGTTATTGTTGTGGGTAATATTTATAAATTTTGCAAAGTAAGCAAGTTGTTTTAAAATATTCGTTTGGTCAGGGAATATTCTTTTTGTCGAAAAATATTCGTACGACGGCACAATCATTGGTGGACCCCACAACGGAATTATTGTCGGATTGAGAAAACGACAAAAATATTTTATTAAAAATAACGGCGGAAATTTTACCATTGTTATTGTTGAACTACTCGGTAGTAAAAGTACAGTAATACGTGTGGTTGCATAGTAGCACACAGTATTGATTATTAATGCTTATGTGAGAAGTCACTCAGTTTGATTCAATTATTGTCAGTTAATAATATGAATTATTTAGCGATAATGACGTTTTGTTTTATTCGTATTATTAACGTAATAAAACAGAAACATCTTTTTATATAAAACAGAATACTTTATTAAAGTTATTCTATAAATAGAATATATTATATTTTATTTAAAATATTTTTCTTTAAATATGGACCGTCAGATTAAATTAATCAATCTGGACCGTTCATGGATTAGTTACTATGCATTCTATTTTTCTATAAATAGCAGCCCATTCCTTCATTATTTCTTACGAATTCACTGAACTCTAGAGAGAGAAACTATAGAGAGAAACTATAGAGAGAGAGAGAAGAAGAGTATTCTGTTACTTAACTACTTCCTTATTTTAGCTCGTCTTTAAAACGGTAAGGGGTGTTATTCTTTTTTATTTATGAAGAGAACTGTTGTTATTCCATTTCTTATTATTCTGTTGGAATAACCTGTATACGCGGATCTACCCTATACTTGGTGACATTCTTGTTATTATTCTGTTGGAACATCCTGTCTGTGTGTTTTACACCGGACCTGGTTCCATTATTTATTATTCTGTCGGAATATCCTGTCTTTGTGTTTTACACCAGACCTGGTTCTATTATTTATTATTCTGTCGGAATATCCTGTCTGTGCGTTTACGCCGGACCTGGTTCCATTATTTATTATTCTGTTGGAATAACCTGTCTGTGCGGTCTATCGCATGCATGGTGATTTCTTTTGTTATTCCATTCTTTATTATACTCAGTTGGTTAAGTTTTGACTTCTATACTCCATGAAATTTGTGGAATATCCTTGACATTTGCGCTTCATCTAGTATCTATTCATGAAAATATTCTCCTGATCATTCTTGAATTTTACTCCACAAAGTAGTATCATGTTGACAATTTGGACGTTGTTAATTCTTGGATAAATTAATTCTTGAACTTGTTTTATTGAATTCTTATATCATTGTCATCATCCTCATGTTTATATTCTGTTGAAAGTCATCTGTGGCCTGTAGTGCATAGATGGACTTGGTATGATTATGACCAGGGATTATTCAGTGTAATCATGACCGTAATGTTACAAATGATGTGATAAAAGTTCTCATTGGCCCGTAGTGCATTGATAGACAGTTGTTGGCATGATCATGACCATTAATGAATATACGAATATCCTTGGCCGTAGTGCAAGGGTGATTCGATGATGTGAATTATTTTATTAAGCTGAGTCTCAGCGATCACAGTGTTGGAAAATCTTTTAAATCATAAAAGATAGTAGAGTTTATTTTCTACTTGACTCTTTTAATGGATTGCTTGTTCCGCTGCAGTTAAACTTGATGTCTATTATATTTTATCAGTTTAACATTGTTGAAGGCTAATGATAATTTATTCTGCATTATCTTAGTCATGATATTTCTTACTGGGCTAGTTGAGCTCACCCTTTCTTTCACTGTTCTCTTCAGGAAATGAGAACGTAGCTGGGGCAAGTCGGGGAACGGAGTGATGGTCCGAATGATAGTATTAGTTAGTAGTCCTCACTATTCTATGTAATGGTGTGTTAATAAATGTAATGAGGACTCCTTTTGAGTATGAATACTCTCTAGAAGATAATATTTGTATTCAAACTCACAGTTTATGTTTTGTCGTATTGTACATGACAGTTGTATTAGTAAGTTGTATTTGTATTCTGTACTATGTATCTGACGACCCAAGATGAGTGATGTATACCTAATTTTGGGGGCATCACAGTTGGTATCAGAGCTTAGGGATATGATCCCTGGCTAAGATGTGAGAATAGAACTAGGAGGGGAGAGACGGGGAATTCCTTCGCTAGTGTGACCTACCTAAGTTTATTTGCATGGTATTTAATTGGTCGGTTATAATATAAGGATAAAATATGACATATCAATTAATTTTTATTTTGTGGCAGTATCTGAAAATGGCATCTGAGAATGTTGAGAATAGCAATGGAGCACAGGCGACTGTTGATTCACCTCATATCAATAATCAAGATAATGTGCATCAGGAAGGTGACAATCCTCATGCAAACAACAACAATGACCAAATGATGAATGATCAAATGTTCAGAGGCTTTATGCAATTCATGCAACAACAGGTGAAAGCGGCTCCTATCCACAACGTAGGTGGAAATACTGGAAACTCTCTGGCGGTCACCGCTAAACAGTTTAAGGAGCTGGGACCACCGGAGTTTAAGGGAGAACCCAAACCACTTGTAGCTGAAACATGGATAAAGCAGATCACCAAGATATTTGATGTCTTGGGTTGCTCCGAGGAGCAAAAGGTTCCCTTTGCCGCCTTTATGTTGCGAGGAGAGGCAGATTACTGGTGGGAATCGATAAAGCGTACTCAACCTGCCGCACTGAAGATGTCTTGGGAGAAGTTCCAAGAGCTGTTTAACGACAAATACTTTCCCGAGAGTATTCGTCACATGAAAGAGGTGGAGTTCATCAAATTGGAGCAGAATAATATGACCGTATCACAGTACGAGGCAAAATTTGCGGAGTTATCCCGGTTTGCGTCCCACCTGGTGGATAATGAAGAAAGAATGACGCGGATGTTTTTAAGAGGTTTGAAGCCGGAGATACGTCAACATCTTGTTTCTCATAAATTGTGTTTGTATTCAGATGTTGTAAATAGGGCTCAGTTGGTGGAGCGCGATAACGAGACAACGCAACCAAAAGAGAGCAGCCGGCAAAATGATAATACTAGTGAAAGCAGTCATCGAAGCGGTGACAACAAGCGTGGAGGGAATCAACAGGCCAAAAATGGTAACCACTTCGGTGGTAATCAGGGCCAAAATAATAAGAATGGGCATTTCAAGAAGAGGAGATTCAACAATGATGGAAAGACGTCAGCACCAGCACCTGTCGTTAAGGAAGGAGAACGACCACCTATCATATGTTTCAAATGCGGAGGGGAGGGGCACATCAGTCCAAACTGCGCGATGCCGTCCAAAGCATGTTATAATTGTGGAAGAGAAGGTCATTTAGCCCGATTTTGTCGTTTACCGAAGACAAATTCAGCTAGGATGGAGGCACCAAAGGCCGTCCCAGAAAAGTCAAAATCGGTTGTGCAAGGGAGAGCGTTTGTTGTGAACTCCCAGAAAGCAAGGAACCCGAATGAGGTCATCACGGGTAAGCTTATCATAAACTCTAACGAAGTCTATACTTTATTTGATACCGGTTCTACCCATTCTTTTATTTCTCCTACTTGCGCTCATCGATTAAATTTGATTCCGGAGAAATTAGACTTTGACTTAGCAGTTGAAACTCCATTGGGAGAAACCTTCATTACATCCACGGTTTATAAGTCTTGTTTGGTTCAAGTTGGTACCCACACATTACCTGTCGATCTTATTTCATTAAAAATACTTACATTTGACGTGATTCTAGGGATTGATTGGTTAACTACTCATCATGCAAAAATTGATTGTTTTCGTAAGGTTGTTAGCTTTCATATTCCTAATCGACCTATTATGCGAATTCAAGCAACCAAACCATTAAAATCAATCGCTGTCATCTCAAGCCATAAAGCTATTCGTTTATTGAAAAACGGATGTCAAGCTTTCTTAGCTCATGTCACAGATCTAAACAAAAATACGTCAGCTTTGAATGATATTTCTGTTGTTAATAAATTTCCTGACGTATTTCCCGAAGAACTTCCTGGCCTACCCCCAGAGCGTGAAATTGAATTTTGTATCGACCTTGAACCCGGTACAAAACCCATTTCCAAAGCCCCATATCGAATGGCTCCTATTGAACTTCAGGAGTTAAAGACCCAACTGCAGGAATTGTTAGACATTGGTTTTATTCGTCCTAGTACTTCTCCTTGGGGTGCTCCTGTTCTGTTCGTGAAGAAGAAAGATGGGAGTATGCGACTTTGTATTGATTATCGGGAGTTGAATCATGTCACCATCAAAAATAGGTACCCATTGCCACGTATTGATGACCTGTTTGACCAGTTGCAAGGAGCACAATTCTTTTCAAAGATCGATCTTCATTCTGGATATCATCAGCTGAAGGTTAGAACTGAGGATATTCCAAAGACTGCCTTCAGAACTCGGTATGGGCATTATGAATTCTTAGTTATGTCTTTTGGATTGACTAATGCTCCTGCTGCCTTCATGGATATGATGAATAGGGTGTTCAAGAAATATTTGGATCACTTTGTGGTCGTATTTATCGATGACATCCTTGTTTATTCCAAAAGCCGTGAAGATCATGAGCAACACTTGAGGCTGGTACTCCAAAAGCTTCGTGAATACAAACTTTATGCCAAGTTGAAGAAATGCGAGTTCTGGCTGGAAGAGGTAGCATTCCTTGGGCACGTAGTATCAAGTCGTGGAATATTTGTTGACCCGGCAAAGATTGAAGCTATTCAAAGCTGGGAGCAACCTAAATCAGTAACCGAAGTACGTAGCTTTCTCGGTCTAGCTGGTTATTATCGGAGATTCGTGGAAGGATTTTCTTGAATCGCTACTCCATTAACTCAGCTGACTCGGAAAGATACAAAGTTCGGTTGGAGCGAAGAATGTGAGCAGAGTTTTCAAGAACTCAAGAGGAGACTCATTTCAGCACCTGTTCTAACAATACCATCTGGCTCGGAGGGATTTGTCATCTACAGTGATGCTTCGAGCAAAGGGTTGGGATGCGTTCTCATGCAACATAGAAAAGTCATAGCCTATGCATCAAGACAACTCAAGGAATATGAGAGGAATTATCCTACTCATGATCTAGAGTTGGCAGCTGTTGTCTTTGCACTTAAAATTTGGAGGCATTACTTGTATGGGGAGAAGGTGGAGATCTTTACGGATCATAAAAGCCTCAAATATTTCTTCACTCAAAAGGAACTCAACATGCAACAACGACGTTGGCTTGAACTGTTGAAAGATTATGATCATACCATTCAATATCATCCTGAAAAAGCGAACGTGGTAGCTGACGCATTGAGTAGAAGATCATATGCAAGTACGAGTGCGATATTGTCAACACAAAGACCCATTTTGCGTGATTTGCAAAGGATGGAGATAGAGTTAAAGACTCCAGGGACCCATGTGATGATGGCGAATATACGAGTAGAACCGACTTTAATCGATAAAGTTAAAGCTGCTCAAGATACAGACCTGGAGCTGATACGTATGAAGAAGAAAGTGCAAGAAGGTGCTATACCGGAAGCAAGAATCGATGAAGAAGGAATACTTCGAGTCAACTCCAGACTTTGTGTTCCTAACAACCCTAATTTAAAGTATGAAATCATGATGGAAGCGCACAACACACCGTTTGCAATCCATCCAGGAAGTACCAAAATGTATCATGATCTTCGTCATACATTTTGGTGGAGCAATATGAAGAGAGAGATAGCGTTGTTTATCTCAAGGTGTCTAACTTGTCAACGAGTCAAAGCGGAGCATCAAGTACCAAAAGGTCCATTGCAACCACTTGAAATTCCAGAATGGAAGTGGGAGCACATTACCATGGATTTCGTTACCGGTCTTCCTAGGGTTTCTCAAGGTATTGATGCGATTTGGGTCATTGTTGATAGATTGACCAAGTCTGCTCATTTCTTACCGATACGAGAAACTTATATGCTTGAACGTCTTGCTCGTATGTACATAAACGAGATTGTAAGACTGCATGGCATGCCAGTATCCATAGTTTCTGACCGAGACCCAAGATTCACTTCACGATTTTGGGTTAGTTTACAAAAAGCTATGGGCACGGAGTTACGATTTAGTTCAGCATATCATCCTCAGACGGACGGACAATCAGAGAGGACTATTCAAACTCTTGAAGATCTATTAAGACTCTGTGTCTTTGACTTCAAGGGAAGTTGGGACAAGTTCTTACCATTGGTGGAGTTTTTCTACAACAACAGTTATCAAGCAAGTATTGGCATGGCTCCATTCGAAGCATTGTATGGAAGAAAATGTCGTTCTCCAGTATGCTGGGATGAGGTGGGTGAAGCAACGTTGTTGGGACCGGAGTTGGTACGTATGACTACAGAAAAGATTCAAACGATCCGACAACGTATAAAAACCTCACAAGATCGACAAAAGAGTTATGCTGATCTTCATCGAAAGGACGTGGAATTTGATGTAGGAGATCATGTGTTCTTACGTGTTGCTCCATGGAAAGGAGTTACGAGATTTGGAAAGAGAGGAAAGCTCAATCCTCGATTCATCGGTCCATTTTTAATCCTCGATCGGGTAGGAACTGTGGCTTATAGACTCGCTTTACCGCCATGTATGTCTCGTGTTCATAACGTTTTTCACATATCCATGTTACGCAAATATGTGGAAGACCCGAACCACATTATTGAGTTAGAACCGGACGAAATAACAGAAGATTTGACGTATGAAGAAGTTCCTGTTCAAATCTTGGATAAGAAGGAACATATTCTACGCTCCAAGGTTATACTTCAAGTCAAAGTTTTGTGGAGAAACCACGATGTTGAGGAAATGACTTGGGAGTTAGAATCTGAAATGAAATCAAGGTATCCTTACCTCTTCGACATACCAGGTACGTACCCTAATTTCGAGGGCGAAATTTCATAAGAAGGGGAGGTTGTAAGACCCCAACTTTTATAAATAAAGATGAATTTTCTATAAATATCATTTTTGAATATTATGGAGTTAATTTGATATAATGTTATTGTTGTGGGTAATATTTATAAATTTTGCAAAGTAAGCAAGTTGTTTTAAAATATTCGTTTGGTCGGAGAATATTCTTTTTGTCGAAAAATATTCGTACGACGGCACAATCATTGGTGGACCCCACAACAGAATTATTGTCGGATTGAGAAAACGACAAAAATATTTTATTAAAAATAACGGCGAAAATTTTACCATTGTTACTGTTGAACTACTCAGTAGTAAAAGTACAGTAATACGTGTGGTTGCATAGTAGCACACAATATTGATTATTAATGCTTATGTGAGAAGTCACTCAGTTTGATTCAATTATTGTCAGTTAATAATATGAATTATTTAGCGATAATGACGTTTTGTTTTATTCGTATTATTAACGTAATAAAACAGAAACATCTTTTTATATAAAATAGAATACTTTATTAAAGTTATTCTATAAATAGAATATATTATATTTTATTTAAAAGATTTTTCTTTAAATATGGACCGTCAGATTAAAGTAATCAATCTGGACCGTTCATGGATTAGTTACTATGCATTCTATTTTTCTATAAATAGCAGCTCATTCCTTCATTATTTCTTACGAATTCACTGAACTCTAGAGAGAGAAACTATAGAGAGAGAGAAGAAGAGTATTCTGCTACTTAACTACTTCCTTATTTCAGCTCGTCTTTAAAACGGTAAGGGGTATTATTCTTTCTTATTCATAAAGAGAACTGTTGTTATTCCATTTCTTATTATTCTGTTGGAATAACCTGTATACGCGGATCTACCCTATACTTGGTGACATTCTTGTTATTATTCTGTTGGAACATCCTGTCTGTGTGTTTTATACCGGACCTGGTTCCATTATTTATTATTCTGTCGGAATATCCTGTCTGTGTGTTTTACACCGGACCTGGTTCTATTATTTATTATTCTGTCGGAATATCCTGTCTGTGCGTTTACGCCGGACCTGGTTCCATTATTTATTATTCTGTTGGAATAACCTGTCTGTGCGGTCTATCGCATGCATGATGATTTCTTTTGTTATTCCATTCTTTATTATACTCAGTTGGTTAAGTTTTGACTTCTATACTCCATAAAATTTGTGGAATATCCTTGACATTTGCGCTTCATCTAGTATCTATTCATGAAAATATTCTCCTGATCATTCTTGAATTTTACTCCATAAAGTAGTATCATGTTGACAATTTGGACGTTGTTAATTCTTGGATAAATTAATTCTTGAACTTGTTTTATTGAATTCTTATATCATTGTCATCATCCTCATGTTTATATTCTGTTGAAAGTCATCTGTGGCCTGTAGTGCATAGATGGACTTGGTATGATTATGACCAGGGATTATTCGGTGTAATCATGACCGTAATGTTACAAATGATGTGATAAAAGTCCTCATTGGCCCGTAGTGCATTGATGGACAGTTGTTGGCATGATCATGACCATTAATGAATATACGAATATCCTTGGCCGTAGTGCAGGGGTGATTCGATGATGTGGATTATTTTATTAAGCTGAGTCTCAGCGATCACAGTGTTGGAAAATCTTTTAAATCATAAAAGATAGTAGAGTTTAGTTTCTACTTGACTCTTTTAATGGATTGCTTGTTCCGCTGCAGTTAAACTTGATGTCTATTATATTTTATCAGTTTAACATTGTTGAAGGCTAATGATAATTTATTCTGCATTATCTTAGTCATGATATTTCTTACTGGGCTAGTTGAGCTCACCCTTTCTTTCACTGTTCTCTTCAGGAAATGAGAACGTAGCTGGGGCAAGTCGGGGAACTGAGTGATGGTCCGAATGATAGTATTAGTTAGTAGTCCTCACTATTCTATGTAATGGTGTGTTAATAAATGTAATGAGGACTCCTTTTGAGTATGAATACTCTCTAGAAGATAATATTTGTATTCAAACTCACAGTTTATGTTTTGTCGTATTGTACACGACAGTTGTATTAGTAAGTTGTATTTGTATTCTGTACTATGTATCTGACGACCCAAGATGGGTGATGTATACCTAATTTTGGGGGCGTCACACCAGGCCTGATAGAAATGTGTGTGTGTGTGTGTGTATATATATATATATATATATATATATATATATATATATATATATATATATACAAATAAAAATAAAACAACGGACCGAAGTCCGGGCAAACACACACAACACGATTCTCAATGTGAAGAACAGTGTGTGGAAAGATGAAGAGAAAGGCTTTAAGGTGTGTAAGAAGGCATATAGCAGGCAGCCAAAGAAGACTTCTATAGCTTTAAGTGGATGAACATTCGGCTCCCGCCGGTAAAAATATAGCTAAATGTGAGCTTACAAATGTTTAAAATGAGAAAGTACTCAATTTAGGGTGTGTACAGAACAAATTTGACAAGGCTTTCTCTCCTTTTTCTCTTACAAAATGGCCACCCCAAGTCCTCTATTAATAGAGGGGGGAGCCGCATGTGTACCTGCAGCAGCCGTAGATGCACCTGCGGCTGCCCGGGGTGCCCCAGGCTCTACGGGTCTCGCTGTCTCGAAGTACGTGCACGTGTACACTGTAATGTCTGTTCGAGCTTTCGAAACTTCAATTTGGGCATTCGATTGAGGTGTATAAGACTTGTTTCGGACCACCGCTGTTGAGTGCTACGCAATGACTTGGGATTAGAGGTTGTACGAAGTCAGGAAGATGGAACTATGTCCTTGATCTTCAAGCTTCAAATTCTATCCGGTGTTCTGCCTCACGTAGTAGTCACCCGGGATTGGAATCCCTTGGTTCTTATGGGACACCACTGTGTAGAATGTATGTTGATATGTTGTTGAGACGACGCAATGTGGGGTTGAGGTGGCAAAATGTTGATCTTACCCTTCACCGGGGTTATCTCCGGTTTGGGTTGAGAAAGCAGACGTTGCTCATGGTTATCTCTGAGATTGGACTGCTGCAAGTGTTGAATGTCCTCAGGGTTATCTCTGAGGTGTGCCTGTCTTCCTGGAGTTATCTCCGGGTTTTGGACTGAGTACCTCGGTGTAAGCTCCGAGGTTGAAGTTGGCTGCATGAGTTTGAAACAAGTATTTCCGGGGTTATCTCTGAAACTGCAACTGCATTCCTCAGGGTTATCTTTGAGTTTGACATTGTCTTTCCTGGTGTTATTTCTGGGACTGAGACTGAATATCTCAGGGTTATCTCCAAGATGAATCGGTCTTCTCCAGTGGAATTTTCGGTATTTGCACTGCATTTCTCGGGGTTATCTCCGAGGTTGGAAATTATACTCCCGATGTTGTTTCTGGGGTTGAACCTAAACTTTCGGTGGTATTCTGGGATTGAGCTGAGCTGTCTTCCAGGGTTATCTCTGAAAGACGATCTTGCACTCCCTGCAATGTTAGTAACAGGTATACAGAAAATTTCGAGTGTCTATAGATGCCCCTCTTTATCATATGCATGCAATGCAATGGCGTGGATAGGATAAAGAATACTAGACACTTGAAATATGACAAGATAATCATGATGCAATGCATATCAACATGATGCAAATATATGTGGTTTGTTGGATTGCTATCCAACATGGTGGGAAGATTGCCGGATCCCTGTTGCTTCTACCTGGATGGGCAATCAATGACTAGCCTGATGAACTGTTTGGACGTGCGATCTACAACTATCAGGAATCTCCAGGATGTTGACATTGGGGTTATCACCAAAGTCCTGAATCCTTGATACATACTTTACAATGAAGATGTATCTCTCATATGAAAGAGACCTGTGGGGATTTGTTTTGTCAGTTTGAGGATATGTATAACATATTCTATCATCGATCCTCCCTGATGAGGCTGTTCTCTCCTGGTTTGTATCGCCAGGATATACCAATGCTCTGTTGGAGTTACTACCAATAGTTTGTGTCGTCAGGGTTGCCTGACCTTTGCTGACAGGTGTATCAATGGATAAGATCCCTGTTGTGGACAATGTCAAGGCTGTTTGACCTTTGTTGAATTGTATAACAATGGCTGAAATCATCGGATGGTTTTTGATGCTTCAATGGTTTTACTTGCCATCGGCTGAGTGTTGCCAAGGTTGCTTGACCTTCATTAACATGTACATCAATGGATGAAAATACGTGATGCCCTCATCGGGGATTTGATCATCAATGAATGATCACGCGTGATGCCCCCACTGGGGATTTAATCATCAATGGATGATCATGCGTGATGCCCCCGTCGAGGATTTAGAAGGTTTTGAGGTGACGGCCCTGAATTGACGGCATCGAACCTATGTGAGGTATTGCCGAGTATAATCTGCAAGAGCTGAGATCATCGGTATAGTGTACCCTGTGTTTGGGCGAATACCAATGAGTGATATGTAAAGCCATAGCTTGCCTTATGAAAACTAGGATTTCAGGCTATTCTGCTCAATCGCGTAGCGTTTTTATTCCTGATTTGGCCTTTTCAGCTTGTGAGAACTCCTTTGCAACTCAAAATGGACCGAGTCGGAGGAATGGGCCCCCACCCAAGGGAGCCGTAGGTACACCTGCAACAGCCGCAGGTGGACCTGCGGCCGGCCGTGGGGTTTTTAAGGCTGCAGGTTTGCCTTTTCAAGTCATTTTCAAGTTGCGCCGCGAAGGAAATCTGAGAGCTCTTCTTCAGATCTACTGAGTTCGGGCGACTTTCTACAAATTCTGTCACCGTACAAGTGTTCTACACTGTCCTGGTAACGTATGCATGTCTTCTTTTCCAGTTTTTATCCGTTGGAAAATGACTTATCACATGAAATGCATCTAAACACATAGTAGTGAAAATGCATGCTCTAATGACTTGATAAAAAATTTTCAACATAGTAAATGCTAATATCTTACCATGCTGAACACAATGATGTGAAAAAATTTGACTTTTGAAACAGTTAAATTTGTACCTTTTCCTGCTATTTCTTATCCTATTTGAGGACAAATGAGCAAAAGGTAAAAATACAAAGTAATCTTGGTAATTAACCTACCTTTACGGATTAATGACTTTGACATTTAAATGCATATAGTATGTATATGACTGTGGGTAGGTGTGTTACTGAATGGCCACCTAGTCATGCCTATGTGCATGTGGATAGTCTTATTTACAAAGGAAACTATGAGAATTTTTTTTAAAAATGTAGGCATTAGGTAGTCATGTATTTTTAACTCTACTGTAGACGTATGTTAAAGTAATGCATGCATGCATATAGTCATAAAATGCATTGAAAAAGCTCCAGGGTTTAAAAAAATAGCACACCCTTTCTGAGGTGATTTGGAGACTTTTGTCCAGATATTATGGATCCTCAGCCGAGTAATTCCCGCAAGACCACTTCTGGTGTACGGAGGAGGGCTTCTGAAGTGTCTCGACCCTGTTTTATTAGACAACCTCGTCATTTGGCGAAGGCGGTGATACGTCCAGTCCGGGTTGATGTACCGGATGTGGAGGACAAGGAGGAGGATGTACCGGTTACGGACCCCACTCCTGCTGCACATGTTCCCTGCAGGGATCTCCTGAGTATTTAGGTGGAAAACCCAGAGCTTCTGGGTGATTTGAGTCGACACCCCTCGATGTACTTGCACGCAAATGAGGTATATAGCTGGACTTTGACTTTCCTTCTTTCCTATTGATGATGATTAAAGGATTCTGATGTTGATCTATTTTATGACGCAGGTTCCTGGCTTTGCACAGCCTAGAGGGAACTGGTTTAGCATTTACTCCGTGTACCAGGCTCTGCATCCTGACTATAGAGTGATTATGCATGATTGGGGATTTGGGGTGTTCTTTTCCATCCTTCCCCGTCGTTGTCTCGGGGGTTACCTCAGGGCATTATCTGAGTGCTGGTTTCACCAGACTCAGTCACTCAATTTGTTGGATTGTGAGGTGATGATGATGCCAATGGATTGGCAATTTATCACCGGTATGGAGTTTGAAGGGGCTCTAGTGCCTTGTACGGCGGATATTACCCCGACTACCGTCAGATCCTTGTTAGGAATCCAGGATGGGGCGCTCAAGGGCAGGACTATGCGTACAGGTCCTTTGAGCATAGATGCTATGAGCGAACTGTTGAGTGAGCCCATACCAGATGATGTGAGAGTCAGGGATCGAATTCTTCAGCGATTATTCCTGATGATCATTAGGGGCTGCTTCATAGCTGATAACTCTTCTACGATGCCATTCACTTTGATCAGCACCACACGATATGTGGACCGTATTGGAGAGTATGACTGAGGTTCCTATACCTTTGCCTATTTCCTCAGGGGAATGCGCATGCGTTCGCAAGGCTTGACCGAGGCTTGGCTAGGATTCTACCCATTTCTACTGGTGAGTGTTTCTCTTATAATTTCCCATGTACAGGTTAAGAGTGTTAACTGACAGTAGATGTTTGCCTTTGTGTTAGCAGTTCTGGGCCTATGAGAGGCTCCCATGTTTACGTCCTGTGAGTGTGCTAGGCTTGGATACCTATCCACGAGGATGACGATGACATCATTCCATACTGGCAGATGTCCCTGTTGCTGAGGGTTTCACTCATTGTCGCCTACAGCTGGAGTTGTTGATAGCTGATGCCATCACTTGGATTCCCTATTTTGGGGAGTATTTGACCATTGGTTTTGAGGGTGGGTACCCGACTGGTGTCGAGCACGTGATTTCCACCCGTAGGGTTCCTCTCTTAATTGATGGAGGATGAGAGCTCTATTTAGGAGAGCGTGCTATCAGGAGCACCACAGGAGAGATACGTATACCGATCTTGCCTCCTGGCAGGCGTTATTGGCCTGTTTCACAGTCACCCGTCAATGATATCCCATTGTTGGGTGTTAACGGTTTTACACTATCAGAGGGTCCCTGCACTCAGGAGATGTTTCAGCATTGGTGGTCCCCTCGTACCATTGGAGCCCAGACCCTCACCACTCAGTTTATAGGGGATATGGTTCCTGGATCCCTGATGATAACGAATTGGCTAGCCTGTGTCCGAGATCTGACTCATGTGACACAGATTGACCCAGCTACTGGACCGGTCACCTTTCTTTATCTGACATTTGGGCAGAGATCCGTTAGAGGCAGATACTTTTGATCCTTCCAGCTCAAGCACTGGCCCCTCAGATGACCCATTTGGCTTTGCCGGAGCAGATCCTCCGTTGTATAGGCCTAACATCCCTGTGGATAGAGATCCAGTGACTCAGGAGGAGTTACATCAGGTGGATAGGATTGATGATGTAGATATTGACACCATTGTCTTCTTCTGATGTATATTCTCGTTATCTTTTTTGATAGGCCTCTGTTAGTCATTGGGCGGCTTTGCCCCATTCTCGCTATATCTTTTAATAGGCCTCTGTTAGTTGTAGGGTAGTTTTGCCCCATTTCCCTGTATTTTAGCTGTACAGAGATGATGTATTAGATGATGATATACTTAAGAATGTATGTACAGTTTTCCATTCCCTATATCATATTACCATCTATTGTTTATCATGCATGTATTATGTTATGCATATGTATGTATGTCCAGAGATATTCAGCATTGACCCCTGGATGGTCTTATGATACGGCCCACACAGATGTCTTCCTCGACAGTTAGCCGCATTGACCACACTCCCTCAGTGTTGGTAGTTTCTTGTTTGAGGTCATGGTATGATAGTATGCCACCATCAAACAGGGTGACTGTAGATCAGCACTATAACATTCCATGTCCTTACTGATGTTTTAGGTCCCTAAAAGATTTGTAGAGGGCATGCTGGAGCATTAGATACCAGAGAGGCAGATTTTTCGGTTCGGCATCCATGAGTTGACTCCTACCTTAGAGGAATATGCACGGTTGACGGCGCTGCCACTGGACAGACCTTGCACGCGGATGGCTATCGACGACATGAGCCGACAGTTTATGACTCTAACTGGGCTGCGGCGTAGAGTAGTGCAGGACGAGCTCACATCCAGCCACGTGACATCCCATCATTTTTTGATGGATAGATTTGGCTTAGAGGATAGTTATTCACAGCATTCCAGGGATTTCACCACATCGGAGGATCAGTGGCGTTTGGCCAGAGTAGATGTATTGCTGCTGTGTGTATTATCATACGTGTACATGCCACAGTACATGGATGAGTTGGACATTGGCATCATTATAGCAGTGAGAGCTCTCAGGGAGGGTCACACCATTGTACTGATGATTATGGTAGAGACGCTGAGATCGGCCACATATTGCTGCACTTATCCTATGGGAGTATTTACAAGCAGCTCGGTCATGCTGTACGTGTGGTTTATGTCACACCTGAGACCGATTGGCACATTCAGACGACACGGGTATTGTTTCACCCATAAGATAGCTGTGTCGTATTCCTTCCAGCCTACGGAGTGTACAGATCCTGTATCTTGGTCTGTTTTCTTGACTGGGATCGGAGATCTGTTTGCTATCTTGCCGTGTACAGGGCTTAGTTCACCCTACAACTTTATTACTCATGCTCCGAGCATGGATTATCTCCCTCTGACTAGTTTGAGGGGCATGACTACTTATCACCTACTGGTCGTGATGTGTCAGTTCGACTAGTTCTAGGATTTCCATCCTTTTGAGGGGGCATTGAGTCAGTGCTTGGCTTATCGCCACTTATCAATAGAGGAAAGATCTAGGTTGTATGCCTGTTGGGATCAGCGTGAGCTAGCTAAGTTTTCTGTTAGCCATCTGGGCTGTTCCGCAGAGTATTCCGCATGGATGGAGACAGAGACGACATTGGCTATGGCAGTATCCATAGTGCCGGGGATGAATTTCGACGATGGGGAGCCTATGTAGGACACTGATATTCCCACCGAGGAGGCACTATTTATTGGGTTAGCAGCAGCTGTGATGGATTCTCCCAGGATGAGTACTACTATTATTCAGCATTCAGCATAGTACTTCGAGCAGAGTCTTCATCTGATGACCTTTGAGAGAGATCAGGCTAGGGCCATGATGTTGATAGCTCTTGATAGGAGAGACGCCGCTTTATCAGTGAGAGATGAGGTTGTAGCTCAGAGAGACACCGCTATTGAGGAGCGGGATGAGGCCAGATCAGCCATAGATAGAGTGATCGTTAAGCGGGATGCTACCCTATCTGCTAGGGATGTAGCTGTTGCAGACAGTACTTCAGTGAGATCCCTGACCATTGGTATGATTACCGAGATGAGTGCATATATTGATGAGCATCATGTCACCATGCAGCTAGCCTCGCACTTGTTGGCTCATGTAGATATGTTGATGCAGGAGACCGTAGTGTTACCCCCTTCTTTTGAGAGAGATGCTATGTTAGATCTGCTAGGCCGCATGCATACCGATCTGTAGATAGCCTTGTATTTTCCTGCACAGACTAGTTTAGCCATTTTGTCATGTATATCAAACAGCATTATATATGGCAGGGAAATATATTTTAATGCACTTCCCATTTTGTTGTGTCTGGATACTTGCTTGATATTTTGCCTGCTTCTTCAGGGCTTGTGATCTTGATGTATTCTGAACTCATCCTTGATAGGTGGACATTAAGATGTCTCAGGATCTGTCAGAATGTATCACTGATATGTGTGTATCCTTACCTTCTTTTTGGTGTCTTGGGACTGGTTTCTGCATGTAGATGTGGAGAGGAATGTGGCTTTTCCTCTCTGAGATTGACTGCACCATAGATGGTCGCCAGTACTCCTATTTAGGAGAAGCCTAGTTAATTTCATCTCTTATGGATTGGTGTTGCCCTTTGAGGCACAACCGCAGCTTAGATGGTCGCCGAATCTCCTATTTAGGAGAAGGTAAGGTAGTTCCATCCCTTTGGTCTGAAGCCGATGAAATGTGGTGGATTGAAGTTTGATCCCAGTAGCAGGTGACAAGTCTTTGTGTTTTGGTAGGGGGTTAGAATGAACCATAAATGGCTTCCTACGTACTCCTATTGACGAGGAGATCAGGTCTACTTAGTTTGAACCTGGTGTAAGAGGTTCAACGCTGAAAGTGAAAGGTGTAGGTGTTTTATTGGTGAAAAAAGGGTGTAGAGATGTTTTTATTTTGCATTGTTTTTGTTTTTTTTATTGCGATCGGGCCATATAAAATATGGTTGCCTACGTACTCCCGGGTATCGGGGAGATCAGGTCGACATAGTTTGCCCCTCAGGACGATTTGTAGCCGACAGAAAGTTTGATCCCATGTGCAGGACAAACTGCGGGGGAAAGAAAGTTTGATCCTAAGTTCAGGACAAACTACAGGTGTGAAAAAGTTTGATCCCATGTTTGGGACAAATTGCAAGTGTGAAAAAGTTTGATCCCATGTTTAGGACAAACTACAAGTGTGAAAAAGTTTAATCCCATGTTTGGGACAAAATGTAAGTGTGAAAGGTTCAATCCCTAGTGGGATAACCGAAGTTGTATGAAAGGTTGGAAATGAGGTGAAACCAGGTTGCTGGTTTGAAGAGTATGTTTCCCTAAGGGGAAGAAAAGTGTGAAGAAGAGTTGTATGCAGTGAAGGGTTAAAGAACCTGAAATGACTGGTGATCTGATAATCCAAAACCAGGATGTTTGCTTGATGGTAACCTCAGACATAGTACCGTTTCACGGTGTCCGAGTTTATGAGTTACGAAAATTCATTGCCGTCCATTTCCTATAATCTGAGAGCACCTCTTGTCAATACCTCCTTGACAACAAACGGGCCTTCCAGTTAGGAGCGAATTTTCCCTTAAATTGACTTGGTTGTCAATGATCTTCTTTAAAGCCAAGTCATGTTGTTTAAACTGCCGTAGCTGGACTTTTCTGTTGTAGGATCTGGCGATCCTTTATTGATATAACTAACCATGGAAGATAGCCACGGTTCGCCTTTGTATATTAGAGACAATTGGTGATACATGTCTTGTACCCATTGGTCTTAATCTAGCTGAGCGTCCATCAACACTCTGAGAGATTCTATTTCTACCTCTATGGGGAGCAATGCTTCCATCCCATAGGCTAATGCATAGGGTGTTGCCCCATTGGAAGTACGCATTGAAGTTCTGTAGGCTAATAAAGTCAGAGGCAACAAGTCAGGCCACCCTTTGTGATTGGCGGACATCTTTTTCATGATCTTCTCGATATTTTTATTAGCCACTTCAACTGCACCATTCATCTTTGGACGGTAGATGACGGAGTTAAGGTGTTTGATATGGAATTTACTGCATAACTCCTCCGTCATTTTGTTGTTGAGGTTCTTAGCATTGTCTGATACAATGACCTCTAGTTGTCCATACCGACAAATGACATTATTTCTGATGAAAGCAATGATGATTTCTTTGGTAACCCTGGGGAAGCATGCTGCTTCTATCCACTTGGTGAAGTAGTCGATCATGGTGAAGATAAATCGATGTCCATTACTGGCTTTGGGCTCGATGGGACCGATCACGTCCATTCCCCACATTGACAAGGGCCAGGGCGAACTCATATTGTGGAGTTCCCTTGGAGGGGCGTGCATGGCATTCCCATGATTTTGGCATTGATAGCATCTCTTGACGTGATCATCACAGTCAGCCTTGAGAGTAAGCTAGTAATGCCCTGTTCTGAGGATCTTCTTAACAAGTAGGGGGTCGCTCATATGTGGGCCACATACTCCATCATGGATCTCATCCATGAGCTTCTGAGTTTAATATTTGTCTAGATATTTGAGGAGACCTAATCTTGCATCTCTTTTGTAGAGTGCATCTCCGCTCAGGTAAAATTTCATAGCAAGTCGATTGATCCGCCTTTTCTCAGTCAGGCTTGCCTTAGTGGGTGTAGATCCATCTCATAAGTACTCCTTGATATACCGATACCAATGGTGTTGGATAGGAGGTAGCTCATCCGATACTTCTCTAACATAGTTCCCATAGGCTGGTGCCTTTTGCGGGGCAAATGTGATGCTTAACATGTATTCCTTGTCAGGTATATGAATCAAGGAGGCCAAAGTTGCTAGCGCATCTGTAAAATCATTCCTGTTACGGGGAATGTGTAGAAAGGAGATCTCTTCAAACTCTGAAGCCATCTATAAAACATGCCGATGGTAAGGCAACAAATGTAGTTCTTTGGTTTGATAGATTCTCGTGGTTTGTTTGATTACCAACTCCGAATCTCCAAAGCTAGTTAACCGCCTGATGCTCATCGAGTGAGCAAGTTTTAGCCCCGTTATACAACCTTCATACTCAGCTGTGTTGTTGGTGCTGACAAACTATAATTTGACGACAACGGGATACTGCTCCCCCGTATTGGATACTAGAACTGCTCCAGCTCCAGAACCCTCTGTGTTAATAGCCCCATCAAAATACATTTTCCACGTACGGCATGCATCATACTGATGGTGTAGCTGAACTGCCATAACCCATTCATCGGGAAAGTATGTTTCTAAGGGTTAGTAATCCCCTGCAGGTGCGGCGGCCAGTTGATCCGCAATTCCTTGACCTTTAATAGACTTTTGCATTATGTAGACGATGTCAAATTATTGCAGAATCAACTGCCATCTGGATAGCTGACAATTCAGTATGGGCTTACTGAACACATACTTGAGAGGATCCACGCGGGATATGAGATGGGTTTTGTAACCATGGAGGTAATGCTGTAACCTCATGGAAGCCCATGCTAAAGCACAACAAGTCTTCTCAATCAGAGTGTACTTGTATTCACTGCTGCTGAATCTTTTGCTGAGGTAATAGATAGCTCGTTCTTGGCCTCTATCGTCCTTCTGTCCCAGGCATGTAGCCCATGGCATTGTCAGTAATGGAAAGGTACATGAATAGGGGAACAATATCCCTAGGAGGTACCAAAATAGGAGTGCTAACCAGGTGCTCGTTGATGGTAAGGAAGGCTTTTTGACACTCATCGTTCCATTTCATGGAGGAGTTCTTCCTTAACAACTTGAAGATGGGCTCATAGGTTGCTGTGAGTTAAGAAATGAACCTACTAATGAAGTTGATTCTTCCAAAAAATCCTCGTATTTCCTTCTTTGTTTGAGGAATGGACATTTCCTTGATGGCCTGGATTTTGGTAGGATCCAGCTCAATCCCTTTGCGGCTGACTAGGAATCATAGTAACTTGCCTGATTTAACGCCAAAGGCGCACTTGGTTGGATTCAACTTCAAGTTGTACTTACGCAACCTGTTGAAGAGCTTTTTGAGATGGTCTAACTGGTCTTCCTCCTTCCGGGATTTGACAATGATGTCATGCACGTAGATCTCTATCTCCTTATGCATTAAATCGTGGTAAAAAGCCATCATGGCTCGCTAGTAGGTAGCTCCGGCATTGATGAGACTGAATGAAAATCGTCTATAACAAAAGGTTCCCCAAGGCATGATAAAAGTAGTTTTCTCATGATCCTCCTTAGTAACCATGATCTGATGGTACCCCGCGAAGCAATCTGCAAAGGAGTACATATCGTATTGAGCAGTATTGTCAATGAGAATGTGGATAAATGGCACGGAAAAGCTATCTTTAAGGCAAGCTTTATTCAGATCTCGGTAATCCACGCAAACTCGCACCTTTCCTCTTGGTTTAGGCACGACGACTATGTTTGATAGCCATTCAGGGTATGTAGATACCATGATAATGCTAGCTTAAAATTGTTTCACAATTTCCTCTTTAACCTTTAAACTCCAGTCATGTTTCAATCGCCTAAGCTTTTGTTTGATTGGCTTGAATCCCTCTTTAATGGGAAGGCGATGAAGAACAATGTCAGTGGACAAACCCACCATGTCTTCGTGAGACCATGCAAACACATCCTGGAATTGGGCTAGTAGTGTAACCATATCATTCCTCTGGTTTGAAGTAAGGTCTGAACTAATCTGGATTAGCTTAGGGCTTTCTAAGGTTCCGAGATTGAATGAGGTGGTTTGATTAAGATTGGGTTTTGGTTTGTCTTCGACCCATTCTTTGATCTCCTGAGGTATCTCAATGTCCTCTTGTATTTCCATCAAGTCCGAGTCCAACTTTTTATCAAAGTTACAATCCTTGTGGAGAAGAGGTACCTCATCAGCAAGTACAGGCACATCTAAATTCAGAGTCCTGAAACAAAATATGCTTTCACTTAATATATGAAACTATTTAATCATACAAAGTGTTAGCATGTACTGATAAAATAACTGCTAATACTATACAACAAAGTAAGCAGTTAATGATATCTACAGGGCAGATGGATTTTCTACCCATTTTACCCTTGTCGAACAATGTATAGAGTACTTCTCTAATTGTCGAGGGCAAAGTCCTGGTGGACTACCGTGATGGAGGAGTTGTCATCGTCCTCCTTTTCCCGAATGATGACCATGATATTTGGGCAATCATCGTCTGGGGTGTATCTATTTGTATGTTCATCATGGACAATGATGCGTATGTTGGCCATCATCTTGGCGATGTCTTATTTACGTTTTTGTTCCTTTTCTTCCACTTCAGGATCAGGAACCATGACCTCTTTTCCCTTGACCGGTATTGGCTTGGGAAACAACATAGCCATTACATGGGCTGGCACCCTTACCGGAGATTATGCAGTCTCAGGATTTGTAGGTGTAGACAATCGACGTGTGGCTGAAGCTGAGTAAATCTGTTTGTGCTTATAAGGATTCCTGTGACTGGAACTGGCATAATAGCCTAGTCCGGCTGTCCCGGTTTGACTGGACATTTGAATCGGGTGCTTAATACCCTGATGATTTTTACCCAACCCTTGTCCAGGTTGATGACCCAAAGACCGACATTACTTCGGCAGCAATCTTGGGTATCGGAGGTGGTGCCCCAATGGGATGGTAATGAATGTTGCTAACCTCCAATGTGCAAAAACTGACTGGCTCAACCTCTAAATTGAAGCTGATTAGAAGTATGTAATCCTGTTCAAGACATTTCGGCTCAGCATTAACAGTGACTAGGCTGTCGTTAATAATGTATTTGAGTTGATGGTGAAGAGTGGAGGGAACGACTCCATCCATATGAATCCACGGTCTCCCCAATAGCAGGTTATATCCTGTATCTATTTTGAATACATGAAAAGATACGCATAATGTATGAGGACCAATCTCAATTGATAGTTCAATCTCTCCGATAGAGTTTCGTTGGGATCCATCAAAAGCTTTAATTACTGTATAGCTGCTTCGGATCTGTTTGAGATTGATGTTCATCTTCACTAGAGTGGCATAAGGATAGATATTCAGAGACGAACCTCCATCTATCAAGACTCCTCCAACCATATATTCGAAGGACAAAACTGCAATGTGCAACGGCTTGCAATGACCGGTCCCTTCGGAAGGTATGTCATCATCAGTGAAAGATATCACATTGTTGTTAAAAATGTGATCAATCAGATGTTAGAATTTTTTCACATCCACTAATTTCGGCAAGTGGGCTTCTTCCAAAACCCTCAACAAGACCTTCCTGTGATCCTCGAAAGATAAGACCAAGTCCAGTATGGAGATTTGTTGTGGAGCTTTCCTCAAGCTTAAAACCACCTTAGCTTCATTATGGCCCATAATATGGAAGAATTTTTCAATATTCTCCATGGGAATCTTCCCCTTTGATTTGATTGTGGGTTTCCTCACCCTTTGGGGAAGATGCAGTGGATTATCCTTCAACACTGCGACAGTTGTATGAGACGTGGATCCTTCAGCCTGTCCATAATTCTATGGTACTTTTTGTAGGCTGACAACAGGATACTGTAATCTGCATGGTAAGTTAATTGGCTCTGGTGCATCCACTTTCAAAAGATTGTTAATGCCTTTGAGTTGAATTGATTGTATCATGAGTTGTCTGGAAGCATCATCAGCCTCAGCAGATATAACTGCTACTATTTCGTCTTTCCACTTTGTATGATATGTATTCCCACTCTCGAGTAACAAAGTGCCATCGTCTGCCATTTGCAGGACACCGCTGTCAATTAAGTTTTGAATGAGATGCGGAGTACCCATCATTCTTCTGTGCTGTGACCGCGAGAATGGGAGTGATACTAACATACTCCATCAGAATTGAACCGTCCTGAACGGGGATTAATTGGAGGTAGAAGGGATGTAATTCTTCCTTCATTGATCATCATTTGAAATATTTCCTCCATAGGTTGGCCCAGGTATGTAAACTCCCTTCTATTGGCAAAATCATGTCGGGCTTTGGCACTTGCCCTTTTGGCAACTTTATCCTCTAGTGTTTCAGTTCCTGAAGGCTGTGATGGAGTATTCATAACAAAAGGAAGGAAACTTCTATAGCTTTAAGTGGATGAACACTCGGCTCTCGCCGGTAAAAATATAGCTATATGTGAGTTACAAGCGTTTAAAATGAGAAAGCACTCAGTTTAGGGTGTGTACAGAGCAAATTTGACAGGGCTTCCTCGCCTTTTTCTCTTACAAAATGGCCACCCCAAGCCCTCTATTTATAGAGGGGGGGAGCTATAGGTGTACCTGCGGCAGCTGCAGATGCACCTGCGGCTGCCCGCGGTGCCTCGGGCTCTGCGGGTCCCGCCGTCTCAATGTACGTGCACGCGTGCACTGTAATGTTAGCTCGAGCTTTCAGAACTTCAATCTGGGCATCCGATTGAGGTGTTTAAGACCTGTTTTGGACTGCCGTTATCGAGAGCTATGCAATGACATGGGATTAGAGGTTGTATGAAGTCAGGAAGATGGAACCATGTCCTTGGTCTTCAAGCTTCAAATTTTATCCGGTGTTCTGCCTTGCGTAGTAGTTACCCGGGATTGAAATTCCTTGGTTCTTGTGGGACATCACTGTGTAGAATGTATGTTGATATGTTGTTGAGACGGCGCAATGTAAGGTTAAGGTGGAAAAATGACGATCTTACCCTTCACCTGGGTTATCTCCGGTTTGGGCTGATAAAGCAGACGTTGCTCAGGGTTATCTCAGAGATTAGGCTATTGCAAGTGCTGAATGTCCTCAGGGTTATCTCTGAGGTGTGCCTGTCTTCCCGGGGTTATCTCTAGGTTTTGGACTGAGTACCTCGGTGTAAGCTCTGAGGTTAAAGCTGGTTGCATGAGTTTGAAACAAGCATTTTCGGGGTTATCTCCAGAACTGCAACTGCATTCCTCAGGGGTTATCTTCGAGGTTGGAAATGATACTCCCGGTGTTATTTTCGGGGTTGAACCTGAACTTTCGGTGGTATTCCAGGATTGTGCTGAGCTGTCTTTAAGGGTTATCTCTGAAAGACGATCTTGCACTCCCTACAATGTTAGTAACAGGTATACAGAAAATTTCGAGTGTCTACAGTCTTACCTAATCGTATGTAACTGAATCATCATCTTCTATGATATGTACCTCATCAGCATCATCCATGATGAATCCATACCTCCTAGGTATCTTCGGTACTATTCAAGATTTACGATTACGTTATGGTACAATAGGTCTATCTACAGGTTTCTCTTTTTTACTTATAGTGCTTTGTGGTTCTTGAACTCTTCAAATCTATTATCCTCCCACTAGCCTCTTCAATGATAAACACATATATCTTAGAAGGCAACATGTTTCGTAACAAACACATTTTGCTCAGTAGAATTATAGAACATATATACCCTAAACTTACTTTAGGATGTTCACAAATCTGCACTGGTCAAATTTTGTCACAAACTTATCCTTTTGAAGCCTTTTCACATAAGTTGGACAACCCCTTATCTTAACATACTTAAGATTAGGAATCCGCCCTGTCCATAACTCTTATGGAGTCTTGGGGCCGAATTTTGAGGTTACCTTTTCGTAGATATGTAGCTATTTCTAGGGCATTACCCTAAAACGATACTGGAATGTCGGTAAAATCTGTGATTAACCCAGGATTTCGAATAATTCGAATTTTACGAATAATTTTTTTTATTTAATATTGATATTGACTATCAATATTGTGCCGAGTATCTGTGATACGAGTATAGAGATGTAGTCAATTTATGTATAGACTGAGAAAATAGGAGCAGAGTTGTGCTTAACAGAGAATATAAACCCTAACCCTAGATACAAACATGGATTTGGTAGAAAATATAATTATAATAATTGTGTTGATGAGTATGTATTTGTATATAGAATTTGTGATCATTGATTGATCGGATAGGGTATAAACTTAATAAACTCTAATAAGAGATTAAAAACCCTAACGCACAGTTAGGAACCCTAATCGAATGCTGAGAAATCCTAATTTTAAATTTGGGAACCCTAAACCCTAATTAGAAAACCTTAATCCTAATTGGCAAGCTCTAATATGATTAGGAAACCTTAATATAACTAGGAAACCCTAATTATAATTCAGAAATTTTAATTTTCTATTTTAAAACCCTAATTAGAAAAATCCTAGAAATTAAAGTTGTAAAACCTAAGGGTTAGAACCTTAGGGTTAAACCCTAAGGGTTGGATCAAATGACTAGAATGCCATTAAAATTTTATGTTTAATGTCCAAAATACCCTTACATTACTTGTAAGCTTAAAATTTTTCTAGAAGTTTGTGAGTCACCATGTTAGGTATGACTTTGGGCTGGAAAATCAATACAAAATCTGACTTAGGGTGTCATCTAACATTACCTACATGCATTGTATCTAAATTAAAGATTAAAGAGAGAGAAAGGTTACTAACTTTGCTCATTTGCTACCAAACACCAACCAACTCTTTCTCAAACCTAAACCCACAAAAATCCTAAGTGTTTCAGTCACTAGTGGAGCCTCTCAAACGTCAAGATCAGTATAGTAGATCAAAGATCAAAACTTGGAATTAGAAGGTATACACCCTAACTCACCTTTTGATCTTGTATGCTAAGACCAAGTTTGTGTTTATGTGTTTTAATTTATGCTAAAAGATGTTTTATGATGATCTATGATGATCTAATGTAGATCCATAGCATCAAAGTGGGTAAAAATAAAAGTTTTTCAAAACTGTCATGAACCCTAAAAAGTTGTCTGATAAGCATATGTTGTGACACCCCCAAAATAGGTCCAATCCATCCAATCTATTCTGAGTCGCCAAATACATGGTACAGAAAACAACTACAATTTTATTACTACAATTGTCGTGCAAAATATAACAACACATATGTTGTGAGTTTTGATACAAATATATACCAACTGTGACTCTCATCCCAACATTGGATAGCACGTCACAATGACACCTTACATAAAGGTACATTCAATAACTATTTTAGAAATTAAAATATTTGGGAAGTGCTCAAGGAAACCTTCGTACATGGGAGGCCATGCGTCTAGGTTATGATAGATATCACATGTCCACAGAATTATCCTTGGTTAACCCAATAGACCCCAAAGAAAAACGGGAAGATTACTATCATGTTCTTTCCAATGGTGAGTCTTCTCTTGGCATATAATTATCTCCATTGTCTCCAATTATGAATTATATTTCAACCAAACTCCATGGTTATATAGATAGTGCTCATAGATATACTCAGCAAGTGGATGTGCGCAACCCTGCCTTATGATAACACGAAGTCGTAGGTCATTAGACATCTTGTATGATAGTGGCAAAACACCTTTCCAAAGTTGGGTTCGCCTCACCCTATTTGATTCACCAAATATAACTACTAAATGATGTATAAGATACAACACACTATTCTAAAGTTCTCAATAAAATTATTTCCATACTGTTTAGGGAGAACCTCCACAGCTAGAGACCACCGTTCTATTCCCTGTTACCCCCGCTCGACCCAGCTACACTCTTATTGCCTAAAAGGAATTGTGAAGCAAAATGGTGAGCACAACTAGCCCAGTAAAGAATATTAAGACTAAAGATAATTAAATTATCAATAACCTTCATCAGTAATAAATCAGAAATTTAGAACATATGGTAGATGATAAAACTTTTCAACCATAGTTGCAGCAGAGCGAGCAATCCATTAGAAGAGTCAAATAGACCATAAAGTATATTATCTTCTCTATGTTAAAAGTCCACCAACAATATTTTGTCCCTATAACATAAATCAACAGTTCTGGTTCATAATCATGTGAATAACTCATAATCATAATTATAGTTCTAAATTCCTCTTCTCATCTAGGACGAATATAATTTTCATCACATGTCTTTACCTGAAACATCAAATATCATGGTTATACCAAATCACAGTTCCTGTTCATAATCATACTAATAAATTCATCTTTGCACTATGACCAAAGATATTCATTAACAGTTCATCTTTGCACTACAGGCCAAAGATATTCAACAACATGTAATCTTTGCACTACAGGCCAAAGATATTCAACAACAAGTTATCTTTGCACTACGAGCCAAAGATATTCAATAATAGGTCATCTTTGCACTACGAGCCAAAGATATTCATTAACAGTTCATCTTTGCACTACAGGCCAAAGATATTCAACAACAGTTCTTCTTTGCACTACAGGCCAAAGGCATATACCTGTAAAACCAATAAACAATAGTCTATCTATGCACTACGGGCCAAATATGACTTTCATCACAATATAAGCATGAGGATCATGACAAGGATATAAAGAATCAATCACATGAGATAAAGGATAAATTTTAAAGACTTTAACAATTTAATTTATCCAGAATTCAATAATATCCAAATTGTCAACATGATACTGCTTTGTGGAGTAAAATTCAAGAATAATATTATATCAAAAATGATTTGAACAGAAAATAATATTTCAACGAATATTTAACGAAGATAATAACATTATTCATTATATTATAAACTCCATTTAATATTATTCATTATATAATAACATTAAATTTATTTACTAATATTATTAATCATTAAATAATATTTTAAATCAATGATTTCATAACGCCTTAATCCAAATATTAAAAATCACTTAATAATCTCATAATCTAATATTATTAATATTACAACAATATTTTAATCATTTCTTAAACTTATAAACAATTTATTTTAATTATTTACACTTTACTAATTAATGCATTTAATCATCCTAAAATGTCAAACTCATAAGATTTCATCACCAATAACTAAAACCCTCATCAAAAATCTGCATATACCTTATATAGGATTCTCAAGCCATAAAATTCTATTTTCCACTTTTCTTATTTCACATAACATATTTAATTCATTTACTCATAACTAGTTTATTTTTATGAAAAATACCAAATCAATCCCAGAAAACTTTCTTTTTTGGAATTTAGCAGAATATAGTCCCATATTGAACATATATTTTTCTCAGAATTTTTAAAATTCATTTACAATTCTTCATATGGCCAAAACTGCCGAATATTTAGACATTTATCATAAACTGTACTTTTGTTCAAAAATTCTGAAATTTACAGAGTATACTACTGTTATATACATGTACTCTCAATAAAAATTTCACCAATTTTGGAGTTAACTACAAAGAGTTATAAGTGTTTACTTTAAAAATAGTCTTTTCCCATAAAATTTATAACTCCTAATCTATACATCAAAAAATCGTTATTTTTGGACACAATCTAGAAAACTCATCAGATTACCATTTCAAAATTTTCCAGAATTTTTGAGATTCGAAAAAATTATGAAACTACTACCCCTGGTAGAAACCCCTTACTTACAACGGTTGAATGAAAATAATATTCATATGAATACGAAAAATAATATCTCTTCAGAATATGAAAAACATAATAACTCTTATGAGTATTGAAAGAAAATAACTCTCTTCATAAATACGAAAGAAATAATATCCCTTACGAGTATTGAATAATATCTCTTTAGAATATAAAAAATATAATAACCCTTACAATCCCTTACCTCAAAAGAGCAGTATTTCTGAATGGAATACCGGATGTAATGCTGAAGGAAACTTGCACTGAATAGCAACTCTCAAAGTATTTAAATACTCACAAAATATGCTCGATAATATAGCGAGAGAAAGCTTAAGATTCTGGTGTGATTTTCAATTCTAACTAAGCACCCTATTTATAGGAAAATGCTAGAATGCCAAAGGATACTAACTTAATATTAATAAAAGTTTTTTTTTCTACGCACACCTCTTTGAATAAAACTAAGCCACCACAAGTGGGGCCCACTAAAAAGCAGCCAACTTTCCACAACAACCAAAAGTGGGTCCCACCTTCTAGAAATCTCCACAGAAATCATTTATAAAAATAATTTTTGAATCAGTCACCTCTTAAAATTCATAACAAATCATACGTTAATTTTTAATGGTTCAATTTGTGGACATATACTCAACTTATATATGTATAACATATCCAAAAATCATAACGATCCAACAATCGGATTAAAAATTATAACTCACACAATAGAGATTAATAAAACTAATTTTTCAGATTATAAGTCCTTCGGACGAGTTTCACTCAAACTGTCACCACGAAAAATCCAAAAAGAATTTTTGGGTGATTCAAATTTCTCCGTTTAGCTTACTTCTAGGGCTTTCTTTTGATATATGGCTCATCTCCTAACTCATTATACACAAAGAGTTATGAATTTTACAAAATCAAGTAATAAACTAATTTTTCTGAAAAATCTCCAAATTTCGTTCTTCATTTCAACAAAATACTGATAAAACACATCAGCATTAATTCCTTCATTATATCCATATAAGAATATATATATTTTCTTATCATATAAATCAATAATTAATTATTCACAAATAATATTACAGAATCACAATTATGGCAACCAGGTCGTTCCCAGGAAAGAGGAGGTTTTCCGATAAAGATTTCTCCTTACTGGCGCGCAATTAGGTGACCAAACCTCTCCTTGACAGAACTTTCTAGACATTGCCAATAATGTTATCTAATAATATTATTCAAATAATATGAATTATTGATCTGATAATGGGAAATACTGTGCCATGACAATTATTAAAACAATAATAATATAAAATATCAACGCAGTAATTACTGAATCAATAAAATAAAATATTGAACAGTAATTACTGTAACAATTATTGAGTAGTGCATTCTTACGTAAGAATCAATAGTTAAAAAATACTGTGCAATACCGTGTGCTACTGTGTAACCACGCGTATTACTGTATTTTAACCACCGGGTATTCCAATAGTGTTAACGGTAACAATTACACCGTTATTTATAAAAACTCAAACTTGTCGTTTTCTTCATCCGACAGTTATTCTATTATGGGGCCTACAAATGGCTACGCCGTCGTACAAATATTCTCCGATAGCAAGAATATTCTAAGACCAAACGAATATTTCTCGACAACAATGAGTATATTATAACCACTTGCGTATTTTATAAACTTTACATATATCACCCTTAACTTTAACTTTTTATCAATTTAACCATTTACTGAATAATAATTATATATAAAAAAAATTAAATACTTTTATTTTATAAAATTCGGGGTCTTATAATCTCCCCTCCTTATGAAATTTCGTCCCCGAAATTTACGTACCTTGTAATTTGAAGAGATGAGAATACCTTGCTTTCTTTTTCGATTGTATTCTCCTGGTCATCTCCTCTATATCGTGATTTTTCCATTACTCATCTATATTTCAGATATCATTCTAGAATACAGCTTCAAAACAAAGATTATTTGACATATCACAATTTGTCAACTTAAGTAAGAAAATTCAGCTTAGGTAGGACATACTAGAGAAGGGTTTACTCATCTCTCCCCTCCTAGTTCTATTCCCTGATCTCCACCAGAGATCATATTCCTAAGCTCTGATACCAACTGTGCCAACCCCAAAAATAGGTCCAATCCATCCAACCTATTCTGAGTCGCCAAATACATGGTACAGAAAATAACTACAACTTTATTACTACAATTGTCGTGCAAAATATAACAACACATATGTTGTGAGTTTTAATACAAATATATACCAACTGTGACTCTCATTCCAACCTTGGATAGCATGTCACAATGGCACCTTACATAAAGGTACAGTCAATAACTGTTTTAGAAATTAAAATCTTTGGGAAGTGCTCAAGGAAACCTTCGTACATGGGAAGCCATGCGTTTAGGTTATGATAGATATCATATGTCCACAGAATTATTCTTGGTTGAACCAATAGACCCCAAAGAAAAATGAGAAGATTACTATCATGTTTTTTCCAATGGCGAGTCTTCTCTTGACATATAACTATCTCCATTGTCTCCAATTGTGAATTATATTTCAACCAAACTTCAAGGTTATATAGGTAGTGCTCGTAGATATACGCAGCAAGTGGATGTGCACAACCCTGCCTTATGATAACACGAAGTCGTAGGTCATTAGACATCTTGTATGATAGTGGCAAAACACATTTCTAATGTTGGGTTCACCTCACCCTATTTGATTCACCAAATATAATTACTAAATAATGTATAAAATAAAAAACACTATTCTAAAGTTCTCAATAAAATTATTTCCACACTGTTTAGGGAGAACCTCCACAGTTAGAGACCACCGTTCTATTCCCCTGTTACCCCTGCTCGACCCAGCTACACTCTTATTACTTGAAAGGAATTGTGAAGCAGAAGGGTGAGCACAACTAGCCCAGTAAAGAATATCATGACTAAAGATAATTAAATTATCAATAGCCTTCATCAGTAATAAATCAGAGATTTAGAACATATGGTAGATGATAAAACTTTTCAACCATAGTTGCAGCGGAACGAGTAATCCATTAGAAGAGTAAAATAGACCATAAAGTATATTATCTTCTCTATATTAAAAGTCCACCAACAATATTTTGCCCCTATAACATAAATCAACATTTCTGGTTCACAATCATGTGAATAACTCATAATCATAATTGTAGTTCTAAATTTCTCTTCTCATCCAAGACGAATATAATTTTTATCACCTGTCTTTACCTGAAACATCAAATATCATGGTTATACCAAATCACAGTTCATGTTCATAATCATACTAATAAATTCATCTTTGTACTACAGCCAAAGATATTCATTAACAGTTCATCTTTGCACTACAAGACAAAGATATTCAACAACAGGTCATCTTTGTACTACAGGCCAAAGATATTCAACAACAGGTTATCTTTGTACTACGAGCCAAATATATTTATTAACAGTTCATCATTACACTACAGGCCAAAGATATTCAACAACAGTTCTTCTTTGCACTACAGGCCAAATGCATACAACTGTAAAACCAATAAACAACAGTCAATTTATGCACTACGGGCCAAAGATGACTTTCATCACAATATAAGTATGAGGATCATGACAAGGATATAAAGAATCAATCACATGAGATAAAGGATAAATTTTAAAGACTTTAACAATTTAATTTATCTAGAATTCAATAATATCCAAATTGTCAACATGATACTGCTTTGTGGAGTAAAATTCAAGAATAATATTATATCAAAAATGATTTGAACAGAAAATAATATTTCAACGAATATTTAACGGAGATAATAACATTATTCATTATATTATAAACTCCATTTAATATTATTCATTAAATAATAACATTAATTTTATTTACTAATATTATTAATCATTAAATAATATTTTAAATCAATGATTTCATAACACCTTAATCCAAATGTTATAAGTCACTTAATAATCTCATAATCTAATATTATTAATATTACAACAATATTTTAATCATTTCTTAACCTTATAAACAATTTATTTTAATTATTTACACTTGACTAATTAATACATTTAATCATTCTAAAATACCAAACTCATAAGATTTCATAACCAATAATCAAAACTCTCATCAAAAATCTGCCATAAAATCTTATTTTCCACTTTTCTTACTTCACATAACATATTTAATTCATTTACTCATAACTAGTCTATTTTCATGAAAAATATCAAATCAGTCCCAAAAAATTTCTTTTCTGGGATATAGCAGAATATAGTCCCATATTGAACACATATTTTTCTCAAAATTTTTAAAATTCATTTACTATTTTTCTTATGGCCAAAACTGCCGAATATTTAGATATTTATCATAAACTGTACTTTTGTCCAAAAATTCTAAAATTTACAGAGTATACTGCTGTTATATACGTGTACTCCCAACAAAAATTTCACCAATTTTAAAGTTAACCACAAGGAGTTATAAGGGGTTACTTTTAAAATAGTCTTTTCCCATAAAATTCATAACTCTTAATCTATATATCCAAAAATCGCCATTTTTGGACACAATCTAGAAAACTCATCAGATTACCATTTCAAAATTTTCTAGAATTTTTGAGATTCGAAAAAATTATGAAACTACTACCCCTGGTAGAAACCTCTTACTTACAACAGTTGAATGAAAATAATATTCATATGAATACGAAAAATAATATCTCTTCAGAATATGAAAAACATAATAACTCTTATGAGTATTGAAAGAAAATAACTCTATTCATGAATACGAAAGAAATAATACCCCTTACGAGTATTGAATAATATCTCTTTAGAATATGAAAATCATAATAACCCTTACAATCCCTTACCTCAAAAGAGCAGTATTTTTGACTGGAATACCGAATGTAATGCTGAAAAAAATTGCACTGAATAGCAACTCTCAAAGTATCTAAATACTCACAAAATACGCTCGATAATATAGTGAGAGAAAGCTTATGATTCTGGTGTGATTTTCAATTCTAACTAAGCACCCTATTTATAGAAAAATGCTAGAACGCCAAAGGAGACTAAATTAATAAAATATTAATAAAAGTTTTTTTTCTACGCACACCTGTTTGAATAAAACTCAGCCACCATAAGTGGGGCCCACCAAAAATCAGCCAACTTCCACAACAACCAAAAGTGGGTCCCACTTTCTAGAAATCTCCACTAAAATCATTTATAAAAATAATTTTCGAACAGTCACCTCTTAAAATTCATAACAAATCATACGTTAATTTTTAACGGTTCAAAATTTGTGGACATATACTCAACTTATATATGTATAACATATCCAAAGATTACAACGATCCAACGGTCGGATTAAAAATTATAACTCACACAATAGAGATTGATAAAACTGATTTTTCAGATTATAAGTCTTTCGGACCAGTTTCACTCAAACTGTCACCACGGAAAATTCAAAATTTTTTTTTGGATGATTCAAATTTCTCCGTTTAGCTTACTTCTAGGGCTTTCTTTTGATATATGGCTCATCTCCTAACTCATTATACACAAAGAATTATGGATTTTACAAAATTAAGTAATAAACTAATTTTTCGGAAAATCTCCAAATTTCGTTCTTCATTTTAACAAAATACTGATAAAACACTTCAGCATTAATTCCTTCATTATATCCATATAAAAATATATATTTCCTTATCCTATAAATCCATAATTAATTATTCACAAATAATATTAAAGAATCATAATTATGGCAACCAGGTCGTTCCCAGGAAAGAGGGGGATTTCTGATAAAGATTTCTCCTTACTGGCGCGCAATTAGGTGACCAAACCTCTCCTTGGCATAACTTTCTAGACATTGCCAATAATGTTATATAATAATATTATTCAAATAATATGAATTATTGATCTGATAATGGGAAATACTGTGCCGTGAGAATTATTGAAACAACAATAATATAAAATATCAACGCAGCAATTATTGAATCAATAAAATAGAATATTGAACAGTAATTACTGCAACAATTATTGAGTACTGCCTTCTTACGTAAGAATAAATAATTCAAAAATACTGCGCAATACCGTGTGTTACTATGCAACCACGCGTATTACTGTATTTTAACCACCGGGTATTCCAACAGTGTTAACGGTAACGATTACGCCGTTATTTATAAAAACTTAAACTTGTCGTTTTCTTCATCCGACAGTTATTCTGGTATAGGGCCCATAAATGGCTGCGCCGTCGTACGAATATTCTCCGACAGCAAGAATATTCCACGACCAAACAAATATTCCCCGACAACAATGAGTATTTTATAACCACTTGCGTATTTTATAAACTTTACATATATCACCCTTAACTTTAACTTTTTAACAATTCAACCATTTACTGAATAATAATTATATATAAAAAAAATTGACTACTTTTATTTCATAAAATTCGGGATCTTACATATGTCAGTGACTATAGATCTTTCCTTGTTAATGATTTGTGGTGTTTTATGTTTTAGATTTGTAGTCTAATATGAGAACTGTGATCTGGAAGTGGAATCGTGACTATTTCATGTCCAGATTTCATGTTATTGTTGGTCAAACCCAGTTGACCGAGCATGACCGGGTGATTTCTGGGTAACTCAGAAATCCTATATCAGTGTCTGACAAGGTTTTGGCAAGCCATGATCTATCAGATGTTAATAGTTCTGTTGATGTTGTTGTAACCAGATTGTTTTATGTTGTATAGACTCTAGAACCATGCTTCTATATTCCTTAAACAACAAATACGTTGGATGTAGTGAGTGGTCAAACTAGACCATTCGGTCACAAAGTTGAGTTTCTGGAATTTCTAGAAATCGGATGCACAAATTTTCTGACAGACTTTGACCGGATTGAATCTGAAGAATATGATGTTGTTGGACTGAGATCATGATATGTAGTTGTTCCTTGACATAAGTTCTACATGTTTGGACCAAGAGAATACCTATTTGACGACCAGAACATAATGATAATTGAGCCTCAAGATGGCACCATGAAACTGTCTTAGTTTCTAGGTTACCCAGAAAGCCCAGATCAGCCCTGACAACATATTTGGAGAATTAGATCCTACATCTGAGTGATAGTATGACCTAGATAAAGGTTGGATCATGTAGTATTACATCAATACTACATGATCAATGTGTAAGATGGCCCAGATCATGCTTGAACAGAGAATCACAGTTAGTCAAACCTAGCACCAACACACTGCTTATCAGTGTTCTAAAAGCCCAAGAACACCAACAGCAACGATTACTGTCGCTATAGGCTATAGCGATGGTTTTTATTAATTTTATTTTCTGAATTTCAAGAAAATGATGAAAAATAGAAATAAATTTCTAAAATTTACAAAAATGGTTTTAAAAATTATTTTCATTTATGAAAAATAACTTTTGATAATTTGGGATATTTTTTATTAATAATTATAATTATTTGAATATTAATGATATTTAATTAGTATATTAAATAAATTAGAGAAAATTGATTTTAATATTATAAAAATTATTTTAAATGGGAATAAAGTGTTTAAAAATATTTTGAGCTATAAAATGTAACTTTTAATATTTTTGGAGAATTTTTATTAATAAATTAATATTAATGATATTAGATTTATTTAATTATTATATTGAATAAATGATGGAAAAATGGTTTTATTGATTTGAAAATCATTTAAAATGAGAAAAATGATTTAAAAATATTTTAAGTTATAATTAATGACTTTTAATATTTTGATGATAAATTCATTAATATTTAAATATTAATGGTGATGGTTTAAAAATGATTTTAATTATTTTAAAAATCATTTAAGGAGAATATTGATGATTTAAGAATATTTTAAGTTATTAATAATAACTTTAATATTTTGACAAGTATGTCATTAATATTTTAATATTATTAAATATTAATGATGATGGTATTATTTAGTATTTAAATTATTTAAAAATAATTCTGGTATTTGAAAAATTATTATAAAATATAATAATTGTTTAAAAATTATTAACAGCTTTCGAAAAATATTATGAACGATATTTAACTTATCTGAAATAATATTGAAGCTTTGAGACCGAGTTTAATTGATAATAAATGTGTTAATTGACGGATAGGGTGACCAGGACATCGAGATAAGACTGAAGTCCAACCAGACCGAACTAGTTAGACTTGAGAAGTGTTTAATTAGGTAAAGTATTGTGTATTGTGAATTATTATGCTAATTGTGAGACTGATATTATGATTATAGGTCTTTAAAACGCAGATAAGTATATTATGTAGAAGTAATCAACGCAGAAGGCAAGTTTTCTTAACTCAACCTTGAGTTATATCTTTTCAAATATTGTGGTGGTTAATTATTGCTGATTAGACCACGTCTGAGAATTATTATCGATTATTCGCAGTTAGGGCATGTTTATCAATTCAAATTAAATTAATGATTATGAAAATATATTTGTAGAATAACTGTTGTTGGATAATCACAACCGTAGAAGCTATTATTGATTGCAAATAGTACAGTTAAATTATGTCTATTGTAAAATTGTATTGAGATACGCCTTAGCTAATTGTTCTGGCTAAATGAACTTTTGTTGGAACTTGATAGGTTCGAGAAGAGAATTCAATTATTATTGACAGGTCAATGCCAAATTGTTTCGAATAGATCGAGAAAGAGAATAGGTATTGAAATCACAGTATTTCGTTATTATGATTCAAAATCTGTTTATAAGAGTGAGAAGATCAACCTTTTTATATAAAGGGAACCTTGTGGTCGTATATTCGGCCATTGCACGCGTGTAAGTATTATGCATAATATAGGGTATAAAGAGTTGGCCGCTCTAAGTACTTGTTGAGGGGTATAATTTAATCTATATAGTTATGTAATACACCTAGGTATATCAAAGTCAAATCTTTGATAGTTACTCGAGAAGAGAAGTTCAAGATCCAATGGATCACTCAGTATAAATCTGGAAAATATTCCACTTTATTATTGCGTAGAATTGATTCTTGATTATTCAATAGAATATCGTAGAAACTTTGAAAGCGTTATACTCTTTCATTATCAGATTATTGGTTTGCATAGTATTTGAGAAGAGTTGTTAGTGATTAACGAATTGTTCAGCTATTTCAAAATTCTCTGAACTTTGGTGTCATTCTATCGAATATATAGTCTGTTATTCTTGATTATTATACATTCATTGTATGTCTTAACTTCTGAGGTAAATTTATTGCTCACCCTTGCTTAAATAAAATATTTTGGCTAGGAACGAAGAGGCCAGAGGGGCAAAGAAGAACAAAGGCAAAGGCATTTTGCTGGAATAATTATGTTGAACAATATTATTATGTTGTTTTGTAAACCCTTTTTGTATATCTAAGGGGTTTATTTGTAAAGTTATGGTTAGATAACCTGGAATAATGTATTAAAAATATTAGTTAATGAAGTGTGTATTTCTATTCATAAATAAATGGATAGTTAGATGTTATTTATATTATAGATCATGAGCACCAAACTCGGGGGTCAGATAACCCGAATTTAGGGGCGTTACAGGTTGGTATCAAAGTTATAGGTTATAAACTTTAAGTGGAGGGGGGGGGGGAAACCCTAGGATTATAGCCATAAGTGAGATATAGAATACTCATTTAGAATACTAAGTGAGGGATTATCGAAGTGGATCGATAGTGAGATATGTAAACACATAGTGTGAGAATTTCGTACGGGTAAAGCACTGATCAAGTTGTTTAAACTGATTGTAGAATGTCAGGAGAAGATGAAATGAGTACGGAGATGTTAGCGGCTGTTGCACCAATACCAGTAGCCGAGGTGCCAGCACAAAGTGAGACAGTTAAGGAGGTTGGAAAAGATGAACTTATGATCAATCTTGGGAGTGATCATGATGATTATCCCGAGATGTATCTAAGTGGTGATGAGGAGGCAGAGTCCGAAGAAGCTAAGGTGGAGAAAGAGAATAAGACCAAAGTTGGAGAACAAGATCAAGTATCTACAGAAGTTCAAGAACTCCAGAGTAAAGTATTTCTCTTAGAAGAGTTGTGGAAGGCAGAAAGGGCGTTACGCGAGATGACCGAAGAAAGGAAAGAGTTGAAGGCGCAGGTGGTGTGACGACCCCAAATTTGGGTCCCAAATCACCACGGATCTGATACAATCATTCTATAACTATTGCGGAAGATATAAACATAAATTGTTTATACAACATACTTACACACTTTTCTCCAAGGTCGAGTAACCTTAACTTATACACAATACATAACTTATTTAACTTATAATAACATTAATATCATACAATACTATTACAAATCTAATTGCACACATTAACTTTAAGCTGGAACTGTCTTTAGCCTTTCCTTGTATCCGACACATTCGCCTTAATCTGCAATATTTTATCATGATATAGCAAGGGTGAGCATAAGTTTGCCCAATAAGTATAATTTATTTGAGGATATATCATGATTGAAAGAATTTGAATAATAAGCTGGCTATAATTCATCAATATAGTTGTGAATTAGCACGAACAAACTTTTGACTGAACAAGTATTAAACATGAACAAATATATCTGAACCGAATGGTAATGAAGGTGATCAGCCTTTCATACCTGACTTATACATGCAATATGTACAGAGTACAATTCTACAATGGCAATCAGCAATGATTAACCATAAGCCTAACTGAATGAAACAACTCTAAGTAGAGTTAAGTAAAACTTGCCTGAACCGTTGATTATCGCTACGCTATTAATAAGCTCTGTTTGAACTTAATATGTAAATAATATCGATATACAAATTAGAATAATATCATCACAGTTATTTAAAATAACCTAAACACATAGCACATAACCCTATAAGTCTATACAACACATAAAACCTAACTTCAAGTCAAATTTTGATAGTCTGAGTCAAGTTCAACACAATTCTAACATCCCGACGGTCTAATCGAACAATTCACGAGTTTAAGTTCAATTAATATCTGTCTTAACACTTAACAATTATATTAGATAATCATATTATTAATCAAAATAATTTTTCAAGTCTCATAATAATTTTCAAATAATTATTATCATTTATCGTGAATTTTTAATCATTAATATCGTATTTATCTAATTTAAATACCACAATATTCTATTATCATTAATATTCATCTATTATCAAATATTAATGAAATACATGTCATAATATTATAATATATTTATAATATCACAAAGTATTTTTAATTCCTTAAAATCACCTTTATATAATTTTTAAACAATTAAATTCATTATCTGGTAATCAATATTAATATAAAAATATTAATATTTTCATGACAAAGTATTAAAAGTTATATTTTATAATTTTAAATATTTTTATAACACTTAAATCATTTTTATATAATTTTTAAATCATTAATTCTATTTTTTCATAATTTATTTAATATATTTATTAAATAAATTAATTATCATTAATATTAATTAATTAATGAAATTCCTCACAAAATATTAAAAGTCATTAAAAATAACTTAAAATATTTTTTTATACCATAATATAATTTTTCATGAGTTTTTATGCATTAAAATTATTTTTAAATAATTTATTTGATATTATAATTAAATAAATTAAATACCATTTATATTCCAAAAATATTTAATATTTATGAAATATATTCAAAATAATTAAAAACTATTTTTCAGACTGTAAAATAATTTTTTAGAATTTATTTTGTATTTTTAATAATTTAAAACTATTTTTCTCTAATTATTTATTAAAATAATTAATTTCTGGAAAATAAGTGTCACTAAAGGGCCTTATAGCGACAGAACCGTCGCTATAGGTGTTCTTGAGCATGTTCTTGGCTAAACCCATAATTTATGTCAGTGTTCGAGGTTGGTGGTTTGACCATCACTTGATCTATGATCCTAAGTTTTTCTGGGCTGGATAAAGTGTTGATGATATAGTATAAATGTAATACTACAACTAGAAACTAATTCCCTAGCCAAACTATATCAGATCTGATCATTATAAGCCTCACAAAAGCATGTCAGATGTTGTTCTTCATTTCTGGGTTACCCAAAAATGAAGAACAGTTAATGGGTCTCACTTTGAGCACTTGTATCTTACGGTTCCAGGACTTCTTAATGTGATATATAGTGACTAACTTGTAGTACTGATGACAGGGAACAACACTATATCACTAGATCATTGTAACATCACAAAATACAAGAGATCAAAGTTGGTCAAAGTAGTGATCAGGAACCGGGTCTTGAATTTTCGGGGTTTTCCATAAAGTTCTTAAGGCTGATCGGTCAATGTAGTTTGACCATCATTACCTACGATTATGCTAAGGATCTGAGTGAACTAAAGACTTCAGCATGTAGTATTCATGTCAGGCTACACGATAAAACCAATAGCACGTCCTAAATCATCACAAGAAGCAAGATCAGAGACTAATAAAATGCTTGTCAGACTTTTTGGGTAATCTGGTTTACCCAGATTTGTCCAGTCATGGTCGGTCAACGACCTTTGACCACTAATAACTTCAAATCTAGGCCTGATCTGAACATGATTCAAGTTCCAGACTAAACATCACATGGCATAGAACATATACAAAACATAAAACACAACAAACATATAACACACACGGATCTAGAAGCCCTGATATATGGCTGTCAGACAACTTTTCAACCTTTTTCCAGATTTCTAAAAATGCTATTTTCGTGCATCTAAGTGTTATGGATCCATGATCCAACAACCCAGATCACTTATTGTAAGATCCCAGCTTATTAATGAATAAAATCAAATTTTTTCTAAATATTATTGTGAATAATAAGGGGTTAATTTGATATAATACTTTGGGTATGGGTGAAATGTGTAAATTTTGCAAAATAAGCAAGTGGTTATAAAATATTCATTTTGTCGGAGAATATTCGTTTGGTCGTGGAATACTCTTGCTGTCGTGGAATATTCGTATGACGGCGCAGCCTTGTGTGGGCCCCATAACGGAAAGTGATTGGATGAAGAAAAAGACAAGTATAAGTTGTTTATAAATGACGGCGTAGTTGTTACCGTTAATACTGTTGGAATACCCGGTGGTTAAAATACAGTAGCACACGGTATTGCACCAATTATTGATACTTACGTAAGAAGGCACTACTCAATAATTGTTACAGTAGTTATTATTCAATATTTTATTTTATTGATTCAATAATTGCTGCGTTGATATTTTATATTATTGTTGTTTCAATAATTGTTGCTGCACAGTATTTTCCTTTATCAGATCAATAATTCATATTATTTGAATAATATTATTAGATAACATTATTGACAATGTCTAGAAAGTTCTGTCTAAGGAGAGGTTTGGTCATCTAATTGCGCGCCAGTAAGGAGAAATCCTTATTGGAAAGCCCCCTCTTTCCTAGGAACGGCCTGGTTGTCATAAATGTGATTCTGTAATATTATTTGTGAATAATTAATTATTGATTCATATGATAAGGAAATATTTATTTTATGTGGATATAAATGAGGGATATATTTTTGTGGTTAAAAATGAAGGAGTTAATGTTGAGGTTTTTATCAGTATTTTTGTCGGAATGGAGGTATTAAAATTCAAGGTTTTTTAGATATTTTGCGGGGGTTATAATTTTTAATCCGACCGTTAGATCATGGTAATTTCTGGATATGTTATACATATATAAGTTGAGTATATGTCCACAAATTTTGAACCGCTAAAAATGAACGTATGATTTATTATGAATTTTACGAGATGACTGGTTCAGAAACTGTTGAATTTTCGGAGTTAATCATTTTGGTAGAAAATTCTAGAATTGGTGGGTCCCACTCTTGGTTGGTGAAGAAATGTGCTGAGATTTTTATTCAAATGTGATGGGTGGGAATAGTAGCAGGTAAAGCCGTCAGGTTGCAGGTTAAGTCTGCTTCGGCGTGCTAACATTTTCCTATAAATAGAGAGCTAAGTTAGAATTGAAAATCACACCAGAAACAAGTTTTCTCTCTTTCTCTCTCTAGATTATTGAGTGTAATTTGTGAGTATTTAGATACTTTGAGAATTTCTATTCATCAGAGCAAGTTTCTTTCAGCCTTATACCGGTATTCCGACCAGAAGTACTGATATTTTGAGGTAAGGGATATTATTTTCTTCTTAAATGATATTATTTTCTTCAATATCATTATGCTGAAATATTGATATGAACTTTTTATCAAATTTGAAACTTTTTGTGTCCATGTTGCTATTCACGTATACGTTACTATTCACGTATACGACACTATTCACGAATACGGCACTATTCACCGAAAAATAAAATTTTCCCTTTTTGTCCAAGATATCTATTATGGTTACTATCTTTGATTGTATCCATGTTTTGATCTTTATTTTTAAATTCTGCTTCACAATTGATTATTTGAAGTATTATTGATCTTGGATAAACTGTTATACGAATCCCTACTATTTATCCTCCTGTCTCACTGGATTCGTTTTCTTTAAGATATTTTTCATCATCCTCAGTCCTAAAAGATGACCTGTTGTTGAATATCTTTGGCCTGTAGTGCAAAGATGAATGATTAACTGATGAATATCTTTGGCCTGTAGTGCAAAGATGAACAGGTGTTGAGATGCACATGACTGACAGGTGATACAAATGAATATCTTTGGCCTGTAGAGCAAAGATGAATATTTGGATAAAGATGATTATTAATTGATGTTACAGGGATAAAATATTGATGATGAACTTTTAAATCTTAGAAGATAGTAGAATTCATTCTCTACTTGACTCTTCTAATGGTTTGCTGTTTCCGCTGCAGTTGTTGATCTAAAACTTGTTGTCGATTATATTCTATCAGATTTTTTCCTGTTGAATACTAATGATAATTTGTTGTATATTATCTTAGTCATAATATTCTTTACTGGGCTAGTTGAGCTCACCCTTTTTCCTTTTTGTTCCATTTTTCTTCTAAGGAGGTGAGAACATAACAGGATCTAGTCGGGGTATGGAGTGATGGTTCTAGAAAGATGTTTTAGCAGTTCTCACTATTTCTGTAAAATAGTGTTTGAATAATTGTATTGAAGACTTATTTGAGTGTGGATATTGTCTAGAAGACAATATTTGTATTTAAACTCACAGTATGTGTTGTCGTATTTTGCACGACAATTATATTATTGAAGTTGTTGTTTGCTTTCTGTACCATGTATTTGGCGACTCAGAATGGGTGTTGTATACCTATTTTGGGGGCATCACAGTTGGTATCAGAGCTTAGGGACATGATCCCTAGCTGAGATGTGAGACAAGAACTAGAAGGGGAGAGACGGGGAATTCCTTTGCTAGTATGACCTGACTAAGTTTATTTGGTATTTATTTGGTCGGTCAGAGTATATGGATAATATATGACATGACTATTAACCCTTGTTTTATGGCAGTATTTAAGAATGGCAGCTGAGAACGTTAATAATGGAGTAAATCAGACCGTAGAGACACCTTTGATCACCACCCAGGGGAACGTGCAACAGGAAGGCAATATTCCTCCTGTAAACAACGTTACCGAGCAAACAATGAATGATGGAATGTTTAGGAGCTTTTTGCAGTTCATGCAAAATCAGACGAGGGAGACTCGTGTGCAGAATACAGGTGGAAATGATAACAACGCGCGGTTTGTCATAGCCAAGCAGTTCAAAGAATTGGGACCACCCGAATTTAAGGGAAAGCCGGATCCGATCATGGCGGAAACGTGGGTCAAGCAAATTACCAAGATATTCGATGTTTTGGGATGCACGGACGAACAGAAGGTTCCATTCGCCACTTTTATGTTCCGCGGTGAGGCAGACTACTGGTGGGAGTTTGTGAAGCGTACCCAGCCTGATGCACTCAACATGTCCTGGGAAACATTTCAAAAACTGTTCAATGACAAGTACTTTCCTGAAAGTATTCGTCATATGAAGGAGGTGGAGTTTATCAGACTGGAACAAAACAACATGATGGTGTCCCAGTACGAGGCGAAGTTTGCAGAGTTATCCAGGTTTGCACCTCATTTGGTTGAAAATGAGAAATGAATGACAAGGATGTTTCGAGAGGTCTAAAACCCGAGATTCGACAATATCTTATCTCTCATAAATTTTCTTTATATTCAGATGTTGTAAACGGGACTCAATTATTAGAGCGAGATAATGAGTATGTGCAACCGAGGGACCACTGATAGACACGTAATTTATACATTTAATTATCCCTAATTTTGTCCTTTTAATTATATTAGTTTATTAAATTAATATGTTTTATTTTATTTTGTAGGATTTAATATTTGTTGCAATAAAGTCAAAATCTTGGTGATAAAGGGATATTTAATGCTTTTATTCATATAAGGAATATCCAAGAAGAATCCTACAAGGAGTAGGAAAGAGGTTGAAAAATCTTGGTGTGCAAGTCAAACCCAACAAGAGAAGACAAGTATATCTAGAATATCTTTTTGAGAAATTGATTGGGGACAAAACTGTCCAAGTTCAATTAGAGTTCCAAGTTATATTCGCTATAAATAGGCCTCTTGTTTTAGAGAGAAGGGACCACTTGTTATTTTCTTTTTCTTAGTTCTTCACTAGCGTAGAAGGGAGTAACATATTTAGAGTTTGTTTTTTTTCTCTTATTCCAATCACGCGTGAAACTACTGTCAGGGAGTATTTGTATCTTTCTTTTATTTATATAATAGAAATTCTCTTTTTAATCATTGTTCTTATTTCATGCGAATTGTAGTATTAATATTATTTGTTTTGTTTTTAATTCCATGGCCAGCTAAATTTCTAATACCTAGGATTATGATGAAACTAAATATTTCATAATAATATTTCTTTCCGTTTCAAAATTAATGTCTACTTATTTTCGTCTTCATATTTTCCTCCGCATAAATTGCATATGATTTTTATATTGATTGCGAGGTTTTGATAAGTTATAGTTAATCTGTGAATTTTTCATAACTTATGCTTGCCCATATTAATTATATGAATCATTATTTTTAAAGGGAAGGGAGAATAATTTGGGAATTGATTTAGGAAATAAGAAATTATTTATTATGTTAATATTTGGTGGATTCTGATTCCTAGGTATCTTTTCTCATTAATAGTTTCCGTTATTAATTAGTAGTTTGAATAATTTAGTTAATAAATTTTATCTACCATATTTATTTCTAATTCGCCTAAAATATTAATTAAGGATATATTAAAGAATTAATCTAGTCTCTGTGGGTTCGACTTGTACTTGCCAGTTCTTCAATTTGATACTGTGCACTTGCAGTTACATATTTTTATCACATCAAGTTTTTGGCGCCGTTGCCGGGGACTAAAATTAATTTTTATTTATTTCTTAATTTTTATTTATTCGAATTAGCTTTAACTCTATATTTTTTTTTCCAGGATTATTAAAGTTGGTCGAAGGAGCGAAAAGATAAAAATTTTGTTGCTGCGCTTTCTTCGGTACTTCGTATCTCCATATTTAAAAAAAAAAAGTTTAGCTTTTATTATTATTAATAATTTTTTTATTTGCCGCATTCATGCATTCACTCACGTAGAGCACATCCTGTTAGGTTTTTATTTTTAGTTATTATTATTATTTTTTTTGTCAAATATAAACTGTGGTGATTGCTGGAGGATTGCGGTACGCCAAAATTTCTCATTCTTTCGTAATTCACATAGTTTTAGGACACTTTATTTGTTTACAGTTTTTTTTATTTGTGCATTTTCATCTTTAATCTAACAATAAGGGCACAACCCTTAACAAGATAAGGTGGGGATTTCATCACCCTTCCTTGGCCCACAAACAACCTAATTTGTATTTTGCATGACCATGACCTAATAAAATCAAGTAGACGTTGGCCCCTAGGACCCTCGAGCTCAATTAGGACAAGAAACTCCAAGAGGAGTCTGAATTTTAAATTAATCAAACTACTGGTGTCTAGGCAAGTTGTTCAAAAGGTATACGCCTAAAGATTGTGTGGTTAATCAATTAGTCACCGTTTCTACGGAGAGACTCCCACCTTTCTTACACTTACCTGGCTAGTGGTGTGATTAATTTCGAATTTGGTGAACCTTGCGGTGTAACTTGGAACAGTTAGGAGCTGTCTAGATTTTAATTAGGTTGACCTTAGAAGTAAATTTATTTTTATTTTCTTTTTATTTTATTTTATTATTATTATTTTTTTTTTGTTTTTTTTTGTGCTTATCTGCTTATTTGTTAAGTAGTGTATGCAAAAAGTGTGGATTAGGGACAAAACATCCCGATTAGTGAGAACACTTGATTTTTCGGATTTCACTTTAAAAGATCTCACTTTAAGAAAAATGGAGGGCGCACAAACTGTTTCTTTAAGGGATCGATGTTATCCTTCCCGCTCTGTCCAACCTTCATGTATCAGTCTACCACCAGTAACTGGTAATAATTTTGAACTTAAGCCACATTTTATAAATATGTTACCTAGGTTCGCAGGGATAGAAGATGCATATTTATTTATTCAGGAATTTGAGGAAGTTTGTGCCCTAATGAAAATTCAACAATTGTCTGATGACTCAATTAGGCTAAGATTTATAACATTTGCTTTAAAAGATAATGCTAAAAAATGGTTATATAGCCTACCAAATAATTCCATATCAACCTGGGAGGGATTTGTTGTTACATTTCTAAAAAAATATTTTCCAAATCATAAAACTGCTAAAATTCGGACTGCAATTCATCAATTTTGCCAACATGAAAAAGAGTCATTTTGGAAATATTTTGATAGATTTAAAAATTTGTTATCCCAATGCCCACACCACGGAATTGAGAAATGGAGATTGTGTCAAATTGCTTACGAAGGTTTAGACTATCCCACTAAAATAATGTTAGAGTCAATGTGTCAAGGGGATTTTTTGAATAATGATGAGGAAAAAGCTTGGGAGTTTTTAGAAGACTTAGCAGAAAAAATCATGCAATGGGAAACCACCCGAGAGACCGATAAACCTAGTTCATCTAGGGGTGTTCATATAATTGACAATTCAATTGCTACCGAAGCTAAGTTGGCTGGTGTATTTAAAAGACTTGAAGCTTTAGAAACTAGGGGACAATCACACGTGAACCAAGTCTCAACACCAACACCTTTGTGTCTAAGTAATTCACCAAGCCATGTGATTGAGGAATGTCCTAGAGTCATGTCCCAACTCGAAGAATATGAACAAGTCAATTCAATGTTTCAAAGACCTGCGAATGACCCATTTGCACCCACTTATAATTCAGGTTGGAGAAATTATCCTAATTTTGCATGGAACCAAGGACCCCACCCGAATAACTCTTCAAATCAGGTCAATCAGTCTCTAAATCAATCTTTTCAACCTTATCAAAAGCCAAATCCTGGTCTGTACCAAAATTCAAATCCAGCACCACAATATCCACAAGGTTTTTCTAATGAAAGTGAGAAGAGACTTATCACCTTAGAGAAAAGTGTGAGCACCTTAGAGAAGAGTGTGGAAACTGTAATAAAATTCATTTCTCGCCTAGAGATCCAAATGAGTCAATTGGCCACTATTGTTAGTGAAAGAGAGAAGGGTAAACTTCCTAGTCAACCCGAGACTAATCCAAAATTTCCAGTCCCTAATCAAAAACCTTATCATGCTAATTCACATGAAAACAACCAAGTCAATCATGTGAATTCTATAATTTCTTTAAGGTCTGGAAATTATTTTAATAATCATGCTGGCATTGATAATGAAGAAGAGAAAAATTTAAATGTTGAATCTAACAATCCATCTTCAAAGTCAGCCCTACCTGAAAAGCCCACAAACTCTGAGTCAGTAGGCCCACCTACTAAGCTTGTGTCAAAAGATGATCAAACCACACCATATGAGTCAATTGAAAAAGTCTTTAAATCAAAAGCCCCATTCCCTCAAAGACTTATTTCAAACAAGCAGTCAGCCCAGTTGGACAAAATTCTAGAAGTGTTCAAACAAGTTAAAATTAATATTCCTCTTCTAGATGCCATTCAACAAGTTCCCCTATATGCTAAATGTCTAAAAGATTTGTGCACACATAAAAGAACCACTCATGTTCCTAAAAAAGCTTTTCTAACAGCCCATGTTAGTTCTATCTTGTCATGTCAAGTCCCTGTGAAGTATAAGGACCCCGGTTGTCCTACAATTTCATGCATCATAGGTGACACATTAATTGAAAAAGCTTTGCTTGATTTAGGAGCTAGTGTGAACCTGTTACCATTTTTTGTGTATCAAACCTTAGGCTTAGGGGAGTTGAAAAAGACAAGTGTCACACTTCAACTAGCTGACCGTTCTGTTAAAGTACCAAAAGGAATAGTTGAAGATGTACTCATTAAGGTTGGTGATTTTGTCTTCCCTGTTGACTTTATTGTCCTTGAAACCCAGCCTGTTGCCAATCCCAAGAGTCAAATTCCTGTCATTTTAGGTAGACCATTTCTAGCAACTTCTAATGCGTTAATCAATTGTAGAAATGGACTAATGAAATTAACATTTGGGAACATGACAATTGACTTAAATGTGTTTAATGTGGGAGAGCAACCTAGTGATTTGTTTGACCAGTCCGTTGAAGTGAACATGATTCAACAAATGTCGGAAGATGAGCTTATGGGGGAAGATGAAATTATTAACTTTTGTCTAAATCATTTTGGTCAAAATTGGGATGAAACTGAATACTTGAATGAGGTCAATGAGATGTTGGACTCCACAGTCCAAAAATCTTACTCTAGATTGGAACCTATAGTTGAATCAAGTTTGACACATTTTGAGCATTTTCACGTGAATCAAATTGACCTTCAATCCTCTTATGATCATTTTAAGTCTACATTGGGTCCATCCGAAACGCTTTCCAAAAACACTAAATGTGATTTAACAAATGAACCAAAGGTTGTGGACAATGATAATCTTCCATGTTTAGATAATGAGATCATATCTCCCATTTCAGATAATGCACGTGTTAATCAAGTGGTGTCTAAACATCTTGGTCTAACATTTATTCAAAATGATGAAAATATTTTAGTGCCCCATGGTAACAAATATGGATGGCAAGTTTGGATAGATTTTATGAAGTTAGAATTTTTCAAAAGGAACCATCATTTTTCGTTATCATTCTTTGACTCAATTTTAAAAGAATCAGTCGGGTATGCTCACAGTTGTTCTTCTGTTGCAAATTTTAACTATTTCCAATTACCCAGACCTCCTGAAAATCATACGCAATCCACTCTAGGTTGTCTGTTTGTATCCCTGATCATTTACAGCCGCATAGTTTTTAGGATGCATAAAATTTGTAGATATGTACATTTGTTTTCTTTCTCACCACATTTTCTTGCAGAACAAATGCCCCGTATCCAAGGTATAATTTTTTTCACATCTTTGTTCTCTTTTCTTCATTTGCATACATTGAGGACAATGCATGATTTAGGTATGGGGGAGTTTGTTTGTATTATTTTATTATATATTTTTTATTTTTTTTATTTTTTTTATTTTTTTTATTTTTATTTCTCTTTTTAGGAAAAAATAGTAAAAAAAACACGAAAAAAGTAATAAAAAAAATTTGTTTGACTTTTTATGGATTGAATTAATTCTAATAAGTGTTTGTGGAGCAAAACTCATGAGTAAGATTGAAAGATTTAGAACTCTTGAATCTTTGATAAGGTACAAAATCTTAGTTCGAAACACCATCTGGATTAAAATTGATTTCACAAGCATTTTTGCACTTCACGTTTACACTAATTCTTAGTTGTGGGGTATAAACCATGATTCGAGTAATTTCAAAGAAAAAAAAAAGAGAAAAAAAAAAGAAAAAAAAAAGAAGAAAGAATGAAAAAAATGAAGTTGAAAAAAGTTGAAAAAAAAAGAAAAAGAAATAAATAACTGCTTCAATGTCCATTAAACGAAATAACTGGGTATCCAAGCCTCGGGAAGCATCGATATTCACGCTGAAAAGTGTGATGGATAAAAGTAGCTTGACTAGTCTAATTTTGTGGCCTTTGTTACTCGAGTAAGTAAGCCCTTAGGGGTGTCTCTACACCTAGTGCCCTAAAGCCATCTGGTTTGGGAGTCATTGGTCCAACGCTCGTTCTACATGGGTAACTCTGAAAAGCCTAAGAAAATGAGACATTGCACAAGTCAAGAATCAAAATTGAAAAAAAATGGAAAAAAAGAAAAGAAAAGAAAAAAATGAGCTTGCTTGATTTTCATGGTAAAAATTTCTACTAAGAGTTACATCATATACACATGCATGCATCACATGGAATTGATTTAATGAAGGATGGTGTCTAAAATAAAAAGATTGAGTATTTTTGATAAGGTGAAAGTGTGATTTTGAATTTAATCTTACTTATGTATAATGCCCATAAATATTTAGAAGTTTTCTTTTAATCTCATAATTTGTTGAACCCAAAAATTATATTTTTGAATTTTGTGGGTATATTCACTGCAAACCCTCACGAGACACAACTCGTCCACTTGGGTAACCTTGGGGTTTAAAGGCTTGTTGCACATGCTAAGTGCAATCGTGTTTCCTACGGAAATGGGGTAGTTTAATTTTTATTTTATTTTATTTTTATTTTACTCGAGGACGAGCAAAAGCTAGGTATGGGGGTATTTGATAGACACGTAATTTATACATTTAATTATCCCTAATTTTGTCCTTTTAATTATATTAGTTTATTAAATTAATATGTTTTATTTTATTTTGTAGGATTTAATATTTGTTGCAATAAAGTCAAAATCTTGGTGATAAAGGGATATTTAATGCTTTTATTCATATAAGGAATATCCAAGAAGAATCCTACAAGGAGTAGGAAAGAGATTGAAAAATCTTGGTGTGCAAGTCAAACCCAACAAGAGAAGACAAGTATATCTAGAAGATCTTTTTGAGAAATTGATTGGGGACAAAACTGTCCAAGTTCAATTAGAGTTCCAAGTTATTTTCCCTATAAATAGGCCTCTTGTTTTAGAGAGAAGGGACCACTTGTTATTTTCTTTTTCTTAGTTCTTCACTAGCGTAGAAGGGAGTAACATATTTAGAGTTTGTTTTTTTTTCTCTTATTCCAATCACGTGTGAAACTACTGTCAGGGAGTATTTGTATCTTTCTTTTATTTATATAATAGAAATTCTCTTTTTAATCATTGTTCTTATTTCATGCGAATTGTAGTATTAATATTATTTATTTTTGTTTTTAATTCCATGGCTAGCTAAATTTCTAATACCTAGGATTATGATGAAACTAAATATTTCATAATAATATTTTCTTTCCGTTTCAAAATTAATGTCTAATTATTTCCGCCTTCATATTTTCCTCCGCATAAATTGTATATGATTTTTATATTGATTGCGAAGTTTTGATAAGTTATAATTAATCTGTGAATTTTTCATAACTTATGCTTGCCCATATTAATTATATGAATCATTATTTTTAAAGGGAAGGGAGAATAATTTGAGAATTGATTTAGGAAATAAGAAATTATTTATTATGTTAATATTTGGTGGATTCTGATTCCTAGGTATCTTTTCTCATTAATAGTTTCCGTTATTAATTAGTAGTTTGAATAATTTAGTTAATAAATTTCATCCACCATATTTACTTCTAATTCGCCTAAAATATTAATTAAGGATATATTAAAGAATTAATCTAGTCTCTGTGGGTTCGACCTGTACTTGCCAGTTCTTCAATTTGATACTGTGCACTTGCAGTTACATATTTTTATCACATCAACCACAACCAGGGTCATACCGGTGGCGGCAGTCATCGAAGCAATGAAAACCAGTAGGGAGGAAAACATTCGGACAAAAGCGGTAACCACTCTGGTGGTAATCGTGGTCGTGATAATAAAAGGAGCGAGTCGGGAGGAGATTTCAAGAAGAGAAGGTACAACAATGATAATGTGAAGACGTCAGCACAAACATCAACTGTTTCTAGGGGAGGAGAACGACCACCGGTCGTATGTTACAAATGTGGGAAAGAGGGACATATCAACCCAAACTGCCCACAACAATCCAAGGTATGTTATAACTGTAGAAAGGAGGGTCATATAGCTCGAGAGTGTTCTGTAGAAAAACCAAGTTCAGCGGGGATGGTGACTCCAAAAGCTGTCCCGGATAAGTCAAAATCAGCGGTTCCTAGATGAGCGTTTGTCGTGACTGGCCAAAACGCGAGAAACCCGAACGAGGTGATCACGGGTAAGCTAATCTTGAATTCTTGCGAAGTTTATACTTTAATAGATACCGGTTCTTTCCATTCTTTTATCTCTCCTGCTTGTGCTCAACGTTTAAACTTGACTCCGGAGAAATTGGACTTTGACTTATCTGTTGAAACTCCATTGGGTGAAACCTTCGTTACATCTACAGTTTATAAATCTTGCATGATCCAAGTTGGCACTATCACATTACCTATTGATCTTATCTCTTTAAAGATACTTGCTTTTGATGTGATTTTAGGAATTGATTGGTTAATCACTCATCATGCTAAAATTGATTATTTTCGTAAGGTTGTTAGTTTTCATATTCCTAACCAACCTGTCATACGAATTCAAACTACTAAACCACTAAAATCAGTCACTGTCATATCAAGCCACAAAGCTATTCGTTTATTGAAAAACGGATGTCAAGCTTTCTTAGCCCATGTTATGGATTTGAACAAAGACAAGTCAGATTTGAATAATATTTCTATTGTTAGAGAATTTCCCGATGTATTTCCTGAAGAACTTCCTGGTCTACCCCCAGAACGTTAAGTTGAATTCTTTATTGACCTTGAACCCGGTACAAAGCCCATTTCTAAAACCCCATATCGAATGACTCCTATTGAACTTCAGGAGTTAAAAGTCCAACTACAGGAGTTGTTGGACATCAGTTTTATTCGTCCTAGTACATCTCCTTGGGGTGCTCCTGTTTTATTCGTAAAGAAGAAAGACGGGAGTATGCAACTTTGTATTGACTATCGAGAATTGAACCATGTCACCATCAAGAATAGGTATCTGCTACCTCGTATTGATGACCTGTTCGACCAATTACAAGGAGCACAATTCTTTTCAAAGATTGATCTTCATTCTGGATATCATCAGCTGAAGATTAAAACTGAAGATATTCCAAAGACTGCCTTCAGAACTCGGTACGGGCATTATGAATTCTTAGTCATGTCTTTTGGATTGAGTAATGCTCCTGCTGCCTTCATGGATATGATGAACCGTGTATTCAAAGAATATTTGGATCAGTTCGTTGTTGTCTTTATTGATGACATCGTCATCTATTCCAAAAGCCGTGAAGATCATGAGCGCCATTTGAAGCTGATATTACAAAGGCTTCGTGAACACAAGCTATATGCCAAACTAAAGAAATGCAAGTTCTGGCTTGAGGAAGTAGCATTCCTTGGGCACGTGGTGTCAAAACATGGAGTATCGGTCGACCCGACGAAGATTGAAGCCATACAAAGTTGGGAGCAACCGAAGTCGGTAACCGAAGTACGTAGCTTTCTGGGCTTAGCTAGTTATTACCGGAGATTCGTGGAAGGATTTTCTAGAATCGCTACTCCGTTAACTCAGCTGACTCAGAAGGATACAAAATTCGGTTAGAGCGAGGATTGTGAGAAGAGTTTTCAAGAACTCAAGAGGAGACTCATTTCGGCACCTGTTTTGACAATACCATCTGGTTCGGATGGATTTGTTATCTACAACGATGCTTCAGGCAAAGGGTTAGGATGTGTTCTCATGCAACATGGGAAAGTCATAGCCTATGCCTCACGACAACTCAAATAATATGAGAGGAATTATCCTACTCATGATTTGGAGTTGGCAGCAGTCGTTTTCGAGTTGATGATCTGGAGACACTACCTGTATGGGGAGAAAGTGGAGATCTATACAGATTATAAAAGCCTCAAATTTTTCTTCACCCAAAAGGAACTCAACATGCGGCATCGACGTTGGCTCGAGCTATTGAAAGATTACGATTATACCATCCAATATCATCCTGGAAAAGCAAACGTAGTAGCTGACGCATTGAGTAGAAGATCATATGCGGGTACGAGTGTAATGTTGTTAACACAAAGGCCCATTTTGTATGACTTGCAAATGATGGAGATAGAGATGAAGGCTCCAAGTACCCACATGATGATATCAAATATACTAGTAGAATCGACTTTAATCGATAAAGTTAAAGCTGCTCAAGCTACGGACATAGAGCTGATGCGTATGAAGAAGAAAGTGCAAGAAGGTGCTATTCCAGAAGCAAGAATCGATGAAGAAGGAATACTTCAAGTCAACTCCAGACTTTGTGTTTCTAACGATTTTGATTTGAAGCATAGAATAATGATAGAGGCACACAACACACCGTTTGCAATCCATCCTGGGAGTACCAAAATGTATCACGATCTTCGACATACATTTTGGTGGAGCAATATGAAAAGAGAGATCGTGGAGTTTTTCTCGAGGTGTTTAACTTGTCAATGTGTAAAGGCGGAGCATCAAGTGCCAAAGGGTCCATTGCAACCACTTGAGATCCCAAAATGGAAGTGGGAACACATTACCATGAATTTTGTTATAGGTCTTCCCAAGTTTTCTCAAGGCATGGATGCGATTTGGGTTATTGTTGATAGATTAACCAAGTCTGCTCATTTCTTACCGATACGTGAAACTTATTCCCTTGAACGTCTTGCTAGTATGTATGTGAACGAGATTGTGAGATTGCATGGCATGCCAGTATCCATAGTTTCGGATCGTGACCCAAGATTCACTTCACGATTTTGGGTTAGCTTGCAGAAAGCTATGGGCACGGATTTACGATTCAGTTCGGCATACCATCCTCAAACGGACGGAAAATCAGAGGGGACTATTCAAACTCTTGAAGATCTATTAAGACTCTGTGTCCTAGATCTCAAAAGGAGTTGGGATAAGTACCTACCATTGGTGGAATTCTCCTACAACAACAGTTATCAGGCGACCATAGGTGTGGCTCCATTCGAGGCGTTGTATGGAAGAAAATGTCGTTCTCCAGTATGCTAGGACGAGGTGGGTGAAGCAACATTTTTGGGACCAGAGTTGGTACGCATGACTACAGAGAAGATCCAAACGATTCGACAACGTATAGAAACGGCACATGATCGACAAAAGAGTTATGCGGATCTTCATCGGAAGGACGTGTAATTTAATATTGGGGATCATGTATTGTTACGTGTTGCACCATGGAAGGGAGTTACAAGATTTGGGAAGAGAGGAAAGCTCAATCCAAGATTTGTTGGTCCATTTGAGATTCTTGAGCGAATAGGAAATGTGGCATATAGACTCGCATTACCTCCAAGCATGTCTCGTGTTCATAATATTTTTCACATATCTATGCTTCGTAAATATGTTAAAGACCCGAACCACATTATTGAGTTAGAACCAGACGAGATAGCTGAAAATTTAACGTACGAGGAGGTACCTGTTAAGATCTTGGATAGGAAAGAGCATGTCTTACGCACAAAAGTTATACCACAAGTTAAGGTTTTGTGGAGAAACCATGCTATTGAAGAAATGACCTGGGAGTTAGAATCAGAAATAAAAGCGAGGTATCCTCACCTTTTCGAAATATCAGGTACGTACGTCAATTTCGAGGATGAAATTTCATAAGGAGGGGAGGTTGTAAGACCCCAGCTTATTAATGAATAAAATCAAATTTTTTCTAAATATTATTGTGAATAATAAGGGGTTAATTTGATATAATACTTTAGTTATGGGTGAAATGTGCAAATTTTACAAAATAAGCAAGTGGTTATAAAATATTCATTTTGTCGGGGAATATTCGTTTGGTCGTGGAATACTCTTGCTGTCGGGGAATATTCGTACGACGGCGCAACCTTGTGTGGTCCCCATAACGGAAAGCGATTGGATGAAAAAAATGACAAGTATAAGTTGTTTATAAATAACGGCGTAGTTGTTACCGTTAATACTGTTGGAATACCCGGTAGTTAAAATACAGTAGCACACGGTATTGCACCAATTATTGATACTTACGTAAGAAGGCACTACTCAATAATTGTTACAGTAGTTATTATTCAATATTTTATTTTATTGATTCAATAATTGCTGCGTTGATATTTTATATTATTGTTGTTTCAATAATTGTTGCTGCACAGTATTTTCCTTTATCAGATCAATAATTTATATTATTTGAATAATATTATTAGATAACATTATTGGCAATGTCTAGAAAGTTCTGTCTAAGGAGAGGTTTGGTCATCTAATTGCGCGCCAGTAAGGAGAAATCCTTATTGGAAAGCCCCATCTTTCCTGGGAACGGCCTGGTTGTCATAAATGTGATTCTGTAATATTATTTGTGAATAATTAATTATTGATTCATATGATAAGGAAATATTTATTTTATGTGGATATAAATGAGGGATATATTTTTGTGGTTAAAAATGAAGGAGTTAATGTTGAGGTTTTTATCAGTATTTTTGTCGGAATGGAGGTATTAAAAATCATGATTTTTGAGATATTTTGCGGGGGTTATAATTTTTAATCCGACCGTTAGATCGTGGTAATTTTTGAATATGTTATACATATATAAGTTGAGTATATGTCCAAAAATTTTGAACCGTTAAAAATAAACGTATGATTTATTATGAATTTTACGAGATGACTGGTTCAGAAATTGTTGAATTTTCGGAGTTAATCATTTTGGTGGAAAATTCTAGAATTGATGGGCCCCACTCTTGGTTGGTAAAAAAATGTGCTAAGATTTTTATTCAAATGTGGTGGGTGGGAATAGTAGCAGGTAAAGCCATCAGGTTGCAGGTTAAGTCTGCTTCGGCGTGCTAACATTTTCCTATAAATAGAGGGCTAAGTTAGAATTGAAAATCACACCAGAAACAAGTTTTCTCTCTTTCTCTCTCTAGATTATTGAGTGTATTTTGTGAGTATTTAGAAACTTTGAGAGTTTCTATTCATCAGAGCAAGTTTCTTTCAGCCTTATATCGGTATTCCGACCAGAAGTACTGATATTTTGAGGTAAGGGATATTATTTTCTTCTTAAATGATATTATTTTCTTCAATATCATTATGCTGAAATATTGATATGAACTTTTTATCAAATTTGGAACTTTTTGTGTCCATGTTACTATTCACGTATACGTTACTATTCATGTATACGACACTATTCACGAATACGTCACTATTCATCGAAAAATAAAATTTTCCCTTTTTGTCCAAGATATCTATTATGGTTACTATCTTTGATTGTATCCATGTTTTGATCTTTATTTTTGAATTCTGCTTCACAATTGATTATTATGAAGTATTATTGATCTTGGATAAACTGTTATACGAATCCCTACTATTTGTCCTTCTGTCTCACTGGATTCGTTTTCTTTAAGATATTTTTCATCATCCTCAGTCCTAAAAGATGACCTGTTGTTGAATATCTTTGGCCTGTAGTGCAAAGATGAATGATTAACTGATGAATATCTTTGGCCTGTAGTGCAAAGATGAACACGTGTTGAGATGCACATGACTGACAGGTGATACAAATGAATATTTTTGGCCTATAGAGCAAAGATGAATATTTAGATAAAGATGATTATTAATTAATGTTACAGGGATAAAATATTGATGATGGACTTTTAAATCTTAGAAGATAGTAGAATTCATTCTCTACTTGACTCTTCTAATGGTTTGCTGTTTCCGCTGCAGTTGTTGATCTAAAACTTGTTGTCGATTATATTCTATCAGATTTTTCCATGTTGAATACTAATGATAATTTGTTGTATATTATCTTAGTCATAATATTCTTTACTGGGCTAGTTGAGCTCACCCTTTTCCTTTTTGTTCCATTTTTCTTCTAAGGAGGTGAGAACATAACAGGATCTAGTCGGGGTATGGAGTGATGGTTCTAGAAAAATATTTTAGCAGTCCTCACTATTTCTGTAAAATAGTGTTTGAATAATTGTATTGAGGACTTATTTGAGTGTGGATATTGTCTAGAAGACAATATTTGTATTTAAACTCACAGTATGTGTTATCGTATTTTGCACGGCAGTTGTATTATTGAAGTTGTAGTTTGCTTTCTGTACCATGTATTTGGCGACTCAGAATGGGTGTTGTATACCTATTTTGGGGGCGTCACACTTATTAACACCCTCTAACACAACTTTAACCAACAACTTACAACAAATAACATAAGTTATACCTTCTAAGATTTGGTTCTTGATTCTGATCTATGGAGTCTGATCTTGTTAAGCTATGACTTGATAATTACTTATCTCATCACTCTATATCAGTCTTACTCCTGAATTTTTAGAGAGAGAAGGGACTTGGCAAGCATGTCAAGTAAAGTAAGTTACTTTACTTACTTTATATTTTGATTTTTTTTGATTCAATGAATTTTGCTAGCTATGTTGGCTGATACAAGAGATAATATGCACATGCTAGGGGTTAGGGTTGCTCACCAACTTCACTAGGACAACACTTGCAAGTTAAGTCAAATAATGCAATAAGGGTATTAAGGTCATTTTGCACACAAATTTAATGGCAACATGGTCTTTTTCCCTAACCCTTAGGGTTTAGGGTTTGAACACTTAGGTTTTAAAAAATATAAAATTCTAGGATTTCTAAATTAAGTTTTCAAAATAGAAAATTAATATTTCTAAATTATAATTAGAATGTTCTAATTATATTACAATTTCCTAATCATAATTTAAATCTTGCTAATTAGGATTAATATTTCCTAATTAAAATTGGTAATTTAGGAATAAGGGTCAAAATTGGTTATTAGGGTTTATAACCCACGAATTAGGGTTTTAAATTGAAAAATAATATTTCTAATTTAGAAATTAGATTTCCTAATTAGATTGGGGTTTCTTAATTACTTATAACTTGAAAATTAAGATTAAGGTTTCCTAATTAACATTACAATTATTAAATTAACAATTAAGTTTTTCCTAATTATAAATTAGGGTTTGTAATCCCAAAAATTAGGGTTTAAAAATTTGAAATTAGGGTCAGCTAAATAATTAAGCTTTAGCCTAATTAATATTATAATTAATAGCTCTTAAGCATTATAATTATCCTTTAAATTCCCATAATAGGGTTTTAAATTTCCGAATTAGGGTTTCAAATTCTCGAAACTGAAATTAGGGTTTCCAGAACTAGTTTTAAGGTTTCTTGTTAATCACTAGGTATTTCTAACCGAACGTTGACGTTCTTAATATATACCTAGGGTTTGTCACATATATCGTTTATCTGGTCAACCATTGACCCTTAACCACATATTGTACACATATACAATCATATACACAGAACATATACACTTATACCCTTAATCCTGAATAATTCACCTAAATCCTTCATAGAATTTTGAAATTCTCAAAATTCATTCTCAAAAATATCAAACGCATACACTTATTTTCTGTCTAGGTTTTAATATTGAACCTTAAATCAATTAATTAAATTTTTTAAAATTTTCTAAATTCAAGGGTTGTCACATTAACCCCTTCTAAAAATTTCATCCTCGAAATTTACATTTTACCTTACAGCATACTGCTTACACCACTCATACACATCATTACATGCTACCCGATACACCACTCACAAGAGTAAAAATTTTCAAATTGTGCTGATGAGTCATATAGACTATTTGTCTGTCATTTTCGCAAAGGTTTTATGGAAATTCATCCGCAAACCGTCATAACTTACGGACACAAAGGGTGATTAGGCCGATATGCCCTGTACTGGCCAAGTACTGATTTTATCTGTTTCTCGTCACTGCCATAGGCACAAAAGTTTACCTTAGTCTTATTAGATTCCGCACCAAAACAAGTTGGTTCGGGAAATTTCTTTCAATGAACACTTAGAATTTTCATAAACATTAGTCTAGCTGAATCGAATAGCATAGACTCATATCAATAATTCAATTCAATCGAATTATTTAAGTGTAGCCAAACCCCGTTGGCAAATTAAAAGTTTTGAAAATACTTTTGAGAATGACGTCATGATGCCGTACTGTATTAACAGCCCGTTTGAGGATGCCGTCATTGTATGACTTTGTCATAACACATCATACAATAGTGGAATAACGATGTTAGATCAAATTCAACACTAAGTATTTCTGTATTTACAACTCCATCAACTTTTTATCATCTCTGCACCAGGTTACATGGTACATAAGCGATAATTAAAAATATATTTTGATATTTTAAATCATTTGCGTGTAGCCGAAATAAGTAGCATAGACTATACTTTAAACCGTTTCAAAAATGATTACGAGTCTACATTTTTTTTTCAAAAGCACATAGTGCATATTTAGCTTGATGTCAAAATTTCGAAGTCTAGCATGGCTAGGAGTTTTTTAAAAACTTATGTCTCCACTAATAATCAGTTGCTTAGTAATCCATCTATTCCTATTATCCTCAATACTCCATTTACACACAATTATACCCAGTTCGTCAAACTACACTTATGAGTTCATGAACTTGCCACAGTCATATGAGTTTAAGAACTTGTCCTAGTCAGACCTTTGGCGTCCATTCGTTGAGGGGTTCATAAATATTTCATATAACTATGAATCAAGAATGTCACATAAGTATGAATTTTAAGAACTCGTACTTAACTTTATTTTCTCTACCTATAACCTATCTATCTGTTATACACATGAGAAAGGAATCACCCTCTTAACATGCATATAGCAAATAGCACAACATAAATATTTCAATGATTATCATTGCCAGAAACTAAGTGGTTTTTACACCAAGTACAATTCCCCGCCCATACAAGGAATCATACAATTCAGCTGCTGACATGAGTCCTCAATTGAAATCCCCACCTAATCTTAACTCCTTTCTCAATACGAATTTCATTCAACTCATATTCATAATCCTTTCCTGAATCTGTACCAATTCATAGTACCATTAACACACAGCAATCTTGCTGTAAACTTTTTAATCATTTCATTGATTCTTCTCCCTACTATAACCTTATCAGATCACGGGGTGATCTCATCGTATATATTATGATTCATTTATGTATTATGATCGTTTTGTTTTATGATCTCCTATCCTTGAACCCGTAGTCTTTTAGACTCTATCTATCCACCACCATTACTGTTCACCTTTATTATCAGAGTTAGGGAACTCTGTACCTTATAACTCATCGAGATTCATATTTGAATCTTACTAACTAACTAACTAACTCTATGTGAGTTAGATCTTATCCTAATCATTGCGGTTATTGGTCTCAGGTATTCCTACCTAAGGTTCATAACCAACAACTTTGATACCAACTGTGACGACCCCAAACCCGGGTCCCAAATCATCACGGATCTGGTACAATCATTCTATAACTATTGCAGAAGACATAAACATAAATTGTTTATACAACATACTTACACACTTTTTCCCAAGGTCGAGTAACCTTAACTTATACATAATACATAATTTATTTAACTTACAATAACATTAATATCATACAATACTATTACAAATCTAAGCGCACACATTAATTTAAAGCTGGAACTGTCTTTAGCCTTTCCTTGTATCCGACACATTCGTCTTAATCTGTAATATTTTATCATGATATAGCAAGGGTGAGCATAAGTTTGCCCATCAAGTGTAATTTATTTGAGGATATATCATGATTGAAAGAATTTGAATAATAAGCTGGCTATAATTCATCAATATAATTGTGAATTAGCACGAACAAACTTTTGACTGAATAAGTATTAAACATGAACAAATATATCTGGACCGAATGGTAATGAAGGTGATCAGCCTTTCATACCTGACTTATACATGCAATATGTACAGAGTACAATTCTACAATGGCAATCAACAATGATTAACCATAAGCCTAACTGAATGAAACAACTCTAAGTAGAGTTAAGTAAAACTTGTCTGAACCGTTGATTATCGCTACACAATTAATAAGCTCTGTCTGAACCTAATATGTAAATAATATTGATATACAAATTAGAATAATATCATCATAATTAATTAAAATAACATAAACACATATCACATAACCCTATAAGTTTATACAACACATAAAACCTAACTTCAAGTCAAATTTTGACAGTCTGAGTAGAGTTTGACACAATTCTAACATCCCGACGGTTTAGTCGGACAATTCACGAGTTTAAGTTCAATTAAACTCTGTGTTAACACTTAACAATTATCTTAGATAATCATATTATTAATCAAAATAATTTTCCAAGTCTCATTATAATTTTCGAATACTTATTATCATTTATCGTGAATTTTCAATCATTAATATCGTATTTATCTAATTTAAATACCACAATATTCTATTATCATTAATATTTATCTATTATCAAATATTAATGAAATACATGTCATAATATTATAATATATTTATAATATCACAAAGTATTTTTAATACCTTAAAATCACCTTTATATGATTTTTAAACAATTAAATTCATTATCCGGTAATCAATATTAATATAAAAATATTAATTTTTTCATGACAAAATATCAAAAGTTATATTTTATATCTTAAAATATTTTTATAACACTTAAATTATTTTTATATAATTTTTAAATCATTAATTCTATTTTCCATAATTTATTTAATATATTTATTAAATAAATTTAATATCATTAATATCAATTAATTAATGAAATTCCTCACAAAATATTAAAAGTCATTAAAAATAACTTAAAATATTTTCTTATACCATAATATAATTTTTCATGATTTTTTATGTATTAAAATCATTTTTAAATAATTTATTAAATATTATAATTAAATAAATTAAATTCCAATTATATTTCAAAAATATTAATTATTTATGAAATATACTCAAAATAATTAAAAACTATTTTTCAGACTTTAAAATAATTTTTCAGAATTTATTTTAGATTTTTAATAATTTAAAACTATTTTTCTCTAATTATTTATTATAATAATTAATTTCTGGAAAATAAGTGTCACTAAAGGGTCCTATAGCGACAGAACCGTCGCTATAGGTGTTCTTGAGCATGTTCTTGGCCAAACCCATAATTTATGTTAGTGTTCGAGGTTGGTGGTTTGACCATCATTTGATCTATGATCTTATGTTTTTCTGGGCTGGATAAAGTGTTGATGATGTAGTATGAATGTAATACTACAACTACAAACTAATTCCCTAGCCAAACTATATCAGATCTGATCATTATAAGCCTCACAAAAGCATGTCAGAGGCTGTTCTTCATTTATGGGTTACCCAGAAATGAAGAACAGTTCATGGGTCTCACTTTGAGCACTTGTATCTTACGGTTCTAGGACTTCTTAATGTGATATAAAGTGACTAACTTGTAGTATTGATGACAGGGAACAACACCACATCACTAGATCATTTTAACAACACCAAATACAAGAGATCAAAGCTAGTCAAAGTAGTGATCAGGAACCGGGTCTTGAATTTTCTGGGTTTTCCAGAAAGTTCTTAAGGCTGATGGGTCAACGTAGTTTGACCATCATTACCTACGATTATGCTAAGGATCTGAGTGAACTAAAGACTTCAGCATGTAGTATTCATGTCAGGCTACACGATCAAACCAACAACATGTTCTAAATCATTACTAGAAGCAAGATCAGAGGCTAATAAAACGCTTGTCAGACTTTCTGGGTAATCTGGGTTACCCAGATTTGTCCGGTCATGGTCAGTCAACGACCTTTGACCACCAATAACTTGAAATCTAGGTCTGATCTGAACATGATTCAAGTTCCAGACTAAAGACCACATAGCATAGAATAGACACAAAACATAAAACACAACAAACATATAACACACACGGATCTAGAAGCCCTGACATATGGCTGTCAGACAACTTTTCAACCTTTTTCCAGATTTCTAAAAATGCTATTTTCGTACATATAAATGTTATGGATCCATGATCCAACAACCCAAATCACTTATTAACACCCTCTAACACAACTTTAACCAACAACTTACAACAAATAACATAAGATCTCATGATGTCGAAATTTTAGGGTTTATACCTTCTAAGCTTTGATTCTTGATTCTGATCTATGGAGTCTGATCTTGTTAAGCTATGGCTTGATAATTACTTATCTCATCACTCTATATCAGTCTTACTCCCGAATTTTTAGAGAAAGAAGGGAGTTGGCAAGCATGTCAAGTAAAGTAAGTTACTTTACTTACTTTATATTTTGATTTTTTTTTATTCAATGAATTTTGCTAGCTATGTTAGCTGATACAAGAGATAATAGGCACATGCAAGGGTTTAGGGTTGCTCACCAACTTCACTAGGACAATACTTGCAAGTTAAGTCAAATAATGCAATAAGGGTATTAAGGTCATTTTGTACACAAATTTAATGGCAACATGATCTTTTTCCCTAACCCTTAGGGTTTAAGGTTTAAACCCTTAGGTTTTAAAAAAATAAAATTCTAGGATTTCTAAATTAGCTTTCCAAAATAGAAAATTAATATTTCTAAATTATAATTAGAATGTTCTAATTATATTAAAATTTCTAATCATAATTTAAATCTTGTTAATTAGGATTAGTATTTCCTAATTAAAATGGCTAATTTAGCAGTTAGGGTCAAAATTGGTCATTAGGGTTTATAACCCACGAATTGGGGTTTTAAATAGAAACATAATCTTTCTAATTTAGAAATTAGATTTTCTAATTAGATTAGGGTTTCCTAATTACTTATAACTTAAAAATTAGGATTAAGGTTTCCTAATTAACATTACAATTGTTCAATTAACAATTTGGTTTTCCCTAATTAGAAAATAGGGTTTCTAATCCCAAAAATTAGGGTTTAAAAAATTGAAATTAGGGTTTCTAAATAATTAGGCTTTAGCCTAATTAATATAATAATTAATAGCACTTGAACATTATAATTATCCTTTAAATTCCCAGATTAGGGTTTTAAATTTTCGAATAAGGGTTTCAAAATCCCGAAACTGAAATTAGGGTTTCTAGAATCGGTTTTAGGGTTTCTTGTTAATCGCTAGGGTTTTCTAACCGAACGTTGACGTTCTTAATTTATATCTACATTGACCCTTAACCACATATTGTACACATATACAATCATATACACAGAACATATACACTTATACCCTTAATCCTGAATAATTCACCTAAATCCTTCACAGAATTTTGAAATTCTCAAAATTCCTTTCCAATAATATCAAACGCATACACTTATTTTTTCTGTCTAGGTTCTAATATTGAACCTTAAATTAATTAATTAAAATTTTAAAAATTTTCTAAATACTCGGGTTGTCACATTCACCCCTTCTTTTAAAAATTTCATCCTCGAAATTTACATTTTACCTTACAGCATACTGCTTACACCACTCATACACATCATTACATGCTACCCGATACACCACTCACAAGAGTAAAAATTTTCAAATTGTGCTGATGAGTCATATAGACTATTTGTCTGTCATTTTCGCAAAGGTTTTATGGAAATTCATCCGCAAACCGTCATAACTTACGGACACAAAGGGTGATTAGGCCGATATGCCCTGTACTGGCCAAGTACTGATTTTATCTGTTTCTCGTCACTGCCATAGGCACAAAAGTTTACCTTAGTCTTATTAGATTCCGCACCAAAACAAGTTGGTTCGGGAAATTTCTTTCAATGAACACTTAGAATTTTCATAAACATTAGTCTAGCTGAATCGAATAGCATAGACTCATATTAATAATTCAATTCAATCGAATTATTTAAGTGTAGCCAAACCCCGTTGGCAAATTAAAAGTTTTGAAAATACTTTTGAGAATGACGTCATGATGCCGTACTGTATTAACAGTCCGTTTGAGGATGTCGTCATTGTATGACTTTGTCATAACACATCATACAATAGTGGAATAATGATGTTAGATTAAATTCAACACTAAGTAATTCTGCATTTACAACTCCATCAACTTTTTATCATCTCTGCACCAGGTTACATGGTACATAAGCGATAATTAAAAATATATTTTGATATTTCATGGGTCTCACTTTGAGCACTTGTATCTTACGGTTCCAGAACTTCTTAATGTGATATAAAGTGACTAACTTGTAGTACTGATGACAGGGAACAACACCATATCACTAGATCATTCTAACATCACCAAATACAAGAGATCAAAGCTGGTCAAAGTAGTGATTAGGAACCGGATCTTGAATTTTCTGGGTTTTCCATAAAGTTCTTAAGGCTGATCGGTCAACGTAGTTTGACCATCATTACCTACGATTATGCTAAGGATCTGAGTTAACTAAAGACTTCAACATGTAGTATTCATGTCAGGCTACGCGATCAAACCAACAACATGTCCTAAATCATTACTAGAAGCAAGATCAGAGGCTAATAAAACGCTTGTCAGACGTTTTGGGTAATCTGGTTTACCCAGATTTGTCCGGTCATGGTCGGTCAACGACCTTTGACCACCAATAACTTGAAATCTAGGCCTGATCTGAACATGATTCAAGTTCCAGACTAAAGACCACATAGCATAGAACAGACACAAAACATAAAACACAACAAACATATAACACACACGGATCTAGAAGCCCTGACATATGGCTGTCAGACAACTTTTCAACCTTTTTCCAGATTTCTAAAAATGCTATTTTCGTACATATAAATGTTATGGATCCATGATCCAACAACCCAGATCACTTATTAACACCCTCTAACACAACTTTAACCAACAACTTACAACAAATAACATAAGATCTCATGATGTCAAAATTTTAGGGTTTATACCTTCTAAGCTTTGATTCTTGATTCTGATCTATGGAGTCTGATCTTGTTAAGCTATGGCTTGATAATTACTTATCTCATCACTCTATATCAGTCTTACTCCCGAATTTTTAGAGAAAGAAGGGAGTTGGCAAGCATGTCAAGTAAAGTAAGTTACTTTACCTACTTTATATTTTGATTTTTTTTATTCAATGAATTTTGCAAGCTATGTTAGCTGATACAAGAGATAATAGGCACATGCTAGGGTTTAGGGTTGCTCACCAACTTCACTAGGACAACACTTGCAAGTTAAGTCAAATAATGCAATAAGGGTATTAAGGTCATTTTGTACACAAATTTAATGGCAACATGATCTTTTTCCCTAACCCTTAGGGTTTAAGGTTTAAACCCTTAGGTTTTAAAAAAATAAAATTCTAGGATTTCTAAATTAGCTTTCCAAAATAGAAAATTAATATTTCTAAATTATAATTAGAATGTTCTAATTATATTAAAATTTCTAATCATAATTTAAATCTTGTTAATTAGGATTAGTATTTCCTAATTAAAATGGCTAATTTAGCAGTTAGGGTCAAAATTGGTCATTAGGGTTTATAACCCACGAATTGGGGTTTTAAATAGAAAAATAATCTTTCTAATTTAGAAATTAGATTTTCTAATTAGATTAGAGTTTCCTAATTACTTATAACCTGAAAATTAGGATTAAGGTTTCCTAATTAACATTACAATTGTTCAATTAACAATTTGGTTTTCCCTAATTAGAAAATAGGGTTTCTAATCCCAAAAATTAGGGTTTAAAAAATTGAAATTAGGGTTTCTAAATAATTAGGCTTTAGCCTAATTAATATAATAATTAATAGTACTTGAGCATTATAATTATCCTTTAAATTCCCAGATTAGGGTTTTAAATTTTTGAATTAGGGTTTCGAATTCTCGGAACAGAAATTAGGGTTTTTAGAACCGATTTTAGGATTTCTTGTTAATCGCTAGGGTTTTCTAACCGAACGTTGACGTTCTTAATATATACCTAGGGTTTGTCACAGATATCGTTTATCTGGTCAACAATTGACCCTTAATCACATATTGTACACATATACAATCATACACACAGAACATATACACTTATACCCCTAATCCTGAATAATTCACCTAAATCCTTCACATAATTTTGAAATTCTCAAAATTCCTTCTCAAAAATATCAAACGCATACACTTATTTTCTGTCTAGGTTCTAATATTGAACCTTAAATCAATTAATTAAAATTTTAAAAATTTTCTAAATTCTCGGGTTGTCACAGGTGGAAAAGATGAAAGCTGAAGGTGGTGGATCGTCAGAGGGAACAGTCAAGAAGAAGGGAGGAAGCAATAAGAGAAAGAGGGACAACGACAGTGATAATATTTCTGAAAATTCAAACCCGAAGAAGAAGCTCGTCTGTGGAAAGTGTGGAAAAACTCACGTAGGATAATGCATGATGTGGAAGAACGTGTGCTTCAATTGTAAGCAGGAAGGACATATTTCCCTACATTGTCCTAAGTCGAATATGAGGAAGTTTTTTTCTTGTGGGAGAATGGGTCACGAATTCAACAAGTGTCCCAGCAAGAAGAAGACTGGTGAAGGGAGTGGACGGTAGACAACTTAGATATAAGCGGTAGTATCTTTTGGTAGTAGGATGTGATATTAAAAGTTGTAATATCGAGAACAAGGTGTAAGTATATGTAAATATATATATATGTTTGTATGAATGAATTCTTTATTTTCTATATGAATAAAAGATTAAGATAAATTTGTGAGTTCTTAAAACTCATACGTATGGTAAGTTCATGACTCATAATTATATGAAATGTTTCTGAACCGCTCAGCGAATGGACGCCAATGGTCTGACTAGGATAAGTTCATAAACTCATATAATTATGGCAAGTTCCTGAACTCATAAGTGTGGTAAGTTTGATGAATTGGGAATAGCTATATGTAAATGGAGAATTATAACTTTTTGTGTAAAGTTGAAGAATTGCAACTTTTTGTGTAAAGTTATGTCGGTTAATCCTAATATTTATTTAAAAAGGGATAGTAATATGTGTTAAGTACTAAATGTACTATGTGCTATTTGAATAAATATGCGATTATATGAGAACATTGTGTTCAATTCTTATTGTGTTCTTAATAAGAATTTGAGTAGAGAAAGAAAATTAATATAAGATTTTTATTTAAATTAGATAATGCAGCCTAGACGACAGAATCGAAACCAGAGAGAAGAGAAATCAGTGAATAATGAGGGAGGTCAAGTAGACCTGATGCAAAACTTTACAAATATGATAGCCGAAGCTATGGGGAATAGAGCTCCAGCAGCAAGAGCAAGAGAACATCCAGTCAACAGATTGGCGAATTTCAAGGACTTTAAAGCGGTAGGACCGTCAGAATTTAAGGGGACCATGGATCTGATTGAAGCCCAAACTTGGGTAAAGAAGATGGAGAAAACATTCATTATTGTGAGAGTAGCGGAGGAGCAAAAGACAGCTTTCGCTATATATCTGATGAAGGGAGAAGCCAATTACTGGTGGGAGACTAATCAGGCGAGAGCTGGTACAGCTGTGGTGACTTGGACAAGATTCAAGGAGTTGTTCTTTGAGAACTACTTTTTGCCGAGTATGAAAGCTCGAATGGAGGTTACATTTTTAGAATTGAAGCAGGAGAATATGTTGGTATCAGAATACGCCGCTAAATTCAACAAGTTAGCGAGATTTGCACCTCATCAGGTGGACACGGAGGCAAGAAAAGCGAGAAGATTTGAGAATGGACTGAAGCCAGGGATATTGAACAAGGTAGTGGTATTGCATATCAATACCTTTGCGGCTTTAATGGAAAAAGCGATAATTCCTGAAGGAGGGAGCGAAGTAGCATCTCGATTTCATCAAGAGAAGAAGAAGATAAATGATAGAGGAAGTAGTGGTGGTAGTAATCCAAACATGAGAAAGTGGAGTGAGAATACCCAATCGGTTAACAAGACAGAAGAGAATAGGAAATGAGCTGAGCCATGTGCGAGTTGTGGGAAGAATCATTTTGGAGTCTGTTTAAAAAGGAAGGGAGTTTGTTATAACTGTGGACAAGAGGGACACATGTCGCCCAATTGCCCCAGTCCGAAGAAGATACAAGGTTGGTATGCATGTGGATCAATCGATCATCTGGTTCGAAATTATCCAAAGAGGAATGTGGAGAAAGGAAGTGTCAACAAGGGACCCTGTAGCGGAACCCTAGCAATTAGAGGACCTGCACAGCCAGGAAGACTAATGACCCATACATTCAACATGACCGCACAAGATGTAGTGGCGACAGGTAACATTTCATTTAGAAATTTAATTACGCGAATAATATTGAATAGATATCGCTGTGAATTGTTTTCTTTCATAGATCCAAGTCACAGGTTAGAATATAAGACACAAATTTGTATTGTGTTAATAAGATTGAATTGAGGATACAACTTTAAAAGATTGTAGAGAATAAGAAAGCGGTGATTCCGAGGACGGAATCCTTATAAGGAGGGGAGAATGTGATAACCCAGGATTTCGAATAATTCGAATTTTACGAATAATTTTTTTTATTTAATATTGATATTGACTATCAATATTGTGCCGAGTATCTGTGATACGAGTATAGAGATGTAGTTAATTTGTGTATTGACTGAGAAAATAGGAGTAGAGTTGTGCTTAATAGAGAATAGAAACCCTAACCCTAGATACGGATATAGATTTGGTGGAAAATACAATTATAATAATTGTGTTGATGAGTATGTGTTTGTGCTATATAGAATTTGTGATCAATGATTGATCGAATATGGTATAAACTTAATAAACCCTAATAAGATATTACAAACCCTAATCTCAAATTGAGAAACCCTAACGCACTGTTAAAAACCCTAATCGAATGTCGAAAAACCCTAATTTTAAATTCGAGAATCCTAAACCCTAATGAAGAAAGCTTAATCCTAATTTACAAACTCTAATATGATTAAGAAACCTTAATATAATTTGAAAACCCTAATTATAATTTAGAAATCTTAATTTTCTATTTTAAAACCCTAATTAGAAAAATCCTATAAATTAAAGTTGTAAAACCTAAAGGTTAGAACCTTAGGGTTAAACCATAAGCGAGATATAGAATACTTATTTAACCATAAGTAGGGGGAACCCTAGGATTATAACCATAAGCGAGATATAGAATACTCATTTAGAGTACTAAGTGAGGGATTGCCGAAGTGAATCGATAGTGAGATATGTGGACACTGTGACGCCCCCAAAATTAGGTATACATCACCCATCTTGGGTCGTCAGATACATAGTACAGAATACAAATACAACTTACTAATACAACTGTCGTGTACAATACGACAAAACATAAACTGTGAGTTTGAATACAAATATTATCTTCTAGAGAGTATTCATACTCAAAAGGAGTCCTCATTACATTTATTAACACACTATTACATAGAATAGTGAGGACTACTAACTAATACTATCATTCGAACCATCACTCCACTTCCCGACTTGCCCCAGCTACGTTCTCATTTCCTGAAGAGAACAGTGAAAGAAAGGGTGAGCTCAACTAGCCCAGTGAGAAATATTATGACTAAGATAATGCAGAATAAATTATCATTAGCCTTCAACAATGTTAAACTGATAAAATATAATAGACATCAAGTTTAACTGCAGCGGAACAAGCAATCCATTAAAAGAGTCAAGTAGAAAATAAACTCTACTATCTTTTATGATTTAAAAGATTTTCCAACACTGTGATCGCTGAGACTCAGCTTAATAAAATAATCCACATCATCGAATCACCCCTGCACTACGGCCAAGGATATTCGTATATTCATTAATGGTCATGATCATGTCAACAACTGTCCATCAATGCACTACGGGCCTATGAGGACTTTTACCACATCATTTGTAACATTACGGTCATGATTACACCGAATAATCCCTGGTCATAATCATACCAAGTCCATCTATGCACTACAGGCCACAGATGACTTTCAACAGAATATAAACACGAGGATGATGACAATGATATAAGAATTCAATAAAACAAGTTCAAGAATTAATTTATCCAAGAATTAACAACGTCCAAATTGTCAACATGATACTACTTTGTGGAGTAAAATTCAAGAATGATCAGGAGAATATTTTCATGAATAGATACTAGATGAAGCGCAAATGTCAAGGATATTCCATAAATTTCATGGAGTATAGAAGTCAAAACTTAACCAGCTGAGTATAATAAAGAATGGAATAACAAAAGAAATCACCATGCATGCGATAGACCGCACAGACAGGTTATTCCAACAGAATAATAAATAATGGAACCAGGTCCGGCGTAAACGCACAGACAGGATATTCTGACAGAATAATAAATAATGGAACCAGGTCCGGTGTAAAACACACAGACAGGATATTCCGACAGAATAATAAATAATGGAACCAGGTCCGGTGTAAAACACACAGACAGGATGTTCCAACAGAATAATAACAAGACGGAACCAGGTCCGGTGTAAAACACACAGACAGGATGTTCCAACAGAATAATAATAAAAACGGAACCAGGTCCGGTGTAAAACACACAGACAGGATGTTCCAACAGAATAATAGAAGAATGTCACCAAGTATAGGGTAGACCACGTATACAGGTTATTCAACAGAATAATAAGAAATGGAATAACAACAGTTCTCTTCATGAATAAGAAAGAATAACACCCCTTACCGTTTTAAAGAAAAGCTGAAATAAGGAAGTAGTTAAGTAGCAGAATACTCTTCTTCTCTCTCTCTATAGTTTCTCTCTCTAGAGTTCAGTGAATTCGTAAGAAATAATGAAGGAATGAGCTGCTATTTATAGAAAAATAGAATGCATAGTAACTAATCCATGAACGGTCCAGATTGATTACTTTAATCTGACGGTCCATATTTAAAGAAAAATCTTTTAAATAAAATATAATATATTCTATTTATAGAATAACTTTAATAAAGTATTCTGTTTTATATAAAAAGATGTTTCTGTTTTATTACGTTAATAATACGAATAAAACAAAACGTCATTATCGCTAAATAATTCATATTATTAACTGACAATAATTGAATCAAACTGAGTGACTTCTCACATAAGCATTAATAATCAATACCGTGTGCTACTATGCAACCACACGTATTACTGTACTTTTACTACCGAGTAGTTCAACAGTAACAATGGTAAAACTTCCGCCGTTATTTTTAATAAAATATTTTTGTCGTTTTCTCAATCCGACAATAATTCTGTTGTGGGGTCCACCAATGATTGTACAGTCGTACGGATATTCTCCGACAAAAAGAATATTTCCCGACCAATCGAATATAATATGACAACTTACATACTTTGCAAAATTTATAAATACTACCCATAACTATTATATCAAATCCACACCATAATATAAAAAAAAATTATTTCGAGAAAAATTAAATATTTATTCATAAAATCTGGGGTTTCACAATCTCCCCTCCTTATGGAATTTCGCCCTCGAAATTTACGTAAGTACTTGGTATGCCGAACATGCGAGGATACCTTGACTTCACTTCAAATTCTAACTCTTGAGGTATAACCTTTAAGCATCGAATACGATCCTTCTTATCCAAGATGTTAACACGTATCTACTCATACGTTAAATCTTTCGCTATCTCGTCCGGTTCTAAATTAATAATGTTGTTCGGGTCGTCCACATATTTACGTAACATCGATACGTAAAAACAATGTTCTGAACACGCAACATACTTGGCGATAAAACGAGTCTATAGGCCACAGTTCCTACTTCATCGAGCATTTCAAATGGGCCAATTAAATCGAGAGTTGAAATTTCCTCCCTTTGTCAATTCGTGCTTCTAGAATAACGCCCTCTTGAACCTTCTTCTTCACATTCATCAGCTCCGGGTGTGTAGCTTGAACGGCTTTAACGTTATCGATTAAAGTCAATTTTACTCGTATATTCGTTATCTTCATATGGGTCCCTCGAGTCTTTAACTCTATCTTCGTCATTTGTATGTTATACGAAATGAGTCTTTGTTTTAACAACATCGCACTCGTAAACACATACGATCTTCTACTCAACACGTCAGTTACCACGTTCGTTCTTCCACAATGATATTGAATGGTACGGTCGTAATCTTCAACAGCTCGAGCCAACGTCTTTGGCGCATGTTACGTTCGTTTTAGTTGAAGAAATATTTGAGGGTTTAAGAAATGGGTTTTGTACTGGGGTCAATACAAAATTCAATTTTACGCTCTGGGGTAGGCTAAGAAGTCTTCAAGAATACGTCAAGAAATTTATTAACAATAGAAATATCGTTCAAAACTGTAACCCTCATCCAAGACTTGGATAACACGTCACATTGATACCTATCAATTTGCCATCGTCATTTACAACGTCTCCTACGGAAAGTCTAGCTTCGGTGCATTCCACACCAGGAAGTCAACAACGAAAGGAACGGAGATTTTTACTTATGGCTTGATATGACAATGATTGACTTTAGTGATTTGGTTACTTGAATTCGCATAATAGGTTGGTTAGGAATATGAAAGCTAACAACCTTACGAAAAGCATGATGAGCAGTTAACCAATCGTTTCAAAAAATCACATCAATGCAAGTATTTTCAAAGAGATAAGATCAACAGGTAACGTGAAAGTGTTGATTTGAACAAGATTTATAAATAGTGGAGGTAACAAAGGTTTCTCCCAACGGAATTTCAACAGATAAATCAAAGTCTAATTTCTCCGAAGTTAAGTTCAAACATTGAACACAACTAGGTGAAATAAAAAAGTGAGTAGAACCGGTATCTAACACGGTATAGACTTCGCAAGAGTTTATGACTAACATACCCGTGATAATTTTATTCAGGTTCCTCGTCACGAAAAAAACGCTCTCTCTTAGACTACTGGCTTTGGCTTTTCTGGGACGGTCTTTGGTGCCTCCATCCTATCTGAACTTGTCTTCGGTGAACGACAAAATCGGGCTAAGTGACCTTCTCTTCCACAATTATAGCATGCTTTAGATGGCATCACGCAGTTTGGACTGATGTGTCCCTCCCCTCCGCATTTGAAGCATATGATAGGTGGTCGTTCTCCTTCCTTAACAACGGGTGCTGGTGCTGACGTCTTTCCATCATTGTTGAATTTCCTCTTCTTGAAATGTCCATTCTTATTGTTTTGACCATGATTACCATTGAAGTGGTTACCATTTCTGGCATGTTGATTCCCTCCATGCTTATTGTCACCGCTTTGATGACTGTTATCACCAGTATTATCATTTTTCCGGCTGCTCTCTTTTGGTTGCGTTGACTCGTTATCGCGTTCTACTAATTGAGCCCTATTTACACATCTGAATACAGACACAGTTTATGAGAAATAAGATATTGACGTATCTCCGGTTTCAAACCTCTTAAAAACATCCGCGTCATTCTCTCTTCATTATCCACCAAGTGGGACGCAAATCGGGACAACTCGGCAAACTTGGCTTCGTACTGCGACACGGTCATGTTGTTTTGCTCCAACTTGATAAATTCCACCTCCTTCATGTGACGAATACTTTCGGGAAAGTACTTGTCATTGAACAGTTCTTGGAACTTCTCCTAAGACATCTTGAGTGCGTCAGGCTGGGTACGTTTTACAGATTCCCACCAGTAATCTGCCTCTTCACGTAACATAAAGGTGGCAAAGGGAATCTTTTGCTCCTCGGAGCATCCTAAGACATCAAATATCTTGGTGATCTGCTTTAACCACGTCTCCGCCTTAAGTGGTTCTGGCTTTCCCAAAAACTCCGGTGGTCCCAGCTCCTTGAATTGCTTAGCGGTGACCAACCGAGAGTTATTTTGTTGTTGCATGAATTGCATAAAGCCTCTGACCATCTCATCATTCACCATTTCATCGGTGTTATTATTTTCATGAGGATTATTGTCCTCTGGTTGCACATTACCTTGAGCATTGATCGTTGGTGATTCAATGGTCTCATGTGCTTCATTGTTTATCTCAACATTTTCGGATGCCATTTGCAAATACTGCAACAAAACAAGGGTTAATTAACATATAACATATTATCTATATACTTTGACCGACCAATTAAATACCAAATAAACTTATGTAGGTCATACTAGCGAAGGAATTCCCCGTCTCTCCCCTCCTAGTTCTATTCTCACATCCTAGCCAGGGATCATATCCCTAAGCTCTGATACCAACTGTGACGCCCCCAAAATTAGGTATACATCACCCATCTTGGGTCGTCAGATACATAGTACAGAATACAAATACAACTTACTAATACAACTGTCGTGTACAATACGACAAAACATAAACTGTGAGTTTGAATACAAATATTATCTTCTAGAGAGTATTCATACTCAAAAGGAGTCCTCATTACATTTATTAACACACTATTACATAGAATAGTGAGGACTACTAACTAATACTATCATTCGAACCATCACTCCGTTTCCCGACTTGCCCCAGCTACATTCTCATTTCCTGAATAGAACAGTGAAAGAAAGGGTGAGCTCAACTAGCCCAGTAAGAAATATTATGACTAAGATAATGAAAAATAAATTATCATTAGCCTTCAACAATGTTAAACTGATAAAATATAATAGACATCAAGTTTAACTGCAGCGGAACAAGCAATCCATTAAAAGAGTCAAGTAGAAAATAAACTCTACTATCTTTTATGATTTAAAAGATTTTCCAACACTGTGATCGCTGAGACTCAGCTTAATAAAATAATCCACATCATCGAATCACCCCTGCACTACGGCCAAGGATATTCGTATATTCATTAATGGTCATGATCATGTCAACAACTGTCCATCAATGCACTACGGGCCAATGAGGACTTTTACCACATTATTTGTCACATTACGGTCATGATTACACCGAATAATCCCTGGTCATAATCATACCAAGTCCATCTATGCACTACATGCCACAGATGACTTTCAACAGAATATAAACATGAGGGTGATGACAATGATATAAGAATTCAATAAAACAAGTTCAAGAATTAATTTATCCAAGAATTAACAACGTCCAAATTGTCAACATGATACTACTTTGTGGAGTAAAATTCAAGAATGATCAGGAGAATATTTTCATGAATAGATACTAGATGAAGCGCAAATGTCAAGGATATTCCATAAATTTCATGGAGTATAGAAGTCAAAACTTAACCAGCTGAGTATAATAAAGAATGGAATAACAAAAGAAATCACCATGCATGCGATAGACCGCACAGACAGGTTATTCCAACAGAATAATAAATAATGGAACCAGGTCCGGCGTAAACGCACAGACAGGATATTCCGACAGAATAATAAATAATAGAACCAGGTCCGGTGTAAAACACACAGACAGGATATTCCGACAGAATAATAAATAATGGAACCAGGTCCGGTGTAAAACACACAGACAGGATGTTCCAACAGAATAATAACAAGACGGAACCAGGTCCGGTGTAAAACACACAGACAGGATGTTCCAACAGAATAATAATAAAAACGGAACCAGGTCCGGTGTAAAACACACAGACAGGATGTTCCAACAGAATAATAGAAGAATGTCACCAAGTATAGGGTAGACCACGTATACAGGTTATTCCAACAGAATAATAAGAAATGGAATAACAACAGTTCTCTTCATGAATAAGAAAGAATAACACCCCTTACCGTTTTAAAGAAAAGCTGAAATAAGGAAGTAGTTAAGTAGCAGAATACTCTTCTTCTCTCTCTCTCTATAGTTTCTCTCTCTAGAGTTCAGTGAATTCGTAAGAAATAATGAAGGAATGAGCTGCTATTTATAGAAAAATAGAATGCATAGTAACTAATCCATGAACGGTCCAGATTGATTACTTTAATCTGACGGTCCATATTTAAAGAAAAATCTTTTAAATAAAATATAATATATTCTATTTATAGAATAACTTTAATAAAGTATTCTGTTTTATATAAAAAGATGTTTCTGTTTTATTACGTTAATAATACGAATAAAACAAAACGTCATTATCGCTAAATAATTCATATTATTAACTGACAATAATTGAATCAAACTGAGTGACTTCTCACATAAGCATTAATAATCAATACCGTGTGCTACTATGCAACCACACGTATTACTGTACTTTTACTACCGAGTAGTTCAACAGTAACAATGGTAAAACTTCCGCCGTTATTTTTAATAAAATATTTTTGTCGTTTTCTCAATCCGACAATAATTCCGTTGTGGGGTCCACCAATGATTGTACAGTCGTACGGATATTCTCCGACAAAAAGAATATTCCCCGACCAATCGAATATAATATGACAACTTGCATACTTTGCAAAATTTATAAATACTACCCATAACTATTATATCAAATCCACACCATAATATAAAAAAAATTATTTCGAGAAAAATTAAATATTTATTCATAAAATCTGGGGTTTCACAGACACATAGTGTGAGAATTTCATACTGGTGAAGCACTAATCAAGTTGTTTAAACTGATTGTAGGATGTCAGGAGATCAAGATGAAATGAGTATGGAGATGCTAGCGGCTGTTGCACCAGTGCCAGTAGCCGAGGTGCCAGCACAGAGTGAGACAGTTGAGGAGGTGGGAAAAGATGAACCTGTGATCAATCTCGGGAGTGATCATGATGATTATCCTGAGATGTATCTGAGTAGTGATGAGGAGGTAGAGTCCGAAGAAGCTAAGATGGAGAAAGAGAATAAGACCAAAGTTAGAGAACAAGATCAAGTATCTGCAGAAGTTCAAGAACTCCGGAGTAAAGTATTTCTCTTGGAAGGGTTGTGGAAGACAGAAAGGGCGTTATGCGAGATGACCGAAGAAAGGAATGAGTTGAAGGCGCAGGTGGAAAGGATGAAAGCTGAAGGTGGTGGATCGTCAGAGGGAACATTCAAGAAGAAGGGAGGAAGCAATAAGAGAAAGAGGGACAACTCATACTTATGGTAAGTTCATGACTCATATATATATGAAATGTTTATGAACCCCTCAGTGAATGGATGCCAATGGTCTGACTAGGATAAGTTCATAAACTCATATAATTATGGCAAGTTCCTGAACTCATAAGTGTGGTAAGTTTGACGAACTGGGAATAGCTATGTGTGAATGGAGAATTGTAACTTTTTATGTAAAGTTGAAGAATTGCTACTTTTTGTGTAAAGTTGTGTGGGTTAATCCTAATATTTATTTAAAAAGGGATAGTAATATGTGTTAAGTACTAAATGTACTATGTGCTATTTGAATAAATATGCGATTATATGAGAACATTGTGTTAAATTTTTATTGTGTTCTTAATAAGATTTTGAGTAGAGAAAGAGAATTAATGTAAGATTTTTATTTAAATCAGATAATGCCGCCTAGACGACAGAATCGAAACCAGAGAGAAGAGCAGTCAGTGAATAATGAGGGAGGTCAAGCAGACCCGATGCAAAACTTTGCAAATATGATAGCCAAAAATATGGGGAATAGAGCTCCAGTAGCAAGAGCAAGAGAACAGCCAGCCAACAGATTGGCAAATTTTAAGGACTTTAAAGCGGTAGGACCGCCAGAATTTAAGGGAACCACGGATCCAATTGAAGCCCAAACCTGGGTAAAGGAGATCGATGGAGAAAGCATTCATTATTGCGAGAGTAACGGAGGAGCAAAAGGCAGTTTTTGCAACATACCTGATGAAGGGAGAAGCCAATTACTGGTGGGAGACTAATCAGGCGAGAGCTAGTATAGCTGTGGTGACTTGGACAAGATTCAAGGAGTTGTTCTTTGAGAACTACTTTTCGCCGAGTATGCAAGCTCGGATGGAGGTTAAGTTTTCAGAACTGAAGCAGAAGAATATGTCAGTATCAGAATACGCCGCTAAATTCAACGAGTTAGCAAGATTTTCACCTCATCAGGTGGACACGGAGGCCAAAAAAGCTAGAAGAATTGAGAATAGACTGAAGCCAGGGATATTCAACAAGGTAGCGGTATTGCAGATCAATACCTTTGTGGCTTAAATGGAAAAAACGATAATTACTGAAGAAGGGAGCGAAGCAGCATCTCGATTTCATCAAGAGAAGAAGAAAAAGACAAATGATGGAGGAAGCAGTGGTGGTAGTAATCCACACAAAAAAAAGTGGAGTGAGAATACCTAATCAGGTAACAAGACAGAAGAGAATAGGAAAGGAGCTGAGCCATGTGCGAGTTGTGGGAAGAATCATTCTGGAGTCTGTTTAAAAAGGAAAGGAGTTTGTAATAACTGTGGACATGAGGGACACATGTCACCCAATTGCCAGTCCGAAGAAGATACAAGGTTGATGTGCCTGTGGATCAACCGATCATCTGGTTCGAAATTGTCAAAAGAGGAATGTGGAGAAGGGAAGTGTCAACAAGGGACCCGTTAGCGGAACCCTAGCAATTAGAGGACCTGCACAGCCAGGAAGACCAACGGCCCGTACATTCAACATGACGGCGCAAGATGTAGTGGCTGCCCAGGAGGTGGCGACATGTAACATTTCGTTTAGAAATTTAATTACGCGAGTAATATTGAATAGATATCGCTGCTAATTGGTTTCTTTCATAGATCCAAGTCACAGGTTAGAATATGAGACACAAATTTGTATTGTGTTAATAAGAATGAATTGATAATACAACTTTAAAAGATTGTAGAGAATAAGAAAGCGGTGATTCCGAGGACAAAATCCTTATAAGGAGGGGTGAATGTGATAAACCAGGATTTCGAATATTTTGAATTTTACGAATAAATTTTTTTATATTTAATATTGATATTGACTATCAATATTGTGCCGAGTATCTATGATACGAGTATAAAGATGTAGTCAATTTGTGTATTGACTGAGAAAATAGGAGTAGAGTTGTGCTTAACAGAGAATAGAAACCATAACCTTAGATACGAATATGGATTTGGTAGAAAATACAATTATAATATTTGTGTTGATGAGTATGTGTTTGTGCTATACAGAATTTATGATCAATGATTGATCGGATAGGGTATAAACTTAATAAACCCTAATAAGATATTAGAAACCCTAATCTCATATTGAGAAACCCTAACGCACAGTTACAAACCCAAATCGAATGTCGAGAAACCCTAATTTAAATTCGAGAACCCTAAACCCTAATTAGGAAACCTTAATCCTAATTGGCAAGCTCTAATATGATTAGGAAACCTTAATATAATCAGGAAACCCTAATTATAATATAGAAATCTTAATTTTCTATTTTAAAACCCTAATTAGAAAAATCCTAGATATTAAAGTTGTAAAACTTAAGGGTTAGAACCTTAGGGTTAAACCCTAAGGGTTGGATCAAATGACTAGAATGCCATTAAAATTTCATGTTTAATGTCCAAAATACCCTTACTTTACTTGTAAGCTTAAAGTTTTTCTAGAAGTTTGTGAGTCACCGTGATAGGTATGACTTTGGGCTGGAAAATCAATACAAAATCTGACCTAGGGTGTCATCTAACATTACTTACATGCATTGTATCTAAATTAAAGATTAAAGAGACAGAAAGGTTACTAACTTTGCTCATTTGCTACCAAACACCAACAAACTCTTTCTCTCACCCAAACCCATGAAAATCATAAGTGTTTCAGTCACTAGTGGAGCCTTTCAAACATCAAGATCAGTATAGTAGATCAAAGATCAAAACTTGGAACTAGAAGGTATACACCCTAACTCACCTTTTGATCTTGTATGCTAAGACCAAGTTTGTGTTTATGTGTTTTAATTTATGCTAGAAGATATTTTATGATGATCTATGATGATCTAATATAGATCCATATAATCAAAATGGGTAAAAATCAAAGTTTTTCAAAACTTTCAAGAACCCTAAAAAGTTGTCTGACAAGCATATGTCAGTGGCTACAGATCTTTCCTTGTTAATGATTTGTGGTTTTTATGTTTTAGATTTGTAGTCTGATACGAGAACTGTGATCTGGAAGTGGAATCGTGGCTATTCTATGTCCAGATTTCATGTTATTGTTGGTCAAACCCAGTTGACCGAGCATGACCGGGTGATTTCTAGGTAACCCAGAAATCCTATATCAGTGTCTAACAAGGTTTTGGCAAGCCATGATCTATCAGATGTTAAAAGTTTTGTTGATGTTGTTGTAACCATATTGTTATATGTTGTATAGACTCTAGAACCATGCTTTTATATTCCTTAAACAACAAATACGTTGGATGTAGTGAGTGGTCAAACTAGACCATTCGATCACAAAGTTGAGTTTCTAGAATTTCCAAAAATCAGATGCTCAAATTTTCTGACAGACTTTGACCAGATTGAATATGAAGAATATGATGTTGTTGGACTGAGATCATGATATGTATTGTTCCTTGACATAAGTTCTACATGTTTGGACCAAGAGAATACCTATTTGACGACCAGAACATAATGATAATTGAGCCTCAAAATGGCACCATGAAATTGTCTGGGTTTCTGGGTTACCCAGAAAACCCAGATCAACCCTGACAACATATTTGGAGAATTAGATCCTGCATCTGAGTGATAGTATGACCTAGATAAAGGTTGGATCATGTAGTATTACATCAATACTACATGATCAATGTGTAAGATGGCCCAGATCATGCTTGAACAGAGAATCACAGTTGGTCAAACCTAGCACCAACACACTGCTTGTCAGTGTTCTTGAAGCCCAAGAACACCAACAGCGACGGTTACTGTCGCTATAGGTTATAGTGACATATTTTATTAATTTTATTTTTTGAATTTTCAAAAAATGATGAAAAATAGAAATAAATTACAAAAAATATTTTCAGTTATGAAAAATAACTTTTGATAATTTGGGATATTTTTAATTAATAATGATAATTATTTGAATATTAATAATATTTAATTTATTTAATTAGTATATTAAATAAAATAGAGAAAAAATGATTTTAATATTATAAAAATTATTTTAAATGGGAATAAAGTGTTTAAAAATATTTTGAGCTATAAAATATAACTTTTAATATTATTGGAGAATTTTTATTAATAAATTAATATTAATGATATTAGATTTATTTAATTATTATATTGAATAAATGATGGAAAAATAGTTTTATTGATTTAAAAATTACTTAAAAATGAGAAAAATAATTTAAAAATATTTTAAGTTATAATTAATGACTTTTAATATTTTGATGATAAATTCATTAATATTAAAATATTAATGGTGATGGTTTAAAAATAATTTTAATTATTGTCAAAATCATTTAAGGAGAATATTGATGATTTAATAATATTTTAAGTCATTAATAATAACTTTAATATTTTTACAAGTTTGTCATTAATATTTTAATATTATTAAATATTAATGATGATGGTATTATTTAGTATTTAAATCATTTAAAAATGATTCTGGTGTTTGAAAAATTATTATAAAATATAATAATTGTTTAAAAATTATTAAAAGCTTCCGAAAAATATTATGAACGATATTTGACTTATCTGAAATAATATTGAGACCGAGTTTAATTTATAATAAATGTGTTAATTGACGGATAGGGTGACCAGGACATCGAGATAAGACTGAAGTCCAACAAGACCGAACTAGTTAGACTTGAGAAGTGTTTATATAGGTTATAAACACTGATGTAACTATGTGGTAATGTGTCTAGGAGAAATATTGACTGTATATTACAGTATTGTGTATTGTCAATTATTGTGCTAATTGTGAGACCGATATTGTGATTATATAGGTCTTTCAAATGCAGATAAGTATATTATGTAGAAGTAATCAACGAGGAAGGTAAGTTTCCTTAACTCAACCATGAGTTATATCTTTTCAAATATTATGGTGGTTAATTATTGTTGATTAGACCATGTCTGAGAATTATTGTTGATTATTCACAGTTAGTGCATGTTTATCAATTCAAATTGAATTAGTGATTCTGAAAAAAATACTTGTAGAATAACTGTTGTTGGATATTCACATCCTTAGAAGCTATTATTGATTGCAAATAGTACAGTTAAATTCTGTCTATTGTTAAATCGTAGTGAGATATGCCTTAGCTATTTTTTCTGGCTAGACAAACTTTTGTTGAAACTTGATAGGTTCGAGAAGAGAACTCAGTTATTATTGACAGGTCAATGCCAATTGTTTCGGCTAGATCGAGAAAGAGAATATGTATTGAGATCACAATATTTCATTTTTAAGATTCAAAATCTGTTTATAAGACTGAGAAGAACAACCTTTTTATATAAAGGGAACCTTGTTTTCGTATATTCGGTCATTGCGCGCGTGTAAGTATTATGCATAATATAGGGTACAAAGAGTTGGTCGCTCTAAGTACTTGCTGAGGGGTATAATTTAATCTATATGGTTATCTGATACACCTAGGTACATCAAAGTCAAATCTTTGATAGGTACTCAAGAAGAGAAGTTCAAGATCCAATGGATCTCTCAAAATAAATCTGGAAAACATTCCACTTTGTTATTGCGTAGAATTGATTCTTGATTATTCAATAGAATATCATAGAAACTTTGAAAGCGTTGTACTCTTTCATTATCAGATTATTGGTTTGCATAGTATGCGAGAAGACTTGTTAGTGATTAACGAATTGTTCAGCTATTTTAAAGTTTCCCAAACTTTGGTGTCATTCTATCGAATAGATAGTCTGTTATTCTTGATTATTATATATTCATTGTATGTCTTAACTTGCGGGGCAAATTTGTTGCTCACCGTTGCTTAAATAAAATATTCCAGCTAGGAACGAAGAGGTCGGATGGGCATAAAAGAACAAAGGCAAAGGCATTTTACTGGAATAATTATGTTGAACAATATTATTATGTTATTTTGTAAACCCTTTTTATATATCTAAGGGGTATGTTTATAAAGTTATGGTTAGATAACCTGGGACAATGTATTACCAATATCTGTTAATGAAATGTGTATTTCTATTCATAGATAAATGGGTAGTTAGATGTTATTTATATTGTGGATCGTGAGCACCAAACTCGGGGGTCAGGTAACCTAGATTTGGGGGCATCACAAAATCATTATGGACCGCACCATATCCAATAAGGTATGATTTTTCCTTTCAGACACACCAATAAATTATTATGTATCAGGAGGCGTCCATTATGAGAAAACCATTTAAGATGATCTAGAAACTTATTTCATAAGTATTTCTTCCTCGATCCTATCGAAGAATCCTAATACTTTGCCAATTAGTTTCACTCTTGAATTCTTTGAACCTTTCAAATGATTCAGACTTGTATTTCATCAAATACACATATTCCTCTTTGAATGATCATCTCCTTTTCTTATACTAGTTTGTTCAATTTGTAAAATAATTTTTCATATAAGTCAAGTATACAAAGTCCACTAAGTAATATTTCAGTTCTATACAAATCATTATTATTATAAATAGAACATCAATTATTCTTTAATATAATACCAAAAATTTTGTTGTCCAACAACAAAATTAAAATAATGTTTCTAACGAGAACTAGAATATAATAACAACTTATTGACTTAATAGACTTGCCCGTAGGCAATGCTAAACTATAAGTTCCAATGGCTAATGCAACAACCTTTGATTCAATTCCCACATATAGGATTCATATCCCTTGTTTAGCTTTCTAATTTTGCTTGGTCTCTTCATAAATCTGTATTTATGAGAACCACAGTCGGTATCCAATACCCAAGAAAAACCTTAACTTACAGAAATATTTATTTCGATCATGAACAAACCAATATTTGTAACCGAAGCTTTACTATGCTTCTTTTGGTTAGCCTCTCAAAGATGCTTCTCACAGTTTCCTTTCCTGTGTCCTGACTTATTGTAGTGGAAGCTGTGACGCCCCCAAAATAGGTATACATAACCCATTCTGAGTCGCTAAATACATGGTACAAAATTTAAATACAAACTTAATTATACAACATGAGCTGAGAGTTTTAACACGAATATTTTCTTCTAGACAATATCCAAACTCAAATGGAGTCCTCGTTATAATTATTATCACACTATTTTATAAAATAGTGAGGACTACTATAGCTACCATCTCGGACCGTCACTCCATTCTCCGACTAGTCTCGGCTACGTTCTCATTTCCTTAAGAGAATAATGAAAGCAAAAGGGTGAGCTCAACTAGCCCAATAAGAAATATTATGACTAAGATAATGCAGAATAAATTATCATTAGCCTTCAACAGTGTTTAACTGATAAATACAATAAACAACAAGTTTAACTGCAGCAGAACAAGCAATCCATTAGAAAAGTCAAGTAGAGCATGATATCTACTATCTTTTATGATTTAAAAAGTTTATCGTCAATTTTATCGATGAGACTCAGCTCAATAAATAATCCACATCACTGAATTATCCATGCACTACGTGCCAAGGATATTCATTAGTATCACATCCATGAATTATCCATGCACTACGGGCCAATGATATTCGTGTTATCACCAATGGTCATGATAATGCCAACAACTGTCCATCAATGCACTACGAGCCAATGAGGACTTTTACCACATCATTTGTAACATTACAGGTCATGATTATACTGAATAATCTCCGGTCATAATCATACCAATCAATAGTACATCTATGCACTACGAGCCAAAGATGACTTCCATCACAATATAAGCATGAGGATGATGACAATGATATAAGAATTCAATTAAATGAGAGCAATGATAAATTTTAAAGATTTATAATTTAATTTATTCAGAATTCAATAATGTCCAAATTATCAACATAATACTGCTTTGTGGAGTAAAATTCAAGAATAATATTGTATCAAAAATTATTTGGACAGAAAAAAAATTAATTTTTGTCACGAATAGTACTCTGGATGAATAGTACACGAGTGAATAGTATCCCGTGAATAGTACTTCGGGAATAGTACTCCGACATAAAAAAATTAAAAATTATCAAGAATGCTCAGCATAATATTTTCATGAAAAGATACTAGATGAATGGTAAATTTTAAGGATATTCTACTTATTTTAAGGAGTATAGAAGCAATACTTAACAAAATGAGTGTAGAATTTAGAATCTGAAACAAAATAATATTACTTACATACTATAAAGTATGGAAGAAAATATTATTTCATACAAATATTGAACAAAAATAATATCCCTTACAATTGTTGAATGAAAATAATATTCCTACGATATTGAACGAAGATAATATTCCTTACGAATATTGAACGAAAATAATATTCCTTACGAATATTGAACGAAAATAAAATTCCTTACAAATACGAAAAATAATATCGTAAGCGAATATGAAATAAATAATACCCATTACCTTAAAAAGAAGAGTATTCCGACTGGTATAACGGGGATATTCTTAAAGAAAACTTATATTGTTTTCTATACTCAAAGTTTTCTTAAACTCTAAAGAAATACGCTCAATATTATAGAAGAAGAATTATCTGATTCTGGGGTGATTTTAATTCTAAACTAAGCATCCTATTTATAGGAGAAAGGAAGGATACTGTAACGACCGAGAAATTTAAATTTATTATAAATAATTTTATTTAATTAAATAATAAATAAAATTATATTAATTGTTATTATTATGTGTTAATAAGATGAAGGTTGTTCTATAACCTAGATATGTCGAAATGTCGTAGTATTCTGGCTACATGAAGAAATTATAGTGTTTGAATTTCCAAGACGAAAATAAAACTTTTTCGAGAAATTTTTCGAAAAATACTATTCACAGATTTCTGCTCGGAAATTATTTTTTAACTTCCGAGAAATACATAACGATGGAATAATAAGGGAGGATGGATTATGTAATAATAATTCAAGTATGGCAAACTCAGTTTTTCGACTGCGTACTAAATTTGAGAACGTTAGTGTAAGTAAAGTGTTAATGAATAAACGATGATCGTGTGATACGTAAGTATTGTATGAGGTAATGAATATGTATATGATATGAAGTATAATATGAGTATATGTGAATGATGGTATATCGTATATGATGAATGAGTATACGAGTTAGCATACGAGATGAATACGTAGATTATACGTTATAAAGCTTTAAGCCAATTGCATTGGACTTATAGGATTTGTGTAGGAATTGTACAAGCCCAAGTGAATTAATGTTAAAGCCCAATGTTTGATATTGCAAGCCTAAGGGTTAAGCCAAAGTTATTAAAACATAGGCCCAAATTAAGAACCGAATCCGTGGATCGAATCGATGGGTAAGGAAAACCCATGGGGCAACCCATGTGGGCCCCATGGATCACATGGCAAACCATATTGGTGACTAAGTAAAGTGGTTTTACCTGGTCACCAAGGATGAATAGTAAGGAGGTGGAGTTGTGGAGGTGGGATGGCCTAAATGGCTATTATGCTTTCACTTTGGTTTTACTATAAATAAGGGAATTGCTAGATTATTTAGCTTGTTCATTAATCAACCAACATCGTAGAGATTTCATTTTATTGAGAGAGAAAAGTGAGAAAAGCTAGAACTTCAAAGGTAATGATTTCTAAACCATGATTCTCCCTCTCTTCAAATTGTTAGAGAAGTGAGTAGTGGTAGAGCATGTTTGATAAGGAGTGATAAGGATGGTTATTAATGGATGAAACCTTAATAAACCATGTGAAAGTGAAATCATAAGTATAAAAGCTATAAACCATTGAAAGTTATTAAAGAATTTGATTACGTTGTTGTTGATGGACAAGTTTAAAACTATCATTTATAGGCTTATATTATACATGTTGTGGCAATGGAATGAATCCATTTGGAATGGTGTAAAAATCTCACGTAACGAAGTTATGGCGAAATTTACTAGATTAGACAATAATTGTCAAAATCGTGAAATTCTCGAAATGAAAGTTAAAAGTTAATATTGAACTCAGAAATGTTGGTTTTCGATGGAGAATAGTCTAAGTTTGAATTTTAGAGTTGCAGACTCGAAAATGGTCAAATTCTGACTTAGAACGAAGAAACGAGCTTTGAACGTTCACGAACGTTTATCGTTTTCATAAAAACAGACTTAAATGGTGAATTCCATGTTAACGGATTCAAAAATGTAAAATTCTTACATGAACACTTAGTTCATGTAATTTGTAAGCTAATGGCTTTTGAACAAGCCAATTCAGAATTGAAATGAACAATTTGTGAGTCCGGGAAGTTCACTAAGTAAACAAACTGTCAAAACTATCTGGTGCACATGGCTGCCGACGCAGTGCCATCCAAGGCTCAAAAGGTGGCATCGCAGCACCGAGCCGTGCCTATAAGCTACTGGAGAATGGCGTCGTAGCGCGACCAATTGCACTGGGGATGGTGCCGCAGTGCCAGGTCCGACCATTAGTTATTGTAGTTTCACGCCGCAGCGTGAGACTTATAAAGGGAAGCTGGCACCGCAGCGCCAGCACTAGACAAGGCACAATAAAGAAGGTTTATGAATATAGAAGGAATGACAGTTGATTGGTAATGAAGTAATACATTAATAAAACTAATGGAAGCATCCTCAATGATCATTTTAACGTTGAGAATAACAACTAAAGGTTGAAGAAAGATTACTTGAACATGAATGTAAAACATTACGATAAACTGTAACCAATGTTAAACAAATCTAATGAACGATTAGATTGAAAAGTAGGGTAAGATATAGTAATGACCTTACTTGATTATATACGACCTAATGTAGTTTGTTATGTGATCATGTATTGTAGATACCTTAAAGAATTAAAGAGAATTTGTATTGACTGTAGAAGACGCCAAAGGCAAGTATTCTGATCCTTGTCTGAATTCTTTGGACAAGCTTTGTAATTTATGTACCTTACGCATGAATGGATGTATGATGAAGTTGAAGCCAATTCCTTCGGCTAGACTTAAGATGCTTTATGGATTTCTTATAATCTATTAATGTTGTTAAGTTTTGCCAAACTATTTTTGGTATGGTTTTCAAAGGAAGACTGAGTATGCATACATAAATGTTTTGTCGTCAAACGACAGGCACATGAGGTTGCCAAACCTTAAACGTACATACATTTAAAGAAAGTAGTGTTGTACAACATAGAGTACTATAGGCTGATCACCTAGACGTGCTCATAAGATATGCCGGACTTATGGACTTAGTGTCGGGTTGTCCTTTTCAAAGAAAGAATGAAATGCTCAAGGTCTTGGACCGAAATTGATGTTATACTGAATGATATTCATTGTGAAATGTTTTAAAGAAAAGAGAAGTGCTATTTTGAATTATCGATAGTACTTCATAACTATTGTTCAGTTATTGAAGATATATAATTTGTATGTTTCAAACATATTGTTAAATGAAATTGTCATACTTGCTGAGCTAGTTATGCTCATTCTTGCTTGAACCATATGAATGCAGCTAAGACCGAACGGACCGAAGCATCTAGTAAAGATAAAGGGAAGGCTAAGGCGAATCAGTAGATTTCCTTTGTAATAGTATAGTTGTAATGTTGTAATTATTTGATATTATGACAAGCAAACATGTAATGGTTATAAAGAACCTAGGAATGGTAATATTGTTTTGGAATATATAGAACACATTTACACTCTTTTGAGGTATTTCAATTGAATGAATGTGTGAACCGTAGCACCAATTGTCGGGTTGGAAGATACCTGAATTTGGGGGTGTCTCAAGTTGGCAACAGAGCAGTAGGTTATAAAACTTAAGGGGGGAAAAGAACCCTAAGTCATAACCTTAAGAAAAGTTAAAGAAGTAAAAGATTAAGTTAACCCTAAAAATGTATTATATATGATATGTGTTTTTATTATTCTACTGACGTGTACTAATCAACAAAATTATTTTGTTGTAGATGTTAGGAGAAAATGAAATGTATAGGGATATACATGTAGTCAGTGAGGAATCGGTGAATTAGATAGAGATCTTACCAAACCCTATAGCAGAAGAGCCAGAGGTGGTTATTATTGAGTCTAGAGACTCGGAAGACTTAAACCTCATGTCCATGTTCGATGGCATATCGGAGGATGAGGTAGAGGTGGCATCTTTTAACACCGTAGCACCTGAAGAAGAGGTGACTCCTGGGGAGGCAATGAAAACTCTGTTCATGGCCTTATTTGATAGAAACATTCAGCTGGGAAAGGAGGTTAGGGAATTGAAAGAAGAGGTCCAGGAAATCCTGGAAGACAAGAAAAGTATAGAGTCAATATGGGAGGAGGAACATGATGAACGTGTTTTGGCGAAGGACAAGGTCCATGAGCTGAAACTGGAGACCTTTGAGCTCAAGCAGGAGCTAAAGGTCAAGAAGTAGAAGATAGGGAGAATGTCTTATATCCATAGGAGTTCTCATGCAAATTTTTAGCAGCAGGTAGCTGGGTATCCAATAGAGGCTGGGTAGACTTGGCATACTATTAGTCGGGATATTATTGTCGGTCTGGCCAATGCAGATTTTGAGAATGCCATAAGGCAGATGTAGACTAGTTAGTAACTAAAGTAGAGTTAAAGATATACATATGATGTATTTAGTAGTGATGTAAAACCCTGTTTTGTATATCAAAGGGTAGTCTTTTGTAAATTCCAATTTTTAGAAAGCAATTGCGGGATAGTAATGTAATCAGCTAAGGCTGTGTAATGAACGAATGTTGTAGTATTATACTACAGAAAGTAAATCAATATAAGCCTTTTGATGGAATATATTGTGCAATGAGTTGAAGTTATTGTTTAAGTAATGAATAATAATTAACTAACAAGAAAGAAAGTAATAATGACGTGTTATTTATCTTAACAGAAAAATGCTGCCAAGAAGAAGTCAACGAAATCATGATGCTAATGTTAATCAACTGGAGGGAGGTCTGATTAATCCGATGCATGAATTCGTTTGTAAAGCCCCCAAATTCAGGTGCTTGAAACCCAAACTCGGTGCTTCACGATACCATTTCTATGAGCGGAATAATACTAATACTAATAACAATAATATAAATATTAAACTTAATTTACATAATTATCAGAGTCTAGTTCCCAAGTACGTAACCTTTAATACATTCATTTCATAACATGATAGATAATATATATCATTGTCCTAATAATATCAAACTATTACATAAGATAGCATTACATTCATTCAGCAACCTTTCCTTTTCCCTTGTTCTTAGTAGAGCCTTCAGGTTGTTCACACTTAGCTGGAAACATTTAAATTAAGCAAGGATGAGCATTTGAGTGCCCAGCAAGTAATAACAATAATAAATATTAGCTGAAAAGATTAAATATTTTCTTTGTAGTACCCTTCTACAACAAATCAATAGTTGTGAAGTAATTCTGAACCGATAATAATAACATAACAACTCTCTATCAAATTTTTAAAACTACGTAATGACTATAAATAGTGTTAAGGTGACATACTATGAACATTGTTTTTAATTTTCAAATAGGTTTAGCAGAACTTTATCCGCAAACCGTCATAACTTACGGGCACGGGGGGTGATCAGCCCGTTATGCCCTGTTTTGATCAATACTACATACAAGAACGATATTATCGTTCACTCTGTCTGCCTTGGGCGCATAAAAGTTTTTCCATGTTCGGGATGTTCATACTTAGTCGGGAATTCGAACCAAAACAATTTGATTGGATACAAATTTTTTTTATCATGTTCAACAATATTTCTAAATATGTGTCTAGCTGATCAAATAGCTTAGACGACTCTTCGTTATTGTATTCATGCTGGGGATCAATAGGTATATATATATATATATATATATATATATATATATATATATATATATATATATATATATATGTATCAACATGTGATTAAATACAATGATTATCCAATGATTAAATACAAATGATTAAATACATATATATGCATATATATATATATATATATATATATATATATATATATATATATATATATCTGAATTACAATATAGTACAATGTTAATAATCAATGATCAGATATAACATATATAATAATAGGGTTAATAATCTGGTATAATAATAATATAATTCTAAAACTCTCTTACTTCTGTCCATTGCATAAAGGAAATGCAAAGGTAGGATACTTGCCTGGTACGCTGCTTACAATTCAAAACTTAGTTTTATCTTTTATATAACCACCTATCAGTAATAAGATCATTTTACTGATTAGAATTATATCGTAACACATAATACTACTTATTACAGTCAGCACATAACCTAATCACATTGTCACACATATTCAACAGTCATTGAATCACAAATAAACATTAATACAGTCAAAATATCTAGGACCGGATCAATTTCTGAAATATATCGGTCTACCGATGGCTTTCTCGGGTAATAATCGAGTCTAAGACTCTATCTAGTAATTCTATAACTGTAAATATCAGTCATATTATTTTTAAATGACTTATAATAATTTTAAAATATTTATTATAATTTATCATGAATTTTCAAACATCGGAATCATTATTAAATGAATTAAATATGAAACAATTCTATTATCATTAATATTTAATTAATATTAAACTATTAATGAAACCATTGTCAAAATGATAAATTTATTTATGATAATTTAAAATACTTTTAAAGTATTAATATTACCCTCAAATGATGTTTAAAACAATTAAAATTATTTTTAAATAATTATCATTAATATTTAAATATTAATGTACTATTTATCAAAATATTAAAAGTCATTAATTATAACTTAAAATATTTTTAATTCATTTATATGCTTTTTAAATGATTTTTAAATTAATAAAACCATTTTTAAAACAATTTATTTAATATAATTATTAAATAAATTTAATATCATTAATGTTAAATTAATATCATTAATATTAAATTATTAATAAAATTATCGTTTAAATATTAAAAGTTATATTTTATAACTTAAAATATCTTTAAACACTTTATTTTCATTTAAAATAATTTTTATAATATTAAAATTATTTTTAAACTAATTTATTTAATATACTTATTAAATAACTCTAATAATAATTAATTAATGAAATTTACTTTTAAATATTGAAAGTTATATTTTATAACTTAAAATATTTTTAAATACCTTATTATTATTTAAAATAATTTAAAATATAATAAAATTATTTTTAATTTATTTATTTAATTCATTTACTAAATAACTTAATTATCATTAATATTAATTTATTAATGAATTTCATCACAAAATATTAAAAGTCATTAAAAATAACTTAAAATATTTTCTTATACCATAATATAATTTTAAATGATTTTTCAAGTATTAAAATTATTTTTAAATAATTTATTTAATATAATAATTAAATAAATTAAGTACTTTTAATATTCTAAAAATATTAAATATTTATGAAATATATTCAAAATAATTAAAAACTAATTTTCGGACTTTAAAATAATTTTTAATAATTTATTATGTATTTTTAATAATTTAAAACTATTTTTTTCTATTTATTTAATAAAATAATTAATTTTTAAAATAAACTGTCGTTAAAGACTGCCTATAGCGACAGAACCGTCGCTATAGGTGTTCTTCATGTTCTTGGCTAAACCCAGAACATTCATGTCAGTTTTCGAGCTAGCTAGTTTAACCAAGCTTTATTCTCAATCTGTGATGTTTCATGGCATGCTTGTGGTCAGATCGTAAAGTGTTAGTGTAGATCTACATGATCCAACAACCATTATGGCCAACAAGCACAAATCGAGGGAGATTTAAGCCATCAAAGTGACTGTCAGAGGCTGTTCTTCATTTCTGGGTTGCCCAGAAATGAAGAACAGTTCGACCATGCACTTTTGGGCTCCCACAACTTGCAATCCTATTAATGTTTATGTGATTTAAGACATCTAGATTGTAGCTAGCATGTAATATTACAGATCTAATACAACACATCACCATAACAACAAAACACTAGCAAGATCTTGATCGGTCAATGGCTGTCAGAAAGTATATTCTTCATGTTTATGGAAATTCCAGAAAATGCAGTCGCGACCGAGTGGCCTGGTTTGACCACTCATTACTTTCGATCAATTGATGATTTAAGAGATATAAAGAGCAGAATCTAAAGTCTAGATTACAGGCTACAATCTAGTTAGAAAACCAACATCAAACATTCAATCATCTGACAGATCTTGGCCTTCAAATATCTTGTAAGATGCTGAAAACCCATTTCTGGGTTACCCAGAAACTTTGCAAGTCATGGTCGGTCAACGCAGTTTGACCTTCCATAACTTGCAATATTCATACGATCTAAGCCTGATTTCAAGCCCAGATCAAAGAGCACATATCAGACTACAACTACCAACTTTCAAAACACAAAACTCATTAAAGATCACAGAGATATAAGGCCTGACATTCGGTTGTCAGAACACAAAACAACTTTTTCCAGATTTTGTAAAACTTCAAATTCGAGCCTCTAGATGTTATGGATCTAACATCTAGCAACTCAGATCATCATTATACACTATATATAACATATTTAACATAAAATTTTTAACATCTAACAACAGATCAAAGATCAGATTTTTAAGTTAGGGTTTATACCTTTATGATCAATTTCTTTATTATGGCTACTGATTAGCTAAAGGTTTGGGACTGATATAACAAGAAATTTGGGAGGTCTTGAGCTTGAGAGAATTTGGTTGAGTGTTGGTGCAAAATGAGCTAACAAAATGTTATTTTCTCTCTCCTAATCTACTTATACAACTTAGATGCAATGAACATGACTAGTTATGTGGCTTGTTGCTGATTATTTAGAGCACATGGGGTTGGTAGAGTAGTTCACCAACTACAAATATAGCAAGATACACAAGTAAGCTTAATAAAAAAATGTACATAAGGGCATTTTGGACATCAGGCTTAAAATTTTAATGGCACCTTGGTCATTTGGCAAACCCTTAGGGGTTGACCCTTAGGGTTAAACCCTTAGGTTTAGCACAAAAATAGATTCTAGGCTTTGTATTTAGGTTTTAAATTAAAATAAAAATAAAACTTTATTTCTAAAAATAAAAATTTAGGGTTTGTTACTTAGTTTAGATCTCTAATTACATTATATAGTAACACTAGGGTTTAAAATTCACCAATTATAATTAACATTGCTAATTTAGTAAATAGGGTTTACAATTTTGATAATTAGGGTTACCAAATCACAATTAGGGTTTTTAATTACCAATTTAGGGTTCTAGATATTAGGGTTTTAAATTACTAATTAGGTTTTCCATAATTAGCAATAAAATCTATTATACATGATATTAATCACATTAACACAATTTCTGACTGATCACAAACTCTAGTTTAGGTTTCAAATTAGGGTTTTTAATTTCAAAAATTAGAGTTTTATAATTAGGATTTTTTAAAGATTAATTAGGGTTTTTAGATTTTAATTAGGGTTTACCTAATTCATCATAAAATCATATAACACAGTTATATAACATTCTCGTACTCATAATTGACTTTAAAAAATAGGATTAAACAAATTAATGCTAGGGTTTGGTCATCATGCAATATAATTGACCAACCAAAAAACCAGTCCATACATATACAGTACATATTATAGCACTGAAAATCAAAATATAATTAATATTATATTATTATTCTCATTTCTTGATAAAAATCTAAAATTAGGGTTTGGTTTCTATATCTGATTTATCTTACATAAATAACATTATTAATTAAGTTAGAAAAATAATTAACTTAACTAATATGAAATAATTCCATTCAAAAATAAATTAATTAATATAATTATTCTATAATCATTTCATATATTATTTAAATTATATTTTCATGAAAAATAATTAATAAAAACATTTCTACTATGACATTAATTATTATAAGAATATACTTTATAATAATCAATAATTCTGAAATAAAATTATTTTTAATTATTCATGTAATAAATATATTTTTATTTATCACATAAATACATACGCTTTATCTTGTACAAATCCCCATCTATAAAATAAAAAAAAATTATATGCAAAATTTCTGATTTAATTATATAGAAAATATCAGGTTGTTACATTCATCCTCCCTTATAAAGATTCCGTCCCCGGAATCCCCATTCTAAAACCTAAACATACCAAGGTATATAGCCTACACAATCTTCACAAGTAGATCTCGACCAACTTTGATCGAACTGATCTTTAACTATTCACATAAAGCTTGTCTATCTGATTAAATAGAAAAATTTGATTTCTAAAAGAACTCAAATTCCTCCCTCAAAATTTTTTTATAAAATAATTTACTATATATAGGAAAATCATGTATAAGAGAATAAAAGTATACGAATAATACCTGGAGTTCCATTGCCAGCTGCCATCGTATCCTGGACAGTCATGTTGTAGACCCTTACTGTTGATTTTGTTCGCTTGCTCGATGACGTAGGTCCCGTGATTGCCAAAGTCCCGCTGCCCTTGCCAATATTCATACTCCCTGCCTCCGTCATCCTCTTCGAACAATCCTTCACCTTGTGCTCAGTCAACCTGCATAGAAAACATCCACTGTTCACCTTAGGATTGGGACAGTTGGGAGAGATATGGCCCTCCTGCCCGCACTTATAGCATACAAACTTTCCCTTCAGATATTCCCCAGAGTGGTTCTTTCCACAAGTCTTACACGGCACCATCTACTTCTTCACACCTTTTTGCTTCACCTGCACATTACCAAAGTTGTTCACCTTCCTCTTTCCATCTCCACTCCTGCTCCCACTATTAATTCCCATCTTTCCAGCTCCTTCGACCTTACCTTTGCTCTTTCTTTCCTTGTTGTAGAGGCCAATGGCCTCACTCCCCTCCTCGGCTATGATAGCCTTTTCCATGAGTGCTACAAATATAGGAATCTGCAACACCACCACCTTGTTATAGAGCTAGGGTTTTAATCCCAGCTCAAACCTTCTTTCTTTCCTAGCCTCCGTATCAACTTGATGCGGAGCGAACCTAGCCAGCTCATTGAATTTTGCGGCGTATTCTGACACCATCATATTCTCATGCTTCAACTCTAAAAATTTAACCTTCATCTTAGCCTGCATACTAGATGAAAAATAGTTTTCGAAAAACAAAGTTTTGAACCTATCCCAAGTAACTATTCCTTCTCCTGCCCTCACCTGATTCGCTTCCCACCAAAAGTTCGCCTCCCCTTTCATTATGTACATGGCAAAAGTTTTCTTTTGACTTTCAGCTACCCTAGCTATCACGAATGTTTTTTCAATCTCTTTAACCCAAGTTTGGGCTTCAATAGGGTCAGTTGTACCTTTGAATTCTGGCGGTCCTACATCCTTAAAATCTTTGAAATTCGCTAAGCGATTGTCTGGCGAGTTCCCTGCGGCTGGTATTCCCTGTTGCATAGCTTGTGCTACCATGTTTGCAAAGTGCTGCATCGGGTCTGCTTGTTGTTGTCCCTCAGCGTTGTTGATAGACTCTTCTGCCCTTTGATTTCGAGTTCGACGTCTTGGCGGCATTATCTGATTAAGTAAAAACCGTAAATTACATTTTATTAACTTACATTCTAAACCTTATTGTATGAGTTTAATATATTAAACTTGTTTTATTACTCAAACATAGATTTATATTCATTTAGCGAATACTTTACATAACATAGCACATAATGCTTTAAACATCAGCTATCCCTTTGTGACCACAAAAGTCGGGATTTACAGTCTTGATTAATTCAAAAGTTGGGAACATTACATTACACTGACATACCTATCATATATATTACATTAAACATACCTACACAACAGAACTTATACTATCTATTCACTACGCCTTTTCCTTGGACAACCTTTCGCCTGATGACCTTCTATTCCACAGATAAAACATGCACCTGGTTTAAAGTCAGGACAATACAGAGTGGTATGTCCCTCATAGCCGCAAATATAACATATTCTTTTCCCTTTCTTCGTATCAGATTTTCCTAAGTCATGGTCTTCTATCTTTCTTTTCCCCTTCTTGCTATGGGCTGCACATGATTTGTTGCTTGTGGCTCCCATCTGATCAATTTGGATTTTAAGCTATTTTGCTACCCAAGATGGGTGATGTATACCTATTTTGGGGGCGTCACAGATATGCTCCCACTTCCATTCTGGTATTTCCAACGGCTGTAGTAATCCGCTTGGTTCTTGATGCTCGACTTTGACTTTTTGACATGTTAAGCATTTCGTGATACATTCTGTAACATCTCTTTTCATATTCGACCACCATAAATGCTTTCGTAAATCTTGATACATCTTCGTACTCCCCGGGTAAATTGAATAACTTGAATTATGAGCTTCAGTCAAAATTTTGTCTTTAGGCTACTGGTAGAATCCAGATTTTTCGTTTGAAACTCAGTAATCCTTCGGTATCGATCTTGAATTTCATGTCACAACCTTCAAACACTCTTTATTTGATTTTCTCGCATCCTTCATCTTGAAGTTGGGCATTCTTTACCTTGTCCACTAAGGTTGAACTAGCTTCCATTTAGAACAGTCTTTCATCCGATTCCTTCAGAAATTTTATATGACGTCCCCAAAATTAGGTATACATCACCCATCTTTGGTCGTCAGATACATGGTACAGAGTACAAATACAACTTACTAATACAACTATTATGTACAATACGACAAAACATAACTGTGAGTTTGAATACAATTATTATCTACTAAAGACTATACAAACTCAAAAGGAGTCCTCAATACAATTATTGTCACACTATTTAATAGAATAGTGAGGACTACTAATACTATCATCTGGTCCATCACTCCGTTCCCTGACTCGTCCTAGCTATATTCTCATTTCCTGAAGAGAACAGTGAAAGAAAATGTGATCTCAACTAGCCCAGTAAGAAATATTTTGACTAAGATAATGCAAAATAAATTATCATTAGCCTTCAACAGTGTTAAACTGATAAAATATAACGAACATCAAGTTTAACTGCAGCAGAACAAGCAATCCATTAGAAGAGCCAAATAGAGAATAAAAGCAAATATCTTCTATGATTTAAAAGGTTTTTCAACACTGTTATCGCTGGGACTCAGCTTAATAAAATAATCCACATCATCGAATCACCTCTGCACTACGGCCAATGATATTCTTTAGTATCACGACCACAATTATCCATGCACTACGGGCCAAGAATATTTGTGTACTCATTAATGGTCATGATCATGCCAACAACTGTCCATCAATGCACTACGGGCCAATGAGGACTTTTACCACATCATTTGTAACATTACGGTCATGATTATACCGAATAATCCCTGGTCATAATCATACCAAGTCCATCTATGCACTACAGGCCACATATGACTTTCAACATTTGTTAAACATGAGGATGATGACAATGATATAAGAATTCAATAAAACAAGTTCAAGAATTAATTTATCCAAGAATTAACAACGTTTAAATTGTCAACATGATACTGCTTTATGGAGTAAAATTCAAGAATGCTTAGAATAATATTTTCATGAAAAGATACTGGATGAAACACAATTATCAAGGATATTTCACTAATTTCATGGAGTATAGAAGTTAAAACTTAACCAACTAAGTATAATAAAGAATGGAATAACAAAAAAAATCACCCGGCATGCGATAGACCGCACAGACAGGTTATTCTAACAGAATAATAAATAATGGTACTAGGTCCAGCGTAAACGCACAGACAGGATATTCCGACAGAATAATAAATAATGGAACCAGGTCTGGCGTAAACGCACAGACAGGATATTCTGACATAATAATAAATAATGGAACAAGGTTCGGTGTAAAATACACAGACAGGATGTTCCAACAGAATAATAACAAGACAGAACCAGGTCCGGTGTAAAACACACAGACAGGATGTTCCAACAGAATAATAATAAAAACGGAACCAGGTCCGGTGTAAAACACACAGAGAGGATGTTCCAACAGAATAATAGAAGAATGTCACCAAGTATAGGGTAGACCGCGTATACAGGTTATTCCAACAGAATAATAAGAAATAGAATAAAAAAAGTTCTCTTCATGAATAAGAAAGAATAACACCCCTTACCGTTTTAAAGAAGAACTGAAATAAGGAAATAGTTAAGTAGCAGAATACTTTTCGTCTCTCTCTCTATAGTTTCTCTCTCTAGAGTTCAGTGAATTCGTAAGAAATAATGAAGGAATGAGCTGCTATTTATAGAAGAATGGACTGCATAGTAACTAATCCATGAACGGTCCAGATTGATTTACTTTAATCTGACGGTCCATATTTAAAGAAAAAACTTTTCAATAAAATATAATATATTCTATTTATAGAATAACTTTAATAAAGTATTCTGTTTTATATAAAAAGATGTTTATGTTTTCTTACGTTAATAATACGAATAAAACAAAACTTCATTATCGCTAAATAATTCATATTATTAACTGACAATAATTGAATCAAACTGAGTGACTTCTCACATAAGCATTAATAATCAATACCGTGTGCTACTATGCAACCACACGTGATACTGTACTTTTACTATCGAGTAGTTCAACAGTATCAATGGTAAAACTTCCGCCGTTATTTTTAATAAAATATTTTTGTCGTTTTCTCAATCCGACAATAATTCCGTTGTGGGGTCCACCAATGATTGTGCCGTTGTACGAATATTCCCTGTTAAAACGAATATTCCCCGACCAATCGAATATTATATAACAACTTGCGTACTTTGCAAAATTTATAAATATTACCCACAACTATAACATTATATCAAATTAACTCCATAATATTCAAAAATGATATTTATAGAAAATTCATCTTTATTTATAAAAGTTGGGGTCTTACAACCTCCCCTTCTTATGAAATTTCACCCTCAAAATTAGGGTACGTACCTGGTATGTCAAAGAGGTAAGGATACCTTGATTTCATTTCAGATTCTAACTCCCAAGTCATTTCCTCAACATCGTGGTTTCTCCACAAAATTTTGACTTGAGGTATAACTCTGGAGTGTAGAATATGTTCCTTCTTATTCAAGATTTGAACAGGAACTTCTTCATACGTCAAATCTTCCGCTATTTCGTCCGGTTCTAACTCAATAATGTGGTTCGGGTCTTCCACATATTTACGTAACATGGATATGTGAAAAACGTTATGAACACGAGACATACTTGGCGGTAAAGCGAGTCTATAAGCCACAGTTCCTACTCGATCGAGGATTAAAAATGGACCGATGAATCGAGGATTGAGCTTTCCTCTCTTTCCAAATCTCGTAACTCCTTTCCATGGAGCAACACGTAAGAACACATGATCTCCTATATCAAATTCCACGTCCTTTCGATAAAGATCAGCATAACTCTTTTGTCGATCTTGTGAGATTTTTATACGTTGTCAGATCGTTTGAATGGAGAACGACATTTTCTTCCATACAATGCTTTGAATGGAGCCATGCCAATACTTGCTTGATAACTGTTGTTGCAGGAAAACTCCACCAATGGTAAGAACTTCTCCCAACTTCCCTTGAAATCAAGGACACAGAGTCTTAATATATCTTCAAGAATTTGAATAGTCCTCTCTGATTGTCCGTCCGTCTGAGGATGATATGATAAACTAAATTGTAAATCTGTGCCCATAGCTTTTTGTAAACTAACCCAAAATCGTGAAGTGAATCTTGGGTCTCGATAAAAAACTATGGATACTGGCATACCATGCAGTCTTACAATCTCGTTTATGTATATACGAGCAAGACGTTCAAGTGTATAAGTTTCTCGTATCAGTAAGAATTGTGCAGACTTGGTCAATCTATCAACAATGACCCAAATCGTATCTATACCTTGAGAAACCTTAGGAAGACCGGTAACGAAATCCATGGTAATGTGCTCCCACTTCCATTCTGGAATTTCAAGTGGTTACAATGGACCTTTTGGTACTTGATGCTCCGCTTTGACTCGTTGACAAGTTAGACACTTCGAGATAAACAACGCTATCTCTCTCTTCATATTGCTCCACCAAAATGTATGACGAAGATCATGATACATTTTGGTACTTCCAGGATGGATTGCAAATGGTGTGTTGTGCGCCTCCATCATGATTTCATACTTTAAATCAGGGTTGTTAGGAACACAAAATCTGGAGTTGACTCGAAGTATTCCTTCTTCATCGATTCTTGCTTCCGGCATAGCACCTTCTTGCACTTTCTTCCTCATACGCATCTGCTCCAGGTCTGTAGCTTGAGTAGCTTTAACTTTATCGATTAAAGTTGGTTCTACTCGTCTATTCGATATCATCACATGGGTCCCTGGAGTATTTAACTCTATCTCCATCCATTGCAAGTCACACAAAATGGGCCTTTGTGCTGACAATATCGCACTCGTACTTGAATATGATCTTCTACTCAATGCGTCAGCTACCACGTTCGCTTTTCCAGGATGGTATTGAATGGTATGATCATAATCTTTCAACAGTTCAAGCCAACGTCGTTGTCGCATGTTGAGTTCCTTTTGAGTGAAGAAATATTTGAGGCTTTTATGATCTGTAAAGATCTCCACCTTCTCCCCATACAAGTAATGCCTCCAAATTTTAAGTGCAAAGACAACAACTGCCAACTCTAGATCATGAGTAGGATAATTCCTCTCATATTCCTTGAGTTGTCTTGATGCATAGGCTATGACTTTTCCATATTGCATGAGAACGCATCCCAACGCTTTGCTCGAAGCATCACTGTAGATGACAAATCCCTCCGAGCTAGATGGTATTGTTAGAACAGGTGCTGAAATGAGTCTCCTCTTGAGTTCTTGAAAACTCTTCTCACATTCTTCGCTCCAACCGAACTTTGTATCTTTCCGAGTCAGCTGAGTTAATGGAGTAGCGATTCGAGAAAATCCTTCTACGAATCTCCGATAATAACCAGCTAAACCAAGAAAGTTACGTACTTCGGTCACTAATTTAGGTTGCTCCCAGCTTTGAATAGCTTCAATCTTTGTCGGGTCAACAGATATTTCACGACTTAATACTACGTGCCCAAGGAATGATACCTCCTCCAGCCAGAACTCATATTTCTTCAACTTGGCATAAAGCTTGTATTTATAAAGCTTTTGGAGTACCAGCCTCAAGTTTTGCTCATGATCTTCACGGCTTTGGAAATAAATAAGGATGTTATCAATAAAGACGACCACAAAGTAATCCAAATATTCCTTGAATACCCGGTTCATCATATCCATGAAGGCAGCAAGAGCATTTGTAAATGCAAAGGACATGACTAGGAATTCATAATGCCCGTACCGAGTTCTGAAAGTCGTCTTTGGAATATCCTCAGTTCTAACCTTCATCTGATGATATCCAGAACGAAGATCGATCTTTGAAAAGAATTGTGCTCCTTGCAATTAGTCAAACAGGTCATCAATACGTGGGAATGGGTACCTGTTTTTGATGGTGACATGATTCAACTCCCGATAATCAATACAAAGTCGCATACTTCCATCTTTCTTCTTCACGAATAGAATAGGAGCACCCCAAGGAGAAGTACTAGGACGAATAAAGCCAATGTCTAACAATTCCTGCAGTTGGATCTTTAACTCCTGAAGTTCAATAGGAGCCATTCGATATGGGGCTTTGGAAATGGGTTTTGTACCGGGTTCAAGGTCAATACAAAATTCAATTTCACGCTCTGGGGGTAGGCCATGAAGTTCTTCAGGGAATACGTCAGGAAATTTACTAACAATAGAAATATCATTCAAAACTGACGTATTTTTGTTTAGATCCGTGACATGAGCTAAGAAAGCTTGACATCCGTTTTTTATTAAACGAATAGCTTTATAACTTGAGATGACAGCGATTGATTTTAATGGTTTGGTTGCTTGAATTCGCATAATAGGTCGATTAGGAATATGAAAGCTAACAACCTTATGAAAATAATCAATTTTTGCATGATGAGTAGTTAACCAATCAATCCCTAGAATCACGTCAAATGCAAGTATTTTTAATGAAATAAGATCGACAGGTAATGTGTGGGTACCAACTTGAACCAAACAAGACTTATAAACCGTGGATGTAATGAAGGTTTCTCCCAATGGAGTTTCAACAGATAAGTCAAAGTCTAATTTCTCCGGAGTCAAATTTAATCGATGAGCGCAAGTAGGAGAAATAAAAGAATGGTTAGAACCGGTATCAAATAAAGTATAGAATTCGTTAGAGTTTATGATAAGCTTACCCGTGATGACCTCATTCGGGTTCCTTGCTTTCTGGGAGGTCACAACAAACGCTCTCCCTTGCACTACCGGTTTTGACTTTTCTGGGACGGCCTTTGGTGTCTCCATCCTGGCTGAACATGTTTTTGGTAAACGACAAAATTGAGCTAAATGACCTTCTCTTCCATAATTATAACATGCTTTAGAAGGCATCACGTAGTTTGGACTGATGTGCCCCTCCCCTCCGCATTTGAAACATATGATAGGTGGTCGTTCTCCTTCCTTAACAACGGGTGCTGGTGCTGACGTCTTTCCATCATTGTTGAATCTCCTCTTCTTGAAATGACCATTCTTATTGTTTTGGCCCTGATTACCACCAAAGTGGTTCCCATTTCTGGCATGTTGATTCCCTCCACGCTTGTTGTCACCGCTTCGATGACTGCTCTCACTGGTATTATCATTTTGCCGACTGCTCTCTTTTGGTTGCGTAGACTCATTATCGTGCTGCACTAACTGAGCCCTATTCACAACATCTGAATACAAACACAGTTTATGAGAAATAAGATATTGACGTATCTCAGGTTTCAAACCTCATAAAAACATTCACGTCATTCGCTCTTCATTATCCACCAAGTGGGACGTAAACTGGGACAACTTAGCAAATTTAACCTCATACTGCGACACGGTCATATTATTCTGCTCTAATTTGATGAACTCCACCTCCTTCATGTGACGAACACTTTCGGAAAAGTATTTGTCATTGAACAGCTCTTGAACGCTTAATCGATTCCCACCAGTAATCTGCCTCTCCTCGTAACAAAAAGGCGGCAAAGGGAACCTTTTGCTCCTCAGAGCATCCCAAGATATCAAATATCTTGGTGATCTGCTTTATCCATATTTCCGCTATAAGTGGTTTTGGCTCCCCCTTAAACTCCGGTGGTCCCAGCTCCTTGAACTGTTTAGCGGTGACCGTCCGAGAGTTTTCAGTGTTTCCACCTACATTTTGGACAGGAGCCGCTCTCGCTTGCTGTTGCATGAACTGCATAAAGCTTCTGAACATTTCATCATTCATTATCTGGTCAGTGTTGTTGTTTGCATGAGGATTGGCACCTTCCTGATGCACATTATCCTGATTATTGATATGTGGTGAATCAACAGTCGCATGTGCTCCAGTGCTATTCTCAACATTCTCAGATGCCATTTTCAGATACTGCCACAAAACAAAAGTTAATTGATATGTCATATATTATCATTATATTTTGACCGACCAATTAAATACCATGCAAATAAACTTAGGTAGGTCATACTAGCGAAGGAATTCCCCGTCTCTCCCCTCCTAGTTCTATTCTTACATCTTAGCTAGGGATCATATCCCTAAGCTTTGATACCAACTGTGACGCCCCCAAAATTAGGTATACATCACCCATCTTGGGTCGTCAGATACATGGTACAGAATACAAATACAACTTACTAATACAACTGTTGTGTACAATACGACAAAACATAACTGTGAGTTTGAATACAATTATTGTCTACTAGAGACTATACAAACTCAAAAGGAGTCCTCAATACAATTATTGTCACACTATTTAACAGAATAGTGAGGACTACTAATACTATCATCTGGTCTATCACTCCGTTCCCCGACTCGTCCCAGCTATATTCTCATTTCCTGAAGAGAACAGTGAAAGAAAGGGTGAGCTCAACTAGCCCAGTAAGAAATATTTTGACTAATATAATGCAGAATAAATTATCATTAGCCTTCAACAGTGTTAAACTGATAAAATATAACGAACATCAAGTTTAACTGCAGCGGAACAAGCAATCCATTAAAAGAGCCAAATAGAGAATAAAATCTGCTATCTTCTATGATTTAAAAGGTTTTTCAACACTGTTATCGCTGGGACTCAGCTTAATAAAATAATCAACATCATCGAATCACCTCTGCACTACGGCCAAGGATATTCTTTAGTATCACGACCATAATTATCCATGCACTACGGGCCAAGAATATTTGTGTACTCATTAATGGTCATGATCATGCCAACAACTATCCATCAATGCACTACGGGCCAATGAGGACTTTTACCACATCATTTGTAACATTACGGTCATGATTATACCGAATAATCCCTGGTCATAATCATACCAAGTCCATCTATGCACTACAGGCCACAGATGACTTTCAACATTTTATAAACATGAGGGTGATGACAATGATATAAGAATTCAATAAAACAAGTTCAAGAATTAATTAATCCAAGAATTAACAACGTCCAAATTGTCAACATGATACTGCTTTGTGGAGTAAAATTCAAGAATGCTTAGAATAATATTTTCATGAAAAGATACTGGATGAAACGCAATTATCAAGGATATTCCACTAATTTCATGGAGTATAGAAGTTAAAACTTAACCAACTGAGTATAATAAAGAAGGGAATAACAAAAGAAATCACTCGGTATGCGATAGACCGCACAGACAGGTTATTCTAACAGAATAATAAATAATGGAACCAGGTCCGGCGTAAACGCACAGACATGATATTCTGAAAGAATAATAAATAATAGAACCAGGTCCGGCGTAAACGCACAGACAGGATATTTTCCGACAGAATAATAAATAATGGAACCAGGTCCGGTGTAAAACACACAAACAAGATGTTCCAACAGAATAATAACAAGACGGAACCAGGTCCGGTGTAAAACACACAGACAGGATATTCCAGCAGAATAATAATAAAAACGGAACCAGGTTCGGTGTAAAACATACAGACAGGATGTTCCAACAGAATAATAGAAGAATTTCACCAAGTATAGGGTAGACCGCGTATACAGGTTATTCCAACAGAATAATAAGAAATGTAATAACAAAAGTTCTCTTCATGAATAAGAAAGAATAACACCCCTTACCGTTTTAAAGAAGAACTGAAATAAGGAAGTAGTTAAGTAGCAGAATACTTTTCTTCTCTCTCTCTCTATAGTTTCTCTTTATAGTTTCTCTCTCTAGAGTTCAGTGAATTCGTAAGAAATAATGAAGGAATGAGCTGCTATTTATAAAAGAATGGACTGCATAGTAACTAATCCATGAACGGTCCAGATTGATTTACTTTAATCTGATGGTCCATATTTAAAGAAAAAACTTTTAAATAAAATATAATATATTCTATTTATAGAATAACTTTAATAAAGTATTCTGTTTTATATAAAAAGATGTTTCTGTTTTATTACGTTAATAATACGAATAAAACAAAACTTCATTATCGCTAAATAATTCATATTATTAACTGACAATAATTGAATCAAACTGAGTGACTTCTCACATAAGCATTAATAATCAATACCGTGTGCTACTATGCAACCACACATATTACTGTACTTTTACTACCGAGTAGTTCAACAGTATCAATGGTAAAACTTCCGCCGTTATTTTTAATAAAATATTTTTGTCGTTTTCTCAATCCGACAATAATTCCGTTGTGGGGTCCACCAATGATTGTGCCGTTGTACGAATATTCCCTGTTAAAACGAATATTTCCTGACCAATCGAATATTATATAACAACTTGTGTACTTTGCAAAATTTATAAATATTACCCACAACTATTATATCAAATTAACTCCATAATATTCAAAAATGATAATTATAGAAAATTCATCTTTATTTATAAAAGTTGGGGTCTTACATTTTACTTCCAACTCTAGTTTTGTCATTGCTGAAATGAGCTCCTCCTGAACAGTTAACAACATCAACTTCTCCCGACCCTTTCTACTCAAGGATTCAACAACCACATTTTCTTTACCCGGATGAAAAGAGATTTTAGACTCTTATGGTCGATATATATCTCACACTTCTCCCCATAGAGATAGTGTCTCCATATTTTCAAAGCAAACACCACCGCAACCGACTCCAAATCATGAGTCGGGTATCCTTTCTCATAGTCCTTCAGTTACCTTGAAGCATACGCAATGACTCTGCCATTTTGCATAAACACACACCACAAAGTTTCCTGTATTATTCGATAATGACAACACATGTGTCATGCGTAGTTTCTTTTTCAATTCCTAAAAACTCTCTTCGCACTTCTTCGTTCAAATGAACTTTACGGCTTTCCTTGTCAAATTCGTTAACGGAGTGGCAATTTTAGAAAAGTCTTGAATAAAACGTCTGTAGTAACCTACCAATCCCAAGAAACTCTTCACCTCTGGTGGTGTCTTCAGCTGTTCCAAATTTATTACAACTTCAACCTTCGATCGATCTACTAAAATTCCATCTTTGTTAATCACATGCTCAAGAAATTGCACGCGTTCTAGCCAGAAATCACAGTTAGAGAATTTAGCGTACAACTTTTCCCTTCTTAGTGTCTCCAAAGTCAAACGTAAATGTTCTACGTGTTCCTCTTGAGTTTTGGAGTACACCAGGATATCATCGTTGAACACCACTACAAATTTATCTAAGAATGGTTTAAACACCTTGTTCATCAAATCCATGAATGTTGCGGGGGGCATTGGTCAAATCAAAAGACATTACCAGAAACTCGTAATGTCCATATCGAACTCTGAATGTCGTCTTCGGTACATCCTCCTTCCTTACCTTTAGCTAATGATACCCATTTCTCATATCTATCTTCGAGAAGTATCTAGCTCCTTTCAGCTGATAAAACAAGTCATCTATTCTTGGCAACATATAGTTATTCTTAATAGTGACTTTGTTTAACTCCATATAATCAATGCAAAGATGCATTGACCCATCTTTCATCTTCACGAATAACACCGGTGCTGTAACACCTCCTTTCCGAAATAGAAAGAGAGGTCACGTGCAAAGCACAACAAACCTCAAAATTAGTAAACAGAGCACTAATGACTTCAAATATATAATAATGATATCCATAAATAAAGTATTAAATACAATTCTCCAAATAGAGTCAAAATAATCAAAACCTAAAATTGAATCAAACTAGATGGTCAAAGGCAACTCTCTCATCACACTAGCCCTGAATCACCCCTGCAACCTGCCGGAAGAGAAACACAGCACGAGCCAATTGCCTAGTACGGATAAAGATATATAAAAGATATACAACTGATATACAAAAATAACTGAGACAAAATACTGAACAAAGCCTCAAGTGTAAATACGGACGAAAATATAATCTCCAAAGATATGAATGAAATATATTTGAATCAACAACATTGACGAAACAAATATAAGAATAAAGAATTAATGAACTGAAGTAACTAACTCAATGAATTGAACTAAACAGAAACAAACAAAACTAATACAATAAAATAATAAGTTGAATCAAATGGTTGGGGTTATTTCATACCGAATGAGCTCAGAAATATACCTTGCCACATAGATAAGTCAAAATAATGCCACACAGGCAAATCAAATGATGCCACATAGGCAATCAAAATGCCACACAGGCAAGCCAAAATAATACCACACAGGCAACTAAAATAATGCCACATAAACAAATCATATATTGGACCGCGAATCCAAATGTATGCAAATCGGATAGGTGTGTTTGGCACAACATCACCAATCCGCAGAACAGAAAACTAGGGTTAACCCATATGCCTCACACAACAAAACACCAAATAGCCCACTTCCTTCGGAGCCCAAATAGAGACGCTGCGGACTAATCACACCGCCACGGAAAGTGTCATGCCTCTCGTGCCAAGACAACATTCCTGTGGTACCCCCACATGTGGTTATAGCTCAGGTATACCCTATGGTATATTCTAACAAAAATATCATGTCACAACACATGCGATAAAATACCAACAAAAGGGTTCTATATGTACATTTTGAACCAAATCAAATTATAGTCACAAGGTCTCAAAAAGAATGTAGCAACATGTACCGCTCTATAATTATCAAAATAAATAGTACTAAACATGATAACCTAATTCAAAGAGTACAAATACGAGTCATATATATCAACTCCAAAATGAAACTAATATATTTATTTCACAGGAAACAATTATGTAAAATAATAACGAAATCCGAACAAGCGACAAAACTAGCAAATCAAATTTAACAAGAGTATCGCTGAAAGAGTACGGAATCTGTACCTGAGTTAAGCAACGTCATACCCAACATTATAATCCGAATATAACTAGTTAAATTCCTTATGTCCGAACTAATTAAACAAAATAATAAATAAGTACAATTAGTGAATTATTATTATCATTACCCAAAATATATTCCAAATATAACTTGTTAGACTCCCTCAATCCGATCTAATCACCAAAATAAATATAATATATTTAATTAGAGTATGAACATGTATAGTTTATATTTTCATAAATTTAATACAATAGTGTACCATACTCAATTAGTAATCAAAAGATACATTTAAATTTTAATAACATTATATAATATTATTTAACTTACAATAACAGAGGTTTCATAATTAATAAAAAAAATAGTCTTTGATGCAATTGAAAATTAGTGGTTTATACATAAAATAATTAATATTATCTATCCATCCATAATCTGACCACTTTCTTACTTTTATATTACCAAGCTTAGTACTAACATATAAACAAGTATATATATAATATAACTTTAGCTAAGTCATGATCTGACTAGTTTTTTTTTTTTTAAAGACAATACCTCCTGGTAAAAGATCATTCACAGAAAGCTTCAAATCCTTTGTTTTATAAATAAATTAATTTACGCCATCCCACACACCTAGGATAGATATCTAAAATCATAATATTAGCCATGTAATTGTTCACCACGTGAGCTCCTTGTATGGTTAATAACCAATATGCACATGAATGACCCTTCACATATATGAATATGCATGTGTTCATTATTCTAATGTACTCATAAAATTACAGGATATATTTTAAATCAATCACTTACCGACAAATTGAGTTTTTCTCTTCCGCCGCTTCATGCCCACTTCGTTTCCTCAGTTCGCATAGAATATTTAGGTTTTAATTGTTTATTAATTTATATATCTGATGAATTACCTAATTTAAATAGGATTCAAAATTATACAAATATAAATTAAACCCAATTAATTTTAGAGGCCCAAATTAATGTAACCCTTTATTTAATATAATCCACATACACTAAATACAATTGGACCCAAACATAAGAAAAGCCCAACTAAATATTTTTTTAAATATAGATTTAAATGTTTTTTTTATTATTATTATTTTTCCTTGGGTATTACATTACCTCCCCATTAAAAAGGATTCCGTCCCCAGAATCAAAAAAATGAACGTACCTAATTATCAAAAGATGCAGATACTCCACTCAAATAGACTCTTCTATCTCCCAAGTAGCTTCCCGCTCCGAATGATTTTACCACAAGACTTTAACAAAAGGAATTATCTTCCTCAATTTTAATTTAATCAGTTATTTAATTATCTACTAAAAGAATTTAATTTTCCAAACAAAATAAGGAAGAAAAGAGGGAAACAAAATCATTTACCTTTTCCCATTTAAATACAATTATATAAGATAAAATTAATTAATATTTAATTTTAAAAAAAATATGGGTTATTACATTTTTCACCCCTTAAAAATAATTTCGTCCTCGGAATTCAAATAAGCTACAAAAAAATTTAGTTACGACGTAGCGCCGCCATTTGTAACGATCAACGCGGATAAGTCATCGGTCCACGTAATTATCAATGTACTTGTAAAAGATTCGTCAGCTACCGTGTCAAGCCTTGGTAAGGTTCTTCGTGTTGCATCAAATTAGATCACATGATCCATCGTTGGTGTGAGTTGTCGCTAATATCTTTGAGTTTAATTCTTGTAAAATACTCTTCGGAACATAATTCGAAATTACAAAAAAAATTTCTTCACCTAAATACAATTCGAATACCCAAAATATTTAAAATTATTTTTAATTCGTAAAACGTTTATGTTCCACACATGACAAAGATTTAACAAATTATTTTTATTTTATTTTACATAAATTCATGCAAAACTCTAAGGGCTTCAGATAAACGAAACAACTTAAATTATATCACCAACTCTCACTAAGTCCTTAAGAGCTTCAAAATATCATAACCTAGAATCAAATTAGTTCTCAAATAATATTACACCAAAAATATATTAATACTAAGAGCTCTTCTTCACCATACCAAACTCCATATCATATATCCTACTATCTGAATAAGCAAATTATAGCTTTCAAAATCTCTTAAAGATTCATCACTTATTATATATCTAATCATTCAATGAATCAATCATTCTCTTAATGCAATTCTTAACCCAACAAATTCCAAGATCTCCACATACTATCACTCAAAATTTCATATAAGATAACTCCAATATTCTACTAGGAAATAATCGCAAAATTCATTTACTCCAAAAGATTAATCTAAATACCTCGAATCTCTACAACAGCTCAAAATTACAAGAGATCCTCTGTACTTAATAATTTTCACTTTATCATATTATCCCACCGATTCACATACCTCAATTTATTCACAACTCAACAAAAATCAAAATCTAACCCAAATCAAATCCTCAATTCCAAAATCATAATGATTGTCACCAAAAACAACTATAACAAATAATTTTTCAAAATTAAATACTCGTCGATACAAATACTCACATCATAATCGCATCTCATATAAGATCACTTCTTATCTATACAAAGTATAACTTTATTCACCTCAATAATTAAATCACAATTCTTAACTAATATCATTACTAAATCACCTTAACAAATTATTCTATTTTCCTCAAATCAACTACAACTCGAAAAGAAATCGACAGTTGGTCAAAATAGAGACCTACCAAACAAGGAACTAAATCGAATCAAACTCCTACGTCTACTCAATGGTTTACCCATAACTCAAAGGTCAAACCTAAATAGGTTTTCTACAAGAAAGAACCTAAGCTTTGATACCATCTCTGTAACACCCCTTTTCTAAAATAGAAAGAGAGGTCACGTGCAAAGCACAACAAACCTCAAAATTATTAAACAGAGTACTAATGACTTCAAATATGTAATAATGATATCCATAAATAAAGTATTAAATACAATTCTCCAAATAGAGTCAAAATAATCAAAACCTAAAATTGAATCAAACTAGATGGTCAAAGGCAACTCTCTCATCACACTAGCCCTGAATCACCTCTGCAACCTGCCGAAAGAAAAACACAGCATGAGCCAATTGTCCAGTACGGATACAGATATACAAAAGATATACAACTGATATACGAAAATAATTGAGACAAAATACTGAACAAAGCCTCAAGTGTAAATACGGACGAAAATATAATCTCCAAAGATCTGAATAAAATATATCTGGATCAACAACATTGACGAAATAAATAGAAGAATAAAGAATTAATGAACATAAGTAACTAACTTAATGAATTGAACTGAACATAAACAAACAAAACTAATACAATAAAATAATAGGCTGAATCAAATGGTTGGGGTTATTTCATACTGAATGAGCTCAGAAATATACCTTGCCATACAGACAAGTCAAAATAATGCCACACAAGCAAATCAAATTATGCCACATAGGCAATCAAAATAATGCCACACAGGCAAGCCAAAATAATGCCACATAGGCAACCAAAATAATGCCACATAAACAAATCATACATTGGACCGCGAATCCAAATGTATACAAATCGGATAGGTGTGTTTGACACAACATCACCAATCCGCAGAACAGGAAACTAGGGTTAACCCATACGCCTCACACAACAAAATACTAAATGGCGCACTTCCTCCGGAGCCCAAACAGAGACGCCGTGGACTAATCATACTGCCACGAAAAGTGTCATGCCTCTCGTGCCAAGACGACATGCCTGTGGTACCACCACAGGTGGTTATAGCTCAGGTATACCCTATGGTATATTCTAACAAAAATATCATGTCACAACACATGCGACAAAATACCAACAAAAGCGTTCTATATGTACATTTTAAACCAAATCAAATTATAGTCACAAGGTCTCAAAAAAAATGTAGCAACATGTACCACTCTATAATTATCAAAATAAATAGTACTAAACATGATAACCTAATTCAAATAGTACAAATACGAGTCATATATATCAACTCCAAAATGAAACTAATATATTTATTTCACATGAAACAATTATGTGAAATAATAACGAAATCCGAACAAGCGACAAAACGAACAAATCAAATTTAACAAGAGTATCGCTGAAAGAGTACGGAATCCGTACCTGATTTAAGCAACGTCATACCCAAAATTATAATCCGAATATAACTCGTTAAATTCCTTCTGTCCGAACTAATTAAACAAAATAATAAATAAGTACAATTAGTGAATTATTATTATTATTACCCAAAATATATTCCAAATATAACTTGTTAGACTCCCTCAATTCGATCTAATTACCAAAATAATTATAATATAATTAATTAGATTATTAACTTGTATATTTTATATTTTCATAAATTTAATATAATAGTGTACCATACTCAATTAGTAATCAAAAGATACATTTAAATTTTAATAACATTATATAATATTATTTAACTTACAATAACAGAGGTTTCATAATTAATAAAAAAAATAGTCTTTGATGCAATTGAAAATTAGTGGTTTATATGTAAAATAATTAATATTATCTATCCATCCATAATCTGACCACTTTCTTGCTTTTATATTACCAAGCTTAGTACTAACATATAAACAAGTATATATATAATATAACTTTAGCTAAGTCATGATCTGACTAGTTTTTTTTTTAAAGACAATACCTCCTGGTAAAAGATCATTCACAGAAAGCTTCAAATCCTTTGTTTTATAAATGAATTAATTTACACCATCCCACACACCTACGATAGATATCTAAAATCATAATATTAGCCTTGTAATTTTTCACCACGTGAGCTCATTGCATGGTTAATAACCAATATACACATGAATGACCCTTCACATATATGAATCTGCATGTGTTCATTATTCTAATGTACTCATAAAATTACAGGATATATTTTAAATCAATCATTTACCGACAAATTGAGTTTTTCTCTTCCGCCGCTTCATGCCCACTTCGTTTCCTCAGTTCGCATAGAATAGTTAGGTTTTACTTCTTTATTAATTTATATATCTGATGAATTACCTAATTTAAATAGGATTCAAAATTATACAAATATAAATTAAACCCAATTAATTTTAGAGGCCCAAATTAATGTAACCCTTTATTTAATATAATCCACATACACTAAATACAATTGGACCCAAACATAAGAAAAGCCCAACTAAATATTTTTTTAAATATAGATTTAATTATTTTTTATTATTATTTTTTATCCTGGGTATTACAGGTGCTCCTCACGGCGATACACTCAGCTGAATGTATTTCTGGTCTAGCATCTCTTGCAGTTGTACCACCAATTCTTTCATCTCCACCGATGCCATTCTATACGGGGCCTTCGATATCGGAGCAGTCCCTAGTGCTAAATTGATAACAAACTCAAGTTCCCTGTCTGGCGGAAGTTCTGGTAAATCATTCGAAAATACGTCTACAAAATCCCTAACAACTGGTATCTCCTCCAGTTTCGCACCCTTCTTCTGGGTATCGACTTTGTAAGCTAAATATCCTACATAGCCTTGTCTCAATAACTTTTTGGCTTTCATCATCATCAGACAACTCTCTTGTCTAGGCGACTTGCTACCATAGAAAACTACCTTTAACGGAGTCACGAGGTTTTCACATTTCTTTTGGCAATCAATTATCGTCCCATAATTAAATAGTCAATCCATCCCCAATATAACATCAAATTCCCCAAGTTTAATCGGGATTAAATCTACTATTTTTATGTTCCCCTTAATATTCACTCTATAGTTCTTATATACGTACTTAACATGAATCACTTCCCTATTCGCAATTTCTATGTTCAAAGGTAAATTTAACTCTTCAATAGGCAGACCTAAGTTCTTAGCAAAGTTATCATATATAAATGAGCAAGTAGCACCCGAATCAAATAATACATATGCATTTATATCATTGATCGAAATGATACCTAACGCTACATCTTTTGATTGCACAGCATACCGCACGGTCATGTTGAAGGTTCTGGCTGTGGGTCTGTTCATCTACATTGGTCCCACAATAGTCAGCGTACCACCACTGTTACCTCCCTTGCTTGCACCTCCAGCTGCCTTCTTAGGACACACTCGAGAGCTAGATGCTTTTTCGACCCGCATGTGAAGCAAGCACCCTTCTTCAAATTAGGGCAATTCAGAGCTCCTGGCCATAGTTGAAGCACACCCAATTACCCCTCAAGCACACGCCAGTGTGATTTTTCCCACAGGTAGCACACGCTTCAAATTTCCTCTTTTGTTGACTACTCTGCTGACTTCCAGCACATGCACCCTCATTCCACTTCCTCTTCGGGTTATTGTTCCCACCACTACTACCACCAGCTTTGCTTCCATTCTCATTCTTCCTCTTCCTATGTCCCTGATTGTATTTTGTTAAGGCATCGCTTCCACCTTCCGCGATAATCATCTTTTCAAGTACTGCAACAAATGTTTTCAGCTGAAACATAGAGACTCTGATATACAACTAGGGTTTCAGTCCTTATTCAAATCTTCTTGTCTTGGACTCGTCTGTGTTAACTTGATACGACGCAAATCTCGCCATCTCATTAAATTTTACCGCATACTCCGACACTGTCATCACACCCTACTTCAGCTCTAAAAAATGAACCTCCATCTGATTCTGTGAGTTCTCTGGAAAATAGGTCTCGAAAAATATTTCCTTAAATATGTTCCATGTCATCACTCTCTGTCCCCCTCGTGTTTTATTCGTCTGCTACCAGTAGCTGGCTTCTACTTTTAGCATGAACGTTGCGAAAGCAGTCTTCTGGTCGTCACCAACTCTAGCAACATTGAACACCTTCTCTATTTCCATAATCCAGGTATGTGCATTCACTGGATTCATGGACCCACGAAATTCTAGCGATCCAACCGCTTTGAAATCTTTAAAGGTCGCAGCTTGATTCTACAGTTGATTTTGCAGTGCTCCCGTCAGTAAAGTCACCAATTGTTGAACTGGGTTAGCATCGGCATTGTTATTATTAGTAGACCCCTCATGGGTTCATTATCGGGGTTGACGTCTTCTTGGAGGCATTTTCTTTTTTTTTTTTTAAATACACTTATTAAATCATTACTCAATTTCTTAAGTATTTCTACTTAACTTGAACATTTTTTAAAAAAAAATTCAACACATAACACATAACACACAACATCTTGAATAAATATAAAGTTTCAGGATAACATCATCATATCCCATTGGTCACATAACGCTTGGGAATTACATCTTATTTATTATATAATGACTCACATAATAATTACACTTGTTATCAAGGCCTACTAAGACGTTGCACAACCTTACTGCTCTCTTCTTCCATGATACGGAACATTGTTCTACGATCTAACATATACCATGGCAATTCCTTAAACTGAGTTGGATAGTACATGACTCGGTCTTGAGCTCAGTTCATCGCAGTGTGGAAAATACAATCTATCTCCCCCATCTTGGCCTTGTTTGCCTGCACCTTTCCTCGGCTACATCTGTTGTGACGCCCCCAAATTCAGATACTTCAAACCCGAACTCGGTGCTCCACGATACCATTTCTATAAGTAGAATAATACTAATAATAATAACAATAATATAATTATCAAATTTAATTTACATATATCAAAGTCTAATCCCAAGTACAAGACCTTTAAACATTCATTACTTCATAGATAATACATATCATTATCTTAATAAACTTTAACTATTACACAGAATATCATAAAACTCATTCGAACAGCTTTCTTTTCCCCTTGTTCTTGTCTGAACCTTCTAGTTGGTCATACCTAGCTGAAAATATTTAAATTTTAAGCAAGAATGAGCATTTGATTGCCTAGTAAGTAATAACAACAATATATATTAGCTGAAAGAATTAAATATTTTCTTTGAATAACACTTCTACAACAAATCAACAGTTTTGAAGTAAGCTGAACCAATAACAACAACATATCACTTCTATATGAAATTTTTGAAACTACGTACTGACTATAACTGGAGATTAATCGACAAACTATGAATATTGTTTTCAATTTTCGAAAAGGTTAAACATAACTTCATCTGTAAACTGTCATAACTTACAGGCACGGGGGTGATCAGCCCGTTATGCCTTGTATTGATCAATACTACATGCAAGAACGATATTATCGTTCATCTTATCCACCTTAGGTGCACAAAAGTTTTCTCATATTCGGGATGTTCATACTTAGTCGGGAATCTGAACCAAAATAATCTGGTTGGATACAATAAAGTTCTATCTTGTTCAACAATATTTCTAAGTTTGTGTCTAGCCAAAGCAAATAGCTTAGACGGCTTTTAAGTCAACGTATACATACTAAAAACCATTAAGTATGTATCAACATATGAGTAAATACAATGATTATCCAAGTGAGAACACTTATATAACCATATCTAGAAACTAATGAATAGAATAAATATCTGGAATATGCACTAATACTGTGTTGATAAACAATGATCGGATAATTTGAGAACTGGTATGAATATGAATAATTGGATACATAATCAATAATAATAGAGTTAATAATCTGGCACAATAATATGATTATAATTCTGAAACTTTCTTACCCATGTCCATTGCATAAAGTAAATGCAAAGTTAGGATACTTGCCTGAGCTGCTGCTTACAATAACGCAACTTAGTTTTATCTTTTATACCGAAACCTATCATTAATAAGATCATTCGTTCGATTAGAATAATATATCATATCGCATAGTACTGCTATTTGCAGTCAGTACATAACCTAATCACTTTGTCACATATGTTTAGCAGTCATTAAATCATAAACAAACACGTACCTAGTCCGATTATCCAACTCCGGATCAATTTTTAAAATATTTAAGTGTACCGACGGCTTTACAAGGTAATTATCGAGTCTAAAACTCCATTCAGTAATTCAATAACTGTAAATATCAGTCATATTATTTTTAAATGACTTATAATAAATTTTTAAATAATTATTATAATTTATCATGATTTTTTAAACATCGGAATCATTATTAAATGATTTAAATATTAACTAACTCTATTATCATTAATATTCAATTAATATTAAATAATAATGAAACCATTTGCCAAAATATTAAAGTTATTTATAATAACTCAAAATATTTTTAAAACATTTTTATTATCCTTAAATAATTTTTAAAACATTAAAAATCATTTTTAAATAATTACCATTAATATTTAAATATTAATGTATTATTCATCAAAATATTAAAAGTCATTTATTATAACTTAAAATATTTTTAATTCATTTATATCATTTTTAAATGATTTTTAAATCAATAAAACCTTTTATAATTTAGTTATTCAATATAATTATTAAATAAATCAAATATTATTAATATAAAATTATTAATGAAATTTATCTTTAAATATCAAAAGTTATATTTTATAACTGATAAGTGGATTTTATATCCACTTATCCGGTATCTTTTACTTGAATTAGTTGCTTATATTCATGTGTCTTAGTTACTTTTCATGCATTTTGTGTTCATTTTGTAGGTTATACGTTTGGGAGCGGTGTGAGCGACTATTGGTAAGAAAATGCAAAGAAAAACAAATCCGACATCGTTTTGGCTTTCATGTTCATTTCATATTTTTGGCTTGGAACTTAGCTTACATTGTAGAGCATCTTAGTAGCTTTCTGGAACATCTTGAATTATTCTAATCGGAGTTCGAATGCAAGAATTATGATCGTTGTACCAACGGACGTCGAACGTCATGATTTTGGGTGGTCATTTAAATAGCAGTCACTTCCAGCTCAATTTCAACCTTCATCCGACCAGAATTTCTCAATCCTCAAAGAATGACAGTTGTAGAGCTCGTCGATATCTTCGATTTGATAGGTAGCAGGCCCCGTAACTCCTCCCGGATCAAAAGTTATGGCTGTTTTACCAGAGGACGCTGTGATAGAAAATGAAGCCCGCCGGGGCGGGCTTTTCCTTATTAAAACCCCCATCGAGGCGGGCATAGCAGCTGCTAGACAGTAAGGACCCCCGCCAGGGCGGGCCCTGTGCAAGCCTAAACCCCCGCCGGGGCAGGGGTACGCGTAAAAAAGACGTTTTTGGCCAAATTTGAGTTCGGGAAGGATTGTTTCGATCCAATTGACTCAAGGACTTCTAAGAGGACTTAAAGACATGTAAAAAGGTTTATAAAAGGATGGAAATAACAAGGATTAGAGGGGAGATTAGAGGAGAAATAAGATTCCATTAGATTAGATTAGAGTAAATTAGATCAAAACACTAGTTCTAATTAGATTTGGAGATTGAAGCAACTTGAAGACCATTGAAGATCAAGAGATGGAGCTTGAGGAAGATGGAGATTTGCTGACAACAGATTTTTTTTTACTCTACTCTTATTTTTATCTTTTTATGTTATTTCACGTGTGGATTCTTAGTTTTAATTTAATTAACTAATTCTTTGTTTGAGATTACAATGGATCTTATTGTGTAGTTTATTTTAATATGCTTCGCTATCAATTATTATGTTCTATTGTGAGGATTCTCTATTGTGATTTGGACTTAATTGTTTAATTGATTGGCCATCAATTACCGTGATAATCTATATGAACTCGAGAGATGAAGTATTGATTTAGATCTTATCATGATAACATGTGTTCAGGATTTTGTTAGTAGCTTAAACTTGATGAGTGTTAAGGTAGAGATATGCTTGACACTGCATGTAATCGGATAGAGAACTTATTCTTCAACATTCTTCAATTGTAATTCACATAGAGATATAGTGGGTTAGTTGATTAAGGTGTTTAACGGATTTCTATCTTAATTGTGAATTGACGTTAATATGAGTATTATGCATCGAGAGGTGGTTTTATATGCTTTAGTGTTCTTGATTAACAATTCAGGATAGAGAATAATTGATGAGAAGTGTGTTAACTTAAATGAAACAATAAGTGAAGTTGTGATCTTAAATCTCCGTTATCTTAATTTAACTAGTGGAATTTAAGAGTAGTTTAATTTATATAATTTGAAATTCATTCGTTTAAATAAGATTGAGTTGGTTACGGGTTAGTACATGGTGATTTTTGTTAAATAATTCTCTGTGAGAACGATACTCAACTTATCACTTTATTACTTGTTGGCTACGTACACTTGCGTGTTATGCGTAATTAGATTCTACCCAACAATAACTTAAAATATTTTTAAATTATTTATTTTCATTTAAAAAGGACTTTTATAATATTAAAATCATTTTTAATTAATTAATTTATTGATATTAGCAAATAAATCTAATATCATTAATATTTAATAATTAATGAAATTATCTTAAAATATTAAAAGTTATGTTTTATAACTTAAAATATAATTAAATACTTTATTATCATTTAAAATGATTTTTAATACAATAAAAATCATTTTTAATTAATTTATTTAATGCATTTATTAAATAAATTAAATACCAATAATATCCTAATAAATATTAATATTTATGAAAAATATGTCAAATTATTAAAAGTTAATTTTTATAACTTAAAATAATTTTGAATACTATTTTTGTAATTTTCAGAATTTATTTACTATTTTTAAATGATTTTTAGAAATTAAATTAATTAATTTTAATAAGTCTGTCGTTTCCCTTTGGTGACAGTAAGTGTCGCCTTAGGTGTTCTTGAGAAATCCAGAACCTTCATAGTCAGTTTATAAGGTATCATGTTTGACCAGTTGCAATTCTTTGATCCCTACGTTTTATGGGCTGCTAAAGTTTTAAGGATGTAGAATTCATGTAATACTACAACCACAAACTGATTTCATGGCCATAACAGATCACAACAAAGAGATATAATCTCTCAAAGTTGTTGCCAGAGGTTGTTCTTCATTTTTGGGTTACCCAAAATGAAGAACAATTCATGTTCATACGTTTAGGTCCTTATAACTTGCATTTTGTACCTTGTTTGTGTGATATAATGATTCCGGGTTGTAGACAACATGTCAATGAACGATTATATTACATAACATCATCATAACAACAACACCATCTCAAGATTTGAGCCGGTCAAAGTACTCGAAAGAAAACTGCCTTTGAAGATTTCTGGGTTGCCCAGATCTTCATCCGGCAGTATGGTCAACCCTACTTTGACCATGATTAACTTCGCTTTTGTTAATGATTTTGGTGTTATAATAGCATGGATAGATAGTCCGCATATATGTCTACACAAATCAAACACTAACATGACCAAATACATTAAACACAACAAGATCTAGGGTCTGCCAAACGCTGTCAGAAATTTCTAGGTTTTTTTGGGGATTTTCTGGGTTTTCAAAAAAACAACTTCGTGCTCGAACAGTCTACTTTGACCGCCCATTACTCTGATCTTGCTTATCATTTAGGTGATCTAACAGCATAAGAATAGAGTCCATATAACCTAAAACAAGCGTGTTACAACTACCGAATCAAAACAACAAACATGTGTAAGATCTGTGGACATGAACTTCTTGTCAAAGCCATCTAGGTATGTTCGGGGTT